>JAPQWN010000002.1:79641248-80957915 GCA_028538565.1 Umbellularia californica
AAACAGGCTTGGAATTAAGGTAACCTAAACAAGAAAATATAACCAATCAATAATGAAAATACACACATGATCCATTATACAATGCAAATCTACTTGGCCCAACCAAGAAGAAAGTTGGAATTGGAGAAATTCGAGGAGAAGCTTTCTATCACAAAACCCACAAATCTAACCCAACGAAACGCAACCTAACACGCAAAGGAAAATAAAAGAAAGGAAAAGATCAAGATCTAACCTAAATCTAAACCAAAGAGAATTGATTGAAAAGATGAGGTTAAGAGAAACCTTACCAAACTAAGATTAATGGAAAGAGGAGATCGAGAGGATGAAAGTGAGCGGTCCGGATCTTTGAGATAATCTTTTCCTGAGGGAGTTCTGGGCTTGAGAAGATGGAGAGGAAGAAGAAGGGTTGCTCTACCTTGTTCGTTGCAGAGATGAATAAAGAACTAGGGTTAATCCCTGCTTAAGAAGATAGAGAGGGGGAAAAGACTAATTTGCCCTTAAGTGGGTCCGGTGAAGAAATGGACCACTTGAAGGGTTTGCAATCGTCGGATCGCGATGAGCCAAGAGATAAAAACGATCAACGTAATGAGACCTTTCCAACGAACCCAAAAGTCACGGCAATTGGAATTTTCGGAAAAACACTTAATTTTTCCTAAATTGCAAACTACCCCCTTGCTAGGGTCAAACGAACTCAGAATCGCATGAAACTGCGTAGGCACTATTCTAACGCTAAAAGAAACTCGCTCACCATCTAAACCCACCTAAATATCTAACAAAATAACAATAATAATAATATCAAAATAAGTGGGTCAACGGCCGGTTATTGGGTCCAACTGACCCAGTAAGGTCACGGACCTTACAGTTAATGAAATGAGATTTCAAATGATAAAAAGAGAATAAGCATAATCTCTCATAAGTCTAAACTTGATAGGCAACGTAGAATTGGGTTCTCGAACAACAGGGAGTGCCTGAGTGTGTGACATTTGTGACCTAGGCAATTATATGTTTTGAGGCATCCATAATATCAGGTATAGATGTGAAGGCATATGCTAACGATCACATATTTTATCATGAAGTCACATGGCAGACAACGTCCATGGTATAAATAGTAGTCAAATTCAATATATGCATCGAATAGACATGATCCATAATTTCCATCAATCATTATCTTATTTCAAGTCACAGGGAGTTATGCACAAAAAAATACCCATAAAAAAATGCCCCAGCTTGTGAGATGTTTTGGATGTGATCGGGATTAGGTTCCCTGTAAAGGTCTCAAGAAAAGCTTGTTAGTTTAGTATTTTTAGGCCCCCAGCATAGTTTGGCTAAGGTAGCATTTTTCTTTCTCGGTAAAAATGTCAGGGTGCCATTTTGGCATTCAAGCTTAGAAAACAACAAGATGGAATTCATACATTAGGGACTATGTTTTTCTCTACGTCCAACCAAAAGTCATTAGTAGCCAAAGCATGCATGAGGTGAGTGTGTATAAGCCAGTGAGTGGTTGTGGCAATCGTGTATGCGATGAGGACCTAGATTGGGAAGCCGTGTGAGATAAACATATGCTCATATATATATAAAAATGCCCCAGCATAAGGCTGGTGTTCACTCTGCCCATGGGCAAAAATGTGAAAGTGGATTAGCCCCTCGATCCATGATTGTCACCTTGGTGGCAAAGTAATCTTCTCTAACTATCCTTTGGAGGTCAAACCCTCATGGGCCCCCTTTTGTAGCTGCTTAGTCTTTTCGGCTGAACTTTAGAAAGTACTTAACCGCCTCCGGGGGCTCATTCGTGAGTAGTGTTTGTGTACGGGGTGGTGAGTCACTGTGCTTCCTTAGTGTTGTGGTTTTCAACTACCTTCTACCTAATTCGCCTGATAAGTACCCATGTCACTCTAGCAAGCCTAATTCTAATTGAATCTTTTCTTTTTTTTTTTTTGTTTTGTTTTGTTTTGTTTTTTTTTTTACATGTGACTATGCAATGCCTGGTTCTCTTAAGCTTTCTAATCAACCCATGTAACGAGCATTAGGCGAATGACTCCTAAACTAGATGACTTTAGGGCACTAGGTATGTAAATACCCCTACAAGCTTACTAGCTCGAGTTAAAAAGGCTACAAACCCAGACTAGTCACAAAAACTTTATTCTTTTCAAGACTTCTAACTAAACATTTTTTTCTTCTCTTTTTTTGCTTTTTTTTTTTTCAGCAGACAGTCGAGAAGCTTTCATGACATGGGCAAACTCACCTACAAACCTTCACATTGGATGGCTTTAACCGTGCGGAATTTGTGTGGGGTGGTCTCACCATTTTGTGTATTTTTAAGTGTTGGTGTGTGTTCGAGTTCCAAGCTTGATCAGAGTGCATCTCTTCAGTCCTCCTACATGATTTCTATAACTACGCCGAGGGAGAAGGAGGGTCATACTCTGCAGGAAGTAGAGAAGGGTTATTCTATGTACCTTTTCAGGTACATAACTTTCCATGGGTCGGAGAGCTCTTTCCTTTTTGTATTTACTAGTCTATATGCATTTCCAGAATATATATATTTTTAATTACACAAGGGCTTTCGCAATTGGGTCGTAACTTACCTTTAGGATGTGGAAACTCGGACGGAGTGATGCGCTTTAGCACGAAGTCACCAACTTTGAACTTTCTTTCTTTTACATGTTTGTCGTAGGCTCTGGCAATTTGCTTCCAGTATACTTGTGCATGTTCTACTGCTTTCGTTCTTTTCTCGTCAAGTAGGTTTAGCTGAAATAGCAATGCTTCTCTCCTCTGGTCTTCTGTCACATCTTCATTTAGCTGGATGCGCAGTGATGGATGAAGGACTTCGAGGGGAAGGACTACTTCCATTCCGTAGGTCAAAGAGTATGGGGGTTTCTCCCGTAGGAGTTTTTATAGAAGTTTGGTAAACCCACAATACTTTGACCAAATGGTTTGGCCAGTTTCTATCTTTGGGGGTAATATGGGGTTGAACGATGCGGATCTATGTCATATTTTGTGCACAGCTCGTTTATTTGTTAGGATATGAATTGTGGACCATTATCTGTTATGAATACCTTGGGGATGCCAAGTCAAGCTATTATGTTCTTTTTAATGAATTTGACTACGGAGGCAGCTTTAATGTTGACATATGCCATAGTTTTTGTTGTTAATATGAATGCCTTGGGCAGTTCTTAAATCTCCTAATGTGGTCAACCAAGCTACCCTCTTTAGTACCCACTAATTTAGAGACATCCATCCATTATTAATAATCATGGTTCCTAGGGCAGTCCCGGTTTTGAAGCAATAGGTAAAATCTGCAACCGATCTCACCAATTCTACTCGCGACCTCTTCTAGTTGCGATTGTTCTACTAGAGGGATTTTCCACCGCTTTGGCTCGTCTATGCCTTTTATGATGATCAAACAATTGTGTTTTTATATTGTTTATACCCTTTTCTTGGGGTGGGTTTGTGATTTTTGATTTTTTTTTTTTTGGGTTTTTAGGGTTTTGTGATTTTTTATGGGTTTTTATTTTTTTGCATAATCCTAAGTAATAGCTAATTCATTCGGGCCTGCTTGAATTTGCAGCCCTTCATTGGCATGAAGCCCAGGGTCTGCCTAGCATGATTATGATTTTCCATCGTGTGTGCTAGTGATGTGCTGCGCACTTTGAATATTTGGACTTTTCGAAAACATGCGCGTTTAAGACCTTTTGACCTACGTGTTTTTATTAGTGGATATTTGGTTTGGGTCTTATCATTTTGCTCTTTTCGGAAATGAGAGCGTTGAAACATTTTAGACCTCCGCCATTTGGGCCTTGGTCTGATGACAATATATCTTACTTGTATTTTATTATAGTGTCTTCTTTGATACCTGTGATTTGTTGTTTGTAGTTCAGGTCCTAAAATGATGCATTTAGTCCATAAGTTTGTATTTTGGTTCATCCAGAACGAGACCGTTGAAATATTTTAGACCTTCGCCATTTGGGTCTTGGTCTCATGTTAAAAGGTTTTATTTGTGCGTTCTTATGTTGATTTCTTTGAGAATGTGGATATAACTTCGCTCGTTGATGCATTAAGATAAGGCTCTTATATTGGGGACCTTTAGTTTGCTCTTGCCGAAAACGAGAGCGTTGAAAAATTTTGGACCTCCGCCATTTAGGCCTCAGTCTCACAGGGTTTGAACAATTAGGAGAATTGTGATCTTTGAATGATGATTCCCTATTTTTACTTGATGATCTCCGGTCTTATGTTTTCCTAATTTTTTGACTTTCATCTTTTGGGTGAACCATATGATTTTCCATTTTTCTTTGAGCTCTAGGTTTTGTTGTAGTTCGTCTAGCTTCCTTAACTGTAGTTTGTCCATATTTTGGAAGGTGTGCTCTAAATTTTCTTTGTAACCTAGCAGACTTACATCGTGAGAGTCTTGAGCAAAGGTGTAATTTTGAAGTTTTGGTTGTGTCACTGCTGGATGGTCATGTGGGATAAGATTTTCCTTAGTCATGAGAATTTCTACATTGTTCTTTGGGACTATTGGAATCTTAGCTGGCACATTTGGATAAGTACCTGAAAGTTCTTGTACAATCAAGTCTCCAAAAGTCTTTCCTAGTGCTCTGGGAGTAGTCTCAATTCTTTCATGGAAACTAATTGGATCAAACTCTATTTGGCTTTCTAGTTTGGGAATAATCTTTGTTGTTGTGCTTGGATTTTGATCTTTATGGGCAGGGTGCCATTCTAGGTGAAGGATCAAAGTTGGATCAACTCATGGTAGTTGTCTCTTTTCAAAGTATTCTATGTAATCTTGGCTCATGATTATTGGATTGGTCAAGGCAGGCATGGTAAACCTTTAGGGGTCGTTTGTTTCCTATGAAAGTGATTCACATGTGTAAATGACCCACATGTGAGTCATTTGCATATGTAAATGACTCACATGTGCATCAAATTCCACTGTTTGTTACTAGCATAACATTTCACATGTGAATCTATAAATAGGTTGTATATTGTTTGATGATATCTCAACATCCAAGCAACATCAATGGTTGAAAATTGGACACATGACCGTGTTTGAGCTTCTGAAGAATATGAATGGTCCTGATTTTACAGGTGGGGCCCAGAACATTAAAAAAAACATAAAAAGCGGACTGGGTATGTTAGTAACAATAGGTTGTATATTGTTTGATGATATCTCAACCTCCATGCATCATCAACGGTTGAAAATTGGATACATGGCCATGTTTGAGCTTCTGAAGAATATGAACGGTCTTGATTTTACAGGTGGGGACAGAACAATAAAAAAAATATAAAAGGCGAACTGCTTATGTTAGTAACAATAAATTAATCTAACGGCTGTAATTATGTTGATGATATCTCAACCTCCATGCATCATCAACAGTTGAAGATTAGATACATGGCCTTGTTTGAGCTTCTTAAGAAAATGAACGGTCCGGATGTTACAAGTGGGGCCCAGAAAAATTAAAAAAAATAAAAGGCGGACTGCTCATAATGGCACTGTAGCAGTCCGCCTTGTAATAGTGACATGTGAAAGATTTTCACACCTCTTGAGGTGTGAAAATCCAAGGCACCAAATGAGTTTTTTTCATACCATTTACACATGAGTTTTACACATGTGAATCAAATTCACACAAAACAAACGTGATATATGCGGAACGGAAACGCATGTGATTTAATTACATATGTAAATGGGCACAAACAAACGTCCCAAGAATACTATGAAGTCTTAGTCTCGCATTTAGATGGGCCTTAATCAGGGTTAGAATATCTCATTGTGGAAGTCATGTTTGTCTTCTAAGATCAGTTTAATTATATCATTATCATTTGATCTTCTAAGAGGGTTTGACCTATGAGGCTCACTAGTCAAGACATCATTTGATTATGGTTCTTTCTCTAGGGTCTTTTCTAGTGAGATAGTCGGACCTGTGTGAGAGCTTCCTCATTGGATTTCAATGGTAGGCCTAACAATCTATTGGTGTTGATTCTCAAGTAACGTTTTGGTTTCTATGATAGATTCGGATGGCTTTATTCGTTTTATTGGCATACTCGACAAGATTGACTTCTTCCTAATCACATATTTGAGTTTCTCTATGTCTATTTGCAATTCACTAAACATATTGGGACCGAGTTCTTTTTTATTCTTTCTTGGCTCAACTGGTGTTGGGATGAGTCCAAGATGCGATGATCTCGTTCTAGGGTAGTCTTGTTCATTGTTTGGTTGCATGTTTATTTGTCTTTGGATCATGATTTGGGTTTTGCATGATGGTCCCAGATCCAAGTTCTTTCGTTTGTAACGTGGTTTGTCTTTTAGTGGTATTTGTCTTAGATTGAGGTTTTGGATCTTGTATGATTTTGCTCCTATGTTTTTTGTGCTTGACTCCAAATGAAGATGGTTTGACTAATCCATGAGTTTCCATACTCGTAACTAAGTCATTTAATGCAAATTTGACTGTTTTGTGTGTTTCAGAGCTTATGACATCAAAATCTGTAATTAATTCATCCACTCGTTCCATTTAATGGTCGAGTATCTTCAATGTCGTCATGAATTTTGATTCTTTGTGTGGTTCATTAGATTGTACTGTCTGGTGTGTCTTCGATCGAATCATTCTGTCTTCTATTTGTTGTGTCGAATGATCTTCATTTGGTCATGTTTGGGATATCATTTGTGGTTTCGGTATTTTTGATTGGATGATTGTTTGTGATTGGTCTAGTTCGTTCATTTGATGCGTAGTGATCTGAGTTTGACTATCAAAAGGTGTTTCATGTTGTTGGTAATCTTCATTAAGTATATCATAAAATTCCTCAGGAGGCATGTCTTTAAATACGATCCCATCGGAAGATTCAGAAGTTTGGTCATATGGTAGATGATAGGTTACTTCAGGGGCTAAAGTTGTAAAATATGGTGGACCATAGGCCGAATTCTTGAGAACATGATTTGGTGGGCAATTAATTATGGGATATGGCGTGTCTATGATTTCTTCGTTTTCGAGTTGATGGAAGGGAGAAAAATATGTTCTAAGTATTCGTATCCCCTATTTTACCTCGTAGCGTTTCCATAATGTTGGGATCTTTATCTCTTCGGTCATAAGTCTTCTTAGAGTTTTTGAGATTAATCCAAGTTCCCATTCTAGGTATTCACCACCTATCAATTGTTCTTTTAGGGGATTCCCTGTGTTTGCATATGGATCATTTTTCAGAGTGATGCTCTTAAACCAGTCGAGGTTGGGCAACTCTAGCAAACTCTTCCTAGATATGTTTTTGAGATATTTTTGTTTTGCATGGTAAAAATGGATTTTGGGTTTTAGCATTTGTGGGTGAGTTTCTATTTGGTTTTGATTGGATGTTTGACTAAGCTAGTCGGTCGGAGCATGAGTGGATTGTTGATATATGATCGTTGGAGATTGGGTTGGTGGATGGATTGAATTAGATGGCATGGTTGGGTGTGGCTGGAATGGGTTAACGATCATAGTAGGTGTTGTTGTTGAGTTGAATGGTGAGGGTTGGGTGGGTTGATGGCTTTCATAGGATGGCGTGGATTGGAATAGTTGATAGGTCAGATAAGGATGCATGGTTATGGAAGGTTGGATAGGTTGATTGAATTGATGAGGTTGGATGGTTTGGATTGATGAAGGAGTTTGATTGGATGAGATGGTTATGGGAGGTTGGATAGTTTGGATTGGTGAAGGAACTTGACTGGATGGGATGGTTTGCATGGACTGGTTGGTCAAAATGGGTGAAGGAGTCTGATTGGATAGGATGATCTGGATGGATTGGTAGGTTTGACTGGGTGAAGGAGTCTGATTAGATGGGATGATCTTGATGGATTGGTAGTCTTGATAGGATGGATTAAGATTTGGTTTGTCGTTATCTACTGTATATTTTGGATGTAGATTCATTGATAATTAAGGTTTAAATTTTGATTTATGTTATGATTGATGTTTTGATTATTTGAATTTGTGTGCATTTTGTATTAATTTGGTTGAGTGTAATATTGTTGAGTTGGTTGGGAAGTAATTTGATATGACTGGGGATTATGGATTGGGCCATGGTTTGGCCTCGTGTGTTCGTAAGAGGTGCGATTGTTTAAGTTTTCGTTTGCATAAAAGTGTTGTGTAGATCTAAGGGAAGAAGTTTGAGTTGTTATAGTTTGGTTGGAAAGATATCTATAATTTTGTGTTTCATTGTGGTAATGTTGGTTTATATTCATGTATGAGTTATTTAAGTTTTGAAAATCTTGAGTCGTGTGGTTCATGTAAGATTGGTAATTTAAGTCGAGCATGTATGATGTTTGATAGGCCATCTTATATTCAATTTCCAAAGCAATTTTCAAACAATATCATGTAGCACCAATAGAGTTTTATAGTTTGAATTAAAATGGGGGGAAGAGAAGAGAAAGTATTTTTTTATTTTTTATTTTTAGAATTTTATTTTAGTGATGAAAGGGGAAAGTTTTAATGATGGTTAATTTCTGATGTTATACGTAAGGAAGGCTTCAGTAGGCGGTATATTCAGACCTTAGGTTTTAATTTTCAGACTATACTCATAACAACTCTAAACTGAATGGGACACGGACATCTGATCATTGACTGGATGTTCGCGTCCTAGAATAAAACTCCAGAAAGACCCAAATAAGTGACAGGAAAATACAAGAGGTCCCATCACGATCGCCAGGCTGTCGGATGTAAATTTCGACCCCCCGCTCCCCATGGCTTGGGAAATCTTCATTCATCTATATATAATATTTAAATTTTACATCGAAAATGAGGATTCCGACTACCCTCAAAATCGACGGATCACGATCGCCAGCTACGGTAACGACCGTAACACCGTTCTTCGACGATAGTTGAAGAAAAATGGGAGAAAATAAATGGATGGGTTCTTCCTTTCGACTAATGTGCTGTCGACAACACACGACAGTTGTCATGTCACATTGATTTGGGTCTTTTTGGGTCTCTTTAATATAGGGACAATTCAAGGTCATGAGTTAAAGTCCAAATTAGGTTAATCCTCACATAGAAAAATCATAGTGTATCCAAGTAAAATAAAATAATTAAAATAAAGGAAATAATAGGGGGAGGTGCCAAATATTTAAGAAGAGGATCAGCCCCGTTCCCGGGTACCCCCTTCAAATCCCTTGGCAAAATAGGGTTTAAAGGCTTACTTTGCAAACCAAAATGATGATGCAAATGAGACTTTGACTTGTGATTTCTGTGTTTTTCATGTGCGATACACAAGTGATAAAGGTGAAAGGCTGACAGGGCCGTATTTGATTGGAGGTGGCCGATGGGCCGGTGTTTGTTTTAGGGAGTCTGATGGGCCGTGATTGTTTAGAATTATGTGCGAAATCACTCATCTCATCTTGTCATTTTCATTTATTTAATTTGAGAAATCAGTTCTTCATTCCCTTTTATAATCAAGTTTGATTAGATATTTGGCACCTGAGGTGGAGGGAGAAATAAAGGAAAATCTTTTTGGGTTTATTTTGTTGGTTTTATATTTTTTATGGATTTTTTATATTGGGGATAGAATGGCCTAACTAGGGAATTTTACTTGGATTTACGTGATTAATGCTTTACTATTAATCATCGGATTAACCCTAACCTAAGGTCCTAGACCGCCCACATCAGCTCTCCCGATTCCCTAACCGAACAGGAAAAGTGGTGGGGCGAAGCCTAATGCTCTAATCCATCTAATGGGGAAATCCGATCTAATCCTAGGGTGTGGACAACTTAAGTTCGATAGTTCCTGCGCCTAAACAGTTTGTTGGGTAAAGTTTTAATTGGTTAGGTTGATTTGATTTGTTTTGGGTCGTGGTTTGGTTAAGAGTTATTTAGGGATGGGTTAAGGGTGTTTTAAGGTTCTGTTTTAGTTGTTGAAGGTTCTGGAGTTTCGGGTTTTACTTCAAATGATGAAAAGATGTCAAAATCAACAAAACGGGGCTGGCATAGGACTTGGGCGCACAGACAGTGGCGCCCAAGTACCAGGTCCTGTGTGGCTTGGCTAGTCGTGATGGGGTTGGCTTGATTTTGGAGTTTGTGGGTCTTTTACTTGATGAAAGTCTCAATTCTGACGTTGTTTTACGTCCTGGGCTGATTTTATCTTAATGATTTAAGTCTGGAATTCGAAGCACAACCGGAATTTACAACTTGGGCTAGACAGGAGACCTGTGCACCTAGGTGTTTCTGTGCACTTGGGCGCACCAGCAGTGGTGTCTAGGTGGTGTTTTGATTCTTTTTAGTCGTCTAACTTCGGTTCGGGATTCCGAATGGCTTTAAGTTGTTTAAATCTTTAATTTTAGGGCTGTTATTGGTTCTGTGATGGTTCTGGGGTAATGACTTTGAACGAGATTTGAGATGAATAGGGATTCGGCGATCCTGGGGGCTAGAATGGGACTTGGGTGCACCTGTGTAGGCGCCTAAGTCTATAAGGTGACTTGGGCACACCTGTGGTGGCGCCCAAGTGTTCGATTCGCGGGTTTTGGTTATTTCTGGGATTCATTCACTTGGATTTGGAGTTTTAGATGATCCATATCAATAATTCTGTACCCCGGATCGGTTTTAAGTCTATAAACTTTAAGTGTGGTTGTGGTTTGAGTTCAAGACTTGAAACGCAACCGAAGAGCGCCTCAGGATTGGAATTGGGAGTTGGGCGCACTTGTGTGTGCGCTCAAGTGTCTGGGGTGAGCGCCCTAGTGTCTGTCTGTTGCGTGTTTTCGAGTTCGTCGGATTCTAAGTTATTTCTAAGTTGGATTCAGGTATTCTAACTCGTTTCTTGGTTTAGGGATGTTTTTAATCCTTTGGTTATGATTTCTCTATTATTTTAATTAAGTTTTGACTAAGGTCTTAGTTAGGGATTAGTGATTAGGGTTACTAAAGTTTGATTAAGGTTTGAGGTTTGAATACAATTTTGTTAATTGGACCTTGTTAATTAGGGTTTGAATTAAAGGTTTGTTGTTTAAATTTATTAATCCAGATTTTAATTGGAGCTTTGAGTGATTAAGATTTATTAATCAGAGTTTTGATTAATGTCTTGTTAATTAGGGTCTTGCTTGTTAGGGATTGCCTGAAGGTTTTTAATCGGCGGTTTTAGTTAAGGTATTTTATTAGGGTTGATTAATTTGCTTAGGCACGAATTGAATAACTTAGAATTATCTACCTAGTATCTATTTTCGGATTTTCTAGGTATCTTTTTATTTGTTTTTGGTTTCTTCTCCAATTTACTGGAGGTATGGAAAGAGAAGAAATGATTTTTATGTTTTATGATTTTTTTATTTTTTTGGTATTTTATGCAATGTCAATGCTACTTAACCTAAAGTGTGATGATCTAAAAATTCGAAGTCCGGAAGTTCAGCAATCAATCATAGTCATTACAGAGATTAAGCAACAAGTTAAATGAAATGCAAAATGTGGAAAATGCGGGCCGAAAGACGAACTGGGGACTTGGGCGCACATACAGTGGTGCCCAAGTGCCTTTACACTACTTGGACGTACACATAGTGGTGCCTAAGTGTCTCCCCTGCAGGCTGTGATGCACTTGCAATTTTCAACGATATTTCAACTCGATTTCTGACACTTCATGACTAAATGCAGGGTCCTAATATGAATTACTAATGTAAGAACTTTCGGATTTGAAGGTGATGACGCGAGGATCAAAGTTCAAGAGACAGATCTCTTTGGCAGAGACTTGGGCGCACCCACAGTGGCGCTCAAACACTATCTTTTCTTTTTTCTTTTATTTTCCTTTTGGTAATATATTTGGTATTGTTTCGATGCTTTTTGCACGATTCAAAATGCAAAAGCACAGATCCGAAGGCCCTAATACCAACTTATATGAAGAGAAATCCAGATTTGAGGGACAAAATGCAGTCGAGACGACAACCAAGGTCAAAACCCTAACTTTGGACTTGGGTGCACCTCAGAGGCCCCCAAGTGCTTTTCTGCGCTTTCTTCCTCTTTTGCTTCTTTTTTTTTTTTTAATGCTCTCCGCGTGATTTTGAACACAAAGTCACAGATCCGAGGTCCTGATATCAACCAATTTGAGGATGAATTTGGTTCTGAGAAACGAAGTGCAGGAGAAACGAAAACCAAGGCTGAAACCTTGTTCTTAGACTTGGGCGCACCCACAGTGGCACCCAAGTGCTTTTTTGCACTTTTCTTTCTCAAATTCGGATTTCTCCCATTAAAATGATATGAATGCAAGATCTATTCTAGTCATGAGTTCAGGATGATGAAAATGATGCAGATCTATAAACTACGAATGATCCTAAGCATGTTTCTAATGATGGATGAATATTAAATATTAGATCTATTGTAAAATACTACTATAAATGCAATTCTACGATGTATGGATGATCCTAAGCATGTTTCTAACTACTAATAATGCTGAATACTAATCAAAAGAACTAGATCTAGAAATACAGGTTTGGATTGCATCTTCCAAGTCTTAGGTCGAAGCTTTTGCGCAAATCCATGGTTTTTGGAGGCTTTCTCCATGGTTGATCTTGGAAACCAGAATGCTCCTTCTTCTCCTTTCTTTTAGATCTAAGGCTCTCTCTATGGTGGCTACTCTCTTTCTCTTCCTTTACTTCTCTTTTTCTCTCGTTCTGGTAGCCTCCTTTTGCAAATGGTATAAGAGATCCTTATATAGAGGGTTTTGGCGTGCAAGAGGGGTTAGGGTTGCTATTTGCATGAATTTTTAGAGGTTTCTCGCAAAACAAGGCAAATTAGGGTTTTGGAGGACCATGTGTGCACACAGGTGGGCTTTGTAACTTGGGCGCACCTTTTTTGGGTTAAGTTGATCTAGGGTTTGGTTCGGGTTGTTTTCGGATTGAATTCGGACTAAACAGTGGAAACTGGGCTTGGGCGTACCTGTGATTTTCAAGGTGACTAGGGACCTGGGCGCACCTGTGTGTGCATCCAAGTGCATTCCTGGACATGGGCACACCTGTAGTGGCGCATAGGTGTGTTTCTAGCGGGGCCATAGGGCAGTCTTCCGAGGGCCATATCTTTTGATCTGTTTGTCGGATTTGGACGTTCTACATATCGTCGGAAAGCTCTCGGAGTGTAGAATCTTTTGGTCCATACATCATAATGATTAGAGGTCGGGAAAAGATAGGGATATCTGGATCAACGAACCTAGCCTCCTAATTGATGCTAATCATATCGTACTTAGGCAAACTAAGTGTAATCTCTTTAGAAACAACCTGAGTATGTTCTTTGCAGTCTAAAAGGGGCTTGGGTAGTGTTGTAATCCATTCCTTGTTTGAATAGTGGGTTGAACTCGAGATCTCGATGCCATTCGGCCTTTTCTCTCATGAATTTTTAGAGATTGTCGAACTAAGTCTAAAATTATTTACAAGCATCTTCATCATCATTAATTAATCTGAATTATGCCATTAACAATTCAACTATGGGTGAAATGGGGGCACCTGTTATATATGACAAGTGTTTAAGGCTATCATAGGGGCCAAATGAGGTGTCTACAATTGGGTCTTAAATAGACTTCCCAAGCCTTGCGTACAAATAAAGATTCCAATTACATATCTCTGCTGGAGAGGCATACCCCAGAGGTTTTTGTTTCATTCCCCTCTTCAGTCGATGATGCTCTAAGTGATCATGATGACCTCAAATGGGATTTGCAGATCGTTCCCTCCTCCATTCGAAGTCCAATCATATCTTCAGGGTTTGTCACTCCTTCCACGTCATCCGCACATATGGTTCGACAAATTCAGAGTGCCATGAGGTTGGCGGATTTTAATGACTCTGATGTGGTGGTATCTCCTATAAAGTGGCTGGTCCTCTACTCATCTGATTCCGATGATTTCACATCTCCTTTAAAGGAGACGTGTGCCGATGACTCCGATCCAAGTGTCATGCCTCCACCGAGGAGGAGATATGGAGCTTTACAGTATGCTGTTAGTGTGCCCTCAATAACCATAGGTTCCTATCTGGCTAGTTGTGGAGGAATTTCCATTCCACCATTGGAGAGGGACACATCTATTCAGGTTATGCGCAAGGATTGTTCGCCTCTGATGCTGTGTCACTTGAATCTTGGTCTTTGCTCGAGGGGGGGGGGGGAGAAGGGGAAGAATTGGAAGCTCACCCATCCCTGGCTGAGGGTTGTCCAATTGACAGGTTACCTTCCAAAGTGAAAGAATGTGGTCATATAGTTGGCATCTCAATGGACAACTCATGTGCAGGATGGAGCAACCTGGTGGCCTATGCATAAGAGAGGGAGATACAAATTAGACTTTAGGCCTCTGATACTGAGGCTTAGTCTTAAACAAAAGGAGAAATGAAGAGGATTGCTACTTCTATCAATTATGACGATGGTAGGGGCAGTTCTGTTATGCTATTGTGCAATAAACGGGGGCTGAAAAGGACTCAGGGGGACGTACCAGGTTGTAAATGAAGATTTTGTTTTGGAATGTTCATGGCTTGGGGGATACAGTTCGTAGATTAGTGGTTAAGCACTACGTAAAAAGGGCTAAAAAACGATGGGAAAAAACCGTAGCTTTCCAAAAAAAAATGACACTTGCATCCGTCAATTATTTTGTAGTCGTTTTCAAAAATGATAGTTAAGAAGTGTCGATAATCTTTAAATTAACGACAGTTTTTGTATATCGCTAATATTTAAATTACCGACAGTTAATAACCATCGTTTAATCAAATCATTAACGACACATGAACTCAACTTACCAACAGCTAAACAACCGATAAAATGACGATTTGGACGTGTGATTTATTTTAAATTTAATTATAATTAAAAGTCACAATATAATAGAAAACAATGTCTGAAAACCGTCGTTTTATTTATTTTCTAAAAAATTTTAATAAAAAAAAATTCTACCTGTTGAAATCAAGTAATAATCACCACACATGTACATCATCCACTCTTTCCCATTCAAATACCAATATACAACCATTAACCTTTCAAAGATCTGTCAACACACCATATCAATATCCATTTAAACTAACAGTAGAAATGATCATCCATTACAATATTCAAAGATCAAAATGTTGTCCATGAAACAAAGCTCCATACAAATATCCATCCATCCAAAACAATTGAACATCCATCCCATAATCAAAACCCATGTAATATAGAAAAGAAAAAACTAGCACTCATCCAAAACAATTGAACATCCATCTCAAAATCAAAACCCAATTGTAATATAGAAAATAAAAAACTAGCAAGGTAAAGTCCTAAATGTTGGCCAATCAATAATGTCTGCAAGCATAATATCTTCGATCTTCCTAACTCCATCCATCAACTCGATGTCGCCATCCATGATCTCATCTATAACAATCCTATGATAATCCGAATTCTCCACTGATATCCCCATTAAACTCCCTTAGGCTACAATTGTGCTCTTCCTTAAATGCATTAACTTGTAAGTGACTGGGAGTGTTGTTCTCGAGCTTGCCTGTGTCCTTTAATGTGTGGATGGCAGTCTTACTTACATTATAATTAAGAAACACATAATGCAAGTATTTAATCATACTCAATAGTCTAAATAAGTTTATGAATCTACATTTTATATGTAAAGTTTTGCCTTACCTGAGAGGAACTCTTGTGATCGGTCGAAGACCGTATTTGCGTCTCACTTTAAGAAACGGAAGCAACAATCTTCTCCATGTCTACCATTCGATATTTCAACCCACCCACCTCAGTCTCGAGTGCCACATGTGATTTGTGCTCTTCTTCATAAGCTCTCTTATAAAGATTTGAATGATGCCCGACTGACCTTGAGACACCCAACCCCAAGCCCTTGACACGTCCATAAGTATCGGTACAAAAAACCGATTTTAAAAATAAAAAAGTCAATATCTGCTCTTGATATGTATTCATTGTTAAGTATTAATTAAAATCAAGTTGACATCAATCTAAATATATATAAGATAACCTGCATACCTTTGCAACCCCATCATTGTCGATATCATTATGTGCAATGGAGGGGTCATTGTTACACATTCTACTGAGCCTTTCATGTAAAACAAGTTGTTAAATAAAACATGGTAGGAATCAACAATATTATAACTAGCATGATAACTTTTATTCTAGTAAATGATATTGTTGATAAAAGTCACGGGCCAATCATGGACCCATGGACCCAATAGCAACAACTCATTTCAAAAGTCCAATTGACCTAGTCAGATGAAGCTCAATCTAAGTAGTTGTCTACTTTAATAGAAGAATGAGCCAATCTCTACAATAGCTGAGACAAAATTGATCCCTTTCTTCTAGAGTTGACACAGTTAAGGATTATTTGTATGAGTTGTAAAGAGTATAATGAAAGGAAGGAGCATATTTTATATGAGCACTACACATGTAATCCCATCTCTTGCCTATAATAAGTTCAATCTAGTGTAAAGGATATGAAACAACATATAATAGAGCAAAGGAACCAGCATTGAAACTATGAAAACAGATTTAGATTTGTGATTAGATATTTTATCAATAGTTTTAACATATGAAATGAAATTTTTATTTCTCTATTGTATATAAGAGAAGAAGAGACCACTTTCAAACACTCTAAACATGAAAGACAAAGTACTGAAAGTTGAAAATTGATATTAAGATCCATTAAATGGATCAAATCCTTCAGAAAATATATGGAGATTTCCCAACCATTCCTGTCTTGGAATGTTAATCCATTGAACAACCTTCAACTTTTCATTGTAACATGAGAATGAGAAGTTCCACTATATGGGACCACTTAACAACTTCAAGGTAAGATAAACAAATGAATCAAAGTAAAAGATTGCTTGAGCATACCACACATCAAAGATACAATTGATTATCATGCCATATATAGAAATATACAACCGAAGACTCTCATAACACAACACATCATCATCTATCAAAGATAGATTGATAGTAAATTAATCAAGGCAAAACCCATAACCTTTTAATCCACCCCATCTTGAAATAAAAGCCAAGTCCTATCATAATGAATCATCATTAAGCATTTCTAGTAATGGAGTGATAAAACTTTTAAGATATTTAAGGTAGTGAATTACCCAAAACCTGTCATTGCTTAATTTCTATGTTTGATATTTCCAATCTACATGACAATTTTTCAGTTGAGTTACAATGGCATGCTCACAATATTACTGAGTTAAAGTGGATTCTTTTGTATAAAAGACTGTTTGTATGCTAAGATAATTGTATCAATCTAAGATCAATGAATATATCCTTTTTAGCAATGAACCCAAATCAGACATCCTAAATATGCATCTCAAATAGGTTGATGTCTCTTTACCACATGGTGACTTGAAGCATTGCCATCTTTCTTGTAATGTGTCTTTGCCATCTTCCTTATAATGTGTCTTGATAAAGATCTCACACTGGGTGACCTCCATTTCGGGATGCTATTGTCACTAAAAATGTCAAAAGGAGACATTGGCATTACATAATATATTAATTGAGGAACTAAAAGAGTTTGAAATAATCATACTTACCAACTCGTCAGCAACCCTCGCCTACCCTTTTCTGCCAAAAGTATGTGGGCTAGCTCTTCAAAGATGCCCTCGCGGCCTTTCCTACCCTCCTCCTTGACTGTGCCTCATGTGTCCCTTCTAAATCCACAAAACTCTCCCAATCCTCTCTTTTCAAGTATTGTGGTAAAGTATTCTCTCTCTGCATCCGTGTTATTTTTATCATACACTTTGCATCAGAGAACGCACTTCCAATCCCTCCACAACACATTCGCTCTTGTAAGGACACATGGGCTGTGGCATTCATGAACATCAAAAAGTGTCTGCACAATCATAACATTCAAAGATAAAATCATGTTTACAATTTATAAATCCAAAATTTACATTGTAAATCACCAATTAAAAATGGACAAATACTCACGAGAACATGCTTCCATACATCCTCTTTAAGGTGATGTGGCACTTTTTTCCAACTGTTGTAGGTTGGTGGCACATGGGTCTTCACAATCCGACCTATGTTAGTGGAAAAGGTTGCAGAAGTTGGTTGAATCTCAACTTGATGATATGAGATGTTACAAATATCATTAATGAAAATGGAAAATAAGAAGGTTTATGGGTAAAGATGAGCTAACTTGTAATACATACTATCCATGGAAGATCCTGACATAGATGTGGACACTGACACTAACGTTGACATAATGCCTGCAACCAGAAATATTAAAATTCGAAACTCGCATAATCATAACAATATAAGAATTTAAAAAAGCAAGAATTTAAAAGAGCTTACATTAAAAAATATGCAATAAAAGAAAATAAGGTATATTAGAAACTCATGTTTATAGAAAATATCATAAAATAATATGCAATCCAAGATAAGATGATTATTTAAGTTAAAGAAAATAAGAGTAAAAGAAAAAAAGATAAGTATGAATATTACGTGCTCAAAGCCGTACATGATTAATCTTCGTCCCCAATGACATCATCATGTAATGCTTCTATTAAGGCATTCTTGGTTCGAAGGCTAAGGGATCTTCAAAAGAATACACGTCTTGGTTTAATTTCTTTGGAACATCTAAGACAACATGGCATTCTTCCTTGGGTCTACTATGATCTTCGCAGTAGAAGACCTGAGTTGCTTGTTGAGTAAGAACAAATGGCTCATCATCTTCTTTTATATTTCTTTTTAACCTCAACAAATTAACATATATCAAATTTGTTTTTGGATCAACTCTGCATCCATGGTCATCTTCTATATGCACCCAATCACAATAGAATATGACATGTTTGAAGTCATAGTAGTCTAGTTCAAGAATTTTTTTGAAAATGCCATAGTACGTGATTGCTTCATGTATGAGGTTTGTGTCCTTGGCATTTCTCCTGAAAGGAGTTATTGCTTTCATTGAAACCCCACTGTTCTGTGTTGTTTTATTCATTTCCGCATCTGCAGTATAGAAAACATAACCATTTATTGCATATGCAGTATATGAAATGGTTGTAAAGCTCGGTCCATCAGCAAGCCTTTTGATGGGACAATTTTATGTATTTTCTAATTGTTTTCTAAGCCAAGGAATGTAGTCTAAATCCTTTTTAGTTCGCATATTCCCTCCCGATATCCAATTGAGAGTCTTTAGCTTTGAAGGTATACAGCGTATCTCCTGTAATCAATTATACATTGTGATGGCACTATACGACTAAAGAAATAAAACTGTAGAAAGGATATAGTCAATATTTTGTTTACCTGTCCCACTCAGTATTTTCAATAAAATGAAGCAATACCCACTTACGTGCCTGTTGATATTGCACATTCTAAAGATTATAGATCTTCCCCTTTTTATCGATAGGGTATACACACTGACCACCCTCATCCATCCATATCTCATGGTCTTGTTTAGAGCTTTTTTTTTTAACCATCAGGCATCTAACATAGACTCCTCCATAAGGAAGCATTTTGCAATAGAACCCTTTGGATATGTTTGATTGACTATATATCGTTTGAATGTCTTCATCTTCCTAATACAAGATACCTAAATTAGACTCCGAAGCAAACTTGAGATTAATAAGAATGATTTAAAATTAACCGAAATATTTTAATTACCACTCAAAAGGATGCATCCATCGATATCTAATAGGCCCACAAAGTTGCACCTCCTCCGCCAAATGCACAACAAGGTGTGTCATGGAAACGAAAAATGAAGATGGGAAATACTTTTCAAAGACACATAGGGTTTCCACGATGCGTTCTTTCATCTTTAAAAGTTCTTCACGATTGATAACCTTTGAACATAAGACATTAAAGAATATCGATAAATTTCGAATGGCTGCACGTAGTGGCTTATGTGACTCAAATGCATGCATTAGTAGCACTGGTAGTAATTGTTGCATGAGAATGTGATAATCATATGACTTGAGGGTTTTTAGCTCCCTACCCTCCAAGCACACCTTGTGCTTCCAATAGTCACTATATCTAATGGGAACCTTCAAATGATACAATGTTTTACATATCAAGTCTTTCTCATGTTGGGATAGAGTGTATGGAGCTTTAGGACAAGTCAACTTGCCATTTTTTTCCATAGGCTGCAACTTTTTCCTAATTTGCATATCCTTCAGATCTTGGCGAGCTTTAAGACCATCCTTAGTCTTATCCTTTGTGCTCATGATTGTCGCAAATAGATTTTCTGCCACGTTTTTCTCCACGTGCATCACATCTAGATTATGGCAAATGGGCAAATCCTATAAATTTATTTATTATTGTTAATATGGAAGTTCAACATATAGTATAATTTAAATAATATAAATATATTATAGCGCACCTTCCAATAAATCAAGTCAAGAAATATTGATCTTTTTGTCCATGCAGAGATCTCGTTCTCTACCGCACTTATTTTCCTCTTCTTGCATGCTAGCTTTCCAAAATGAGTTTGGATAGTTTCCATTTTTCTTAATACCTCAGAACCACTTAAACGCTTGGGATGCTTTCCATGCTCTTCTTTTCCATTAAATTGTGATTTTTGGCTCCTAAATGGATGCTTCATCTTTATTAGGAATTTTCTGTGCCCCATGTAAGCAAACTTCCTACCATATTTTAACTGCACTGAATCAATCCCTTCACTATACACAGGACAGCCATACTTTCTTGCAGTTCTACTACCCAACAAATGGCCATACGTTGGAAAGTCATGTATAGCCCATAACAAAATTGCTTTCATTGAGAACCTACTTTTACTGTAAGAGTCATATGTTATGGCTCCGAAGGACCACAATTCATTCAACCGATCCACCAACGGCTGCAAGTATACATCAATGTCATGCCCTGGACATTTCTTCCCGGGAATCAATAATGTTAACATAGTAAACTCTTTACGAATGCATAGAGATGGAGGAAGATTGAATGGAACAATCATAATAGGTGAACTAGGTGAATAACTATATGAGTTATTATTGTTTTCCAAAAGGATTAAATCCATCTGTTGCAAGTCCCAGACGAACATTATGTGCCTTTGATGCGAAGTTAGTCCATTTACGATTTATGTTTTTTCGACACGACGAATCAATTGGATGGCACATAATTGACTCATTCCTTACTAAGCTCAAATTTGAATGCCATGTCATACTCTCCGCAATCCAGGGTACACTATACATTCTCTGCAACCGTGGTGTTAATGGAAAGTATCTTAGCTTTTTCCATGGCTTAGGTTCGCTTCTTGGCTTTGATACATTCTCCGGTTTCCACCTACTTTCACTACACGTAGACAATCAACCCTATTTTCGTGCTCTTTCCAATAAAGTATGCAATCATTTTTGCATGCATGGATAATCTTGCACTCCATACGTAAAGAATTAATCATCTTCTTGGCCGCATAGGTGTTATTAGGCAAGTTGTTCTCTTCTGGTAGAGCATTTATGAACATCTATAACAACTCCGCTAAACATTCATTAGACCACTTATGTCGAGCCTTCATGCTCAATAAATCAACCGTCATTGACAACTTTGTATGTTTAACTTGACACGAGGGATATAGTTGCTGTATTGCATCCTCCATCAACTTCTTGTACGAAATATTATCCATCAAATCATCTCGAGCTTGAGAAAATTCTTCATCATTAGCTTCATCCGAATAGGCAGATGAACAAACCCCCACTTGAGCTTCAACGGCATTCTTGCCATGTTCATGTCCAAATAAGTTATTCACCATATAGACCATTCTTGGGAATGCATCTTCATTACCGCTACCATTCCCTACATTGACACGACTATGAGGATGTATTTCTCCATGGTGGAACCATGTTGTGTAAGTTGCATCTATACCATCACATAATAAATGTGTATGAATATCTCTTAAGGTCTTCTTCACTCCTATCAAATTGCAACACTTGACACAAGGGCAGCAATACCAGTCATCACTTCCTAATTTATGTTTACTAGCTCTTATGAAATCAAAGAACGATTCAATGATTTCTAAGTATTCATTAGAAAGCCTTATTGCCGTCATCCACTCTTTGCTTGGAGCCATGTTCTGAAAAAATAAAGCCATGGAATAAGGTACATAAAATGGTTAAATATGAATATATGACTCAATTTCCACACGATATTATCATTAGTGTAATTAATCTTTAATAGAGTGATCTAGTCTTGGTAAAGGAACTTAGGTTTAAATTATTCATACAATGTGCATGTTCAATGCTCTTCGTCCCAACCCACTTGTGCATGTTCAATGCTCTTCGTCCCAACCCACTTACAACTATCTTATGAAGCCTCTTTTAGATGGCAAGCCCACTAAATCACAATAAATTAGGATGTCACTCTTCTCTTCGTCCAATCTCCAAGGAAAGTGGAAAAAAAAAAGATTGAAAGAAAAAAAAAACATATAAAACAATTCATCAATGATAATGTAAGAACCCATTTTAGTACCTTTTAGATGAAATAATCAGCAACTAAGGAAGAATCACAGAATCCTTTTAAGAGAACAAAGATGAGAAGTAAATAGCTTTTCAATAAAAAAGAGAAAAAGTTAAGGTCATACCAATGGAGTGTGAAGAAAAAGAGTACTTAGAGTAGGGTCTTGGTCTGTGCGTACAGAGAAGAGAGGTTCTTGAAAAAAATGAATAGTTTCAACCAAGCGAATAAAAATCATTTAATCATGAATAAAATCAACCATAAAATCAGTTAGAAAACTATGATCCTATCAAAAATGACTTCAATCACACACACACATGTTCATTTAGGAACATCAACTCATTTCATTCCAACACAAAAGATTTTATTACCGAAATAAGAAATTAGAGTTATCCTAGTTGTTTGTAAGACAATATAAACATTCATTCACATCTGACTATTAAAATAACCCATATAGATGGATGCATGATTGAATAAACATTTTCGTATGAGAAAAAAAAACTACATCTACAACATGTCTCCAGTCTACACCAATAAACAACAGGGGTGTTAGTGAAGTGGACTTACCACAATGACAACATGGATGTTAGTGAAGTGGACTTACCACAACGACAACAAGAATACAAGTTACTTTCCCTTGACCCTCAGAGAAAAGCAATTGAGCTGCAAGAAGAGAAGGTACATCATGAGCAAACACGAGGAAAAATTAACAATAAAAGTAATTAAATCTCCTAATGCTAAATGTGCATCATAATGGGCATATATGATGTCCATGTTGGCTAATTCCAAGTCAACTCTAAATTAAATTATTAGAGGAAGTTAGAATATCACGATAATCAGAGTGATGTAAAGCTAGGCAGGCTATCCAACAATTGGGTTGCATGATCAAAAAACCAAAGATAAAAATAAGTTAATAATGCCACTGTTAAAGAGGTTCACAAAGCAGGGTCAACTAGGATATGGGTTTGTAGACTTTGAAAATTTAAATGCAATGAGTACAATGGGATGTAAGTGAATATAATAAACCTCATTTATGCATACTCAATTTTTGAAAATCCCAAAAGGCCCAAAAGTTATTGCCGATACACTCATCAAGAAAGAGAAACAAAATGTAATTATCTTTGTTGTTAATTACTAAATTAATTCTAGCAGAAAAACATATGCATCTACCAATTTCACAATAATAGCCAACTGTATCACTACCTTATTGACATAGTAATAAATGGCCATATTGATTTGGGATAAAGAGGTCTCACAAAACATAGTGATTCCAACATTAGTTTAATTATTCTAACCAAACAATAGCAGCACTTAGACCTACTATTATATGAAGTTGAATCTTAGGAAATGAAGAAACAAGAAGTGAAATAAAATGTTGCAGAGATATGCATACTGTAAGGTCCATGACCTAACTGGGTCAGTTGGACCCAATAACCGGCCCGTTGACCCACTTATTTTGATATTATTATTATTGTTTTGTTAGATATTTAGGTGGGTTTAGATGGTGAGCGAGTTTCTTTTAGCGTTAGAATAGTGCCTACGGAGTTTCGTACGATTCTGATTTCATTTGACCCTAGTATGGGGGTCGTTTGCCATTTATGGAAAATTAAGTGTTTTTCCGAAAAATTCCTATCGCCGTGATTTGGGGTTCATTGGAAAGATCTCATCGTGTTGATCATTTTTGTCTTCTGGCTCGTTGCGATCCGATGACAAGAAACCCTTCTAATAATTAATTGCTTCTCCGGACCCACTTAAGGGTAAACTAGTCTTTTCCTCCTCCATTTCTTCTTAATCAAGAGATTTACCCTAATCTCTTTTCATTCTCTGCAATGAACGAGAACTCTACAGCAGCCATCTTCTTCTTCCTCATTTTTCCAAGGCTACAGAACTCTTTCCTAGAAAGAAAGACCATCTCGAGTATCCGAACCGCTCATTTTCTTCCTCGCGATCTCCTATTTTCATTGACATCAGTTTGGTAAGATTTGCCTCACTTTCATCTTTTCAATCAATTCTCTTTGGTTTAGATTTAGGTTAGATCTTGATCTTTTCCTTTCTTTTCTTTTCCTTTGCGTGTTAGGTTGCGTTTGGTTGGGTTAGATTTGTGGGTTTCGTGATAGAAAGCTTCTCCTCGAATTTTCCCAATTTCAACTTTCTTCTTGGTTAAGGCAAGTAGATTTGCATATTATAATTAAGCATGTGTGTATGTTTCTCATTTATTAGCTGTGTTTTCTTGTTAGATTTCCCAAATCCCAAGCCGGTTTCTGTTATTAATTTGGGGTTAATATGCTAACATATTTTTGGATAACCTTTTAATTAAATTGTAATTTATCATTTAATTTGATGTTAATTGATGTAAGTGGATGCGATGATGGATGGAATGAATTATTGGGGGAGCACGGTGGCTCAGTTTTGTGCAGGTAAACTTTTGGAAGGGTTTGGAGTAGATGGGAAAGGGTTTTGGGTGAAAAGAAAATAAATAGATAAAATAAAATAAAATAAAGATGCTCTGTTGTAGTTCAGAACGTTCTGAACGTTCAGACGTTCTGAACGTCCGGCGCAGGTACAATATAATATAAAAAATATATATTTATATATATAAAAAGGGCAGATTTCTAAGGGCCATATCTTTTAAACCGTATGTCAGAATTTCGCGAGCCATATACCGATGGAAAACTCTTCGAGCGTAGAATCAATGGTCTATGTTTCATGATGATTGGAGATCGGGAAGGAGGTAATTAAGGTGATTTATTATTTAGACCATATTCTTGTTAAAAACGAGATTGTTAACTTAGGTTTGGGCCTTAGATATTGGAAACCATGAACCTAGTCTCTCATGACCATTAATGGGGTTTGAAATCGTAGCACGTGTCTTGGTGTGCTTCGATGGGTTGTCTAGGTATTCGTGTATTGTGTATTGCTTAACTGAATGCGTATGGAGTTGAATCAATCAATGTTTAACATGATTGTATACCCCAGGAATTCTTTATAAACATTGTTGATTCGAATTCCCCACGCACTCCGTTAAAATAGATATGATACATGGATGACAACACTTGCCTAAGATTGTATTGTAATCTCTCATTGACTTGTTAATCGTATCCGTTGATTTCGTATCCTTGTACACTCTCTTGGTATAAAACAACTAATTAATTATGGAACCTAAACTCTTGTAGAATTAGGACAAGGACCTGACTTAGAGTGTACTTCAGGAACCGTGTATCGTGTGTTGATAAACATGACTGGCTAGCACATAAGGGATTATCATGTGGAGGGTTTATCTTGTATTGTTTTGAATGAGATAATCTCTAAGATCATGCTTTGTTTGCTGAGCTAGCCAGACTTGCTTGTCTTGGTTTTCCCCGCGTGTCAGCACCACTTTATTATTATTTGCATATCATGGCCAGCTGCAGTTTGGGATTTTATTGATGGGCCGGTTACTCGGACATCGCGGTGGGCAGTCGTCTTTGGACTGCGTCCATGGCGTTGAATAGTTGGGAGCGGGCTTGGACCGTGCTACTATTCCCAAGACCGGGAGCTTGGATCTCCCTGGAGCCGGATTTTGGTATCAGTAGTCCGGTTAGGATTGTTACTGGTACCCCGTGAGGTGGCTTGGACATCCACGGAGTCTCCCTCTTGTGCATTGCATTACATTGGTAGTGGTGATTGTTAGTATTGCTAGGATTCCTATTTATGATTCTGATGGTTATTTACTCATGCTTTATACCTAGTTCTGTTCCTTGTATTCACTTGATTATGTCCTGTCACTATTCTTACATTTGATGCATATTATAATTTTAACTATATCTTGCTTATTTATTGCTTAACATGTCGTTGACTTTGTTCCTTGATGTGCAGACTCCTCAGGTGAGTACTACTACGAGGAGCAGGCCGGTGAGGAGATCCAACAGAGGAGGCAAGGGAGTGGAGTGCCGATGACGTAGAGTAGCGTCATCATTACCAGGCACATGAGAGACTCATTGGGGGACAAACATTAGATTTTATTTATTTCATTGTTATCATCGTTGAACCTTCCTTTATTTATTTCATTTGATTTAAAGGCCTTAGTTTCTAAGATGGCCATTGTAATTAAACTGACTTCCTTTTTAGCTTTAATTGTTTCTTGCAACTTTAAATTTAATTGAGATTTATTATCCATTGTTGATAGCAATGTATGAATTCCGCTATTTGTTTTATGATTTGAGGTTCAAATACATTATCCTCACAGCGGACTTATGATCCTCGGGCCAGAAAGGGTAAAGAAATTTTTAATTGGCCCAAAATTTCACTCCCCGGATCCGGTTTATTCTCTAATCGGGTTCGGGGGACGTGACAAAATGGTATCAGAGCAATGGGTGGTTTCTCAGGGTAAAAAAAATTATAGAAACCATAGGACGCGTGTGAGGACTCTGTTAGTTAGTAGGTTGGTCTTTTAGTTCTATTTCTAGCATTGTATTGTTAGATTGAGGCATAGTGGAACTAACCTTGAATATTATACAGGGCAATGGCTAGTAGATTCACTCGATCCGGTAGTGTGCCACAACCAGAGGGTAGTTCCTCTCAGAATTGCTTAGATAATCAATTCCACCAATTCATGGCAGCTTTCATTCAGTCCCAGAAAGACCTAGCTGAACGAAGTAATAAACAGATTGAGGATCAGGCTGTGTTCCAAGCTCAAATGCTGGAGGTAGTACAGAAAGTGGGCCAGCCACAACCAAAGGACTATGACCTCAACGATCTAGTTGAGAAGTTTAGGAAGAGGTTTCCACCCGAATTCCATGGCATAGAGGACCCTGCTGATGCTGATGAGTGGGTTGTTCAGATGGAGAAGATTTTTGAGGTGTTTCAGTGCACGGGGGTTCAGCAGGTGCAACTAGCGACCCACATGTTCCGTGAGGCAGCAGAAAGATGGTGGAAAACCGTCAAGAACCCTTATGAGGCAATCGCTGAGGATGTAGCCTGGAAGACCTTCACAGAGCAGTTCCAGAAGAAGTTTATCCCCAAACATTATAGGGATCAGAAGATGGAGGAGTTTGAGCGATTAGTCCAGGCTGATTTGTCAGTGCAGGACTATGAGATTTCCTTCACCCATCAATTTAGATTTGCAGAGGCTCTGATTTAACCCGGATCTGAAAAAGTTTGGAGGTTTATCAAAGGATTACGAGCAGACATTAAGATGCAAGTTCAGCGCAGCAGGTTGACCAATTACGATGATGTGGTCAAGGAAGCATACTGGGCAGAAGAGTCTCTGAAGGATGTGATTGCATTAGAGCAACAGAGGATTTTGGCGTTGATGCCTCAACCCAAGTCACAGAGTTCATCATCCCATCACTTTCAGCAACCAGCACCGAAGAAACTGCAGTTCGAACCAGTGCTGAGACAGTTGCCGCAGTGGATCACTTGCACCTATTGTGGGGGAAGTCATTATGCTCGTGATTGCAGGAAGCAGTCTGGGGCATGTTTTCATTGCGGGGACCCATGGCACAAGGTTCACAATTTCCAGGGAAGACAGGAGTGGCACCACCAACATTTCCAGCTCCGGCACCCAGGCCATCACATCCTGCACAGCCGTTGAGACAGATGCCACCTGCACAGGCTAGACCCCAGCAGCAGTAGATGATAGTCAGACCACCCCAGCCACCGTATCACCGTCCTCCAGTACCACAGCAGCGATTTCAGCAGAGGCCTCCAACCAGGGGCGGACTCACGTCTGGGTGTCTGGGTGCACCTGCACCCAGTAAATTTTGAAAGTCTTCTTAAATGGATATGGGTCATGGACCCCTGCCCCAGTTAAATAAGGCATCTTGCACCCCCTTTTAAAAGCCCAATATTGTTAAATGCACCCATGACCCACCCAGTAAAATCGAGAAACCCTCTTCGTTCCTCCAAACCTATTGAAACGTTTCAGGACCTAGCAAACAACCGTTCTCCCTCTCCACTCTCCAGTCTCCACATCGCAACCAGCCTGCCAGCCACCCAGGCCCAGGTCCGTGACGTCCGTCCAGCAAAGGCGACGTCGACATGGCGATTGGCGACCATCATGTAGAAAATCGAAGACATCGAAGAAGAGCTGATCAGCTGAAGAGGTTTCCTTTCCTTTCCACTTCTCCTCTTTCTATTATTCCTCTAAATCTAATTCAGATGATGTTCTTCTGATATTCCATCTTGATCTTGTTGATTTTGGGTTGGAATCTGTTTTGGGTAACTTGATATTGATTGCTCGTTATGGTTTAGTTTTCCTTGTTTGAGTTGTTTCTATGTAGAGAACTTCAGAAGCGATTTTCTCCTAAGTCCTAATACTGTTAGGTTTGGTTTAAGCAATTGGAGAAAAGGTGCAGGGATTTTTGTAGTAAATTCTAGTAAATGGGGTTTTTATAGAAGTAGTAGTGAGGAAGTGAGGATTGAAGGGTTTAAAGATAGAGATAGGAGACTATTACTTTTTATTGGATTGGTGATGTTTGGGGAGTAATGATTTCCATTGGAAGGGAAGGTTATTTGACAGCCCCATGTGGATCTTCACTTTTGGTCCTTCATTTTCCACTGCTATGAGGAGAAGGAATTGCTTATAAATCCTAGGAATTCAATACAGGTTAAACAAAATGGCCTATTTAAGTCCTCTGCCCATTAGTATTGAGTTCCTAGGATTTTCAAGGCAATTTGCTTCTATCAAAAGGAACCAAAGGAGAAGGTATAAAACAGACCTTAAAAAAATCAACCCCTTTCATAGAAAGCGATCATCCACTCTTTATCTTCGCAACTTAAATCAATATAAGAGTGGCCATCAAATTACACAACTTTAATAGAAAATGATCCAACACCATTTACCCTGGCAAATCTTTAGATCTCCATCCCTTAATACTACCTGGATAGAAGCCTCTTTCTAATTAACTCCTAGGAATTCAATATGAGTTAGACAAATGGTCTCCAAGTTTGTTAAACTAAGATTTCATCAACAGTATGGAATTTGGAAGTTACATGGAGATGATAACAGAAGATATTAGATGATTCTTTTTTCTCCTTTAGAGTTTTGGTTGTCTTTGATATGATGGTTAATATTGGCGTTGGAGAATGACTTGAATTATGCTTTTTTTTTAAATATATAGAGTTTTGTGATGGTTATGATTTTAGGTTTTGAATAACTATTATTGGGTTTTCATGATCCCACTTTAGGTGGTGCTTTGAAACTTAAGTTGGTTTTAGGTGCTTTTGTTATCATTTCTATACATTTTCCTCTACATTATGTATGATTAGGAAGGACCTGATCACCTATTAAGAAGGGCTCCTTTCATGAGTAAGAGAGCAATTTGTGAACCACCTTGTGGAGCACTGAATGTACTAGGGTACAGAAAGATCTCATAAATTAGAGTTGGAAGATAGAGAAAAGAAAGAATGGGAAAAGAACACAACCATATCAAATGATCCTAACCCTTGATTAGATGGGGTGGCATTATTAACCCAACTTGAGTTCTTGATGAGACCTTTCATCTCTGACCAGTGGCATGCATCAAGGTGCTGTGCAAAATTTGAAATTTGTGTACAGTATATGCTCCAAAATTCCTCCTAAAATGTTTTAGCTGCAGTTTTTCATTTTAGCATTAGTTTATAGACAGGGCATTGCATTCATTTGCTATAAATCCATCCATCATGATTATGTTAAATTTTGGACTCTTGTGCAGATTTGGGTATGAATATGTGGTGGATGAACATGATATGTGGTGGGGGAATTTCTTAGCCATATTTAGGTATGGATATGTGGTGGGGGAATGATATGTGGTGGATGAACATGCTAAAAATCTACCTCATTGAAACCTTGTGGTGCTACCTTTTCTTTTCTCTTATTAATCTAAATTGGTCAGATAACTTGTATGTTTATTTATACTAAATGGTAAAAAAATTAATTTGATCCGATTGATGGTAGCTGTTAGATTTAAAATGTGCAAGTATGAAAGTGCATCGTTTTGAAGGCAATATCTAATTTTATTGCAATAGACTCTAATAAAAAAATGTGATTAGAAATCAATAAACATTTTTATTTACATGGATTTATTTTTTTATTATACACAGAAGAGTTGTCTAGCTATTGATTGGGGGTACATCATCTAATAGTTCTACAACTTTGGTGGGCCCTCTCTCTGGCAACGTAGTGCAAGTATTGTCCCTCTCTCTCGATCTTTTTTAATTTGTATATCATAGTCAAATTAAATAAATTGTGGATTTGATTTAGAGCTTTATGCTTTTAACTCTATACTGGCAATTTGATGTACAAATGTTCATATTTCTATGATATTTTTTAATTTGATGGATGTGGTTTACATATGTGTAGTCATGACTGATTTGTGTCTTGAGTACTTTCATATGCCCATATGTTTGTGTTCCAACCTTGCAAATAATCAATTAAGTTAATGTGCTCGAACTAAGTTCTGTTCCAATCAAGTTATGCGTTTCTGCTAAGTTAAGTGTTTTTAGGCAGGCGTTGATTTTGATGAAATTTTCTTTATCTTTGAATCAGATATGGAAAATTATTTCAAAAGAAAATCAACTCCTAGCCTATCATGTTCGACTTTAGAGAATGATGACAATGATCAAGTGTCATCAGCTTTGAAGAAAAGTCGTGTAGAAGTTAACTTGGCAGATCTTCCTACAGATCCTGGGTTACGAAATCCAATCTTGAGTTATCATCCTATGGATCGAGACCAAATCCGAAGAGTGTATCTACAAAAAGGTCCTTGTCAGCCTCGTAATCATAAATTTCCTTTTACGGAGTCTGCACAATTAGGAGGCGATTTAATCCGGCTTGGTTTAAGGATTATGGTAGTTGGTTGGAATACAGCATAAAAAAAGATGCTGCATTTTGCTTATGTTGTTATCTTTTTGGAGAGCATGCACGTCATGATGCCTTTGTAACTCAAGGATTCAGAAATTGGAGAAAAAAAGAAAGAATTGGAGATCATGTGGGAGGCCCGAAGAGTGCTCACAATCAAGCATATGAGAAGTACCAAAATTTATTAAATCAAAAGCAACACATTGAGACAATTATTGTCAAGCAATCAGATCAAGCTCGGATTGAGTATCGAATCCACTTAAAGGCAACCCTTGATGCCATTCGCTTTCTTCTACGCCAAGGGTTGCCTTTTCGTGGTCATGATGAATCTGAGGATTCAAATAACATGGGTAACTTTCTTGAGCGTTTGCAAGTAATTGCCAATCAAAATGAAGCTATTAAGAGAGTCATTTTGGAAAATGCTCCTGAAAATTTGAAACTTACCTCGCCTAAGATTCAAAAAGATATTGTAAATGCGGCTTCTATGGAGACCACTCAAGCTATCATTTCTGAACTTGGAGATGCACCATTTGCTCTTTTGGTGGATGAATCTCGTGACATCTCTATGAAAGAGCAAATGGCCGTTGTTTTATGCTATGTGGATGAGCGGGGATGTGTGATTGAACACTTTTTACTAGTAGAACATATTACAAACACTACTACTCAATCACTTAAAGCGGCAATCGATGCGATATTTTCCAAAGATGGATGAGCATAGCAAGTTTGCGCGGGCAAGGGTATGATGGAGCTAGTAATATGCGGGGTCATCCTAATGGTCTCAAAACACTCATTCAGAATGAGAATCCTACTGCATTTTATGTTCATTGTTTTGCACATCAGCTTCAATTGGCACTCATTGCTGTTGCAAAAAAACACGTACCAATTGCCATGTTCTTCGAATCGGTCTGCTATACATTGAATGTCGTTGGAGGCTCTTGCAAAAGCCATGACTTGCTCCAAAATATACAAGCCACTAAAGTTGTTGATGCACTCAATACTGGTGAACTTGAAAGTGGACAAGGTTTGAATCAAAAGACTAGTCTCAAATGGCCGGGAGATACACGATGGGGCTCGCATTATGGTACATTGATTAACTTGATCTACATGTTCTCCTCTGTGATTGATGTACTTGAGATTACTGTAAAAGATGATACAAATGAAAATGTGGGTAGTGCGGCTCATTGCTTCAATTGGAATATTTTGATTTCGCATTTAAAATGCATTTGATGACAAATATTTTGGGGATCACGAATGTCTTATCAAAGGCATTGTAGCGAAAAGATCAAGATATTGTCAATGCCATGGAAATGGTAAGAATATCAAAACAAAAATTGCAAATGATGAGAGACGATGGGTGGGATTCTCTCCTTTCTGAAGTTCATTTATTTTGTGATAAACATGAAATCCCCATTCCGAATATGGATGATCTGTTTGTTGATCAAAAGCGATCGCAATGCAAAGCTGAAGTGACAAATCTACATTTTTACCGCGTTGAAATATTCTATACTACTATTGACATGCAACTTAAAAAGCTCAACGATCGCTTCAATAAGGTGACCACCGAGTTGCTTCTTTGTGTGGCATGCTTCAATCCAAGTGATTCATTCTCTGCCTTCAACAAGGAAAAATTGATCCGCCTTTCTCAATTCTATCCAAATGATTTTTCAGACTCAAATCGACTGATACTTGATAATGAATTGGAGATTTACATTATTAACATGCGGACCAATAGCAAGTTCTTAGAAGTGAAAGGAATTAGTGGCCTTGCTCAGAAGATGGTTGAAACAAAAAAGGACATCCTATATCCTTCAGTTTTCTTGCTTTTGAGATTGGCGCTAACTCTCCCAATTGCTACTGCTACTGTTGAGAGGGTATTTTCTGCTATAAAAATTGTGAAGAGTCGACTACGCAATCGAATGGAAGATGAGTGGATGAATGATTGTTTACTTTTATATATAGAAAGGGACATTTTTAATAGCATCGACGATGAGACAATCATGCAACGCTTTCAAAACATGAAGAACCGTCGAGGGGAATTGTAAAAGCTTTTTTGTATAGTTGATATATGACTTTTGATGAGAAAATGTAGTTGATACACTTAAATATTTTGTAATCATTTAAATGTAATACATTTTCTCTTTTTTCATTATTAATGTGAAGAAAGTATCACAAAATAATATTTTTGGACTTTTTCAATTGCCATCGTTTCGCACCCATCAAACGAAAATCCTGGGTCCGCCACTACCTCCAGCACCACCCAGATTTCAAACTCGTGGTCGTAGGCCACACAGCAGTATCACCAGCAGCGCCCCCAGTAAGTAGGGAGAGCTTATGCTCTGACGCATGCGGAGGCAGAGGCTGCGGGCAATATTATAGAAGGTGGTACACTTTTAGTTTGTGGATTTGATGCTAAAGTTCTATTTGATCCTGGATCCACACACTCATTTGTTGCACCAGCCTTTCCACTTCACTTAGGAAAGAATAAGGAGACACTACCTTATGATTTGATAGTAGCCACCCCGGTAGGTAGGTCAGTTCCTTATAATGTCATATACCCTAGATGTAGGGTTCAGATTGGAGAAGTTCAGCTGACCGCCAGTTTGATCATCTTACCAATGTCGGAGTTTGATGTGATACTTGGTATGAATTGGTTAGCAGCGAATCGAGCGGTGTTAGATTGTTTTAATAAAACAGTGAAGTTGCAGAGTGCAGACCGTAGTGTTGAGTTTGTTAGCGCAGAGAAGCCCATCTCCACTCAGTTAATTTCAGCATTGAAGGCAAAACGGTTGATGAGGAACGGTTGTGAAGGCTTTATCACATTTATCGTGGAAGACAAAGAGTCCAAGACTGTTGATGAAATTCCAGTGGTGCGAGAATTCCCAGATTTGTTTCCAAATGAAATTCCTGGTCTGCCACCTGTTCGTGAGTTGGATTTCACGATAGAATTGATGCCAGGTACAGTACCTATTTCGAAGGCCCCGTATAGGATGGCTTCAGCAGAATTGAAGGAGTTGAAGACTCAGATAGAAGATCTGTTGGATAAAGGTTTCATTAGACCTATTGTTTCACCGTGGGGAGCTCCGGTGATATTTGTGAAGAAGAAGGACGGGACAATGAGGATGTGTATAGATTACAGATAGTTGAATCAGGTGACTGTTAAGAATAAGTACCCGTTACCGAGGATTGATGAGCTATTTGATCAATTGCGGGAGCTCAATTCTTTTCGAAGATAGATCTGCGTTCCGGTTATCATCAGCTACGAGTCAGGAAAGAGGATGTTCCTAAGACTGCATTCCGGACGAGATATGTCCATTTTGAGTTTCTTGTGATGCCTTTCGGATTGACGAATGCACCAGCAGTTTTTATGGCATTGATGAATAAGGTATTTGCCCCTTTCGTAGATCAGTTTGTGGTCGTCTTCATAGATGATGTGTTGGTATATTCGAAGACTAAATAGGAGCATGCGCATCACTTGAGAACATCTTTACATCTTTTGAAGGATAACCAATTGTATGCTAAGTTGAGCAAATGCGAGTTTTGGTTGGAACAAGTGGCATTTTTGTGCCACATTATTTCTAAGGATGGACTAACAATGGATCCAAAGAAGATAGCAGCAGTTGTTAATTGGGGTAGTCCACGGAATGTAGCGGTGGTTCGCAGTTTTCTGGGACTTGCGGGCTACTGCAAAAGGTTTGTGAAAGGATTTTCAACCATAGCATCTCCACTCACTAAGTTGACAAGGAAAGATGTTCCGTTTGTATGGATAGAAGAGTATAAGAAGAGTTTCCAAGAATTGAAGAATCGATTGACTTCAGTACCCATACTTGCCTTACCCTCTAGCAGTGGAGGATTTGTGGTTTACACAGATGCATCAGGGATTGGATTGGGCTGTGTTCTTATGCAGAATGATAAAGTGATAGCCTATGAGTCAAGGCAATTGAAGGATCATGAGAAGAAGTATGCCACACATGACTTAGAACTGGCAGCCGTAGTGTTTGCATTGAAATTGTGAAGGCATTATTTATATGGAGAAAGATTTGAGGTGCATACAGATCACAAGAGCCTGCAATACCTGTTTACACAGGGTGATTTGAATAACAGGCAGCGGAGATGGATGGAGTACATAAAGGATTATGATTTCCCGATCAAGTACCATCCTGGGAAGGTGAATGTGGTAGCAGATGCTCTTAGTAGGAAGGCAGCATTCAGTGGATGTGTAATGCCTGAATGGAGATGGATAGAGTTGTTCAGAGATAGGGACGTGGAAGTATGTCCAGTCAAGGAGAAAGTATTGGTTGCTACTATGGGAGTTTGGGAGCCAGAAATAGTTAACAGGATCAAGGAAACTCAGAAAGGTGATCCTGAGTTTCAGAGAATTATTGACCACATTGATGACCATTCAGAGTTCAGATTGATTGAAGGAATTCTGTACTGTAAGGACAGGTTGTGTGTGCCAGATATGCAAGACATCAAGTTAGAGCTGATGACGGATGTGCACCACACCAGATATTCAGTTCACCCGGGGAGCACCAAAATGTATCAGAATTTGAAGAATCACTATTGGTGGGTGAAAATGAAGAAAGAAATTGTAGAATTCGTTTCTAGGTGTATGACTTGCCAACAGATCAAAGCAGAGCACAAGAAGCCTCCTGGTTTGCTTCACCCGTTGGACATTCCACAGTGGAAATGGGAGCACATTACTATGGATTTTGTGTCAGGGTTGCCGAACACCAGTAAGGGCAATGATGCTATTTGGGTGATTGTGGATAGATTGACTAAGTCAGCACATTTTCTGCCATTCAAGAATGGTCAGTTTATGAATAAGATGACTGTGTTGTACAGGGACAATATAGTCAAGCTACATGGAGTGCCTAAGTCCATAGTATCCGATCGAGACCCTAAGTTTGTCTCTCGGTTTTGGTTAACTTTCCAGTCATCTATGGGTACTCAGTTGAAGTTCATTACAACTTACCGCCCTCAGACAGATGGACAGTCTGAGCGTACCATCTAGACACTAGAAGATCTTCTCCGAGCATGTTTTTTGGATATCAAGGAGAATTGGGATGAAAGCTTGTCTCTATGTGAGTCTGCCTACAATAATAACTATCATTCAAGTATTGGTATGGCACCATTTGAGGCATTGTACGGGCGGAGATGCAGGACTCTAGCATGTTTGGAGGAAGTAGGAGTTCGGAGTTTCCATGGACCCTCAGAGATTGCTGACTCTAGTGAAAAAGTCAGAATTGTTCAGAAGAGAATGAAGGAGTCTCGTGATCATCAGAAGAGCTATGCAGACAAGAGGCGGAGACCTCTAGAATTCCAAGTGGGGGATAAGGTATTTCTGAAGGTGTCACCGATGAGAGGAGTTGTCAGATTTGGACAAAAAGGGAAGCTTGCGAAGAGGTTTGTGGGACCATTTGAGATTAAGAGCAGGATTGGAGACGTGGCCTATCGTCTCGTGCTACCGCCTGAGTTAGCCGGTGTGCGCGACGTTTTCCATGTCTCAATGCTTCGAAAATATGTTCCAGATCCTGCTCATGTGTTACAGCACGAGCCACTTTAGTTACAGGCAGATGCAACTTATGTGGAGCGTCCGGCACAGATCATTGACACCAAGGAAGTAGTGCTACGTACTAAGACCATTCAGTGGGTTAAGGTACAATGGGAGCATCATACACCAGAGGAAGCTACCTGAGAGCTCAAAGACCAGATGCAAAAGGCGTATCCTTATATCCTTCCTAATGAGGTATGTTTAGGCATTTGGGGTACCAAATGTTCTGTTTAGAGGTGAGAGATGTAAGGTCCGTGACCTTACTGGGTCAGTTGGACCCAATAACCGGCCTGTTGACCCACTTATTTTGATATTATTATTATTATTGTTTTGTTAGATATTTAGGTGGGTTTAGATGGTGAGGGAGTTTCTTTTAGCGTTAGAATAGTGCCTACGGAGTTTCGTGCGATTCTGAGTTCGTTTGACCCTAATAGGGGTAGTTTGCAATTTAGGAAAAATTGAGTGTTTTTCTAAAAAATTCCTATCGCCATGATTTGGGTTCGTTGGAAAGATCTCATCGTGTTGATCATTTTTGTCTTCTGGCTCGTTGCGATCCGACGACCAGAAACCTTTCTAATAATTAATTGCTTCTCCGGACCCACTTAAGGGTAAACTAGTCTTTTCCTCCTCCCTTTCTTCTTAATCAAGAGATTTACCCTAATCTCTTTTCATTCTCTGCAATGAACGAGAACTCTACCGCAGCCATCTTCTTCTTCCTCATTTTTCCAAGGCTACAGAACTCTTTCCCAGAAAGAAAGACCATCTCGAAGATCCGAACCGCTCATCTTCTTCCTCGCGATCTCCTCTTTTCTTTGACATCAGTTTAGTAAGATTTCCCTCACTTTCATCTTTTCAATCAATTCTCTTTGGTTTAGATTTAGGTCAGATATTGATCTTTTCCTTTCTTTTCTTTTCCTTTATGTGTTAGATTGCGTTTGGTTGGGTTAGATTTGTGGGTTTCGTGATAGAAAGCTTCTCCTCGAATTTCTCCAATTCCAACTTTCTTCTTGGCTGAGGCAAGTAGATTTGCATTTCATGATTAAGCATGTGTGTATGTTTCCTATTGATTCGCCGTGTTTTCTTGTTAGATTTCCCAAATTCCAAGTTGGTTTCTGTTATTAATTTGGGGTTAATATGCTAAAATAGTTTTGGATAACCTTTTAATTAAATTGTAATTTATCATTTAATTTGATGTTAATTGATGTAAGTAGATGCGATGATGGATGGAATGAATTATTGGGAGAGCACGGTGGCTCAGTTTTGTGCAGGTAAACTTTTGGAAGGGTTTGGAGTAGATGGGAAAGGGTTTTGAGTGAAAAGAAAATAAATAAATAAAATAAAATAAAATAAAAATGCTCTGTTGAAGTTCAGAACGTTCTGAACGTCCGGCGCAGGTACAATATAATATAAATATATATATTTATATATATAAAAAGGGCAAATTTCTAAGGGCCATATCTTTTAAACCGTACGTCGGAATTTTACGAGCCATATACCGTTGGAAAGCTCTTGGAGCATAGAATCCAATGGTCCATGTCTCGCGATGATTGGAGATCAGGAAGGAGGTAATTAAGGTGATTTATTATTTAGACCATATTCTTGTTAGAAACGAGATTGTTAACTTAGGTTTGGGCCTTAGATATTGGAAACCATGAACCTAGTCTCTCATGACCATTAATGAGGTTTGAAATCGTAGCACGTGGCTTGGTGTGCTTCGATGGGTTGTCTAGGTATTCGTGTATTGTGTATTGCTTAACTGAATGCGTATGGAGTTGAATCAATCAATGTTTAACATGATTGTGCACTCAGAAATTCTTTATAAATATTGTTGATTCGAATTCCCCAAGCACTTCGTTAAAACAGATATGGTACATGGATGACAACACTTGCCTAAGATTGGATTGTAATCTCTCATTGACTTGTTAATCGTATCCATTGATTTCGTATCCTTGTACACTCTTTTGGCATAAAACACTTAATTAATTATGGAACCTAAACTCTTGTAGAATTAGGACAAGGACCTGACTTATAGTGTACTTCAGGAACCGTGTATCGAGTGTTGATAAACATGACTGGCTAGCACATAAGGGATTATCATGTGGAGGGTTTATCTTGTATTGTTTTGAATGAGATAATCTCTAAGATCATGCTTTGTTTGTTGAGCTAGCCAGACTTGCTTGTCTTGGTTTTCCCTGCGTGTCAGCACCACTTTATTATTATTTACATATCATGGCCAGCTGCAGTTTGGGGTTTTATTGATGGGCCGGTTATTCGGACATCGCGGAGGGCAGTCGGCTTTGGACGGCGTCCATGGCGTTGAATAGTTGGGAGCGGGTTTGAACCGTGCTACTATTCCCAGGACCGGGAGCTTGGATCCCCCTGGGGCCGGACTTTGGTATCAGTAGTTCGGTTAGGATTATTATTGGTACCCCGTGAGGTAGCTTGGACATCCACGGAGTCTCCCTTTTGTGCATTGCATTACATTGGTAGTGGTGATTGTTAGTATTGCTAGGATTCCTGTTTATGATTCTAATGGTTATTTACTCATGCTTTATGCGTAGTTATGTTCTTTGTACTTACTTGATTATGTCCTGTTATTATTCTTACATTTGATGCATATTATGATTTTAACTATATCTTGATTATCTATTGCTCAACAAGTCGTTGACTCTGTTCCTTGGTGTGCATACTCCTCAGGTAGTACTACTACGAGGAGTAGGCCGGTGAGGAGATCTCAGAGGATCTCCAACCAACAGAGGAGGCACGGGAGTGGAGTGCCGATGACGTAGAGTAGCGTCATCATTACCAGGCACATGAGAGACTCATTGGGGGACAAACATTAGATTTTATTTATTTCATTGTTATCATCGTTGAACCTTCCTTTATTGATTTCATTTGATTTAATGGCCTTAGTTTTTGGGATGGCCATTGTATTTAAACTAACTTCTTTTTTAGCTTTAATTGTTTCTTGCAACTTTAAACTTAATTGAGATTTATTATCCATTGTTGATAGCAATGTATGAATTCCGCTATTTGTTTTATGATTTGAGGTTCAAATGCATTATCCTCACAGCGGACTTACGATCCTTGGGCCAAAAAGGGCAAATTTTTTTTTAATTTGCCCAAAATTTCACTCCTTGGATCCGGTTTATTCTCTAATCGGGTTCGGGGGATGTGACACATACTAAGAGGGATGTATAGAGTTATAAGAGAGTAAAATAATTAGGAAACAGAGATATGCTACAATTGGAAGAAGGTGGGCCTCGTGGACTGATTTTCAAGACTTTTGACCCGCTTGACTCCGGGATCAACTAACCAGAAGGCTATAAAAACCCAATCCAGGATCCATGTCCACAATCTCAGCCATCATGATTAGTAAAAATTCTATCCAAAAGATAGAAACAAGTAGCACTAAACATCCATAACGATCCACAACATTCAAGGAGTAGGTCATACATTTGGAGCCCGGTAGTGCTCTAATGGAGAACTTGATGACTTTCTTTGATGTAGAACTCTTTTACAAAATAAAATCAGAATCTCCAACACCTCTTAGCCTTCCACGCTATGACCTAAATCAGATCTCTTTTCTCAAGAAGATTGGTGGAATCTCCAAGAGAAAACCCAACTTGAAACTCCAAGGAACTAGAAGAGGAAGAGAAGAGAGAGAAGTGCAACAATTGCACAAAAGGGGCTGGACGTTTTCTACTCTAATTCATAGACATCCAATAGGGGTTTCATTCCCTTTTATAACTTTTCAATGCTCCTCCTTTCCTAATTGAAATAGAAGTCTCACTTTCACAACAATTAATAAGTATACTATTACCACTATTAGAAGCCTACTCCAAATAGAAATAGTAAGTTTCTAATTCCTTCCTTTTAGAGTTCAAGTAGGATTAGTATATCTCTAATAACATGGGCTAGTGTGGAGACCACTAGGGATCCCACAGAAAGCTGGCTCCAACTGGGACACCGCGACTCCATATCTCATGTGCAATCCGGGCCCACAGTTTATTGCAAATAACACCACTATATAAATGCAATTGCACTCCAGTCTTATGAATAAATTACAATGAAGACCTTAAACTTCCCGATTACCACAAGTAGGCCCCTCTATCAATATCCATGGATCAATTGGAATAATTCTGTCTCTTCTAATCTTAGTTCCACATCTTATTATCCTTGAGCCCCAATTAATCACAGTGATCATCAGTACCATCCAATTAACTCTTAATCGAGATGGGTGCGCACTTACTAATGATAAATCCATTAATTGGCACAAGGGGATAATAGAGATAGATTTCATCTTGATCATTCAATGTTCCCACAGTCCTACTACCACATACCTAAGACACCGAGATGTTGACCTACAATTGGCCTCACTTATTTGTGACTCAAAGCAAATGAATCAATAGAAACTTAAGTTCATCAATGTCTCAGGATTGAGAGCCTATTGCTAGGGAATTATGAGAGCATACCTTATAATCGAGACAGAATTCCATAAGGTGCTTCTTATGGTCCTTCAATACAAACAATGTACCAGCACCATGATCTAGAATTTTACATTCTGATGATCGAAACAAATTACACCATCTCATAGTGATCAAAGTGCTGCAACCTTATCCGATGAGATGCCCAGTCTCATCATTGGTTGTGAAGATATTTAAGTATAAGATTTGTGACATATGTCTCCCGTGTGTGGATCTCATCCATACACATATATCACATCTAATATACTAATGGGACCAGGTTCAACTCATGAACCATTATGTCAAGTGTATTGGTCATGTGCATGAAGTAATAAAATAATATTCATCTTATGAAAGTAAAGCATGGTTTACTGATAAATAAAGAAATTAATCAATTTATCATATCAACTGATGGATTGAGTCCATACAATCTAACAATAAGTGCATAAGTAAAAAACTTGAAATGGTATGAATGCATACATGTAAAATTCAAAACAGAGGACAACCAGCTATCCAGGCACATGGCTGGGCGGCCTAAGGTCCAATGCTTGCCTAGCTCAGAGTGGACAACCAACTCTCCTATATCTCTTTAAATGTGTTTGAGTTGGACGGAGAGAAAAATGGAGTGGCTGACCATGAAGATATTTCAATCACTTGTTAAGAAGAAATCTATCAAGACATGCTTGTCAAATGTAGTTATGCAATTCTTAATGGTTTGATTCAGGCTTTTGGAAACTATTAATATATACACAAAACTCTGCCTAGGCATCGAGTCATAGTACGCATATCAAATCTTCAAATAGGAAGCTGATTACAGAAGTAAAACAAATTTAAACACTTTAGACCACACTACTCAATAAGAAAAAAAGGATCATCAACACACAGATCATCAACAACTGTTTTGACCGATCAAACATGGTCAAGTTAAATTTTTGGCAATTGGAATTACTTTATCACATATTTTAATTTACCCCTTGCAAAACAAACATTAGATTAAGCTGCATTTGACTTGGGTGAACAATTATATACATGATACATCCCTTGACCAGCAAGCACTAACATTACTACCCATATGAAATGAGATTATGAATCTCAGGTGGCTGCTGCACAAAGCTACAACAATTATCACTTCAACCAGTACCACCTCATTATCTCAGGAGCACCTCAAACTACAACATTTAGTTAGACTAGACACTCTTCTTTAGAGAAAGAGAGAGGAGCATCTTAGTGTGAGTGAAATAATCTATTATGGCTAGAAAAGCATCAAGTTCAATAATAGGCTAACAAAATTTATAAAACATAGTAGTGAATCCATGGGGACCAGAGCCTTTCAGAGGGTACATATGTTTCACGATGAGCTCAACTTCCTCAATGGTGATGTCCTCACTAATAAAATTAATCTGTCGAGAGGAAAGCTTATTAATAACCTTGGTATTTTAAAGATCAATAACCATTCCAACCATAGAGGGGAACATTCAAAATTTACTGGGCATTTGATGTGAAAAACTATCACCAAAATCCCATCACCAAGCAAACCCTTGCCAAATCCAACTAAAAAAACCACATTTATCTTAGTCCCCACCCCCACCCCCACCGTCCCTAACCACATAGGCCCCCATTAAAGTCCCACACCCATAGTCAAACCCTACACCCATTCCCAAGAACTTTTCTAGCCCAAAACCCATTCTCCATCAACCAAACCCCAAACACAGACTCCTAATCTCAAACTTCCAATACACCAACAAAAACCCACGACATCAAAAACATAAAAGAGGTTTGGAAAAAAAAAAGAAAGAAAAAACAAAAAATGGAATGAGAAACAGGTGATGGAGAATGGAAAAAACAGAGGAGAGAACATGAAGAAATAGAAATAAAGGAAATAAAAGAAGAAGAGGAGAAGAGGAAGAGAACCTGTAACGAGATTGATGTCAGAGTCAACGCCAAAAGATGTCGGAAGGGAGTTGTCTGAATGCCTTCACAAGAGATTCAAACGGGAGAGATGCATAAGTTATAATATTAGGGCATGAAATGAAACAAGGTAGTGGAACGGGCGCGCATGGGAGAGAGAAAAACTTAGTAGGAGGCGACAGTCTTTATTCATCAATATTTTTTAACATGGATAAGACAATAAATTTGTCATCATTCTGGCAAAAGTGAGGGGGTAATTTCATCGTATTAACTGACAATTTTTAGATGTTGGTAATCCCGTAAGTTACCGTCGTTGATCAAGCATTTTGAGGTAGTGAAGGAACTTATTCATAACAATAAAGTTCAGATCGCATTGATTCAAGAGTCTAAGATTGCCTCAATGACAGAGAAAATTGTTAGAGAGGAGTGGGGTAACAAATTTCTGAAGTGGATTACTTTAGAAGCGTTTGGCTCAGCAGGAGGGATTCTTATGCTTTGGGATAGTATGCATGTTGCGGTATGTAATAGTTAGAAAGGGGAATTCTCTGTTTCTATAGAAGTTGAGGATCTAGCTACTAACAAGAAATGGTTGATTACCTTAGTGTATCGTCCCAATTCTGATTCTAAGAGGCCAGATCTGTGGAGGGAGCTGGATGCCATTAAAGGGAGGTGGAATGGTGCCTGGTGTGTGGGAGGTGACTGGAATCTAGTCTGATTTCCTAGTGAGAAGTTAGGAGGTTCTCATCTCACTCCTGTGATGAATTCTTTTTCAAATTGGATCAACTCTTACTCCCTCATTGATCTACAGCTAGGAGGGGTTTCTTTTACATGGTCCAACCACCAATCTCCACCATCTATGTTAAGATTGGACAGATTTCTAGTCTTGCTGGAATGGTTAGATTTATACTTGGAGGTTTGTTAGCTTGCCCTTCCTAAGCCTACATCTGATCATTGCCCGATCCTATTAGACTCCAAACCTGATAGGTGAGGTGCGGCACCATTCCGCTTCGAATTGTATTGGCTTGAGAACAAGTTCTTCGTCACTCTGATAAAGGATTGGTGGAAGGAGATAAGAGTTTATGGCTGAGCGGGCTTTAAGTTGGGTTTAAAGATCAAGATGCTGAAAGGCAAAATTAGTAAGTGGGTCAAGAACAACTTTGAAGAAGTGGGGAAAGCTAAAGCTAGAATTCTATATGAGATTCAATCAATTGATCAAGTTGAGGAAGTGGGCAACCTTTCGTCTACTGATGTTAGTAAAAGATTGCTTCTCAAAGAAGAGTTTTTCAAGAAGAATAGGGAGGAGGAGATCAAGTGGAAGCATAGGTCCTGCTGCTAATGGCTAAAGGATGGTGATACAAATTCAAAATTCTTTCATAGGATGGCCTCTGCTCGCTCTAGATCTAATAGAACTAATGTTTTGATGGATGGGGAAGAAAGGCTAGAGAAAAAAGAAGATATCATAAAGCATATTCATGAATTTTTTTCTTGGTTCGCCCTTTACCGAACCATCTAAAGTTTGCTTTTATAGGGGATGAGAACGCTTGTTGGTTGGAGAGGCCTTTTGAGGAGGACGAAGTTTGTGCTGCAGTTTTTGATCTTGAGAGAGAAAACGCCCCGGGCCCAAATGGGTTCCCAATAGCCATTTTTCAGGTGTTTTGGAACGAGGTGAAAGAAGATGTTATCTCCTTTCTAAAGGAGTTCTACTCAAGAGGTGAGCTTTGTAAGAACTTGGGGGCTTCCTTCATTGCTCTTGTTCCTAAGAAGCGAGGTGTCGACACCATAGCACATTTTAGGCCTATCAGTCTGATTGGCTGTGCTTATAAAATCCTTGCTTAAGTTTTGGCAGGCAGACTTCTAAAAGTGCTTCCCTCAATTATATCCTCCCCTTAAGTTGCATTTGTACATGGTAGACAGATCCTCGATGACATTCTTATTGCAAATGAGTGTGTGCATCCTAGGCTTAAGGGAAGGAATCTAGGTTTGCTTTGCAAATTGGATCTAGAAAAGGCTTATGTTTTCTTCTTTACATGCTTCGTAGAATGGGGTTTAAGGACAAATGGAGGAGTTAGATTTTGAAGTGTATTTCCTCTGCATGGTTTCCTATCATTATAAATGGGTCTCCTACAGGTTTCTTTCCAGCTCAAAGAGGTTTGAGACAAGGAGATCCCCAATCTCCTTTCTTGTTCGTTATTGTGGGGGAAGCCTTCAGTCGGATGCTTGTAGCAGCGAACACTGGGAATCTTATAAAAGGTTTTCTTCTAGCTCCTAATGCTCCTGTTATCTCGCATCTCTAGTCCGCGGACGACTCTTTCATTTTTTGTGATGCAAATGAAGATCAAGTGAAGAATGTTAAGGCTATCATATTCTGTTATGAAGCAGTTTCGAGCTTACAGGTGAACTTTCATAAAAGTGAACTATTGGGAGTAATGGTGGATGAACCTCTTTTATCCCGTTTATCGTATGTTTTGGGATGCAAGGTAGGTAAGTTCCCCGATAACTATCTTGGTCTCTCATTTTGCACTACTTACTCTCCAAAATCTATATGGGATCCTGTGTTGGAAAGGATGCAGAAGAAGCTTTCATCATGGAAAGCAAGCTATTTGTCCCTCGGTGGTAGAGTTACTCTCATTTTGTCAGCTCTATCAAATATACCGATATATTACCTCTCCTTGTTTAAGTACCCGGCATCAGTGACCAATCAGGTTGAGAGGCTTCAACGGGATTTCTTATGGCAAGGAAGGAAACAGTCAAAGAAATATCATCTAGTGAAGTGGGCATCGGTGTGTAAGTTTAAGAAGGAAGGGGGGTTGGGGCTTAGATCCATACGTAATATGAATCTAGCTCTTTTGGGGAAATGGTTGTAGATGATAGGTGAAGAAGGGGATTTTTTATGGAAAAGTGTTCTCCTTGCTAAGTATGGCATCTTAAGGAATGGTTGGGATATTCAAAAGCCAAATTACCGTGCTTCTAGGCTTTGGAGAGGGATCCTTTCATTAAAGGAGTCTTTTCCTCATAACATTAAATTCAGATTGAGATCAAGGGATAAACTTTTCTTTTGAACTGATAACTAGGTTGGTGATAAACCCTTGACTAAAGCTTTCCCAAACTTATTTAGTTGTGATAGAGATCAAAGAGCGCTTGTCTCGAGTTACTTGGTAAGGAATTGTTCTCAAGTGCATTGGAGGCCGATTTTCAGGGGGAATCTGAGGGAGATAGAGGAGAGTAATTTCTTCTCTCTCCTCGACATCCTCAATCCTGTTCATATTTATCCGAATGTGGAGGATGTAGGAGTTGGATGGCTTCTAAAGATGGTATTTTCTATGTTTCATCCTTCTTAGCTATTTCAAGGGGAGTCGCATTGGTAAAAGCTCCTTGCTCAGGCTTTGGAAGATGAAAATCATGCCTATGGTTATTCTATTTTGTTGGTTGGCACGCGCGGTGCTTTATTCACAATGGATAACCTTCGACGGCGCAAAAAGATTATCATTAATGCTTGCCCAATGTGCTTGGCAAGTGAGGAAACGGTCGATCATTTATTGCTAAACTCTAAAGTGGCGCAAGGGCTATGGTATAAAGTTTTGAGCTGGTTTGATTACTGTTGGACTTAACCGAGTTCAATCATTGGGTTGTTTGAGGTGGGCGCTCAGAGGTTGGATCAGGTATTAGAAGGGTTATCTGGAGGACGGCTGATCGACACAAAAATGTGCAACGCTTAACCGCAAGACTACGGTGTCATCAAGTAGTAAAGGACTAAAGAGTCCGGATTATCGATTCCAAGAGAGAGGATGGAATAAGCGATGAATCCAATTAAAATAGAATTGAACTAAGATATAGTTAATAAAGACAATTGAAGTGGGCAATTAAAACTATTAAACTATGCAATGTAAATAATTAATTAACAATCTAAGATATGAAATTAATTAGATCTAAGCTAATCTAACAAGCTACACTAAACTATTAGATGAATGGTGGTGGAAATGGAAGATTTAAGGTGAAGATGTGGTGTGAGTGTAGGATTTGAAAATAAGTTATGTGAAATATAGATCTAACAATCTAAAAGTAAAAATAACAAATCAAATAAAGATTAAAATTAACAACAATCAAAATAAGAGATCAGGTAGTCCAAAATTCAATAAGTATTTAATTAATCCAACCAATGCATGTTCTAATTCAACTCCCGAATCTACAATCCAATTAGCAATCTCTTACCTAATTGGATTAGATGATACAACAATGAAGATTAAAGTAAAGAAAATCAAAAGCCAATATCCTATATCATTAACTTGCTACCCTGACAATAAGTAATCAAAATCAAGCTACAAAGGATCAACGATAAGGCTCTAGAACATGCTATGTGAGAGAACTTAATCCAACTACAAAGCATCAATTGAGATTATCCAAGCAACAAGTGTAGAAATAGAACTTAAGAAATGAGAAAGATTAGCACAATTAGATCTAAAATATACTAATCAATTAAGGTACAAGTAGGGAATTTAAACTAAAACATGTATGTAATTGAACTAATCACATTACTTAGCTTTACAAGAAGAGCCTAATCCAAGAGCTTTAGCCCCTAAACATCAAGAAAGAGCTTCAAATCTTCATTAATAATCTTCAATTACACTCTCTCTAGATTAGTTACAAAAAAACTCTTAAATACAATCTAAAAGTAAAAATTAATTGCCAAAAGATTAACTTGCCAATCTTTGCCCTACAAATACATTCAAATTTATAGGAACATTGAAGACATTTGATTGGCTCATTTCATTTTACAAAGATTGATTTTATTTGATTGTTTGCAACTTAAAGGCTTTTGATTGGCTCATTTGCTTTCATATGGATTGCTTAAGTTTGATTTGAAGGCTTTTCATTGGCTCTTGTGCTCCTTCATGTTGGAGGCTTTTGATTGGCTCATATCATTTCACATTGATTTATGCCATAGAAAGTTTTGATTGGTGGAGAGGTGAGTTGGAAATAATATGCAATTGTTGAGATTTAAACCTATAACCTATTCCATACCAACCATAGTTGTGAATTTCGTTTCGGACACCATTTCGGTCTAGCCTTCAAACTGAAATATTTCGGTCATTTCGGAATTTCGGTGAAATATTTCGGAGTTCTATTTATGAGAAATAAAAATATATAAAATATATATAATTAAAGGGAATATCATCAAAATAAAGATGGCACCTGGCTCAGCCCCAAGGCCTTTTATAAAACCTGCCCCAGAGCAGGCCTAGAACCAAAATAGACCTAGCCAACCCAACCCAACACCCATTACCCACCCTGGGCCAAGCCCTGTAAAACCCAACTTGAGGCCCAACAATGGTTTTGGTAGACTACAGCTGTCCACCATAGTCCCACAAGTCAATTCCAAAACGCATATCGATGCAAAAGAAAAAAAAATAATAGAGAGGAGGAGGCTATTCAGTTTTTTGAGGACTGAAACTTGCAGATGAAGGGGGAGAAAGAAGAAGAAGAAGAAGAAGAAGAGAGAAGAAGCAGAGGTGGATCGGCGGTGCACGGCGACGGCGGGTGAGGCAGGGCAGACGACTATCTTCCAACTCTCTTATTCTTCCCATTCTTCCTCTCACTTTTTTTTTTTTCTTTTTCCCCTTACTGCCAGGCAGCTTCTTTCTGCAAGAAAAAAAGAGAGGAAAAAAACGAAAATCTAGATTTCGAACATGACTCCGAAATACAGGCTTTTCGGCCGAAATCTAGGCCGATATTTTGAACGAAAAGTTACATGCTGCGTTTCGTTTCGGCCAACTGACCGAAACGAAAAATCTCGGTCTTTTCGGCCGAAACGGCACGAAATTGATAACTATGATACCAACCCAAGCTCTAACCAATACACCAACCAATCATTTTTATTAGAAAATGATTTCTTTTATCCATAAATTCTTCTACTCTTATTTTGGAATTATTCAACACTTCACCAAGATTTCTTCATGTCACTTCTTTATTGAAATCTCTTCTTAATGTCTTGGAACACTAGCCGGGAGGTTGGCGTAGTCGCGGGGTCTACCTACACAAGAGAAATTACATAAAAATGCGCTATAAATAATCGAATTTATGCATGATAATTCGATAGTCCGTTAATGTGATAGAATGATAAAATCTCTGTGTAAAGCAAATGATATGCATATGAGATGTCAATAAAATTCAAACTAATGAGGGGTAAAATATGCAATATTTTAACACTCATCAACGACATTCCCAGCTGTCATTTGAATCATTTGGAAGGAAAGGAACTCGAGGTGCTTTGAGGATCGACAAAGGTTTTTGCTTGCAGATTGAAAGATCACTATAGCTCCTTGGGTGTCTATCCTACCTCAATTTTTAGGGATCCCTTTCGATATCTTCCTAAGGAATTGGAGGGAGGTGGTCCATCTTTTCATGGGCTAATTGTAGCTTTGATTTTTGTTATTTCCTCTCGGTGGGCTTTTTTTTCCCTTTTCTTTTCTTTTTGGCTTTTCGGTATACCCCTCTTGTATTGTTAAGTCTTTTCATCTAATGAAAGTTAACATTAATATCTATATATATATATATATAAAATGTATGGAAAATATGATTTTATGTTTGTTATTTACTTTGATTTGATTAATGAAAATTTTAGCAATGTAGTTTTACGCTGCACTAGTTTTTCTTAATTATTATTTTCTTTCTTCTTGATAGTACTTGTAGATGGAATTTCAATGGAGATTTGTTTTGTTATTGCAAAATAGAATGCCATTCGAATGACATCTTAATACTCATGAACAAATTTTCTGCAATGACTATTTCTGAATGCAGATTTCTTCACATGTGATCAATTCTCTCTTAGATATCTAAGATTCATAAAGCTTTTATCCATATCTTACCAGCAATTTTAATTTATGAAGTTTTTATATTCCATTTTCTTATAATTATTGATAGTTGCCGATTTTTAATGCCTTTTTATTCTTTTACTTTATTTCTTTTAGATACTAATAGAACCAAAATGTTTGACTTCTCCACTAAATTTGTTTCGTGTTCTTTTTAGGTTTTGTTTTTAATAATATTTCTTAAAAAATAAATTTTAATATATTCTTATTTTTGGCCCGGGCTTACCTTCGGCCTTTGTTGCTAATCGTCGGTTTTTTTTTTTATTTTTTTATTGGAGGGTTCCTAACCCTTTAGGCTGAATTAATCCTTCCGGACATAAAGAAAAGCTGGGTAAACTTACCTATAGCCCCAGTATAGTAGTGCAGTTTTGAACTTAAAACGTCCTCCTATGCAAACTACGGTCCTAGCCAACTGAGCCGCCCTGAGAGTTGCTGCTGGTCATTTCATTAGATCTTAAGAAGGACGACGAAGGAAACGAAGACAGAACGAGCCGTGGACCGGCCCACGAAGGAGCCCTACAAAAGTGGGACAAAGCACCAATTGAGAAATTCCCTGACGACGACTCTTTTTTTCCTCTCTCCCGAAGAACCCTAACTTTTTCAATCTCCATCGCTTCTTGAGAGGGAGAGGGAGAGGGAGAGGGAGAGGGTTTTCTACTTCAAGGCTCGCCCAGATGCAGGCGATTACACCATTTTCATGGGTTTGGACAAGCACGAAAACGAAGAGCTTATCAAATACGGCTTTCCGGAAGATATCTGGTAACCCATCTTATTATTTCCATTTCACCATCTTCTTTGTACAAACGCACTGACATGAATTCATATTGAGCTTTTTTTTTTTCCTATCATGATTTAGTTTCAAGCGCTAAATTCTAGCTAGAACTTTTTTTTTCTTGATTTTTTTGGATGGGGTTGTTAAAAAGTTCTGATCTTTGTCTTTTATGTGCCATAATCTGATGGATAACCATCGTTTCTGTTCTGTTTTGAGGTTGGGGTGGGTTGTTTGGATCAAAATTAGAGACACCCATATGGGTTTTTGGTTGATAATGGTTTGATGTTTTGTTTGAATTTGATAAGGCTGTTATGGACTTGCTTGTTCCATTCTATGTGGTGGCTCATATTCTTCTTCTTCTTCTTCTTCTTGTTTTTTTTATTGTTTTTAGTTTTTTTGTTAGATGTTAGATGTTTAGAGAATGGTTGATTGGAAAAGCAGAAGTCGCAAAGGCAAAGCCAGATGAATGTCATGGGGCTTATACCTCCTTTATCAGAATATCATTGAAATCCCATCCAACCTCTTGTCACCCTTCTCCTTTCCGCCCACTGAAACCCCAGAGATTACCCAAATCCCTCTCAACGCCAAATCCCGAACTGTAACCCCAAACCTCAGCCTCCCAAAACCCTTAAGCCCTAAATCCTAGTCCACCGAGAACCCTCAAACCCCAGTTCCCTTCCTGCCCACTCACTGAAACCCACTGAAAGCAACCAACACCGACCGGGGATCTGGCGGGCTTTGCCTCAATGCACCTTAAACAATGGGCAATGAGAAAAGAGTTGTAAAACATCTTTTGCATCTCCTGGGGTACCTTTTGGAATCAACGATGGATTCAATGGCTTGTGGATTCCATAGCTGTCAAATCCCGAAATCCAGGACCCTTGAATTTCACTTAAATCAGTAAAAAAAAATTCACATATAAATATGGCTGGTTGATGCAGTATGGACCATGACAACTGGGCCAATGCATTGACCCAGAGGTCAACCCGGTCCATTGGGTTCAACCCACAGGCCCAATCTGACTGAGAGATACTGTGGTATTTCATTTTTATCCTATTTCTATTATTATTCAAAGAACTATTTCTAATCATTAGTGTCCTGTTTTATTTTAATCTCTTCAATATTAGAAAGTCTTAGCATCCAAGCAAGATCAATCCTGCCCTATAAAAGGATGATCAAGCCTCATTGTAATGCATGCTTATTATCAATTAATCAAGAACTTTCTTTGAGTTTTCTCTTCAATATGGTGTATTTCATTTTTGTGAGTGTGTTCTAGTTTTCAGAATCTATGCTTGGATTCGATCAATCCCATTGGAGATTGATCTATTTTCAATCAAGGATCTGAGGCTGCGCCACCAGTTAGAGCTCATCTAAGTTTCTCAAGTTTTACTTAAATAAAAAAAAAAATAAAAAAAAAAACATGTCTTTAGCAAAACCAAACCAGACAAAAACTTAAATCTTAGGTACATTCTCTTTTCAAAAAAAAAAAAAAAAAAATCTTAGGTACACAGTCTGAATTAAAATCCAATTGAATAAACTAATCTAAATTTCCGGAGTAAACTAATCTCAGTCTCTAGTTCTTCAGCTGAATCACTCAATGTTCTTTGCACATTCCCAATGTCCCTATGCTTGATACCTAATATGCATAATTTGAAAAATAATTGAGTGAGCTAGAAGCCCAGTAAGTAAATCAATTGTAAACTAAAGCACAAGGAATCAGGAACAAGGAACGAAGACAAGTGAAGATTCATATAATTGACTCAAATCCCGCGGAAGTAATGAACACTATAGAGCACTATCTCGATACATGGAAATCATATCTCAACATGCATAGGAACATACTTATAATTAACCTGATCATAACACTCTTTGGAACACATCATGAATCAAGCACGGAATTAGGCAAAAATCACAATTTGGACTCACAACAAGATCCAGCATGCATCACAGATCTTAGTGCATCGATCACACATGTCTTATATAGCAAATCGCGGGACTGGGTACAAATCACAAATCAAACACACTAAAGATTCAACATCAACTCAGCTAAAGTTATACCGTGAGTGTCAAGCAAAATCACATAACAACGTGCATCACACATCATAGTTAATCATACACGTCTTACTTATCAAAACACATTGCAGTATGGGCACATGACACAATTTATACCCTGTCTGTTCTAGCGCATAGTTCCCTACTTAGTTCTATGTGCCACCGAATCTCGTACTGTTCAAGTCAAACAATCCGCTATTCGATTTGGTTGATTCAGAGTTTTTGAAATGCCTTGGTTCGCAGCAATTTGTTCATGGAAAAGAAAGAAAGAGTCCATCGATGGAGAAGATGATAAAATGTAACCAATGGAAATAGAGAAGGTGATAGAGAAGAAGATGAAAAAGGTTGAGAGAATATTGCTGATTGGTCTCTTACTCTATTTCCATTGGTTATTTCCTTTCTTTCTATGGGATAAAGGAATGGTAATTAAATGCACTGTACCATCTTTCCTTTCTCTTGAGTTGACTAGAGTGGACAATTGGATGGTAATTTAATGCACTATAACAGTTTTGCTTTTCCCTAATCTTGACTCGACAGACTTGACTAAAGTAGCGGCACACTACAATTCAGATTTACAAACCTTGAGAGGCTAATTTGGTGTATCAATAAAAAATCTAAACCCATTCAAATGAGTGTCTTCCTCTTTGATGGGATGGGCCCACCGAAAGATTAGTGACTCATAAAATATATGTAAATATTATAATTGCATAAAAGTTTATGCGAATCCCTAGAATCTAGTGGAAGCCCAAATAATACATTTCGTTGAATTATAAAATAGATATGATTAACTCTGTTAATCCAGAATTAGGGCCCATTTTAAAAATCTAAACTGGGAAAATAAGTCTTTCACAATGAATTAGTGGCAGGCCAAATAAAAAAAGAAAAAAACTGAGCTTGTGCCACCGTTAAATTAATTAAAATGTAAAACATATAATTTTCTTTCGAATATTAACTTGAATCGATCATAGACTTAGCAGTACAAAAGAGATATACTGGAAGTAAAACATATAATTTCACCCATTTGTTCTTGTGTGTTTTATAATGATCAATCTAATAGTGGATTTTACTCTGATTCAACTAAAATTCACGCCACAACTTACACAAAGGAGATGTTGAGTGGTTACGATTTCTTAAATGAGCCCTAATTATAATCCCAATGTAAAAGACGCTTTATATAAAGTGTATTTTCTTATACTGATTTTCTTCTTTTATTTGATAAAATTACCATTTAAAATAAAATAAAATAAATAAATAAAAAGACACTTCGATGAAAAATGAAGAGGGATCTCTTGTCAATTGTGTCAAATTATATCAAATTACCAGTGTGAGCTCATCGAACTTGAATTGCGAATCAAACGAATTGAAAAATGATTTAAGTAAATCTACCCCATCGAATTTGCGAATTGAGTAAGAATTGCAAATCAGGTAACTATGTTCTAGCATTGCTAGAATAAAATCACAGACATCATCAATTCAATTAAAGTTATACCCTGAGTGTCTAGCCAAATGCACATGTTGTAGCATCAATTTAGCTAAATCTATACTTTGTGTGCCTAGCCAAATCCATCAAATATCAATCACTTAGGTTCATATCTTACGTGAAACATAGATGGAATCCACTTAGGTAACAAATCATGTTACACAAAAACAGAACATGAATTCACTTATCAAACATATAACATATCATGATACATGAGTCAAATTATGCAAAAACAAGTTACTTGATTAACTTCTCAATCATATACCGTATCAGGTTCATGAGTCATGAATCAAGATACCGAATTCTCTTATCAGGCATATTTCATATCAGGATGCATGACACATGGATATCATGTATTTAACAATCAATTCACTTGTGGTTAGAAAAGAAGCTTTGATCTTATGATGGCTTGCAGGACATGCCAACATAGGATTTGTAGTCATAGAATCATATATAATTGTCATGCAGATAATATACAATAGATGGATCATATCACGCAGATAACTTATAGCTGATGAATCAAGTCATATGGATAACATATAACGGTCATATCAATATTCATGGATATCATGTAATGGACGAAACAGTACACATGTGGACCTCACAAGAAGCTTAGATCTCATGATGGCAGGTAGATCATGATAACATTAGGATTGAAAGTTGGATAATCACATAGAATTGACTAACACATCAGATACACAAATAATAGTCATACAGTGTCGAAACAGATCATAACGTTCTGATATCATAGACAACTGAATCGTAGACAATTGAATCAAACACATATGGACTATACAAGGATCTTGGAATCACAAGTTCATGATGCGAATTATGGAAACGTCGGTGACAAGCTAAGGATCACTTAGAATCACTAAACAAGTCCTATAGTGCATATAATGTGTCTAAAACCATTGTAAGGCCTACCATTCTAATCACCTTACAATCAATTGTTACATACATCTAAATTAAGGAACTAATCAGACACATTAGGGGATGGGATAAATGATCCTATAATCGAGAGCTCTTTCATGTGTGACTCGTTTCTTAATTAAGACATACTATAGGTTCTATTCAAGCTTGCCACACATTGATTAGACACAAACATCACCTTAAACATATAGGATATATTGATCTAAGACAAGGAAACAAGAATCGAAAGTCTAGATTGCTCACTCGATGAAAATTTTATATAGTCCCAAAACATGTAGCAAATCTCAGATTTTCAAGCCAATGAAATAATAATGAAATCATATCCAGTCAAGCTAAACTTGGTTTGAGTATGAAGTATCCATCACATATTAGAGAGTAACCCACAAAACTTTACTCAAATCGGATTACCGACAGAGGTACACATCATCCGAAGTGGTTGCAAAACAAGAAAAATAGAATGTTGCATATTTCTGAAAATTCTGAGATAAGGTTACGGCCTGAATTTTATCTATTTTTTGGCACATCGGAATGCGATGAAACTTTAACCGGAGGTTCCACACACCAGTGATGTCCCAGAAATATTAACAAAATTCTCTGATATTGGGATACAGGTTCTGCAAAATTATGCAGTTTTTGCTAAGCAACACAGTTCCAGGGAAAACATCATAACTTCATGCATATAGATCAGTATTCCACAAAATCAGAGGCATTTGAGAGCTTACTCATCAGGGAATACAATCTGGGTAGTTTTCTCAGAAAAGGTCATGGATTCCTAGGTAAAACAGTACACGAAAATGGGACTGCAACCGAATAAAAGGCAAAAATCAAGAAACGTAGTTTCATGGAAACTATCCAAACAACATGGCATCATAGGGAAAGTGATTTTTGAGTTTAACCAACACAATAAGAGATGTTTAGAACCTAGGGAATTACAGAAATCCAAAGAATAGAATTCGCAACATGAATTCCATGGAAACCTCACGGTTGGGTTCCCATGAAACTCATGATCTCCATGGGCTGGGTTTCCATCTTCCACATCATGTTTTCATAGTTTGGATCCAAAGAATTCAAAAGGAATCAAACATCAATGATTTTATGGAATGTACATCAAATACAAGTTTCTACGCGTTGAAAAGCAAGAAACGATTTCTTGGAGTCTTGAACCCTATGCATGATCAGGTCGAGCACTATAATGGACTATTTTTGAAAGATCTAAGTCACGTTTAGATGAAGGGAAGCACTAAGAGATCAGATTACAAGCATTGGATTTAAGTTCTAGCATCTAACCTCATCATTAGACAGAAATTTAGGAAGTAAAAAATCAAAGAAATCCATATATGGGTTGCACAATCAAGAGAACAATAGTTGCATGGTTAAACAATGGAATTAAGGACAATGAGAATCAAGGAAATCAAAGGAAACCTTAGGTTATGATGATTATTTATGAAGGATGTAGAGTGGAGGGAGGGAGGGAGGGAGTGCATAATTTCTGCCCAAAGAAGTCACAAGAATGACCCTCCCCCTCAGACTTAAAATTCTCAAAATTATTTGTGGAAAATTTCTATATCAAATATTGGATTAAGACATCTGCAGAGGACTTTGGTTTTTCCACCAAAACGTCGCTGCACAAACATGCGCTTTGGGATAGGGCACACCTGTGCATTATAATGTGTTTGTAACGCTTTAACTTACCATTGATAAATTTTTGTGTCAACTCAACATAAAGTTATGGCATGAGGATATTTTATTTTCCTAAAGTGGGACCTTCATCGTCACCAAGCCCTAGAATTATGACAGGATTCATGAATAAGGATTTTATGGAGAACAAAACCCGTAGGTCTTCTCTTCTATTTAAGGAGAAACCTCTTTTGCCTACTTTTTGCTGAAAGCGTGTTAGAGATTTAATTCTCTCCTCTAAAAGCAGATCCAAATGGGAGAGAAGTGTTTCTCGTCCTTCTTTCATGTTACTATTTAAATGTTTGGCAATGATTGCATCTAGAATTGAAAGATTGTAGAGGAATATCCTTTTGCAAGGCAGGGAGGAAAAAGGAAAATATCATTTTATTGCTTGGAACACTGTTTGTAAATCAGAGGAGGAATGGGGTTTGGGACTCGGTCCCTTTGAGCAGAGGCGCATGGTCTGTGTCTTGAAAAGCAAGAGGCGCATCAAAGCGCTAAGGTCTCCTGGGGCCTAGGCGATAAGGCGCGAGGCGAGGCGCGGGCTTCATTGAAGTGAGGCGCACATTGTAGATAAAAAATATATATTTTGATATAAGATAGATAATTCACAAATTAGAGCAAAAAAAGAAGAGGAATATTAGAAGAATTCTAAAAGTCATAAAGCATCCATCACTTTAAATGCTAAACATTCAACAAAAGTACCAACAATAGTACAAAAGTGTGACACCACACATGAAACCACCACACAAAAATGCTTCAAAGTCAAAGCAACAACATAGATGCTCCTAAGGAGGACCTAACAGATAGATAATTCACAAATTAGAGCAAAAAAGAAGAGGTATATTAGAAGAGTTCTAAAAGTCATAAAGCATCCATCACTCTAAATGCTAAACATTCAACAAAAGTACCAACAAAAGTACAAAAGTGTGACACCACACATAAAACCACCACACAAAAAATGGTTAAAAGTCAAAGCAACAACACAGATGCTCCTAAGGAGGACCTAACAGTCATCCTCAACATCTACACCAAGTCATAATCATGCCCTTCATCATTGGATTTATATCCATCCACGTCTTCCTCGTCCGTCTCCTTTGACTCTTCCTCATCTACCAATTGAAGAACACTTGATGATCTAGTCACTCTTGGTGTTGCCATTGCCCTTGAAGTTGATGTTCCTCTAGTACTTTGACTACTTTCTCCAACTCCAGAAGCTGTAGCAACATCACCCGATGTCAAAATATCATCATCAAACACATGCTCATCATCTTCATCCAATTCTCTATCCTCCTAAGCAACCACTCATTGCTTTCATCAATATTCTTCAAAGAAATGGGATCAAGTATGTCATGCATATGATATCGACGTTTCAGTGCTCTATTGTACTTAACAAATACTAGATCATTGAGACGTTTTTTATCCAACCTATTTCTTTTTTTTGCTATGAATCTGCAACAATTAAAAAAGATATTAAAATTTATATGTAGAGAAGAAAAATATTTTAAATTCACTAGACTTGAGAAAAATACTCGCATGCTCAAATACACTCCAATTCCGCTCACAACCAGATGAACTATACGTCAGGCTAAAAACTTTTATTGCAAATTTGGGGTCTTGGAACCTGGGAAGCACGGACACCTCTCCGGGGCCGGAGTGTCAGTGTCCGACATGTGTCGGACACGCAAAAAAGAGTGTCTTGTTTATTTTTTAATATTTTATATTTCGGACACGCTGGGGACACGTGTCTGACACGTTCCGGACACGTGTCGGACACGTTTGCCTCTTTTAATTGGAAAAAAAAAAACAAAATTAGAGTAAAAGAAGAAAAGCAAAGGGGGCTTTTTGTCAAAGTTCATAACTAAAAAGCAAATGGGCCATCCTTCCGCTGCCCTGAGGAGGCCAGGCGATGGGTTTTTGCTATTTACATGAATCTAGAAAATCTATTTTTGCTGTTTATATATCAAATTTGTTCTTTATATCAAATAATTTATTTTATTTATCAGCTCTGCTTCTTCACCTCTGCGTGACCATTTGGAATTTAGGAATATGAGTTTACACCCCTCCAATGAAGAAGATATAAATAAGCCTCTGTGGAATATGTAACCAAGTTTGAGAAAATTAATGAAGGAGGGGGAAATATTACTTGGCCGTGGAAATAGTATCTTTTAGTATATGATTAGATATATTATTATTATTATTAATTATTAACGTGTCCCCGACGTGTCCGTGTCCTTTTTTGAGAAATGCCGTGTCCGTGTCGTGTTCGTGTCCCGTGTCCGTGCTTCTTAGCTTGGAACCATATGCAGCCCACCATGCAGCTGTTAATGATAGGTAATTAGCATAAATTTATGGGATATATGTAAAAAATTAATTTTATAATATAATGGTATAAACTTATGGGATAAAATAGTTTACCCAGTGCCGTTGTTGCCCTTTGCCTAATCGCCATTGGCAACCCAAATAAATTTTCAGCATGCTTATAAATAGATAACTCTTGACTGATCTTATCTTGTACATCAATATTTGGGACCAGCTTTGATATGCAATTATACAGCCCTACCATAACTTCATTATCGTGCTCAATATTGGGATTCGAATAAAAGAACGCTGGGTTCAAAAAATATCCAGTTGCATGCAAAGGACGATGCAATTGAACCTCCCACCTGTGTCAATGATTTCAAAGATATTATTATATCTTTCTTCTTTTCCACCAGAAGCATTTGAAATGGCTTCTTTAGCCTGATCCATAGCTTCATAAATCTATCCCATGGGAGGCTTTTTCTCACCATCAACCAATCTAAGTACACAAAGAAGAGGACCCGAGACCTTAAGGGCATAGACAATGGTGTTCCAAAATGAAGGCATTAACATAATTTGTGCAACCCTTTTACCCTGTTGCTCCTTTGCCCATTTGCTTGTTGTCCATTCCTCTGAAGTGAACATCTTCCTCAAGTTGTTTTTTTGTTGATGAATCCTTGCTAAAGTGAGAAAGGCAGTTGCAAATCGGGTTTTTGCAGGCTTGATCAACTCTTTCATTTGTGTAAATCGCCTCATCATATTTAGCAAAGTTGGGCGGTTATAAATGAACCCATATACCACAATAGCCCTTTCAAATGTTCTCTTGAGATTTGGTATCTTAAAATGTCTTCCAACATCAAGTCCAAACAGTGGGCAGCACATGGTGTCCAATACAAGTGTGAAAACTTTGCCTCCAAAAACTTTTCTGTTAGAACCAAAACAAAGAAAGAGATAAAAAAGAGTTTTAGATAACTGATTCTTTTAATACTCCTAAATAACAAACTTTTTTCCAATAACCACTAATTCTTACCCGCCAACACATTAGCTGCAACACTGTCTGTGACAATTTGGACCACATTAGCTTCTCCACAAACTTGTCAATTAGTTGAAACAGTTTTTCTGCATCCTTTGAGTAGCTAGAAGCATGGTTTAAAATCTCGGTCTCGGTCGCGGTATCGGCCGGGCCGAAAAACCGATATGATATCGGTATCGGTTGCGGATATCGGTCCGTCGCGGTCGTCGCGGTGTGAATTTTTTTTTTTAATCCAAAAAAATTTGCAAAAATATCCAAAAAATCCAGAATATTAGAAAATGCTGGAATATAATATTTTTTTCCATTGGTAACAACAATAAATCAAAATCTCGGTCATCTTAAGTTATGAGTCCTGTCTGTGTCGCAATTCGCTATCTTTTTTAGTATTTCATATAATGCAACCATTATTGATGCTCATGATCAATTTATTAGTGTAAAATATGAGAAAATAAAGATAACATATCAATCATCATTTAATGCTAACTCAATCATCAAATAAGTTGTGAAATTCAAGATCCTAAAGATGACACATTAAAATCAGATACATAATAGTGAGATAGATAAATCATAAAGCACTTGGGCATCAAAAGGTTCATGGTTCACCTGAAATTAGAGGGGACTAGTACTAGGGAGAGATTGATTAGTATGAGTGTATGACAGATTGACAGCCTAATTCCAAGTGGAATGTCGCCCTGGCTCGATATCATCATCATCATCATTTCTTCGGTATTGGCTAAAAAGATATGCTCCATACTGTTGCGCAGCACTACCATAGCCATGACCATATTCATATTGTTCTTGATAAGATGATGAACTATCCTGATCTCCTGTGGATTGAGATGGCTAGTTGTAGTCAAATGGCATGAAATAGGCATGAGGGGCATATAAAGGTCGTTGGCTAACTGGTGGGTTAAGCCTCCCTTGCTCAATTAACATCTGTTCAATAGAAATAATGGGTGTTGGAGAAGGGGGTACCCAATTAGGGTCATATGGATAATCCTCATGCTGTCCATACATGGCACTTTGTTGGCCAACATAACCCCCATGCTGTCCATACATGGCACCTTGGCCAACATAACTCCCATAAAATAATTAAAATAAAAATCTAAATCATGTTTATGAGTCTATGACTATGAGTAGATGTAGATCCATCATCTACACACTATTAATAAGCCTTTGGTGTCACAAATATTCTAACAAGTTACAAGTAACAACAATTATTTTTAAGAAATTTTTTTTAATAAAATCATATTCAAAATCCTAAATACATAGATCTAGCATAAAAGTTTGTAAATCAATCATTTATACACCATACAATGATCATGAATCATTAAAAGAACATAGTTATGATGAAATCCCCAAAAAATTATATATAATAATTCAAATATAAAAAAATCCGAAAATAAAAAAAATTGGAAAAAAAGTTCAAAATCATGTGTATGAGTAGATTTAGCATGAAAGTATATAGATCTAACTTCTAAATGAAGAACACAACACAAATGACAAAACTAATGATTTCTATACTTCATCTAAAAAATTAAAAAAAAAAAAAACCACATGATAAAATGCTTTGGGTTGATTTTCTCATACCTTAGATAATATTTTCTTCAAAAAATTAATGTGGGATTTGAAAATGTTGAAGAGGGAGTAGGGCTGGCTGGGCTGCTGCTATGGTTGGAGAAGAGAAGAAGAGGAAGATGGGGAAAAAGTAGCAAAAAATAAGGTTTTCAATCATTTTATTATCATCTCGGCCAATATTTTGAAAATATCGGCCGAGATATCGGTTCACAGCGAGTTCATCTCGTCTCGGCCGAGATATCGGGATTTTTTCGGGATATTTAACCGAATCCGATATTTCAGTGAGATATCGGTTCGGTATCGGCCGATATTTTATACCATGGCTAGAAGCGTCAATTGACTCCACAAACATGGTTCCTTTGGGACAATTCACTAAAAAATTAAGTAATGTCTTCCCTTTCTTGTCATTCCACCCATCCATTATTATAGAACATCCATAATTTACCCAATCCTCCCAGTGAACCTTCATCAAATTATTAGTATGCTCTATCTCTTTTTTGAGAAGAGGAACTCGCACCTCATGGTAACTTGGTGGTTTCATACCAGGATCGTATTGCCCAATAGCTTCAATCATTGGTCCAAAACTGTCATAATTAACTGCATTAAAAGGAATTCCAACATCATACATCCACCTTGCAAATCTTAAACATGCCCGCTCTTTTAAATTCTTTTCTATACGGATCATTTTCATCAATTCTTGTTTGTTTTCCTTGGGCTTTTCGATTTTGCACAACAACGTCCGGATTGGGAGTGAAGAATACATCAATAGGCCCTTTTTGCTTTGGCATTTTAGGTTTGGACACAGTGGAGATAGTAGTACTTCCATGAGCACTAGAAACTTCACTACGATGAGCCCAGGGTCTTTTACCACGTTCAGTGACCTCTACATCAGCTTCATCCTCTTCATAAGCATTAGCCAATTCATCAAAATGAGGCAACATATTCATTTCTTCTTTTTCTGTCTTTTTCTTTGTCATGTACTCTCTTATCTCTTCTCTAACTTTAGCTGGGCATTTTGGACAAGCAGTAATATTCTTGAAACCCCCAGCAAGATGTTGCTTAACTCGATAAACACCTCCATTTGATATTTTGCCACAAAAATTACATTTAAACCTATTATTATTTTGTGGATTTTCCAAATGTGCATACTGCCATGCTGGGTCCTTTCTATTACTACCTTCTGTTGGCGTTGACATCTATAAACAGCTGCAGAAACAAGCAGAAGTAGTAGGAGAGATCACCAAAACAAAAAAACTAGAATGCTGCAGCAGAACAAAAAAAAAAAAGAAACAGCTGCAAGAAATAAAAATAGCAGCAGAGCAAAAAAACAAAAAGAACAAGCAGATTTACAGCAGCTAAACAATGTAAAAAAAAAAGAAAGCATGATCTGATTGATGAACAGGAAAAAAAAAATAGTGGCAGCAACAGCAACAGAAAGAAAACAATGGAAAGAAAATAGCAGCAGCACAAGAAACAGCAGAAGTAGAGGTCACCAAAAAGCAGCAGCAGAACCGAAAAAAAAAAAACAGCTGCAAAAAAGAAAACTAGCAGAAGTAGAGGACTAGAGGTCACAAAAAAGCAGAAACAGTAGCAGCAAGAACACCTTCAAGAAAACAAAAGGCAGATGCAGAAACAGCAGCAGCAAGAGCATAAAAAAGCAGTAGCAGAACCAGAAAACAAAACAAAAAAAAAGAAGAAAGAAAATAGAAAACAACAGAAGAAAAGAAAAAGAAAGAAAAACAAAAAGAAAGCAGTGAACGTGATGTACCTGCGCAGTGGTGTGAAGAAGCCAGAACCCTTCCTCCTCCTCCTTCTGCTGCTTCTGCTTCAGCTTTCTTCTTCTATTTTCTTCTTCTTTTATGGGCACGATATATGCTCTTCTTTGTTGGTATGCTCTTCTATATTGGGCTGGAGTGCTGGACCAATTTCTGACTAATGCCCATCTTTTTTTTTTTTTGTTTCGTTTCTAACTTAGGGCACGATATATGCTCTTCTGGGTTGGGCTCGAGTGCTGGACCAATTTCTGATTAAAGCCCATTGACCTGTTGGGCCGGACCATTTTCTTTTTATGAAAATTTTAAGTTTTGGGCTGTATTGATCGAAGCCCACTAGGCGCGCGCCTCACGCCTCATTCAAAGGCGCGTGCCTTATGCGCCCAACTTGAGCCTTATTGAAATTGCCTTGCCCCAAGGGCTTTGAGGCGCTGCAAGGTCGCGGGCGCGCCTTTAACAATCACAATATATGCTCTTCTGTGTTGGGCTAGAGTGCTGGACCAATTTCTGACTAAAGCCCATCTTCTTTTTTTTTTTGTTTGTTTCATTTCTGACTTAGGGCACGATATATGCTCCTGTGTTGGGCTGGAGTGCTGGACCAATTTCTGACTAAAGCCCATTGACCTGTTGGGCTGGACCATTTTCTTTTTATGAAAATTTTAAGTTTTGGGCTGTATTGACCGAAGCCCACTAGGCGCGCGCCTCAAGCCTCATTCAAAGGCGCGTGCCTTATGCGCCCAACCTGAGCCTTATTGAAATTGCCTTGCCCCAAAGGCTTTGAGGCGCTGCAAGGTCGCGGGCGCTCCTTTAACAAGCCTGGCTCAGGTGATTAGGTTTTCTTTTGGCTTGATATTTAGGCTGGTGACAAACCTCTAGCTTGCCAGTTTCCTCTTCTTTTTCAATGGACAGAGTGGATAGCTTGGTGACTTAGGGATCTCTTTTTAGGAGAAACTTACTGGAGGAAGAGGGTCAATTTCTCGATGTTACATAAGATAAGAAGGGTTTCTATCCGTTAAGAAGGGTTAGAACATAGACGATGGACGGGTTCTGCGGATGGAGAGTTCTTGGCGGTGCCCTCTTTAGGTTTATACTCATATCACAGTGATCCCGACTCCCTCGCATGGTGTTTGGAACATTGAAGCACCTTCCAGGATCCTTGGTTTTGGTTGGGTGGCTCTCCTTGGAGGCATTCTAGCCTTGGATAACCTGTGTTAGGGCAAGCCAAGTCATTATCAATGCATGCCTCATGTGTTTAAAAGATGTGGAATTAGTAGATCATTTGATGCTTATTTGCCAGGTTGCCCATACTTTGTGGAACTCAGTTATGGGATGATTCAATTACTGTTGAGTGCTTTCTAATAATCTACTCAACTTGGTCAAAGCATGGAAATTGGCAATAGGGTCGAGTAGGGGCAGAACCATCTGGAGAGCTTCATTCTTAGCTACTTTATGGGTTATTTGGAAAGAATGCTGCAATGCTTTGTTGGAAAGTCATCTCTTGATTTTTTTTTTTTTTTTTTTTGAAGCAATGCTTTGTTGGAAAGTCATCTCTTGATGATTCTTTGGAAAATAAGGTTGAATTTTTTGTTGCTGCTTTTTGGGTATCCATCTTCTCTTAGTTTCAAGATATTTCCACTTCTTTGATTTTAAGGAATTCGAGAGAGGAATCTCGCATTGCTACCCCTCCGTTAGGAAATCGAAATCCTCTCTAGTGAGGAAAATCACTTCATTTTTCCCATTTTTGTGAGGAAAGATGTGTCGCAATAAACAACAGAAAAGCAGGCTTCATGGAAAATCAGGGCAATTTTCCTTTCTATCACGGAATCCTCTCATTGCACAAACAAGTCTAGAGACCCACTGTCACATCCCGAGGAATAGGCTTGGGAATTAACGTGAGATTAGGGGCCCAATATTAATGTTTAACAAACAAATCATCCGACCCTAGGATCGAAGTCCACGGTGAGGTACAAATATTTCCTCAATTTATTATAAGAATACAGCGGAACTTCTTAATTATCCAAAAGGTACAAAATAACATTTCAGAGTATTCACATTTATCTAAATCTTAAGTTATAGTTTATAAAAGCCGACAAAGTAATATAATTAAACAACATCTACAAAATCTAAGCTAATAAGATAAATACAAACTAACAATTTAATATGAAAACACTCATGTGTTGGTCACAATGACAATGTCGTTTACACATCACTCATACTCACCATCAGGTTGTATCACCTGAATCAACATCTCCGCGTTCCCCAGTAGATGAGCTAAGTACCTATGCAAGCATAGCATCATTAGGCTACGACTAGCCGGCAGGTGGATATATCTAAAAAGAAACAGATATACAATGGGAAGTGATAAAACAATATTTCATAAATTCATTTAAAAACTTGTAATTCATACTCTCATATCAAAACATAAGTTCTTGCTTGTAAATCCATTCCATACTTTCATAAGTTCCACTGAAAACATAATCATATATCAGAAAACACACCACTTAGGCCTTTTTACCATAACCATAGGTCATGGTACTTCGGGTCCTTACCCTGTCTAGAAATTCTTTAATCTACTTTAGGTGATTAGCCTGTTCATACATAATCATAGGATCATAGATGATCCCGTACACATTCAAGGGTTAATCACTCCCTGTATAGAAATTCATACTACGGTGATTAGACGTTCCATAAGTTCATACATATCGAGCTGCAGTCGTATAGAAATTCTTATGTGGAATCATACTAGCTAAGTGGTGTTCATTCATATACATACAGAAATTCATATCAAATTAAAACATTCATAATAAATATTCATATAAATGGAAAGATAACAATTTCCAATAAAACATGTGCTAAGTCCAAATCATTAGGTTCAAAGGTAACCAATAGGTCATAAATTCCTAAGTAACAAGTCCAGTTTTCAAATAGAAAACAGGTCACGACTCACGAGTCAAAAGTAGAAACAATTCCGAACTCTGCAAGGTTTTCTTCCAGAGGTTTATTGGGTTTCAAAGGGTAGCATAACGGTCATGAAATATAAAGAAAATATCCAGATCCCTAATCCTTCTTTTCCTGCAATCAATTTTAGGGACTCAGCCCTCTACCATCATTTCAATCCATCTCCCTTCCATATATCAAATATAATCCATCATTCCATTCATTCTAACCATTTATTTTCCATAAATCCAACACATAAAACAATTGAATCTAAATCAATAATGAAATCATTTTAAAGTTACAATTCCATAAAAACACATGCATATCCATAAAAATAAATACATATTCATTTGCCTTTGGGTGAGGAAATCCAAAATGCCCATATCCACAACTTAGCTCAAAATGCCCAAAACCTATGAATTAGAAACAAACCCACATAAATAACTCTACAAATCACAATCTAACATGCTAACAAACCCACATAAAATGTTCCAGTGGTGGCTGGTGGTGGGTCAGCGGTGACGGAATGGGTATGAAGCTCAAGGTCTTGTGATCATGATGAAGGAAATGGATGATGAAATTGATGGATGGATTCTCCATATAGGCAAGAGGTAAAATGGAAAATGGAAAAGAAAGAAAGAGAGAGAGAGAGAGAGAGAGAGAGAGAGAGAGAGAGAGAGAGAGACGTTGCAGAGAGATGAGAGTGAGACATAATGAAAGAAAGGAAATGAGATAAGGGAGAGGTGAGGGGCTGCTACTAGGAACGTGGAATGAGAAAGGGGAAATGAAGATAAGGGAGAAGGAAAGAAAGGATAAAGGAAAGAAAATAAAGAAATAGAGGAGATGAGGTGGCTATTCACATTAAGTGAGGGGAGAGAGAAATGAGTGAGGAGAGAGAGAAAAGAGAGTTTAAATAGGTTTGGGTCAGGCATGGTTTTAGAGTCTTGGAGGGTCCGGATCAAGATGGTGTAGAAGGATAAAGTTTAGGAAATAAAAACATCTACCCAACGGTACCATAATCTCAAAAATCTAAAATTACAAAAAAGCCCCCTAAATTCTCTGGAAATTGCTAACTACCCCCCTACTATACCCAAATGAATCGGGATCTAGACTAAACTTCGCACAAACGATCCTAATAATTAATCGGACCTGTTTGGTTACTAATTGAGCTTAATCAACTAACACAACAATTATTTAGGCTAATTACATCCTCGAGGTCCGGGATATTACACCCACTAATAAATAAAATTGTGTATAATATATGACTGAGGCATTTGAATGCCTATCAAACTTCATTGTGAAGTTGTTGGGTGTGGTATAAATATCTTTAGCCCAAATAGAGTTAGAATGAAGTAAAAGTTTCATTGTTGATCAGTGTTGAGTTATTTGGAGGGGGGAATGTGTAGAGTGGTTTATGTTACAAGTCTTTGTCTTTGTAGTAGTCTACGTGAATTGAATTTGAGTATTGTTGTCTATCTTTAATGATGTTTTTGTTGCAATAATTCTTCGAACACGAGAATTTTTAAATGGAATTCGGTGAAGGAATTTTGTTCAAGGTCTATAACTGAGAATCCTGCCCTACTATATGGCATCAGCTAGGTTATTCCTTGGCTTTGAGCGGTTTGGTGCCATCATGATATTAGTTTTGCTGGTTTGCTTTGGAATGGAAGGTGCTTATGATGGATGTCATAAGACACGGGCATCACTCCCAAAAATGCTTCTGATCATAGTTGTTAATTCTGTTATGTTCCAGCTAGAATCGGCCTTAGGCGGAACAGAATGGCCCCCTAAAAGTTTCTGGTCCCAATTCCAGCCTGCCGGTCCATTCCGGTCCGAATTCCGGCTCCAATTTTGCCCCATTCCAGCCAAGGTTTCATACTTCCATTCATATGTAGTGAAAACTAGAAAATGGTCAATTGTTGAGTGTAGTTTAATATAAGTGATGCAACTATGCATTTTTAGTATTATTTTAGCATTCAACTATTTTTTCAGTTTTATGTATTCTTTTATATCTATCTATTTATCTATCTATCTATCTATATACGTATACATATAGGGGTGCCACCTCTCCTAAGCTGAAGCTTACCTTATCGTAAGCTGGAATAGTGCTGGTCCCACAAATCAAAGTTGATTATATCTGTTTTGTGGGACCAGCACTATATATATCGTTTTTCAACGCATCTTTTCTGGAACAGAATATCGGAATTGACCGGAATGCCTAAACTATCCACTACAAGGTCAAACCGGAACGGTGACCAGAACAGAATTGACCACTATGCTTCTATGTAGCTTGTGCAAGATGGAAGAATCATCTATAAGTCATCTCTTTCTGTAATGTGGATCCTTGAGGTCTGTGTGGGCAAGATGACTGATCTATTTGGGCTTAGGTGGGTGGGAGCAAGAAATTTAGAGCCAACATATCCTGGGACTGAGGATTTGCTCCAGTTGTATTGGTTACTTAAGCAATTAGTGTCTTATTTTGGGTAATTCAAAGATTTCTCTTTCTTCACGAACCATTTACATCAACCCACGTTGATAGTGGTGAATATGATTGCTGATATTTTGGCTGATGGAGGTTTCTATCTTTTGTTTATGTTTTGCTATTTGTTATCATATGATCATATTATGCCTTACCGTAAGATGCTCTCTCTGTCTCATAAATATCTTCTTAGTTTGTTCATTTAAAAAAAGAATCTGTTTGTTCATTAAGGAATCTTCGGTAATACCCTAATTATTCTTTATATTGGAAGCGGTTCATAGTATCTTCATGTATAACGACACCCAAACCCATCTGATTCCTTTACTCATCTTTCAAAAACTTGTCCTTGTTAATTATTCTTGTTATTTACAATGCTTTCTTGGTTTCTCCCCACTTCAGCATAAAGTTTGTGTATTTTTGTTTTTCTTCTGTGTGCCACAGGCTTGTCTATAAAAATTCCTGTATTTGGAGATCTTTTCTTGCCAAAGAACATAATTAAATGGTTCGTGCGGTTGTTGCAGGTTCCACGTGGATAAGATGTCGTCTGCTCATGTTTATGTAAGGTTGAAGAAAGGTCAGACTATTGATGATATAAGTGAAGGGTTATTAGAAGACTGTGCTCAGCTTGTCAAAGCCAATTCAATTCAAGGCAAATCATATTTTCATTTCTATTCATGTTTTTGTTTTTCTTCTGTCACTTTGGAGCTTATACCTCATGATAGTTGTCTCTAAGAAGGAAGGAACTGGGGGAAGAGGAGAGGGGGAAAAGGGGGGGTGGGTGGGTGGGTGGGAAGGGAATTCATTATGGAGTTTAGACAAATTCGTGCGTTGGAGGCATGATACTTGGGTGTGTATGAGTGCATATTGATCAAAACTGCCATGTATGCGTATTGTATTAGAAGTGGTACAATTGATCAGTATCTTGCTCTTTGATATGACATCCCTTTGTATGTCACACATTGGCACTTAATCTTATGTTGCTTGCAAGAACGCACCCTTTCTTTTTATCTAAGATGTTCCATGTAATTAACAGGAAACAAGGTCAATAACATTGATGTTGTTTACACCCCATGGTTTAATTTGAAGAAGACTCCATCCATGGATGTTGGGCAAGTTGGTTTCCACAATACTAAGATGGTGAGTTTCTTGTGTTTAATTAGAATGCAAATATTATTTTGATGATGGGGTTATAGCTAATGTTATCATTCAAAAATAAATTATAGCTACCTAGCATGTAACTCCTTCGATTGCACTTGTTGCATTTCGTGCCATTCGTTTATATCTTGGGTTTTTGGGTGTTTGCCTAAGACTGTTGTATTGAAAACAGAAACTTTATGGAAAACGTGAGCAGGCAACCCCGATAAGCTGGTTTTGTTATTTAATTGCAAGATTTGCTGTATATTGATATTTTTGTTCTATTTTTGGGTCTCACAAATGCACTCATTGCAATCCTAGGATCTGTCCCTTAGCATCATAACGCCTTAACCATTGTGCTAGTTGTGTTGGCTGTTTATCTATAAAGAATTTAAAATTGATTCTTTCTACTATTGGTCGAGAAAAATTCTATGCATGATTTACATGTCATATAATGACCAAGTGATTACCAATTGTGTTTTCTTACCTAACATTTAGACTTAAGGTCCACAAAACTGGGTTCATGCTCTAACAGAAGGGAATTTCGAAAATATCAATGAATACTAAATATCAAAATTCAAACACTCTGTATTTCTAACATGCATCATTAGATAGACAGTTAGTTAATTGTCTATAAGTTGGATTTTGAAAGGGTATTAGATTGGGTTCTTTTGGATTATATGTTGAGCAGGATGGGCTCCGGTGAAAAATGTAGAGCTTCAATTTGAGCATGTGTTTAATTTGTCATTTTTTTTAATTAATGGGTCTCCAAGGGGTTCTTTGGAGTGTGCACGGTCTACGTCATGGTGATAGTCGTAGGATGTTGCAATGGGCTAAGGTTCTGCAAAGTTAAGTTGCTTATCAAGGTTACTCATTTGCAGTTCGCCAATGATACAGTTGCATTCTGTGATGCAGATCAACAACTAATCATGAATTTGAAGATGGTTCTGAAATGGTTTGAGATGACTTTGGGATTGAAGATAAGGTTTGCAATGCCAAATTGGTTATCAAGGTTACTCATTTGCAGTTTACCAATGATACAATTGCATTCTTTGATGCAGATCGACAACAAATCATGAATATGAAGATGGTTCTGAAATGGTTTGAGATTACTTTGGGATTGAAGATAAATTATAATACTGTGAAATTATGGAAGTTTGGATCAACAAAAAATTGATGAGATTGCTAAGTGTTTCGTTGTTGAGTGGGTTTGCTTCATAGTTGTCAATTCTGTTCCGTTCCAGCCAATTCCGGCTGGAACGTGCCAGATTTAGCATGGTGGAACGGAACACCACCTAGAAGTTTTCCAGTCAAAATTCCTGCCAGTTCAGGAAATTCCGGCTAGTTCCCATCTGGATCCGAAGGAACTGGTCCGATCCAGACGGAAGATTGCAATAAGAAGAAGAGCATTAAAATAAAAAAAAAGGAAGGAAGGAAGAAGTACAGCAATCGACCTGCAGCATAAAAAAGAAAGAAAAAAAAGCAGTGGCCTACCTCCAGTTCTCCACCGATTGAGCAGCACCAGCAAACCGACCACCAGCAAGCAGTCAGCAGAGCCAAGCTGCAGGCAGCGATAGCGTGAGACCTCCATTGACCGGTGCAAAACTGAGCTGCAGCCCAGGCAAGCATTGCAGGTGTGTGTTTTTTCAATTACACACTTCCAGCCAAGCAACACCTAGAGGATACCCTTCATCTCTCTCTCTCTCTCTCTCTCTCTCTCTCTCTCTCTCTGTGCTGTCCTTATAGTCGTCTGTCTCTCCACTCTCTTTATTTCAAAGGGTTTTTTAAGCCCCTTTCAGTCAAGTCGACAGTACTGTATACAGCTGTCTCCCATCTCCATTTTAAAATTTTTTAATTTGTCTTTTCTTCATTTTTTCATTGAGACGACTTTTCAAGCCCTGTCTCGGTACTTTTTCTTCTTTTTTATTTCTTCCATTTCTATTTTTTAAGCTACAGTTGGACCCTTTTTTTTTATTATTCCAACAGAGAATGGCATTGAAGTTGTCATGTTTCATTTTCTATGGAGTGGTTTTTAATGTTATATAAATCTATCCTCTCTAACATGTCAATTTATTATTTCTCTCTCTTCAAATGCCCTGCTTTCGTGATGGATGCAAAAAGACTTCTTATGGCACGGTAATAATACGCAGAAAAAGTATCATCTGGTGGGGTGGGACACTATCTGCAGACCTAAGGAAGAGGGAGGCCTGGGCATCAGACCCCTCAAACAAATGAACCATGCTCTCTTGGGCAAGTGGTTGTGGAGGGTTGGAGAAGGGTCAGATGGGCTTTGGAGACAAGTTTTGGAAAGGAAGTATGGCCTCCCAAGAGATGGTTGGGAAGTAAAGGATGCATCGACTAAATCGTCAGCTCTTTGGAAAGGAATCCTATTAGTTAAAGATCAATTTATGAAGAACATCAGCTATCATATCGGGTTGGGGGAGAGGACTCTCTTTTGGAAAGACCGGTGGGTGGGTAATAGGTCTTTGGTCGATCAGTTCCCTGACCTTTTTAGATGTGCTGTGGATAAGGAATCTAAAGTTGTGACATATGTGTCAAGAACGGGGGATAAGATGGTTTGGAGCCCTATTTTAAGGAGGAATTTAAAGGATTCTGAGGAACTACAATTCATCGCGTTGCTTAACACTTTGGAAGATGTGCACATCTAGGAGGGGAGGGAGGATACAAGGGTGTGGAGGGCTTCAAAGGATGGGATATTCTTAGTTTCCTCCTTTTTTTCGACCATCCATACTAGTCCGGTGGATAGGTTTGCGATCAACAACCTTTGGAAGATCAAGGCCCCACCAAGGGTGGTTATCTTTGGTTGGTTGGCTATCTGGAAAATAATTCTTACTTTGGATAACTGAAGGAGGGGGAGGATTGTGGTTAATGGTTGTCCAATGTGCCTAAGCAAGGAGGAGTCGGTGGACCATCTCACGGTGAATTGCAAATCCGCCCAATTCATTTGGCGGTCGATGGTGGAGTTATTTGATTGCTGCTACGTGTTCCCGAGGACCCTTCCAGAGCATTTTCAATAATGGAGAACACCAACTAGGGTTCCCAGGGGCAAGGAATTATGGAGGCTGACTTTCCTTGCTGTTATTTGGACAATATGGAAGGAGAGGAACTTAAGATGCTTTGAGGGTGTTGGTAATAGTGATAGCTCGTTGGTGGAGAAAACAAAGTTTTTGGTCGTGCAATGGGTGTCTATCAATCCATCTTTCAAGAGCTATTCTTTTGAGCAAATTGTGATGCATTGGAAGGGGTTCGCTCTCCCCCTGTTAGGGCAAAATTAGCCTAGTTCTTTTTTGGTTTCCTTGTTTTCATGCTTTTGCTTGTCAGTATATTTTTCTTGTACTGATTGTGTGATTTTTAATGAAAGTAGCCATTCAAAAAAAAAAAAATGTTTTATATATATATATCGCTTTGAATTTTCATTGTCTTTTTAAGAGTTTTAATATCTTATCAACTTTAGGTATTTTTATATTTTTTATTTTTAAGTGAGCCTTTTCCGGGACGGGACGCAGGAATTGACCGGAACACCGAAACATACCACTACAAGGCCAAAACGGAACGGCGACCGGAACGGAATTGACAACTATGGTTTGCTTGCCTTTTCTTACCTGGGTTTGCATTTATGTATTAAGAATCTTAGGAAAGCTTTGTCAGATATGGGGGTGCAGCAGTTTGAAAATAAGTTATTTTACCTAGGAGAGTAAGTATTTGTCATTTGGTGGGCAGATTACTTTTATTTAATCAATTTTGGCTGGTTGCCATTATGCAGCTTAGTTGTCCTATGAATGTGAGAAAAAGAATTGAATGTATTCAATGAGATTTCTTGTGGAACGATTTTGAGGTCACTCTAAATTTCATTTTGTGGGCTGAAAAAAGCTAAGGTAGGTTGTGGATTTGATCAATAAGCCATGTTGAGGATGCACTTATGGGTAAGTGGTGGTCGTGGATTGGCATTGATTGGGAGAGGCTTTGATGTCAATTGATTGTAAATATATTTGGCCAATGTGTTTGGGTTGTTCGTGTGACACAAGGTCATCTATCGGGCTAATGGTGGTTTATCCTTCGAGTGCAGGGGAATTTCTATGAAGTTTTTGTTTCATTGATGCTTCATGGAAATACACAGTTATTAAGCTATATATTCTTTGCTGTATAGCATTTTTTTTTCACATCCAGTTGGAGTAATAATTGGGAAAAGTTGGATTTGAAAATTGTATTTTTATATTTGATCTAATTATTCGTTTCCTTTTCAATTTATTTATTCCATATTGGAACAGAAGTTGGTAAGGCCTTTGACTTTAACTCATTGAATTCTGCAGTGGATTAGTTAATTTCCATAATATTTTGAATGAAAAGGAAAAGGGCACCCCATGATTTCGGAGATTTAAAACCTTTATTTTGGGCCCAACTCAATTCTAAAACAGCACTCCTATTAACCTTATAGGTTTCACATTCTGCCTTCCTGTATCATATAGTTTGGTACTACCCTTGTAGCTATGCTAAGGGGCCTTCAGATGTAATGCAGGATGGTTGCATCATGAATATTGATTTTTGGCCTAAGAGACTTAATTGCATTTTGAACTGGTAGCAAATTCATCTATATAGTTTTGCAATTTTATATGAACTGAATTTTGTTGCCGATGAGACAGAATTGAATTTTTGTAGATTTTTATATGGATGCTGAACACATGTGCGAGAATGAAGCAGGCCTTCTAATCTGGCTTTGTTCCTCTACATGTATATAGGTCCGCACGGTGCGAGTAGAAAAGCGCATAAATGAGGTTGTTAATAGGTTGAACAAGACAAAAGTGGAAAGGAAGCCTGACTTGAAAGGTACAATGTATTTGATTCTAGCTTCTCTGCTGTGAAATCTTTATTTCTTTTATCTAAACCCAAGAAAGCAGCTAGCAACCATTGGCTCTTTCTAAAAATTAATTTGAAGCTTTTAATCTAGAAACAATGATCTCATGATGGTTCCAAAGTTGAGCACCTTTGTCTTGGTTTTTCGGTTTCAAAGCAACGTATGTCCTTGTAGTGGTTAAGCTAAGCACCTTGTGTACTGCTTAGAGTTATAAGCTGCTCATTTGTTGTTTTTGCAGCTGAGAGAGAGCAAGTCAATGCTGCAGAAAGGGCAGAAAGAAAACTTCAGCTAAGAGACAAAGTCAGTCCTGTACCACAGCACTTAGTTGTATTCCATTTCCATATCAATTAGCATTCACCCAAACTTGTCTACCTTGCTTGGCTAATATTATTTTTCAGTCAGTCTTGAGGACATGTAAATATATGGTGACCTTTGTGTAAGGGGGATGGTCAATTTAAACATTTTGGCTAGTGTGGGGTGTGGGTGGTTGGCATGCACACCCCATTAGCTGTCTGGATCATATTTTTGTGGTTTGTGTGTCATGCACCCCCCCACCCCCCACACCACCCCACACAGCACTTGGCTGTATTCCATTTCCATATCAATTAGCAGAATTCCATTTCCATATCAATTAGCATTAACCCAAACTTCGTCTACCTTGCTTGGCTAATATTATTTTTTAGTCAGTCTTGACATGTAAATATATGGTGACCTTTGTGTAAGGGGGATGGTTCAATTTAAACAATTTGGCTAGTATGGGGTGTGGGTGGTTGGCATGCACCACCCTCTCTCACACACATACAGACACTCTTGTGTTCTTCATTGATTCTTAACATTTTAAAACTTGCTACTGGTCACAGAAACGACGTGAGGAGATGGAGAGGCTTGAAAAGGAGAGACAGGCAGAGATAAGGAGCTACAAGGGCCTTATGGTCTCGGACAAGATGACCTCTAACAAACAGATTGCAGCAACAAGCAAGTCCTTGCAAGAACTGGAAGAGGATTTCATGTAATCTGAGTAGTGTTAGCAAATGCTCCCATGTAAAGCCTTGCTCGCAAATTTTCACCTTAACTGCTGATAATGCAGTATCTGGGGTATGGGTTGCACCAAGTAATTTCCAACCACCTTAATCATTCGATTTACTTATTATGAATTAGTTCAAACTCTGTTTACCACCCATTTTAAATGATTGGATGTCGAACAAGGAATTGAACTTCCCATTTTTCCGGTTTGTTGGAGCCTGGATAACAATAAACAAATATAAATCTTGTGAGTTGTGACATCTACTCTTTATTCCGGCGCTGGATTGATTTGCGTTGTATTGCAGACAGCTATTGTTGCTATTTTTCTAGATTTGGTCTCTCATTAGGTGTGAAATTTTGAGCATCTGAAATGGCCGTGTTTTGATGTCTGGAACTGCATTGTGTTGGATCCAGTTTTATCTTTTACTCTATAACCAAGTTTCTTAGTCTCAGATTTAACATGAAATACTATCATTATAATCTGCTTCAGGTGAGCATTTGCGTGCCCCCTTGTTTGGGATTTAAGAGGATGGTCCCTCTTTTTTTTTTTTTTTAAGCCCCATGAACTGCTGTAGAGGCAGACGTGATTAAGCAATTGGCAGACTAAGGGCTGATTAAAGATTTAAGAGGGTTGGTTACATTTGATTTTAGTCACCAGCAAACACCCAAATCTTTTTCTTAGGAATTTCAGAGTCAATATCCTTGGGTGCCGTGTTTGAAGTTTGAACCCTGACACTTGTGCCAATTAGCTCGAAGACCCATAGGGCCGTCTGTTTCATGTAATTGAATATCTATATTGTATTTAAAAGTGGTTGAAAATGAATAAAATGACCATCAATTAACCATATCTTTAATAAAAATTGAAGGTTGAGTCCACTTGTGTTGCCACCTAGGGGCCACAGGGGTTTTATCCGGCTTCTCTATGGGGGTAGGGAATAGTCCAGCCCAAAAGGTTGGAACCCTCTTTTAGAAAAAAAAAAAAAAAGAAAAAGAAATTGAATCAAGGCTAGATGGGGAGATGAATATCCATTACTCTCCTCCTCATATCAACTCTCATCTCTTTAATAACTTTGATAGAGCTCATTTCACAAAGGATTCCTATGTAATTTTATTTATTTACTCTTGCCCAAGGGGTGCTACATAAACCTGGGGATCGATTTCGCGTGAGAGTGGATATCATATGCATAGAGACATCCGTATAAAGAAAGGGTTTACGTTTCTTTACACCGATTTTTGCTGAAGCCGAAACTCTACAAATTATAAATCAACGTACACGTGCGTCTGTCTGTGTGAGAATATTCTGGGAAAGGTACTAACTATTTCAGCTCCCTGTGGGATCGCTTATTACTGGTCCAACACTTCCTACTTGCTACTTTCCAAAAATTGGCATTCACCCAAGTTTAACACTCATAAGAATAAGACTCATCTTTAGATTGGACTTAAAAAATGTAAACAAAATGGTAGCATTTGGGCCCCTCAATTCTATGGTTGGGATGATCCAATGGTATTTAGTTTTTCTTTCCCCCAAAATCTAATATATGTTGAGACGTTATTTTACCTGCAAGGGAGGGCTTTTCTTCTTATCATAAAGCCCGAGGGTAGAGTCGGGCTCGATTTTAGAATGTCCCATTTATGTCAATTACTTCCTATGTATGTCAATCCCATGTGGATAATTAACCCATTTGCCTCAGTTATTTACTAGGAATTACAATAATGTGTAAACAAATAGGCCCCTTCGTAATGAATCCCTATGTATTCCATTCCCATGCAAACAAAGGGCCCGTTTGGCATCATTCTTATGCTGAGAATTAATTTATTCTGAAAATAGGTTGTGCTGAGAAGTTCTAATTCTAACAATGAGTTGGGATAAACTTGTTTGGCAATATTCCTATGTATTCCAATTCCATGCCAACAAACGGGCTGATTTGAACCAGTTACTTCAATCCATTCCAATTTCATGCAAACAAGTAGGCCCATTTGAACCAATTACTTCCTATGTATTTCAATTCCATATGAACAAAAAGGCCCATTTCTTTGAGGCTAGAAAGAATAACGATTTAAGGCATACGTTATTGAGTCACTTGATGGAATGGGGGCTAAAATTCGAACCTTTAATTCTCTCAAGAAGTCCAAAAATGGCAATGAGGTCAAATTCTGCAACATGATTCATCATGTATAATGAGAAAATAACGAGGAAATTTAGATCATTGACTTGCTACAATACAAAAATCGGGATGATTTTGCAATTCGATATTTTCGATTTTTTGCTTCCTTTGGGCACCAACATAATGATATGAACCATGCATAATTTCCAGAAGCCCAAACACGGCTAAAGAGTCAAGTCTCAACCATTGATCCGCGACGAATTTTGAGACATTTGTGAATAATTCCGGACCCTAAAATATTAATTTTCTATTTCTATAGGCCCCACTTGAACGATCCGTACCGTTCAAATTCTTCAAAATGCCTTAGGGGGCTATGGGGTGAAACCACCTGGGTTAACTTTTCATGGATTATGAGAAATTTGTAAAAAGATTATACTACCATTGGATCACACCTAGCACGCACAGATGGTTGAAGGCCTCTGATTATCAAAGTTGGAATTTCCCCCATAAATCTTCAGATGTAATAAAACTCTAAATAGTGGTTTCCTCTCAGTTTGCCAAACTGCCTTGGTCGGGCGTGAAACACGCGATTCACGTGACAAATCAAGTCACAGGGTCTATTACTCCATTTCCCACGCCTAGCTGAATCGTTGTAATTTATTTTAGGACATTTTTTTTTGGTAAAAACTATTTTAGGACGTGTTAGTGGGATTAAAACCGCATTTTGCATAGTATGATTTTTGCTCTAATATGAGGAGTAGCTCAGTTAGCTTAAGACTACGGTTTGCATCCTAAAGTTGATGGTTCAAAACTGCACTACCACACTGGAGCCGCAGGGAATTTACCCGGCTCCCTCTTGCCTGTAGGGATTATTCTAGTCCAAATGGCTGGGACACCCTCCGTTAAAAAAAAAAAAAAAAAATCTACCAATTTGGTAAATTACTAGTGGAGAGCAGTAAAAAAAATAAAAAACAACCAACAAACTTTCCACTTTACCATATTTGTTGGAACATTCAGGAAAGTAATCCCTACCATTCAGAAAATCCAAGTTTCTTGAAGGTGATGTGTACTTTCACCTTTAAATGTAACTTGGTCCACCGTTAACATAGAGAAATGTCGATTTAAAGTTGCAGAACCACATAGTGGTCCCGCCCATATTAAAATCTGGACCGTTCAAATAGAACAACATCTATTTGTGGGGTATGCTAAAGTTTTAGGTCGATCCAACTTCTTACCACCGTTGGATTGACTTTTGACTAAAAATGAGAGAAACTCCATGTTAGGAACTAGCAAACCGGTGTGGGACTCTTTCGTGGGGCCTACTAAGAGATAATTTGGATTGTTCAAGATGAACCTCATACCCTCCAGAGATATATACTATAATTTTATATCATAGAGGAGTGGGGCCCACTCTCCAATTGAGTACATAATTGATTGTGTTTGTACATATCATATAGAAAACACAATTTTATAAAAATAAAAAATAAAAACAAAAAGGGCATTTTTCATATACCACAACCATCCAAACACCTTTTTCATTAAACCAAAAAGTTAACTCTACTTTCAAACCACTACTTTTTCCCATGACTGGGCATTTTACGTTTTTTAACCATACAAGTTGTTTACCAAAAAAGAAAATCCCCACAAGTTGAATTACCAAACGGGAGGAAATTGGTACTATCTATCAAGAAAAATTAGTTTATTTTTTTCTTTTTCCTATAGGAAAAATGCATTACGCCAAATAGCCAACTGTAAATTGTTTGAAAAATCATAATAGTTTTCCTCTATATCATATAGTCCTTTTAAAATGATTATACAACAACTTCCTTGGTTCTGCCACTGATGGAGTTTTAGATAATACCTCACTTTCCTAGGATTTGATTTATTATAGTGATGGCTGAGTTTTCATTTTCCATCCTCCTTAATCCGTTCTCCTTAAGAGGTGATATTATTAGATGACCTTTATAGAGCTTCACTTTTGGTTCTTTAATTTTAGCCACTTTCAGAATACATATGTTAGAATTCTTAAGAACTCAATTTCATGCAAACAAATAGGCCCTTTTAACAATAGCATGTTGAAAAGTGTGCTTTTCCATTTGATGGGGCTCTGTTTCCTATGAAGAGAGAGTCCCCCTTTCTTTTAATTATTTTTCGTGACGCCACATAAAAACATTTCCCAGTGATGTGACGGAGGTGCCTTATTTAATAACTTTTCTGTTGAAGAGGAAAAAAAAAGTCTATGAAAATAGTTTTTACAGTCATTATACAAACATGCCCTAAGGTAAATGCTCCACTTCCACTTTTCCTACACATCCAAACAACTCCAAGGATCTACATTACCAAAAAAATGAAGTTTTTGAGGCTTCATGAAAAATCAGTGAAGAATCTTTTGAGTATCTGAAATAGGAAAGCATGACTTTTGTGCAACATCAAGGATTCTTTAATAATGATGAAAAGCCTTTGATTTTAACCACTTGCCAATTTTTTCATAGTTTGTTGCAACTCTATTCATTGCAAATAAAGGAAAAATTGAACTATTATTTTGTAATTGCACAAACATGTCTTGGAATTTGGCATGTGAAAATCCTTGTTTTTGAAGATTTTCAGGTTCAACCCCTTCATTAATAGTTGAAAATCTTCTTGTTTTTTTTTGCAAATTTACCACCAATGTAAAATCTTCTCAACTATATAAATTTTGCTAGTTTTCTACCAATTTGAAACCCTCATCTATACAATACTCATGAGGAATGTCTGTTCTAAGGGCAGCAAGGAATCTTCAAATCTACATATTCCTTACTTGTTATAGAATGTGCCCAAATCTGTCCTTACAACCTATTCACTTGCATGGAATTGATATCCCAAGGAAATAAAAAAAAATACATTTCTATACCAAAGTGGCTAAATTGAGAAACAAAGGTATGTGGTGATTCAAAAACAACCACTAAATAACTTTCCTAAAGGATCCCATTGGCATCATGTTATTGAATTGTTAAATTGCATTTCTAAAAGTGGTTAAATTGAATAAACAAAGGTGAAGACCAAAATATGACCATCAATTAATTTCACTTATAACTAGAAAAAAAACTAAAATTTGTAGGTCTCAACCAACAGGACATGCTGGGGAGCACCCTAGAGTCCTGGACCACCAAAAAGACAAAATCTCAGCCATCATAGCATTGACTTGTAGGATTAAAAATGTGATTAGTTGAATATATATATATATATATAAGACTTCGTAAAAAAAGTTTGTAATCAAATGCTCAGTCTTACATTGGGAGGGACAAACTCTTGTTACCTAATAAATTGAGAGGAAATTTACTTTTAGCTGGTCAAATTCTCAATAGGTAGGACCCCCTTTGGAGTTCCCCTCCTTCGGCTCAAGGACTTCTCAAATAAGCCAAAGCCTCAAAAGGATCCAGACTTGGAGGATTGACCAAACTCACCAAGTTCAGTCAGAATAAAAAATAGTCATACACATTGGATGTTGCTTGTCATGATCTAATTCATTGAAACAAATGGTCAAAATAAATCATTGAATTAAGCAAAAGTCATCCCATTAAACTTCACAATCACCGAAGTTTGATTGCGATGTTTTCTAAGAATATGCATAATCTTATTATCAGAAAACAACTTGATCAATGTTTCCCTAGAATATGCATAATCTTATTCTCAGAATATGCATAATGTACTAACATGCCATATTTGGAGGTAAGTGGCGGCAGTTCGAAACTTGGGCACACCACCTCTTCCCACTTGTGTGGGCTTTTTTTTCGCTTATACGAGCTCCTTTCCACTTGTGTTGGCCTTCTTACTACTTGTGCGGGCTGTCTTTCCATGTGTGTGCTCTTTGTTGGGTCCCAACCCCCTTGGTTGGGTTAATAAAAAAAAAAAAAAAAGAACATGCCACACTTGTGAGATGACGCGAACTCTATTGAAGCATGACTTGTGATTTTCTTCAATGAATTGTGGATTAGCATTGGGTGCTTGTTTACAAAATGATGGTGCACTAGCATTGCGTTCTTATTTAGTAGCGCACGTTTGGTATACGTTGGCTCAATGGGATCCACTCCATTTCTCGAAATATACGTTTGGTTGCATGAAAAATAATTGCACAGAATCCTCCTGTGCATGCATCCGATTATTCCCAGGGTCCGACCTCCCCATTTGACTTTGCAAATCAACGAAGCTAAAGAAATTGAACCTATAGTACCTATGGCCCATAGGCTAGAGGTTACCAATATTATGTTTGGAAATCTATTTTGTGAGTCCCACAATCAATATCCAAACCATTAATCATGCTTAAAAAGCCATAAACAACTATTTGATCAAATATTAACTGTTGATTCTTCATAGTTTTTGAGATATTTGCAAAAACTTCTAGACCATTAGATCATGATTTCTAGACTTTTGTGGGCCCCTTTTGCAAAATCCGAACCATTAATTCTCTCAAGAAGGCCAAAAAGGGCAATGAGGTCAAACTCTTAGAGTGATTCATCATGGATAATGAGAAAATAACTAGAAAACTCAGATCGTTGATATACCACAATGCAAAAACCAGGATGATTTCTCAATTCGATTTTTTCTAATTTCTCGCTTCCTTGGGGCACCAACATAATGATATGAACCGTGCATCATTTTCATAAGCCCAAACACAGCTAGAAGGTCAAGTTTCAACCGTTGATGCCTTAAACACGTGACTCAAGGATTATAAGAAATTTGCAAAAAGCCATATTATCATCGGATCACACCTAGCACGCAAAGATGGTTGAAAGCCTCTGTTAATCAAAGTTGGATTTTTCCCAATAAATCTTCAAAGTAAAACTCTAAATATTGGTTTACTCTCAATTTGCCAAATGTGCCTTGGTTGGACTCTGCGTTGGATAAAATGTGGGATGCTAAAGACACATGATGCACATGGCAAATCAAGTCACGTGGTCCATTATTACTACATTTCCCACGCCTAGCTTGTCTTCCCTATCATATCGACCATATTTGAAGAGCAGAAAAAAAAAAAAAAAAAAAAACACGACAAACTTTCCACTATACCATATTTGTTGGAACATTCAGAAGTCCAAGTTTGTGTGGTAAAATGAGTTTTCTTATGCAACGGCACGTCTAATCTTGAATGTGATGTGTATTTTCACCATTAAATGTAACTTGGGTCCATCGTTGATATAGAGAAATGCCGATTAGTGGGCCTTCCCATACTAAAATCTGAACTGTTCAAATAGAACACCATCTATTTATATGGGGTCTACTAAGAATTTAGCTCGATCTAACTTCTTACCACTGTTGGGTTGGTGTTTGACTAAAATGAGATAAACTCCACATTAGGAACTAACAAACAGGTTTGGGACTCCTTTGTGGGGGCCTACTTAGAGATAATTTGAACCATTCAAGATGAATCTCATGCCCTCCAGAGATATATGCTATAATTTTATATCATAGGAGTGGGGCCCATTCTCTAATTGAGTACATAATTGATTGTGTTTGTATGATATCATATAGAAAAAATAATTTTATAAAAAATAAAAATAAAAAGGGTATTTTTCATATACCACAATCATCCAAATACCTTTTCATTTAACCACAAAGTTAACTCTACTTTCAAACCACTACCATTTCTAATGACTTGACATTTTACTTTTTTTTAATACCTACAAGTTGTTTAGGAAAAAAAAAAAAAAAAGAACCTTACAAGTTAAATTACCAAACAGGCAGAAAATAGTCTTTTCTATTGAGAAAAACTAGTTTAATTTTTTGTCTTTTTCTTATAGGGAAAAAGCATTGCTCCAAATAGCAAAATGTAGATTATTTGAAAAATCGTAGTAGTTTTCCTCTATATCATGAAATCCTTTAAAAATGATTGTACAATAATTTCCTTGGTTCTACTACTGATGGAGTTGTAGATAATACCTCACTTTCCTATGATTTGCTTTACTATAGTGATGGTTGAGTTTTCATTTTACGTCCTCCTTAATTCGCCTTTCTTGAGAGGTGTTATTATTAGATAACCTTTATAAAGCTTCACTTTTGGTTCTTCAATTTTAGCTACTTTTAGAGTACATATGTGGGAAAGAGTGTTTTTTCCATTTGATGAACCTATGTTTCCTACGAGGAAAGAGTGCCCCTTTCTTTTAATTGCAACCGAGGGTTTGAAGATAATTCACCATCGATCTATTTGTTTGCATTGAATTGAATACATAAAACTCATGGTGAAATTGGATTCATTGTGGATTAGGAGATTTAAACTCATGACCTCTTGGATGCCTTTTTAAATAACTATGCTAATGACTAAACCACACAATACTTATATGTAATTATTTATACAAAAAATATTAAAAGTAGTTAAATGGAGTGGAGACCCTAATTGCATGGGCCTGTGCCTATAACGGGTTATTATGCTAGTTTCTCCTTAATTTCTTTTGAATTAAAGGTTATTTGATGGCCATCTATGGATCTTCATTTCTCCAATTATAGAAACTTTTAAAAATACATTTCTTAGAATTTGTAATATTCAATTCCATGCTAATGAACATGCTCTAAAGACACATTTATGTTACACTTTTTTCTATGGAAAAGCTATAGAAAAGAATCACATTCCACAATTTGGTGTGCACAATATACTCGAGGAAAAATGAAAAAAATTAAGTATTTTTCACTATGCTACGTAAAAACATTTTCTAACGACGGAGGTGCCTTATTTAATAGCTTTTCTCTTGAAGAGGAAAAACAAAAGTCTATTGAAATAATTTTTTTAGTCATTATACAAACATGCCCTAAGATAAATGCTCCACTTCCACTTTTCCTACCATCCAACCAACTCCGAGGATCCACAATTACCAAAAATGAAGTTTTTGAGGCTTTGATCGACACTTATATGTGCAATGCTTAACCGCAAGATTACGGTGTCGTCAAGTAGTAAAGGACTAAAGCGTCTGGATTATCGTTCCCATGGAGAAAGGATGGAACAAGCAATGAATCCAATTAAATGAGAGTTGAATTAAGATATAGCTAATGTAAGCAATTGAAGTGAACAAGTAAAACTACTAAAATATGCAATACAAACAACCAATTAACAATCTAAAATATGTAATTAATAAGATCTAAGCTAATCTAACAAGCTACACTAAACTAGTGGATGAATGGTAGTGGAAATGGAAGATTTAAGGTGAAGATGTGGTGTGAAATGTGTATGATTTTAAAACCAGTTATGTAAATGTGTATCTAACAATCTAGAAGTGAAAATAACAAATAAAACTAACAACAAGCAAAATAAGAGATTAGGCAATCCAAAATCCACTAAGTATGTAACTAATCCAATTAATGCATATTCTAATTCAACTCCCAAATCTACAATCCAATTAGCAATCTCTTATTGGGAGTTGAATTAGAACATGCATTAGTTGGATTAATTACATACTTAATGGATTTTGGATTGCCTAATCTCTTACTTTGATTGTTGTTAATTTTATTTGTTATTTTCACTTCTAGATTGTTAGATACACATCTCACATAACTTGTTTTAAAATTCTACACATTTTACACCACATCTTCACCTTAAATTTTCCATTTCCACCACCATTCATCCACTAGTTTAGTGTAGCTTGTTAGATTAGTTTAGATCTTATTAATTGCATATTTTATATTGTTAATTGGTTGTTTGTATTGCATAGTTTAGTATTTTACTTGTTTACTTCAATTGTTTACATTAGTTATATCTTAGTTCAACTCTCATTTAATTGGATTCATTGCTTGTTCCATCATCTCTCTGTGGGATCGATAATCTAGACTCTTTAGTCCTTTACTACTTGATGACACTGTAGTCTTGTGGTTAAACGTTGCATATATAAGTGTCGATCAAGCTCTTGGCGCCGTTGCTGGAGAGAGGCAATAGAAAGTTTTGAATTCCATAGAGTTGAATTCATTTTTAGCTTAGTGTACGTTTTATCTTTCCTTTATACTCCTTGCGGATTTTACATATTGTTTTGTGTTTGTTTTGTAAGGAATCCCTCACTTGGAGCGAAGGAAAGTGGAAAAGTGCATCGGAGAACTTAAAGATTTTATTTGCTTTCTAGTTTAGGATTGGTTTAGACATTTATTTGCTTTCTTAGTTGGTTGTATTTGGTATTTATTATCAAAGTTGTAATAATTTTGGTTGCGAGTCAGCCTGTGACCCATTTACTTTACTTTACACACTTTACTTGCTTTAAGTAGTTAGTTATTTAGTAAAATTGCAATAAATTGCTTATAGGGAAGGAGGACGGTTGGACTATACCGTCGCGGCCCCTCACATTCGTTCACGAAAATTGGTGTCCATGGTGTGAGTCGACGACAACTGATTCGTCCCCCGAAATAAATCAAGAGGTTTTGCATTTCCTAACCCCTGCGAATCTCTTGCAAGCAAGTTTACTTTGTTTGTTGTTCCTTGCTTTATAGTGTAATTGTTTCAAACACTTTTAATTTGGTGCACTATTAGTAAAGGGAAAATTACCCTAACAAGATAAGGATTCGGATTTCATCACTGTTTCCTTGCCCTTAGGATTTAATCTTAATTCTCACTTAGTTTAGAACCAATAAACCATAATAAAATTGAGTAGGAACATGACCTTAGGTTACGACCTCAATAGGGAAGACCACCGCGGTTGTGCCAATTATGTGCCTTGGCGGATTTTCTGGTGCATAAGCAAACCTTGTCCCTTGGCACCATCTCCAAGAACTTGATCGACACTTATATATGCAACACTTAACCGCAAGACTACAATGCCGTCAAGTAGTAAATGACTAAAGAGTTTGGATTATCGATCCCACGGAGAGAGGATGGAACAAGCAATGAATCTAATTCAATGAGAGTTGAACTAAGATATAGCTAATATAGACAAATGAAGAGGAAAAAATAAAACTAATAAACTATGCAATGTAAACAACTAACTAACAATCTAAAATATGAATTTAATAAGATCTAAGTTAGTCTAACCAACTACACTAAACTAGTGGATGAATGGTGGTGGAAATGGAAGATTTAAATTGAAGATGTGGTGTGAAATGTGTAAGATTTTAAAACAAGTAATGTGAAATATGTATCTAATAACCTAGAAGTGAAAATAATGACCAAAATATGAGATTAGGCAATCTAAAATCTACTAAGTATGTAATTAATCCAACCAATGCATAATCTAATTCAACTTCCAAATTTACAATTCAATTAGTAATTTCTTGCCTAATTGGTTTGGATGATATAGCAATGAAGATTGAAGTAAAGAAAATCAAAAGCTAAGATCCTAGATCATCATCTAGCTACCCTAACAATAATTCATCAAAATCAAGCTACAAAAGATCAAAGATAAGGGCTCTAGAGCATGTTATGTGAAAGAACTTAATCCAACTACAAAGCATCAATTGAGATTATCCAAGCATCAAGTGTAGAGATAGAGCATGAGAAATGAGAGAGATTAGCACAGTTAAATCTAAAATCTACTAATCAATCAAGACACAAGTAGGGAATTTAAACTAAAACATCCATAGTATTAAACTAATCATATTACTTAACTTCAAAAGGAAAGCCTAATCCAAGAGCTTTAGCCACTAAACATCAAGAAAGAGCTCCAAATCTTCATTAATGATCTTCAATTACACACTCTCTCTAAATTAGTTACAAAGAAGCTCCTAATTAATTACAATCTAAAAATAAAAATAAAATTACAAAATGACTAACTTGCCTAAAGATCTCCCTCCTTTCTCTCTATAAAAATATTTTAATTTATAGAAACATTGAAGACATTTGTTTGGCTCAATCCTTGTGAAGGCTTTTGAATGGCTCATTTGCTTTCACATGGATTGTAACAACTTTCCTTCCAAAAGGTGGCCCAATTGTTGGGATTTAAACCCATAACCTATTTCATACCAATCCAAGCTCTAACCAATACACCAACCACTCCTTTGTGTTTGAAAATGACTTCTTTTATCATTGAAGTTTTTTCCTCTTATTTTGGAATTCTTCAACACCTCACCAAGATTTATTCAATAAGCTTTCTTCATGTAACTTCTTTATATAAATATCTTTTTGATGCCTTGGGACACTAGCCGGAAGGTTGGGGTAGTCGCGGGGTCCACCTACACAAGAGAAATTACATAAAAATACACTACAATAATCGAATTTATACAAAATAATCCGATTATCCGTTAATGTGATAGAACGATAAAATCACCGTGTAAAGCAAATGATATGCATATGAGATGCTGATAAAACTTGGACTAATGAGGGGTAAAATATGTAATATTTAACACTCATCAGACTTTATGAAAAACTGGTGAAGAATCTTTGAGTATTTGAAATAGGAAAGCATGACCTTTGTGCAACATCAATGACTCCTTAATAATGATGAAAAGTCTTTGATTTTTACCACTTGACACTTTTTTCATAGGTTGGTGCAATGCTATTCATTGAAAATAAAGGAAAAATTGAACTATTATTTTATAATTGAATGCACAAACATGTCTTAGGATTTGGGCATGTGAAAATCCTTGTTTTTGAAGATTTTTAGGTTCAACCCCTCCAATAAGATTTGGAAATCCTCATTTTTTGCACATTTACCACCAATATAAGTTTTTCTCGGCTATATGCATTGCTAGTTTGCTACCAATTTGAAATCCTCACCTATATAAATACTCATGAGGAATCTCTATTCTAGGGACGTAAGGAATCCTCAAATCTGCATATTCCTTACACTTGTTACAGAATGTGCTTAAATCTGTCCTTACAACCTATTCACTTGCATGGAATTAATATCCCAAGGAAATCTAAAAAATACATTTCTATACCAAAGTGGCTAAATTGAGAAACAAAGATATGTGCTGATTCAAAAACAACCACTAAATAACTTTCCTAAATATGCCCATCATGTGATTGAATTGTTAAATTGTATTTCTAAAGTGGTTAAATTGAATAAACAAAGGTGAAGATAAAAATATGACCATCAATTACTTTCACTTATAACTAAAAAAACATGCCTGTGCTAATCATAATATTAAAATTTATAAAAAAAAAAACTTTATGATCAGTTTCTTTAAAATTAAATGCAAAAGGTTTTAGTCTGAGTGAAAGGAAAAAAAAAAAAAAAAAGAAGTCCATAAGAATTCAATACCTAATACCATATAATTAAAAAAAAAAAAAAGCCCATGAAAATTGAAGATTAATGATAAAAAAAACTAAAAAACAAAATCAAAACAAACAAACAATATAAACTATGAATAAAGTCCAATGAAATTTGAAAAACACACAGAAATAAAAATCCATAATCAACTCAATAACATAAGCAATTTAAAAGAATTAAACACTCATGGGAAAAAAACAACTTAAAAATGGTAGCACATCAGTTACATGGAAAGTTTCCATCATCCTCTTTCGCTCCACGCCGTTGTCGTGAGTTTTTCTTTTTTCAATAATATTGTCATTTTCTTATTAATTATGAAACTTATTTTTTTGTTGATCAATTTCATATATTATATATTCATTTGAGTTTAGTTTTATTGTAAAATGATTGTCATAGAAAATTAATGAATATATAAGAAATCATTTTAAATGGTTACTTCAAAAGTTTGAATACATATGCTTAAAGGCATAAGTATGAAAATAATAACAACAATATTTATAGGGGTTAATATTCTAAAAATTTAGTTATTTTTATAAATACCTTGTAGATAAATTCCAAGTCCTGGTCAATATTCCAAAGTGAAGCTAGGTCCTTTTCTCATTAACTAATTTTAAGTTTTTGTTGATAACTATTAACAAAAAGATGCTCTATAATGTAGTGGTGGGGTTGCCCCTTTGAAATCCATATAGTCTTAAGTTCAAGTATCAGCACATACCATAATTAATTTTTACCACGTCATTAAAAATATACAGGTCGGGTTGGGTCCAAAATGTGTGCTTTACCGCGACTCGACACGTTTGCTACGGTCAAACTAAATTAAACTGGATGAGTCAAAATCAATTGGAGCGAATTGGAACTGGTTTCAATTTCACTTTGCTTCATATATATATATATATATATATATATATATATAAATGGAAAACGAGGTAATTAGAGATGAAAAATAATTAACCAGCAATCACCCTGGTAAACCAATAACTAGTAAAGTTTGGATCCTTTTACATTTCCATTTATATCCTTCACCACACACCCACCTCTTCGATTTTCCTTGGTTGGAGCCCTAAATCTTGATTTTTTCCAAATTTAATTCCAAGCAAATAAACGGGTCCAGTAAAAATGATTATCAAGGAAATAAAATCACAGAGAAGTCCCATCTACGTGTCCACTCTATATCCTTGAAACCATTTTCCCAAAATAAGGACAAATTAACGAGGGTCTGATCAACAGTCTAGATTTGTAGAACACTCATCACCACCCACACCCCACAAAATGAAAGGTGAAGATCACTAGTCTGAAAGTTCGATCAGCAAAATTCATCGTCCACCAATCCAAAATCAAACAAATGGACGGATCGATGCATTGACACGTGGCAGTTGAAATAGCTGACCTGACCACGCTTGATCACTAAAATCCTTACTCGGCCGAGGAATCCATAGAAACTCTTTCGCACTGGAGTTCCGTTCTGTTCTCATCAGATCTCTCTGTGTCTCAAAATCTTACTAGAGAGCGAGCTCTCATTTGCTCTCTCTCTCTCTCTCTCTGCAATAGAAGGTAAGTTTCTTTTCTCAGATCTCTTTTCTGTTTATTTTCGATTAAATCCGCTGCAATGTCTCGGTTCATTTCACTAATTTCTTCCGTTTTTTTAGCTTCTTTGGATCGAATCTTTCAGATCAATCGAAAAGATCTGTTCTTTCAATCCATTACTGGAACCGAGAGCAGTTTGTTGATCAGATTTTCTCACCTCTTCCACAAATCTTTCGGAAGAATCACTAGATTTCTCTTCATTGAGTTTTGGAAAGATTTTTTTTTTTTTTGGGTCTCTGATGCATTTTCTTTATTCGGAAGGTGGGTCTTTGGCTGATTCAATGTCTGATTTCGTGGTTCATCGGATAGGATTGGAATTTGGATGATCATTTTTTTGTTGAAATTGCATCAAAAGTGGTTTTGTAGGAACTTCTTTCGGTTAGTGAAACGGCTTGTGAGAATGTTTAAGAAAATCTTATATAAGGAGGACTTTTTTGTGTTTCTACATAGATTTTAGAAGGTTGGTACTGATTGACTTTTTGAGTAAATGCTGAAACTCAAAAGGCATTGTGCCCTTGGAACTTCCTTTTCTTTGAATAATGAGTCCTTTTGAATAAAGGTGGAAGCTTTGGGTTATTATAAGATTGTTCTGATGGTACAAAATGAGATACGGTTTGGGTTGGTGCAAAGCTTTCGGATTTTGTTTTCTTGATGGCTTAGGAGGCCTTTTATAACGCAAGTGGAACAATATTAAATGAATGTTGCTGTTGCAGAACTCACTTTCCTATTGTTTTGATAAGATGTTTGTCGCTTCGTTAGTTCTTATTTTTTATAGTGTTATAAATCGTGTGTTTAATATGCTTTCCTCTTCTTTTCTCTTGTCAATGTGAATTTTATGTAGTGTATTAATTTGAAGATGGGCGTTGCGAAAAACAGCTCTGAGATGGAGGAGGGTACACTGGAGATTGGCATGGGTATGTACGCCCTCTTGTTTGTTTTGCATTCAAGCCATCCTCTTGTTTCAGATGGTTTATTTGTTTAACCTTCCCGTTTATCCAATGTTTAGAAGCAATTTGTTAACGAACTTGATTTTTGTAGTGCTATCATTTGGTGGTTAGCATTTCAGATCGCCAACTTTCCATTTAAGCATGATCAGTAAGCACTGACTGACGGATCTGCCTATATGCTTCCATTGTATGTATGGGACCTATCTTTCAGGATAGGTATACATAATTGTGGCCTCATTTATCCGTTGTTAGGATGTTGAGGATCTTAACATTACAATCATATGTACATATCAAATGGTTGAGAATGCAAACCACTTACCAAAATGGAGTGACTTGGAGAGTTTGCCCTGGATTTGACTCAGTCCTTCATCAAAACAACATGACTTGGCAGAGTCGAGAGTCAACTTGCTGAATTTTCCTACCTTGGATAAGAGTGATTAGAGAGTCAATGCTTTTACAATAACGAAGAAATGGCGGACTATCTTCTTCAACATTGTTCCCTTTATAATGTCTTCTTGACACCATCCAATTTCTGTTCAACATTGAGGTCATCCAAAACACATGGCCTTTTTGTTTACGGTTGGTTTGGAGGAAGTTTCAATAGAAAAGGAAAATCCTTGGGGTATGCTTCCTCATGCCATTATTTGGGAAGTTTGGAGTGGTAAAAACGGATATTTCCGATAATAAAAACTGGCAAGTTTTGAGAATGCCCAGGCTGCTACTAAGAGGGCATTAATCAATCAAAGTGATTTTTGTGGTCAGCGTATTGAATTTATGTGAAATTGGAAAGCAATTATGAATCACCTTATGTTCTGTAGTTGTGCTCCATTGTTTTTCTTTCTGCTTGCTGGATTGTCAATCCTGGCATTTGTGGCAATTTAGAATTGTTTCTCGTAGTTTCCCATTTCATCTTATGCTCTGTAGCTAATGTATTATTTTTCTTAATAAAATGAGAGAGAGAGAGAGAGAGAGAGAGAGAGAGAGAGAGAGAGAGAGAGAGAGAGCTTGGAATTGTTGGGATTACAAGATATTTGAATCGACGATCTTTAAAAATAATTAATCAGTGTTAGTTGCAATTTTCCATGGCATAAAACTCAAGAAGAAGAGGATTGACGGGGCATAACATATCATATGTTTGTGTGATGTGTAACAAGATAGAGGAGTCAATGGATCACTTATTCTAACACTGCGAGGTGGCATATTCTATTTGGAGCTTTTTTTTTTCAAAATGAAGTGTGGATTAGCTTGGTGTATTCCAAGTTCTACTTCGAAGGCGGTGGAGGCTTGAGGTTGGGGGCCATTCCACGGGTGTGGGATCTTGCTTTGGAGGATTATTCCGTTTGCCATTCTGTAGTCTATTTAGAGGGAAAGGACTCATAGGGTTTTCAGGGAATCTTCTACTCCGGCTGAAGCTTTGAGAGTAAGGGTGGAGTGGAGAATTGCAAAGTGGGCAGTGGTTAGAAGGGATTTCTCCAATTTGAGTTTGAACGATATTCTTTTTAACTGGAAGGCTTGTATGGGTTGTGGCCTTCATAGGGAAAAGGGGGATACCTGATGGTTTGCTCCTCTGCATAGAGTTTTAAAGTTTAATAGTGGTGGTGCCCGCGAGGTAAAGCCAAGGCCTATGGAAATTGGTGGTGTGTTCTGTAACTTCAAAGGCAAATTGGTGATGATGTTCTTTAAACTGGCTGGGATTTGAGACTTGAATGAAGCAAAGGTATTGGCATTTTGGAAGCCCTTATGAATTATTTGGGTTCTTTTCAGGATAAGCTAATTGTGGAGAACTCCCTTCTAATGCGGTGGCATCGGTTACGCAAGCGGTCCTAAGCTTTTAAAGTTCCATTTTTTAAAAATGAGATTAAGGATCTTGCTTCTTACTTGGATGTTGCCTTTCGTCAAGAGTTTAGATCCGCGAATAGTATGGCGGATGCATTAGCTAAGCAAGGGATTAATAAATATTCTATTTGGGTGGGATCCTTCTTGTATTTTCTTGGCTTGGTGGGGTGGGGGATAATGCCCTTGTACCCTTCTCCCCTTCTTTTGGTCTTGGTGTAATTTCTTCTTCTTCTTCTTTTTTTTTAATGAATTTTACCGTTACCGACCAAAAAAGAAGAAGTGTTGGTTGCAATGAAGTATACTAGAACTAGAGACATATTAGTGAATGACATTTAGTGTTGCACAAAGTGCCAAGTTGGAAGTTCCAGGAGCCTAAGTACTAATCATGTATCAAAACCGTATGTCAATGTTGTGTTTTAGTTCTTATAGGGACCGGACCGTCCTCTCCAAGACCAGTTTTCATTACTGATTTTTTCGTAGCAGGACTCATTTGAAAGTGCATGTTATATTATTATTTATTGATCAAAAAAAGAAACTGCATGTTATTAAGGCCATTCCGCTTGAACAGTTTCCCTTAAAGCTTACATCTGGACAATAGCCAGTCCCAACTGCATGGGAAACTATTGGAGCTTGCTCCCTTGTTGGTTCAAATCTGCTATAGGTCACCAGAGAAATGATTATTATGAGAGATTATTTTTAATGATGCATTGGAGACGCTTTTTGTTTCTATGTTGAGAAAACTTGGAATTTGAAAATTTCTTTTTTCTTTTGAAATGATAACTTGTATTGATCAAAAGCTTTAACAGTTTAAAAGGGCTATACAGAGAAGTGGCTGGGGAAGAACCCCATAAATACAGCCACCACCCAAAAAGAGGAGAAGCTATACGAGGAGGCTAATGGCCTTAGACAAAAGGAAAGTAAAGAGCCTAATCAAAATGATATGACTTCCCTCCGGTTGAACATTTATGCATCAAGGGTTAAGCCTCAAAAGTTTGGAAGAAAGGAGACCCAAGAGGCAACACTGAATTTCATTTTGAGGATTAGGTCTTTTTGGGAGGAAGAGGTCCCTTCAAAGCACTTAATGTTTCTCTCTTTCCAAGTCGTCCAGATGCTTGCTTCAAAATGGCACATGGCATGATGAAAATTGTCAATGATGAGTTTATCTATGTTCCAGACTGAACAAAATCAGCTTGAGCAATTTCTTCTTGATGTTGATTAATTAGTCTTTATCATTTAGTTTTTATTTTTTGAGTGGGTAGCATCCTCGTGAAATTTGTATGCATGATCTTCTTCACAGTTGTCTTCTTTCTTTTCGTTGTCCTTTTTCCCCCTTTCACTTTGAATCTCTAAAACTTGATCAATATCTATTTCTCCCCTTTTTTTTACTGGAAGCTTACAGTTTTAGAAGAGAAAATTTGTAATAATGTGATATTTAGGTTGTGAAGAGCCCATAGCACTGTTAGAAGGTGCTCCTTGTCTCATAATTAAGGTTGTGGGCTTGAGTCACATTATCAGTAAAAAAAAAAAAAAAGAGTTCTTAGTTGATCTGATATAGTTGTGGAGTTTTGGACTAAGCAAGCTAGTAGACTTACTATACAGTCTTATTAATGATCAAACCATCGAAATCTCAATACAAGTAAATGTCCATTCATCCGAACTTTGCATTTTAGTCATGGTACTAATTGTTATTTTGATATTGGCCTGATGAGTGCTTCATACAAACTTCCAGTCTTGTAGAGTGATGAAAGTCATGTTTTTGTCTCCCAAGTCAGTCTCACATTTCTGATTGGAGCACCATATGTTTATATTGCTTGTTTGTTCTTCAGGAAGCCTGACAAATTGCTAATGACTGATAATCTCAAGAATATTGATTAGAGCGTATTCTCTTGTTTCCCACTACAGAATATAGGACTGTTTCTGGAGTTGCAGGACCGCTTGTTATTTTGGAAAAAGTTAAGGTATGCATGATTAATTTGTTCTTGTTATTTTTGTACTGATGGCATATCACATTGTATTTTCTTTAAAACAACTATTTGTTGTGGCTCTTACTTGGCAAGTTGGCATTCTCTTTGCAATTAGTCATTATTGCTTGAAACTGTTTCAGGGTCCCAAATATCAGGAGATTGTCAATATTCGCCTGGGAGATGGCACAACTCGACGTGGTCAAGTATTGGAAGTTGATGGGGAGAAAGCTGTTGTGCAGGTTTACTATCCTTGGATCTTTCCTAAAACTTCCAATTAGTTTGTCATGATGTTTTTTTCTAAATGGCAGCTGTGATTTCATTAGAAGGCAAAGATACCTATAAATTCTAATTCTCAAAAAAAAAAAAAAAAAAAAAAAAAGATACTTATATATTCTAGGGTTTTTACCCAAGACAACACACATGAAACATTAGGCAAACATGCACCTAATAGGGAATCCGTATAGAAAAATCAATTTTTTTAACCATTTTTTTGGGTGGTCACTATCGACCTTCATTTTATGTGTTGAGGGTTGACGATGACCCTCACTATAACAAGTGAGGGTCGCAGTCGACCTTGAGCAGGCAAAAAGTCATTTTCTTCCTTATGCCTTCCTCAAACTCACTCCAGTGATGGAGCATATACGAACACACACTTAGAGGTGTGCCCTTTTGATGTTGAGATGACTTTTGGGGCCCATTTGGATGTGTGCCAGTTCATGAAGGGTTGTAAAATGTAGAGGAGATCATGGGTGTGGATAAATTTTACTGTATTCAATCGCAATTGCCCCTTCATATAAGCTGTTGAGACTTTTACATCTTTAAAATGGACGAGATAATGGCCAATTTTCTCTTATGTTCAAAGACTGGATTGGAGTAAAACTTGATCCAGTACCTATCAAAATACAAATCTACAATTCTCATCCACCCCCTCCCCTTGTGTGGACCCGGTGTGCCCCACAAAATCATCATCAGTATTTGCTCAAGTTGCATACTAATGATGCAAGGTAGGCTCTCCCATAGAAGAGTTGTCATGAAGCTCCTTCCACGACGAATGTTTTAAGTTGGGGCCTTGCCATTTGTAGGGAAAAAACACTATATTAGTTCCAGTCATTGTAAGTGATCCAATGCAGAAAGTAACTTAAAAGATATTTACAAGCATCGACTATAATCGTCTTATTGAGAATTTCATTTGTTTGATGTATTGGGAGATTTTCTTATTTACAGTTATGATTTGGACAAAATCAATGTATCCTGAGCATCACAAAATCAATCTTGGTACTAAATTATATAAAAATAGATTAACTACATGTTAGTTGCGCCACGCCGCCACCCTCACTGGAATAATCTATCATTGCACCATTTTTTCTTGTGATACTCATCTTTTACTATACCAAAGAGTACAAAACAAACCTCCTTTGTGGCCCACCCACAAGACCCAATCAACAGTCCGGATGATGACATGTTGTTGACATGGCAAGGAAAAAAACATGTGGCCAAGCTACTTAGCATGTCTTCACTGGAATAAATGCGGACAACGGACATGCGAGTCTTCCCTCTCTCCATCATTGGATTGGATTTGGGGAAGAGAGGAAGGAGGAAGAAGATGGGTTTATGCCTACCCAGGGTCGACTGTGACCCTCACTTGTTATAGTGAGGGTTGCCGTCGACCCTCAACACATAAAATGAAGGTCAATATCGACCACCCAAAAAAATAGTAAAAAAAGTTGGTTTTTCTGTACGGATTCCCTATTAGGTGTATGTTTGCCTAATGTTCCCAGTTTGGTGCATTGGCCACACAAAGTGTTTTTTCCGGTATATTCTAATAAGTATATTGTAGGAAGAATGTAAACTCTCATCTTGATTTGAATGAAAGAGGGTGAAAGAGACCAAAAACAAATCATGCTTACCATCAAGGTGAGACCCTAGAAAAACATAGCACTCCATCTTTTCGGAAATTGAAGACGGAGCATTTGCACATGATAGATTGTCTTCTGTAGAATTTTTGCATTTGCAATTAATAACTCAAGAAATGTACATTACCAATAAAAAAGTGAATTAAATTGCTTTAATTGATCTCTTCCTGAGTCCTGTAAGCGCTGAATTTCCACTCTTCCTACTGATAACATCTTTAGTTGAAAACCAACATTTTTAGTGTTTGCTTTTAATATTTGATTGTTAAGTCATTAGAACCCCTTCTTTTTTCACAACTATTGTTTATGTAATGTTGTGGTTTGCTAGGTTTTTGAAGGAACATCAGGCATTGACAACAAATATACAACCGTGCAATTCACAGGGGAGGTAAGATACCTCTTTATCCCCGTCCCCAGCCACCAAGATCAGTGTTGTGATCTCTCTCTCTCTATCTCTCTCTCTTCCCGCTTTTATATCTGTATCTCTCTCTATCTCTCTCTCTTCCCGCTTTTATATATGTATGTATGCATGTATTTATGTATGTTAGCATATGCAATCTAGCTTTGTGGGCCCACTTGGTCCTACCTTTGATCAGTGCAGGCCCTTTCACACTCTGATCCCCCATGATCTGGGACCAGGCCCATTTTGACTCTCATCAAGCCTTTATATCCACCATTGGATTGAATCTCAAAGAAATCTATCGTCAATAGACCACTAAACTTTGAGGCTATTAAATCAAGGGCTAGGATGATTTGACGGGCCCATTTTTTGGTGTACCCTTATCCATTAGGAGACATTTCCATTTACCCATGCCCCACTGATAAAAAGGCATCTAGATGGGTCCTATGTGCCGGACTGCATATAAGCAATATGCAGGCTGCTCGTAGGAGAACATTCCCCGTGTATGTATATCTATATTTATGTACACACATATGTATGTATGTATATATATATATATCTCACTCTGTCTCAAAACTATTCTCTTATAGATACAGTCCCTATCTCTCTTTTAAAACTCTGTTCACTTAATAGATACATTTATTGTCCCTGTTGCAATTTTGTATGACTGTACTGTTATAACATCTTAGTCACCTGCTGATGAGGATGAAACTACATTCCACGGAAAAGTGTTTATCCATCAGCAAATTTCTTGGAGAATAATGTAGAAGTGCACACCTCATCCATAAAAATTTTATGCAAAATTTTAAAAGCAAAGGAGCATTAATAGACAAGGAAAACTGAAATATGTTTATAGCCTTGACTTGTTTACTGAGAGTTGCCTTAATATGTAGCAATTATAAACTTATTTGTAGCTTTTCTTTCTTTTTACCTTTTACCTGAAAAGTTTTTTATTAGTTTAAATGAGATTGCAACAGCCAAGATGAAAAGATAACAAGCTCTGTAAAGAAGAAGTTACTTTCCAAGGGAATTTTCCTCTAAAAATTAGTCATGAGGAAAAATATTGAAGTAGGTTTCTGAGGGGAAAACTCAGAAAACTTCTTTGTGAATACTGAATGCTAAATCATTCATCTCTCTCTCTCTCTCTCTGTGTGTGTGCATGTGTGCTATATGTAAGTATGCATTCTTATTTGTGATTTATCTGAGCTACATTGGTTGCTCTTGCTGCATTTCCTAAGGTTAACAAATCATCTTTGTAGTCCATTGGCCTTTTCTTGGGCACTAGAACTTGGAAAAATTCTTTAGTTTCTCTTTCATCTTTTCAGCCTTTTATTTGCAGGTTTTGAAAACCCCTGTTTCGATGGATATGCTAGGGCGTATTTTCAATGGATCAGGGAAGCCAATTGATAACGGACCTCCTATTTTGCCTGAGGCTTACTTGGATATTTCAGGTGAGGCATTTTGAGGTTATTGCTCGATATAAATAAACAATATCCACTTTGAAGTATATATTCTTTTTGTCGATTTTGTAGGCTTATATTAATTTGTTGCAGGAAGTTCCATCAACCCTAGTGAGAGAACCTATCCTGAAGAGATGATACAAACAGGGATCTCTACAATTGATGTCATGAACTCTATTGCCCGAGGACAGAAGATTCCTCTCTTTTCTGCTGCTGGGCTTCCACATAATGAAATAGCCGCTCAGATTTGTCGTCAGGCAGGCCTTGTGAAAAGACTAGAAAAGACTGGAAATCTTATAGAGGTACCATGATGCCGGACAGGCCCATGATCCCATGGGTCAACCTGTCCATTGGGCACAACCCATTCAATTTTATTTTATTTTATTTTAATAGAGTTGTTTTAATGGTTTATGTCTTTCAATTATTTAAGTTAAAGATGTTTTAATCTCAACCGTAGGAATGTTTAGAAGGTCGAGATTAGTTTAGATTTTTCCTTTTGCTATATAAATATGTAAAGCCCTTGGCTTCAGGAGACTGATTAATGAGAAAAAAAAATGACTATGATTAATGAGAAAGAAAAAAATTGGAGTGTTTTATGCTCTCCAAGGATGAAAATAGCGGTAGCGGCGGGCGTAGCGGCCTCTCGCCAAAACGCTACGTAGCGGGCGCTACGTAGCGGTGTAGCGGTGCGATTTGAAAAAATCGTCAAAAAAATATGAAAAAATTCTAGAAAATCTAGAATATTGGAAAATGAGAGAAAATGTATTTTTTTTTTTGCAAAAGTAACTAAGGTAAGGGGGCGTAGCGGTCCCCTCACTATATGAGGTCCTGTATCACTGTATAAATAAAAATAATAGTAATGATCATTTTTTTTACATGTGTTCATGTTACTTAGTTATGCTAATTTAGAAACTAATGAAAGGCTTATAAAAGAAAAAATTATGTCATAAAGTCAAGACTTAAGAGTACCTAGAGAAAAAAATGCATCTACCAAAGGGGGTGTCTAATAGGATGTACTTAGAGAAGAATCATTGAGAAGAACTCTTTGTATCGACTACAATTCGGCGAGATCATGTGCTTTTTGGTGTTCTTTTAAACATAAAAGGGTAAAAGAGTTGTGTAGAAATGTTATTTGGAGAGAAGAAGAAAAGAAATAAGTCTTATTATGCATTTTAAAAAAAATTGGAAAGTAGGAATTTTTCTCACCCCGTAGTGGCCGTAACGGCCGCTACATTCGCGTAGCGGTCAGAAGACCGCTTTTTTCAATTTAGCGGCCGCCACGGCCGATATATCACGTAGCAGCCGCTATTTTCATCTATGATGCTCTCTTTTCTCTTTCTTGCGAAAGGTATGGCGTGAGGCTTGTTCGCTTCAGGCGTGAGGTCTGACCTATCCCCCTATCTCTCCATCTTCTTCCCCTACCCACCCCTCATTGTACACTGTTCTGCTTCATTTGCTATTAGAGACGAAGATTGATCCACTGGATTCGAAATTCGACAGAGTCATCTTCGACATCCTCATCAAACCAAGCCAATCATCTCCTATTCCAGCCTTGCCAATCATCAAACACACCCAGCCATAGTCGAATGTCACCCTAGCACCAAACCTTTGAGCTGAACCATTCCCTCTCCATAGCCACGTCACCCAAATTGGATATCACCATCATCCTTAATCCCGAATCCAATATCCAAAACCTAATCCTTAAACCTAAATGTACCATTCCCCTTCCTTGCATCAAGAACCATATCTTGCACAACTGACAAAACTCTACTTCAGTCCAACCCCATGGAGAACTCCATCATATCTTCCAAAACCCTAATCCCCAATCGAGCTTGACACTTCAACTTCCATCTCCCCTGCCGAATCCTCCTATTTGATCCAAATCACCATCAAAATACTATAGAAGAACCACATCAAGGCCCAGAACCCCAAATTTCAAAACCCAATCAACTATATATCTATCTATCTCCAAAATCCCAATTTCCAAGCCCAAAATTCCCACATCCCAAATCCTAGTAGTCGATCACTAAATATCCCAAACCAATATGGCAGACTGCCATAATTCCCAAATGCCATAGCTGACTACGCTAAGCCCCAAATCATCATTGGCCGACTACCTATTACCTATGATGCGCGGATACTTCAAAATGGACAACGTATCGTGTCGTATCGTATCCGATACTTCACTTTTTATGTGTAAAATCCGTGTCCCTGCCGTGTCATTGCCGTATCCACGACGGGTCATTGCCGTATCCACGGATCTGTGCAATATAGCCTATTACCCCAAGCTCACATCAACCGAACCTCAGTCCCCCTGCAAACCCGATGCAATCGTAGGGTTACGATCGTAAATGCTGGGGCACAATTAGGGTTCCCACGGGAAGAATCACATGAAGAAGAAACTCTCTAGCAATAAAACCCACACAGGGAATTCTATTAATCTCCAAATCTGAGATTATTAATTTCTACAATGTCATATATATAATAAAAGAAACTTAGGGGCTAAGAAATCAATCCTAATCAAACTAGGAAACCAAATAATAATCCTATCAAAATTAGAAACTAATCCTAATTACAGTCTTTGCTAAAATTACAACTAATGATAATTTAGAAATCAGAATTTTATGGGTCCCACATGTGGCCCACGTGCTTTGCTGCACTAATACGGTATTGCTGTTGCATCATTCCCCCTAGGTTGGAAAAGAGTTCGACCTCGAGGTTGACTCTTCTTTTTTATATTGCTTTTGTAGACATTGTGGACTTAGAAATGTGTATGTGTTGTCATGCATGTCATTAGTGCCATTCTTGTCATACATCTATGGAAGACCCAACAAGATACCATAACTATCCATGGGTCGCGGTTCGCGGTTATCGTGGCCCATCGCAGAGCGAATTTTTATTTGACCTCAAAAAAATCTGAAAAAATATCCAAAAAATCCAGAATATTATAAAATGATAAAAACTAATTTTTTTCCCCATTAGTGCACACTTTAAAGCAAAATAATAGTCCTCTCAAGTTATAACATCTTGTATCATTGCTGTATCGATGTATATACTAAAATAAGCTGAAATATCATAAATTTGACATAATGCAACCATAATTTTGGGCAAACTAATAGTGGGCAAAGAAGGCCAAAGGGAAGTTTTTCTTTGTTTTTTTTTTTAAATCCCGTTAGGCGTTATAATGGCCATTATTTTGAAAATAAAGGCCGTTATATCGATACGGCCGTTATATTCAAAATAACGGCCGTTATGGACTATTATTTTGGCGATTTTTTACCCCGATATACATCTTGGCCGTTATATTCATTATAACGTAACGGTAATGGCCGTTACCGTTACACAACGGCCGTTATTTTGAACCATGACCACATTACACATGGTATCTGTATAATCTTCACCAATTACAAAGGTAAATGAGCATGCATACCTTATCTGCATTTCATCACCAGTCATTAACCATCTAGCAAAATAGGGACGATGATGCTTTCAAACTTTCAGCTGTAATCGATTCACAAGAGCTTGAGATATAATATTCTGACAACTTCCTCCATTAATAACTACAGTGCATTCTTGACTATTGACTGTTCCCTTTGAGCGAAAAATATTATCTCGCAACCACTTCTTCTCAGTAGTTGGAGTGTCGGTGATGACCATGAGAGATTCAAGACCCTCCTCGGGCCCAATGTCCTCTACATCCTCTGTTTCACTCTCGTTAGTATCATTTGGAGTATTTGTCACATCACTTTCATTCTCAGTGAGGTGGATGCGTTTGGGACATTCCATTGCATTATGCCCTTGTTGTTTATAATTAAAGCATGTAATCCTATTTTGACCTTCGGGCTTGGTGAAAACTTTCTCCGATGAACCACTCAATTTAGAATCTGGTATTGAGAAATTCTTTTGCACAACTCATTTAGATGCATTAAATTTTCCAGCCTGATGATTTGCAATCACCTCAGCCTTGATAGCATGCTGGACGATCTCATCAACATTATCAAAATGTTTGAATGTAAGGATATGCTGTATGTCAAGTCTATGCCCATGAAAGTATGTGTCAACTAATACATCATCATCTTCATTCAAGCCACAATGAGCTTGCATGGTCATGAACTCCTTAGAATACTCAATAACTATCTTAGATCCTTGTTTCAAATCTTGAAAACTTGAACGCAGATCTCTGGAGTAATTGACAGGAAGGTTTTTGCTTAAACAAATTTTTTCATCTCGGTCCATGTGTCAATGGGGTCGATTTGTTGGTTTCTTTTATTCTTTTGCAACTCGGCCCACCATATCGCAGCATAATTGCGAAATCGAGTTGCCACTAGTGTAATTTTATGACCATCCGTCATTGGCTTGTGGGTAAAAATATTTTCAACACACTAACCAATCTATGAATTCGTATGGTTTCAATTTTCCATCATATTTGGGAATCACGAGTTTAATATCTAAATCTCGATCAACATTTACTGCATGCGGATCTCTTTGATTCCGAATATGTCCTCCACCATCTTGATGATTATTCTCACGCCAATTATTTTCCAAATTGGTTAATTGGGTTTCAATCCTTGCAAGAGCCTCTTGGATTTGAACCAACGTTGCCATAAGTTGATTAACATTAACCGATAATTCCACAACAGTTCCCCTCAAATCCTCATCGTTGTTGGAGGAATACTCCACTTTAATATGCTTCTTGGGAGGCATTATTTTTTAATGCAAATTAAAATTTTTTGGACTGACCTGATGTGTAGATTCGCCTTCCACAAGTACGTAGGTGAAGACGGAGGTAAAAGTTGACGGTGGATGACACTGATATAGCGAAAAGAAATTCTGGCCGTCGATCTGGCAAAAATTATTGTTAGCTGAAATCTATTGATGATATTGGGCTTCTTGTGCGAATGGGCATGTCAACTTGAATTGGGAAGAGGTCCACAAAAGTGGGCTGAAACGTGCCACAAGATTTTTTTTTTTAAGTATTGCCTCACGGTTCGCCTCGAGGGTGAAGAAAAAGGAATTGTATCCCTTTTGTTTCGATGGAAGACAATATGCTTCAAGAAGAAAAGAACGGCGATGGAAAGAGTGGGTCTTCCGGGGTGGAATAGGTGACGATGAATAACTCTAGTGACGAGGAGGCCTCGATGTGACGATGGGCGAGCGACGGCGACAAGGACTCGTCAAGGGTGGAGGGCACTGCTTCTGGGTTTCTTGCGACGACGTGGTCAACCAAGATGACTTGCAAGGGAGCGACGACGACTGCCGTTGTGGGCGAGACCCGTATGCTCCGGTGCAAGGTATGCTCCCCTCTTTCTCCTCTGCTCTTCTTTTTTTCTTTTTTTCTTTTTTTTTTGGTGAATGGCTGGAAGGGGGTGGCTGGGAGAGGTGCGTTGAGATCGAATGGGTTGTGGAAGGTGGGATGGGCTGTGGGAGGGTTCTGTGGTGGAGGTCGGTTTATGAAATGGGGCTAGGTTCTGTGGAAGGGTTCTGGTACAACCAACTATTTTTTTTTTCATTTTTTATTTTTTATGTTTTTTTCTAGTTTGGGTTTCTAGTGGCGGAGAAGGGAAGGGAGTGTTTCGGGTTGTGGCAGAGATGGGTTGTCAGTAGTGGAGAGGTGGTGGAAGGATTTGAGTTGTATGGAATGGAGGATAGACGATGAATATGCTCCTATCGGTGACCAGAGACGGATCAGAGCGATGTGGATTGTTCTTCGCTCTGATACCAATTGATGCAATCGTAGGGTTACGATCGCAAGTGCCGGGCCACAATTAGGGTTCCCATGGGAACAATCACACGAAGAAGAAACTCTCCAACGATAAAACCCACACAGGGAATTCTATGAATCTCCGAATCTGAGATTATTAATCTCTATAATGTCATATATATAATAAAAGAAACTTAGGGGCTAATCAATCTTAATCAAACTAGGAAACCAAATAATAATCTTATCCAAATTAGAAATTAATCCTAATTACAATCTTTGCTAAATTAAAACTAATGATAATTTAGAAATCAGAATTTTATGGGTCCCACATGTGGCCCATGTGCTTTGCTGCAATGATACGTTATTGCTTCTGCATCAAAACCCTTTGATGACATCCTTAAACCCAACTTGTGAGAAAAAGGGGGAAAAAAAATAGAAGAAGATCGAGAAATGACAAGAGAAGCAGAGCAGAGAAGTGCGTACTTGTTCTTTCAGGGATCTCGTAGCACTTCACATCACCACTGGCAGTCACTATCGACCATCCCGTGCAGAGCCATATGCCTCACCTTCTGCTATCAACATTAGAGCATGATGTCACCAGCAACCAGCCACCACCACCTCTGTCGCCGTAGAAGCACATTCGTCATCATCATCACTCAATGTGGAAGTCGTCGGCAATTTTTTCGAGGCCCAAACCAACCCTATCCTCTTCAACAGAACAACAACAACAACAACCAACCCCACAACCCGACCTGGATGGGGTCATCATAGCTTAGCCCGTTCCCTAGACTATTTAGTTTGACCCATTCACCACATATACCATATAAGGGCTGATTGCGTACCAGCTACAGAAGCCAGCTCAAGAGTGGACCCCTAGTCAAAGTAGCTTGACCAAATTAGATTGTATGAGTTTGTTCTGTTGATATTTTGGCCATCCAATATCTGAATGATGATTTGATTTCACCTGCATGCTTCTACCAGGAGGATCTACATAGAGGAGTTGAGTCTTGAACTTTAATGCAATCTAGGGGTTTTCCCTTAAGATTAGAAAAACCTAAAAACCAAAGACGGATGGGAAAGAAGGAAACAAAAACATTTTTTGGGGAAAAGAAATGTATGGCTTAATTCCTTTATATGAGTCGACCATGCCAATATATAGTTTCCTATATTTTTCAATATTACAAAAAACCCCTAAGTATTTCTTAATTACATAGATATCCCTTGAGATTTATCTAATTACAATTAAGTCCTTTCTTTTCCTTCATCACAACATGATCAATCAATTTTTCAGAAAGTACTATTTTAGACATCATCAATATGAAGTTGGAAACCAATGAACTCGACAATGCACTTCAAAGAATTATGTATAAGTTTTACTATGGAAAGGTATGATGAGAATGAAGTCTACTTTGAGCAGTTCCTTAATTTGAGACAAGGAGATTTGACCGTTGAGGAATATTCTGATCAATTTTCAAGGTTGTAAGAATATGTGGATTAAATGAGTAAGATGCATGATTTGAACAACTTTTTTTAGGGGTTTGAGACCAAACACATTGAAGAATATGATTGACTAAAAGCAAGGATCAAAATAGTGGTTGTGGCGCATAGCCAAAACACTATGCAGTAGGCGATACGTAGCAGTGTAGCAATGGGAATAAAAAAAGTGGTAAAAAAAAATCTAAAAAAATCCAAAAAATTCAGAATATTGGAAAATGTTAGAATTTGATGTTCTTTTTCCAATAGTAACTAGGATGGGGGGTTGTAGCGGTCCCTTCAGTGCATAAAGGTTCTGTATTGTCTGAATGATTGTAAAACAAAATATTTTTCAATTTTTTTGCATCTTTTCATGTTAGTTAATCTAAGTTAGAAACTATTATGCATTTCTAAACTCATAATTCATAAGCATTTTAGCATAACTGTACATAAAAAAAATTATAAAGTAATGCTTAAATAAAGCTTAAAGTTCAAACCAAATGACAAATTAACTACCATTAAATACAAACAATGTACTGTTGTAAAGAGTTGAGAAAAGAATATCTCTACTAATACTAAAGGATGTGTTTACCACGATATACCTAGAGAAGAGCCCTTGAGAGGAACTCTATGTATCGGCTTCAATTCGGTGAAATCTTGTGTTTTTTAGTATTCTTTTAAGCATGGAAGGGTAGAAAACTTGCATAGAAATGTTGCCTGGAGAGAAGAAACGAAAAAAGAACCTGTACTATATGTTTTAAAAAATTATGCAGAGTAGATGTCAGTCGCGGCATGTAGCAGTCCGTAGTGGACTGTGGCAGCCGTAGCGGTCTGTAGTGGCCGCAACATTTGCTAGCGGCGCTAAATTGTTTGTAGCGTAGTGTTCTTGGCCGCTACGCCTGATTTAGCGTAGTGGTTGCATTATCAGTTGGCCGTAGCAGTTGAGGCGGCTACGCTATTTTGAAAATAGTGGCGTTACGGTCTAAATCCAAGTAGAGCCAAACAGTAAGACACTGCTTTTCCTACTTCTTCTCAATAGCCTTTCCTAAAGGTGTCTCTACCCTTGTATGTTTTCAAATCACTAAAAAAACAAAGGATTGGTTGCTACAAAAGATTTGAATTCTTTTGAATACTTAAAAATTTTACACCGCTACGCTGCTTTTTTTTTTTTTTTTGCGAGAAAGGTTTCATTTACTTATTGAAAGTTAAAGGGTACAAAAGCCGGGGGTTTCCCCTCCAGTTCATAGAAAATACGCGAAGAAAGCCAAATGCAACAAAAGTAGTATGCAAAGAAGGTGTTGCTGAAGTTCAAAAAAATCTTGTCCGCCTGCCAGCATGTCCAGGTGCTGCTATTAGTTTGAGGATACATCATCGTTCGGAATGAAGAGTCCATCACCGCCTTGAGGACTGCTTGCTATAGAGGAATTGATAGTTTCCCCTTCATTGTTAGATGTTCCAGTGTCCAAATTGTGATTGAAGAATGAGATTATATACTGTGCAGCTCTCCTTTTATCCTCATTTAGAGCATCCTTTATGTTAGGGGGAAGAGAAGCCCGACCCCCTGAGACATCAGGAATATCCAATTTTGCTAACAAGTCTGCCACCGAGTTCGCTTACCTCTTGCAGTAGTGGATGGACCAAGTCTTGAGAGATGACATCAAAGTCATTGTTTCCTGCCATAGAGGCATGATGTCCCAGGCTAAGTTCTTTGAGTTTTGAATTGCGGAGATGATAGTGAGACAATATCCCTGGATCTGAATATTGGAGACATCCAGTTCCTTGACATGAACTAATCCTCGTTGTAGTGCCAAGAGTTCAGACTCCAGTGGGAACTTAGCATGAACTTCTGCAGTAACAGCCATGATCATATTGTCATAGGTATCTCAGATCTGACCACCTATACCTGCCTTACCAGTAGCTTGGTTGAATGATCCATCGAAGTTTAGCTTAACCCACCCTGGTGGGGGAGGGATCCACCAGTCTGGAGATGGCGCCAGATTGCTGCCCGGACCTGCATACATTTTTGACAAATAATATTCAAGAAGAGAATGAGCAGATTTGTGGATGACAGATAATGGGTTCACTGGGATATATTCAAAAATATAGTTCCTGTTTTTCCAAAGGTACCAACATATTGATGTCCCCACTATATGATCTGATTCCGAAGCCAGGTTCCAAAACCAGAAGGAGATGGAAGAGGACGGAGGAAGCTTCATGAAAGAGTTGGGTAGCAAATCCCACACCAATTTGGAAAATGAGCAAGCTGCGAAGATGTGGTCCACCATTTGATTGGACCTCCTGCAGATTGGGCAGATTGGATTGATATCAGAATTCCATTTGGACAGACGAGCTCTGGTGGGCAGTCTATCAAGGAGAAAACGCCAGCAGAAAATCTTTAATTTTTGGGGGAGGTTCAGCTTTCACATTGTACACGGTAAAGCAGCCCCCATTGGACGAGGGTAAAGGTGCTTATACAGGGACTTGAATCTACATGAACCCGCAGGGTCTTCATGCCAGCAGATTAAATCTTTGCTACCTAGTGGGATATTCAAGATTGCTTGGACTATTGGTGCTGGCCAGAGAGTCCCGATCAAATCTTCATTCCATATCAGCCCTGCAGTAGAGTTCTTTGTCAATCTGCTACCCTCATTAGATGTAGATTGGGAAGGCTGGGATGAACTGAGGTAGCAACTGTATTAACCGAGCACAGTAGGTGGTCTTCTAACTTGCCTTTCCTGGGGACCCATAAATCATAGAGTGCACAGACCTCAGTTCCCCTACCTATCACCCATCTAAGCTCAGAGAGGATTACATTTTTGTGAAGAGGGATAGCTTTCCAGGTTTTAGAATCCCCGTGTTTGGCAGTGCAAACCTCCAGGGACTTAGATCTCAGATATTTCTGTGCCAGAATTTTGGCCCACCAGGCTTTGGCTTGAGAAAGCGGGCGCCATGCTAAATGTGAGATGCTAGCTTGGTTTTCAATGGACACATCCCTTATGCCCAAGCCACCATCAGGACATGGGTGGGTGACGGACGACCAAGCTACAGGCCAGTAGCCCCCTCCATCTTGTACTCCCGACAATAGGAAAGATTTCTGAGGAGAGATTATCTTTTTTAAGTGGCTCTTCGGAAATAATTGTGATCCAGACCAGTAATGAGGGATGGCTGAGAGCACTGATTGTAACAGTGTACACCTTCCAACTATGGATAGAGCTTTACCTCTCCACTGGTGGATTCTTCTAGAGATCCTAGAAAGGATAAGCATCCCTGGCTTGGACGCTTTACGTCCCAGCCCAATCATTTCCCCAAGGTATTGGAAGGATGGAGTGACAGAACTGATGCCCATCACTTCTTTCACCAGACCCACATCTCGGTTTTCTGTGTTAAGACTGAAGGTCAGGCTGGACTTGGAAATGTTTATCCACTGTCCTGCCTCCTCTCCATACCTGTCCAAGATAGCTTTCACAGTGGTTGCACTCTTGTGATTAGCTCTGATGAACATTAATGTATCATCTGCATATTGCAGTAGGGGAATTCTATCTCCTTTGGGAGCAATGGTAGGAAAGAGGACCGGGCATCTTACAGCCTGATTGCAGATGGATCTGTCTAATGCTTCCCCACAGATACGGGTGAAAATCTGGGCGGCGGCCCAAGCCCAGCACGAAAAAACCGTGCCTGGGTCCGTTGACTTGGTCAACGGGCCGGCCTGGCAGCCCCACTGGGCCGTGTTGGGCCAAGGTTGCCAGGCCCGAGGCACGGCCCGGCACGGCACGGTTAAAATCCGTGCCGTGCTGGGCCAGTGGCCCAGAGCCCGCGGGCGGCCCAGCCCGGCACGAGGCATGTCCAGGCCCAGGGCGGCCTGGCCCGGCACGGTTTGGATCATAATTTTGTGGCCTGGAATTTAAAGAAAAAAAAAAGAACAGTCAGTAGAATAATCACGTGAAAGTCACTGCTCTTGGCTGGGCATATCAAACGGCTGTCCACTTGTCTGTTGTCACCAATATGTTGAGATCTACATTGAATTAGGGGTTCAAATTTGAACTCAAAGTTCTGTTCCTTGTTTCAAAGAGAATCAATGGGTTGGGGGATATGTGGGCCGCCCACGGGCACTAACTGTCTAAGTCTCTAAGACATAAAGAACTTAAAATTTTTTTTTATAAAAAAAAAAAAAAGGGGAGGGGGATATGTGGGCCGCCCACAGGCTGTAAGGCCCAGGCCCGACTAGGGCCCGGCCCAGCACGGGTCGTGCCCTGGGCCGTGCTGGGCTGACCCCAGAGCCCTTGGGCCAGGCATGACATGGCCCGCATAATTACATGGGCCGTTGCACGGGCTGGGCCCTTCTTCCCGGCACGGCCCAGATTTTCACCCCTACCCACAGATAATGAAAAGGTATGGGGAAAGTGGGCCCCCCTGCCTTAATCCTTGGGAGGCCAGATGATGTCTGATAAGAGTCCATTTACCACCACACGGTATTTGACGGAAGTAACACAGGAGAGTAATCTTTTCACTATGAGCTCGGAGAAACCCATCCTGATGAGACATGCTTTAAGAAAAGGCCAAGATATTTTGTCGTAAGCTTTTTAATATCCAGCTTGAGGGCACAATACCTTTTCCTTCTAGAGGAATTACTCATCATGAGTAAATAATGTTTTCTGAAGGCCGTTTTCCTGGAAGGAACGCACCTTGCATTTCTGAGATACATTTTAACAGAAGTGGACGAATGCGATTAACCAGAATTTTAGAAAGGATTTTATATCTGACATTGCGCAGAGTAATTGGTCTGAAGTCTTCCAATTTGTTTGCCCCTTCTCTTTTATGGATGAGAATGAGGTTTGTATCATTAGAGTCTTCCTCCAGGGATCCAGACCTGAAAAAGATATGGATCATGCTGATAATGTCTGAGGATAATAGGTGCCAGTAGGATTGATAGAAGGCTGCATTGAATCCATCCAAGCCTGGAGCAGCGTTCCTATCAATGGAGAAAGTAGCTTTCCGAATTTCCAACTCAGAAGGCATTTCCATTAGAGTAGAGTTCTCCTCCTTAGAGATAGAATGGGATATAGCATCAGGCAGGGTAAAGTTTCCACTGAGAGAAGTAGTCTGAGAATTGTATAGGTCCAAGTAGTAACTTTGGCAGTGATTAGCTAGGGCAGCATGATCACTGATGGAGTGACCCTCTTCGGTGATTAGGTAGTGGATATGGTTTCTCCTGGAATTAGCTTTAGAGACTCTGAAAATTTTTTGTATTTTTATCACCCTCTAGAAGCCATTAAACTCTAGGCCGCTGTTTCCAAAAGAATTCTTGTTGTAATTGTGTGAGGGCGTATTCTTTTTGAAGAGAGATCTCCAAATTGTGCAGGAAAGGGCTGGAGTTATAGGATTGGCTTTTATGAATTCCTTCTATCCTTCTTTTCAATCGAGAAAGGTCATTGTGAACCGAGCCAAAAACTGTGGATTTCCAAATGTTCAACCTTCCTTTTAAATCATTTAGTTTAGAAGAGAAGGAAAGGTTTGTAATAGAAGAATCCAGCCAAGCCTTTTCCAAGACCGAATGAAATCCCGGCTGGAACAACCACATATTTTCAAAGTGGAAATTTGGATGGTGAGGGCTCTGTCTACCAACATCTGACAGAAGAAGAGGGCAGTGGTTTGAGCCAATACGGGGGAGGTGATGAACCGAGAAGTCCCCAACCAGACAAGTCCTCTCATCATTACCTAGGCAGCAGTCCAGACGATCCAAAATACGGTTTGGGGGAGCTCTGTTATTAGACCAAGTGTAAGGGATGCCCACAAAGCCAACGTCAGAGAGTTTAGTGGAATCAAGGAACTCCCTGAAATCCCTATGGTTTGTCATCCCCAGATCCCAGCGGCCTCCTATTTTCTCATGAGGCCCCAGCAGGCTGTTAAAGTCACCCATAAACAACCGAGGGTCTGATCGGGTGACGTGGGCTGAGGCAAAGTTTTTCAAGGAGTCCCAAAGCTTTATTCTCTTATGCATGTCTGGGGAAGCATAAATAGCCGAAAGGAAGAAAGTTCTAGTATGTCCGCAGATTGGCTTAGCATGAAAGGACAAGTGTTGGTCCACAGAAAGCAAAGGGGTAAGACAAATGATATTTGGATCCCAAAAAACCCAAATCCCACCCGCTGCACTTGCCCCAAAAAGCAGTTCTGCAGATGGGTAAATATTCTTGAGGAGGGAGATGGTTTTGTCCGATCTTTCACGTTTAGATTTAGTTTCCAGCATTATTAAAGTGTGCATGGCATGTTGCAAAACCATCTCTTTAATATGTGCTAGGACTGCTCCCCTAGCAGCCCCTCTAACATTCCAACTTAGAATTTTCATCATCATTGACAGTATTTGTAATGTGAAGTTCCATACCTGCTTCTGGAAATAGGGCCTTGTGGAGGTTTTCAAGTGAGGATATCTGAAGCCCACATACCACAACCGAGACCTGGGGTTGTCTCTTTTTAGCTTTGAAAAGGGTCTGCATTACTGGGTGAAGTCGAAGTGCAGAACATCGGTAAAGCCCAGTTCCATCCACTCGTCCGTCCAGCGTCCCTGGAGAGCCAGTTGATCTGCTGCGTTTATCCTTGGTTGGATGTTTGTGCTTGGCGAGATGAAGTTCGAGGCTGTTTGATCCAGCGGGGATGGATGAGGAGTCTGCTGAGATAGAGTTGAGATGCAACTCCCTGGTGATTGATATGTCATTGCCTGAGGAAGGGATGGTATCAATGCACTGTGAAAATCCAGCTGATATGGTTAGGGGTAGAGGAAAAAGGAAGTGGTAATGGAATCCATATCAGTTGTTGTTGTGGCCAAAGGAACGGTATTGGGTGAAGCCCCAGAGAGATGTCCGTCCCCCATAACATGAAGAATTGGTCCAGGATGCAGCTCACTGGACTCCAAGGAAAGGTTGTGCCTATCTGCCACAGGTGTGGAGGGAATAGGCAGACCCATGGGTTGTTGGTGGAGTTCTGTGGGTTGCAGTAGCGGGATGAGTCCATCTGAGTCGCTAGTGAAAGTAAAGGAAGAAGGGTAGGGATGCATGGGAGAGACAGTAAAAGTCGCTAGTGAAAGTAAAGGAGGAAGGGTAGGGATGCATGGGAGAGACAGGTATTAGTGCTGATTGGCAAGAGGAAGATAGTTTATAAGGGGGTGAGGAGGGCGGTTCGGAAGTGACGTCCTGCAGTTGCAAAGACGCTTCTTGGGGAAAGGGGGAGGGAAGAGTGTAAACTGAGAAATATTTGCGTTTTTGAGGACCTCTTGTAAGTCATGATTAGTTCCTTCATTAAACTTCACCGCAGAAGAGGCCCTTGAGATATTGCCGGCTCCACTTGAAGTTCCAAGATGAGCCAGGATGTCTCCATTTTGGGCGGTGACCATTTGGGGTGCTACGTATTGTTCACTACCTTGCATTTTGGCCATTGGCCGCTACACCTGCCGCAACTGCTATTTTGATCCTTGACCGCAAGACCATTCACGAAGCATATTGGAAAGCAATCCGTGTTGAGTACAGGCTTGAACAGTCTAGTCGATGAAGGTCTAAGTCTCAAGAGCCAAAAAATTCTTTGACAACCTCAACTTCAGAAGATAATCATATTTCGGAAAAACCAGGAGACAAAGGAACTGAAAGTGCTGATCAACAAGTGCAAACAACATAGAAAGAAGAAATAAACAGTGAGGATTTGGTTAGTAAGGAAAATGAACATCAGTTGGATCTGATCGTTGTGCCACTTTCAGAGAAGCCTATTAGCTCGAGGTCGAGTTCTCTCCAAGATGGGGATAGTTGATGCAAGATAGGCCTACGATCCCATGGGTCAACCAGTTCATTGGGCCCAACCCATTCAATTTCTGTTTTATTTTATTTTAATTAGAGTTGGCTTAATGGTTTATTTCTTTCAATTATTTAAGATATTTTAATCTCAACCATAGGAATGTTTAGATGGTCGAGATTAGTTTAGGTTTTTCCTTTTGCTATATAAAGATGTAAAGCCCTTGGCTCTAGAAGACTGATTATTGAGAAAAAAAATGGAGTGTTTTCTGCTCTCTTTTCCCTTTCTTGAGAAAGGTATGGCGTGAATCCTATTCACTTCAGGTGTGGGGTCTGACCTATCCCCCTATCTCTCCATCGTCTTCCCCTACCCACCCCGCATTGTACACCGTTTTGCATCATACCATCAATAAATCAACATCCATTGGTAATGAAATTCATGAAATTAGACAACACGTTTCATTACAGTTATGCACCAGTCTTAAGTCTTACCTGTACAAGGGCTCGAAGGAGGTGTCTTCTCTTCTTAAGCTCATTGGGATGTCATCATCGTTTTTATTAAGTGAAGCAAATCAAAATGTTTTTTTCCTCTGTGAAGTGCGAAACTCCATTCTTGTGAGGAATTTCTGTCAAGTAGAAGGGCACAATTGAGGCTGTTAGCATCAGCAATTATTTTCTTGTTGGATTTTACATGTTCTTTTTCACTAGATTCATTCAGTGTTAAATCGTGTTGTGACTTTCAAATCTTTGATGGCATTATAATGTGGGAATACGAGTTATAAGTGGTGTCTTTTTGTTGATCATTTATCTTCAATGAAAAATGTAACCAGTTTACATTAACTTACAGGATGAAGCAGAGGACAACTTTGCCATTGTGTTTGCAGCTATGGGAGTAAATATGGAGACAGCTCAGTTCTTTAAACGTGATTTTGAAGAAAATGGTTCCATGGAGAGAGTGACCCTATTTCTGAACTTGGTAGGTTTGCCAACTGTGGTGCAACATTGTATGTAATACTATTCAGTTTTCATCTGAGATGTATATATGACAATGGTATTGGTATCCTAATTATATTTGTTGAGAAGTTTTATGTCTTGTGCTTGTGCTATGCGTTTCTGAAAGTGTGCTTTGTACAGGCCAATGATCCCACAATTGAGCGCATCATCACTCCTCGCATTGCCCTCACAACTGCAGAGTATTTAGCTTATGAATGTGGGAAACATGTCTTAGTCATATTAACAGACATGAGTTCATATGCAGATGCACTACGTGAGGTAATAACTGTACTATCTGCTTTTACCAAAAAAGAAAAAAAAGAAACTGTACTATCTGCTTAGGTTGAGTAACTTTCTGACCCCATTTAATTTAATGTGCACAAATGCAGTTAGATTTATCTTAATTGATTCAGGGTTTTTAGTAACAATAGCATGATAAATTATGATCGCATTTTTGAGTCTTGTTACCAATAATGATAGTTGCCATTGAAGCCGTGTCCTATCTATTTTTGGTCAGATTTGTGAGTTCTTTCCAGTTTCCACTTCATATTTAAAGTCATATCTCATATTCTCAGTTCCTTCACAATCCATCAGGAATGGCTAGACTGCCCCAACTTTAATCAATCCAATCTGTTGACATACACCAACCATCTTGAAGTAGCATTGGTCCTACATTTTACTTTGTTCCAGACATTGTTCACTGTTGGACTTGGTCACAGCAAATTTTTTGTGCATTTACTTCATTGCCATTAAACTTTGAGGACTTGAAACTAAGGGCCAGTATCATTTGATAGGCCCGATATCTCATTTTCCCCTCATCTATTCCCAAGCCTTTCCATTTTCCTCCCTTGATTGTCATGCAATCCAAGTGGGCCTCACTGAAAGGGCCAAGGTGTTATGTCTGTGTTTCATCTATATGTATAGTACTCATGTTTTATACAAGCTTGTGTGATGCAAATTATCCATTTTGGCAGGTCTCTGCTGCTAGAGAAGAAGTCCCCGGTAGACGTGGGTATCCTGGGTATATGTACACTGATCTGGCTACCATCTATGAGCGTGCTGGACGTATTGAAGGGCGAAAGGGCTCCATTACACAGATCCCCATTCTAACTATGCCTAATGACGGTAAATTAAGTATCTGATATCTCAATGCTTACTATTGTAGCAAATGTTTTTCTTTGCTGTTGGTTCTGCAATACACATGACAAATTTCCTTTCATGGCACAGATATCACACATCCCACTCCAGATCTTACCGGTTACATCACCGAAGGGCAAATATATATTGATAGGCAGCTCCACAATCGACAGGTACAGTAAAATGTTTAAACTCACTTGTTATCTGGTATTGTGTCAACTCCTGTTATTCCATTCAGTTTCCTTATGAAACCAGTTTGCTATGCTACTTGTGAATCCGATCTGACAAAAGGGAAGAAAAAGGTAAACAAGTTTTTGGATCCTTCCAAAGGTATGATGATGCAAAAATCATGGTTGGTAATAGTTTCAAGTTTGTTTATCATGTAATATCAAATGGAAAACAAATTGAACAATGAGCAACATATTGATATTAACTTGACCAATGTTTTGATGGTCTTGATGTTGCATCTCTCTCTCTCTCTCTTCAGGTGAACGTTGAGTTGCTCATAATTGGTGTCAATAGTAGAATCTGGTTGATGCGGTCTTACTTTTGTTATAGGTTGCATTTGGTTCTTTGCTGTTTTGTCAGTGAAAAAGATATTCTCATTTGTGGTTTTTTACTCGGTGCAACTATTGGAACTAAAATGCCTTATGTACTGTTAGCGAGAGAGAGAGAGAGAGAGAGAGAGAGAGAGAGAGAGAGAGAGAGCATGCCATTTCGAGATTTCTGAGCTAAAAAGTGGAACTACAGTTTCTCAGACTCCCATATGGAAAGTGCTTATTGTTCTATTAAGTTAATAGTGTTACTTGTACCAGAAAACGGGGATCCAAACATGGTGTTAAGAAATTTATAATTCATACAACTGCCTGCAGCCTCATATGATTCATGATCAGAGCCATCGAATTTGATTCAATTTTCAGAATATCATAGATCATGTTTGGCATTTTATGTTAATTGTTCTTTTTTTGTTTAAATTTTTTTATGCAATTATAGCCTGTAAGCTAATTGTTACTTTTGGTCTGTATCTTCCATAGATATACCCACCTATCAATGTTCTTCCTTCTCTTTCAAGACTGATGAAGGTAATGTTTGGTTTTGCACTCTTGTTTGAAATGTTCTAAGCTCCCCTTAAATTAATTGAGATGCATGTAGAGCTAGTAATTAACAATGGTTCTTGACGGAATCGGTACTTGTGATGCAGAGTGCCATAGGTGAGGGGATGACTCGCCGTGATCACGCTGATGTGTCCAATCAGGTAGGACAAGCACAAAATCTATTTGCAATCATTTTTAAAGCAAATGATAAACTTAACTTATTTGATATTACATGGTTAGCTATATGCAAATTATGCAATTGGGAAGGATGTTCAGGCAATGAAAGCTGTTGTGGGAGAAGAAGCGCTCTCTTCAGAGGATCTGGTCTCTCTCTCTCTCTCTCTCTCTCTCTCTCTCTCTCTCTCTCACACACACACACACAAAAAAAAAAAAAAAAAAAAAAAAGAGAAGAAAAAAAAAAACACATCTTGTGTTATCTTAACCTCTAGTTTTCCTTGTTGAACACTGATTTATATCTGGCAATGCAGCTTTACCTTGAGTTCCTAGACAAATTTGAAAGGAAGTTTGTTGCTCAAGGAGCATATGACACCCGTAACATCTTCCAGTCACTCGATCTGGCTTGGACACTGTTACGCATCTTTCCCCGTGAGCTCCTCCATCGCATCCCAGCAAAGACATTGGATCAGTACTATAGTCGAGATGCAACTCACTGACAGATTTTCAGATCACCTGTGTATCTGCTCAATCTGTTTTGCGCCTTTGCATGCTTCTTCTTAGACCCCCCCAGTCACCAGAACCCAGAAAAAAAAAAAAAGCTGTTGGGTAAATCTACCTCTGCTGCTTTTCTAGGAATTCTAGCCATTATTCTTTTATTTGCCAGAATCTGCTAAATTAGCACTCCAGCTGTTTGTAATATTTATTGGCTATATGCTCTAATGTTACCTATAAAGGTATTTCTTGATTAACTGCTACTTTCGCTTGTATTGTGATATTTATCTATTTTAGGGAAATCAAGAAGGGTCTTTGGGCCTCATAGGAGTCTGTTTTTGTGATGCTGCTTATCACTATATTGTCATTTTTTGCAAGTTCTAAGTTATGTGGTTGTGGCAATGCAAATATAGAGATGTTTCATAGTGATGGCTGTTATGAATCCCCGCTATTCGTCTTTAAAGCCTTTTTGGATCTGTAGATAATGATCCCAATGCTGACCTTTTCCATTGATGGATAAAGGTTGTCAATTTCCGCAGCCTTTGACTCAGGGACTGGTAGGAGGGTGGTATTCTTTCCCAGGCTGTTTGCATAACCTCATGGAATCCCGGGTGCAGTAGCCACATGTTTTTAAAGCGAAAGAAGTTTGGTCGCTGGTTAAATGTGTTACTGTTAGCTATTAGGATCAGGCAGTGGTCAGAGCCGATATGTGGCAAGTGGCATACTATCATATCTTCAAAGTTTTGGAGCCATGATGTGTTTCCCAAACACCCGTCAAGGCGTTCTAGGATGCGGTTTTGTGGACTCCTATTATTAGACCACGTGTAGGGTTTGCCTACAAAACCCAGGTCTCTTGTATCTGAACAATCTAGGAATGCCTGCAGTTCACAGCCTATATCTCTTGAGTTTTCCTGTCTCCCACCTTGTTTTTCATGGTGTCCTAGGATGGTGTTAAAGTCTCCCATTAACAACCAGAGGTTCCCTTTAGTTACATGAGTAATTTTAAAATTGTTTAAGTTCCTCCGTAGGTTTTTCCTCAACCTGCAGTTGGGAGATGCATGGATTGCACTAAATAGGAAATGACCTCCCTGTGTGTGTGTCGGTTTTGCAAGGAAGGTGATTTGCTAATCACTGTAGTCCATCTTGTACATTGGCACCCGGGCTGGGTCCCAGAAAACCCATATCCATCCCGAAAATCGGTTACCAAATTTTAGTTCCTTCGCTGAATAGAATTGATTAATTTTAGAAAGTACTCTTGACGCCTTGTCTTCCCTGATTTTAGTTTCAAGCAATACTAAAATAGGCATATTATGTCCCGTAGGTGGGCGAGGATTGGCTTTCTGCCTGTTCCTTTCACATTCCAGCTCAGTGATTTCATGATCAACAAAGGATTTACCTGTTTCCAGACCGAACTCTCGTTGAAGCTGGGACAGTGAAGAGATATGCATTCCACAGACAAGGATGGATATATGCTGCTTAGGCTGGCACTGTTTGAACTGGCCGTCCATCACTGGATGTAGCTGATGTCCGGGATCTCCAGGAAGCCCAAGTCCATCTGGTCTTCTTCTATTAGCTCCGGTGTGTTCCCTGTTTCATCTGATCTTGTCTCTAATCTTGGGTGGGATTGCTGACAGATTGTGCCTACCTGTGACTCCGTCCTGTGACTGAACCTCAGTGGCAAGGAGCCATTGCCACTTTCCCTCTGTGTCACCGGACCCCTTTCCGCGACCGATGGTGCAGTTGGCCTGATGTTGTGCTGGTGCATAGAAGAATTTGTACAAGGCAGTGGTATCCAAATCAGTTGATGGTGGGGCCAGAAGGATGGCAGGGATGAATTCCCAGCCTCATATTGCCTCCCCATAGAGTGAAAAAGTGGTCCAGTAACCATCCCATGAGCATGGGGAGTTCAAGCCCTTTGGCCAGAATTACGGGGGCAGAGGAAGAACCCATGGAATTGCCTGATCGTGAAAAATGGGTACGTTGCTCATTGGAGGCATTTTGGGCTGTCGTTTCGGACTCCTTTGAGATGTTATAGATTTTGATGGTATCAATCATCAGTGGTGGTGATGGGAGCTGTGTTGGCGAAGTTGGCGGTGGAGATTTGACGTTGGGCAGTGATGGGATGGCATCTTGGATCGCGGACTCATCTCTGATCTCCGTGATAGCGCTGCCTTCCTTTGAGATAATTAGTTGCTGGCCATGATTAGAACCTTCGATAGCAAACTTACCATAAGTGACCGCCTCTGATTGTTGGCACTGAAGTGGCTTTCCTGCATGCAGCGTATTTGGGTCCTGGGCATGTGTGACTAGCCATTTGGAGGATATGGTTTAAAGTTCCGAAAACTCTGCTTGACAGCGCCCAACCTCGAGATATTGGAATGTCCCTCCGATTTCCTCGATACCATGTCGTGTAAGCATAAACTTAGTTGCCAATCTTTCACGTGTTTTTGCTTTGCATGTGAGTGAATCAATTCCCCCTTTTGTCTTGCTTGGGCTTGGGTATCAACGTTCTGGGCGTGAGTCTGCTGATGTCGTGGCTAATGAGGTGGTGTAATCTCTGTAGGGGAGGGTGTTGTCATCGGTCCTTTGGCCGGCCGTGTGGTGTGGGTGTGATTTTTCAAACAGTCTGTAGGGGAGGGTGTTGTCATCGGTCATCGCTCAATGAAAAGATTGGCCAGTTGTGCTCTGAGACTTCTTGGTAATGTGTTCCGGGTGGATAGACTGAAATCTGTTCAATGTTTGTGAACCCCTAGGAAAAAGGTTGGTGTGCTGGTTTGCATTATTCCTTCCTCCATTTTGGGACGTCTGGCCTATAGCCTGTCGCCGCCATGAAATATTCCTCTGATTTACCTTAATTCAATTGCCAGTCATTTTCATTCACTGCCCCGGTTGATGTGGTGCCAGAGTCGTTTGCCGTGTTTATTTCTACCATAGGCGATTTTCCTTTCTCTATAGTTCTTTTGTTGTAGGCATGACAAAATAAATTCAGTAAAAACTTGTTACTGATGCCGCACCGCGGCGGTGGGTTTTCCACAGTGGACTTTTGAAATCTAGCCCGCTCTGGTGTGCAAATGTATACTCCTTCAATAGGTTCCTTCCTGATACCCATTTCCACCAGAACACATGCAAACATTACTCGCTTACTTGCCCTCCCTTTTAATTGAGTTACTTCATCCATGCGTCTGATGAATCCCACCAAGGATGTTTCTCAAATGGCACTCATTCTAGTTCGGCAACTGTGCGATGTATGCTCGAGTGGTTCAAAGTTTGGTTCCCATGAGGTCACTAGAATCTGTTTTCCTGCTATCTGCCATGGTGACCCCAGCTATACTCTGTTCGCATCCCTTTCGGCCGTGAAGGCAGAGAGGAAAAAACTATTCTGTAGCTCTAGAAAGTCCAGGCTACCATGGGAACACCATACCTTTGATAGTCTTGATAAAAGTTGTTTTGAAGGGACCCCTCTGCCATGAAACTGTGCAATCAGAGACCGCTGATGAGTACGTCTTGACTCTTCCAGTTGGTCAGCATTCAGTTCAATTGATGACAGCGTTTCCTTTAGTGGAGCCAGATCCATCGCATATTGAATGTAGTTAGGGAGTTCGTTATTTGTTCTCATTGTCGATTGTGGGGCCTGTACCGCAACTGCGTCTTTGTATGATGGCAGAGTCTCACCAGCATTTTCGACGCCCAGATCCATTGGTGATTGCTGCATGAATTCCGGTGACCGATCAGAAGTGGTGTGAGAGGAGGTAGGAAGCGGGGGAGGTGTAGTGATATCCTGTGGAGGGGGTTCTGCTGGGGGAGGGTTTTCCTGAGTGTGCAAGGCCATTTTCCTTGTGAATTTTCCATTAACATTCATGTCTCATCTTTCATCAGGTTGTCGGTTATCTTGCCATCAATATATGAGTCCGGATCTGGTTAAAGGTTTTCCCATGGTGACCATGAATGGACCACCTATAATGGTCTGGTACGTCACCGCAGGCAGCTTGTATGCACACAGAGCCGCTGCCCTATGCTCGGATAGGGGCTGCCTACGGTGACATAGCGGGCCGTGATTGGTCTCCCCATGGTTACCGTGAGAAAAAGCTTCAAATGATCACGATTCATATATGAGAGTAGGACTGAAGTCCCAAAAGCCAGGGAAACTAATTTTAAAATGCAAGAAATGAAAGAGTAGGAAAATTATGTTATAAAATTGTTTTGGATGAGCTTTAAATTTGATTATAAAACTTGATTAAAATGAAGTATAACCAACTGAGATAACGTTTTTGCTAATAATGATTAAAATATATTGAATATTTTACCGAAAGAATCCCCTTAAACTTGGTGAAGACAGAAAAAAAAAAAGTCCTCAAATCACATTATCGACCAAAAAGTCCCTGAATTGGGATATTCCCGCTTGTTTATTTTTTATTTTTGCTTAGCAGTGATATCACAGCTCACCTGTATGAGCTGGGATATCACCACTCATTTCTTCTACTTCACCTATATATTTGAGTGGGGATATCCCCGTTTATAGTATTTTTTTGGCCGACATTAAAACTTGAGGACCTTTTTTTTAACTTCACCAAGTATAAGGGGATTTTTCTGGAACTAGTAAAGTCCTCAAATCGATTAACCTGAACATGAGGGAGGACATATTCCTTCAATTGACTTAGCTAGCCTGGTAGCCAAACATTCTCATAGGTTCTGATATTTGATTCATCACCTTTACCCATCTTTGATTTGCAAGTAGTTTCCTTCATTGTACTAACTCACGTTACATAAAAAGAATACGTGGGTTACAAGTGAAGTAACACAGGCGGGTACAATTGTTAACATTGAAATAACAAATAGTAACAAAGATGAAACAAGTCAATTTGAAGTAGTACTGTTTTGAGGTTCTTATTTTAAAAATAGTAGCAAGAGGTTGATAGGTTGCTAACTTCATGGCAGATGTGTTAGGCAAGCAAGGGGTTGATAGGTTGCTTCCTTGCGTGGGTGTGATTATGTAAATAATTGATAGGTTGCTTCTTTGGGTGGGTGTGATTTAGTTGGTAGGGTTGGAGGTGGTGCATTTCTCCTGCACATTCACTTCCCCTTTTTCTTTTATTTTTTGTAATTTGTACCTTCTTTTCTTTGAATGAAATCTTTCGTTACCGTTCAAAAAAAAAAAAAGTAGCAAGAGGAGTATATGGATAGCCTCACAGTCTCTGTCTCATAACCCTTCGACACCCTAGCCATCACCATCACCATGGCCACGTCTTATGTGCCTCAACACGAGGAGCCACTCTCCATCGTTGAGAAAGGGTGGAAGTCATTACACCTCACCCAGTACCGAGGGTTCTGGCCACCTCTTAATTTTTTTATTAGGGTAATGGCATATCGTGAATGCTTAGAAGCATGCAAAGATGATAATCCTAACTGTTCAAGATGAATATCACCCCCTTAAGTGAGATATCCTCATATTTCACTTCAATATGAGCAGGTTGGACCATCAAGTAGAGCACAAAACTGATAATGTTATTAACAGAGTCTTATTTTTTACTAATTACATGCCTCAATCACCCACATACTTATGTATGGTGTGTTCAAAACCGAGAATCTGATCAGTGAAGGTTCCTCACGCCACCATCAATTGGTGTTTTTTTTTTGTACCGAGCTTAGGTAGAGTGTCAAATGGAACGGTTCTAGATCCGGTTTTGACTCGGAACATGTTTAGTTGTGGTTCCAAACCCGGTTCCAATAGGAAAACCCAGATCAGGTTCCGGAACCGGGCTCACCTAGAGGACTGGTATCTAGTTCCAAAATCGATTCTAATTTATCTCTATTCTTTATTTTTCTTAAAATAAGCATATTATTCAGCTTGTAACAGTGCATTAAGTCTACTACCTCTAATATTGTACATAAAAATGTCCAAAAAAGGTTGATTTTGAGGTATAATTTGCAATATCAAAGGCTCATATGCGGGGTCCACGGGTTGGAACCTATATGGACTTGGACTCGTTTATCAATCGGAACCTAAATTAGGTTCTGGCCCCAGACTCGTTTATAAATCGGAACCTAAAATAGGTTTCAAACCCGGTTTTTTACTGGTCGAAACTTTCGTGTAATCGGAGAATCGAATGCCCGTTTGAAATCCTAAGCTTAGGCGGTTGAGACCCAAGCCTTTTGGTTAGGGAGTAGACCTCTGGAGAGGTGAGGGAGCCCTCTGGTGAGGGAAGAAGACTTCTGATGAGGTAGCATAGCCCTCAAATGAGGAAAGGTGCTTGCCCAGGTTCGACCCACTAGCAAGGAAAGAACTCACGTAAAAATGACTACCTTACTTGCCTCTAGGGCTGTGAAGGGCCAGGCTGTGGGTTGTCCCAGCCCTACCCTCAATTTATGCAGGGCCGGGCCAAAGCCCTAAGAGGGCCTGCACTATCTAGGCCCTTACCCTACCTTCGAAGGCTAGGGTAGGGCTTAGGGCTTCAAAATAGGAAAAAAAAACTATTTTTTTTTTTTTTTACATTGTTACCAAAATTTGAGTGTGATCGAGCACTATCGTGTCTAACCTCAATTGCAAAGGAGCCATTAAGAAAATATTGTTATCTTGTTTAACCTCAATTGCAAAGGAACCATTAAGAAAAAAATCGAGAGAATATAAGTTGTCTCTAAAAACTTGCTTTTATTATCGGATAAAGTCATACATACTTTAGTGACTTGGGTTCTAGACATATGATTTTATTTATTTTGTCAAAGTAGGAAAATGGTTGAAGACTATAATCTATTTCATACCTTTCACATGACTTTCATATGAATCTCCATGTATGAAATCATTCCAATAGTGTCTTATCTTTGAAAGTTTTAAACCATTTACACTCACATTCAATTGATATTATTTTTAATTAAACACTGATCTGACTATTACGCATTCTTGGATTTTAGCCATAAAAATAAATATAATTAAAAAATACTATTCGTTTAGACTTTTAAGAATTAAGAATTAAAATATTGTACATAAAAATGTCTTATCTTTTAAGAAAAGGTATGCTAGCTGGCAGGATTAGCTTATTACGTGGCTTGCTCCACATGATGTTCATTCATATTGGCAACATGCAATACAATAAGAAGTGAAGGACAAAAGAAAAACGGTCTACTAGGGAATTATTGTATTTCATAGTGACCAAATGAGGGCTATTTCATTCATATTGGCAACATGCAATACAATAAGAAGTGAAGGACAAAAGAAAAACGGTCTACTAGGGATTTTGTCTTTCATAGTGAGCACATGGGGGTTATCTCAAAACAGCAGCAAGAGGAGGACGCCCACGCCCTTCCAATATAAATGGGTAAGAGGAGCATGCACGTGGTAAAGTTGTCACTCACTTTATGATCATATAGGATACGAACCTTTATTTAATCCTTTTGAGTTGTGACACCCTAGTCATCATCTTCACAATGGCCACCTCCAATATTGTGCCTGAGCAAGAGGAGCCTCTCTCCATCGTTGAGAAAGGGTGGAAGTCAATGCACTTCACTCAGTACCAGGGGTTCTGGCTGCCTCTTACGATTCTTTCAGGTGTAATGGCGTGTCGTGAACGCTTTGAAGCCTGCAAAGATGACATAATACTCAACACCACACCTAAATCGGGCACGACAAGGCTGAAAGCTCTCACCTTCACCATCTCGAACCGAGCTCGTCATGACTTTCATAACCATCCTTTCCTCACAACGAACTCACAATTACTTGTGCGCTCCTTAGAGTTCGACCTTTATGCCGACGGCAAAATTCCTGACCTTACCAATCTCCCTTCTCCCCGCCTCTTCTCCTCCCATCTCCCATACGAACTGCTACCAACTTCAATAATTGAGTCCGATTGCCGCTTCATTTATCTGTGCCGGAATCCAAAGGATACCTTTGTTTCCATGTGGTATTTCTTAAACAGTTTTCTACCGGAGGATGAACCACCGGTTCCAATAGAAGAGGCTTTTGAGTTATTTCATGGAGGCATCTCTCTCTTTGGCCCCTTTTGGGAGCATTTGTTGGGTTACTGGAAGGCCAACTTGGAGAGACCTGAAAGGGCCTTGTTTATGAAGTATGAGGAGCTTAAAGATGATCCCACATTCCATTTGAGGAGGTTGGCTGAGTTCTTAGGTTGCCCATTTTCAATAGAGGAGGAGAGACAAGGTTTGGTAGAGAAGATAGAGAGGTTTTGTAGCTTTGAGAGTCTAACGAGTTTGGAGGTTAATAAGAGCGGGAAGATAGGAAGTGGGCTTCCAAATAAGAATTTCTTCAGGCGTGGTATTGTTGGGGATTGGAAGAATCATTTAACGGCAGAGATGAGTGAAAAACTGGATCAACTCAGCCAACAAAAATTGGAGGCCTTTGGTTTGACATTCAAAGAAGTTGGGAAATAAAGCTATGATTTTGTCAAAGTTGATGGGTTGTTTCTTCAGCGAGAAAATGGTCGTTTGTGCACCTGCGTGTCTCTCTTTGTGTGTGTGTGTGTGTGTGTGTGTGATGGGTTGCTTCCCATGTAGGACGTTGCAATTACTTTGTTTGAGTTTAGGTTAATGGCAACTTTATTTGATTAAGTACTCGTTTGTTAGTGGTTCAGTTCCTTGGCACTTTCCACGGTGGTCTGTGTGTGATTGGGTTGTTTGTTAGTGCATATCTTGTAATGAAGTTGGTAATTATTCCATCAGAAATTATCCACTCCATATTGTCTCTATCCTTTGATATTTTCTACTTTTGACTGTTGAATGTGAGCCATAACTAGGCCTTAATTTCTCTTTTAACATTTAACCACCACTTCGCAGCTACATGGAACATGGATCAGATGTGTGTCCTTGGACGTTTCAAGGTCTCTTAACCCACCTTGTACGTCGGTTTCTTTTGAAGTCCTTTTGTAAGGAAAGTGGAGATGCATTCCACGATGAGAAAGGAATTTTGAATTCTAGTTGAATCTGCGAACCCCCTTTATTAAGCTAAAAAACCAAGACCCTTTTTCTACTATACTGTGTATTGAAACTTGGGATTTTGAAATATTAGTAGGCTACAAGGTGATTGAGCACTGACGTAGATGAATTGCATGCATGGCGCAGCATGATTTGCTCGCTCATGGTGAGCATATAATAGCTGCAACAGAGGATCTGAACTCGTTGGGCGGTTGTATAGCTGTGCATAATCTTCTCTTGAGGGCCTATTTGGATAAATGAGGAGTGGATTTCACATGTGGAGTGGTGTGGAAGAGAAGTAGGTTGAAGTTAAAGTAGAGTACTTCCCGTCACTGCATTTGGATGCTTATTTGGAATTAAGTTTTAGAGTAGAATATACTTTTACTCAAGAAAATGGAAGTATTTAGTGTTGAAGTGAAATGGAGTACATGTGGCTCACAACATTACTTTATCTATCGGGCTAGACTCATCCAAACAAGGTAGAGTTGAAATTTTAGACTGTTAGGGCCCATTTAACTTCACTCTACTCTAGATTTCATGTTCATCGGTCTTGTGGAGTTTGTGGGGTTGGTGATGTGGGACTTGGGGTCTTTCTTAGCAGGGTATACCTTCTTACTCTATGCAGAAGGGGTCCATTTGTTTGAGTGCTCACCTATGTTATCTTTTAAGCAATCATCTCCTAATGACACCTAATTACATTGTCTAAATCTCACCTCAAGACAATAACAACTCTAGAAGATAACAGCTACTACCTTTTGCTTTCTGTGTTAGAGATGTGAATTGCTTCAATCTTTATAGATTCTCAACTGCCACTTTTACATTGGCGTTTTGACATATTAGTCCTCTTTAAATTCATTTTTTCCAATCCCATGAGTCAAATTCAAATAATGTCACCATAGTCGCTTGACTCAGGTCAATATTAATTTTTTTAACCTTTTTGCCCCGGATTCTATGATATCATGGGAATAGTGTATGTCACATAAACTAATAAATCCCATGATATCATGGGACTGTCCCATGATGTCATGGCTTTCTTGTAGTGTCTTTGGAAATATTTTCTTCTTAATGAGAAATGATGGTAGATTTGTTTTTACTTTTAAAAAATGTCATTTTTCTTGTTCTATAAAAAATGAATTCATTTGCTTGTTGTAGAAAATGTATGATACAAAAATGGATAAATCCCATGATATCATGGGATATCTTGTAAAAGAGTTAAAAAAAATTAATATTGACCTACTATAGTGACATTATCTGGATTTGAATTCTAAAATTGGAAAATCCGGATTTAAGGAGGACTAATATGTCAAAACCCCTATAAGGAAGTGAGAAACTAGGCGAGTGGCCTCTTGCTCTACCAAAGTCACCCTCAACTCGCCCAGTCACCTTGTTTTGATGACAAGACCGAGTCAACAAGTCACCTCATTTTGATAAATTGGATAAATTTTGAACTCTTTGATGGGTAGATTTGACTTAAGATAATTGATTTTTATTTTTGAGTAATTAAAGCTTGAGGTATGATATAGCAGTTTAAAAATGATTGATTGAAATGTGATTTGAGACCTATATTTGATCTTTTACATAAATTATGTAATGTGCATGATTCTTTTTTACCTACATGGAACTTGTCACGTGTAGTGCACTTGAACAATCTATTATTGACCCATTGAGGCTCAGAAAAGTTACCTTAAATGTCGCTCCCCGGTAACAGTGCCAAAGACTTGGTCGTTCAGAGCTTTGATTGTAGGAAAAATTGGTAAGACGAGGTCGATCCATAGGGAGTTTTTGGAAATAAGGACTCTTCAACTTGTTGCCTGCCGTAATTGGTACATTACCTTATGTAAAGTCTTAAGGAACTTTTCAATTTTATGGATGAATTTGTCTATCCTAATGCAATCTAAAATTAGGTTTATGTCTGAACTAGAATGATGAATGAAAAAAAAAAAAAAAATAAAAGTGAAAAATGATATAAAAAGAATGAGATATGAATGCACGAAAGTGACCTAAAAATAGAAATTCTGCACACAGGTGGGTCCAACCAGCCAGAGCCACTGGTTCACCATCTAGCCAAAAACAATTTTGCTCGAAATTATGGGGTTTGAAAATACTCCATCTTGCCAAAAACAACTTTGATCTTAGGGGTTGTTTGGATAAGTGCATAATATAATATCAATAAGTTTAAATATCGTAAGATTTCATTATCATAGAATAAATAGTGTCATATTATTATATTGTGTTAAATATCGTAAGTTTTAGAGTAGAATCCACTTTTACTCAAGAAATTGGAAGTATTTAGAGTTGAAGTGAAATGGAGTACATGTGGCTCACGACATTACCGTATCTATCGGGTTAGACTCATCCAAACAAGGTAGAGTTGAAATTTTAGGCTGTTAGGGCCCATTTAACTTCACTGTACTTTAGATTTCATGTTCACCGGTCTTGTGGAGTTTATGGGGTTGGTGATGTGGGACTTGGGGTCTTTCTTAGCAGGGCATACCTTCCTACTCTATGCAGAAGGGGTCCATTTGTTCGAGTGCTCACCACTGTCATATCTTTTAAGCAATCATCTCATAATGACACCTATTTACATTTTCTAAACCTCACTTCTAGATAATAACAACTCTCGAAGATAACAACTACTACCTTTTGCTTTCTGTGTCCAATCTTCATAGATTCTCAACTGCCACTTTTTACATTGGTGTTTTGACATATTAGTTCTCTTTAAATTCAATTTTTTCCAATTTCATGAGCCAAATTCAAATAATGTCACCAGAGTTGCTTGACTGAGGTCAATATTACTTTTTTTAACCTTTTTGCCCCGGATTCTATGATATCATAGGAATAGTGTATGTCACATAAACTGATAAATCCCATGATATCATGGGACTGTCCCATGATGTCATGGCTTTTTTGTAGCATCTTAGGGAAGATTTTCTTCTAAATGATGGATCTTGAGAAATGATGGTAGATTTGTATTTGCTTTTAAAAAATGTCATTTTACTTCTTCTGTAAAAAATGAATTCATTTGCTTGTTGTAGAAAATGTATGATACAGAAATGGATAAATCCCATGATATCATGGGATATGGTGTAAAAGAGCTAAAAAAATAATATTAACCAGAGTCAAACTACTATAGTGGCATTATCTGGATTTGAATTCTGAAATTGGGAAATCCAGATTTAAGGAGGACTATAATATGTCAAAACCCTATAAAGAAGTGAGAAACTAGGCGAGTGGACACTTGACTTTGCCATGTCACCCTCAACTCGCCCAGTCACCTTGTTTTGTCGACAAGACCGAGTCAACTCATTTTGATAAATTGGATAAATTCTGATCTATTTTATGGGTAGAAGATTTGACTTAAGATAATTGATTTTTATTTCTGAGTAATTAAAGCTTGAGGTATGGAGTTAGTAGGTTAAAAACGATTGATTGAAATGTGATTTCAGACCTATATATATTTGATCTTTTACATTTGATTTCTCAACTTGAAATTATGTAATGTGCATGATTCTTTTTTACCTACGTGGAGCTTGTCACGTGTAGTGCACTTGAACAATCTATTATTGACCCATTGAGGCTCAGAAAAGTTACCTTATATGTTGCTTCCCGGTAACAGTGGCAAAGACTTGATCGTTTAGAGCTTCAATTGTAGTAAAAACTAGTAAGACCAGGTTGATCCATAGGGAGCTTTTGGAAATAAGGACTGTTCAACTTGTTGCCTGCCGGAATTGGTACATTACCTTATGTTAGACTTTCTAATTCTTATGAAACTTTTTAATTTTATGCATGAATTCGTCTATCCTAATGCAATCTAAAATTAGGTTTATGTCTGGAATTAAAACTAGAACGATGAATGAATAAAAAAAAATGAATGCGAAAAACGATTTAAAAGGAATGAGATATGAATGCATGAACGTGACCTAAAAAGAGAAATTCTGCACTTAGGAGGCTCCAACTAGCCAAGTTTGAGCCACTGGTTCACCATCTTGCCAAAAACAATTTTTCTTGAAATTATGGGGTTTGAAAATACACCATCTTGCCAAAAAAAAACTTTGATCTTAGGGGATGTTTGGATAAGTGCATAATATAATATCAACAAGTTTAAATATTGTAAGATTTCATTATCATAGAATAAAATAATGTCATATTATTATATTGTGTCACTTATGGTGTTTGGCAATCTTTGCAGATTTTAATATACCTTTGAAGTGTTTCACAATTTATAAAAAAACTCAAAAGATGATGTACAAATGGAGAGAATATAATCAATTAACCCAACATAGGACCTACTAATTAGTGATGACATGTGCTAATAATCATGGCAGGACCCATCTACTGTAAAAAATAAAAGATAAAATTTAAATCATGAGATCCAAGCAATATTGTTTAATTAAAGTGGGTCCATCAAACATTGGTAACTATACTATAATATATCTAATGGTGATTATCACAAATGGCCCTAACTAGCTTTTTTTTTTTTATGAAAAATCATTATGGGACCCATTTGATGTGGGTAGTCATATTAACACTAGGAGAGCTAGCAAATAGTGGGACCCATTTAATGATTGCAAATTGATAATTACAATTACACAATTCAATCTTGGTAATCATGGGACTCGTCTAATTTTGATAGTATAGGACTCACCTAATGTTGGTAATCAAAATGAAAGCCCCAAGCGTAACATTTGTAGGACCCACCTATTATTGATAATTAACAAGGATTATGTAGTCGTGATATGGCTATAGGACCCCACATTAAATTTGAAAACATTGTGGGGCCAATCTAATTATGGGACTCATGATCTTCATTTGTATTTAGAAAATATTTTTTAAAGATTATTTTATACTGCATATCCTTGAATAATGCGATATGAAGGTTTTTGAAAGAAAGTGAGATATTGCAAGATACTTTCTAAGTTATCCAAACACCTCCTTTTTAAGTGAATTGATTACATTCTAAACTAGAATATAATATAGTAAAATATCTTAAAATATCTTGTTTCCAAACACCCCCTTAATGTTTTTATCAAAATCGTTTTGGACTTCTTTTGCAAAGACTTTAAAACAATCTATGGCCTCATATTTGTGAGGAATAAAAAACGCAAAACCATAAAAAGAGAAATCATCAATAAAAGAAATGAAATATTCTGTTCCTTACTTATTAGGCTCATTCATTGGTCCGCATATATCTGAGTGGATGATTTTAAGGGTGGCTTTGGATCTCCCCCCTAAGGAGAATTTTTTCTTGTCGCCTTTCCTGTCACTTTGCCTATTAACACCCTTTCAAACATCAAGAAGCTACATGAATCTACATCCGATCACAATAGGCAAAGCTGCTTCAAGCATCATATCTTGTCAAAATCATCCAAAAGCTGCAAGATCCTTCAAAACAACCATAAGAAGAGTACACGAAGTTTCGGGCTATTTCGACATCATTTGGACTAACTTCACTCTTCCAGCAGCTGAACAGGAACTCTCGGCGGTCGGAGCAAATGGATCATCTTAAAATGTTCCAAGAGGCTCCCTATCAAATTTCAGGTCAATCGGACATCGTTTGACCGTACATCAAAGCGTGGTGTCTTCCTCGCGATAAAATCAAGTCTACTAGCGTCAGGACCCCATACGGTTTCAAAACTCAAACAAAAGCTCGTGCTTGGTCTTATTTATTGCCCATAAAGCTTCACCTCAAGTTTCAGGTTATTTCGACATCGTTTGACCCAGTTTTGGATTCTGACGGCAAATCGGCACCTTCGCGCGACAAAGTCTTCGATTTTCCTAGAAAATCAGAAACTTTGCCCTCTGATCTGCACGGCTCCTCATTAGGTTTTCTACAGGAAAATCGTGCCAAAATATGTACAAAATTACCAAGAAAAATGTCAAAAAGGAAAAAGCGGAAAAAAACTAGAAGACGATTGAAAACGGCAACCAGAAGGGGCAAAAAACCCCATGGTCATTTGCGACCTTGCCCCATGGTCTTCGACGGTGATAGGTGTATGGTCGCCAGCGACCCTGGAAATCCGAGTCGCCGAAAACCAATTTTGGTAGGTCTTTTTTTTGCATTTCGAGTTGTTTGGCCTCTGTGATTTTCCAAAAATCTAATTTTCATGGCACGAAATCCGTCGATCTTCGACAACATAACAGATTTACTGTCAAAATCATGGGTTCGTGATCGAAAGCTTCGAGATCGCAAACCGGTCGGCCAAGAAAGCACACTTTCTGCCCGACCGATCAAGAAATTAATCGGACAGTTGGTACTGGCCCACTGGTAGCAAGTAATTAATGTCTGAAATTGCATGATCATCCGACAACAATTGGCATGAAAAATCCACCGGCAATCAAGGCTTTCTACGTCACGGGTGGAATTTCAAAAGACGCGGCATAGCCAACGACTCTTCAAGTACTTTGGCGGCCACTTAATGCGGTTAATGACTAATTTTATGACAAATTAGTGTGGTTGATTACTCATTGTGGACGGCTCAATCAGAAGCCAAGGAGTGAGAGTTACAAGCCAACACTATAATGGCATTAAACCATGTAACTCCTCTAATCATGGAGTTTAAATGCAATTAAAAGCCCATTATTCTCCAACGGCCAATCAAAACTCAAGAAAAAGGAGATACAAAAGGATTTACAAAAAACATAAATGAAAATGTATAACTCCTCCCATCATGGAGCATTAATGCATTTAAAGCCAATAAACTCCCGCCATGACCAACAAAAGCCTATAAAAGGTGGTCATTTCCACCATTCCAGGAATGTAAAAAATAAGGTGCAAATCCTAGAAAGTAAAAGCTATGCAACGTTGCTATGACGCTCCAATGACGATCTCTCTTCCGCTGAAGAAGTTCTATAGTGACGACCACTACAAGGTGACCAAAGTCCCTAGGGAGACCACCCCCCAAGGCCCTCTCCTTCTGTCTCCATGGCTTAGAGTTTAATATGTGCTAAGACTGCTCCCCTAGCAACCCCTCTAACATTCCAACTTAGAATTTTCATCATCATTGATAATATTTGTAATGTGAAGCTCCATACCTACTTCCGGAAAATAGGGCCTTGTGGAGGTTTTCAAGTGAGGAGATCTGAAGCCCACGTACCACAACCAAGACTTGGGGTTGTCTCTTTTTATCTTTGAAGAGAGGCTCAAGTACTGGGCGAAGTCGAAGTGCGGAACTTTGGTAAAGCCCGGTTCCATCCACTCGTCTAACCAGTGTCCCTAGAGAGCCAGTTGATCTGCTGCATTTATCCTTGGTTAGATGTTTATGCCTGGCGAGATGAAGTTCGAGGATATTTGAACTAGCGGGGATGGATGAGGAGTCTGCTGAGATAGAGTTGAGATGCAACTCCCTAGTGATTGATATGTTATTGCCTGAGGAAGGGTTGGTATCAATGCACTGTGAAAATCCAACTGATATGGCTCGTGGGTAGAGGAAAAAGGAAGTGGTAATGGAATCCATATCAGTTGTTGTTGTGGCTAGAGGAACGGTATTGGGTGAACCCCCAAAGAGATGTCCGTCCCCCAAAACATGAAGAATTAGTCCAGGATGCAGCTCACCGGACTCTAAGGAAAGGTTGTGCCTATCTGCACAGGTGTGGAGGGAAGAGGCAGACCCATGGGTTGTTGGTGGAGTTCTGTGGGTTGCAGTAGCGAGACGGGTCCATCTGAGTCAGTAGTGGAGGTAAAGGAGGAAGGGTAGGGATGCATGGGAGAGACAGGGATTAGTGCTAATTGGTAAGATGAAGATAGTTTATAAGGGGGTGAGGAGGTCGGTTCGGAAGTGACATCCTGCAGTTGCAAAGATGCTCCTTGGGGAAAAGGGACGGAAGCGTGTAAATTGCGAGAAATATTTGTGTTTTTGAGGACCTCCTATAAGTCATGATTAGTTCCTTCATTAAACTTCACTTGCTTAGTGTTTGAGAGATCCGCAGAAGAGGCCCCTGAGATATTGCCAGCTCCACTTGAAGTTCCAAGATGATCTAGGGTTTCTCCATTTTGGGTGGTGACCATGTGGGGTGATACATATTGCCCACTACCTAGCATTTTGGCCATTGGCCGCTACACCCGCCTCAACCATTATTTTGGTCCTTGACCACAAGACCATTCACGAAGCATATTGGAAAGCAATCCGTGTTGAGTACAGGATTGAACGGTCTAGTCAATGAAGGTCTAAGTCTAAAGAGCCAAAAAATTCTTTGACAACCTCAACTTTAGATGATAATCATAGTTCGGAAAAACCAGAAGACAAAGAACTGAAAGTGCTGATCAACAAGTGCAAACAACATAGAAAGAAGAAATAAACACTGAGGATTTGGTTTGTAAGGAAAATGAATATCTGTTGGATCTGATCGTTGTGCCACATTTAGAGAAGCCAATTAGCTCGAGGTCGAGTTCTCTCCAAGACGGGGAGAGTTGATATGCAAGTGATAAACTTAACTTATTTGATATTACCTGGTCAACAATATGCAAATTATGAAATTGGGAAGGATGTTCATGCAATGAAAGCTATTGTGGGAGAAGAAGCAATCTCTTCAGAGGATTTGGTCTCTCTCTCTCTCTCTCTCTCTCTCTCTCTCTCTCTCTCTCTCACACACACACACACACACACACACACACTCAAAAAAAAGAGAAAAGAAAAAAAAATACGTCTTGTGTTATCTTAACCTCTAGTTTTCCTTGTTGAACACTGATTTATGCCTGGCAATTTTGCTTTACCTTGAGTTCCTAGACAAATCTGAAAGGAAGTTTGTTGGTCAAGGAGCTTATGACACCCGTAACATCTTCCAGTCACTCGATCTGGCTTGGACATTGCTACGCATCTTTCCCGTGAGCTCCTCCATCGCATCCCAACAAAGACATTGGATCAGTACTATAGTCGAGACGCAACTCACTGACAGATTTTCAGATCACCTGTGTCTTTGCTCAATCTATTTTGTGCCTTTGCATGCTGCTTCATAGACCCCCCCAGTCACTAGAACCCAGAAAAAAAAGTTGTTGGGTAAATCTACCTCTGTTGCTTTTCTAGGAATTCTAGCCATTATTCTTTTATTTGCCAAATTCTGCTATATTAGCACTCCAGCTGTTTGCAATATTTATTGGCTATATGCTCTAATGTTACCTATAAAGGTATTTCTTGATTAACTGCTACTTTCGCTTGTATTGTGATATTTATCTATTTTAGGGAAATCAAGAAGGGTCTTTGGGCCTCAGAGGAGTCTGTTTTTGTGGTGCTGCTTATCACTATATTGTCATTTTTTGCAAGTTCTAAGTTATGTGGTTGTGGCGATGCAAATATAGAGATGTTTCATAGTGAGGGCTGTTATGAATCCCCGCTATTCGTCTTTGAAGCCTTTTTGGATCTGTAGATAATGATCCCAAAGATGTCCTTTTCCATTGATGGATAAAGGTTGTCAATTTCCGCAGCCTTTGACTCATGGACTCGTAGGAGGGTGGTATTCTTTCCCAGGCTGTTTGCATAACCTCTTGGAATCCCGGGTGCAGTAGCCACATCTATATGTCTAATGGAATGTGGTCTCCCTTTGTTTAACCAGAGGCCTCCAAAGTTCCATCCCTCAATTCGTAACATACATGAAGACATCTGTCATGATCTGCTCTCTCTCCACTCTCAAGTCTCCTCTAAACTAACTTCCGTATAACTTCCTCAAAAAAAGGGGTCCCACTACGTAACTAATCAGATACTAGAAATATAGATAAAACTGGTTTTGTTCCTAAAACACGTCCTCTCCCTCTCTCTGATCATATGTTGGATGGTGGGCCAAACAGGGCCCACCTCGCACGGGTCCACCACCTACTGGGTCGCCAGTGGGTCCTCCTTTGGATCCACGGATAAGATGGGTCATCGGGCGGCCCACCTGGGTCTCGGTATCAACGCAAGAAAATCAAGCCCTTACCGAATCCTCCGAACCAAACACCTTGGAATAATCAAATCCAAACATCTAAATAAATCCAAATCCCCCTAAACAAACTACTTGGGTCCTCGACTAGATCGGCAATCGGATCAACCAGTGGGTCCCACAACAGTCTGCTGCAAAACCGATTTTGTTCCTAAAACAGACCTCTCCCTCTCTCTGATTAGACGTTGGATGGTGGGCCAAACAGGGCCCACCTCGCACGGGTCCACCACTTACAGGATCACCAATGGGTCCTCCTTCGGATCTACGGATTAGATGGGTCATCGGGTGGCCCAGTTGGGTCCCGGTATCAACATAAGAAAATCAAGCCCTCATCGAATCCTCTCAACCAAACACCCTGGAATAATCAGAACCAAACATCCAAATAAATTCAAATCCCCCGAAACAAACTACTTGGGTCCTCAACCAGATCTGCGATCGGATCAACCAGTGGGTCCCACAACAATCTGCTGCAAAACCGATTTTGTTCCTAAAACACGTCCTATCCCTCTCTCTGATCAGAGGTTGGATGGTGGGCCAAACAAGGCCCACCTTGCACAAGTCCACCACCTACTGTGTAGCTAGTGGGTCCTCCTTCGAATCCACGGATCAGATGGGTCATTGGGTGGCCCACCTGGGTCTCGGTATCAACGCAAGAAAATCAAGCCCTCACCGAATCCTGCCAACCAAACACCTTGGAATAATCAGAAGCAAACACCCAAATAAATTCAAATCCCCCTAAACAAACAACTTGGGTCCTCATATCCAAACAAGTTAAACAACTGTAAAACTAAATGAGCTTAAAATCTGCCCAAACAATGACTGAAACTTGACTAGATTTTATTTCAAACAATTGCTGAAATTGGGCTGGGTTACAACCAAATTTCGACAATACATGGGTTGAGATTGGGTCAAAAACTACCCCAAATAGATAGATGTGGTGTGCTGAAACACAGACTAAAAGTAAGTCATAAATGGACTGAAAATTGGCTCAGCAAACTACTATAAAAAAGCTAAAAATCAGTTCTGTGAATAAACTTAAAATTACTCCACAGTTTGGCTACAAATAGGAATTGGTTACAGTGAATTAGCTAAAAAAAAGTTTGTAATGAATACAAGCCTGAACCCTAGACCAAGTAGGCTAAAAAAAAAGGCCAAAAAAATATGGGTTGAGGTTAAAGACTCAAACCAAGTTTGTCCTTAGAAAGGGGTCAAAATTAACCCAAGTATGACTTCAAATGGGCCAATATGTGATTGGGGCCCAGTGGGACCCAATATCCTGGAACCCAGATGTAACTTCGGATGAGGGGGCTGGATTTGTCAGGTGTGGAGGCCTGGGCCATCCAGTACCTTGAGTAGGGAGAGGGCATGTTTGAAGAATAAAAAATTGTTTGGGTGTCTTGGATTGTGGGACCCAATGGGCGATCTGATCAGGAGATTGTGTTTTTTATTGTCTTTAATCAAACATTCACATTTTATTAAAAGGCCTGGGCCATCCAACACCTTGATAAGGGAGAGGGCGTGTCAAGAAGGGAAAATTAAAACATTCAGGTTTTTTGCATCTCCATCTAAACTTGATGGGTTGGAAAATAAAAGAGAGGGACTCAATGTCAGTGTTGACACCAAAGAAGTCACTATGTCTCATCAACATCAAAAAGCCTCGTGAAGCTACATCCTGCTAAAAATAGGCAAGGCTACTTCAAGCATCAGATCTTGTCAGAATTAGACAGAAACTGAAAGATCTTTCAAGACAGCTAAAAGAGGGTACACCTGAGGTTTCGGGCCATTCTGACATCGTTTAGCCTAACTTCACTTCTCCGATAGCTAAACAAGCGCTCCTGGCGGTGACATCATCAAAGACACCAAAACTTTGATCAAAGCCTACGGATGAATCCAGAATGTCTCCAAAGGGCTCCATGCCAAATTTCAAGTCAAACCGACAACGTTTGACCCTCTATCAATGCTCGAACAGCAAAATCAAGCCTCCCGATGGTGGGAATCGCCGAAGCCATCACTCATCAAACAAAGTATATGAGTGGCTTCAACATGCTTCCAAAAGGCTGCACGTCGAATTTTAGGTCATTTCGACAACGTTTGACCAGGTTTCGATGCTCCGAAAGAAAATCAAGCCTACTGGCGGTGGAGCATCCCGGGACAATGATATCCAAAACGGAGCTAATGGAACTTCTCAAAATGACTCCAATAAGCTCCCCGTCAAAATTCAGGTTAATCGGACATCGTTTGACCACATATCAAAGCTCGGCATTTTCCCCGCAGCAAAACAAGTCAAGCATCGATGGGACCCCAAATGGCTTCAAAACTCAAATAAAAGCCCATGGTAGGTCCTATCCACTGCTCAAGAAGCTTCAGCTCAATTTTCAGGTCATTCCGACAACGTTTGACCTAGTTTCGACTCTTGACGGAAAATCGGCTACAAAGTCTTCGGCTTTCCTGAAAAATTGGAAACTTTGTGTTCCGGTTTTGCGTGGGTTCTCATCAAGTTTTCTCTAAGAAAATCAAGTCAATAATTGAGGAAAAATGTCAAGAAAAATACAGAAGAAAGAAGGAACAAAAAAGACGGAAAAACGGCCGAAAACGATGCTCGGCGACCAAATGGGCCAAAGCCTGGTCGCCAGCGACCCTGCAAATCCGGGTCGCCGGATTTTGCACCAAAACGTCCGTTTTCCGATCCTTTTCGCGTTTCGGGTATTCCTGCCTCTGTGATTTTCTGAAAATCCAATGTTTGATGCTTGAAAACGACTGATCTTCACCGACATCTCGGATCCGTCGTCAAAAGCATGAAATCATCACCGATCGCCCCAGGATCGCCAACCGGTTAACCAAGAAAGTGCACTTTCTGTCCGACCGATCGTGAAATCGACAAGACAGATGTCACCGGCAGACCAACATCAATGAATGTCTGAAATTGCACTACAATCTGACATCAAACAATGTGTGGATCCACCTGTGATGATCACAAGAAGAATCTCAAAAGGCGCAGCGCTGCCCGCGACTCTTGACATGCCTTGGCGACCACTTAATGTCGTTAATTGACCCGTTTATAACAACTTAATGCGGTCATTAACTCATTATTTTGGACGGCCCAATCAGATTCAAGCATTTGGGAGTTACAAATCCAAGCAATCATGGCATTAAACCCATGAAACTCCCATCATCATTAAGATTCAAAGCAATTAAATGCCCACTACTCTTCATCGGCCAATCACAAGCCATGAAAAAGGAGTTACAAAATCAAAACATAAAAACTTGTAACTCCTCATCAATTCTCTCATCATGACCATCAATGCCAATAAACACCTCATGGCTACCAAAAGCCTATAAAAGGAGGTGAGTTCCAAGAAGAATGCAATGAATGAATCCCAAGTGCAATCCCAAGCTCTAAAAATCTAGAAAATACAAGAGAGAGAAAGAAGTCCTGCCGCTTTGCTCCCAGAAGCACTATAAGGTGATCAGCATCCCTTGGGGGGCCACCCCCCAAGGTCCCCTCCTTCTACAACATGGCCTAAACGCGGCTTTTCAACCCGTTTACTTGGTTTTTTATTGGGTATAGGACCTCCTCTTGGTCTTTGTCCTTTAAAAAACTGAGGTTAGGAGCCAAGCCGAAGAATCAAAGCATCAACGGTTCTCATTTGAAGGACGATGGCGAAGTCCATACATGGCTTGCGACCGTCGATCTCAACGTGTCCCCACAATCTCCTGAGAAGTTAGATCCATTTTCTTCCTTTTCTATTGTAGTTTGTATTTTTTAAAGAGACAAAAGAAATCACAATTCTTGTCTTTCATATTTGATGAGTTTTGTAAAATCGCCTTTCACGGCAAAATCGCCTTTTACGGCAAACAAACAAAAACGCCTCCTACGGCATTCTAAAAAAAACGAACTTGTCTCTTTTCTTAATATTTATGCAATTTGAAAAGTTAGAAAAAAGGATTGATTTCCTTTCTATTTGTGAAGGTGAATCTCCAGATTATCACCATTCCAGATTCCAAGTAGAAAGTAAATCTGGCATACCGGTATAAAAAATGTTGATACCCGCGTTTTCCCTCCTCCTCCGAGACCCAGGTCAGCCCCCGGGGTGTGGAAAGAGAGGACGAAAAATCCGAGGGTCCATCAAGTTGTCATACCCGGTGGGACACGTTGACTTGAGAACGTGATACTTTGATCCCTTGGCTCCTTTCTAGTTGGTGGGGCCTATGTTGCATTTTGCATCTAAAAAAAGAAAAATATGACATGGGATTTCAATTGTTCTTTCTCACTTCAAAAAAAAAAAAAAAAAGAACAAATCTGATCTCTTTTTCTTAAAAACTCAACTTTGAGAAATTTTGATCCTCTCCTCTTTGAACTTGATAGCTCACAGAAATGTTTGCAGCTATCGTTAATATCGGGGATTGGGCCATCTTTTCTCTTTGATGAGTCCAATTGAGATTTAAAAAGAAAAACACAAAAAAAAAGTCTTCTTTCTTTTGAATTCAAATTCAAAGAAACTTTGGTTCTTTCCCTTTCGGATTTAACGCTCGCAGAAATGTTGAGTTGTGGTTCGGATTGGAACACCACTTGTTCTCTTTGATGAGTTCATTAGAAACCTTTGTTTTAAAAAAAAAACATATAATTTCAAAAAAAAAAAGTCTTTTCTCTTTTGAATTCAGATTCAAAGAAACTTTGGTTTTTCCTTTTCGGATTTAACGCTCGTAGAAATGTTGAGTTGTGGTTCGGATTGGAACACCACTTGATCTCTTTGATGAGTTCATTAGAAACCTTTCAAAAAAAAAAAAAAAAAAACACTAAGGTTGCACCAATTGCGCTCTTTGACTAAAGTGGATTTAAGAAAAGCCTTGTCCAGAGTGGGGAGACAGCTCGACTGTTCGAGGCAGGGGTCCTTCAAACGTGTTCATTAAGTAATCCTACCCTTACCTGGGGGATGATCTATCTACTAAGGTTTCATAAGATCGAATTGGAAACCTATGTGCACTTTTTAAAATAAAAAATTCTTCACTTTTTTAGTTCAGAATTGAGAAATCTTGGTTTTTTCCCTTTCGGATTTAACGCTCGCAGAAATGTTGAGTTGTGGTTCAGATTGGAATACCATTTGCTCTCTTTGATGAATTCAATCTTAAAACCTTCAAAAAAAAAAAAAAACTTTCGTCACTTTTGAGTTCAGAATTGAGAAATTTTGGTTCTTTCCCTTTCGGATTTAACGCTCGCAGAAATGTTGAGTTGTGGTTCGGATTGGAACACCATTTGCTCTCTTTGATGAATTCAATCTTAAACTTTCAAAAAAATAAATAAATAAATTTCTTCATTTTTTGAAGTTCAGAATTGAGAAATTTTGGTTCTTTCCCTTTCGGATTTAACGCTCGCAGAAATGTTGAGTTGTGGTTCGGATTGGAATACCATTTGCTCTCTTTGATGAATTCAATCTTGACCTTTCAAAAAAAAAAAAAAACTTCCATCACTTTTGAGTTCAGAATTGAGAAATCTTGGTTCTTTCCCTTTCGGATTCAGCGCTCGCAGAAATGTTGAGCCCTTGTTTGGATCGGAATACCATTTGCTCTCCTTTATGAACCCAAATTTGACCTTTCAGAAAATCCCATCTCATGTCCTTTCCAAGGATGCGATTTGCAACATTTGTGCCTAGCGGTGCTAGTACGCCCTTTCGGGTCTATTGTATTCGCGATTGACATATTTGTATCTCCAACCTTATATCATTTTACCTTGAGTGAGCATTGCTTCTCGGTAATTTGAATTAAGGTCTACAATTGCTTCTAGCAGTCACTGGAACGCTCACCCTGAGCCTACCATACTTGCATTTTAGAACAATTGTATCCTTTATGGCTTTTTTGCCTTCTTCATTTTGCTTGGGCTGGGCCACGTCCCCTTAAGTGATTTGAAAAGACAAAACCATAGTTGTTTTCCATTTATGATCACCATATTCTTGTGATTACTAATGGATTTGGTCTTGTTTCAGAAGTTTTCCAAAACTAACAATGGCAGCTTCATTGGCCATCACTTTCGATGAGAACAAGTACCAGCTTATGCTTCAAGATAAGCAAAACAAGCATAAGCGCCCCGCGAGTTGCTGAAACATCATCTCCCTCGACAACTCTCCAAACACCGGGTCAACTTCAACTCCCCGGACCATCATCTTCGGGTCGCTGGGACCATTCCCACTCCTCGCAGAAGAAACTGCACCTGCCAAGAAGCAGAAAACCGCCTCGCAACGTGTCACTAACATGGCACCAAGGGTGAACACCAAGAAGCCTGAAGCCCGTGGCGCTCCCACGAAGCCTCAACCCACAAGAAACCAGGTTTACCCCAAAACCTGGTCCTCGAGATCTTCACCAAAGCAACGGAGGTCCCGAATATTTGCAAAGCCAGCATACCTGGCCCCTCTCAAGGAGAATCGGTTTTACCCTCTCTCTTACATGAAAGAGGAGAAACCTACCCTCCACCCAAAGAACAAACAAAATCATCATGAGCCGGCTTGCTCCTATAAGCCTAAAATCAAATCCTGCATCGTTAGGCCTCCGCAAAAACATGCTGAAGCCTGCACTTCCGCGAGTCGACCCTTCATCTCAACAGGGGTTGAGCTCGTAAAATTCAAATCTTCATTGCGACAGACAAAGGACCACGTCCAGATTCTGTCCTTGCCCAGCTTCAAAGAAGATAAGCTCGGCTGCTGCGCACGGGGGACTACATCCTTCATTGCCAGAGCACAGCCAGAGCTGACTGAAGCTCAAATTGCTCGTCGTATGCGTCGTCGTGCGGCATATCGACAAAAGAGACTTGAGAAACAAAGAACGCAACATTCTACTCTCCATGTCTCAAACAAATGGGTCGAAAAAGGAAGAGCCGACCAATTTGTTGCTGTCCATATGGTTGGCAAAACCAGAAAACGCCAGAAGTCAGCAACCAAAATCAGTGTTAGATGTCCAGTGACTCGCAGCGTCTCTCGAACTCGAGCACATCTGGAAGAATCTTCCACTCCTCCAAGCTAAGGACACCGGAGTAATCACTCATCAGATTCTTCATCCAGAAGAATGAGCCCCAGCTCAGTCACCAGGACGATTTCTTCGTTCGAATCCCGAGGGATGAACGTCTTGGCTACAAGTTCTGAGCCGCCTCCACAGCATGATGATGTAACTACACGCATCTAGCAGTTGGAGCAAGGACAACAGAGAATTGAGGCTTTGATGGAAAACCTTATTCTCACTCTACAACGTCCACCACCTAACAATGAAACCCCTCCGAATTATGAAGATGACGAGGGCAACGCAGAAAATAATGAGTCACGCGCCCTTACCAAAAAGGACGTGGACGATATCCTCGCAAAAGCAAAAGAAGATGATACATTGAAGGAACATGGGATCAAGCCACCCTATCCTCTATGGATGGACTGGTTCCGTTTCTTACAAAATTCAAACAACCTACTCTCCAAACATATACGGGGAAAGGTTCAGCCAGACAACATGTTATCTACTTCAAGATCCTGACGGGAGCTATCGCGGATCAAGATGCCCTCAAGATTCGCCTCTTTGCAAGTACCCTAAAAGGTATAGCCTTTGATTGGTACTCCACTCTGCCGGAGAACTCCATCCAGAACTGGGCTATGCTGGAGACGCGCTTCCTGACCCACTTCCAAGGTGAGGACCATCCTGTTACTATGGCTCAGCTTTGCAGCCTGAAATAGGGAGAGAATGAGTCAACTTATGACTTCATTCACAAGTGGAAGGCAATGGTGTACAAATGCTCAAATGTATTGCCACAAGCGTTGCTAGTCGACATCTGCCGTAACAATATGAGAGCAAAAATTCGCTCCATGATCATCGGCAACAAATCAAAGAACTTGGGAGAACTTCTCGAAGCTTCCATGGAAGCTAAAATGGTGATCAAAGACCTCAACAGTTAGAAATCATCAAAGAAAGAGCCGACTGCTGTTACGACCTCAAAACCAAAGAAAAAAGAGGTTCTCAATGTGCAGACTAAGTCAGCTCCTTAGCAGCCAAAGAAAGCTGAAAACAAATCTACAAGTAAAAGGCCTAAACTCTCCGATGCCTTCAAAGAACATGTAGAAAAGAAATATCCGTTCGATGAAGATGTTGAAGAAATCTTTGAGGCTCTTATAGCAAATGGCAAACTCACTTTGCCAGAGCCCAAAAGGCCGGGAGATGTTGGTAAAACCAATGATCCCCGATACTGTCCATACCATCAGATGATCTCACATCCTCTCAATCAATGCTTCGTTGTGAGAGAGAAGATCAATGAGATGTGGAAAAACGGAGTCATAACTTTCGACAAAAATTACGGCTCCACTTCTGTCAACATGGTGTCATGTGGCAAGTTTCAAAATCACCAAAGAAGAAGACCACTACTTCATTCAAGGTGGTTAAAATGGCTCAAGCATCCCAAGAGTTGGTTCCCTCTCCAACACCAGATGGACAACCTATATGGGTGCATCTCGATCTCTTAGAAGATGAAAATTGGGAAATCGTCAAAACAAAGCCGACCTCTCAGCAACGAAGGCAAGCCAAGAGACAACTCTGCAAGCTCAAACAGCAGCAGAAGTCTCAACCAAAACAAGAAGTCCTTGAAAAGGCAGAAACCTCTTCCACTGCTTCACTAATGGCGAGGGAAGAATCTCTTCCCAAAACTTCAAAGGCGATAAGAAAGTTCACCCTTGATGATTTCATGCCACCTTAATACAAAAATGAAACTGTGCAGGGGGCATCATACTCCTGCAATTCGGTAGTTGGATTCTCCATGGATGGATACGAGTCCAGTGACACTGCCAGTGATATCGATGAGTGGGAAGAATCCCTTGAAACAGGAGAATACCTCTCCGACGAAGAATGGATTCCTGAGTCTCATCTTATGCCAGTAATCTGGTATAACCCATTACAGCCACAAGGATCTTGGTCTGATGATGAAGAAGACCAGGACCCTGTTCAAGAAAATACTGTCGATCCAGCACCAGCAAATGCTCCAGTGGAACCCAACATTGGTGAACCACAAGGAGCAGATGACAAAGAAGGCTCCTATGCCTGATCTTGAAGAATGTGCAAGAATCTTGCAACATCTTGCCATAGAGCAGGAGCAGGATCGTATCAACAATCTTCGTCATGATCCAGAACCGGAAGTCCCTGAAAATCAACCAGAACTTTCTCCCTCAACTCCTGAAAATGGAGAAAACAGTTGGATTGATGATCCTCTTACATCCGAGGATGAGTCCGATTCCCAACAGTCTACACTGGGGGCATCTCCTGTCCGGATAACTTGTAATGCAATAGCTCAGGGCGATAGTGCATCTGAAGCTTCCGAAGACACGTACCCCCCAACCGGTAGTGCGTCTTCCGGAGCTACATCCTCTCGGGTGACTTCCACTGAGATATCATCCTCTCAGCCCTCTTCTCTTGAAGCCGTGACATCGGAACTCAAGCCTTTCCTGGTTGATCATCCAGAAGAAACTCCTGCCAATGAAATTTTCTTCAATGAAAACCCAGTCGATTGGTCCCAGATACCCGATCTCACAGACGATGTCTGGACTAATACAGAAAGATTGTCGGATACTGTTCAGGACTTGTTTCCGGAAATTGCTCCGTGCAACACAATCACTGAAGACGCCAATGCTGTTACAGAAACGTCTTCAGCAAATGACAAGGATCAACCCCTTGATCCTGAGAGTGATCTTCCAAAAGAAGATTCTTCTCTAGAAGCTCTTGAAGTTGGTAGAGGCACCTGTTCTGGCCGGGATTACCACAAAAATTACAATCAACCCTCTTCTTCTTAGGTAAATCCTTCGGGAAAGCAAGATGTAAGCGCCCCAAGTGGCAATAATAATGAAAACGCAGGCCCGAAGGAGGCTTTCAAGTACGATTTGATTGAGCACTTCAAACACATACCTGCACGTTTGCACATCCTTGACTTATTACGAATGTCTCCACAAACTCGTGATAGTCTCATTTCAGAATTACAAAGACTGAATACAGATGTCAACAAGCATGCCCCACAAGTACTACAAATTGAAATGGACTATAGGGTCAAAAAATTAAATACTCCCTAAAAGGGAGAAAAGAAGAAAGCTGAGGGATTAAGAAATGAATGCCTTTCGGTACAAAAAGCAACAAGTGGAACAATTGCCTTCGACAAGGATGACCTCCTACTAGGCGAGACAAAGCACAACCGACCCTTGTACTTTACGGGGTACGTCAAAGAAATGCCAGTACACAGAGTTCAGATCGATCCAGGTTCTGCACTGAACCTCATTTCTACTTCGGCACTCGAAGAGCTGGGCATCCCACCTAGCAAGCTGAGTCATACGTCCGTATCCATCTTCGGATATGACAGGAGCGCTCAAAGGCCTATGGGCAAAATCAGGTTCAAATTGCAAATCGGTGATCTTATCTCTGAAGTCACCGTGTATGCGATAAGGATCCCTTCATGCTACAATATACTCCTTGGACGCCCCTGGATACATGAGAATGGTGTCGTCCCTTCAACTCTACATCAGTGCATCAAGTTCATTGGCAATGATGGCTTGATACATCAAGTGTTTGCAGACAAAAAGCCCTTCAAAGGCAATGATGTCCATTTTGCAGATGCTCAGATGTATAAAGATGGAAAAGAATAACAGGAGGAAAAAATAATTCACTTTGCCGACAGTCTCCAGAAAGATAAAGGCAAGGCTCCTCAGCAAACACCGGAGGTAAACAAACCCTCCACCAAACTCGAAGTAAGTGGTCAAGCTCCCTTCGTCGTCTCCTTCAAATCTCCAAAGCCTTTGGTAATCACTGCCAAAGCAAACAAAACAAAACAAAAGGCTGGGGGCAAGTTCACTATCTCTTTTGTGTCTATTATGCATGATACAGACTCAAAGTCAGAGCCAGAAGATGACACAATATCAAGCCAAGCTGATACTCCGCAAGATCAGCCCGCTCTCACTCCATTGGAGACAGTTGCTGACATAGAAGATCCTACGTCTGCTTCCTTTGTTATTCCGACAACTTCGCTAAAAGAAAAAACAATCTTCTTCCATAGATTAGGAGCATCTCCATTGAACTCTTTGCTTGAACCTTTCCAAAATGAAGGTATGCCTCAGCTATCCCTGTATAGTCCAATGGCACAAGCTATCATGAAGAAAATGGGCTATGACGCTCAAAATCCGACTGGTTTGGGAGGTGGCTGTGGTATTCTCACACCATTGGAACCCCCCCTGACCAAAAGTCAACCAGAAGATTGGAAAATCCACCTTCATAAAGGCAAGTCTTCAGATGGGTTGGGGTATGATCCTACCGCTCCTATGAGACAGTTGACACCATGGCTGCAAAGTCGCTTTACCGACCAAGCCTTAACATCTCATGAAGACATTGATATTCTTGGATATCTCTTTGAGGAATCACTCGTTAGAGATCCAGAAAGCTCCTCCAATTGGTATAATTTCTCTGATGATAAAGAGCAGTTTCCCGATGACACAGACGCGCGGTTCTCTAGCCCAGAAGAACTATCGTCTCCAAAAGAAGTACCTTACTTCGACTCAATTCCAGCAAATGATCGGGACCATCTCATTGTAAGTCTTGAGAAGGATGCTGATCAAGAAGATTCATGGACAGAAACAGAGCCTCAGTCTGAAAATGCCTCTAGCACTCCAGAAGGTCTTGTTGAGTTGGAAGCCTCCGAAAATATTGTGGAGGAATCACCTTCAAACTTTCCGACAAAAGACCCTGTTCAAAAGATAGACTTGGGAACACCTAATAACCCACGTCCTGTATTCATAAGCAAGAATATAAAGGATGATGAGTTACCCGAGTATATCTCTTTCCTTCGTGAGTTCGTTGATTGTTTTGCATGGTCTTATGCTGAAATGCCTGGCTTAGATCCCAAAGTAGCAGTCGACAAGCTCAATTTACAAAAAGAAATGAAGCCTGTCAAACAAGGTCAAAGAAGATTCTGTCCAGACGTGATGGACAAAATTGAACAAGAAGTTTAGAAACTCAAAAACGTTGGCTTCATCCACGAAGAACAGCATCCTGAATGGTTAGCCAACATCGTCCCTGTGACAAAGAAAAATGGGCAGATAAGGGTCTGTATCGACTACAGAGACCTGAATAAAGCATGCCCTAAAGATGAATTCCCGCTCCCCATACCAGAGGTGATGATTGACATCACCTATGGGTTCGAGCGAATGACATTCATGGATGGATTCTCTGGCTACAACCAGATAAAGATGCATCCTGAAGACGAAAGACATACATCATTTCGGACTCCATTTGGCGTGTATTGCTACACTGTCATGCCAATTGGTCTGAAAAATGCAGGTGCAACATATCAGAGGGCTATGATGAAATTATTCCAAGATATGCAGCACAAGACGGTCGAATGCTATGTTGACGACCTCGTCATCAATAACAGAAGAAAAGAAGACCATCTCGACGATCTTCGAGAAGTCTTCCTCCGACTTCGCAAACACAAGTTGCGGATGAATCCACTAAAATGCTTCTTTGGTGTCTCATCGAGTAAGTTTCTCGGATTCATAGTGCGGAAATCTGGAATAGAACTTGACCCCACCAAAGTCAAGGCTATTCTTGAAATGCCATCTCCCAGAACCCTAAGAGAATTAAAAGGGCTTCAAGGAAGGTTGGCCTACATTCGACGGTTCATCTCCAATCTGTCAGGGAAGTGCCGTCCATTCTCTCGCTTGATGAAGAAAGGCGTGGACTTTGTCTAGGATGCCGAATGTGAAAATGCATTTTAAGACATCAAAGCATACCTCACCAAACCTCCAGTACTGGCTGCCCCCACAACTGGAAAACCAGTTATCTTGTACACAAGAGCTCTCGACCACTTTTTGGGTGCTCTGCTCGCACAAGAAAACAACGACAGTAAAGAAGCTGCTTTATATTACCTTAGCCGCATGTTGGTAGGTGCGGAGCATCGCTACTCCCCAGTCGAAAAAGAATGTCTTGCAGTGATGTTTGCCGTACAAAAGCTGCGTCATTATCTGTTGTCCAATACTGTCTACCTGATTTCGAGGATCAACCTCTTAAAGGTCCTTGTCACAAAAGCAGGTTTTCTCAATGCCCGACTGGGAAAATGGTCCATCCTTTTATCACAGTTTGATATTAGGTATGTACCACAAAAAGCAATCAAAGGCCAAGCTCTAACAGACTTCCTCGCAGAACATCCATTGGCTAAAGATTCTCCACTCAGGGATGATCTCCCAGACGAATTTGTCTACAGCGTGGAAACTTCCTTATCAAACGCTTCTTGGAACATGTACTTTGACGGTGCAACCAGAACAAATGAAAAAGGAAAGCAAATATTGGGAATCGGCATCCTCTTTGTCAGCCCCGACAAATACATGATTCCACACGCCTTCTCGCTACTGGAACCATGTTCAAACAATACAGTTGAGTACCAAGCCCTGATTGTAGGATTAGAACTCGCCCTCGAATCCGGCATCACCATGCTGGAAGATTTTGGAGACTCTCAACTGATCGTTAACTAGATGAATCAGAAATTTGAAGTCAGGAAGCCTGATTTGCTGCCTTACTACAATAAGGCGCAGTCGCTTCGACAAAAATTCAACATCTGTCATATCACCCACATCCTCAGAGGTGAAAACATCCGTGCAGATGCCCTGGCCGGACTCGCCGCATCCATGGCAATCCAAGAAGGGGAAATATGCAAATCACAGTGTGTCAAAGAAGGATTCTCCCTCCTCTTAACACACACCAAGCAGTTTCTGAATGCCATCAAGTGGTTGGAAGTAGGACGTCCATCCTCAAACCTCCGATCGACGACTGGAGAGATCCGTTCATTGATTACATCATGTTTGGAGTCTTACCTGAAGACCCAAAAGAGCGGGTAAGCATCCAAAGACGAGCCTCGAACTTTCATTTGGATAAACCTTCAAAAACTCTTTATAGAAAATCCTTCAACGGAGTACTCCTACGCTGCTTGTCACAACAAGAGGCTGAAGAAACTCGCAAAGAAGTACATTCCGGTCTTTGTGGAGCCCATCAGGTGGTCCTAAGCTCTACAACCAGATGAAAAGGCTAGGTTATTATTGGCCTACCATGGTAGCTGATGCAATGCGATTTGCTAAGCACTGCAAAAAATGCCAGATTCATGGAGATTATATCCACATGCCTCCAGAATGGCTACATCCAACAACAATCTCATGGCCTTTCGAAGCCTGGGGTATGGACATCATAGGTCCTATCTCTCCCCCATCAAGCAAAGGTCATCGCTTCATCTTCGCCGCTACGGATTATTTCTCCAAGTGGTCAGAAGCATTTGCGCTCAACGAAATGAAGACTTCATCAGTCCTTCAGTTCTTGCGCACCAACATTATTTGTCGCTTCTGCATACCTAAAAGATTCGTCCATGATAACAGACCACAATTCCGGGATCACAGATTTTACAGGTTCTGCAACAAGTATAAAATCCAAAGTTGTCCTTCGACTCCATATAATCCAGCAGCGAACGGACTAGCAGAAACCTTCAACAAGACACTCTGCAAAATTCTTAAGAAAATGGTCTCTAGTCACAAAAGAGATTGGGACGACAAACTACCAGAAGCTTTGTGGGCCTATCGAACCACCGTTCCAGGACCAACTCATAGCACACCATTCTCCTAAGTCTATGGGTGCGAAGCTGTTGTCCATTTGGAAGTACAAATTCCTTCCTTAAGGGTATCTCTGCAAAATGACATGACGCAAGAAAGCAATGTCAAATTGAGACTCCAAGAGCTGGACAATCCCGATGAAAGATGACTCGAAGCTCTACAAAGCATTGAGTTGTACCAAGCATGCATGGCAGGATCTTTCGACAAGGTCAGGCAACGCGCCTACAAAAAGGGCGACTTGGTTCTTGCAATAAAAAGACTCATAGTCTTTGCCCACAATTTCAAAAGCAAATTTGAACCAAAATGGGAGGGACCCTTCGTCATCGACAAAGTCTTCTCCAACGGTGCATACGCTCTTTTAAATATGGAAGGAGACATATGTATGCTGCCCATCAACGGCAAGTTCTTGAAGCGGTACTACCCTTGAAGACTTCCTCAAATAGGTCAAGGCGATATCTACACAGCCAAAGCCTATTTCCAGGTACTTGTTCGTCAAACCCACCCCTTTTGAAATTTTCATCTTTATGTTGAAGTTTCTAAAAAAAAAACTCTTTCAAAAAAATGCTTACTTTCATCGTTTCATTTCTTCAAAAAAAAAAAAAAAATCAAAATCCAAAAACCCAAGTTTAGGAGCCTCTTCCCAGACTTGACCAAAATTTTCGATCCTTGAACGCAAAATTCTTGGTTTGAAACAAAAACCAGGACTCAGGAATTTTCACCCTAGTCCACCTCGGCTTTTACAACCAAAATGATTTTAAGTCAAAATTTATGACCCTCGTGTCTTTAAAAAAAATGGCTTTTTAGAAACCGCGGGGAAGCGACACTTAGTCGATACTCGCGAAACCCAAAAATCGGAAAGATGCGAACCCCATTCGATACTTACAAAAACCCAAAAACCACAAGGAAGCGAACCCCATTCGATACTTGCAAGACCTTGAATTTAAAAATCGTGGAGATGCAATATTTCAGTTGATATCCACAACCCAAATTTCAAATGGTTTGAGGAAACCTCAAATTTCAAAAATCACGGGGAAACGACACCAAGTTAGTACCTGTAAAATCAAAAGTTTTGGGAAAAGTAGGGAAGCGACGCTTAGTCGATACTTGCACCCCAATTCGCGAGGAAGCGACATTCCATCGATACTCGCAAAACCCAGACCGCGAGGAAGTGACATTCCATCAATACTCACAAATCGAATGAGCAAGGAAGCGACATTCCATCGACACTTGCAAGACTATTCAGCGGGGAGGCGACATTTAGTCGATACCTGCATTTTGAAAACCAAAAAATTCGGCTATAAACGCATAAATTCGGCTATAAATGCCAAAATCGGCTATAAACGCCAAAATTTCGGCTATAAACGCCAAAATCCGGCTATAAAAGCCAAAATCAGCTTTCATGCCAATAAAACAAAACTTGGTTTTCAAAAATCTAGCTGCCATGCCAAAACAAAACAAACAACACAAAATAGGCTCCTATGCCATTCAAAAAAAAAAAAAAAATCGGCTTTCATGCCATCCAAAACTCGGCTCCTATGCCATCTCAAAATTTTGGCTCTAATGCCATCTAAAAACCTTGGCTCTCATGCCACAAACAAAAAAAACCTTGGCTCTCACACCACAAACAAAAAAAAGAACTTTGGCTTTCATGCCGGAAACAAAAAAAAAAAAAACTTTGGCTCTCATGCCACAAACAAAATTTTGGCTTCCATGCCACAAATTAAAATTCGGCTTCTATGCCATTTCAAAATTCAGCTTTCATGCCATCTCAAAAATTCTGGCTCTAATGCCATCTCAAAATTTTTGGCTCCTATGCCGCAAAACAAATTTTGGCTCTTACGCCACAAAATTAGGCTTCCATGCCATCTAAAATTTGGTTTTCAAACCATCAAAACCCAAGCTTTTTACCATATAATTGGCTTTCATGCCCAAAACAACTATTTGACAAAAGATTTTCACAAAATGACAACCTTTTGATCAAATTCTCAAACAAACATTCCCATCAACTTTTACTCAAATGTGTTTCCATCAAAAAATGATTTAAGTGAAAAGAAGGGGATACAAAAAATATAGTACCAAAATTGTTTATACATGGAGGTACCAAAAAAAAAAAAAAAAAAGAAAGAAAGAAAAAAGAGTTTGTTACAACTCAGGAGCTCAATCTAGCATGATCTTCAACCAAAGGTCCAACTCCACAAGCAGACCCTTGGCCTTAACTTCCAATGTTTTTAGGCCACGCTTATTCAGAATGTTCCCATAAAACGCGGCCAAATGCCGTGACCCATCTGCAGTAAGAGGAAGTTCTTCTCAGAGGATCTGCCACTGCTCATGCTCCTGAGTCTTCCTCCGGACATTACCTTCAGCTTCCTCAACCAGGCGAATGAGGGTCCCCTCCTTGTCACGAGCCTCCACAATGGCGGTCCATTTGGCAGCAGCTTCTTCCTCCAAAAGCTCAAGACGCTGCCTAGCCTCGACAACCTCCTTATCAAGGCGGTCCAAGTCTTGCTTCAGCCCCATAATAGATAACTTGGTAACGTTCTTCTCCCGAACGACCTGCCTCCGAGTCTTCGTGACCTCAGTCAGCTCAGCTTTGACTTTGCAGGATGGCTTTATAAACATCTCATCAAAGAAGTCACCATCTAGGAAACTCTTGGTCTCAGTCCATTTGTTCCCCAAGGTGATGATTTCCTCAACAAAATCTTTGGCGCTTGCGATGTCCAGACCGACTTCTTTGCTATCAGCAAGGATGTCCTGCACATGCTTGATCATGCCAAAACCAGCTTCCAAATGACCTAAAGAGAGAGTCTCAACCCATGAGCTCAAGACAGTCTTCAACACCTTCCTTGCATACTGAAGGTGTGGTGCAGATGAGGATTCGCCATGCTCTGGCGCCCGACTGCCCATGTCATACTCCATTGGAAGAGTAATCAATAAACTCTTTCCAACTGAAGAAGCTGACTTATTAAAGGAAGCAGAAGCCCCCACTCCTGGATCAGCTGCAGGTATCCCCTGTTCTGGCCCTAAGGAAGATGGAGGGACCTCTCTTGTTGCTCCACAACCTGCCAAAGAAAAGACAAAAAGGTCGCCGGCGACCCTGGCCTAAGGTCGCTGGCGACCCTGGGTGCATGGTCGCCGGCGACCCTGCAAATCCAGATTGCCGGATTTTGCACCAAAACGTTCGTTTTCAGATCCTTTTCGTGTTTCGGGTATTCCTGCCTCTGTGATTTTCTGAAAATCCAATGTTTGATTCTTGAAAACGACTAATCTTCACCGACATCTCGGATCCGTCGTCAAAAGCATGAAATCATCACCGATCGCCCCAAGATCGCCAACCGGTTAACCAAGAAAGTGCACTTTCTGTCCGACTGATCGTGAAATCGACAAGACAGATGTCACCGGCCGACCAACATCAATCAATGTCTGAAATTGCAGGGCAATCCGACATCAACTAATGTGTGGATCCACCTGTGATGATCACAAGAAGAATCTCAAAAGGCGCAGCGCGGCCCGCGACTCTTGACATGCCTTGGGGACCACTTAATGTCGTTAATTGACCCGTTTATGACAACATAATGCGGTCATTAACTCATTATTTTGGACGGCCCAATCAGATTCAAGCATTTGGGAGTTACAAATTCAAGCAATCATGGCATTAAACCCATGAAACTCCCATCATCATGAAAATTCAAAGTAATTAAATGCCCACTACTCTTCATCGGCCAATCACAAGCCATGAAAAGGAGTTACAAAATCAAAACATAAAAACTTGTAACTCCTCATCAATTCTCTCATCATGGCCATCAATGCCAATAAACACCTCATGGCTACCAAAAGCCTATAAAAGGAGGTGAGTTCCAAGAAGAATGCAATGAATGAATCCCAAGTGCAATCCCAAGCTCTGAAATCTAGAAAATACAAGAGAGAGAACGAAGTCCTGCCGCTTTGCTCCCAGAAGCACTACAAGGTGATCAGCATCCCTTGGGGGGCCACCCCCCAAGGTCCCCTCCTTCTACAACATGGCCTAAACGTGGCTTTTCAGCCCGTTTACTTGGTTTTTTATTGGGTATAGGACCTCCTCTTGGTCCTTGTCCTTTAAAAAACTAAGGTTAGGAGCCAAGCCGAAGAATCAAAGCATCAACGGTTCTCATTTGAAGGACGATGGCGAAGTCCATACATGGCTTGCGACCGTCGATCTCAACGTGTCCCCACAATCTCCTGAGAAGTTAGATCCATTTTCTTCCTTTTCTATTGTAGTTTGTATTTCTTAAAGAGACAAAAGAAATCACAATTCTTGTCTTTCATATTTGATGAGTTTTGTAAAATCGCCTTTCACGGCAAGATCGCCTTTTACGGCAAACAAACAAAAACGCCTCCTAGGGCATTCTAAAAAAAACGAACTTGTCTCTTTTCTTAATATTTATGCAATTTGAAAAGTTAGAAAAAATGATTGATTTCCTTTCTATTTGTGAAGGTGAATCTCCAGATTATCACCATTCCAAATTCCAAGTAGAAAGTAAATCTGGCATACCCGTACAAAAAATGTTGATACCCGCGTTTTCCCTCCTCCGCCGAGACCCAGGTCAGCCCCCGGGGTGCGGAAGGAGAGGACGGAAAATCCGAGGGTCCATCAGTCAGCAATGTTTTTGACATGTTCTTGACGAGGCATTGATTTTTTTTTTCCAGGTCTACAGTTAACTATATCATCAGACCATCAAGGCTCTAAGATTTTGGGCCTAAATAAGGCCAGATTTTGGGTCTAATTCAAGACATAATATTGGGTCTAAACTAAGCCAGATTTTTAGGTGTAAGTCAGGCCAGATTTTAGGTTTAATTCAAGACAGAATATTGGGTCTAAACTAGGCCAGATTTTTGGGTCTAAATCGGGCCAGGTTTGGGTCTAATTCAAGACAAAATATTTGGTCTAATTCAGGCCAAATTTTGGGTAAAAAATCAAGCAATAATTCTGGGTCTAACTCAGGCCAGAATGGCAGTCGAAATCATGCTAGAATTACAGATTCAAGTCAGTCCAGAATTATTCCGTACTTATAATTCTAAACCAGTATAGACTTATGGGTAAAAAAAAGCAAGCCAAGATTAGGCCAGAATTACAAGCCTAAATCAGGCCAGAATATGTCTTTTATTTATTTATTTTTACACGTTCCTAGGCTTTATCAAACTCCATTAACACCTCACGTAAAGAATAAAACATCTGGAAAAACACATAAAGATCAAATTAGCAACAAAAAGAAGGACTCAAAAGTTTACTAATTAACAAATTTAATAAAAATAATTCATTTAAATTTGTGCATTTGGTGGTTCCATGGTCCCTGCTATGCACAGGGTTTTGCTAGTGTTTTCAAAGCGAAAAAAGGTTGGTCGCTGGTTAAATGTGTTACTGTTAGCTATTAGGATCAGGCAGTGGTCAGACCCGATACGTGTCAAATGGCGTACTATCATATCTCCAAAGTTTTGGAGCCACGATGTGTTTCCCAAACACCTGTCAAGGCGTTCTAGAACGCGGTTTGGTTGACTCCTATTATTAGACCACATGTAAGGGTTGCCTAGGTCTCTTGTATCTGAACAATCTAGGAATGCCTGCAGTTCACGACCTATATCTCTAGAGTTTCCCTGTCTCCCACCTTGTTTTTCATGGTGTCCTAATGATGTGGTGCAAAAAGAATTAGACGTTTTGGCAAAGTGGGACTGGAGCTAACAAAAATAGGCAAATTCCTGTTTTTTAGAGAAATTTTGGGAATGTCCATTTGTGACAAATCTTTAGTCAAATCTAAATGGAAAGTAGGCCTTCAAATAAGCGCTTTTTATGCTTTTCTTTTGTTTTTTTTTTTGGTAATTCTTGTTTGGTAATTCTTCAAATCATTTTGCAAAAGTCGCAAAGTGCTCTTAGGAATACATAACTGATTTTCCCCAAAAAGAAAATGATGCAGCGAGCGTTGGTGGATGACTTCAGATGTACAATGTCCCACGGGACCTGTTGATTATTCTCAAAGAATAATGTCAGGAACGAGGGGTATTTGCAGTCTTGTTGATCCCTGCGAATACCAAAACCATAGATAAAGAGAAAACTCTCTGGAATAAACCTTCGATCTTATTAAAAAAACTACTTTGCCTTCCAGCTTACAAAGAAATATATAGGAAACTAATCCTAGATCTCACAGATCTAGCCAAAAATGGCAAAACCCTACCGAATATGGACTCTACTAATAAAGAGTGCTTGAATGAAGGCAGAATCGATGAGACGCGATTCTGACTTATAAAACTTGACTTATTCTAAAAACAAGAAATTGCCAAAAATAAAAAAGTGCCTTTTTCGAGGCCTAAACAATGGAATTCGCCTTAAAAACCAAGAGTCCATTGCAAAGCAATGGATCTTGAAGATCTTGTCGTTTCCTTTCCAAAATGGGGTTTTTTGCGCGATTCCAACTCCGGGGCCCAACTTTGGCCTAGTACCGCTTGGGCCCTGTACGGTGGGCCTTATTTCGATCCAATGCATCCATGTACTCATCTGCTTCAATCTGCACTACATCAGAAAACCATCGACCAATACAAACTCCGAATGCACACCCTCTTGCAGCTTCTGGATAATTCTTGAAAATTATGGATCGGTAACATATAAATCATAGATAGTGTCAAAGCCTGGGACCCCCACTCGTAACCCTGTCAGAAGAGTTTGTCGCCTACTCAATGCATCTGCCTCCTTGTTAAGGGCACTTGATTTGTGCTTAATCACAAAAGTAAGTTGTTGTAAATAAGCAGTCCAAGTAGCATGTCGCGTGGATACCTTATCTTTAGCACCAAGATGTCTAAGGGCGTCATGGTTAGTATACAAAATCAACTCTTTCTGGAACAGGTAATGGCACCAATGCTGAATCGCCTGGACTATCGCATAGAACTCCACATCATAAGTACTATAACGAGATATAGGACTAGATAACTTCTCACCGAAATATGCAACAAGATGGCTATTCTGGCTCAGCACACCACCAATACCCACCTTCGAAGCATCACAATGCAACTCAAAAGGTTGAGTAAAATCAGGCAACACCAAAACCGGGGCAGTTGTCAATTTTTGCTTAATCAACTGAAAAGACGCCTCTGCTTCAGGACTCCACTGGAACTTGCCGTCCATACAATCTGTAATTGGTGCCATAATACTACTAAAATGTGGTATAAACTTGCGGTAAAAGGAAGCAAGGCCATGAAAACTCCGCACTTCTGTTACAGTCTTAGGCAGTGGCCACTGATTTATTGTTTCTACCTTGGAGGCATCAACTGCTAATGCCTTCCTCGACACCACATATCTCAGAAATACAACACGGTCAGTTAGAAAAGTACACTTCTTGACCGCAGCATAAAATTTATCCCTACGAAGGACTGAAAGAACTTCCTGAAGGTGCCAGACATGATCCTCGTTGTTAACACTATAAATCAAAATATCATCAAAGTAAACTACAACAAATTTACCGATGAATAGACGAAGAGCTTGATTCATAACCGGCATAAAAGTGATAGGAGCATTGGAAAGGCCGAATGACATAACTAACCACTCAAACAACCCTTCTCTTAAAGGTTGTTTTCCACTCATCCCTAGGACTGATGCGAATCTGATGGTACCCACACTTCAAATCAAGCTTACTGAACACGCAAGCACCGGTAAGCTGATCCAACAAATCATCCAAACGAGGAATAGGAAAACGGTAACATACCGTAATCTTGTTTATTGCTCTGCTGTCCACGCACATGCGCCACGTGCCATCTTTCTTTGGCGTAAGGAGAGCAGGAACAACACAAGGACTAAGACTTTCCCTGATGTGTCCCTTCGCCAAAAGCTCTTCCACTTGTCTGTGCAGTTCCTCATGTTCAGTAGGGCTCATCCTGTAATGCACCCGATTAGGAAGAGTAGCACCAGGCACTAAATCAATCTGATGCTGAATATCTCGTAGTGGTGGCAATCCAACTGGAAGATATGCTGGGAAGATGATGTAGCAGAAGCTTATAGGAACGATGGAGAATCTCAGAAATAAACTCAAACTTGTTGATTCGTTCGCGAATACCAAGAAAGAAAACAATGAGTCCAAAACTCAAGAAAAAAATTAATTTTTTTTTTCATTCTGAGTACAAAACTCAAGAGAAAAATTAATTTTTTTTCATTCCAATCATCCCCTGACACAAAGGCTTACAAAGCTTTAAATAATTAAATTCGACATAACCAAAAATGGAAAAAATTGAGATAATGACAGAAATTGAAAATCCTAATCTTCAGGACTGTTCCCCAAAAAACGGAATTCAATTATGAATTTATTTGCTTAAGATATACCCAAACAAGAATTACCAAAAAAAAAAAAAGGAAAAGCACATAAAACGCTTATTTGAAGGCCTACTTTCCATTCAGATTTGACTAAAGATTTGTCACAAAAGGGACATTCCCAAAATTTCTCCAAAAATCGGGAAATTGCCTATTTTTGTTTGCGCCGGTCCCACTTTGCCATAAAATCTAATTCTTTTTGCACCACATCACCTAGGATGGCGTTAAAGTCTCCCATTAACAACAAGAGGTTCCCTTGAGTCACATGAGTAATTTTAAAACTGTTTAAGTTCCTCCGTAAGTTTTTCCTCAACCTGCAATTGGGAGATGCATGGATTGCACTAAATAGGAAATGACCTCCCTTTGTGTGTCGGTTTTGCAAGGAAGGTGATTTGCTAATCACTGTCGTCCATCTCGGACATTGGCAACTTGGCTGGGTCCCAGAAAACCCATATCCCTCCTGAAAATCGGTTACAAAATTTTAGTTCCCTGGTTGAATAGAAATGATTAATTTTAGAAAGTAATGTTGATGCCATGTCTTCCTTGATTTTAGTTTCAAGCAATACTAAAATAGGCATAATATGTAATGATATTATGTCCCGTAGGTGGGCGAGGATTGGCTTTCTGCCTGTTCCTCTTACATTCCAGCTCAGTGATTTCATGATCATGATCAACAAAGGATTGTAAAACAACTTCCATTCCTGTTTCCAGACTGAACTCTCGTTTAAGCTGGGACAGTGAAGAGATATGGATTCCACGGTCAAGGATGGATATATGCTGCTTAGGCTGGCACCGTTTGAACTGGCCGTCCATCACTGGATGTAGCTGATGTCCGAGATCTCCAGGAAGCCCAAGTCCATCCGGTCTTCTTCTATTAGCTCCGGTGTGTTCCCAGTTTCTTCTGATCTTGTCTCTGATCTTGGGTGGGATTGCTGACAGACTGCGCCTACCTGTGACTGAACCTCAGTGGCAAGAAGCCATTGCCACTGTCCCCAGTGTAACCGGACCCCTCTCTGCGACCATTGGTGTAGTTGGCCAGTGCTGTGCCGGTGCAGAGGAGAATTTTGACAAGGCAGTGGTATTCAAATCAGTTGATTGTGGGGCCAGAAGAATGGTAGTGGATGAATTCCTTGTAGAAGAGGTCAATCTAACCTAGGTTCATTGGCAGATCCACATGATCCAGGCGCATCTGGCTAAATTCATCTAGAAACTTAGGACCATATCCACACACGTGGATCCTTGTTAGACTACTAATTATAGGAGATTTGATGATACAAATTAGTCAAATATATTTATTCAATGATTGATTGTGATCTGTAATATTTGGTAACATTGTACTATAAATGAACAGTCATCAGCAAAGAGGGAGATACCTTGACAACAGTAAATTATTCATTCTTCTTCTTGATCATTTGATTCTTCCTCCTGATCATTTGATTACATGGTATCAGAGTTTTTATTTTCAATCAAGGGCTCATACCATCTTGTTGTCGCGCTGTTGACACCAAAAATGTCACTTTGCCTCTTCAACATCAAGAAAGCTGCATGAAGTCGCAACCTGCCATAAATAGGCAATGCAATTTCTCCAAAAAATCAAATCTTGTCAGAATCAAACAAAAACTGCAAGATCCTTCAAGATAGCCAAGAGAAGAGTACACATGAAGTTTCGGGCCATTTCAGAATCATTTGGCCTAACTTCGCTTCTCCGTTAGCTAAAATGGCGCTCCCGGCGGCGACATCATCGGAGATGTCAAAACTTCGATCAGAGCCTACAGATGACTCCAGCATGTCTCAAAAGGGCTCCATGCCAAATTTCAAGTCAAACCGACAACGTTTGACCCTCCATCAATGCTCGAGCAGCAAAATCAAGCCTCCCGGCGGCGGGAACCACCGAAGCCTTCGCTCATCAAACCAAGTGCATGAGTGGCTTCAACATGCTTCCAAAAGGCTGCACGTCAAATTTCAGGTCATTCTGACAACGTTTGACCAGGTTTCGATGCTCCGAGAGAAAATCAAGCCTACCGGCGGCGGAGCAACCCGGGACCATGACATCCAAAACGGAGCCCATGGAACGTCTCAAAATGACTCCAATAGGCTCCCCGTCAAATTTCAGGTCAATCGGACATCATTTGGCCACATATCAAAGCTCGGCATTTTCCCCGCAGCAAAATCAAGTGAAGCATCGACGGGACCCCAAACGGCTTCAAAACTCAAACAAAAGCCTATGGTTGGTCTTATTTATTGCTCAGGAGGCTTCACCTCAAATTTCAGGTCATTCCGACATCGTTTGACCAAGTTTCAGCTTCTGGCGGAAAATCAGCAGCTCTACACGACAAAGTCGTCGGCTTTCCCGGAAAATTGGAAACTTTGCACTCTAAAAATGCAAGGATTCTCATCAGGTTTTCTATAGGGAAATCAAGCCAATAAATGAGAAGAAATGTCAGGAAAAATACAGAAGAAAACGGCGACGAAAAAGACCTCAAAACGACCGCAAAACGGGCTCCGAAGGGAAAAATTCCCCCAAGGTCGCAGGCCCCTGCGACCATGGCCCATGGTCGCCGGCGACCATGGAGGTCCGGGTCACCGGATTTTCCGCCGGTGACCCGTTTTTCCGTCTTTTTTCGCGTTTCGCGCACTTTGGCCCCTGTGGTTTCCTGAAAATGTGATTTTTAGTGCTTGAAATTGACTCATATCCTCCGACATCCGTCAAAATCACGGGTCAACCTCCAAAAGCATAAAATCATCGTTGATCGCTCCAAGATCGCCAACCGGTCGACCAAAAAAGTGCTCTTTCTGTCCGACCGATCGAGAAATCGACAAGACAGATGTCACCGGCCCGCTCTTAGCTATCAATGTCTGAAGTTACATGTTCATCCGATGTCGATCAGCATGAAGATCCATCGATGATCATCGCCAGAAGAATTCCAGAAGACACGGCACGGCCCGCGACTCTTCGACTGCTCGGCGACCAATTAATGTGGTTAATTGACTAGCTTTATTATAGTCATTAATTCATTTCTTTGGATGGCCCAATCAGAAGCAAGCATTTGGGAGTTACAAGTCAATTGATTCATGGCATTTAAACCATGAAACTCCTCCCATTATGGTAATTAAGGTGATTAAAAGCCCTTAATCTCCATCGGCCAATCAGATTCAAGGAAAAAGGAGTTACAAAATCAAGAAATAAATCTTGTAACTCCTCCCATTAAAGCCATTAAGGCTCATAAACCCTCCTAAATGGCTACCAAAAGCCTATAAATAGGAGAGCATTCCATTGAAATTCGGATCGGAGAAAGAGAGCAGAAAATCGAGATCGATCGATCGGAAAGAATCCAGAGCTCGTATCCAGAGAAAGAAAAAAAGAGAGAAAAACTCTGCTGAAGTTCTGCACCGGCCACCACTACAAGGTGACAAAAGTCCCCTTGCCTTCTCCTGCTGCCTCCAATGGCTTAGACGTGGCTTTTCAGCCCGTCTACTTAGCTTTTTATTGGACATAGGACCTTCTCTTGGTCTTTGTCCTCTAAAAAACTGAGGTTATAGCCAAGCCAAGCGAATCAAGAGCATCTTCTGTTCTCATCTGCATGGATGATGGCGAAGCCCATACATGGCTTGCGACCGTCAATCTGAACGAGTCCCCCACAATCTCCTGAAAAGTTAGATCCTCCTTTTCTTGCTTTTCATTGTAGTTTGTATTTTTCTAAAAGAGACAAAAATCACAACTCTTGTCTTTCATTATTGATGAGAATTGTAAATCGGCTATAAACGCCAAAATCGGCTATAAACGCCACAAAATCGGCTATAAATGCCAAACAAAATCGCCTTTCACGGCAAACCAAGAAAATGTCTCTTTTCTTAAATATTTGTGCAATGGAAAACTTGAAAGAAGTTGATTTCCTTTTTACTTGCGAAGGTTGATCTCCGGATTACCACTTGCAATTCCAAGTAAAATAGAAAATCTGGCACACCCACACAAAAGAAATGTTGATGCACGCTTCAGGCCCGCCAGGGCGCGAAAGGGCCGGACCCGACGGACTCCCACGTTCCGCCGACCCCGGTAGCCGCCCCACGGCGCCTCGGAGCGCGTTCCATCAAGCTGGCACACCCGGTGGGACTCGTTCATTTGAGAACACGGTGCTTGGAAATGAAATATTTGCATATCATACTTTTTGCTCTATGCTTATACTTCTTTTCCGGATTCCTTGGTTACTTTCTAGCTGGTAGCCTATGTTGGATTTTGCATCCTAAAAAAAATGAGATGGGATTTTTTGGAAATTTCTATTTCTTTGAGTTTGTTTCCATTCTTTCTCTTTTAAAAAAAAAAAAAGATCAGTTTTCTTGGTTTGAATTCAAAATTGAGAAACTTTGATCCTATCCTATCGTTCTTTGGTGCTTGCAGAAATGTTGAGCCCGTTCGACTAAGATTTTGGACCATCGTTTCTCTTCAATGAGTTCATTAGAGATTTCAAAAAAAAAATTATTAAAAAAAAATCAGTTTTCTTAGTTTGGATTCAAAATTGAGAAACTTTGATCCTATCCTATCGTTCTTTGGTGCTTGCAGAAATGTTGAGCCCGTTCGACTAAGGTTTTGGACCATCGTTTCTCTTCGATGAGTTCATTAGAGATTTCAAAAAAAAAATTATTAAAAAAAAAAATAAAAAAAAAATCAGTTTTCTTAGTTTGGATTCAAAATTGAGAAACTTTGATCCTATCCTATCGTTCTTTGGTGCTTGCAGAAATGTTGAGCCCGTTCGACTAAGGTTTTGGGCCATCGTTTCTCTTCGATGAGTCTATTTGGGATTTAAAAAAAAATAAAAAGACATAGACCACTAAGGTTAAACCAATTGCGTTCTTTGATCACGATTGATTCAAGAAAAGCCTTGTCCAGAGTGTGGAGACAGCTTGACTGTTCTAGGCAAGGGTCCTTCAAACGGGTTCATTAAGTAATCCTACCCTTACCTGGGGGCAATTCTATCAATTGAGGTTTCATAAGACCGGGTTAGGAGGCCTATGTGTACTCTCTCGTCTTTAAATCTTAAAAAATTAAAATCAAAATAAAAAAAAAATAATAAAAAAAAAGATTTTCAAAAAAAAAAATATTAAAAAAAAAAATCAAAAAAAAAAAAATAAAAAAAAAAAAGATTTTCAAAAAAAAAAAATCTTAAAAAAACACAAATTTTCAAAAAAAAAAATAAAAATAAAAAAATAAATAAAAATATATTTAAAAAAAATAAAAATAATAAAAAATAATAAAATAAAATAAATCATTTCAAAAAAAAAAAATCTCCAAAAACTCGTCACTTTTGATTTCAGATCTGAGAAATTTTGGTTTCTTCTTTTCTGAGCACTGGCGCTCGCGGAAATCGCCGAGACCGTGTTCAGATCAGAATACCATTTGCTCTCCTTGATGGAACCAATCTTGACATTTCAAACAAAAAACTCGTCACTTTTGGATTCAGATTCGAGAAATTGCGGTCTCTTCCCTTCTGAGTACTGGCGCTCGCGGAAATCATTGAGCCCGTATTTGAATCGGAATGCCACCTGCTCTCTTTGACGAATCCATTTCTGACCTTTCAAAACAAAGAATCCCATCTCATGGATGCGATCTCCAACATTTGTGCATAGCAGTACTGGTACGCCCTTTCAGGGTCTACTGTATCTGTGACCGGCACATTTGTAACTCCTACCTTATATTCTTCTTATCTCGAGCAAGCCCTGCTTCTCGAAAAGTCGAATTTAGGTTTACAATTGCTTCTAGCAGTCACTGGAACGCTCATTCTGGGCTCACCATACTTGCTGTCAGAACAATTGTACCATCTATGGCTTCTTGCCTTCTTCATGTCGCTTGGGTCATATCCCTTAAGCGATTTGAAAAGACAACCATAGAAATTCACATTTATGATCATTATATTCTTGTGATTACTAATGGATGTGGTCTTGTTTTAGAAATTTTGAAACTAACAATGGCAGCCTTAACCATTATTTTCGATGAGAACAAGCACCAACTCATGTTTCAACAGAAGCAAAGCGCGCGCACTCATAAGCGCCCTGTCAGCTGCCGAAGCGTTAACTCCCTCGGCAACTCTCTGAACTCCGGGTCGACCTCGACTCCCCGGACTATCTTCTTTGGGACGCTGGGACCATTCCCACTTCCCGAAGAACAAGCTGCGCCTGCTAAAAAGCAGAAGATCGCCTCTCAACGTGTCACTCTCGTGACACCAAAGGCGAAAGCCCAAAAGCCCGAAGCCCGCGGCACCCCCGCGAAGCCTCGACCAACAACCAACCAGGTCTACCCTAAGACTTGGTCTCCAAGACCTTCCCCAAAACAAAGAAGGTCTCAAACTTCCACCAAGCCAGCATACCTGGCCCCACTCAAGGAGAACCAGTTCTACCCTCTTGCCTACATGAAAGAGGAGAGACCCATCTCCAACTTGACTCCCAAGTCGACCCAGCATGAACCGGCTTGCTCCCACAAGCCCAGAATCAGATCACGCATCACCAGGCCTCTACATGCACCTGCTAAGGCCTACACTCCTTCGGTTCGACCCTTTATCTCTACAGGGGCCGAACTTGAAAAATTCAAAGCTTCGCTGCAACAGGCAAAGGACCGGGTCCGGATCCTGTCCTTGCCTAGCTACAAAGAAGACAGGCTCGGCTGCTGCGCCCGAGGGAGCACATCCTTCATCGTCAGAGCCCAGCCAGAGCTGACCAAAGCTCAAATCGCTCGTCGAGCACGCCGCCGTGCGTCATATCGACAAAAGAGACTAGAGAAGCAAAGGACCCAGCCTCCTACACTTCAAGTCTCCCGCAAATGGGTCGAAAAAGAAAGACCCGACCAAGTTGCTGCCGTCCATATGGTTGGAAAAACCAGAAGACGCCAAAGGTCAGCATAAAAAATCCATGTCCGACGTCCGGTGACCCGTAGCGTCACCAGGACACAAAGACATCCCGAAGAATCTCCTGCCCCTTCAAGCCAAGGACGGGAGAGTAATCCTTCATCAAGCTCTTCATCAAAAAGAATGAGCCCCAGCTCGGTCACCAGGACGATTTATTCGTTCGAATCCCGAGGGATGAACGTCTTGGCTACAAGTTCTGAGCCGCCACCTCAGAATCCACCTCGAGATGATGCGCTCACACGCATCCAGCAGTTGGAACAAGGCCAGCAGAGGATTGAAACTCTGATGGAAAACCTTCTCCTTGTCGTCCAAAATCAGGTGAACAATGAGCCTCCTCCGAATCATAGCAATAACGAGGGAAATGGAGAAGAAAATGAGTCACGCGCCCTTACCAAAAAGGACGTAGACAGTATCCTCGCCAAAGCAAAAGAAGAGGATATACTCAAAGAGCATGGGATCAAGCCACCATATCCTTTATGGATGGACTCGGTCCCGTTCCCCACAAAATTCAAACATCTTACTCTCCAAACATATACGGGGAAAGGATCAGCCAGACAGCACATAATCCACTTCAAGATCTTGACGGGAGCTATCGCAGATCAAGATGCACTCAAGATTCGCCTCTTTGCAAGTACCCTAAAAGGTACGGCCTTCGATTGGTACTCCACTCTGCCGGAGAACTCCATTCAGAACTGGGCTATGCTGGAGACACGCTTCCTGACCCACTTCCAAGGTGAGAATCATCCTGTTACTATGGCTCAGCTCTGCAGCCTAAAACAGGGAGAGAATGAGTCAACTTATGACTTCATTCACAAGTGGAAATCAATGGCGTACAAATGCTCAGATGTACTGCCACAAGCGTCGCTAGTCGACATCTGCCGTAACAATATGAGAGCAAAAATACGCTCCATGATCATCGGCAACAAAACAAATAAAAATTTTCAAAAAAAATAATAAAAATAAAAAAAATAAATAAAAATATATTTAAAAAAAATAAAAATAATAAAATAATAAAATAAAAAAAATCATTTCAAAAAAAAAAATCTCCAAAAACTCGTCACTTTTGATTTCAGATCTGAGAAATTTTGGTTTCTTCTTTTCTGAGCACTGGCGCTCGCGGAAATCGCCGAGACCGTGTTCAGATCAGAATACCATTTGCTATCCTTGATGGAACCAATCTTGACATTTCAAAAAAAAAAAAAACTCGTCACTTTTGGATTCAGATTCGAGAAATTGTGGTCTCTTCCCTTCTGAGTACTGGCGCTCGCGGAAATCGTTGAGCCCGTATTTGAATCGGAATGCCACCTGCTCTCTTTGACGAATCCATTTCTGACCTTTCAAAACAAAGAATCCCATCTCATGGATGCGATCTCCAACATTTGTGCATAGCAGTACTGGTACGTCCTTTCAGGGTCTACTGTATCTGTGACCGGCACATTTGTAACTCCTACCTTATATTCTTCTTTTCTCGAGCAAGCCCTGCTTCTCGATAAGTCGAATTTAGGTTTACAATTGCTTCTAGCAGTCACTGGAACGCTCATTCTAGGCTCACCATACTTGCTGTCAGAACAATTGTACCATCTATGGCTTCTTGCCTTCTTCATGTCGCTTGGGTCATATCCCTTGAGCGATTTGAAAAGACAACCATAGAAATTCCCATTTATGATCATTATATTCTTGTGATTACTAATGGATGTGGTCTTGTTTCAGAAATTTTGAAACTAACAATGGCAGCCTTAACCATTATTTTCGATGAGAACAAGCACCAACTCATGCTTCAACAGAAGCAAAGCGCGCGCACTCATAAGCGCCCTGTCAGCTGCCGAAGCGTTAACTCCCTCGGCAACTCTCTGAACTCCGGGTCGACCTCGACTCCCCGGACTATCTTCTTTGGGACGCTGGGACCATTCCCACTTCCCGAAGAACAAACTGCGCCTGCCAAAAGGCAGAAAATCGTCTCTCAACGTGTCACTCCCGTGACACCAAAGGCGAGCGCCCAAAAGCCCGAAGCCCGCGGCACCCCCGCGAAGCCTCGACCCACAAACAACCAGGTCTATCCCAAGACTTGGTCTCCAAGACCTTCCCCAAAACAAAGAAGGTCTCAAACTTCCACTAAGCCAGCATACCTGGCCCCACTCAAAGAGAACCAGTTCTACCCTCTTGCCTACATGAAAGAGGAGAGACCCATCTCCAACCTGACTCCCAAGTCAACCCAGCATGAGTCGGCTTGTTCCTACAGGCCCAAAATCAGATCATGCATCACCAGGCCTCTCCAAGCACCTGCTAAGGCCTACACTCCTTCGGTCGACCCTTTATCTCTACAGGGGCCGAACTTGAAAAATTCAAAGCTTCGTTGCAACAGGCAAAGGACCGGGTCCGCATCCTGTCCTTGCCCAACCACAAAGAAGACAAGCTCGGCTGTTGCGCTCGAGGGAGCACATCCTTCATCGTCAGAGCCCAGCCAGAGCTGACTGAAGCTCAAATCGCTCGTCGAGCACGCCGCCGTGCGTCGTATCGACAAAAGAGACTAGAGAAGCAACGGACCCAGCCTCCTACACTTCAAGTTTCCCACAAATGGGTCGAAAAAGAAAGACCCGACCAAGTTGCTGCCGTCCATATGGTTGGAAAAACCAGAAGACGCCAAAAGTCAGCATAAAAAATCCATGTCCGACGTCCGGTGACCCGTAGCGTCACCGGGACACGAAGACATCCCGAAGAATCTCCTGCCCCTTTAAGCCAAGGACGGGAGAGTAATCCTTCGTCAAGCTCTTCATCAAAAAGAATGAGCCCCAGCTCGGTCACCAGGACGATTTCTTCGTTCGAATCCCGAGGGATGAACGTCTTGGCTACAAGTTCTGAGCCACCACCTCAGAATCCACCTCGAGATGATGCGCTCACACGCATCCAGCAGTTGGAACAAGGCCAGCAGAGGATTGAAACTCTGATGGAAAACCTTCTCCTTGTCGTCCAAAATCAGGCGAACAATGAGCCTCCTCCGAATCATGGCAATAACGAGGAAAATTGTGAAGAAAGGGAGTCACGCGCCCTTACCAAAAAGGACATAGACAGTATCCTCGCCAAAGCTAAAGAAGAGGATATACTCAAAGAGCATGGGATCAAGCCACCATATCCTTTATGGATGGACTCGGTCCCGTTCCCCACAAAATTCAAACATCCTACTCTCCAAACATATACGGGGAAAGGATCCGCCAGACAGCACGTCATCCGCTTCAAGATCTTGACGGGAGCTATCGCGGATCAAGATGCACTCAAGATTCGCCTCTTTGCAAGTACCCTAAAAGGTACGGCCTTCGATTGGTACTCCACTCTGTCGGAGAACTCCATCCAGAATTGGGCTATGCTAGAGACACGCTTCCTGACCCACTTCCAAGGTGAGGATCATCCTGTTACTATGGCTCAACTCTGCAGCCTAAAACAAGGAGAGAATGAGTCAACATACGACTTCATTCACAAGTGGAAAGCAATGGCGTACAAATGTTCAGATGTACTGCCACAAGCGTCGCTAGTCGACATCTGCCGTAACAATATGAGAGCTAAAATCCGCTCCATGATTATCGGCAATAAATCAAAGAACCTGGGGGAATTCCTCGAAGCTTCCATGGAAGCTGAAATGGTGATCAAAGACCTCAACAGTCAGAAATCATCAAAGAAAGAGCCGACTGCTGTTACAACCTCAAAGCCAAAGAAAAAGGAGGTTCTCAATGTGCAGACTAAGTCAGCTCCTCAGTAGCCAAAGAAAGCTGAAAACAAAACTGCAGGTAAAAGGCCTGAACTCTCTGATGCCTTCAAAGAGCGAGTAGAAAAGAAATATCCGTTCGATGAAGACGTTGAAGAAATCTTTGAGGCTCTCCTAGCAAATGGCAAACTCATTTTGCCAGAGCCCAAAAGACCTGGAGACGTTGGCAAAACCAATGATCCTCGGTACTGTCCATACCATCAGATGGTTTCGCATCCTCTCAATCAATGCTTTGTTGTGAGAGAGAAGATAAACGAGATGTGGAAATACGGAGTCATCACCTTTGACAAAAACTATGGGACTGCCTCCGTCAACATGGTGTCATGTGGACAAACACCAAAATCACCGAAGAAGAAGATCACTACTTCCTTCAAGGTGATAAAAAGAATTCAAACGTCCGAAGTGTTGGTTCCTTGCCCGACACCAGACGGACAACCCATGTGGGTACATCCCGATCTCCTGGAAGATGAAAACTGGGAGATCGTAAAAACAAAGCCGACAGCTCAACAGCGAAGGCAGGCTAGGAAACATCTCCTCAGGCTCAAACGGCAAGAGAAGACCCAGCCAAAACAAGAAGTCCATGAAAAGGCAGAGGCCTCCTCTACCACTTCACTCGGGGCAACAAAAACGTCCCTTCCAGAGACTTCAAAGGCGGTAAGAAACTTCACTCTCAGTGATTTCATGCCACCTCAATTCAAAAAAGAAGCCATGCAGGGGGCATCATACTCTTGCAACTCGGTAGTTGGATTCTCCATTGATGGATACGAGTCCAGCGACACCGACGATGGATTCGAGCCCAACTACACCGGCGAGTGGGAGGAATCTCTTGAAACAGGAGAGTATCTCTCCGACGAAGAATGGGTTCCTGAAACTCACCTTATGCCAGTAATCTGGTATAACCCCTTGCAACCACAAGGATCTTGGTCTGATGATGAAGAAGACCAAGAGGCTGCACAAGAAGATGCTGTTAACCCAGCACCTGTCATTGCTCCAGTGGAAATCAACTATGTTGAGCCACACGGAGAAGACAAAGAAGAGGATCTGGCTCCCATGCCTGATCTTGAAGAATATGCAAGGATCTTGCAGCGTCTCGCTCTAGAACAAGAGCAAGATCGTGTTAACGAGCCTCCTCGCAACCCAGAGCCTGAAGTCCCTGAAGATAATCAGGTACATCCACCCTTAACTCCTGAAAATGGAGAACATTGCTGGATAGACGATCCTCTTACATCCGAGGATGAGTCTGACTCCGAGCAGGCAACATCTCCTATCAGAGCTTCCTGTAATGTAATATATCAGGACTATAGCTCTTCTGAAGCGTCGTCTGATGAGATTACCTATACTCCGACGACGCCTAGCAATGTATCCTCTGGAGCTACCTTGTCTCACGTGACTTTCACAGAGATGACACCCTCTCAGGTTTCTTCTCCTGAGACTGTGACTTCAGGATACACATTCTTCCCGACTCATCATCACGAAGAAAACCCAACTTGGGATGATGGATGGGTCAACGAAGAAGAAAAGCTGCTGGATGCTGTTCAGGACTCGCTCCCGGAAAATGCTCCGTGTAACACAATCACTGAGGATGGCAACTCTGCTGCAGATACAGCCTCAGTGGATGAAAAACGACAGCCTCTTGATCCTGAAGACAATCTTCCAAACGAAGATCCTTCTTAAGAAGCTCTCGAAGTTGGTAGAGGCACCCGCTCTGGCCGGGACTACCACAAGAATTACAACCAATATTCCTTTACTTATGTAAATCCTTCGGGAAAAGATGTTGTAAGCGCCCCCAGTGGCAACAATGATGAACATGCAGGCCCTAAGGAGGCTTTCAAGTATGACTTGGTTGAGCACTTCAAACACATACCTGCACGTCTTCACATCCTGGATTTATTACGAATGTCTCCACGCACTCGTGATAATCTCATCTCAGAATTACAAAAACTGAATGAGGATGTCGACAAACATGCCCCGCAAGTCCTCCAAATTGAAATGGACTACCGGGTCAAAAACTCTGAAACTTCCTCAAAGGGAGAAAAGAAAACTGAGGGATCATGCATCCAATGCCTCTCGGTTCAAAAGGCAGCCAGTGCAACCATCGCCTTCACTAAGGAAGACCTCCTACTTGGCGAAGCAAGGCACAACCGACCCCTGTACTTCACAGGGTACATCAAAGAAATGCCGATACATAGAGTTCAGATCGACCCAGGTTCTGCACTCAACCTTATCTCCACTTCGGCTCTTGAAGAGTTGGGCATCCCACCCAGCAAGCTAAGCCACACATCTGTATCTATCTTTGGATACGATGGGAGCACTCAAAGGCCTATCGGCAAAATCAGGTTCAAATTGCAAATCGGTGATCTTATCTCTGAGGTCACTGTGTATGCAATAAAAACCCCCTCATGCTACAACATCCTTCTCGGACGTCCTTGGATACACGAGAATGGTGTTGTTCCTTCAACTCTACATCAATGCATCAAGTTCGTCGGCGACGACGGCATGGTACATCGTGTCTTTGCGGACAGAAAACCCTTCAAAGGTAAAGAAGTCCACTTCGCAGACTCCCAGATGTATGAAGGAGAAAAAGAAGAAGAGGAAACAGCACCCCCTGCTAAAAATCTCCAGAAAGATAAAGGCAGGGCTCCTCAAAAATCACCGGAAGAAAACAACCCCTCCGGCAAATTAGAAGAGAGTAGTCAATCTCCCTTCGTCATCTCCCTCAAATCTTCAAAACCTTTGGTCATCACGACTAAAGTGAAGAAGGCGAAACAAAAGTCTGGGGGCAAATTTGTTGTTTCTCTCGTGTCTATCATGCAAGACACAGACTCGGACTCAGAGCCAGAAGACGATGCATCGTCAAGCCAAGCTGACACTCAGCAAGTTCAGCCTGCTCTCACTCCGATGGAGACACCTGCTGATGTAGAAGATTCTACGTCTGCTACCTTTGTTGTTCCGGCAACATCACCAAAGCAAAGGCCGATCTTCTTCCATAGATCGGACGCTTCTTCATCAAACTCCATGCTGGAACCTTTCCAAAATGAAGGTATGCCTCAGCTATCTCTATATAGTCCTGTGGCACAAGCTATCATGAAGAAAATGGGCTTTGACGCTCAGAACCCAGTCGGTTTGGGAGAAGGCCGCGGTATTCTCACGCCATTGGGGCCCGCCTTGACCAAAAGCCAGCTGGAAGATTGGAGACTCTACGGTCATGTAGAAAAGTCTTCATATGGGTTAGGATATGATCCTGATACTCCTCTGAGACAGTTGACACAAAAGCTTAAAAGTCGTTTTACCGACCAAGCCTCAACATCTCAAGTCCATAAAGACATCGATCTCCCTGGATATCTCTTTAAAGAGTTACCTGACAAAGATCCAGGAAGCTCATCCAATTGGTATGATTTCTCTGATGATAAAGAGGAATCGTCCGATAATACAGACTTGTGGCATCCTGACCCAGAAGAACCCTCGTCTCCAAAAGAAATACCAGACTCAACAGGCGATTGGGACTATCTCATAGCAAGCCTTGAGGAGATCACCAATCAAGAAAATCCATGGAAAGGAACAGAGCCTTGGTCTGGTAATGCAGTTGAAACTCCAGAAGGTTTCGTTGAGTTGGAAGCCTCCGAAAATATTGTGGAGGAACCACCTTCGAACCTTCCGACAGAAGATCCTGTTCAAAAGATAAACTTGGGAACACCTGATAACCCACGTCCTGTATTCATAAGCAAGAATATAAAGGATGATGAGTTACCCGAGTATATCGCTTTTCTTCGTGAGTTCGTTGATTGCTTTGCATGGTCCTATGCTGAAATGCCTGGTTTAGACCCCAAAGTAGCAGTCCACAAACTCAATCTTCAAGAAGACGTCAAGCCTGTCAAACAAGGCCAAAGAAGATTCCGTCCAGATGTGATGGATAAAATTGAACAAGAAGTTCAAAAACTCAAAAGCGTTGGCTTCATCCGTGAGGAACAACATCCAGAGTGGTTGGCCAATATTGTCCCCGTGACAAAGAAAACTGGGCAGATCAGAGTCTGTATTGACTATAGAGACTTGAATGGCGCTTGCCCTAAAGATGAATTCCCGCTCCCCATACCGGAGGTGATGATTGATAATACCTGCGGATTCGAGCGAATGACATTCATGGATGGCTTCTCTGGTTACAATCAGATAAAGATGCATCCCGAGGATGAAAAACACACTTCATTTCGGACTCCGTTTGGCGTGTATTGCTACACTGTCATGCCATTTGGTCTGAAAAATGCTGGTGCCACATATCAGAGGGCTATGATGAAAATATTCCAAGATATGCAGCACAAGACGGTCGAATGTTACGTTGATGACCTCGCCGTCAAAAGCAGAAGAAAAGAAGACCATCTCAAAGATCTTCGGGAAGTCCTCCTCCGACTTCGCAAACACAAACTGCGGATGAATCCTCTAAAATGTTTCTTCGGCGTCTCGTCGGGTAAGTTTCTCGGATTCCTTGTTCGGAAAGCTGGAATAGAACTTGACCCCATAAAAGTCAAGGCTATTCTAGAAATGCCCTCTCCAAGAACCCTAAGGGAACTAAAAGGGCTTCAAGGGAGATTGGCCTACATCAGACGGTTCATCTCCAATCTTTCGGGGAAATGCCGTCCATTCTCTCGATTGACGAAAAAAGGTGTAGACTTTGTCTGGGATGCCGACTGCGAAGCCGCATTTCAAGATATCAAGTCATACCTGACCAAACCTCCAGTGTTAGCTGCCCTTGCCACTGGAAAACCATTCATCTTGTACACAAGAGTTCTTGATCATTCTGTAGGCGCTCTGCTTGCACAAGAGAATGGTGAGGGAAAAGAAACTGCTCTATACTACCTCAGCCGCATGCTAGTAGGTGCAGAGCATCGCTACTCTCCAGTCGAAAAAGAATGCCTTGCAGTGATGTTCGCCGTACAAAAGCTACGTCACTACTTGCTTTCCAACACAGTCTACCTGGTCTCGAGGATCAACCTCTTGAAGGTCCTTGTCACGAAGGCCGGTTCTCTCAATGCCCGACTGGCAAAATGGTCCATCCTCTTGTCACAATTTGATATTAGGTATGTGCCACAAAAAGCAATCAAAGGCCAAGCTCTAGCAGATTTCCTCGCAGAGCATCCATTGCCTAAAGATTCACCACTCAGAGATGATCTCCCAGACGAACCTGTCTACAACGTGGAGACTTCCTCACCAAATGCCTCCTGGGACATGTACTTTGACGGTGCAACCAGGACAAATGAAAACAGAAAGCTGATCTCGGGAGTTGGCATCCTCTTTGTTAGCCCCGACAAATGCATGATTCCACACGCTTTCTCGCTACTGGAACCATGCACAAACAATGCAGCTGAATACCAAGCTCTGATCCTAGGATTGGAACTCGCCATCGAATCTGGTATCACCATGCTGGAAGTCTTTGGAGACTCTCAACTGATCGTCAACCAGATGAATCAGAAATATGAAGTCAGGAAGCCTGATCTGCTGCCTTATTACAACAAGGCACAATTGCTTCTGCAAAAGTTTGACATCTGTCACATCACCCACATTCGTAGAGGTGAAAACATCCGTGCAGATGCCCTGGCTGGACTTACCGCATCAATGGCGATCCAGGAAGGAAAAAACATGCAAATTACAGTGAATGAGAGAAGGATCCTCCCTCCTCTTAACACACACCAAGCAGTTGCTGAATGCCACCGAGTGGTTGGAAGTCGGATCTCTATCCTTCAAACTTCAATCGGCGACTGGAGGGATCCGTTCATTGATTACACTATGTTCGAAATCCTACCTGAAGATCCAAAAGAACGGGTAAGCATCCAAAGGCGAGCCCCAAACTTTCATTTGGATATCCCTTCAAAAATCCTTTACAGGAAATCCTTCAATGGAGTACTCCTACGCTGCTTGTCACAACAAGAAGCTGAAGAAACACTCAAAGAAGTTCACGTTGGTCTTTGTGGAGCTCATCAGGCTGGTCCCAAGCTCTACGACCAAATCAAAAGGTTGGGTTACTACTGGCCTACCATGGTACCCGACGCAATGCAATTTGCTAAGCGCTGCCAACAATGCCAAGTTCATGGAGACTACATTCACATGCCTCCGGAATGGCTGCATCCTACAGCAATCTCGTGGCCTTTTGAAGCATGGGGCATGGACATCATAGGTCCTATCTCTCCCCCTTCAAGCAAAGGTCATCGCTTCATCTTCGCCGCTACGGATTATTTCTCCAAGTGGTCAGAAGCATTTGCGTTCAACGAAATGAAGACCTCATCAGTTCTTCAGTTCCTGCGCACCAACATCATTTGTCGTTTCGGTATACCCAAGAGATTCGTCCATGATAACGGACCACAATTCCGGGATCATCGATTCTACAGGTTTTGCGACAAATACAAAATTCAAAGCTGTCCTTCGACTCCATATAATCCGGCAGCAAACGGATTAGCAGAAGCCTTCAACAAGACACTCTGCAAAATCCTCAAGAAAATGGTCTCTAGTCACAAAAGAGACTGGAGCGACAAACTGTCTGAAGCTTTGTGGGCCTATCGAACCATCGTTCGAGGACCAACCCATAGCACACCATTCTCCTTGGTCTATGGATACGAAGCTGTCGTGCCCCTAGAGGTACAAATTCCTTCTCTGAGGGTATCTCTACAAAATGACATGACTCAAGAAAGCAATGCGAAATTACGACTTCATGAGCTGGACAATCTCGATGAGAGACGGCTCGAAGCTCGACAAAGCATTGAACTTTACCAAGCACGCATGGCAGGATCTTTTGACAAAAGGGTCCGGCAACGCGCCTACAAAAAGGGTGACTTGGTTCTTGCGGTAAAAAGACCAATGGTCTTCGCACACAAATCCAAAGGCAAATTTGAACCAAAATGGGAGGGACCCTACGTCATCGACAAGGTCTTCTCCAACGGCGCATATGCCCTCCTAAACATGGAAGGCGACAAATGTATGCTGCCTATCAACGGCAAGTTCTTGAAGCGGTACTACCCTTGAAGACTTACCCAACTGGGTAAGAGCAATGCCTGTATGGCCAAAACCTGTTCTCAGGTACTCGCTCGTCAAACCCACTTTCTTTAGAATTTTCATATCAAATGTAAATATTTCTAGAGATTCAAAAACAATGCTTACTTTTACCGTTTCATTGTTCAAAAAAAAAAAAAAAAAAAAAAAACAAAAAATCCAAGTTTAGGAGCCTCTCCCTGACTTGACCAAAACTTTCGATCCTTGAACCAAAATTCATGGTTTGAAACAAAAATCCGGATTCGGGGATTTCCACCCTAGTCCACCTTACCTTTTACCACCAAATGGTTTTAGGTCAAAATTTACGACCCTCGTGTCTTTAAACAAAAAAAATTTTGGTTTTTCAAAAAACGCGGGGAAGTGACACTTAGTCGATACTCGCAAAACTCAAAAAAAAAAAAAAAACGGAAGGATGCTAACCCCATTCGATACTTCCAAAACCTCTAAAATCGTGGAGAAGCAACAAACCAGTTGATATCCACAACCCAATTTCAAAAATCGTGGAGATGTAACATACCAGTTGCTATCCACAACCCAAATTTCAAATAGTTCGAGAAAACCTCAAATTTCAAAAATCGCGGAGAAACGACATCAAGTCAGTACCCGCGAAACCAAAAGCTTTGGGAAAAGTAGGGAAGCGACGCTTAGTCGATATTTACACCCCAATTCGCGAGGAAGCGACATTCCATCGATACTTGCAAAACCTAACCGCGAGGAAGTGACATTCCATCAATACTCGCAAAACCGAATGAGCAAGGAAGCGACATTCCATCGATACTTGCAAGACCATTCAGCGGGGAGGCGACATTTGGTCGATATCTGCATTTTGAAAACCAAAACTCGGCTATAAATGCCAAAATCTGGCTATAAACGCCAAAACCCGGCTATAAATGCTACAAACCGGCTATCAATGCCACAAAAATTGGCTTTCACGCCGACAAACCAAAACTTGGCTTTCAAAAAAACTCGGCTATCAATGCCACCAAACCGGCTATCAATGCCACAAATTGGCTATCAATGCCACCAAACTGGCTGTAAATGCCACAAAATTTCAGCTTCCATGCCAACCCAAATTTTGGCTTTTACGCCATAAAATTTCAGCTTCCATGCCATCTCAAAATCGGCTTTCACGCCACAACCAAAATCAGGCTCCCATGCCAAAACAATTATTTGACAAAAGATTTTCACAAAATGACAAAGCTTTTGATCAAATCCCATTTAGCAATTGCTTTCATCACAAAAAGATTTGAGTGAGCGTAGGGAACACAAAAAAAAAAGGTACCAAAAAAATACATGTGGTACCAAAGCAAAAAAAAAAAAAAAAAAAAAAATAGAAAGTGTTCACAAGCACTACAAAAAAAAAAAAAAAAGAAAAGTACCAAAAAAATACATGTGGTACCAAAAAAAAAAAAGAATGGTTTCTGCTATAAAAAATCAGGAGCTCAGCCAAAAATGGTCTCCAGCCAAAGCTTCAGCTCCTCAAGCAAACTTTTGGCATCAGCCGTCAGAGTTTCCAAGGCACGCTTCTTCAGGAACTTGCCATGAGATGCTGGCGAATGCCGTAACCCTTCTTTTACACCGGGAAGCTCTTCCCCAGCAGTTTGCCATCGTTCGTTTTCTAGAGTCCTCCTCTCGAGAACTTGACCGGCATCTGCAACCCTGCGAATCAGAGTACTCTCCCTGTCACGAGCCTCTGTTATAGCAGCCCACTTCGTATCGACTTGTGCCTTCAAATGCTCAAGACGTTTCCTGGCCTCCTCAACTTCCCTATCAAGGACGTTAAGGTCATGCCTCAATCCGATGATGGCTAGCTCTTCCTTATTCTTCTCCCGAACTAGCTGCTTCTTGCTTTGTGTAGCCTCATTCAGGTCAGACTTAGCCTTATCAGCAGGGTCCAAGAACATCTCCTTGAAGAATTGGTCGTCAGGGAAACCCATGGTCTCAAACCACTTGTCACCCAGTGCAATGATCCTATCAACGATCGCCCTGGCACCTGTGACATCCAGACCAACCTCTTCGGTATCAGTGAGAATCTCCTGTACATGTGGGATCATGCCAAATCCGGTATCCAGGTGTCCAGAAAGGAGAGTCTTGATCCAAGAACTCAAAACCCGAGCCAGCACCTTCTTCGCAAATTGAAGAGACGAACTGGATGAAGATTCACCCTTCTCCGCTGATCGGCTGCTCATGTCATGTCCCATTGGAAGAGTAACAAAAGAACTCTTTTCACTTGGAGCCACTGGAGAGGGAATCTCAACACGAGGCATCTTCTCAATCATGTCAGAACTGGTCTCTACCTCCGGATCGACCTCTGGCATCCCTTGCTCTGATTCTGAAGAAAGCGATGGACTCTCTTCTGTCACTTCAAAACCTGCAAATGAAACACGAAAAGGTATGAATATGATCCTGTTCAAAAAAAATCATCAGGGTCATCACTACAAAGTACCTTCTTCGACGACTGGCGGAACACTCTCTTCCTCCATGAACTCATCAGAAGCATCATCAACATTTGCGTCCATTGATGGTTCAAAGTCATCGGAATCCTGTGGCAAGTCAGCTGACAAGAAAAATGTTAGCAAATCAAGTCGCAGGCAAAAAAAAAAGAGAAAGCGAAAGAAGTTATACCAATTGGAGATTCTGGAATCATTCCAGAGTCCCTCGGTTCTTCTTCAGATGCCATAACCGGCTCCATCACCGCCTCATCGGTCGGAACCTCAGGCATCGGCAAGTCTTCATCCTCTGCTAAAAAAAAAAGCAGCAGCAGGGTGAGAAAACAAATCAGAACATGGAAAGCCCCATGAAAGAAGCAAAAAAAGGAAAAGGAGGAATCATACCTTCACCGATGGTCTCTTCTTCCCGAATCCTCTTCTCCGGAGGTTCGTCAGCTTCCCCTGGCACCTCCTCATTGACAGTGAGAGGGACTTCCACATTAGGAGAGTCTTCGTCCCGCCCCGTGTGACGCTGACTCCTCCTCCTCTTCCTACCTCTACGGGTTCGCTTCCTAGAAGAACCCGCCCCACTATCAGAGTCAGGTTTCTCACTTGACTCCTCACTGGATGGTTTGCTCTTGCCAGTAGACTCCACGGAAGCTCGCCTCTGTGCCGCTTGCATCCAAGCGTCGAGCTCAGCTTCCTCCTGTTCTAGCTGCTCCAAAGCCTCATCAGGTACTTCCCGAACAGCTTCAGAACCAATGACGCCCTGGTCACCGAGAAAGCCTATCTTGTGCTTCTCTCCAGAAAGGAAGGCCCAAACTTCCTCTCGCCGGACGCCATCCGACTTTCCAGTACCTTTCCCTGAAGACAGCTTTACATCAAGCTCCTTCTTGGAAAGCCCCCGATATGCCAAAAAGCTCTCCGCGAACCACTTTGTAAAGCCGGCAGTTCGGAAAGTCGACAGCTCAGGATAAGAAATCGTGGCAGTAGTGTCTTCAGCACTATAGAAAGCCCATGCATTTCTGCCATCCTGCAAACCTCCAAAACGCTTCACCATACTCGAAGGCGCTCCAACAACGCCTTGAGAGAAGCCCAACTGAAGCGCAAAGCGAGAAGGTACATACGGCTGGATGTCGACGAAAAGATGTCTGCGGTACACCATCATGCCGACTCGTATGCTGAAAAGCCACTCCTTCTCTGCATTGGTCAAAGGGTAATGCCTTCCCGACCCTGCTCTCGTAGAGTCTCGGGAGGCACCAAAATCAAAAGCCTTCTTCCGCAACTCCGGAGAAAGCTTAACTGAAGACTGCCCCATCTCGACGTCCCTGAACCGTCGGATCCTCATGCGGGCAAACAAAAGTGATTCAGATACGGCTTTTTCCTTAGCCAATCGAATCATCAGAGGATCATCATCCTGTGCAGCACCCAGCTGGTGGAAGCCAGGACAGTGGTATACAAACCACGAATAAAAGATATGGGCTGAAAATACCCTATTCATAGGGAGCCCAAGCCGAACCAAGAAAGCAGCAGCCTGCAGTTCGGTACACAGGTAGGAGTAAAGAGCGGGCACCAAAGCAAGCCGCTCTCCAAACGCCATCTGACAAGCCGGAAAAATACAATGCGGCCTGATGTGCGTCCCATCTCCACCAGCAAAAATAGCCTCACCTAGCCAAAAAGTGAGGTAAACAGCAAGATCTCTCCGCAGTGTAATGTCAGAACAAATGACATCTGTGCTCGCGAAGAAACCCTTCAACTCTTCCTGCATGGCCGAAGTCTTCTTCCTGTCTTCCCGGGTCATGCTATCAGAAGGTTCTCCACCGTCGAAGAAGTTAGGGAACGAAGAGCCACAACTCTTCCAACTGCTGGATCTTACTTTCGAGCCCTCCTTCAAAAAATCATAGAAGGCGACGAGCTGAAAGTATAGGAGCCTGAACTCCTCTGACTGCTCCTCAAGGACGCTGTCAATCGGCATGAACTCCTCATAGAGTTTGCCAAGGATGGGCAATCCAGTAATAGCACTCAACTCCTTCAGAGAAAAACCAATCTCACCGTTCGTGCCAACGAAGGTATTGGTCTGAGGGAGGAAAGACTCCAACATAGCCATGAAGGCATCATCGGAAAAAGTCACGGTCTCCCTAAAAGCGCGGACCGCGTCAAAAATCCCGGCTTCCTTCAAAACGGCGCCCCCAATCAGCAAGGTGTGGTCAGTCCATGACTTCCAATCGGAGTCAGCATTAAAGCGACCACGAAGTCGAAAAGGCTTCACCCAATTGTTGCCGTCACCGCTGAAAACGCCAAGGCCCACCGGTCTCAAATCGACCGATGGATGATCAGAACCTTGGTAACCACTGGCTGGCATCAACACGTCCATACGGACAGGTGGCTTCTCCGCAAAACCGGAGGGTCCACCAACAAAAACCCCGGTCTTGATCACACTGGTCCTCTTCACCCAGCTCGGAGGATCTTCCCTCTTAGGGCACGTGGGAGAAAGGCTCAGGATCGAGATGGTCCGATCAAAAGACGACCGGGTAGAAATAGTTCTCTCCTCACCATTTGCTGTGTAAGAGAACTGAAAACATCTCCTTTGGTATGTCAAGTCGTCAGGGACTGCATCTCCAAAGAAGAAGGTAGGCTTGGGTAAAACCCTCAGATCGTCCATAACCCAAGGACGGTTGCTTACCATGATCTTATGGAACTCCTCATCCTTGAGAGCAATCAATCGCTGTCTCATCTCATCGCGATTGAGGGAATCGCACTCTTCCAAGTTCTTCTCAACAAACTGGACCTTCTCCCAGGCTTGCTGAACGGCCACATTAGAAGATCTAGCAGATCGACGAGGTACGCTTGTAGCAGGCTCTTTACCCTTGTTCGCTCTGGAGGAACCACCTGCAAAGGTTGGAAAAGAAAAAGATCGTCATCAAAATGACAGGATTTCGCTGTGAGGATCCTTGTTCGTCATCAAAAGAAAAAAGGATCACTTTGTCCCACCAAAAATCTGGCGAAATTTTGGCATGACTCCGGGGCAATTCCAAAGAAAAAGGAAATACCCCGAAAGAAATAGAAAGTTTTGAAGATGGGCTCAACATCGCTGCGAGCTCCGAAACTCCAAACTTTCGAAACCTCAAAATCTCCGCAAAATCAAAAAGGGCTCAACATCGCTGCGAGCTCCAAATTCCCAAATTTGCAAAGATTTTCAGGTATGCTATCACATCATGCTACTCAATTCAATTTACAAAAAGTACATGCATGAACATCTAGATTTGCATAAAAAACGCAGTATCATGATGCCAAAAAAAAAAAAAAAAGGGAAACTTTCTCAAAAAAAAAAGGGAGAAAAAAAAAAAAATCAGGCCACGTGGCCGTTCGGACCAGATCCGTACGACCCACAAAAAAAAAAAGAAAAAAAAAAGAGAAAAGAGACACGTGGAAAAGAGAAAAAAAAAACAGAAATCACGTGGAAAAAAAAAAGAAAAAAAAAAGAGAAGAAGAATAGAAAGAAAGGAAAAAAAAGAAAAAAAAAAGAAGAGAAACTTTTTTTTTTTTACCATCCTATTCTCTACATAAAGTTTTCTTGAAAGAAAAAGGGAGAAAACTTACTTGAAGCCATTGATGGAGAAGAAGAAGGAAAAAGCTTGAAGATCCTTGAAGAAGAAGAACTCTTGGTCTTGGAGCTCTCTTGAGATTGTTGCAAAAGAAAGCAATAAGAGCAAGAGATCCTACCTTCCTTTGCTTTTATAGGAGAGAGCAAATCAAAGAAGGAAACAAAGAAGAAAGGTAAGTGTTACTAATTAGTAACCTTACCAAAAGAGAAGGAATTAGAAAGATTCTTTCCCAAAAAGAAAGATGTCTTTGAGAGATTTTCTCCCAAAATCAATCAATGAGAGATTCTCTCCAACAAAATAGGATATTGAAGATTCTTTCCCAAAAAGAAAGATACCTTGAGATATTCTCTCCCAAATTAAGGGAATATGAGAGATTCTCTCCCATAAAGCTATTTTTAGATATTCTCTATCCAAATGAGATATCTTTAGATATTCTTTACAAAAATGGCCCCACATGTGATCTAAGCCATCCTAAAAAGCTTAAGGTCCCATGGGCTAGCCCATATGAGCCAGGTTTGACCACCTAGGCACTAAAAAAAAAAAAATGGGCTTTTAGTCAGAAAAAAAAAATCCCTCTTACCAAGAGGATACAATAATGGTTCCATGCCTCTTTTGAGTTGATTGAACCATACAAAAAAATCCCAAGCCCCATGAGCTTCCAAAAATCAAACCATCCAGCCTCATATACCAAATTGAGCCAAAATCTTGAAATTGACATTTCACAAAAATCCAAACCACTCCAATGGACCCACACAGTCCCAAAGAGTGACCAAAAACCAAATCCTGGTCCCCTAACTTGCCACATACAGCTTGTTAGGTCACAAGACCAAAACCAAAAACCAAATCATGATCCCCCAACTTGCCACATACAGCTTGTTGGGTCACAAGGTCAAAACCAAAACCCGACCCCCTAACCTGCCACATACAGCTTGTTAGGTCACAAGGTCAAAAACAAAAACTCAAATCCACATCCCTGATGTCATCTTCAAAACTTTACCTCGAGATAATATTTGATTCCTTTCATTACCATAAAATTCCCCTGGAAGCTCAAAGGCTACTCTACCAAAGGAAAGATTGCTCAAAGACTCTTGGTCAAGACTCAAGCTCTCCTTCAAAAATCTCTTCGAGGCACATCGACTACAAAAGTCAAGCAACTCGTCGCTGTACCTCGAGGGGGCATTTGTTGACACCAAAAATGTCACTTTGCCTCTTCAACATCAAGAAAGCTGCATGAAGTCGCAACCTGCCATAAATAGGCAATGCAATTTCTCCAAAAAAATCAAATCTTGTCAGAATCAAACAAAAACTGCAAGATCCTTCAAGATAGCCAAGAGAAGAGTACACATGAAGTTTCGGGCCATTTCAGAATCATTTGGCCTAACTTCGCTTCTCCGTTAGCTAAAATGGCGCTCCCGGCGGCGACATCATCGGAGACGTCAAAACTTCGATCAGAGCCTACAGATGACTCCAGCATGTCTCAAAAGGGCTCCATGCCAAATTTCAAGTCAAACCGACAACGTTTGACCCTCCATCAATGCTCGAGCAGCAAAATCAAGCCTCCCGGCAGCGGGAACCACCGAAGCCTTCGCTCATCAAATCAAGTGCATGAGTGGCTTCAACATGCTTCCAAAAGGCTGCACGTCAAATTTCAGGTCATTCTGACAACGTTTGACCAGGTTTCGATGCTCCGAGAGAAAATCAAGCCTACCGGCGGCGGAGCAACCCGGGACCATGACATCCAAAACGGAGCCCATGGAACGTCTCAAAATGACTCCAATAGGCTCCCTGTCAAATTTCAGGTCAATCGGACATCGTTTGGCCACATATCAAAGCTCGACATTTTCCCCGCAGCAAAATCAAGTGAAGCATCGACGGGACCCCAAACGGCTTCAAAACTCAAACAAAAGCCTATGGTTGGTCTTATTTATTGTTCAGGAGGCTTCACCTCAAATTTCAGGTCATTCCGACATCGTTTGACCAAGTTTCAGCTTCTGGCGGAAAATCAGCAGCTCTACACGACAAAGTCGTCGGCTTTCCCGGAAAATTGGAAACTTTGCACTCTAAAAATGCAAGGATTCTCATCAGGTTTTCTACAGGGAAATCAAGCCAATAAATGAGAAGAAATGTCAGGAAAAATATAGAAGAAAACGGCGACGAAAAAGACCTCAAAACGACCGCAAAACGGGCTCCGAAGGGAAAAATTCCCCCAAGGTCGCAGGCCCCTGCGACCATGGCCCATGGTCGCCGGCGACCATGGAGGTCCGGGTCACCGGATTTTCCGCCGGTGACCCGTTTTTCCGTCTTTTTTCGCGTTTCGCGCACTTTGGCCCCTGTGGTTTCCTGAAAATGTGATTTTTAGTGCTTGAAATTGACTCATATCCTCCGACATCCGTCAAAATCACGGGTCAACCTCCAAAAGCATAAAATCATCGTTGATCGCTCCAAGATCGCCAACCGGTAGACCAAAAAAGTGCTCTTTCTGTCCGACCGATCGAGAAATCAACAAGACAGATGTCACCGGCCCGCTCTTAGCTATCAATGTCTGAAGTTACATGTTCATCCGATGTCGATCAGCATGAAGATCCATCAATGATCATCGCCAGAAGAATTCCAGAAGACACGGCACGGCCCGCGACTCTTCGACTGCTCGGCGACCAATTAATGTGGTTAATTAACTAGCTTTATTATAGTCATTAATTCATTTCTTTGGACGGCCCAATCAGAAGCAAGCATTTGGGAGTTACAAGTCAATTGATTCATGGCATTTAAACCATGAAACTCCTCCCATTATGGTAATTAAGGTGATTAAAAGCCCTTAATCTCCATCGGCCAATCAGATTCAAGGAAAAAGGAGTTACAAAATCAAGAAATAAATCTTGTAACTCCTCCCATTAAAGCCATTAAGGCTCATAAACCCTCCTAAATGGCTACCAAAAGCCTATAAATAGGAGAGCATTCCATTGAAATTCGGATCGGAGAAAGAGAGCAGAAAATCGAGATCGATCGATCGGAAAGAATCCAGAGCTCGTATCCAGAGAAAGAAAAAAAGAGAGAAAAACTCTGCTGAAGTTTTGTACCGGCCACCACTACAGGGTGACAAAAGTCCCCTTGCCTTCTCCTGCTGCCTCCAATGGCTTAGACGTGGCTTTTCAGCCCGTCTACTTAGCTTTTTATTGGACATAGGACCTTCTCTTGGTCTTTGTCCTCTAAAAACCTGAGGTTATAGCCAAGCCAAGCGAATCAAGAGCATCTTCTGTTCTCATCTGCATGGATGATGGCGAAGCCCATACATGGCTTGCGACCGTCAATCTGAACGAGTCCCCCACAATCTCCTGAAAAGTTAGATCCTCCTTTTCTTGCTTTTCATTGTAGTTTGTATTTTTCTAAAAGAGACAAAAATCACAACTCTTGTCTTTCATTATTGATGAGAATTGTAAATCGGCTATAAACGCCAAAATCGGCTATAAACGCCACAAAATCGGCTATAAATGCCAAACAAAATCGCCTTTCACGGCAAACCAAGAAAATGTCTCTTTTCTTAAATATTTGTGCAATGGAAAACTTGAAAGAAGTTGATTTCCTTTTTACTTGCGAAGGTTGATCTCCGGATTACCACTTGCAATTCCAAGTAAAATAGAAAATCTGGCACACCCACACAAAAGAAATGTTGATGCACGCTTCAGGCCCGCCAGGGCGCGAAAGGGCCAGACCCGACGGACTCCCACGTTCCGCCGACCCCGGTAGCCGCCCCACGGCGCCTCGGAGCGCGTTCCATCACGCGCCACCACCTGCAAGTACCCCAGACCACCATCACCGTTGCCCTATAGTCGCGGTGTCGTCGCAGGACAGCCAGCCTCCTCCTTTTTTGTCACCCTTTTCTCCATCTCTCTGCCCTTTTCTCTCTCTCTCTCTCTCTGTTTTTCTTTTTTCTCTCTGGCATTGAAACAAATCAGATAAGCCCTTCCTTTCCCTTTTATTCTGGCCACAGTAGTCGAGAGGCACAAAGGACCAACCTCACTTATACAAGTTGGTCATTGTTGGGCTTGACCTGAACCCAACCCAACCAGTAACATCTTCTATTCAGATATCTGCTGCTTTACGAGTAGGGACTCGTTGATCTTACATTTTCTGGCATTTTCGTTGATAAGCATTGTTAACATTCTGCCGCATCGTGGTTATAAGTTTTGATTCTTCACTTTGCTGGATCTCTTCTTTATGGCATCTCGACACTCAGGGATCAACATCATCCAATGAGGATCATTTCTGGGATCAAGCTAGCATCTTCTTTCTGTGCGATCAGCATCTCGGCATATTAGTGTTCCATTGACTGACTGATCGACTGACCCCAAATCATTAATTGGGGTCCACCTCTGATCAATAGCTCCTGTCAAGAACTCTTCTCAGGTCACCACTTTATCTGAGATTTCTCATTCTCGTTTAGAATTTTTTTTTCTGCTGGTTATGGAGAAACAAGATATTATTTCTGTTAAATTAGATGGCAAAAATTAGATGGCATGGTCCTTTCATCTCCAACACTTTGTGGAGGGAAAAGGACTAAGGGGATTTCTTGATCGCATAACTGTACAACCCACTGATGATGCTAAATCTGCTGCAACTTGGTCCCAAAATAATTCTAAAGCAGTTACTTGGATTCTTAATTCCATTGAATCCAACATTTGCTCTTCCTTGCAAGCCTTTAAGAAGGCTTCAGATATGTGGGGTCATCTGAAGAAATTATATCATCAAGAAAACAAGGTGAGGCAATTTCACCTAGAGACTGAATTAGCTAAATATGGGCAAGGAGATAAAACAGTTCAAGACTATTACAATGGTTATCTTACTTTATGGAATGAAATTGATTCCATGATCTTGATCGATGTACCAACAAAGACCCTTTCCTCTGTCATTAAGATACAAAAGAACGCTCATATTAGCCAGTTCTTAATGAATTGACGGCTTGAATTTGAGTCAGTCCGAGTTGCATTATTAAACAGAGAGGTACCTCCAAATCTTGATACTTGTGTTCCGGAGGTTCTGAGAGAAGAAAGCTGCCTCCAATCCTAGAATCATATAAATGAGGAACCAAAGGCCTTTCTTACTCATGCATCTGAAGCTCTGGCTCAGAAAACTACTCAAGGACAGCAGGTTCAATGCTTTGAATGTAACGCTTTTGGCATGTTGCGAAGCATTGTAGAAAGAAGAACTTTTGTAATTACTGCAAAAGAAATGAGCATCTCATTTCTGAATGTACTTGCCGACCTCCACGAAAGCTTAATTCAAATCAGCAGATACCCATCTACAACAAGCTAGCCCTCCAAGTACAAGTTGCAGAAAGTGACACCAGTTGTTCTCAGTCTATGTGTTTCACACCAGAACAAATTCGAGACAGGATCAATGCTTCTGTTGCATCTGCATTTACGTCAATGGGTTTCTCTGGTCGGTATCCCTCTCTTGCCTTATCTACTTCCCTTTCACCTTCATCATAGTTTATAGACACAGGGACCTCCAACAACATGACTGCTGTCAAAAAAAATATCCATGCCATCCAACCATATACTGGCAATGATAAAATTGTTGCTGCTAATGGTAAAAAATTGTCTATCTTTGGCATTGGATCAATAGCCCTTGAGACTGCACAGGACCAATCTTTTCTTCTCTCTTATGTTTATTTTGTGCCTCATTTATTTGCTAATTTACTATTTGTTGGCCAGTTAGTGGATAATGGATACTTTGTTCACTTCAATTCATCTGGTTGTGTTATATAGGATCTGCAAAATGGGAAGGTGATCGGGACGGGGAGTAAGCAAGGACAGTTATTTCTACTTGATACTGGCCTTCGATCTCTTTTGGCTACTTCACTTAGTTCTATCACTACGTCAAAAAGGCCAGAAAATGACTGTCGAAGACGGTCATTTTTCTTAAAAAACGACTGCTAAAAGCAGTCGGACGAGCAGTCGGCAAAATCGCAGTCGTTTTTCGAAAACGACTGTCATTGACAGTCGAAAACTTGTCAGATTAGCGACTGTCTATGTCAGTCAATTTTTTTAACGACGGACATCGTCGGTCGAAAATATTTTAAGTCATTTTTTAAAAACTATATTAAAAAACGACTTATCATTCAATTAACGACTGTTTGGAGCAGTCGTTTTATTAGAGTCTTTTTAAAGGGAGCAGTCATTTTATTAGGGGGTTTTTAAAAAAAAATATTTCAAAATTAATTTTTAAAATTTATATTTTTCTAATAAAAATCCTGTAATTCTCAAAACTGTAAATTAGCATCAATCATACAAACATCCATTATCCATCAAATAAATAACTCAAATAAGCTAATAAATCATCCTTCCACTTAAAATTTAAACCATCAAAGTAGCTACAGTAAATAGTAAAAAATTAACAAAAACCACGTTCACGTTTGGTATTACTAATTCCACGATCACACACATCAGAGCAAATACTACAAATAAAGTCATCTAATAGTAAATCATGTGGGCTTTGAAACTAGCCAAACACGGTTCTATATGTGGGCCAAGAAATGATGTCACCCACGGTGAGATCCCCAAATGTCTTTTCTCCACCCAACAACTCTACGTCAAACTTCAAGATCTCATCTACAACGATCCTATAGCATCCTTCCTCCTCAATTGACAAACCGAGAACGCGTCCAAGGGCAACGGTAATATCTTTTCGCACGTAATGCAACAACCTGCACGTACCCTGGCGTGTATTAGTGTTCGGTTGATTTGTACATGCCACTTGACATGAGGAATTATCTTGAGCCTACAAACAATATTACAAATGCATTGTATCAGTATTTCATCAATCAAGATAATTAATTAATTTATCGAATCGATCATGTAAGAAACATAAACATTGTACCTGAGATGAACTACCATGATAAGTTGAAGGTTGCACTTGTGTCCCACCTTGGGTAAGAGTTTGTTTCAGTTCATCCATTTCCCTTCGAATGCCCATCTGATCCTCCTTCAACCTTTTCACCTCAGTTTGAAGATGTGTATTGCATTCATGCTCCTCCTCTAAGGCTCTTTTATAAGGAGCTGAATGTTTTATGGTCGTTTTTGAAATAGTGCCTAAGCCACGTACGCGTCCTCGGCTATCACGACCAAATACCTTTGAAAAAAAAAAAAAAACAAGTATACCATAAAACCCACAAAATTAAAGATTACAAACATTAAAAGATATTATGATCAACAAGCAATAAAAAGATACCTTCGCAACTGCATCATGGTCTAAATCACCTTGTGCAACCGAGCTGTCAGATTCATATGTAGTAATAACATCATCTTGCAATAACAAAAAAGGATAAATAAGAAGCATAAACACATTTTGGGGCAATCATTAATAGATACTTCATAAAAATGTTCCTAAGAAAAATTTCTAATGTAAAAGATTTCTCGAAATTTCGGCATAGTCTCCCCTGTACATGTGACATTTTATTTTTTTTTTTACCACCTGCTAAGTACCTGCACATGACAAAAAAGAAAAAAACACTTCATATAAACAACCCAATGCCCCAACACACTACAAAGTCATTCACCACTACACCATCAATCATACACCATTCGACCATAGCACTTCAATGCCCCAACACACTAGAAAGATGCACCCAAAAAAAATTAGAAAGCTTGAGGATCCTGATGAAAATAAATCATTGGGCACTGTGGTGGAATTCTTATAATTAGGGGACCATTCAATGTTTCTGCTAAAATGATATTTTTAAGACTTGATTTATGCCACAAATCAAGTACTTTGTGCGGGCTTCCTTTTGTGTATGAATATTACCTGCAAGGATAGTATTTTTTGTGCAGTTTCGGTAACCAACAATTATGGTAATCCTTCAAGAAGTTTATTATGTCTCTTTACAAAATGCCAATGTCAATTGTTATTTGTGTAAAGATGAACAATTAGAATTCTTTCAGACTTTCAGATCTTTCTCCATTTCATGCAAGGATGGATGGTCCTACAGTTTGGATAAAAACTACTGTGTGAAAGGTTTGGGGAGAGGAAATGAATTCCTGGTGATTGATTTCCTTTTGGATTGAGGGATCCCCAATTGGGTTGAGTGATTCCAACCAAATCTATCTCCTCCTGAAATTGTAATGATTTACAACGAGTACTTGAAGTTTCCCTGTTGAAATGGAAAGAAACACAACTTGATTCTTGCATTTTCCCCATTTTTTGGTTACATTGGTTCTTACTTGAAGTGTAGAAAAGCTTCGGTATGAAATTTGTTTATGGGAGGAAGTGGTTCCTGGTGACTGATTCCCTCGTTTTGAGTGGGTTCTTGTTGGATTGAGTGATTCCCACTTCAGTTGGGCATTCCCAAAACCAAATTTATGTTCTGTACTTGAAATTTCTCTTTTGAAATAGAGATAACTATGATTTAATAATTTTAGCATTGTTGCATTGTTTTCTTATTGCTGTTCTTACTTTATATTATATGTTGTTCTTAGAATTGGTTACATGCAAATTTCCTGAGATAGCGATCCTGTATAGAGTGCATATCTGCCTGCAACTGTGCTTTGATGAAATTTTTACTGTTTTAATATATGCATTCTGCTTACTTTACTGATGCATTTTGGTATATGAATTTCATGTAATCTGATTTTCCTGCTATCTTCTTTCATGTTAGTTTGGGAGCTGTTAGATTTACTTATGTATGGGAACTTTTTTCCATATGATGTGATGCTTTCATGATTCTGTTTGGAAAATTTACTAACTTCCCAAACACGGATCTGGATTATTCGGGCCTGATGCATCTGAGATTAGGCAGAAAAAAAATGCCAATGTCAGTTGTTAAGAAGCTGGATTGCATTCGAGGGAATTTCTATGGGATCGCAATGATGGGAAAAAGAAGTTATATCTTCTAAGGTGAAGTGTCAAGATAGAGGAGAAGGGGGTTGGGTAAAGGTACCATTGTGATTGAGAACTGGGTGTTGCTTGTTAAATGGTGGTGGAGGTTTGCAAATGAGAAGGATGCATTGTGGAGTAGAATTATTGCTTCTAAATGGTTAGGATAGCTAGTATGAGTTCCTAATGTAGGCCCTTGAAAAGTTGAAAGGGCTCACTCTGATTCCAAAATATGAAGCAACAATGAAACCAAGCTCCAATCACAGTTTCTCTTTAGAACTCAACTGCTTTGAGTTACTTGGAGTTTGCTTGCCAGATTGGGTTTGAATTATTTACAGAACAGTTTTCTAATTGGAACAAACATGATTCTGTTTTGTGCAGAATTACAGCGGACGACACATGGATAGAATAGATTCAATTAATTCAGAGAATATGGTTCCAATAAATTCAATATGGGATGGTATGTTGGAGTGGGTCAGAAAGGAAAATCTTTCATTGGTCTGACCCATTCTTGACAATTCAGACCTACTGACCATTCAACATTTCTATTTGGGTTGCGTTTTTTCTTACTTTGGTGTATATAATACTAAATTTGTGTATGATTTATCTTTCAGCACTCTTCCAAAGCACAAAATGATTTACTTCACACAAACACTTCATATAAACAATTCAAACGAATATTAAATAAAAGGGTTCTCAAGTAACAATTCAAATGAATAATCTATTCACCAATTATAGTAAAATGGTTCTCACCACATGGGGGTTCGATGCTGATCCATCCTTCCTTTTATGGGTGGCCAAGAAGAGATCCGTGCGAGTTAATGGTTGATCCGGATTTTTTGCTTTCTGTAAAAAAAAAAAAAATGGAATATTTTATGACGATATACTAGCACAAGTACCCATGCTGAGCACAACTGTCCATACAATATTCAATGTAAAATTCTATTCATTCAGTCTAATTCTTTTTATGTGTCTTGTAATCAACCATCTATAAAAGAATATAGTATAATTGCAAAAACAAGATATGTGCACAAATCTTACCAACTCTGCAGCCACTCTGGCCTGTCCCTTCTTGCCCGTTGTGTGCGGGCTCTTCAACTTTGACCTAGCAATCTTACCTGCCTCCCTAGCAGCTAAGGCCGCCGACGTCGAGGATATGTCCACAAATTTTACCCAATCTTCTAGTTTCACAAACTTGGGCACATTGCTCTTCCTCTCTGCATCTGTGAGGTATTTGTCTATTGCCTGATGACGAAGAACATACTTCCAACCTTTCCACGATATGTTTGCTTTCTTCATAACGAATTTTTTATGGATCTCACTGATGATGTAGGTGCTCTGCAAAGATTATGAATGAGGAGTTATGAATATAATGAAATGCTGATATAAAACTTTAAATTATATAAATGCAAAAGTACTCACAATCACGCCATTCCAAATTTGCTCCTTAATCTCACTTGGCACATTTGTCCATGCCTCATATGTCGGGGACACATATGTCCTCACCAGATTTCCTATCAACGAACTCAGTTGGGCAGCATCTGGTCCGATAGGTTGGTCATGCTCGCCAAAAGTGATTGACTTAGGCATGCCTGTTTCGAATTGACTACTGTAAGGATTAGTTCGTTAAGAAGAAATAAAATATAAGTGAATACATATAATGATTGTTGGCAATATTTACTCTCGCGAGAACTACACCCCGACGGTGTAGTTGCTGACGCAGCAAAACTTTGTGTGTTGATTGATCATGTGACATACTGGCTGTAAAAAAAAAAAATATGAACTTTGAATATTGTTGTCATATGAAAAAACATTGAAATGTAAAAATAAGGAAGGAAACTAGATCGATGAAACATGAAAAAAATTCCAATTTAATGAAACATGATATGTAAAAATTGGTCCATTTAATGAAATAAATATGCAATGAGAAGAATATTGACATGAACTTGTCACCTCATATGATATCAACATCCATAATATCATCATGTAATGCTATGATATATGCGTTTTCATTCATTCTAGCCTCAAAGACTAACGGATTTTCATAAGAGTCCATGTCTTGATTAAGTCTTTTTGGAGCATCTAACACAACATGCCACTCTTCCGTAGGACGACTTTGATCTTTGCAATAAAAGACTTGAGAAGCTTGAGAAGCAAGAATAAATGGCTCATCTGATTCTTTTGTAGTTCTCATTAACCTCTCTAAATTAACATATCTCAAGTTTGTTTCTGGATCAACTCTAATGCTGTTTGTGTTCTCTATACGCACCCAATCACAGTTGAATACTACTACTTTGAAGTCATGGTAATCTAACTCAAGAATTTGTCTAACAATGCCATAGTAAGGGACCTCCTCAGATACAAAATTAGTATCGTTTACACTAGATCTGAACTTAATTAGAGCTTGCATAGAGACCCCGCTGTTTTGTGTTGTTTTCGATATTTCCGAATCCGCTGTGCAAAAAACATATCCATTTATCGCATATGAGGTATATGAAATAGCCTCAAATTTAGGTCCATCAGCAATCCTTTTCAAGACACTATTTTCCTCATTTTGTAATTGTTGTCTAAGCCAAGGAATGTAATCCATCTCCTTTTCCGTTCGTATGGCGCCTCTCCGATTCTGAACATTAGATACATGCTCCTGTACGTATCTATCATAATTCCTGAAAAAAATTTAGTTTAAAATTTAGATGCATTATACATGTAAAAAATTAGTTAAGAACAAAGAATTTAACCAAATTTCTCCTACTCTTTCCATGCGACATTCTCCACAGACGACTCCAATACCCATTTACGTGCTTGCTGGTACTGCACAATCTCAAGATATTCGACCTTCCCCTTTTTATCAATAGGATAGGCACATAAACCATCATCGTCCATCCACTTCCCCCGTGCTTGCTTATGGCTTCCTTTTGTACCATTTGGCATATAATTCATGGCATACATTATTGCTTCATCCATGCGAAAGCACTCTAAAATAGAACCCTATGGATAGGTATGATTCACCACATATCGTTTGAATGTTTTCATCATCCTGTCACATGTGTCATTAATAAAATCTCTACAGTAAACATTATTAAGGGGAAAAAAGATATATTTAGCTTTGAATTTGATTTACCTCTCAAAAGGATACATCCATCGATATCTAACGGGCCCGCAAATTTTTGCCTCATCCGCCAAGTGCACAACAAGGTGTATCATAGATACGAAAAATGAGGGCGGAAAGTACTTTTCGAACACACATAATGTTTCTACAATGCTATTTTTCATCTTCAGCAGCTCTTCACGGTTTATAATCTTCGAACACAAGACATTGAAAAAGATAGACAACTGTTGAATAGCAGCACGTAATGGCTTCTGTGATTCAAATGCGTACATCAACATCACTGGTAGTAGTTGTTGCATGAGAATGTGATAATTATGAGACTTAAGGTTTTTGAGCTCCAAATCATCCAAGTTTACATTATGTCTCCAGTTACCACTATACCCAATGGGAACCTTCAAATGGTATAAGGTTTTACATATTAAATCTTTCTCCAACCGGGACAGTGTGTAAGGAGCATCTGGATAGGTCAACTTGCCATTCTTTTCTACAGGCCATAATTTTTTCTTAATCTTCATCTCCTTTAGGTCTTGGCAAGCTTGAAGACCATCTTTCGTCTTATCCTTTGTATTCATAATTGTTCCAATTAGAATCTGTGTCACATTCTTCTCAATATGCATCACATCCAAATTATGACGAATGGGAAGATCCTACAAAATTTATAGATTCATTTTAGTATGTAAGTCATTTATACCGCATTGTTTTAATTTTAAGATACATCAATGTAAAACGAACCTTCCAATATGGCAAGTCAAAAAAGATCGATCTCTTTGTCCATGGAGTGGAATTTTCATCATCCGCAGGCCTCTTCCTTTTCTTACTCTTTCCAAAATTAGTTCGAATATTATCCATTTTGCTTAATAGTTCGGAACCGCTCAAACGCCTTGGAGGTTTTCTATGTTCCTCTTTTCCATTAAATTGTGATTTTTGACTTCGGAAAGGATGTCTCAAATTTGGTAGGAATCTTCTATGCTCCATGTAAGTACATTTCTTTCCATGTTTTAGCCATAGTGAATCTGTCTCTTTTCCACACACAGGACATCCAAACTTTCCCGCGGTCCTACAACCTGACAAATGACCATATGCCGGGAAATCATGTATAACCCATAGCAGAATTGCTTTCATTGTGAACCTATTTTTATTGTAAGAGTCATACGTTATGGTTCCGATGGACCACAATTCATTCAACTCTACGATCAATGGTTGCAAATAAATGTCAATATCATGACTTGGAGCTTTCTTTCCTGGAATCAATCATGTTAGCATCGTGAACTCCTTACGCATGCAAAGGGATGGAGGAAGATTATATGGAACCACCATAACAGGCCAGCAACTATATGCATTGCTCTTTATTCCGAAAGGATTGAATCCATCCGTTGCAAGTCCTAATCGAACATTACGTGCCTCAGAAGCAAATTGTGGATTTTTACGATCAACTTGTTTCCAATAGGATGAGTCCACTGGATGACGCATGATTGCATCATTAGGTACTAAGCTTGCATTTGCATGCCATGTCATGCTCTCTGCAATCCATGGTACACTGTACATTCTTTGTAACCTTGGTGTAATAGGAAAGTATCTTAGCTTCTTCCAGGGCAAACGTACAGCTCTTGGCTTTGCAGGGTTTACCGGTTTCCATCTACTAAGCCCGCATGTTGGACAATTATCCTTTTTTTCATGCTCTCTCCAGTAAAGTATGCAATCGTTGCGGCATGCATGTATAATTTTTTCGTCCATACGCAACGAATCAACAATCTTCTTGACATTGTAAGTATTATCCGGCAAAGTATTGTGTTCTGGAAAGACCCTTTTGAAAAGCTGTAACAACTCATTGAAACTCTTATTAGACCACTTATATCTAGTCTTCATGTTCAGCATCTCAACTGTGACTGACAGTTTCGTATCATCAGTTCGACACAAGGGATATAAGGGTTGCATCGCATCCTCCATCAACTTCTTATATTGGATACCCTCCGGTGAATTATCCTGAGCATGAACATCTTCTTCATGATTAGTTTCATCCACGCATGTAGGCGCATTATCCCCCATATGATATTCAACGCCATCCTCATTAGGGATACGTGCAAACACGTCATTCACCATATCAACCATTCTTGGGAATGCATCTTCATTGTTGTTAATGGTGCCAATGTTTACAGTACTTGTAGAATGAATTTCTCCATGATGGATCCATTTGGTATAAGATGTATCTACGTCATCACATATCAAATGTTCACGGATGTCTCTTAATGTCTTTTTCCCTCCTACTATATTACGACATTTGACACAAGGGCAACAATACCAATCATCACCCCCTAGCTTTTGTCGATTAGCTCTTAAGAACTCTAAGAAATCTTCAACCCCCTTTAAGTATTCATTAGATAACCTTGGTGCCATCATCCACTCTTTGTTCATAGCCATATTATGAAAAATAACAATTAGCACTTAAATTACAAAAGAACACAATGTATTTCCTCCTATTTGGAAACCAAAAACAAGGCATCGAATTATCTCATACACCTTACAATTTTATAGCCCTACATGCATATCACTATCATCATAATAAGATATTATCATCACCAAATACACACAAGAATTATACCGCCCTTAGCCCCCACAAAATATGAGTGGATCTACACCAGAAAGAATAGAAGAATATGCCTACTTTCAGGAAAGAACTGAAGGATAAGATTCACACCTAGGACACAGTAACTGATTGCTCATAGATTGTAGATTAAGTGGGCTTGAAAAGATCTATTGATCAATCCACAAGTCCTAATCATAAGTGAGCATAGAACAGGATAATTTATAGATTGTAGATTAGGTCTTGTGGAATATTTCATATGGTGGAGAAGCCACATATCATTTATCCAATGATAGAATAGATCTGAGTTTGTAAACAAAATCACAATTATTTGAGATCAAATGAAAGCTTACTTTGCATTGTATGGTCTAATACTTGATGAGACCCACTCTATGAAGACAGATCTAAACTTAGGATTAAATGCTAGAGTCGCTCATCACCCAAGTCTCTCTATCTATTGCTCTTACCATTGATCTTAAATGAAACATGATTGATCTTGATTAGATGTTGTAAACACCCTTCAAATAAAGTAACTTCATTTTACAATGGTCCTTTTTTTTTGGGTGTTTTTAAGTCCTTTTCAAACCATCTATTTGTGTGCCACCACGCAAAGAATAAAATTTTCCATCATCTCAGTCGGTGAGGTAACTCCATAACACATAAACACCCGGGGATCATGCTGATGGTGCATGATGGGCTTGGGGCAGTGTGTGTGAGGAATAGTCTTAAGAAAAAAAAAAGATCATATATCAGTGGAGATCCATTTTTGTACATACAATGAGATATCAATTTACTTTAGTCCTAATTCATCCATCACCCTCTTAAATACTTATGGCATAAATTGCCAAAGGAGTAAAAAGATTTCTCAAATAAATGGTAGAGCAAGAAGAGTTCTAGAAAAATGTTTGTACAATGAAATGAAGGAACTGACCTCAGGCGTGAAATAAAGATGAACTTGGGCTGTATAACTTGAGTGGAGTTGCAGTACTATCGATCAAAATGCAAAGAGCACCACCTGTTCCAAGTAGCCAAATGGAAGAAGATGGATGACATATGTGGGGTGGTGAAATACAATAGCCAAAAGCATAAACTAGTAAGGACTTCCTAGCAATTGGAATGGCTCAACTGCAGGGGGGAAGAAACAAATTCTCTTCCCCTTTCTAGGTGAATTTGGATGTTTCCCAAATCACAATCTTTTTTTTTTAAGAAACTGCATTCAGGGGAATATTGGTTTTTGGCATTACTCAACAAAATAATTTCCGGCAATTTGGGTCTGCATCAAAACAGGTTTACAGGTCCATATATGCATAATGGGGTGATCCAGACGTCACAGCCATAAGAACACCAGGGTTTGAGCTCTGCTCACCCTGTTGGAAGGCAACCATCCGGACCAGCGTACCAGCCTACAAAAAAACAGTGAAAAAAGGTTCTATAGGAGAGGGATTCTAATAGCTTAAGATGAGTGCTATCAGTTCTGGGAAAATAAAAACCAGCCCACTTCATTAAATCCCCAAAATCGTGCCCTGACTTGAGACCCTCAAAAGCATGGAAATAGAAAATAAACCACAAGTATGAGATTTCTTGGGGTTTCATTGAATCATCTGAACATCATCACATGTAAATTAAATTACGATCTCATTGACCATCTTCATCACAGATTCACAGTAGAAGATATTCATGACAAATGCCACATGAAAGCTCAACATGGAAAAACAGGGACGAGGATCAACAAACAAGTGTGAGAAATTGTTAGTTTCCTCCATAGATTGAAGTATTAAACAGGGAAAAACAAAGAAATCATAGATTCCCAGCAATAAATCATCTAAAACAGTAAAATATAAGAGGGAAAAAGCAAACAATCTTACCAGCTACAGCAACAGAGCAGAGGGATCGAGGGGGAGAGTGGGAGAGAGACCGAGACCGAGTGGGAAAAATCGAGGGGCAGAGAAGGAGAGAGACCGAGTAGGGGGGTGTGCCCGGGGGTGCTGCCGGCGTGCGTTTGGCGAGGAAGAAAGGAATAAAAGGAGGAAACAATGGGTGCGCAGGGGAGGAAGAAGAAGGGGAGAAAAGAAAGAAGGGGAGAAGAGAGAGTGAGTGTAGTGTGTGCAGAGTGTGAGGGAGAAGAGAGCCTACCTGGTGCAGGGGGATGGCGTCCGGTGACAGAGAGGAGGAGGCAGGCTCTGTTGGCTCCCGGCGGCGGCTACTGCGTGTGTCCGGCGTGCTGGCGGGTGTCCGGAGGAGGAAGATTGAGCAGAGGGAGAGATCGAGAGGGATGAGGGTGATGGAGAGATGGGCGCAGGGATGGATGGGAGAGATGAGGGTGGTGGAGAGTCTGAGTCTGGTCTATCTTGAGGTGTCTATGGTGGGCGATGGGTTCTGGGAGACGCGAGATGTGAGATGATGATGGCAGATGGCAGCGATGGCGGGCCTTCTTGCGCAGGGTGATGGAAAGGTCGATGGTGAGATGGATGACGATGGGCGGTGAGAGTTCTGGGAGGGACGGGATGATGAGAGGGATCGAGATCTGTGCCTGAATGGGATAGAGATGACGGAGATGGCCTGCATCCCAGGGAGATTCCAGAGGGAGTTAGAGATAGAGAGGAAGAGAGAGATCGGGGGGAGGGGGAGTCCAGGTATCTGCTATGGAGATAGGGTTGAGGGAGTTGGGGGAAAACTCAAGAGCTTTCCTAGGAATGGCGCGCTATCGAACATTCCCAAATATTGGCGGGTTTTTCTTACGCCAATGCGACTGTTACAGGCCATCAGTAACATTAATAATCAGTCGAAAAAAAACAGACGGCCCATGTCCGTCCGTAAAGCCAAACCATAGGAGTCATTGATTAGCGTTTTTGACGTAGTGTATGACCTATTTGTGGACCCTTTGGCATAGGCGCTTTGGTCACTTAAAAAATGATAGATTAGCATCTTTATTTCGATTTGGTTGCTTGGAAACCTTTGTTGATAATAACATGCTTACTTCACTTTTACATTCTCGTTGTATTTCCTGTTGTTTAGGAAAATGTCACACTTTACCATTTCCTATACGTGATTCACGAGCCAGTACTCCCTTTGATATGGTTCATAGTGATGTATGGGGTATTGCACCAAAATGCAGTAGGCTAGGTTATAAATACTATGTGACCTTTATTGATGATCACTCTAGGTATACACGGATTTATTTCCTTTGAGCTAAATCCGAAGTTTTGCCTACTTTCAAGAAAATTTTCAATTTAGTGCATACTCAATTTAATAAAATTATCAAGGTACTTCGCTCTAATTCCGGAGGAGAATGTATTTCTGGGGACTTTTCCTCATTTTTATCAGATAAGGGAATTGTTCATCAAAAGTCCTGTCCTCATACACCACAGCAAAATGGGATCGTAGAAAGAAAAAATCATCACATTCTTGAAACATTGGGGCCTTGCTCATCGAATCAAAGGTTCAGACAATCTTTTGGTGTGAAGCAATTCATATTGCTACTTATTTAATCAATAGGCTACCAACTCTGATTTTAAATAACATCTCACCATTTGAAGCTATCTATCACTCTCCACCAAATTACTCTTTGTTGCCAACCTTTTGTTGTCTTTATTTTGTCCACTACCGTCATTTGAAATAACCAAATTATCTCAACAAGTAGCTAAATGTGTCTTCTTGGGGTACAATGATGAGCATAAGGGATTTTTTTGCTATATCCAGAAGCTCATCGGACTCGCATTTCCCGTAATGTCTTATTTGTTGAGCATGTTCACTATTATTCTCTTCCGTCGTATTCTTATGTTTTGGATGTTTCCTATCTTCCTCGATTCCAGGATCCCACATCACCTCCTATGTTACAGGTCTATAGTTGAAGACAGAAGCAGCCTCCTGCAACTACTTCTACTCCCGATCATCCTACATTGCCGGCTCCTTCACAACAAGGTAATAGTTTCTCCTTTCCTTCTCCACAACCAGCACCACCTCCACCACCGCCACATCCACTCATGAGGTGTTCCACTCGTAACCGTCTTAGTCTTTCTGCATTTCTTACTAACCCCAATTCTATTTCAATTACTTCTTCTTATTCGCTTGCAAAAGAGAAACCCAAATGGCAGGATGCTATGACGGAAGAATTGCTGGCTCTCAAATCAAATCACACATGGGATCTAGTTCCAAGACTGACGGAGGCTCCAATTATTGGCAGTAAATGGGTTTATTCTATCAAAGAAAAATTAGATGTAAGTCTAGATAAATATAAAGCTCGTTTTGTTGCTGAGGGATTCAAGTAAGAGTATGGTATAGACTATGAAGAGACCTTTGCACCTGTTGCTAAAATGACCACTATCCATGCCATACTAGCAGTTGCTGCTATATGCCATTGGCCTTTTTGGCAAATGGATGTCAAAAATGCTTTTTTGCATGGGGAGCTCCATGAGATGGTTTTTATGAAGCCTCCTCCTGGATATGCATGTCCACCTAATCATGTTTGTCATCTCAGAAAATTGCTCTATGGCCTCAAGCAAGCACCTCGTGCATGGTTTGAAAAATTCCGACACACTATTCTTCACGCGAATTTTTCTCATAGTCCTAATGATAATTCAATGTTTATTCGGCGTACTAGTACTGGTTGTACTCTCTTGTTGCTTTATGTAGACGACATGATTATCACTGGGAATGATGCATCAGGTATTACTGCTCTGAAACACTATCTCATGAGCCATTTCAAGATGAAGGACTTGGGACCCCTCATTTATTTTCTTGGATTGGAAATTTCTTGCACTAAGGCTGGCATTTAAATCCATCAAAGAAAATATGTTGAAGATCTATTATCCATGGCCCATCTGACGGATTCCAAAATTGCTGATACTCCATTAGGACTAAATACAAAAATTTGAAGAGAAGAAGGCAACCCTCTTCTTGATCCCACTTTGTATTGACGACTTGTTGGGAGCTTAGTATATCTAACCATTACTCGGCCAGAAATATCTCATGCCGTACAAGTTGTCAGCCAGTTTGTGAGAAATCCTTATAAACCCCATATCGCTACTGTTCATCGAATTCTTCGTTATCTTCAAGGTTCTCTTCATTGTGGACTCTTCTATTCCTCTACATCCTCATTTCATCTTCAAGGATCTGCAGATGCAGATTGGGCTGGTTGCCCTGACTCTAGGAGATCTACCACTGGATGGTGTATGTTTCTAGGCACATCTATTATCTCCTAGAAGTGCAAAAAGCAAGCCATGGTCTCCAAATCTTCAGCTGAAGCTGAGTATAGATCAATGACTTCTGCCGACAGTGAGATCATTTGTCTTCGTCGACTTCTTCGGGAACTTGGTGTGCCAATTATTGGTCCTACTCCACTTTATGCTGACAACACAAGTGCAATATTAATAGCCAACAATCCCGTCTTTCATGAGCGCACTAAGCATATTGAAGTTTATTATCATTTCATTCGTTAGCATGTCCTCTCCGAAGTAATTGATCCTCTGCACGTCTCCTCACAGAATCACCTTGTAGATCTGTTTACCAATTCAGTACCCCGACCACGTCATAATTTTCTTACTACCAAATTGATGCTTTGTTCACCACGACATCAATTTGAGGGAGAGTATAGAAGAGGTCAATCTAACCCAGGTTCATTGGCAGATCCACATGATCCAGGCCCATTTGGCTAAATGCATCTAAAAACTTAGAACCATATCCACACACGTGGATCCATGTTAGACTACTAATTATAGGAGATTTGACGATACAAATTAGTCAATTATATTTATTAAATGATTGATTGTGATTTGTAATATTTGGTAACATTGTACTATAAATGAACAGTCATCAACAAAGAGGGAGATACCTTGACAACAGTACATTATTTGTTCTTCTTCTCAATCATTTGATTCTTCCTCTTGATCATTTGATTACATTCCCAGCCTTATATCGCCGCCCCATAGAGTGAAAAAGTGGTACAGTAGATCATGGGGAGTTCAAGCCCATCGGCCATAATTACGGGGGGCAGAGGAAGAACCCATGGAATAGCCTGATCGTGAAAAATGGGTATGCCGCTCATTGGAGGCATTTTGGGCAGTCGTTTTGGACTCCGTTGAGATGCTAAAGATTTCGATGGCATCAGTCATCAGTGGTGGTGATGGGAGCTGTGTTAATCGTCCTGCCATTTAAAGTTGGCGGAGTTAGCAGTGGAAATTTGACGTTGGGCAGTGATGGGATGGCATCTTGGATCGCGGATTCATCTCTGATCTCCGTGATAGCGCTGCCTTCCTTTGAGATACTTAGTTGCTGGCCATGATTAGAACCTTCCGTAGCAAACTTACCATAACTGCCCGCTCCGCTTGTTGGCACTGAAGTGGCTCTCCTGCATGCAGCGTATTTGGGTCCTGGCCATGTGTGACTTGCCATTTGGTGGATATGGTTTAAAGTTCCGAAAATTCTGCTTGGTAGCGCCGAACCTCGAGATATTGGAATGTCCCTCAGATTTCCTCAATACCGTGTCGTGTGAGCATAAACTTAGTTGCCTATCTTCCACGTGTTTTTGCTTTGCATGTGAGTGAATCAATTCCCCCTTTGTCCTGCTTGGGCTTGGGTACGTATCAACTTTCTCAGCTTCAGTTGGCTGATGACATGGCTAATGAGGTGGTGTATTCTCTGTAGGGGACGGTGTTTTCATCGGTCCTTTGGCCGGCCGTGTGGTGTGGGTGTGATTTTTCAAACAGTCTGGCTCTCAAGGAAAAGATTGGCCAGTCGTGCTCTAAGACTTCTCGGTAATGTGTTCCGGGTGGATAGACTGAAATATGTTCAATGTTTGTGTACCCCTACGAAAAAGGTTGGTGTGCTGGTTTGCATTACGCCTTCCTTCATTTTGGGACGTCTGGCCTATAGCCTGTCGCCGCCGTGAAATATTCCTTTGATTTACCTTAATCCAATTGCCTGTCATTTTCATTCACTGCCCTGGTTGATGTGGTGCCAGAGTCGTTCGCCGTGTTTATTTCTACCATAGGCGTTTTTCCTTTCTCTATAGTTCTTTTGTTGTATAGGCATGACAAAATAAATTCAGTAACTTGTTACAGATGCCGCACCGTGGCGGTGGGTTTCCCACCGTGAACCTTTAAAATCTAGCCCCCTCTCTGGTATGCAAATGTATACTCCTTGAATAGGTTCCTTCCTGATATCCATTTCCACCGGAACACATGCAAACATTGCTCGCTTACTTGCCCGCCCTTTTTATTGATGTTAATTTGTATGGCTCAATTGAAATTAGTAAGTCTCGGTTAACCGGGCTCCTAGATTGCCCAAGTTGTACTCTGATTAGAAGTAGGTCTATGATAGTAGGTCTACTATAATTAGAAGTTGAGTTTGGGTGTAACAGGATTTGGGGTTGATATTATAAATAGAGACCAGAGTCTCTAGGTTGTATACACCTCTCTGATTGCATAGTGATTTCTCCCATCTTCCCCGTGGACGTAGGCCAAAACCCGAACCACATAAATCCGTGTTCTTCTTGTGCGTGATTGATCTCTTCTAGTAGGCCCGAGATCACAACAATCTGGTACCATAGCGATTTTGCACGATTGGAGAAGATCTGTTGATTCGGATTTCGAAATGGCCGTGGGTCTTGCGAAGATCGAAAGATCTGTTGGTGGGTCATGATCGTTGAAGAAGAGAGGACGCTGCTGTGTGAAGGGAGAAGGAGAATCCGCGTAAAGATCGAATGATCTGTTGGTGTGCTTGTTGTCGCTGCGCGTCGCAGGAGAAGAAGATCGCAAGGGTAGCGAGAAGAAGCCACTGTGCCTGTGCCGGAACCGAAGAAGAGGACTGCAGTTGCCGGAGGAGGGGTCGTCGTCACAGATCAGCCTCGCTAGAGAAGGAGGTTCCCCACTCGCGCCGCACCACGCCGTTGTTGTGGAAGAAGAAGGAAACAGGGAGAGGTTTCTGGTTCTATTTCAAAACAACGAAGAAGAGGTGGGCCAGGCCTGCAGGAGTCCTGCGTTGGTCCAGGTCAGGTCAAGCTTGACCCGTTTCTAGAAGCCCATCATTAGTCCGGGTTTGGGTCAAGTCCAAGTTGGCTTGACCCGTGCAGCAAAGCCCAGAAGCAGAAAGGCGCTAACGTCAGCAATTCAGTACAGTCAAAGCAAGTTTGATTAGATCAAAGGTTGAAATTTGTTTTCATGATATCATGACAATCCAAAGTCTGATAGGAGATCTGTTTGAAGTTACGGCTCATTGTGAGCAGATCTACGCAATTATGGAAAAAGATTGGTTGTTCAACGGTTAACGAAGGAGATTGACTGATTGGAGCGTAAATACTTATTTTTGCGATATCTTAGCCATCCGGAGTTGGATTTCAGATTCATTTCTTCCAGCGTGCTCGTGGTGACCAGATCTACACAGGTACTGTGAAAGATTGTGAAATCGCTATGAAGTTTGAAATTAAGAAATTCCATGGAAACGACGACTTTGGTCTTTGGCGTTTGAAGATGTATGCTTTGCTGGTTTAGAATGGGTTATATAAGGCTTTGAAGGGAAAGAATGCTTTGCCAACAGTAGATCCAATAGTAAAGGCAAACGTAGATCCAGCAGGAAAAACATTGAATGTTGTTATTGCCAAAAAAAAGGGCACATCAGAAAAAATTGTCCCGAAAGGTAAAGGAAAGGGAAAGAAATAATAGAATATTCGTCATCTGATGATTCAGTCATGTTGTGGATGGAAGATCAGATTATGTTTCCGATAATGCACTTTCTGTGATTGAAAATGGAATTCGTGGTCAAGATGAATGGAATCTTGATTCGGGTTGTTCCTACCACATGTGTCCTAATAGGGATTGGTTTATCACTTATAGATAAATCGATGGTGGTAGTGTCTTGCTGGACAACAATGTTGCATGTAAGACGATTGGAATTGGAACAGTGAAAATCAAGATGCATGATGGAGTCATCAGAATTAACGTTGGCAGAGGTTCGCCATGATCCTAATTTGAAGAAGAATCTTGTTTCTCTTGGTACCATGGACTCTGACGGTTGTAAGTTCTCAGCTGAAGTTGGAGTTATGAAGCTTGTGAAGGGTGCTCTGGTTCTTATGAGAGGCAACAGAGTTGGAAATTTGTATGTTTTGTCCGGAAACACAGTTACAGGTGGAGCTGCAATGTCTTCCACAGATGACCATGAATCTGTCTCAACACGCTTGTGGCACTTGCGCCTGGGTCACATGAGTGAGAAGGGATTGACAATACTGAGCAATCGGAATTTGCTATGTGGCATAAAGACCGGCAAGTTAGATTTCTGTGAGAGACACATATTCGGAAAGCAGCGAAAGGTCAGTTTCAAGACAGATACTCATTGCACAAAAGGTATCCTTGATTATGTTCATTCAGATGTATGGGGACCTTCTAAGGTTTACTCCATGGGCGGGTCCTGGTTTATGCTGACTTTTATTGATGATTATTCAAGGAAAGTTTGGGTTTATACTCTGAAGATGAAGGATCAGACCTTTGTTATATTCAAGCGATGGAAGGAAATGGTTAAGAAACAGACTGGCAGAGAGGTGAAGAAGTTGATGACAACTAATGGTAAGGAGTACAGAACGACAGAGCTTGAGAACTATTGCACGGATCATGGCATAGTTTGGCATTACACCACTACAGAAACTCCAGATTAGAATGGAGTTGCAAAGAGGATGAACAGAACGATTTTGGATAGAGCTCGTTGTATGTTGTTTACTGCAAGATTGTCCAAGGACTTTTGGGCTAAGGCAGTAAATGCTGCAGGCTATTTGATAAATAGGTCACCACACACAAAGATTGGTTGCAAAACATCGGAAGAAATGTGGTCAGGTAATCCAGCTGATTATTCTAACTTGAGGATCTTCGGTTGTCCGGCTTATGCTCGCATGAAAACCGATAAGTTAGAACAAGGGCTATGAAGTGCATCTTGGTGGGATATGCTTATAGGGTGAAAGGATACAAGTTGTGGTGTACCGATCCGGATTCACCCAGATTTATCATCAGTAGGGATGTTACATTTCATGAGGATGCTTTACTCGAAGTGAGAAAGCAGGTGGATGAGACAAAAGTGGGTAGCAGCAATGACACTATTTAGATGGAGTCAGACATCCTAATGAGGAAGGAGAGTGCATCCGGCTCCTCCCGGGATACAGGAGATAGTCAGACTGTGCAGCAGAAGCAGCGGACAGAGCTCCAGATGCTGCAGACGGGTAGACTATAGAGAAAAAGAAAACCGCCGGTTAGATACGGTTTCGAGGATATGACGACGTACGCGTCGACATCAGATAGCGGTGTGATGATATGGTTACATACGCATTGACGACTGAGTCTCTTGATTCAATGGAAGGGTTGAAAAGTAGTCAACAGGCAGCAATTATGACTAAAGAGATAGAGTCTCTTGATGAGGAATATCAGGCCATCGGATGCAAGCAGTTGTACAAGGAAGAGGAATGAGCTTCCTGTGTAGGTAGAGTGCAGACAAAGGTTCCTGATCATGTATGCAGTTTGAAGAAATCATTGTACGGGTCGAAGCAAGGTTCTGGACAATGGTACAAGCGATTTGGTGCATTCATGAAGGAATGAGTTAGATTCAAGTTCAAGCATTACTTGGACTTGATCGGTGTGCTCAGTACCTGAGTGCCCTCAGGGGCAGGTGGAGACGGCGAAACGTGTTGTGTACGTGAGGATCAGCTTCAATGTTTGCCAAGGTGGAGATTTGTTAATTTGTATGGCTCATTTGAAATTAATAAGTCTTGGTTAACTGGGCCCCTTGATTGCCCAAGTTGTACTTTGATTAGAAGTAGGTCATTTATAGTAGATCTACTGTGCTTAGAAGTTGGGTTTGGGTGTAACTGGATTTGGGGCTGATATTATAAATAGAGACCAGAGTCTCTAGGTTGTACACACCTCTCTGAATGCATAGTAATTTCTCCTGTCTACCCTGTGGACGTAGGCCAAAAGCCGAACCACGTAAATCTGTGCTCTTCTTGTGCTTGATTGATCTCTTCTGATAGGCCCTAGATCACAACAATTGAGTTACTTCATCCATGCGTCTGATGGATCCCACTGGAGCAAGGATGCTTCTCAAGTGGCACTTATTCCAGTTCGGCAACTGTGCGATGTATGCTCGAGTGGTTCAAAGTTTGGTTCCCATGAGGTCACTAGAATCTGTTTTCCTGCTATCTGCCATGGTGACCCCAACCATACTCTGTTCGCATCCCTTTCATCCTTGAAGGCACGGAGGGAAAAACTATTCTACAGCTCTAGAAAGTCCAGGCTACCATGGGAACACCATACCTTTGATAGTCTTGATAAAAGTTGTTTTAAAGGAACCCATCTGCCATGAAACTGTGCAATCAGAGACCGCTGATGAGCACGTCTTGACTTTTCCAATTGGTCAGCATTCAATTCAATTGATGACACCGTTTCCTTTTGTGGAGCCAGATCCATCACATGTTGAACGTAGTTAAGGAGTTCGTTATTTGTTCTTACTGTCGATTGTGGGGCCTGTACCGCAACTGCCTCTTTTTATGATCCACAGTCTCACCGGCATTTTCGACGCCCAGATGCATTGGTGATTGCTGCGTGAATTCCGGTGACTGATCAAAAGTGATGTGAGAGGAGGTAGGAAGCGGGAGAGGTGTAGTGATATCCGGTGGAGGAGGTTGTGCTGAGGGAGGGTTTTCCTGAGTGTGTAAGGCCATTTTCCTTGTGAATTTTCCATTAACATTCATGTCTCATCTTTCATCAGGTTGTCGTTATCTTGCCATCAATATATGAGTCCGGATCTGGTTAAAGGTTTTCCCATGGTGACCATGAATGGACCACCTATAATGGTCTGGCATGTCGCCGCAGGCAGCTTGTATGCACCCAGGGTTGCTGCCCTATGCTCGGGTAGGGGCTGCCCACGGTGACATGGTGGGCCGTGATTGGTCTCCCCACAGTTATCGTGAGGAAAAGCCTCAAAATGATCACGATTCATATATGAGAGTAGGACTCAAGTCCCAAAAGCCAAGGAAACTAATTTTAAAATGCAAGAAATGAAGGAGTCGGAAAATTATGATATAAAATTGTTTTGGATGAGCTTTAAATTTGATTATAAAACTTGATTAAAATGAAGTATAACCAACTGAGATAATGTTTTTGCTAATTATGATTAAAATATATTGAATATTTTACCGAAAGAATCCCCTTAAACTTGGTGAAGGTAGAAAAAAAAAAAAAAAAAGTCCTCAAATCACATTATCGACCAAAAAGTCCCTGAATTGGGATATTCCCGCTTGTTTATTTTTTATTTTTTATTTTTGCTTAGCAGTGATATCACAGCTCACCTTTATGAGCTAGGATATCACCACTCATTTCTTCTACTTCACCTATATATATGAGTGGGGATATCCCCGTTCATAGTCTTTTTTTGGCCGACATTAAAACTTGAGGACCTTTTTTTTAACTTCACCAAGTATAAGGGGATTTTTCTGGAACTAGTAAAGTCCTCAAATCGATTAACCTGAACATGAGGGAGGACATATTCCTTCAATTGACTTAGCTAGCCTGGTACCCAAACATTCTCATAGTTTCTGATATTTGACTCATCACCTTTCACCCATCTTTGATTTGCAAGTAGTTTCCTTCATTGTACTAACTCACGTTACATAAAAAGAATACGTGGGATACAAGTGAAGTAACACAGGCGGGTACAATTGTTAACAATTGAAGTAACAAATAGTAACAAAGATGAAACAAGTCAATTTGAAGTAGTACTGTTTTGAGGTTCTTATTTTAAAAATAGTAGCAAGAGGTTGATAGGTTGCTAACTTCATGGCAGATGTGTTAGGCAAGCAAGGGGTTGATAGGTTGCTTCCTTGCATGGGTGTGATTATGTAAATAATTGATAGGTTGCTTCTTAATTTGGGTGGGTGTGATTTTGTTGGTAGGGTTGGAGGTGGTGCATTTCTCCTGCACATTCAGTTCCTCGTTTTCTTTTATTTTTTGTACTTTGTACCTTTTTTTCTTTGAATGAGATCTTTTGTTACCCTTAAAAAAAAAAAAAAAAAAAAAAAAAAAAAGGTAGCAAGAGGAGTATATGGATAGCCTCAGAGTCTCTGTCTCATAACCCTTCGACACCCTAGCCACCATCATCACCATGGCCATGTCTTATGTGCCTCAACATGAGGAGCCACTCTCCATAGTTGAGAAAGGGCGGAAGTCATTACACCTCACTCAATACGGAGGGTTCTAGCTACCTCTTAATTTTTTTATTCGGGGTAATCACATATCGTGAATGCTTAGAAGCATGCAAATATGATTATCCTAACTGTTCAAGATGAATATCACCCCCTCAAGTGAGATATCCTCATATTTCATTCAAAATGAGTGGGTTGGACTATCAAGTTGAGCACAAAATTGATAATGTTATTAACAGAGTCTTATTTATTACTAATTACAGTCTCAATCACCCACATATTTATGTATGGTGTGTTCAAAACAGAGAATCTGAACAGTGTACGTTCCTCTCGCCACCATCGATTTTTCTTTTCTTTTCTTTTTGAACCCAGCTTAGGTAGAGTTGCAAACGGAACGGTTCCGGATCTAGTTTTGACTCGGAACATGTTTAGCTGTGGTTCCAGACTCGGTTCTGGTAGGAAAACCCAGATTAGGTTCTGGAACCGAGTTCACCTGAAGGACTGGAATCTAGTTCCAAAATCGATTCTAATTTATATTTATTCTTCATTTTTCTTAAAATAAGCATATTATTGAGCTTGTAACAATGCATGAAGTCTACTACCCCTAATATTGTACATAAAAATGTCCAAAAAAGGTTGATTTTGAAATATAATTTGCAATATCAAAGGCTCATATACCGGGTCCATGGGTCAGAACCTATATGGACTCAGACCCATTTATCAATCGGAACCTAAATTAGGTTCCGGACCTGAACTCGTTTATGAATCAGAACCTAAAATAGGTTCCAAACCCGGTCTTTTACTAGTCAGAACTTCTAGGTAATCGGAGAATCAGATACCCGTTTGCAATCCTAAGCTTAGGGGGTTGAGACCTAAGACTTTCGGTGAGGGAGTAGACCTCTGATGAGGTGGGGATCACTCTGGTGTATAAAAAGACCTTGAATGAGATAGCATGGCCCTCAAATAAGAGGGTTCTACCCGGACTGGCACGGCAAGAACTCATGTAAAAAGGACTACCTTACTTGCCACCGTCCATTATTGCAAGTACTAATTTTGGGACATAGAAATGACTACCTTATTAAATGGCATGGTCCACATGCTAATCGTTCATACTAGCAAAATCCTGTGCGATGCAAGGACCATTGAATTTGTTGCAAGTTCAATTTGCAGGGGTTTGAATTTATTTTTAAATTAACGTTGATACCAAATTGCATATGCTAAGAAAAATTGTTTGGTGGGCCACCAAGGTTAAAATGGCATCAGGTATTTTTTTTTCAAATTAATTTGAAAGTTGTGTGCGTGCCTATTTAAATTGAAAAATTATTTATTATAATCCCATTCCTTTGTAGAGGATCAATTTGCAGGGGCTTGAATTTATTTTTAAATTAACGTTGATATCAGATTGCATATGCTAAGGAAAAGTATTTTGTGGGCCACCAAGGTCAAAATGGCATCAGGTTTTTACTTTTTCAAATTAATTTGAATGTTGTGTGTGCCTACCTATTTAAATTAGAAGATTATTTATTGTGATCCCAGGCCTTTGTTTGCGAGTTCAATTTACAGGTTTTTAAATTAACGTTGATATCAGATTACATATTTTAAGGAAAAGTATTTGGTAGGCCACTAAGGTCAAAATGGTAACATTTTTTTTTTAATTAATTTGAAAGTTGTGTATGACTACCTATTTAAATAAAAAAATTATTTATTGTGATTTTAGAGAGCATCTTTCATTGAAAGATCTGATGGTATGATTCTCAACACTGTAGAGGAGTTGGAAATGAAGGGGATGCGGCTTCTGAGGAGGAAGAATCGGTGGCGGAGAGTTTGGGCTATTGCCCTTTGATTAGACCTCCCTCTCCTCTTCCTATCGTTGAGACTAATTGCATTGAATGGCTTAATCAACACCCACCTGCCTCTGTTGTGTATATCTCATTTGGGTCTCAAAACACAATCAATATCTCTCAAATGATGGAGATGGGCAAGGGATTGGAAGCATCTGGGAAGCCTTTTATATGGGTCATCCGGCCTCCAACTGGGTTTGATCTAAATGAAGTTACCAGAAGGTTTTTTTTTTTCTTTGAAAGTTATGTGGTTGAGTTAGTTTAGAGAAAAGATAGTGGAGAGAGAGGAGTCCGGAGAGAAAGGAGATTTTGACACTTGTTCTGTTGTATTTTAAAAAGTTTGACAGGTGTCTTTGTTTAAGGGATAGTACATTCTTTTAATAATATAGATTAAATTATTTTAATATCTAAACTAATAATTTGGTTAATTATTGGGGCCCGATTAATAATGTAAAATGAATAAATAGTTTACTATGAATTCCCAGACAATTTACTTATTTAATATTAAAATTAATTTATTTTAATTTCTAAATAATAATTTGGATAATTATTAGGGCTCGATTAATAATTTGGTCGGGCCTAGATTAATTGATGGAAAGCGGCCCATAGCCCACCCAGGCCCAACTTCTGTAAGAAGTATTCATGTAATTTAATTTTTTCTGTGTTTTAATGGCCACAAAAGTGATGTATTGAGCGATTCAGCATGGCCCGATTGATCAAAGAGGCGGGCTCGGGCATTACTTCTATGGCCTGCGTTCGAATCTTGGACCTGGCACGGGCCGGTGTTTGTAAAGATGAGATTCGCTTGGATATGTTTGTATCGGGACCCAAGTGTATATTATGTATATATAAACACGGGTACAAATATTACCCGCATATAATATTTATTAATATTAATAATTTTATCAATATTATCCAATTAATTGGATACACATTTATATTATTGTGTACAAAAGGTAATATCCTTTATATTCTTAAATATATTATAAGAGTCATCGTACACATTCATTTTTGGACATACTATTTTAATCGCAGGCTTGTTAAATTACATGTAATTATACAATATATAATTATATCTAATTATATTTCTAAATATATATTAAATTATATTATTTAATATATATTATTAATATATCTATAATATATTTTAAATATCCAATAATGGATATAATACATACCTTATATTGTACAATATTATAAGATTGGAGAATATTGATATCCTTGTTACTCTATAATATATGAATAAAATTGTTGACCTATTGCCACAATATAAATTATAGTGGCAATGTATATAGTTATAGTTATATCAATATATAAATAGGTACTTGTACTTTAAATCTTCTTCTCAAAAAACCATTGAACAAAGGATTTTAAATAACATTCAAATAACTGACATGGATAATTCCCAATTAAACAATTACCCATGGAAACTCAACAACCAATTCAATTTTCTCTTCCTCATAAGACTATGGATGTAAACAGAGAAATTAACAAATTAGCAATAATTTAAAACTTCAGTCAGGATATAAATCTTTTGGTATTGAATTGGTAATTCAACACAACAGAACAATGTCTGAATTGTCTCAACTCTAGAATCAATCAAATTTCTAAATTCAATACATCAAAATAATGATCTTGATTAAATTTTTATCTAGGCACTGTTTACTCAAAACAGTAAATCTTGAAAAAAAAATCCCAGAAACCTAGGTTCATGCTAATTGTTCTTAAATAAATATAATTTATAAACTTAAAAGAAAATCGTGTGTAGACCAGCTCTATGGGTCCGCTTCAAATCAAGTCCTCTTCTGTAGAATAATTGTTGCCGGCCAAATAAAGAAGAGTAATTGCCGCCTTATGATGGATATTGAGATCATGATATAAAAATCTGGTGGGCCATTGGGCTAGAGTAATTGGTGGGCCATTGCTTAATTATTCTGCATATAATAAAAAATCAGCAACCGCAGGAACAATTATTTGTGATGAATAATTAAGCAATGGCCCACCTCCTGGTCCTTTTTCTTTTTTTGCTGGTTCTCTCTCTTCCCCCACCTCCTCTCTCTGCTCGTTCTCTCTTTCTTTCTGCCACTCTCTTTCTTTCATTACTGGTTCTTTCGATGAAATGGAAGAGAAGAGATTGGAAGTAGCAAAAAGCGGCCTAAGGTTGCAGCCGTTCGGTTCAGTGGGGACTGGGGATGACATACAGGTGACTGCAGGCAGGTTTGACGTGTCTTTGCATGCATGGAGACAGGTGTGGGCATAGCAAGGCAACATACAATCTCTTAATAGAATAGATAGATAGATTGGCAACATGCAACACTACAAGAAGTGAAGGACAAAAGAAAAGGTACGCTAGCTGGCTGGATTAGCTTATCACGTGGCTTGCTCCACATGACGTTCATTCATATTGGCAACATGCAATACAATAAGAAGTGAAGGACAAAAGAAAAACTGTCTATTAGGGAATTATTGTCCTTCATATTGACCACATGAGGGTTATTTCATTCATATTGGCAACATGCAATACAATAAGAAGTGAAGGACAAAAGAAAAACGGTCTACTAGAGAATTATTGTCTTTCATAGTGACCACACGAGGGTTATTTAAAAACAGCAGCAGAAGGAGGACGCCCACGCCCTTCCAATATAAACGTGGCTTGGCCACATGAAGTTTATTCATATTGGCAACATGCAATACAATAAGAAGTGAAGGACAAAAGAAACACGGTCTACCATGGAATTTTGTCTTTGATAGTGACCACATGGGGGTTATCTCAAAACAGCAGCAAGAGGAGGACGCCCACGCCCTTCCAATATAAATGGGTAAATTAAGAGGTGCATGCACGTGGTAAAGTTGTCACTCACTTTATGATCATATAGGATACGAATCTTTCTTTAATCCTTTTGAGTTGTGACACCCTAACCATCATCTTCACAATGGCCACCTCCAATGTTGTGCCTGAGCAAGAGGAGCCTCTCTCCATCGTTGAGAAAGGGTGGAAGTCATTTCTCTTCACTCAGTACCAGGGGTTCTGGCTGCCTCTTAAGCTTCTTTCAGGTGTAATGGCGTGTCGTGAACGCTTCGAAGCCTGCAAAGATGACATAATACTCAGCACCGCACCTAAATCGGGCACGACATGGCTGAAAGCTCTCACCTTCACCATCTCGAACCGAGCTCGTCATGACTTTCATAACCATCCTTTGCTCACAACAAACCCACAAGCACTTGTGCCCTTCTTAGAGTACGACCTTTATGCCGACGGAAAAATTCCTGACCTTACCAATCTCCCTTCTCCCCACCTCTTCTCCTCCCATCTCCGATACGAACTACTACCAACTTCAATAATTGAGTCCAACTGCCGCATCATTTATCTGTGCCGGAATCCAAAGGATACCTTTGTTTCCATGTGGTATTTCTCAAACAGCTTTCTACCGGAGGATGAACCACCAGTTCCAATAGAAGAGGCTTTTGAGTTATTTCATGGAGGTATCTCTCCCTTTGGCCCCTTTTGGGAGCATTTGTTGGGTTACTGGAAGGCCAGCTTGGAGAGACCCGAAAGGGTCTTGTTTATGAAGTACGAGGAGCTTAAAGAAGATCCCACATTCCATTTGAGGAGGTTGGCTGAGTTCTTAGGTTGCCCATTTTCAATAGAGGAGGAGAGAAAAGGTTTGGTAGAAAAGATAGAGACGTTTTGTAGCTTTGAGAGTCTAACAAGTTTGGAGGTTAATAAGAGCGGGAAGACAGGACGTGGGCATCTGAATAAGAATTTTTTCAGGCGTGGTACTGTTGGGGATTGGAAGAATCATTTAACGGCAGAGATGAGTGAAAAACTGGATCAACTCAGCCAACAAAAATTGGAGGCCTTTGGTTTGACATTCAAAGAAGTTGGGAAATAAAGCTATGATTTTGTCAAAGTTGATGGGTTGTTTCTTCAGCGAGAAAATGGTCGTGTGTGCGCCTGCGTCTCTCTCCGTGTGTGTGATGGGTTGCTTCCCATGTAGGACGTTGCAATTACTTTGTTTGAGTTTAGCTTAATGGCAACTTTATTTGACCAAGTACTTGTTTGTTAGTGGTTCAGTTCCTATAATTCAGGTACTTGGCACTTTCCACGGTGGGTTGTGTGTGATTGGGATGTTTGTTACTGCATTCCTTGTAATGAAGTTGGTAATTATTCCATCAGAAATTATCCACTCCATATTGTCTCTATACTTTGATATTTTCTACTTTTGACTGTTGAATGTGAGTCATAACTAGGCCTTAATTTCTCTTTTAACATTTAACCACTACTTCGCAGCTACATGGAACATGGATCAGATGTATGTCCTTGGACGTTTCAAGGTCTCTTAACCCACCTTTTACGTCGCTTTCTTTTGAAGTCCTTTTGTAAGGAAAGTGGAGATGCATTGCACGAGGAGAAAGGAATTTTGAATTCTAGTTGAATCTGCGAACCCCCTTTTTTTAAGCTAAAAAACCAAGACCCTTTTTCTACTATACTGTGTATAGACACTTGGGATTTTGAAATATTAGTCCCCCTTAAACTCGAATGTTCCAATTTCATCACCAAAATTAAGGTAATGCCACTAGAGTCGCTTGACTTTGGTCATTTTTTTTTTTTTTTTGAAACTTTTTTTCTCTGGATCCCATGATGTGATGACTTTTATGCGGCATCTTAGGGAGATTTTCTTCCAAATGATAAAACTTGAGAAATAGTGATAAGATGTGTACTTTTCACAAAATATCATTTTTCATATTCTATAAAAAAAATGAGTTTGTTTGCTAGTTGCAGAAAATGTATGATACAAAAATTGATAAATCCCATGATATAATGGGGCTATCCCATGATATCATGGGATATGGTTAAAAAAGTATGAAAAACTAATGTTGTCCAGAGTCAAATGACTCTGGTGACATTATCTAAATTTGGGTCATGAAATTGGGAAAATAGAGTTTAAGGTGAACCCATATGTCAAAACCCCAAGATAATATCTTTGATGTCCTACTGATATTTTTCAACGGGGGAGGAGAGTGAAGGTTTGGCTGAAAAGATACAGAGGTTTTGTAGCTTTGAGAGTCTAACGAATTTGTAGGTTAATATGGGAAGACAAGACGTGGATATCCGAATAAGAATTTCTTTAAGCATGGTATTGTTGGGGATTGGAAGAATCATTTAACAGCAGGGATTAGTGAAAAACTGGATCAACTCAGCCAACAAAAATTGGAGGCCCTTGGTTTGACATTTAAAGATGTTGGGAAATAAAGCTATGATTTTGTCAAAGCTAAGGGGTGTTTCTTCAGCAAGAAAATGGTCTTGTGTGTGAGCACGCGCCTGCGTGTGTCTCTGTGTGTGATGGGTTGCTTCCCATGTAGGACGTTGAAACTTTGTTTGAGTTTAGCTTAATGGTAATTGTAAGACCCCGACCCCACCTAAGCTTGTTTAGCATCTAATTAATCTTGATTAGGTGTCTAATATATGTTTTGGATGGTCTTTTGATGAAATAAGTAGATTAGTGGAGTGTTGAACCAATTTAGGTAGACTTATGACCTTTTTGATAATTTGAGCCACACAAGTGTTACCAAAGTTTAATGGGTGTAGGTGCATTTCACGAGGCATGTCATGAACAGTAATCTTCGTGTTTTGGCGCAACCTATCTTGACCCAAACCCATTTCCCAAATTTCCTTAAGACCTCGGATTTGCCTGTAATACCTGGGAAAAGTTTCCTAGTTAACCCATCAACCCATGCATCCCTCATTTTGTTTCTCCATTTTCACTAACAGAGAGGAGTCCTCTTTCTCTTCTTATGTTCTCTTCATGTTCCTCTACTCATCCTTCTTTTCCTTCTTCCTTAATAGGTTAGAAGAGCACTTGCAAGTTGGAGTTAAGGATTGCAACTTCATCTTCTCTATCTTAGCTAAAACCTCCATCTTCCTCAAGCCAGTTCATCTCCTCCGTTGACAAGGTTTCCACTCAAGCATCTCTTCCTTAATCACAATCAAACCAAGGAGCTGTGCATGTGAGTCATCTCAAGTCCATCATCGTTCCCATCATAACAACATCTTCTTCAAGCTTATTTCCCTCCATTCCACATCCAATCTTTTCTATTGTAATCACCCATGTTCTAAATGATCTTCTAAGCTTAGTATGAACTATTTCGATTCATTTAAAGTACATGCACGTTAATAGATTTTCATTTACTGCATTCATCATTGTAGGAAGGTAATTTGAGCTTAAGGATTTTAGAGGTTTTACTTGATTTGAGCCAAAGGAGAAGATTAGTGTGAAAATCACGTATTGAGCAATTTAGATTTATGCATGTGATAGATCCAATGGTTAAGAATTATAGTCTTCTTAAAGGCTACTTTTAGCCTTGTTCCTTGAGTAAGAATGATTACGTAAAATGAGTTATATATATATAAGTAATGGATGAAGAATGAATGGGGTGTGTGGAAAAAGAAGTGGACCATACGAGCAAATGGAGACTCAAATTGGTCATACAATGATCTTAGAAATGTTTTAGAAGCTTTGGGAAGAGTTAGAATGTAATAGACTTGAATTCCTTCAAAAAACAGAACTTTACAGGTTCTGTCCGGAAGAAAATTAAACTTGCCCAAAATTCGAACAGCCGAAGGGCATTCGGCCACCTGTTCCATAAGCCATGTTTTCACAGGGTTATTCGGCTTACTTCAGCCACCTGTTCGGCTAGCCGAATGTGGATAGATTTCACGGATTTTGGAAGATTTTCGAACGGCCATAACTTTTGAACTATACGTCCTATCTTGGAGTTCCACTGATCGTTAGGAAACTCTTGGAATGTAGAAACCAATGGGGCAAACATCCTAATGATATGAGATTGGGAGAGAAAGTTGATATGTAGACCATTGAACTATGCCTTATATCTTTTGGGAAAAGAGACTTTTAAACATAGTTTGGACCCATAGATTGGAACCCATAGACACTTCATAATCAATCCTTAAGGATGATTGTGACACAAACACTAAAACAATAAGGTTCTTAGGCAAGGAAAGACTGGCGTTGTAGGTCCTTAGACATGGAATCAAAACCGATTAGCATAGACTAATGGAAATTATAACCCATTAGAGACCTTGGGCGTAGATCATCTCATGAGCTAATCCGTCTTATTTAGAACTTCACCATGGATGTTGATTTGGAGGAATTTGATGTACCGCACATGTACACAATGTGAAACTAAGAAATTTTAGCACATGCATCGAATTATCTAAAACTACATCGAAATGGACGGTTAGCGATGACGGGTAATTAGATTAGACAGATGGCGAATGTGGATTCACTGAAACATTATTTTCTTGTTTCAACGAAACATGAATCCGGCCTCCAAGCTATTATATGCTCTTTACGAGTGGGTGAATCATGATGTGCCATGTTTACAACTAATCCACGTCAGTTAGCGCCTAATCACTCACCATTCAAACATTCCATTACACATATGATTTGATTTAAAATAAAGACTTCCACCAAGGGGTTTCTCATAAATAAGAAAATCTTCATCCAAAGAAGATGATCGAACAAACCCTAATTCTCCTCCGCTCAGTCTACTCCTGCTACTCCACTACCACCACACCTCCTCCTTTAGGCATCAGGTATCCGGTCTTATATGCCTATGATGTCTTTGCTGTTGACTTTGGCCTCCTCTCCATGGCCGTGGATCGTGTCATCGTCGTCCCCACCATTTTTTTCACGTGGGTCACTGTCATCATCTTCCTCGCCTTTGCAAGTCGTTCACTGCACTTGCAGATGGCTGAGGGCGAAAGATTACTGCGATGAAGAAGGTCTTAAGGAAGGGAACTTGTTCCTGGCCGCCTGCGTGATTCTTAGCTATCTCGCACTCACTAGGAGGGAAGATGATTGATGAACGACTGAAATCAGGCAACAGTATGGGGATTTGTTGTAATTGTCACGTACAAATTTACCGTTTCTGCTATATCGTTTTGGGTTTTGACATATTGGTTCACCTTAAATTTTGTTTCCCAATTTCATGGCTCAAATTTAGATAATGTCACCAAAGTCGTTTGACTCTTGTCAACACTATTTTTTTAGCTGTTTTGCACCATATCCCATGATCACCATTTTTCAAGTTTTAGCATTTGAAAAAAAAAAATCTCCCTAAGATGCTGCACAAAAGCCATGATATATATCATGGGATTTGGAGCAATAAAGTTTAAAAACAAAAAGTTTACTAGAGTCAAGCAACTCTGGTGATATTATCTGAATTTTGGTCATGAAATTGGAACGTCTCAATTTAAAGTGTACTAATATGTCAAAATCCCTATCTTTTTCCTTTTCTTTCTTTCTTTTTCATTTTTATATTGTTCTTCCTTACAACCACTTGAAAATGGGCATTTGTATTCCTCTATTTTATGATACAACCCTACTGTTAAGCAAAGTGTGAATTTTTTTATTCGTTTAAAGGTCTATAATATTTGGTAAGTTTTTATTTGATTTAATAATGTAAGGTATTTGGAAGAGGATAGAAATGAAGGGTCGTGGAGAAGGTGGGGAAGAGGAAAGGGTTGTAGTGATGCATATTTTCTTGGGTGGAACTATGGTTATTTCCACTACAAGCCGGCGCTAGCCCTCCCATGATAATGCAAGTCTTTTGCAATGAGCAAAACAAAGAGTTAGGGGGAGGTTGGGTTTTTTTTTTTTTTTTTCCAATTTTACGAAAATCCCCTCTTAACTTCTTAAAACTTTAGGTAGGCTGCATGGTGATTGAACATTGACGTAGATGAATTGCACGCATGGTGCACCATGACTTGCTCGCTCATGGTGAGCATATAATAGATGCGACAGAGGATCCAAACCCGCTGGGCAGCTGTACAGCTGTGCATAATCTTCTCTTAAGGGCCTATTTGGATAAATGAGGAGTGGATTTCACATGTGAAGTGGTGTGGAAGAGAAGTAGATTGAAGTTAAAGTAGAGTACTTCACTTCATTGCATTTGGATGCTTATTTGAAATTAAGTTTTGGAGTAGAATCCACTTTTACTCAAGAAAATGGAAGTATTTAGAGTTGAAGTGAAATGGAGTACATGTGCTCACAACATTATTTTATCTATCGGCTCACAACATGTTGACTTTTTTTGTGTCAACAAATGCCCCCTCAAGGTACAGCGACAAGTAGCTTTTGGAGTCGATGTGCCTCGAAGAAAAACTTGAAGGAGAGCTTCTGACTTGACCAAGAGTCTTGAGCATTTTTTTTTTTTTTTTTTTTTTTTTTTTTTTTGAGAATGCCCTTTGAGTTTCCGGGGGAATTTTATGGTAGTGAGAGGGATCACGTACCATCTCAAGGCAAAGTTTTGAAAATGACATGGGGGATTTAGATTTTTGGGTTTTGGATTTTGGGATTTTGGTTTTTGACCTTCTGACCTAACAAGCTGTATGTGGCAGGTTAGAGGGTCCGGGTTTGATTTTTTTTTTTTGACCTTGTAACCCAACAAGCTATGTGTGGCAAGTCGGGGGTCAGATTTGGTTTTTTGTTTTGGTTTTGGTTTGGTTTGGATTTTGATTTTGGTCTTATGACCCAACAAGTTGTATGTGGCTAGCTAGGGGACCAGGGTTTGGTTTTTTGTGGATTGTCAATTTCAAGATTTTGGCATAATTTGGTTCATGAGGTTGGATAGTTTGGTTTTTGGAAACTCATGAGACTTTCTTCTTCTTTTTTGAATGGTCCAATCAACTCAAAAGAGGCATGGGACATTTTTTTTTTCTCTTGATAAGAGGGATGTTTTGACTAAAAGCCACTTTTAGTGCCTAGGTGGTCAAACCTGGCTTATCTGGGCTAACCCATGGGACCTAAGGCTTTGGAGATGGCCTAGATCTCATATGGTGTCATTTTTGTAGAGAATATCTAAAAATATCTCTTTTGTGTAGAGGATATCTAAAAATATCCTTACTTGGAGAGAATCTCTCAAGTTTCCTTGTTTTTTGGAGAGATTTTCTCAAAGTATCTTTCTTTTGGGAAAGTAGCTAAATTTTAACACTTACCTCCTTTCTTTTCTCCTTGTTTCATCTTTTGATTTGCTCTCTTCTATAAAAGCAAGAGGGGTTGGATCTTTGGCTCCATTGCTTCCTTTTTGCAAGAATCTTCAAGAGTGCTTAAAGAGTTTTTCTTTGTCTTCAAGGATCTTCAAGGCTTTTGTCCTTCTTCTCCATGGCTTCAAGTAAGTTTTCTTCCTCCACAAGAAATGTCCATTGTATAAGTAGTAGTTTCTTTCTTTCTTTGCTCTCTTTTTTTTCTCTCTTTTTTTTTCTTTTTCTTTCTCATTTTTTTTTTATCACGGGTTTTTTTTTCTCATGGTGATTGTTTTTTCTCTCTTTTTCTTCACCATTTTTTCTTTGTCTCTCTTTTTTTTCCATGGTGACTTCTCTTTTTTTTTTTCAAAGTTTTTTTTCCCTTTTTTTCAGAGTTTTTTTTTTCTTTTCTTCTTGGCTGTACAGACAGGTCCGTACGGACCTGGCCGTACTGCCACGTGGCAGTGGGCCATGGCCTGTGGGCCCGAAATTTTTTTTTTTGTTGAGGTTTCTTTCTTTCTTTCTTTTTTCTTTGACTCACCATGATAATGAGGTTATGCAATTTCAATATTTTCATGCATTTTTTCTTTTTATGTATCAAGATAGAAGGCTAGAGTCTCCAGGTCAAGTCAACATAATTTTTGACTTGGACAAAATTTGATTTGTTTTGACCAAGTTGGGTTAGAATTGGTCAAACTTTGGTCAAGGTTTTCCTAGCATCTAATGCATGATGATTTTCTTTGATGCATGATATTTAGTAAATTGACTTGGAAGCATGATGATGCATACCTGAAAATCTTTTGCAAGTATTAGAATTTGGAGCTCGTAGAGATGTTGAGCCCTTTCTTGGTCTTACTGGATTTTAAGGAGCTTTGCAAGTTTTGGGTTTTGGAGCTCGCAACAATGTTGAGTTGTTTTCCAAATTTTGCGGAAATTTGATGAGATTTGTTCGTTCTCGCAGCAATGTTTGAGTTCGAACCTTCTTTGAGAATTTTTCCACTGACTATGAGCTTACAGCAGTGTTGAGCTCATCTTCAGGCTTCCTATCTTTTTCGGGGTGTCTCATTTCTTAGGAATTGCCCCGGAACCATGTCAAAATTTTGCTAGAATTTTTTTTGCAAAATTCTGTCATTTTGATGATGATTGATCTTTGTTTTTCCTTTCTTTGCAGGTAGTTCTTTCAGAACGAACAAGGGTAAGGGTCCTGTTACTAACGCACCTCGTCGGTCTCCAGATCTTCTAATGAGGCCGTTCAGCAGGCCTGGGAGAAGGTCCAGTTTGTTGAGAAGAACTTGGAAGAGTGTGATTCCCTTAATCGTGATGAGATGAGACAGCGATTGATCGCTCTCAAAGATGAGAGATTTTACAAAATCATGGTAAGCAGCCGTCCTTGGGTTGCGGACGATCAGAGCATTGTGCCCAAGCCTACCTTCTTCTTCGGTGATGCAGTCCCCGACGACTTGACATACCAAAAGAGATGTTTTCAGTTCTCTTACACAGTAGATGGTGAGGAGAGAACTATTTTTACCCGGTCGACCTTGGATCGGACCATCTCGATCATAAGTCTTTCTCCCACGTGCCCTAAGAGGGAAGATCCTCCGAGCTGGGTGAAGAGGGTCAGTGTGATAAAAATCGGGGTTTTTGTTGGCGGCCCTTCCGGTTTTGCAAAGAAGTCACCTGTCCGTATGGACATATTGATGCCAGCCAGTGGCTACCAAGGTTCTGATCATCCGTCAATCGATTTGAGACCGGTGGGCCTTGGCATTTTTCGGGGTGACGGCAGCAATTAGGTGAAGCCTTTTCGACTTCGTGGCCGTTTCAGTGCTGACTCAAGCTGTGAATCATGGACTGATCACACCCTGAAGATGGGTGCGGCCATTCTATGAGAGGCCGAGATTTTTGATGCGGTTCGCGCTTTCCAGCAAACCGTTGTTTTCTTCGATGAGGCTTTCATGGCCATGCTGGAGTCATTCCTTCCACAAACCAACACCTTCATTGTGACGAATGGTGAGATTGATTTTTCTTTGAAAGAATTGAGCACCATCACCGGGTTGCCTATCATCGGCAAACTCTATGAGGAGTTTATGCCTATTGACAGCGTCCTTGAGGAGCAATCTGAGGAGTTCAGGCTTGTATACTTTTAGCTCGTCGCCTTCTATGATTTTTTTTAAGGAGAAGGAGGGCTCGAAAGTCATGTGCAGCAGTTGGAGGAGTTACAGCTTCAACTTTTTTTACGGCGGGGAGTCTTCTGATGGCATGGCCCAGGATGCTAGGGCTAAAGCCTCAAGTTTGAAGAAGATTTCCGCCATGCGAGAAGATTTGATGAAGTTCTTCGCAAGCATAGACGCCATTTGTCCTGACGTTGCATTGCGGAGAGATCTCGCTGTTTACCTCACTTATTGGCTGGGTGAGGTTGTTTTTGCTGGAGGAGATGGAACGCACATTAAGCCGAACTGTATTTTCCCGGCTTGTCAGATGGCATTCGGAGAGCGGCTAGCTTTGGTGCCTGCTCTTTACTCTTACTTGTGTACTGAACTGCAGGCTGTTGCTTTCCTGGTTCAACTTGGGCTCCCTATGAACAGGGTATTTTCTGCCCACATCTTATATTCGTGGTATGTATACCAGTGTCCTAGCTTCCATCAGTTGGGAGTAGCGCAAGACGAAGATCCTTTTATGATTCGTTTGGCTAGAGGGACAGCCGTTTCCGAATCTCTTTTGTCTGCCCATTTGAGGATCCAACAGTTTAGGGGCGTCGAGATTGGGCAGTCTTCAGTGAAGCTTTCTCCAAGTCTGCGAAAGAAGGCTTTTGATTTTGGTGTTTCCGTGATTCGACCAGGGCAGGGTCGGGAAGACACTATGCTTTGACAAACGCGGAGAAGAGATGGCTTTTCAACATACGGGTTGGCACGATGGTGTACCGTAGACATTTTTTTGTGGATATCCGACCGCATGTCCCTTCGCGTTTTGCATTGCAGCTTGGCTTCTCTCAAGGCGTTGTTGGAGCGCCTTCGAGCATGGTGAAGCGTTTTGGAGGTTTGGATGATGGGAGAAATGCATAGGCTTTTTACAGGGCAAAGGACACTACCGCCATGATTTCCTATCCTGAGCTGCCCACTTTCCAAACTTCTGGCTTCACGAAATGGTTCTTGGAGAGCTTCTCAGTGTACCGGGAGCTTTCCAAGAAAGAGCTCGATGTCAAGCAATCTCCTGGGAAGGGTCTTGGTAGATCAGATGGTGTCCGTCGAGAGGAAGTTTTGGCTTTCCTTTTTGGTGAGAAACACAAGATAGGCTTTCTCAATGAGCAAGACGTCATCAGATCAAGAGCTGCACAAGGGATTCCTGGTGAGGTATTGAGACAGCTGGAAGAGGAGGAGGCCGAGATCGATGCTTGGATGCAAGCAGAGCGCATAAAGGCTTCCATGGAGTCTACTGAGAAAAGTAGGCCATCCAGTGAGGACTCTAGTGAGAGTCCTGATGTTGATAGTGAGGCAGGATCTTCGAGCAGGCTGACCTTTCAGAAGAAAGAGGAAGAGAGGACAACTCCTTAATATGAGATGGCATGAAAGTCCTTCTGATCTGGAAGTTCCTCTCACCATTACTGAGGAGGTGTCTGGGGATGCTGACAAGCCTCCGGAGAAGAGGAGCAGAGAAGAGGAGACAGCTGGTATGATTCTCCTTCTTTCTTTTGTCACTTCTTTTCTCTTATTAAGAGATTTTTGTTTTGATCCGCTGCTTTCTTTCTTTTGGCAAAGGACGATGACTTGGTGATGCTCGAGGTTCCGGCCGATGAGGCGATGACGGATCCAGTCGTGGCATTTGAGGAAGAGCCCATGGACTCTAGAGTGGTTCCAGAACCTTCACCTTGTATGATTGCTTTGGCTTCTTTTTTTTTCTTTTTGTTTGTGCTATCATGTGCCAACATGTAGCTTTTGTTTTCTTGTTAGCTGACTTGCTAGAGGATTCTGACGATTTCGAGCCATCCATGGATGCAGCATTTGACGATGCTTCAGATGAGCTCAGAGAGGCAGAAAGTACCCACCGGTCGTCGAAGAAAGTATTTATTAATAATAATCTTGATATATATTTTTTTACAAGATCATATTCATACCGTTTTGTCTTTTATTGACAAATTGTGAAGCAGCAGGAGAAGTTCCTCCGTCTTCTTTAGAGCCAGAACAGGGGATACCTGCAACCGATCCAGGAGTAGGGGCTTATTCTACTTTGAACGAGTGAGCTTCTTCGATTGGAAAGAGTTTATTGATTACTCTTCCAATGGGGCATGACATGGGCAGTCGGGCGTTGGAGCATGGCAAATCCTCGTTTGGGCAACACCTTCAGTATGCAAAGAAGGTGTTGAAGAGTGTTTTGAGCTCATGGTCGAGATTCTCTCTTCAGGTCACTTGGAAGCTAGTTTCGGCATGATCAAGCATGTACGGGACATCCTTGCTGATAGTGAAGAAGTCGGTCTGGACATTGCAAGCACCAAGGGTTTTGTTGATAAAGTCATTGCTTTAGGGAACAAGTGGACTGAGACCAAGGGTTTCCCAGATGGTGACTTCTTTGATGAGATGTTAATGAAGCCTTCCAGCAAAGTCAAAGCTGAGCTGACTGAGATCACTCGGACTCGGAAGCAATTCATTCGGGAGAGGAACGTCACCGAGTTGGCCATTATGGGGCTAAAGTAAGACCTGAATCGCCTTGATATGGAGGTTGTCGAGGCTAGGCAGCGTCTTGACCTTTTGGAGAAAGAAGCTGCTGCCAAATGGACCGCCATTGTGGAGGCTCGTGACAAGGAGGAGACTCTCATTCACCAGGTTGAGGAGGCTGAAAGTAATTTCTAGAGGAAGACTCAGGAGTATGAGCAGTGGCAGGTCCTCTGGGAAGAACTTCTTCGTGCTGCAGATGGGTCGCGGCGTTCGGCTGCATTTTATGGGAACATTTTGAAGAAGCGTGACCTGAAAACTTTGGAAGCTAATGCCAAGGGTCTTCTTGATGAGTTGAATCTTTGGTTGAAAACCATGTTGGATTGAGCCCTTGAGTTGTAACAAACTCCTTTTCTTCTTGTTTTTTTTGTACCTCCATGTATAAACATTTTTGGTATTATATTTTTTGCATCCCCTTCTTTTCACTTAAATCTTTTTTTTTATGAAAACAAATTTAAGCAAAAGCTGATGGGAATGTTTGTTTGAGAATTTAATCAAAAGGTTGTCATTTTATGAAAATCTTTTGTCAAAGGGTTGTTTTGGGCATGGAAGCCAATTTTTGTGGCGAAATGCTAGTTTTTGATGGATTGAAAACTGATTTTTAGAATGAAATGGAAGCCGAATTTTGTAGCGTAAGAGCAAAAATTTGTTTTGCGGCATGGGAGCCAAAAATTTTGTTTGTGGTAATGGAGCCAAAGTTTTTTTGTTTGTGGCGTGAGAGCCAAAGTTTTTGGTTTGTGGCATGGGAGCCAAAGCTTTTTTTTTTTTTTTTTTGAGATGGCATGAAAGCCGAATTTTGTGGCGTAAGAGCCAAAATTTATTTGCGGCATGAGAGCCAAAATTTGTTTGTGGCATGAGAGCCAAAGTTTGTGGCATGGAAGCCAAAGTTTTTGTTTGTGGCATGGAAGCCAAAGTTTTTTTTTTTTTTTTTTTTTTTGAGATGGCATGAAAACCGAAGTGTTTGAATTGGCATGAGAGTCGGGTTTTGTGGCATAAAAGCAAATTTTGCTTTGAGGCATGGAAGCCAAAATTTTGGAATGGCATGGAAGCCGAATTTTGTTTTGCTGTAGTTTTTTTTTTTTTTTTTTTTTTGAGATGGCATGAAAACCGAAGTGTTTGAATTGGCATGAGAGTCAGGTTTTGTGGCATAAAAGCAAATTTTGCTTTGAGGCATGGAAGCCAAAATTTTGGAATGGCATGGAAGCCGAATTTTGTTTTGCTGTTTTTTTTTTTTTTTTCTCTCACATGGGAGCCAGATTTTTTGAAAACCAAGTTTTGTTTTGTTGGCATGAAAGTCAATTTTGGCGTTCATAGCCGATTTTGGCGTTTATAGCGGAATTTTTTGCATTTATAGCCGGATTTTTGGCATTTACAGCCGATTTTGGTGTTTATAGTTGGGTTTTGGTTTTCAAAATGCAGGTATCGACCAAATGTCGCCTCCCCGCTGAATGGTCTTGCAAGTATCGATGGAATGTCACTTCCTTGCTTATTCGGTTTGCGAGTATCGATGGAATGTCGCTTCCTCGCGGGCTGGGTTTGCAAGTATCAATGGAATGTAGCTTCCTCGCGGGATTGGAGTCCAAGTATCGACTAAGCGTCGCTTCCCTACTTTTTTCAAAGATTTTGGTTTTATGAATATCGACTGAATGTCGCTTCCCCATGATTTTTGAGATCTGAGGTTTTTTTGAACCATTTGAAATTTTGGTTATGGATATCAACTGAAACGTTGCATCTCCACAATTTTTTTCAAAATTTGAGGTTTTACAAGTATCGAATGGGGTTCACTTCCTTGCGATTTTTGGGTTTTGGAAGTATCGAATGGGGTTCTCATCCTTCCGATTTTTGGGTTTTGGAAGTATCGAATGAGGTTCGCATCCTTCCGATTTTTGGACTTTGTGAGTATCGACTAAGTGTCGCTTCCTCGCGGTTTCTAAAAAACCCATTTTTTTGTTTAAAGACACGAGGGTCGTAAATTTTGACTTAAAACCATTTTGGTTGTAAAAGCCGAGGCGGATTAGGGTGGAAATTCCTGAGTCCTGGTTTTTGTTTCAAACCAAGAATTTTGGGTTCAAGGATCAAAAATTTTGGTCAAGTCTGGGAAGAGGCTCCTAAACTTAGATTTTTGGATTTGATGATTTTTTACCAATGAAATAATGAAAGTAAGCATTTGAGAGTTTCTTTTTTTTTTTTTTTTTTTTGAAATTTCAACATAAAGATGAAAATTTCAAAAAGGATGGGTTTGACGAGCAAGTACCTGGAAATAGGCTTTGGCCGTATTGGCATTGCTCTGACCCGTTTGAGGAGGTCTTCAAGGGTAGTACCGCTTTAAGAACTCGTCATTGATGGGGCAGCATACATCTGTCTCATTCCATGTTTAGAAGAGCGTATGCACCGTTGGAGAAGACTTTGTCAATGACAAAGGATCCCTCCCATTTTGGTTCGAATTTGCCTTTGGAATTGTGGGCAAAGACTATTGGTCTTTTTACTGCAAGAACCAAGTCGCCTTTTTTGTAGGCACGTTGCCTGACTTTCTTGTCGAAAGATCCTGCCATGCGTGCTTGGTACAGCTCAATGCTTTGTAGAGCTTCGAGTCGTCTTCATCGAAATTATCCAGCTCTTGGAGTCTCAGTCTGACATTGCTTTCTTGCGTCATGTCATTTTGCAAAGATACCCTTAAGGAAGGAATTTGTACTTCCAAAGGGACAACAGTTTCACATCCATAGACCAAAGAGAATGGTGTGTTATGGGTTGGTCCTCGAACGGTGGTTCGATAGGCCCACAAAGCTTCTGGTAGTTTGTCACCCCAGTCTCTTTTGTGACTAGAGACCATTTTCTTGAGAATTTTGCAGAGTGTCTTGTTGAAGGCTTCTGCTAGTTCGTTCGCTGCAAGATTATATGGAGTCGAAGGACAACTTTGGATTTTGTATTTGTTGCAGAATCTGTAGAATCTATGATCTCGGAATTGTGGTCCGTTATCATGGACGAATCTTTTAGGTATGCCGAAGAGACAAATAATGTTGGTGTGCAAGAATTAAAGGACCGATGAGGTCTTCATTTCGCTGAGCGCAAATGCTTCTGACCACTTGGAGAAATAATTCGTAGCGGCGAAGATGAAGCGATGACTTTTGCTTGATGGGGGAGAGATAGGACCTATGATGTCCATACCCCAAGTTTCGAAAGGCCATGAGATTGCTCTAGGATGTAGCCATTCTGAAGGCATGTGGACATAATCTCCATGAATTTGGCATTGTTGGCAACGCTTAGCAAATCGCATTGCATCAGCTACCATGGTAGGCCAATAATAACCTAGCCTTTTTATCTGATCGTAGAGCTTAGGACCAGCCCGATGGGCTCCACAAAGACCAGCAGCACTTCTTTGAGAGTTTCTTCAGCCTCTTGTTATGACAAGCAGTGTAAAAGTACTCCGTTGAAAGATTTTCTGTAAAGTGCTTTTGAAGGAATATCCAAATGAAAGTTCGGGGCTTGTCTTTGGATGCTTACCCACTCTTTTGGATCTTCAGGTAGGATTCCGAACATGATGTAATCAATGAACGGATCTCTCCAGTCGCCGATCGGAGGTTTGAAGATGGACATCCGACTTCCAACCACTTGGTGGCATTCAACAACTGCTTGGTGTGTGTTAAGAGGAGGGAGAATCCTTCTTTGACACACTGTGATTTGCATGTTTTCCACTTCTTGGATTGCCATAGATGTGGCGAGTCCAGCCAAGGCATCTGCACAGATGTTTTCACCTTTGAAAATGTGGGCGATGTGACAGATGTTGACCTTTTGTCGAAGCGACTGCGCCTTATTATAGTAAGGCAACAAATCAGGCTTCCTGACTTCAAATTTCTGGTTCATTTGGTTGACAATCAGTTGAGAGTCTCCAAAAGCTTCCAGCATGGTGATGCCAAATTCGAGGGTCAGTTCCAATCCTACAATCAGGGCTTGGTACTCAACTGCATTGTTTGAACATGGTTCCAGTAGCGAGAAAGTGTGTGGAATCATGTACTTGTCGGGGCTGACAAAAAGAATGCCAATTCCCGATATTTGCTTTCCTTTTTCATTTGTCCTGGTTGTGCCGTCAAAGCACATGTTCCAGGAAGCATTTGATTAGGAAGTTTCCACATTGTAGCAAATTCGTGTGGGAGATCATCCATGAGTGGAGAATCTTTAGGCAATGGGTGTTCTGCGAGGAAGTCTGCTAGAGCCTGGCCTTTAATTGCTTTTTATGGTACACAACTAATATTAAACTACGATAGAAGGATGGACCATTTTGCCAGTCGGGCATTGAGAGAGCCTGCTTTTGTGACAAGGACCTTTAAGAGGTTGATCCTCGAAATCAGGTAGACTGTATTGGACAGCAGGTGTGACGCAGCTTTTGTATGGCAAACATCACTGCAAGGCATTCTTTCTCAATTGGGGAGTAGCGATGCTCTGAACCTCCCAACATGCGGCTAAGGTAATATAGAGCAGCCACTTTTCCGTTGTCATTTTCTTATGCGAGTAAAGCACCCAAAGAGTGGTCGAGAGCTCTTGTGTACAAGATGAATGGTTTTCCAGTTGTGGGGGCAGCCAACACTGGAGGTTTGGTGAGGTATGATTTGATGTCTTGAAATGCAATTTCACATTCAGCATCCAAAACAAAGTTCACCCCTTTCTTCATCAAGCGAGAGAATTGACAGCACTTCCATGATAAATTGGAGATGAACCATCAAATGTATGACAATCTTCCTTGAAGCCCTTTTAGTTCTCTTAGGGTCCTTGGAGATGGCATTTCCATGATAGCCTTGACTTTGGTGGGGTCAAGTTCTATTCCAGCTTTCCGTACTATGAATCCGAGAAACTTACCCGATGAGACACCAAAGAAGCATTTTAGTGGATTCATCCGCAATTTGTGTTTGCGAAGTTGGATGAAGACTTCTCGAAGATCGTCGAGATGGTCTTCTTTTCTTCTGCTTTTGATGGTGAGGTCGTCAACATAGCATTCGACCGTCTTGTGCTGCATATCTTGGAATATTTTCATCATAGCCCTCTGATATGTTGCACTTGCATTTTTCAGACCAAATGGCATGACAGTGTAGCAATACACGCCAAATGGAGTCCGAAATGATGTATGCCTTTCGTCTTCAGGATGCATCTTTATCTGATTGTAGTAAGAGAATCCATCCATGAATGTCATTCACTCGAACCCACAGGTGTTGTCAATCATCACCTCTGGTATGGGGAGCGGGAATTCATCTTTAGGACATGCATTATTCAGGTCCCTGTAGTCGATATAGACCCTTATCTGTCCATTTTTCTTTGTCACGGGGACGATGTTGGCCAACCATTCAGGATGCTGTTCCTCACGGATGAAGCCAACGTTTTGGAATTTTTGAACTTCTTGTTCAATTTTGTCCATCACGTCAAGACGGAATCTTCTTTGGCCTTGTTTGACAGGCTTGATTTCTTTTTGCAAGTTGAGTTTGTGGACTGCTACTTTGGGGTCTAAGCCTGGCATTTCAGCGTAAGACCATGAAAAACAACCAACGAACTTACGAAGAAAAAAGATATACTCGGGTAACTCATCATCCTTTATATTCTTGCTTATGAATACAGGACGTGGGTTATCAGGTGTTCCCAAGTCTATCTTTTGAACAGGATCTTCTGTTGGAAGGTTTGAAGGTGGTTCCTCCACAATATTTTCGGAGGCTTCCAACTCAACAAGACCTTCTGAAGTTCCGGAGGCATTTTCAGACCTAGGCTCTGTTTCTGTCCATGGATCTTCTTGATCGGTACTCTTTTCAAGACTTGCAATGAGATGGTCCCAATCACTTATTGGAACTGGGTTGAAGTAGGGCACTTCTTTTGGAGACGATGGTTTTTCTGGGTCAGAAACTGCGCGTCTGTGTCATCGAACAATTCCTCTTCATTGTCAGAGAAATTATACCAACTGGATGAGCTTCTTGGATCCTTGATGGGTGACTCCTCAAAGAGATATCCAGGGAGATCAATGTCTTCATGGACACGAGATGTTGAGGCTTCGTCGGCAAAACGACTTTGCAGCCACGGTGTCAACTGTCTCATAGGAGTGGTAGGATCATACCCCAACCCGTATGAAGATTTGCCTTTATGAAGGTGGATTTTCCAATCTTCTGGTTGACTTTTGGTCAAGGTGGGTTCCAATGGTGTTAGAATACCACAGCCAGCTCCCAAACCAGTTGGATTTTGAGCATCGTAGCCCATTTTTTTCATGATAGCTTGTGCCATTGGACTATACAGAGATAGCTAAGGCATACCTTCGCTTTGGAAAGGTTCAAGTGGAGAATTTGATGAAGAGACTCCCGATCTGTGGAAGAAGATTGTTTTTTCTTCTGGAGAAGTTACCGGAATATTTAAAAAAAGATGACATAAGATCTTCTACGTCAGCAGCTGTCTCCAAAGGAGTGAGAGCTAGCTGAGCTCACTGGGTATCAGCTTGGCTAGACGCTGTGTCGTCTTCTGGCTCTAATTCTGAGTTTCGAGTTTGGTGGAAGGTTTGTTTACTTCCGATGATTGCTGAGGAGCCTTGCCTTTATCTTTCTGGAGATTGTCGGCAAAGTGAATTGTTTCTTCCTCCTTTTCTTCTTTTCCATCTTTATACATTTGAGCATCTGCAAAATGGACGTCCTTGCCTTTGAAGGGCTTTTTGTCTGTAAACACTCGATGTATCAAGCCGCCGTTGCTAACGAACTTAATGCACTGATGTAAAGTTGAAGGGACAACACCATTCTCATGTATCCAGGGGCGACCAAGGAGGATATTGTAGCATGAAGGGTTCCTTATTGCATACACAGTGACTTCAAAAATAAGGTCACCGATTTGCAATTTGAACTTGATTTTGCCGATAGGCCTTTGAGCGCTGCCGTCATATCCGAAGATAGATACAAACGTGTGACTCAGCTTGCTAGGTGGGATGCCCAGCTCTTCGAGTGCCGAAGTAGAGATGAGGTTGAGTGCAGAACCTGGATCGATCTGGACTTTGTGTACTGGCATTTCTTTGACGTACCCTGTGAAGTACAAGGATCGATTGTGCTTTGTCTCGCTTAGCAGGAGGTCATCCTTGTCAAAGGTAATTATTGCATTTGCTGCTTTTTGAACCGAGAGGCATTCATTGCTTGGTCCCTCAATATTCTTCTTTTCTCCTTTGGAGGAAGTGCTTGATTTTTTTACCCTATATTCCATGTCAATTTGTAGGACTTGTGGGGCATGTTTGTCGACATCCGCATTCAACCTTTGTAATTCTGAAATGAGACTATCACGAGTTTGTGGAAACATTCGTAATAAGTCAAGGATGTGCAGACATGCAGGTATGTATTTGAAGTGCTCAATCAAGTCGTACTTGAAAGCCTCCTTCGGGCCTGCATTTTCATTATTATTGTCACTTGGGGTGTTTACAACTTGCTTTCCCGAAGGATTTACATAAGAAGAAGAAGGTTGGTTGTAATTTTTATGGTAATCCCGGCCAGAACGGGTACCTCTACCAACTTCAAGAGCTTCTAGAGAAGTGTCTTCTTTTGGAAGATCACTCTCGGGATCAAGGGGTTGATTCTTGTCATTTGTTGAAGACGTCTCTGTAGCTGCATTGCCGTCCTCAGTGATTGTGTTGCACGGAGCATTTTCAGGGAACAAGTTCTGAACAGCATCCCAGTCCAGACATCGTCTATGAGATCGGGTATCTGGGACCAATCGACTGGGTTTTCATTGAAGAAGACTTCATTGGCAGGAGTTTCTTCAAGATGATCAATCGGAAGATGCTTGAGCTCAGATGTCACGGCTTCAGGAGACAAAGGCTGAGAAGATGATATCTCAGTGGAAGTCACCTGAGAAGATGTAGCCCCGGAAGGTACACTACCGGTTGGGGAGTACGTGTCTTCGGAAGCTTCAGAGGCATTATCATCTTGAGCTATCGCATTGCAAGTTATTCTGACAGGAGATGCCCCTAGTGTAGACTATTGGGAATTGGACTCATCCTCGGATGTAAGAGGATCATCGATCCAGCTATTTTCTCCATTTTTAGAGTTGAAGGAGGAAGTTCCCGTTGATTTTCAGGGACTTCTGGTTCTGGATCATGATGAAGATCATTGATGCGATCCTACTCCTGCTTTATAGCAAGATGTTGCACGATTCTTGTATATTCTTCAAGATTAGGCATAGGAGCCAAATCTTCTTCATCATCTACTCCTTGTGGTTCACCCATGTTGTGTTCCACTGGGGCATTGGCTGGTGCCAGGTTAACAGCCTCTTGGTCTTCTTCATCATCAGACCAGGATCTTTGCGGCTGTAATGGGTTATACCAAGTTACTGGCATAAGATGAGATTCGGGAATCCATTCCTCATCGGAGAGGTATTCTCCTATTTCAAGGGATTCTTCCCACTCATCGATATCACTGGCAGTATCTCTGGACTCGTCTCCATCCATAGAGAATCCAACTACCGAGTTGCAGGAGTATGATGTCCCCTGCGCAGTTTCATTTTTGTATTGAGGTGGCATGAAATCATCAAGGGTGAATTTTCTTACCGCCTTTGAAGTTTTGAGAAGGGATTCTTCCGTCACCCCTAGTGAAGCAGTGGTAGAGGTTTCTGCCTTTTCAAGGACTTTTTGTTTTGGTTGAGACTTCTGCTACTGTTTGAGTTTGCGAAGTTGTCTCTTGGCTTGGCTTCGCTGTTGAGCAGTAGGCTTTGTTTTGACGATCTCCTAATTTTCATCTTCTAGGAGATCGGGATGCACCCATATGGGTTGTCCATCTGGTGTTGGATAGGGAACCAACTCATGGGACTTTTGTGCCATTTTTATCACCTTGAATGAAGTAGTGATCTTCTCCTTTGGTGATTTTGAAGTTTGCCTACATAACACCATGTTGACGGAGGCGGAGCCGTAGTTTTTTCAAAGGTGATGACTCCATTTTTCCACATCTCATTGATCTTCTCTCTCGCAACGAAGTATTGATTGAGAGGATGTGAGATCATCTGGTGATACGGACAATACCGGGGATTGTTGGTTTTGCCAACATCTCCCTGTCTTTTGGGCTCGGGCAAAGTGAGTTTACCGCTTGCTAGAAGAGCCTCAAAGATTTCTTCAACATCTTCATTGAACGGATATTTCTTTTCTACTCGTTCTTTGAAGGCATCAAAGAGTTCAGGTCTTTTATTTGTAGCTTTGTTTTCAGCTTTCTTTGGCTGCTGAGAAGCTGACTTGGTCTGCACATTGAGAACGTCATTTTTCTTTGGTTTTAAGGTCGTAATGGCAGTCGGCTCTTTCTTTGATGATTTCTGACTGTTGAGGTCTTTAATCACCATTTCAACTTCCATTGAAGCTTCGAGGAGTTCTCCCAGGTTCTTTGATTTGTTGTCGATAATCATGGAGCGGATTCTTTCTCTCATGTTGTTACGGTAGATGTCGACTAGCGACGTTTGTGGCAGTACATCTGAGCATTTGTACACCATCGCCTTCCACTTATGAATGAAGTCGTATGTTGACTAATTCTCTCCCTGTTTTAGGCTGCAGAGCTTGATGGACCCGAAAAGGAGGGGGAATCTTCCGTCCTCTCTCTCCGCACCCCGGGGGCTGACCTGGGTCTCGGCGGAGGAGGGAAGATCTCGGGCATCAACATTTTTGTACGGGTATGCCAGATTTACTTTCTACTCGGAATTTGGAATGGTGATAATCCGGAGATTCACCTTCACAAGTGGAAAGGAAATCAGTCCTTTTTTCTAACTTTTCAAATTGCATTAATATTAAGAAAAGAGACAAGTTTTTTTTTTTTAGAATGCCGTAGGAGGAGTTTTTGTTTGTTTGCCGTGAAAGGCGATTTTACAAAACTCATCAAATGTGAAAGACAAGAATTGTGATTTCGTTTGTCTCTTTAAGAAATACAAACTACAATAGAAAAGTAAGAAGAGGGATCTAACTTCTCAGGAGATTGTGGGGACACGTTGAGATCGACGGTCGCAAGTCATGTATGGGCTTCGCCATCATCCTTCAAATGAGAACATGTGATGCTTTGATTCTTTGGCTTGGGTCCTAACCTCAGTTTTTTAAAGGACAAGGACCAAGAGAAGGTCCTATATCCAATGAAAAACCGAGTAAATGGGCTGAAAAACCGCGTTTAGGCCATGTTGGAGAAGGAGGTGACCTTGGGGGGGTGGCCCCCCAAGGGACGTTGATCACCTTGTGGTGTTTTTTGCAGCAGAGCAGCAGGACTTCGTCTGGATTTCTTTAGGAGAAGTGCAGAACTTCAAGTCGATAGATGTCGATGATTCTTCGATGATCCCCTCTCTCTTGGAAATGGATCTCCTTTTGTAGGCTTTTGTAACTCCTTTTTCATGGCTTGTGATTGGCCGATGAAGGTAGTGGGCTTTTAATTGCCGTTGTGCTTCATGATGATGGGAGTTTTATGGATTTAATGCCATGATTACTTGGATTTGTAACTCCCAAATGCTTGAATCTGATTGGGCCGTCCAAAATAATGAGTTAATGACCGCATTAAGTTGTCATAAATGGGTCAATTAACGTCATTAAGTGGTCGCCAAGGTATGTGAAGAGTCGCGGGCCGCGCTGCGCCTTTTGAGATTCTTCTTGCGATCATCACGGGTGGATCCACGCATTATTTGATGTCGGATTGCGATGCAATTTCAGAGATTGATTGATGTTGGCGGGCCGGTGACATCTGTCTTGTCGATTTCACGATCGGTCGGACAGAAAGTGTACTTTCTTGGTCAGTCGGTTGGCGATCTTGAGGTTGTCGGTGATGATTTCATGCTTTTGACAGCGGATCCGAGATGTCGACGAAGATCAGTCGTTTTCAAGCATCAAACATTGCATTTTCCAAAAATCACAGAGGCCGGAACACCCGAAACGCGAAAACCATTGAAAAATGGACACTTTGGTGCAAAATCCGGCGACCCGGATTTGCAGGGTCGCCGGGCGACCTTAGGGTTTTTTGCCCTTTGGTCGCCGAGCTCCGTTTTCGGCCGATTTTGCGTCTTTTTCGTTCCTTTTTTCTTCTGTATTTTTCTTGACATTTTTCTTCAATTATTGACTATATTTTCTTGGAGAAAACTTGACGAGAACCAGCGCGAAATCGGAGCACAAAGTTTCCTATTTTTCGAGAAAGTCGAAGACTTTGTAGCCGATTTTCCGTCAAGCGTCAAAACTAGGTCAAACGATGTCGGAATGACCTGAAAATTGAGGTGAAGCTTCTTGAGCAGTGGATAGGACCAACCATGGGCTTTTATTTGAGTTTTGAAGCCGTTTGGGGTCCCATCGATGCTTCACTTGATTTTGCTGCGGGGAAATGCCGAGCTTTGATATGTGGTTAAATGATGTCCGATTGACCTGAAATTTGACGGGGAGCCTATTGGAGTCATTTTGAGACGTTCCGTGGGCTCCGTTTTGGATGTCATGGTCCCGGGTTGCTCCGCCGCCGGTAAGCTTGATTTTCTCTCGGAGCATCGAAACATGGTCAAACGTTGTCGGAATGACCTGAAATTCGACGTGCAGCCTTTTGGAAGCATGTTGAAGCCACTCATGTATTTTGTTTGATGAGTGATGGCTTCGGTGGTTCCCGCCGCCGGGAGGCTTGATTTTGCTGTTCGAGCATTGATGGAGGGTCAAACGTTGTCGGTTTGACTTGAAATTTGGCATGGAGCCCTTTGGAGACGTTCTGGAGTCATCCGTAGGCTCTGATCAAAGTTTTGATGTCTTTGATGATGTCACCGTCGGGAGTGCTTATTTAGCTGTCGGAGCAGTGAAGTTAGGCCAAATGCTGTCGGAATGGCCCGAAACCTCAGGTGTACCCCTCTTTTAGCTGTCTTGAAGGATCTCTCAGTTTCTGTCTGATTCTGAAAAGATTTGATGCTTGAAGTAGCCTTGCCTGTTTTGTAGCAGGATGCAGCTTCACGAGGCTTCTTGATGTGGAGGAGGAGACATAGTGACTTTTTTGGTGTCAACAGAGCTGAGCCATAGCAACAGGATGGTCCTCACCTTGGAAGTGAGTCAGGAAGCATGTCTCCAGTATAGCCCAGTTTTGGATGGAGTTCTCCGGCAGAGTGGAGTACCAATCAAAGGCTGTACCTTTTAGGGTACTTGCAAAGAGGCGAATCTTGAGGGCATCTTGATTCGCAATAGCTCTTGTCAGGATCTTGAAGTGGATGACATGCTGTCTGGCTGAACCTTTCCTCGTATATGTTTGGAGAGTAGGTTGTTTGAATTTTGCAGGGAACGGAACCGAGTACATCCCTAGAGGATAGGGTGGCTTGATCCCATGTTCCTTCAATGTATCCTCTTATTTTGCTTTTGCGAGGATATCGTCAACGTCCTTTTTGGTAAGGGTGCGTGACTCATTGTTTTCTGCATTGGCCTCGTCATCTTGAAGATTTGGAGGGGTTTCATTGTTAGGTGGACGCTGTAAAGTGAGATGAGGTTTTCCATCAGAGCCTCAATTCTCTGTTGTCCTTGCTCCAACTGTTGGATGCGTGCGGTTACGTCATCCTGTCGATTATGTGGTGGAGGCTGCTCAGAACTTGTAGCCAAGACGTTCATTCCTCAGGATTCGAACGAAGAAATCGTCCTAGTGACTGAGCTAGGGCTCATTCTTCTAGATGAAGAGTCCGAGGAGTGGTTACTCCGCTGTCCTTGGCTTGAAGGAGTGGAGGATTCTTCTAGATGTGTTCGTGTCCGGGAGACGCTGCGAGTCACCGGACATCTGACACGAATTTTGGTTGCTGACTTCTGGCGTCTTCTAGTTTTGCCAACCATATGGACAATGACAACTTGGTTGAGTCTTTCTTTTTTGACACATTTGTAAGAGACATGGAGAGTAGAATGTTGGGTTCTTTGCTTCTTAAGTCTTTTTTGTCGATATACAGCGCAGCGACGGATACGACGATCAATTTGAGCTTCAGTCAACTCTGGTTGGGCTCTGGCAATGATGGATGTAGTCCCCCGTGCGCAGCAGCCGAGCTTGTCTTCTTTGAAGTTGGGCATGGACAGGATCCGGACGCGGTCCTTAGCCTGTCGCAGTGAGGCTTTAAATTTTGTGAGCTCGGACCCTGTTGAGATGAAGGGTCGACTCGCAAGAGTGCAGGCTCCAGCAGATTTTTGCAGAGGCCTAACGATGCAGGATTTGATTTTGGGCTTGTAGGAGCAAGCCAGCTCATGCTGGATTTGTTTATTCTTTGGGCGGATGGTAGGTTTCTCCTCTTTCATATAAGAGAGAATGTAGAACCGGTTCTCCTTGAGAGGGGCCAGGTATGCTGGCTTTGTAGATGTTTGGGACCTCCGTTGCTCCATGAAGATCTCGGGGACTAGGTTTTGGGGAAAACCTGGTTTCTTGTGGGTTGAGGCTTCGTGGGAGCTCCACAGGCTTTAGGTTTCTTTGTGTTCGCCCTTGGTACGATGTTAGTGACACGTTGCGGGGCGATTTTCTGCTTCTTGGCAGGTACAGTTTCTTCTGCGAGGAGTGGGAATGATCCCAACGACCCAAAGACAATGGTCTGGGGAGTTGAGGTTGACCCGGTGTTTTGAGAGCTGTCGAGGGAGATGATGCTTCAGCAACTGGCAGGTGAAAGTTCCGGATCCTAACCCTAGAGGGGGGGGTGAATAGGGTGAGCTACAAATTGATTTCCAATTTTAATTTTCTTCAAATTAAACTCCAACTAGTGATGATTATAAGAAAAGGTGCGGAAGATAAACAAATCAATCACCACAAGTCATTCACCATTGCACAAAGATTTATAGTGGTTCGGCCTCAATGCCTACATCCACTACCGGCTTGTGATCACACACCCCACCGGATTTCCACTATTTATGCTTTTACAAAAGGCTAAGCAATAACCCTTACAATGATGTTTTTAAGGCTAAACAACAACCTATCTATGTGCTTTTCTAGGATAAGCAATAACCTTTACAATTTGCTTTTCTTTGGCTTAGCAATAACCTTTCATACAAATAGATTTTCTTTCTCAAGAAAGTGTCTAAACACTATGAGAGAAATACATTAAGCACGATATAATTTGCCTCTAAAATAGGCGAATGAGAAAGTGAAAATCAACTCTCACAACACACTATAAAATGCAAAGATGAATGCTCATGATGTGTGTGTGTGAAAACTTCAATCAAGTTGAAAATGAAAGCTCAATCAGTTTATGCTTGAAGCAATTAAAAGTTTAATGCACATAACATGATTTGATTGAAGTAAAATGCAAATCACATGAACAAAGTACAAGCTTAATGATGATATGAAAATCCAAGGCTTGTAGGTTGTATGAAATTAATTATATCTAAACATGTGATGCAAGTGATATGTTGTTTTCAAAATCAAAGTATTTTGACTAAAGTTTTAAAGATTGAAAACAACAAGGAAGATTCATACAAGTTAGTGAAACATGTTATAACATAACTTGAAGATTTTGATAAACATGTTTAAGAAGTTTTCTACCACAAACTTGATTTGAATCAAGGTGAAGAATCCAATAACTTAAATCAAAGATTAAGAGAAGAATGGATTCAACACATCATAGTTAATATGCTAAAAATCATTTACCAATAATTTAGACAATGCATAAAAACATATGATTAGGAAAAGTCAAACCTTACTTGGTGATTGAACTTCAATAATCCAAGTTTAGCTTTACTTAATGATCCTTTGGCCTTCTTAGTTCATTCCCTTTGATTTGCCTTAGTACACCTCAGAAATGGCTTCTAGAATCATCTTTTTTGACCTTGGAATGAACTAAGTTTTATAGAATTTTTGGCCCAACGGATACCTGTCGGTCAACCGACAACTAGGGGTCGGTTGACCGATGGTTCAACGGTCTAATGGCAACGGTCATATTTTTCAAATTTTTCTGACCAAATTGTCATTGTCGGTTGACCGTCATTATCGGTCGACCGACATCGGACCGACAACCGAACCGACAGCACAAAGATGAATAAAATGATGCTCTCTGGATTTTGAACCGACAAGCTCTCGGTCTGGATTTTTATAAACTGTCGGTTGACCGACATGAACCGACGCGATGACCGACAGAGATGATCTGAAATTTGTAGCTCTCTGGAATTCGGACCGACAACCATCGGTTGACCTCGGCTCGCTTTCTCGGTTAGCCGACATGAACCGACAAGCTGACCGACAACAGGTCAGTTGTATTTCTGAGTTCCTTCAGTTTTGAAAATTCTAACTTTGAAATCATTTTTGAAAACTCAGAATATAAAGGTGTTTGAGACAAGGTTTTATCAAGAAAAAAGCTTTTCAAAATAAGATTAAAATCAACCAAAAGGTTTGAAACATAGTTTTAGCAAGTTGATTTAAATCCTGTGATTTTCAAGATAAACCAATGAGAAATGAAATGAGATGATCATGATGCAAATGTTGGACATCAAATTGCAAACACAACTTAGGGTCTAACAATCTCCCCCTTTGCAATTTGATGGCAACACACTAACACAAATGAGAAACATAAGCCATATCATACATTTCTATATCTCTTGGTCTCCATTTATCTCAACTCCACTTGAGTTGAAGATTTTTGGTTTCTTCATGATCTTCATGATCTTTCTTCCTTTCTTTTTCTTTGCTCCCCCATTCTTCATGATCTTCCTTCCTCTCTTTGCTCCCCCATTGTCGTTTTCTGCTATGCTCTTCTTTACTCCCCCATTGTGTGTGCTTCCACACAAATTCTCTCCCACAACCTTTTTCTCCCCCATAGTCTTATGAATCATACTTAGCCCTTTCCTTTTCTTCTCCCCCATTGACATCAAATTGCTAAAGAGTCTGCAAAAATAGCTCATGCAAACATATACCTTTCTCATAGCATAGCATTGATATCATATAAAAGTAAAGGAGAAACTACCATGTAAAGACAAAATGGATTCATAAGTTTTCATTCATGTCTAAAATGAAAATGTTTACATCATTAGTGAAACACATAGACCATAAACATAAACATTCTCATAACCACCATCAACATTCAACACATCCATCAAAACCAATTTAACCAAATTACACCACCAATCATACTACCAATTAGAAAAAAAAAATTGTGGTGTCATTAAGTATTTTCTACTCCGAATCAGGAGGTGGTGGTGACGGAGAAGGTGGAGCTCCAACATCATCTCGGCTGCAACTCTCTGAAATTCTTGAGAGATACTGAAATAGTTTGTTCAGTGTTTTCTTGTTCTTCTTTTGTTCCTTCTTCATGTAAGCCATATCTCTCTCAAGACCTGCCAAGCGGTCATGTGATGTGCCAGAGGAGGAGGGACCAGAAGTGTGCCTAGAAGATGAGGCACGAGGAGGAGGTGAAGGATGAGCAGGTGGTTCTTGAGCCAAAGGGGCTTCTTCTGCTATGGGAATATTTGGGTTTGGAATAAGATTCATTTGGTTTACACTGGTCATGGACAAAGGAGCTTTAAAAATGGGTCTTTCACCAGTGGGTAATGGAATTCCAAGGGAGATGGCAATCTGCGTCATCAGATACCCATAGGGAATAGCATTCTTTTGAGCCAAGGAATTACGAAACTTTATGATATTGTGGCAAATGAGAGAGGGTAGACAAATGGGTGTGCCTGTGACCACTTTTGACAGAATATATACCATGAAGGCAGTAAGCTCAGTCCTATTTCCACTTCTAGGATACACATTATATGTGAAGAGGTTGTGAATGATCCTATAGATGGGAATGAGGGAATTGATGGTTAGATGGTGTTTCTTCGTATTCCAAGGAGCATTAAAACCACATATGTCAGTGGTAGCTTTGATTCTCTCATCTTCAGAGGGAGGGTCAGGCACAAATGTAATACCATTTGGAGTACACGGGGTGTTCATGATGGCTCCTATTCTTCTTGGTGTGAATACTTCATCTCTATCCTCAAAAGAGATGGTGAATGAACAAGTACCAACAGTATCGTCAGTGCTAGTGATGGAAGAATACATGAGTTTGACTAAAGAAGGATATGCATTTTCACCCCAATGTAAAATCCTTTCCCATCCAGATCTTGCCACAACCTCAGTCAGATTTTGGTTTATGGTGTTGACAAGAGCTCTCCTTTCCACAATAACAGATCGATCCTTAAGACTGTTTAAAATGGTTGAGCTCGATCTTAATTCTATAGAGGGAGGTGGAGGAGATGGGGATGAACTATCCTCAAAACTTTCTCGAATTGGTCTGCTAGAGGAAGCTGTAGCTTTTCCTTTCTTGGAAGGACGAGAAGTGGTCATCTTCTTTGGAGGCATTTTCACAAATGCTTGGAGTGCACAGTAATTTTTTTTTTAAAGATAGGGATTTGACAATGAGAGAAAAATTGTGCAAGAAGATGAAGGAAAAACAAATGCTCAATTTCCTAGCTTTGAAAGACTACACAAAGTTGACAAGTAAATAATAATAATGGTTCAGGAATTTTGTCAAACAGGTGGTAGGCAGAAGTTGAAAACTAAAGGTAAAACCAAATCTGATTGCATACAACTGACCTTAATGGTCTACAAACATTTAGTAGACAATTGCTGCAACATTCAAAGATAAGAGAGTATCAAATGATGATGTAATAGAGGATTGAAGTCTCGTTGGATTTATACCCGAATTTGCACACGAGACAAAGGAGATCAACACAACCCTTGTAATGGATGATGTGATTGAGTGATTTTGTAGAGGCTGGAAGCAATGCACATGCTGAATTGAGGTACTCACCCTTTTTGAAGAAGAATCCAGCAATGTACAGTGACAGGGAGGTGAATAGTGACCACGAGATGGGTCAACAGACGATGATGATCAGTTGATGAAGATGACTGGACTCTTTTCTTGAAAATGTTGAAGCTCTTAGTCTTAGAAAGGGAGTTCCAGCAGTTTGGAGAGGAGAATAGAAAGCTAGGGCTCTTTGAAAACGAAACAGGGAGAAGAGGATCTGAAAGCAGTTCTGTGAACTGGGTTTTATCGTCCCTGTGAGCCGTCGGTCAACCGACAACTTAAGTGTCGGTCAGCCGACACCTGTAGAGAAGTGAGATATTTCACTAATCTACATTTTTGACCTATGATCACTCGTTTGAGGATATTTCAGATAATTTGACTATGGAGAACAATTAAAATGATCATAAGAGACAATCTAATAAAAAAAAATTTTTTTTAAATAGATTGATTAAACACATGCATTTTAACATAAAATACCTTTAGAATTTAAAAAATGCATTAGTACTCAAACAAGCAAAATTTAAACATGTAGAGAATGCTCAAGGAACTTAGAATCATCTAGACTTAGGACCAATACAAAGATGTACATTTCGAGAAGTAATTGGTCTATTCTAATCCAAAAGGGTTTTAATGTTTGTCTAAGAATCTAACCTTAGCTATCCATCTAAGGTCTTGAGCCTTTAAGCCTATGCTTGAGTTTCCACCAACCAATGGAGATAATTTTTCAATTTTAGTAGACTTGTCATCAATTTTTGGTTTGACAATTTTATAATGATGATTAGTCTTTGATGGTTGGTGATGATTTATCACTATGTTCTTATTTCTTTCAACTTTTCCTCCTTCTTTTTTCATTTTGAATTTTAATTTCAATTGTTCAACCTTTTTCAAAATTTCTTTCATTTCCATGGTTAAAGGAGGTAAAGTGAAAGGTTTCTTGTTGATAGATTTAATTGGATAACTTTGAACTTGTTTGGTCTTTTTAAAATCTATCTTAGGAGACTCTTGTTGAAATGGTTTGACTTGTTTGAACTTTAAAGAGTCTTCCTTTGATTTCAATGTCTTACCCTTTATAGAATTTGAATTATCCCTTTTTGATTCATAGATGGGTTTAGACAAATGACTTCTTCTTAGTTTGCACTCAAATTTGAAATGCCCTTCTTTTCCACAATAATGACATTTTGTTTTGGGCAAATTGGTGTGAGTGCTAGAGAGAGAGGACTCACCTTTTACAAACTTGTTGATGAACTTAGGGTCATGATAAGTATATTTATTGAATCCAAGACCCGTCCTATCTCCATGTGATTTACCCAATTTAAATAAATTTTCAAGTTTCTCTTCACTTTGAGTAAATTTGCACTCAAACTTTTGCTTGTGGGTCTCAAGTTGAGTGACTTTGTTTTTAAGAATTGAATTTTCATTATTTGCTTTTATGAGTTGAATTTCAATTCCATTAAACTTGTTTACCTTTTCATAAGCAAGTTTCAATTCAAGTTTTAGTTCATTCACATTAGATCCAAGTTGTAAAATTTTTAAATCACTTTGAGATTTGGATAAATTTTCCTTGGTGATAATTAACTTGGATTCTAAATTAGAAATGTCTTCAACTTGATTTCTTATGTGATCACTTAGATTTGAATTTTCTTTGGTAAGTCCTTCACAACTTATCTTAGATACATTTAATTCTTCTTGAACTTTTGACAAGTTATCTATAGAGGTTTTTAACTTTGATTTTAGATAGATGATGTTTTCATCTTGTCTTTTTATTGTATCTATTAAACTCAAATTTTCTTTCTTTAGCTCATCATTATTTGTTTCAATTTCATTTTGTTCATTTTGAGCATTAGACAAGTTGTGTAAAGTGATCGTGAACTTAGAGTTTAGGCAATTTATAGCTTCATCTTTCTCTCTAAGTTCATCTTTTGAAGTGACTAATTCTTTGTTTAGTCTTTTAAATTCTCCTTTTAACTTGTTATGACTTTTAACAAGCTTTAAGTATAAAGTATACAAATCATCATATGCTTGTTGAAGATCATCTTGATTTTCATTTTCTTCATCACTTGATTCAAGTTGATATTCATTATGTTCATGATTTGAATCTCCTCTGGATGGAAGAAGGTGACTAGGGGAATCTACACTCTCTATCTTAGTGGAATCCATAGGGATGATTTTCAAGATAAATGCAACTAGGGTCTAAGCTCTAGGTTTTTACACCTAATCAAGAGTTCCAAAACACTTGATCCTAATTATAGAGCACAAGTCTCTGATACCAATTGAAAGTTCCGGATCCTAACCCTAGAGGGGGGGGTGAATAGGGTGAGCTACAAATTGATTTCCAATTTTAATTTTCTTCAAATTAAACTCCAACTAGTGATGATTATAAGAAAAGGTGCGGAAGATAAACAAATCAATCACCACAAGTCATTCACCATTGCACAAAGATTTATAGTGGTTCGGCCTCAATGCCTACATCCACTACCGGCTTGTGATCACACACCCCACCGGATTTCCACTATTTATGCTTTTACAAAAGGCTAAGCAATAACCCTTACAATGATGTTTTTAAGGCTAAACAACAACCTATCTATGTGCTTTTCTAGGATAAGCAATAACCTTTACAATTTGCTTTTCTTTGGCTTAGCAATAACCTTTCATACAAATAGATTTTCTTTCTCAAGAAAGTGTCTAAACACTATGAGAGAAATACATTAAGCACGATATAATTTGCCTCTAAAATAGGCGAATGAGAAAGTGAAAATCAACTCTCACAACACACTATAAAATGCAAAGATGAATGCTCATGATGTGTGTGTGTGAAAACTTCAATCAAGTTGAAAATGAAAGCTCAATCAGTTTATGCTTGAAGCAATTAAAAGTTTAATGCACATAACATGATTTGATTGAAGTAAAATGCAAATCACATGAACAAAGTACAAGCTTAATGATGATATGAAAATCCAAGGCTTGTAGGTTGTATGAAATTAATTATATCTAAACATGTGATGCAAGTGATATGTTGTTTTCAAAATCAAAGTATTTTGACTAAAGTTTTAAAGATTGAAAACAACAAGGAAGATTCATACAAGTTAGTGAAACATGTTATAACATAACTTGAAGATTTTGATAAACATGTTTAAGAAGTTTTCTACCACAAACTTGATTTGAATCAAGGTGAAGAATCCAATAACTTAAATCAAAGATTAAGAGAAGAATGGATTCAACACATCATAGTTAATATGCTAAAAATCATTTACCAATAATTTAGACAATGCATAAAAACATATGATTAGGAAAAGTCAAACCTTACTTGGTGATTGAACTTCAATAATCCAAGTTTAGCTTTACTTAATGATCCTTTGGCCTTCTTAGTTCATTCCCTTTGATTTGCCTTAGTACACCTCAGAAATGGCTTCTAGAATCATCTTTTTTGACCTTGGAATGAACTAAGTTTTATAGAATTTTTGGCCCAACGGATACCTGTCGGTCAACCGACAACTAGGGGTCGGTTGACCGATGGTTCAACGGTCTAATGGCAACGGTCATATTTTTCAAATTTTTCTGACCAAATTGTCATTGTCGGTTGACCGTCATTATCGGTCGACCGACATCGGACCGACAACCGAACCGACAGCACAAAGATGAATAAAATGATGCTCTCTGGATTTTGAACCGACAAGCTCTCGGTCTGGATTTTTATAAACTGTCGGTTGACCGACATGAACCGACGCGATGACCGACAGAGATGATCTGAAATTTGTAGCTCTCTGGAATTCGGACCGACAACCATCGGTTGACCTCGGCTCGCTTTCTCGGTTAGCCGACATGAACCGACAAGCTGACCGACAACAGGTCAGTTGTATTTCTGAGTTCCTTCAGTTTTGAAAAATCTAACTTTGAAATCATTTTTGAAAACTCAGAATATAAAGGTGTTTGAGACAAGGTTTTATCAAGAAAAAAGCTTTTCAAAATAAGATTAAAATCAACCAAAAGGTTTGAAACATAGTTTTAGCAAGTTGATTTAAATCCTGTGATTTTCAAGATAAACCAATGAGAAATGAAATGAGATGATCATGATGCAAATGTTGGACATCAAATTGCAAACACAACTTAGGGTCTAACAGCAGGGCGCTTATAAGTGCGCTTATTTTGCTTGTCTTGAAGCATAAGCTGGTACTTGTTTTCATCGAAAGTGATGGTCAATGAAGCTGCCATTGTTAGTTTTGGAAAACTTCTGAAACAAGACCACATCCATTCGTAATCACAGGAATATGGTGATCATAAATGGAGAACAACTATGGTTTTATCTTTTCAAATCGCTCAAGGTGACATGGCCCGGCCCGAGCAAGATGAAGAAGGCAAAAAGCCATAAAGGATACAATTGTTATAAAATGCAAGTATGGTAGGCTCAGGGTGAGCGTACCAGTGACTGCTAGAAGCAATTGTAGACCTTAATTCAAATTACCGAGAAGTAATGCTCACTCGAGGTAAAATAATATAAGGTTGGAGATACAAATGTGTTGGTCACGAATACAGTAGACCCGAAAGGGCGTACTAACACCGCTAGGCACAAATGTTGCAAATTGCATCCTTGGAAAGGACACGAGATGGGATTTTTTTGAAAGGTCAAATTTGGATTCATAAAGGAGAGCAAATGGTATTCCAATCCGAACAATGGCTCAAACATTTCTGCGAGTGCTAAATCTGAAGGGGAAGAAACCAAAATTTCTCGAATGTGAGCCCAAACGTGACGGAAGTTTTTTTTTTTTTTTTTTTTTTTTTTTTTGAAGGTTTAAGATTGAATTCTTCAAAGAGAGGAAATGGTGTTCTAAGCCGAACCACAGCTCAACATGGAATGGATTGTTGGGGGAACATGGTGGCTCAACATTGTTCAAGTGGATCCTTGGAAGGGTTAGAATGGAGTGAGAATTGGTATGGGTTGAAAGAACAGCAAAAATTGGGTTTTCTGCATTCGAACATTCCTTTGAACGTTCGAACGTTTGAACCTGTAGATGGTAGGCTGACGATGAACGTTCAAACGTTCCTCCTGAACGTTCGAACGTTGGCATGTTCGGGAGAATGGCGTGGGATGATGAGAGTTCGAACGCTCCTCCCAAGCATTCGAACGTTGGGATCTTCGGGTGATTGGTGTGGACTTTAGACGTTCGAACGTTCTTCTTGATCGTTCGAACTCTGGACCTCTCGAGCGTTGGGAGTGAGATGTTAAACGTTTGAACGTTCCTCCCTGACGTTCGAACGTTCGACTCCTAGGGTGATGTTGGCCTGGAGCGAGAGTTCGAACTCTCCCTCCAAGAGTTTGAACTCTCAATATTTGACTGGTGTTTGGGCAGATTTCCAAAGGCCATAACCTTCGAACCGTGCGTCGGATTTTCGCAAGCCATATACAGTTGGAAAGCCCTTGGAATGTAGAATCCAATGGTACATGTCTTACGAAGATAGGAAATTAGGAAACAAGGTAAGGATTGAGATTAAAAACTCAGACCACGTTTTATTGGAAACAAGACTGTTAACTTAGGTTTGGGCCTTCGATATTGGAAACCATGAACCCACTCTTATATGACAATGAATAGACTTAAAATCGTAGCACGTGGCTTAGTGTGCTTCAATGGGTTGTCTAGGTATTCGTGTGCTACACATGGGGTGATCGAATGCATATGGAACTGAATCAATCGATGCTTAACATGATTGTACACCGAGGAACTTCCTTAGAAACATCGTTGATCCAATTTCCACACGTACTCCATTAGGGCATGTGAGGTATAGGGATGGCAACACGAACCTAGGTTGGATTGTAATTCCTCCTTGACTTGTTAATTGTATCCGTTGAACTCGTTTCCTTGTATACTCAATTGGCATAAAACACTTCTCTAATTATGAAAAATAAATCCTTCTAGATTTAGGACTTGGACCTGACTTAGAATGTACCTTAATTACCCCGTGTCATGTAAGGATGAACATGACTGGCTAATCTATAAGGGATTATTGTGTGGCTTGACTTGTTTCGTAATGTCTTGAATAAGATACTCCCTATGATCATGTTTTGTATATTAAGTTAGCTAGACTTGCTTGCCTTAATTTTTCCATGGTGTCAACACCACTTCATTATCATTTGCATCTCATGGCCAGCTGCAGTTTAGGGTTTATTGATGGGCCGGTTACTCGGACAACGGGGTAGGCAGTCGGCTTTGTACGGCGTCCATTGCGTTGAATAGTTGGGAGCAGGCTCAGACCGTGCTACTATTCCCAGGACCGGGAGCTAGGATCCCCCGGGAGCCGGACTTTGGTATCAATAGTCTGGATTGGATCGTTACTGGTACCCCGTGAGGTGGCTACGACATCCACGGAGTCTCCCTCTTGATTCTTGTATTGCATTGCATGGTTGGTGGTGATTGCTAGTTGATGTTAGGTTCCATTATTGCTTCTGATGATTATTACTCATGCTGTATGCCTAATATCGTTCCCTTGTATTCTTATGATCTTGTACTTGTCTCTAATTCTTACACTTGATGCATGATATGTTTATTGTATTTTGCTTATCTATTGCTTAACATGTCGTTGGCTTGTTCCTTGGTGTGCAGACTCCTCAGGTGATTACTACAAGGAGCAAACAGGTGAGGAGATCCCAGAGGATCTCCAACCAGCAAAGGAGGAACGAGAGTGGCGTGCCGATGACGTAGAGTAGCGTCATCATTCCCGGGGCGAGAGAAATTCACTTGGGGCACTCTTAGAATTTTATATACATTCTTTTATTTATCCCTTACTGTCGTACCTTTTTCTCATTGTCTTTATTCGTTCAATGGTTGTAGTTATTGGGATTATATTTTAAATAATTTAACTCTTTGGTTAGCCTTAAATTTGCTCCGTTGCAACTTTAATTTTTTTTAATGAGATTATTATTCATTGCTGATATCCATAAATGGTTGAATTGTATGAATTTCGCTAATGGTTATATATCTTGAGGTTTGAAATGTAGTATCCTCACTGCGGACTTACAATCCTTGACGTAAAGGGCAAAATTTTCTTTTTTAAATTAACCCTAAATTTTACTCCCCGGATCCGGTTTATTCTCTAATCAGGTTCAAGGGATGTGACATCTTTTCTTATAGTTTCACACTTTTGTTGGCCTAGGTTTTTTTCATAGAATCTCTGTAACTTCTTTTCTTAAAATTTAACTCTATGAATAAAATGATGTGCACTCTATTAATATAATGATGTGCTTACTTTGAAATGTTTTATTGTATCATCTGTTTACAATAAAGATCCGCAATGTTTTACGATTGACCAAGGAAATGTTCATGCCTCATTGCGGACTTCGATCATGTGGGACCACAATTGGGGGCCATGTTTTGTGGTTTATTAATAAAAATTAAGTGGCCCCTAATCTCAAGCATAATCATCGTGCTCCTCAGCTAGGGTGTGACACTAATTATGCACCCTCCATGTTGATTCCAACTCCATTTGTAAAAGCGGGTATCTCTATCTCCCATATTATGTTTGTTGATCATCTTATCATTTTTAGTAAGGCATTGCCCACCGTGGCTACTTATCTAAAGGCCTTGACAATTTCTCTCGGTTTTCTGGTCTGTGGGTCAAGTGGTTGAAAAGCTCAATTTTTTTATCTAACGTTCAACCACAATTTTTTTATCTAACTGTTTTGAGGCGGATAGATGGGCTATCTTAGCCATGTTTGGAACGGTGAAAGTACAGTTGCCTATTCAGTATTTGGAAGTCCCTTTATCTTCTAGGAGACTTTCTTTTAATGGTTGTTATCCATTGGTCGAGATTATTGAGAAGAAACTATCACGGTGGAAATCAAAGATATTATCTTTGTTAGGGAGAAAGTTGTGATGGGCTTAGTTATCACTCAATTTGCTTCCAATCATGAACAAGTTGCAGATGTCTTTACAAAGTCACCGGCAAAAGGACACTTTCAGGCACTTGAGAGTCAGGCTGTGTGTGCTTCCATCACCTCCCAGCTTGAAGGGGGAATGATAAAGATGATATATCAGGCCCCTTAGAAATAACACCGGCAAGCAGTCGGGCCCACTCGATGATATCTAGCCAAGCTCAGTCAAGCCCATTTGGAACATTTCAAGTGACTGCCTGCAATAACACTGGACTGTTCAAGGACTGCCTGCTAATACCGATTCAATGGAGAACATCAGAGGAATAATACTATATCTTCTCCATTTTCTAAAATAAAGATGGCAAGCTTCTCTCTTTTTTCCCAAGTTAGTTTTGAGAAAATGAAATACTTTTGTCAGTCTAATACTGACTTTGTCTCTAGAAACAACCCATTTCAAGATTTATCTAGAAAGACCCACTCCAGATTTCACTCCTCTTGACTTTCTAGAAGTCACATGAAACTTCACTCATCCAGAATACTCTCCCACCGACCTACACAAACCGACATAGTGCATGGTGTGCATTGGGCCACGTGTCCCACTTAAGAGCCACATGCTCTTCACCGACCTAAGTCCTAGTAGGCTATAAATAGAGGTGCATGGTATACAACTCAACTGTGAAGTGAAGTAAGTTGTGAAGTGAGCTAGACACACAGAAGTGTGTAGTGAGAGTTCAAGTGTGTAGTGAGAGATTTTAGTGAATGCTCTCTTTGTAGTGAGTAAGTGTATTGAGTAAAGTGTAGTGAGTGAGTGTATTGAGTAAAGTGTAGTGAGTGAGCCTTTTGCTTGTAAGAGTGTAGGCTTAAAGTGTGTGTAACTTGTAAGCTTTGTAATAGTGTATTTGTGTAAGCTTTGTAATAGTGTATTTGTGTAAAATTTATAAAGTGGGTTCTTGTTTTTAGTATAATTTGTACTTTATAATTAAGCCGTAGCTAGTGTGTTTCTCCCATTGTCCAAGGTATCAAAGCCATCTTCCAACAAAGTGGTATTAGAGCCAGGTTCCCCTACAAACAAAGATGGCATCAAGCTTGGTTCAACCCCAAATCCCGAAGCTAACGAAGGAGAACTATGAGAACTCTAGTATCCAGATGAAGGCGTTATTTGGATCGCAGGATCTATGGGATATCGTCACCTTAGTATACATGGAGCCCACTACAGAGCAAGAAGCTGCGTACACTCCGAAGCAGAATACTGTCCTTTAAGATCAAAGGAAGAAAGATAAGAAGGCCTTGTTCCTACTCTATCAAGCGGTAGATGAATCAACATTCAAAAAGATTGCAGAAGACCCATCAAGCAAGAAAGCATGGGAGACCCTGAGCACTATCTTCAAAGGTGTTGATCGGGTAAAGAGGGTTCGTCTGCAAACCCTTCGAGTAGAGTTTGAAGCTACTCACATGAAAGAAGGTGAGAATATTTCTGATTATTTTTCACAATTGCTAATAATAGTAAATCAAATGAAAAGAAATGGTGAAAAGATAGAAGATATTCTAATTATAGAAAAAGCATTAAGATCTCTCACAACCAAGTTTAAGCACATGGTTGTGGCTATTGAAGAGTCCAAAGATTTAGAGACTCTCTTAATAGAAGAATTAATGGGATCACTCCAAGTCCATGAGCAACGTATGCAAAAGAATAGTGGCTCCATGGTCTTGGAATAAGCACTATAGTCAAAATTGACTCTAAGTGAGCAAAAGCCCGGTCGCGGAAGTTCGAAGCAGGGCAGTAGCACAGACAGCAATCGCAATAGAGGTAAAGGGGGAGCAAATACTCAAAGCCAAGGGCAATCTCAATCGAGGAGCTCCAACAATCGCGGAAGAGGAGCTAGCCAAGGTGGATTCACCCGTGGTTGTGGTAATTCAAGAAGTGTCCAATGCTACAACTGCAACTGCAACAAGTTTGGACACTTTGCCTCGAAGTGCTGGAGTAGACCCACGGAACGGGAGGAGCAATCTAACTTTGCAGAAGCGAGAGATGAAGAAAAAGAATTATCTACAGTTCTCCTAGCACAAGAGGAAGGCTATGGCCAAGAAAATGTTTGGTACCTGGATTCCGGTGCAAGCAACCACATGTGCGGGAAGAAGGAACTCTTTGAAGAGCTTGCGGAAGATGTCACCGGAAAAGTAAGTCTCGGAGACTCATCAAAGCTTCACGTATGAGGTAAGGGAAATATTAAAATTTATCAGAAAGATGGTGTGCTTGTATATATCTCAAATGTGTATTACGTGCCCAACATGAAAAGTAGCATCCTTAGTCTTGGGCAACTCCTAGAGAAGGGGTATGTAATACACATAGAGAATCTCTCTATGTCATTGAGAGATGTACATGGTAGGCATATAGCTCGAGTCCAAATGGCAAAGAATCACATGTTCCCACTCTATCTTAATACAAAGCTAGAGAAGTGCTTCCATGGACTTATAAACAATGAGTCATGGAAGTGGCATCTTCGATATGGGCATCTTCACTTCAATGGGCTTAAGTGCATGGCTTGCCTACTATCGAAAAGCCCAAGCATGCATGTGTGTGAGGCATGCACACTTGGCAAGTAACAAAGAAACTCATTTCCAGTAGGGAAATTATGGAGAGCAAAAGCACCATTGCAGTTAGTTCACACAGATATTTGTGAACTATTGGAGACACCTTCTCTTGGAGGTAATAGATACATCATCACTTTTATCGACAACTTCAGTAGAAAGCTCTAGTTATTCTTTATCAAAGAGATGTCTGAGGCCTACACTACCTTCAAGAATTTTAAAATCAGTGTAGAAGTAGAAAGTGGTTGTAAGATTAAGACACTTAGATCTGACAAAAGTGGAGAGTACACCTTGAAAGAATTTCAAGAGTACTACCAACAATAGGGCATCAGGCATCAATTCACAACTGGCTATACACCGTAGCAAAATGGAATAGCGGAAAGGAACAAACGCACCATCCTCGATATGACGAGGACCATGCTTAAGGAAAAAGATCTGCCAAAAGAATATTGGGCAGAAGCCGCTTGTGTACAGCCTACTTACTCATCAAATGCTCTACAAAAAGTGTCAGGAATAAGACACCACAAGAGGCATGAAGCTGTCACAAACCAAGTGTGGCCCATCTAAAAATATTTGAGTGTGTTGCATATGCCCAAGTACCAGAGACAAAGAGAAAGAAGCTTGATGATCATGGAGAAAAGTGTATATTTATTGGATACAGTGAGGAGTCTAAAGCCTACAACTCTACAACTCACTTACTAAAAAGGTTGTGGTAAGTGGAGATGTAGTCTTTAGTGAAGAAGAGGCATGGAGGTGAAATGAAGAAAACACATCCCAAGAAAAGCCCCATGAAATAGAAGAACAGGAGACACATCCTCGAAACCATGAAGGCTCGCGGCAAGATGACGCAACATCTCCACATACAACATCATCACTTCAAAGGAGTCCTGAAGGACAAGATGGATCATCAGCAAGCAGCTCATCAGCTCAAAGCTCTTCCTCCTCCATCACACCAATCAAGATGAGAAGCCTAAGAGACATCTATGAGGACACTGAAGAGACCAACATCTTATGTCTCTATGCCGACTATGAACTTCTTACCTTCTAAGAAGCAATGAACGAAGATTATTGGAGAAAAGCCATAGAAGAAGAGATTCACACCATCGAGAAGAACGACACTTGGGAGCTTACTGCACTCCTTCCAGGCCAGAATGCTATCGGTGTCAAGTGGGTATACAAGATCAAGTGCACGATCAATGGAGAGATCGATCGATATAAAGCGAGGCTTGTAGCTAAAGGCTACAAACAACAATATGGCGTAGATTATGAAGAAGTCTTTGCTCCTGTCGCCCAACTTGATACGGTAAGAATTCTTATCTCTCTTGCATCACATCATAATTAGAAAATTTACCAACTAGATGTTAAGTCAGCATTCCTAAATGGTATATTTGATGAAGAAGTATATGTAGAACAGCCAAAAGGCTTTATAATAAAAGGAGAGGAGCAAAAAGTATACCGCTTAAAGAAAGGATCATATTGGCTAAAGCAGGCCCCACGAGCATGGAATGCTTGTATAGACAGCTATCTAGAGGAAAACTGGTTCTCCAAATGCCCGTATGAGCATTCAGTCTACATAAAGAGAAATGCTCATGGAGAAATGCTGATAGCATGCCTTTACGTTGATGACTTACTATTCACTAGGAACAGTCCCCAGATGTTCAAAGAATTTAAGCATGCTATGTTTAAGGATTTTGTGTCCTTCTTCCTAGTTATAGAGGTCAAGCAACAACAAGATGGCATTTCCATCTCACAGAAAAAATATGCTAAAGAACTCCTTGAAAAATTCAAAATGAGAAACTGCAATCCTGTAAGCACCCCTGTAGCAACAGGTCTGAGATTGACGAAAGAAGGAGAAGGAAGAGACATTAATCTGACACTATTCAAAAGCCTGATTGGAAGCCTAAGGTATCTCACAATCACGAGGCCAGATATTATTTATGGTGTCAGACTTTTGAGCCGATATATGGAAAAGCCAAAGGAGTCACACTGGGTCGCAGCCAAAAGAATCTTACGGTATATCAAAGGTACCATGGATCTTGGTATTTTCTATGGCTATGACAACAAAGCAAAGTTTTATGGAGATTCAGACAATGACTGGGGAGGTGATCAAGATGAAAGAAAGAGCACTACAGGGTATGTGTTCTATCTTGGATCTACGACTTTCACATGGGTCTATAAGAAACAAAGTATTGTAGCACTATCTACATGTGAAGCCGAATACGTATCAGCATCAGCAGCAGTCTGCGAAGCTATATGGGTGAGAAATCTCCTGGAAGAATTTGATCACCCACAAGATGAATCCACAACTATACATGTGGATAACAAGTTTGCCATTGAACTCGCTGAGAATCCTATACAGCATGGAAGGAGTAAACATATTGACATCAAGTTCCATTTCATAAGAGATCATGCAAAACAAAAGACAGTAAAGCTGGAGTACTACGCACTACTGAACAAGTGGCAGACATTTTCACTAAGGCTTTGCCAACAGACACATTCGCAAGACTAAGGACGAAGCTTGGCATGAAGACAGTTTCGGTATGAGAGATTATGAAGGTCAGTATTTGAGGGGGAGTAATGTCAATCAAATAATGACTTTGTCTCTAGAAAAAACCCATTTCAAGATTTATCTAGAAAGACCCACTCCAGATTTCACTCCTCTTGACTTTCTTGAAGTCACATGAAACTTCACTCATCCAGAGTTCTCTCTCACTGACCTACACAAACCGGCATAGTGCATGGTGTGCATTAGGCCACGTGTCCCACTTAAGAGCCACATGCTCTTCACCGACTAAGTCCCAGTAGGCTATAAATAGAGGTGCATGGTATACAACTCAAGTGTGAAGTGAAGTCACAGAAGTTAAGTGAGTTGTGAAGTGAGCTAGACACACATAAGTATGTAGTGAGAATTCCAGCCATATCCCTGATATGCTGATCTGGACGAGCTCAAATTCCAGCCGTCTCCCTTTTTTTTTTTTGCATGGGAATCCATTAGAGCCAGGAGCCCTCCTATAGTTTGGTCAAAGTTTGCTTGGAACAGTCTCCTCAAGCCCTCCATTGCTTGCTTTGCCTGGAAATTGTTCCATAACAAACTTCCAACCAACTCTTGGGCTCAATCAATCAGAGTGCAGCTAGCGTCTTCGTGCTACCTATGCGGTATCCACCAAGAGACTTCATACAATATGTTCTTCCTCTGCCCTTTAGCCTTGGAATTATGGGCCTGGTTAGAAGTTAAAGGCAACATCTCCTCTACTCCTTCTTGCTCTGTCATTGCCAAATGGAGCTCCTTTTCAGCCAACTCTTGTTACAAAGTAAAAAAGGCCATGAGAGCTCTCTTCTTAGTGGCCATCTTCAGCTTATGGAAAGTCAGAAACTGGGCAATTTTCAACAATATGAAGCCTTCCCTTGACACTATAATCATCTTCTTCTTGGCTGAAGCTCCCTAATCTCTTGGTAAAATGTCTTCTTCCTTTAAGAGCCCCACCCTAGAAGCCTTCTTTTCTCTATGTAATCAGCCATCTCCTAACATGAGATAGCTTATGCTCTATTTTCTTTGGTCTTCTTGTTTCTTGTTTTCCTTATTTTGTTGTTTCTTTCTTCCCTTATAGGTTATGGGTTCAAATCCCAACAATTGCATATTATTTTTTTTACCTATAAAATATTCTATCCAACTCACCTCTCCACCAATCAAAGCTTGCCATGGCACAAATCCATGTAAAAGGAAGGATCACATAAAGCAAAAGGCACATATCTTTTTGGAAGGAAAGTTTGTTGTAACCAATCAAATTGAAGCTATCCATGTGAAAGCAAAAGAGCCAATGAAAAACCTCTAAATTGAATTCAAGCAATCCATGTGAAAGCAAATAAGCCAATCAAAAGCCTCAAGTTACAACCAATCAGATGGAAGCAATCCTTGTGAAATGAAATGAGCCAATCAAATGTCTTCAATGTTCCTATAAATTGAAATGTATTTGTAGAGTGAGATGGGAGATCTTTTGGTAAGTTAGTCTTTTGCAATTTTATTTTTAGATTGTATTTAGGAGCTTCTTTGTAACTAATTTAGAGAGAGTGTGTATAATTGAAGATCATTAATGAAGATTTGGAGCTCTTTCTTGATGTTTAGTGGCTAAAGCTCTTGGATTAGGCTCTCCTTTTGAAGCTAAGTAATGTGATCAGTTCAATTTCATGCATGTTTTAGTTTCAATTCCCTACTTGTGCCTTAATTGATTAGTAGATTTTAAATCTAATTGTGCTAATCTCTCTCATTTATCATGCTCTATCGCTACACTTGATGTTTGGATAATCTCAATTAATGCTTTGTAGTTGGATTAAGTTCTCTCACATAGCATGCTTTAGAGCCCTTATATTTGATCTTTTGTAGCTTGATTTTGATGATTAATTGTTAGGGTAGTTAGGTTATGATCTAGGATCTTGGCCTTTTATTTTCTTTACTATAATCTTCATTGTTATATCATCCAGTCCAATTAGGCAAGAGATTACTAATTGGATTATAGATTTAGGAGTTGAATTAGAACATGCATTAGTTTGACTAATTACATCTTAGTGGATTTTAGATTGCCTAATCTCTTATTTTGATTGTTGTTAATTTTATTTGTTATTTTCACTCCTAAATTGTTAGATACACATTTTACACAACCTGTTTTAAAATTCTACACATTTCACACCACATCTTCACCTTAAATCTTCCATTTCAACTACCATTCATCCACTAGTTAGTGTAGCTTGTTAGATTAGCTTAGATCTTATTCATTTATATTTTAAATTGTTAATTAGAATAGTTTTAATTTTGTTTCACATTTCAATTGATTTAATTCCATTTTTCACACATAGTTTAATAGTTTTAATTGTCTACTTCAATTGTCTTTATTAGCTATATCTTAGTTTAACTCTCATTTAATTGGATTCATTGCTTCTTTCATCCTCTCTATGTGGGATCGATAATCCGAACTCTTTAGTCCTTTACTACTTGACGACACCATAGTCTTGCGATTAAGAATTGCACATTTAAGTGTCGATCAGTTTCTTTAAAAAAAAACTTTTCAAAATTCCAAAAAAGAAGGAAAGACCCTCACCTTCATGGCAGAGGGACACCTCAAATCAATTAGAAATGAAGGAATCACCTGTCAAGAGCTTGATTAAATTCTACGAATCTAGATCTCCTGGTTCTCTTAGGATTTCCAATATGGCTGATGAGCATAGTGATAATGATGAAATTAGAAATGAGAACGGTAATGGGAATGGACCCAATAATAATGGAGAGGTGAATCAACCACTTAGGAGTCTACGTGATTACCTTCACCCTACATGACAAGCCACACCGTCATGCATGATTATACCCGCAGGTGCGGGTCAATTTGATATCAAACACGGAGTAATTCAACTTCTCCCCAAATTTCATGGACTTGAATTGGAAAGTGTATATTTGCACATAAAAGAGTTTGAAGAAGTGTGTGCAACACTACACTTCAATAATGTGAAGGAAGACCTTATAAAATTTTGTTTATTTCCATTTTCCCTCAAAGATAAGGCTAGGGCATGGCTTCACTCCCTATAGCCTAATTCGATAGCTCTATGGTCCAACATGGTCTGAGAATTTTTGAAGAAATTTTTCCCATTACATTAGACCAACACCTTACGAAGAAATATTATGAATTTTAAACAAAAAGACAAGAAGTCTTATTATAGGTGTTGGGAACGCTTTAATGAACTACTCCTTGCATGTCCCCACCACGGATTTGAATTGCACAATACAATTGGTCACTTCTATGATGGACTTAGTCCAGAAACACCACAATTCGTGGAGATGATGTGCAATGGGGAGTTCATGGCGAAGAACTCAAATCAAGCATGATCCTACCTTCAGTTTTTGGCATATAGTGCACAAAATTGGTACACATCTGAAGGTATAACCCCGTAAAGCAATCGAATCAGGCCAAGGGAGCGGGGCTATATGTATTAAAAGAAAATTATGATCTTTAAGTAAAAATTGCTTATCTTACAAGAAAAGTTGAGTCCTTGAAATTTGTGAAGAATAAGGAACTTGCTATAGTTTTTGGCATTTGCGCTAGTGATAAACACATTTCTTTAGAGTGTCCAACACTCCCTGCTTTCCAAGAAGTGTTTCACAAGCAAGCAAATGTCACTAACACATACAACCGGTAGTTCAACAATTCTTTGCATAACACGTACAATCCTAATTGGAGGAATAACCCCAACTTTAGTTAGAGGAATGGCCCAAATGCTACCCCGCCCAATTTTAACCATATGTCAAATCAATTAGGGGGTACTTCTAGTACATATGCTCAAAACACACAACAAATGGTACCCCCTACAACTCAAACAACACTTTGGGATGAACTTGTGGCTAAGTTTATGGTGAATCAAGAGTCCATAAAAAAGAAACATGATACGAACTTTGAGAATTTACAAAACACCATGCAAAACCTCTACAAATTGATTGAAGCACAAAATAAGTGGATCTTTCCAGCCCAACCACAACCCAAATCCAAAATGGCAATACGAGGTTCATCAAGGTGGTCCGTCAAATTCAAAGGAGCAGGTTCAAGCTATCACTACTCTACGTAGTCGTAAAGAGATTGAAAAGCTTGATCTGGAAAGAGATAAATAACTTGCATCCTCAGATCAGGAAGGGAAAGAAAATGAAGCCCCTCCTATCAAAGAAAAAAGCCCAGTTCCTCCAGGATTCAAGCCCTTACCACCTTTTCCCAACCGATTAGCTCCTCCCAAGTCATTAATACAGAACTAGGAAATCTTGGATGTGCTTAAAGAGGTCAAAATTAATATCCCATTGTTAGACGGAATCAAACAAGTCCCATCTTACGCAAAGTTTCTTAAGGAATTGTGCACGTTAAAACGTAAGATACACGTACAAAAGAAAGTGTTTCTCACTGAGGAAGCTAGTGCAATTCTAAAGCACGAGATTCCCCCTAAATTCAAAAACCAAGGATGCCCCACAATTTCGTGCATTATTGGAAATTATCAAATTGAACAAGCGTTGCTTGATCTTGGGGCAAGTGTCAACTTACTACCTTACTCGGTCTATGTAAAATTGGGACTGGGCGAACTCAAACCCACCCAGGTTACTCTGCAGCTCGCAAATTGATCAACCAAAAGATCGAGAGGGATAGTAAAGGATGTGCTTGTGCAGGTTGACAAGTTCTACTTTCCAGTAGACTTTATTATGCTAGAAACTCATCCTGTGGCAGATCCTTATGCTCAGATTCCGGTAGTTTTAGGGAGACCATTTTCAGCCGCATCAAATGCACTGATCAATTGCCAAAATCGAAAAATGACGCTATCTTTTGGTAACATGACATTAGAGCTAAATGTTTTTGACCTTTGTAAACAACCACAGGATAATAACATTGACCTTGAATAATTATATTTGATCGGTTTTCTTACAACAAAAACTTTTGAAAAATCGATCTCTGATTCCATTGAGTCAGTTGAGGACTTGACCATCTGTGAAGAAACACTTGATAGCACTATTGAAATTGTCAACACTGTAGGCAAAGCCTCTTTTAAAGAGCTGGTACCAATTGGTACTCCGTCTCTTCTATCTCAGGTGAGGCCGCCTAAACCTGAGTTGAAACACTTGCCCTTTCACCTGAAATATGCATACCTTGGAAAAAATTAAACATTTCTTGTAGTCATTTCTGCACACCTTGACAAGGACCAAGAAGTCGAACTCTTAGAAGTGCTCAAACTGCACAAAGGTGCAATTCCTTGGACCGTGGCTAGCATTAAAGGAATTAATCCCCTCGTGTGTACACATCATATCTATTTAGAGGATAATGTAAAACCCTCCTATCAGATGCAACGCCGGTTAAACCCCACCATGCAGGAAGTGGTTAGGGCTAAAAGTATTGAAACTTTTAGATGTGGGTATCTTCTATCCAATTTCGGATAGCCAATAGGTCAGTCCTACCCGAGTTGTACCTAAAAAGGCAGGCGTCACTGTAGTCCATAATGCTAATGATGAGCCGGTCCCAACTCGCATACCCACAAGTTGGCGAGTTTGTATTGATTATAGAAAATTAAATGCCGTCACACGAAATGATCATTTCCCCTACTCTTCTTGGACCAAATTTTAAAACGGGTAGCTGGCCACGAGTATTATTGTTTCTCGGATGGATATTCTAGATACAATCAAATAGAGATCGCCTCGGAAGACCAAGAGAAAACAAATTTCACATGGCCCTTTGGCACCTTTGCTTACCGACGGATGCCCTTTGGGCTTTGTAATGCTCTTGCAACCTTTCAAAGGTGCATGCTGAGTATTTTTAGTGATATGGTGGAACGTTTTCTTGAAGTATTCATGGACGATTTTTTAGTTTTTGGAGATTCATTCTAAGATTGTTTGAGCAACTTACTAAGGTCCTCTCTAGGTGTGAAGAAAATAACTTAGTACTAAATTGAAAAAAAATGTCATTTTATGGTACGACAAGGGATTGTCCTTGGCCAAATTGTATCGTTTAGATGATTGGAAGTGGACAAAGCCAAAATAGATTTAGTTTCCAATTTGCCCACCCCAAAAATCGTAGGAGATGTAAGATCTTTCTTAGGGCATGCCGGATTCTACAGAAGGTTCATAAAAGATTTCAGTGTCATTTTTAGACCATTATGCAACCTTCTACTAAAGGAAGCAGAATTTGAGTGGACAGAGGCATGTCAAGGGCTTTTATCAAGCTTAAGGACATGTTGACGATTGCTCCAATTATGCAACCTCCAAATTGGAGCCTGCCCTTCGAAATCATGTGCGATGCTAGTGATTATGCAATTGGGGTAGTTCTTTGGTAATGTAGGGACAAAAGGCCATATGTGATTTACTATGCTAGCAGGACTTTAAATAGTACGTGCACAGATTAATTATTCTACAACAGAGAAAGAACTATTGCATGTGGTCTATGCACTGGATAAATTCTGTTCCTACTCAATTGGATCCAAAATTGTGATCTTTACTGACCATTCTACGCTGAAGTATCTTCTTTCTAAGAAAGATGCCAAGCCCAGACTGATCAAATGGATCATTCTACTCCAAGAGTTCGATATTGAAATCAATGATAAGAGAAGAGTAGAAAATGTGGTGGCCGATCATCTTTCTAGGCTTGTCCTTTACAAAACTTTAGAACCCTTACCAATCCAGGGTTTCCCTGATGAGCAATTATTTGCCACATTTTTCCATTCTCCATGGTATGATGACATTGCTAATTATCTAGCTTCGGGTGAAATTCCAAAAGAATGGACGCAACAAGATAAAAACAAGTTCTTCATTGATGTGAAACAGTTTATTTGGGATGAACCATACCTTTTTAAATACTGCCCAGATTAAATCATTAGGAGATGCATTCCTGACCATGAAATAAACAATGTAAAATGATCATTTTGTCACTCACATGCTTGTGGTGGCCATTTTTCTGCTAAAAAGACCGCTCACAAAATTTTACAATCTAGATTTTATTGGCCTATGTTATTTAAAGATGCACATGATTTCTGTAAGGCATGTGAGCAATGCCAAAAATTGGGTTCAATTTCAAAAGGGAATATGATGCCTTTAAACCCAATTTTGGTCGTCGAGTTATCCAATGTCTGGGGCATAGACTTTATGGGACATTTTCCCTCGAGCTTTGGTTTTCATTATATCCTCATTGCAGTCGATTATGTGTCCAAATGGATTATAGTAGTCCCATGTAGGAATAATGATGCTAAAACAGTCAAAAAGTTTATCTTGGACAATATATTTTCCCATTTTGGAACTCCACGTGCCTTGATTAGTGATGGTAGCACTCACTTTTGTAACCGCGTCATTAAGAGTTTGTTTAAAAATTACGGTGTTACACATAAAGTGGCTACCCCCTATCACCCTCAAACAAGTGGGCAGGTAGAGGTCTCAAATAGGGAAATCAAAAGAATTTTAGAGACCACGATAAGATCAAATCGTAAGGATTGGTCAATGCAGCTAAATGGTGCTTTGTGGGCTTATAGAACTGCTTATAAGACCCCAATTGAGATGTCTCCATACCGGCTTATATATGGGAAAGCTTGCCACCTTTCGGTGGAGCCGGAACATAAAGCTTATTGGGCCATAAAACAACTGAACTTTAACTTAAACAAGGCTGGGGAGAAAAGAGCCCTTTTTTTTTTTTGCTTAATGGTAAATTTGAATTAGAGAAAAGAAGAACTGGCCAAAAGGCCCCAATACAAGAGAAGAGAATGAAACAACAGAAAGAAGAATACAAGGAGAACCAAGCAAGAAAAAAGGGGGAGAAGCCAAAGAAGGGAGACTTCCAGCGTTGCAAGACTGGGACTTTAGCTCCCAACTCAGCAGCAAATAGCAAAAATAGGAAGAAGAAAAAGGAGAGCCTGGGATGCAGCACTGCCAAAAGGAAAGCCCTGCACTAAAGGAAAGCTAACCAAGCTCAGAAGCTGGTCAGAAAGACAACCAGCAGGAGAGATGGAAAGCAAAGCTAACTAAATAAACTACGCAGGAAAACCAACTGAAAGAAACTCAGCACAGCAGCAACTGCAAGGAGGAACTGAACCAGCCAGGAAGGAAGCTACAGTGGACTGAATTCCACAGGGCTCCAGCCAGAGAAGCACCAAGCAAAATACACTCCTGCAATGAGAGACTGACCCAGCGAAACCCCAACAGCCACTCTGCAAGAAAGAACAAACCAGCAGAAATACAGCACTTCCCGAGCCACTACTGAATAGAGCACTACTCAGAGCAGCAGCCTGAAAGAACTCAAAGCAAAGCAGGACCCAACAGCTTGAAGCTTGGAGAGCAGCTACACAGCAGAAGACTACAGCAAAAGAAAACTGCCCTGAACACTCAAGGAAAGACTCAGAAGCAACTTTACTAAGCAGAGGCTGCTAGTAAAATTAGAGGCACTAGGAAATTGCGCAGGAAAGTAGTAACCAAAGCCCTGCACTTCAACTGCTGCTGAGAGAAGAAAGCTGCCAGGAGGAAAGCTTTAGAGGACTCCAATTGGCAGCGGCCAAAAAGGCTCCAAACATACTCAACAGAGAGAAGCACTAGAAGACCACAAGAGAAACGACCCAGCACAACGGCACAGGAATAATCCAAAACAAGAAAGCCTCACAGCACTGCTACAAGGCACTTCGAACCAAGGAGGCTCTCCAAAGCCTCAAAACCCTGCACTACCACAAAAGCTCTCTGCACAACACTGAGAGAGAACCAACTCCAAGAGAAACTCTGCACAGGCTCTGCTGCAGTACTACAGCAGCTGCTGAAGGCACCACAAAGAACTCCAAACCTCACTTAAAAGAATTCACCTCGCTCATCTTCACAGCCTAGCAAGGAACCTGAGTGTTCAACTCAGCACTGAGCAAATACTAGCCACAACAGAGCAAAGCTAAGCACCCACTGGAAAAGGAGAAAGCCCTCAAACCGGCACCCAACTGCTGCTGCAGAAAAGACAAACCTCCGAGGCACACAACACTAGCACTACAGAAGAAGCAATCAACACCTGGACTAACTACTCACTCCTGAAGACTCTTCCAAGGGAGAAAGCTCCGGCAGAGGAGCCCTTGATTTAAATGAATTAGAAGAATTAAGAAACGAGGCTTATATGCACTCAAGAATTTACAAAGACAAGACTAGGGCCTTTTATAATAAACGGATATTAAGGAAGTCAGTCCTTCCGTCTCAAAAAGTCCTCTTGTACAATTCTCGACTTCATCTTTTCCCTGAAAAGTAAAGATCTCGTTGGTCAGGCCCTTACATTGTTCAAGAAGTATTTTCATATGGGGCAGTGACCCTCATTGATCCATCGAATGGTACCTCTTTTAAAGGTAATGGACAACATTTAAAATCATACTTGGAGACTGTTCCTTCAGAGGAAAATGAAATTCCTCTGATCGATCTTGTCTATCAGGATTGATGGGCACTGGATCTGACAGTGGCCCACACCTTTGCACACTATGCATATATATATTTTCATTCCTGCCTTTGTGTTCTTTGTCTCACATTGGACAGGTTTTTACGCGAAAGCTTCATTATTCTAGGTGCTTTCTACCCCTTTCCTCCTTTTACATTTTCACCTCATGTTATATTCCATTTCGCATTTCATGTATGACATCAAGGACGTTGCTTAGTTTAGGTTTGGGGTGGGAACAAGCATACTTGTCCAATTTTAAACAAATTTTCTTCATTTTTGCGTAGTTTTCTCAAAAAAAAGGGGGGGAAGGGTTTCAAAAGAACTTGACGATTTGAAGATGTTTAGAAATCTGGAATTTCAGAATTTTTGGAAGGAAGTAAAATGAAGGTTCACAATTTTTTGAAAGATAAAAAGAATACCGAACTTTGCTTTTCACTGTAACACGTGTACATCATTTCAAAAGTCCTGGATAAAAAGATTTAAGTGTCATTTTCAGAATTCTTTCAAGATAGAAAAAAGAGACGACTTTCTGAAATTTGGTCATATGAGTTCTCCTGGTTCATCGGTAAAGTTAGGCCAACCAAAACTAGTAAATTAATTCGGGCGAATTGAAAAGGCCTGCCTATTGTTGGGGACCGTTTAAAAAATAAAATAAATAAAAAAGGTGACAAGGGATGCATAAATAGGTGTTTATAAAAAAAGTGTTAAAAAGAATAAAAAGTTGTGTGACTAGTTTGTGTTCGTAGCCTTTTTAACCCGAGCTAGTAAGCCCATAAAGGTATTTATATACCTAGTGCCCTAAAGACATCTGTTTTGGAAGTCATTGGCCTAACACTCGTTACATGGGTTAATTAGTGCATGTTTGGCATCTCTATTTTTCACCTCTATTTTTCTATTTGTCTAAATCGTACAGAGGTTGGAAAAAATAGAGTGTTTGGTAGATGACTTTATCCTTTTCCTACTTTAGAGGAGTAGAGGCAAATCCTCTAAAACTGAACTGCCCACTTTTTGGCATGTGAAAAATAGAGGCATGGGCTCTAAAAAATGTAGATGCGGAAGCTAATTTCGAGGATGAAAATTCCCATAAACGATGTTTGATTGCACCGAAAATCCTTTGAACAAAAGGCCTCGTTCGTTAGCAGAGGAGAAAACGAAATCCCCCTTCGTTGTGAGCTCGACAGAAGACAGGAGAAAATGAAAGCCCCGATGCCAGAACATCATCTCGATCAACCTTCTCCTCTCCGACGCTGGCCAGTCGACTATACACTGGTATTCCTCCCTCTCTCTCTACTTCTCTGTCATTAATGGCTTCCAAAGGAACTTTTTTTTTTAGAGAAAGACATTTTTAGGGTTCCTAATGGATTTTACTTTACTTTTTTTTTTTCAATTGACACTAGAAATCAAAATCCCCATAGCCATAAAACCCAGTCTCCATTACTGACCAGGTTGGATTGTTGGGGGTTGTGCATTGGAGTAGGAAACAGAGAATAATTGCTTATCTTTATGTGCCTCCAGAATGGGTATATGTTTTTACCTTGCCTTTTAGGCATGCCAGAGGAAGATCATATAAATTTTTTACTTTGCATTTTAGTGGTCATGGAGAATAATTCCTCATTTTGATGTGCCTCCAGAATTGTATATTTTTCACTGTGCATTGTAGTAGATCCTGCTGCAGTTAAGGTTTTCATAAATATATGTATTAGAATTTTTTTCATGGATGTAGATTTCATTTTATCTTGATGTTTTTGTTGATTTGATGCAATTCTAGATTAAAGTCATGGTTTCTTATCCGATTTGTATGCAAGACTAGCCTTGTGTTTTTGTGGTTTTTCATGTTTTGCTCTGGCTTACTTTTGGATTTTAAATTTTGTAGTTATCTTGCTCTTTTTTTTTTGGGGGGGATTAGGATTTATTGATTAGGTGAAGATTGATAGGGTTTATCTCATTCTTAAGTAGATTTATACTCATCTATTAAAATTCGAGTAATTGCACTTCAGTCTAACATAGTGCTCTACCAACCCAACAGGGATGAAATTATGTTTCAGAGGAGCTATTGTACTATAGGTGTTGTATGAAAAATCTAGTATCTTACAAGTGGGCTTCATAATATAGATTTTCCCTATATGTATCACATCTTGTGATACTTTCAGCTATACATGAATGACCGCTTCTTCTGTAATTGGCATGAAAAAATTACTACTTGATGGCATTTACCTTATTGTTAACCAATTTTTTGTTGTTCTTGTTAACAAATGTGTATTGTTATAGGAATCCATATGGGAATAAACAATTTCATAATGCAAATGTGTATTTTTGTATTTAACTTGTTACTTTGACTAGATGTCAGTCTCTTCTACAATTTTGTATCAGAAGCTCTGATCAATTATTCCTTGGTGTGGTTTGGTTGGGGATTGCAGGAAGTGAATGGTATCGGTGCGCCTAGGGAAAGAAGAAATGGCTATGTAAATATTGATAGGGTGCTTCTAAAGATGAGTCAATCAGGTCCTTAATGTTTGTTTGTAAATTATAGATTGAAGTATATGTATGGTAGAATAGCCCAATGTGTTTATGGTGATATTTGTGTATGGCTTTTAGACTTGCTTAATCAATCTATATGAAGTAATACTAGCATCAAATTTATATGAAGAGAAAATCACAACATACAAATATATGTATGATATTTGTGGGTTGTGGAGATGAATGTTGTTGTTTGTAGGCTCTTGTTTGTGAGATAAGAGTTGGGTGTTTATTTGTTGGGTTTTTGCCAATGCTTGTGAAGGTATTTGAAAGGCTTAGATGAAGTGTGAAAAAAAGCTCAAAAGCATAAGACTGGAACAAATGCAAATGACAACTAGATGAAGATGTTACAATCATCTCAACCTTTGCATTGGTTGGTAATTATTTGATGTTTGTAAATTGAGGAATCAAGGGAATCAAATGGTGTCATTTACTGACATTCTTCCTTTCTATTTTCAGGATAGGAGTGCCTGGAGTAACGTTTGAAGCAAAGAGCTGAAGAGACTATATGTAACTTGAGCACGATTTCTTCTAATATGAAGTGATAGTTTTAAATTTGTGTTTTTTTTAAGGGTGGGGTTCATTTTCTACCAACTATTTTGTTGGGTTGGGTTTAGTTTGTTGAAAGGATGTTTGAATATATTTATGAAGTGGAATAAATTTCTTGTTTTATTTTTTGATGGTTTTGGAATGGAAATGGATATTGGGTAGCAGATTTGGTCTTGGATAATAGAATTAACAGTTTCAATTTCTCCATATGACATGGATTGGAAGTTGTAATAATGTATTGTTGTATATACAAGAAAAGAAAATAAAAAATCAAATGAATAAAATAAATAAATATTGATTGCTGTAATTTTTAAATTGCTTAAAAGTTACATGCCATATTTTTTTTTATGAAAATAGTTGTAGTTTTCAAATGATAAAAGATTATGATGTTATGGTATGTGTGTAGAGGGGAATATTTTGATGAAAATGTGCATAAGTTCATTTTTTATATAATGACAGAAGATACTCCTTTAAAAAGAGGCAAGCCCCTCTAAAAAGAGGTAAATAGAGGGCATACCAAACGGTCTATTTGAAGTAGACCCGTTCATTACCAAACACGTTTTTTTGTTCTAGTCTCTTTTTTTTTTTTTTTTTTTGTAGCTCTTTTATTAATGCTCTATTTTGAATGGTCTGTCAGAAAAAGAGTAGAGATGTCAAACAAGGCCTTAGAAAGCTTAAGGGACCTGGGCCTTGCAAAGTCACATGTTGGTCTTAAAAAAAAAAAAGATGCATCTCGCAGCCTTTGAAAAAGACAATAGTGCGAAAGCTGTCATAGTAGCCTTGAGATGAGACTTGGATTTACCCCAAATCTAGGAAAGTTGGAAATTCCAAGGGGGAACTCTATTTTCATGGCATTATCTTAGAACATTTAAAAAAATTTATTTGATGTATACACTTGCACAGGGCACCCAAAGTTTTTGTATAATTTTTGAAAAGATTTGAAAAGAAAAACGTGAACCAGATTTTGAAAAGTCTGAAATCTTGATTATTCGAGGATTCAAGGCATCCGATTTGACTCAATCATCTTTTGAAAAACCTTCCATTGACTTTCTTTTATTTTTAGGTAAATGAATTTTATGGGCATATTCACTACAAACCCTCATGAGACACAACTCATCCTCTAGGGGTAACCTGGGGATTTAAGGGCTTGCTGTATACGCTAAATGCAGCCGAGAGTACTAGCGAAAGTGGTGTTTTCCTTTTCCTATTTTTATTTAGATTATATTAGATTAGGCTAGAAGACTAACCTTAGTTTGCATATTTTGCTCGGGACTAGCAAAATGCTGGTTGGGGGGTGTGTTAAGTCCTTAAAAATACATCATTTTAGAGTAATTATGGACTTAATCATCAAATCATAGACCATTTTAGTAAAAAAAAAAATCACGATTCAATGTTTATGAGAATCAAAGTCCGAATTCGAGTCAAAATTCAATGAAAAATCACATTTTCACATAAAATCATGAATTTCTCTATTTCTTGGCATTGAAAGTCACAAATTTCTCATTACTTTTTATTTACACATGAAATGATGAATTTTATTTGCACAATTGATTTAATTAAGGAAAAATTGATAAAATTGTGACATTTTATGCATCCATTTAGTGTGAATTGAGCCATCATCTTGCAACGTTCTTTTCCTATATGAATAGATTATTCTTTGACATTTGTTTTTATTTTTGTAGGAAAATCAATTTTTTGGGACCCGTGGAAGAGATAAATCAATTAAAGAATTAAAGAAGAGAGGGAAGGAAACAAACGGAGAAAAAAAAAAGGCCAACGGAGAGATGTATGTCCAAGATCTTCCATTCAAGAATCACACATCAAAGTGGGGCCCACTCTTATGTCATGTGTACAATGAAATTAATTTCAGATTTGAAATGGTTTTTAAGAGAGAAAGTGGGTCCACATGAGTTCCAAGATTGACATAAAAATCTGATTTTCAGATTTGAAATTTATTTGGAAGAGAAGTGGGGCCAAGTGGAGAAATTAGAAGCTACGAAAGATTCTTTCAAAGAAGACATCACACGTCCAAAAAAACAGGGGCTGCCCATGTGGTTCTAAGATTTGTTTAATTGATTCTTAGCCAAAGTGGGCCTAAGAGAGGAAGTTACATAAGATAAGAAAAATCCTATTTTCACTAGGATTGTGGGCTAATCCCTTAAAACTCTCTCAACCCTTCTAATCCTAATCCAAATTGGACCCCACACTATCAATCCTTACCCAAATCAAAACCTTACAAGCCAAGTAATCAAAAATACATAAAAGGAGCAAAAAAAAAGGGCTCACGTGAATTGCCATCTCCCCCTATTCCCTTGGAGGACCAGCAACAAAATCCCCCTTTTCCATTAATTTTTCTCCATCTTCCTCCTTCCATCACAATTTCATCATGGCCTTCCCTAAGGCACACCACCACTTGGATTTCTATGTTGTCACGCCGCCGCCATTGCTACTTTCGCTCCACCATTGGACCAGCCTTTCATCATCTTCCCTTGCTTAGATTTAAGATCGCAAAACAAGAGCCGGTTGGATTGTTGTTTGAGACTGCGAGTCCTTTTCCTCTGTTTAGTGTTTCATGTGTCTAGGGTAAAGTTGAATGCACTTTATTTTGATTCAAATAATTTTGTAATGGTTATTTGCTTGTAATGGGTATTTCATTAATAAATCAAGTTTATGGGGTCTTGGTCTTCACTAATGGGTCAACATCGAATTTTTGTGCGTATTGACAGTGCTCACTTGATGTGGTGGTCTTGATTTTTCTTAATGGAATTTAGCAGAGTAACCATTGCAAAATTTGAGAATTAAAATTCATTTTTTTATTCTTCAATTTTTTTTATTTTTATTCTTATTTTTATACATCTTCATAATTATTGCACTTGGTTGGACTGACAAATCTTATAGTGAATGCAGTAGTTAGATTAGGTTTTTAGATTATGATTTTTTTTTTGTAATTAATTTTTCAGACTTGTAATTAATTAATTTTTATTAAAGTAGGACATTTGATTTGTATAGGTTTTTTTTTAGGCTAGAACTAGTTTTTTTTTTTACTAGGATAGGTTTTGCAACAAATAACTCTCCGTGGATCGACCCAGTTTCACCGCGGCCTTGTACTTGGGGCCCACGATCATACATCATGTTATAGTCATATGAATAAAAGAAGCTATCATCATCAGTAGATCAGCTATATTGTAAACAAGCACATAAGTATTATCAGCAATAAAGATAACCTTGGGTAGTTCTACCATGTCCATATCCAATGTACTTTGAACCAACAATATCAGTGTCTACAACAAAAAAGCGCTATGCAACAATATTCACAATATTATTATAATCATTACATCTCATATACAACCAAATAAGCTCATAATTGTACGTCCGTAGTTGAAGTACAAAGAATGTGGGAGGTCAGAGCCAGCCCATCATAGTCGTTCCATCAACCGTCGATGGACATCAACCATAAGGGTCATGGCCATCCATCGCTACAGTATCATCAAATATGATCGTACAATTGTACCCATCTCGTCCATAGATATCCATATCTGTATTTATATTCATCATGTCTGTCTGCTACACCTGGCTCCCTCGTGCCCGGTTGTCTTAGTACCCAATAGGTACCTACAGTGCTCAAATCATCTATCATATCCATCGTATTAATTTATTGTACCAGGCTCCTTCGTGTCCGACTGTCTCAGTGCCCCATAGGTACCTACTATGCTTGCATGGCATTTATCATATCATCAACTCAAAGTGTACCCGGTCCGAGTGTCAGCTTTTTCAGTACCCAGTAGGTACATACTGTATTCACATATCATCCATTTCACAAGGTCGGGGTATTCCGAACCGGATCGTCTTACTGTCTTCATGTGGGACAATATTAGTCAAGGGTATGATCCATGAAGTTTGGGTACCTCTATTTCTCCCTCTGGTCCTCAACAGTTAATGACACATACTCTTATATACTCCACTTCTCTATACGCTTAATTAATATTATCCCACTATTTAGTCATTCCATTAATATTTATCATTATGTTCCCAATATTCTATGTCAGAACTTCATGTGCCATGCCCTGAATTTTTTCCAGACTTCAGACCGTGATTGTGATTCAGAGCCTAAGTGCAATGCCCTGCTTTTTATTACTCATGGAGACCTTACACCTTGCATGTTACCAAACATGCTTTAAATGTCTAAAACGGGTGAATGTTTGACAAATAAAAATGGTCATTACACAATTCAACCATCTATCCACTTTAAAAAAGTAGAGGCAAATTCTTTTAAAATGAAAAGCCCTAGTTTTGAGCTTCTGAAAATTAGAGCCATGGGGTTTCAAAAAAGTAGTGGCGAAAGTTTTTAATTTTTATTTTTTTCAAGATTAAATACATCTTCTGACTTTAGAGGGTGTTTGGATGGATGGTGAATTGAATTGAGGTAAGGTAAAGCCTCCATTATTTCGACAAAAAAAGACCATGTGTCATATTAACAGTACACAAATTCAAAATTCCTCCATCTTTTTAAAAACAAAAGTCAAAAGCAACCTCATTTCTCTACTAAATGACAAAAGAAAAAAAAAATTTTTTACACAAAAAGTTAAAAGAATTCCCCCTCAAATCACTAAAAATAAAAAAACCAACATTAACTCCTTATATTTTCTCTCTCGAGTTGATCCAAATAAGGCCACACACATGGCCCCAATAGCCGGAGTGCATATCAACAATAAACAGCGTGCTCGTAGTCGTAGGCGAACGTCTCCCCGTTATATTACAATTACAACTCGCCCCTCTCTCTCTCACGCACTGACTGTAGCACGGCACGGCTAATAAAAAAGCGAGGGGACTTGCATACGTGCGCATCTCTTCTGGCTATTTATACACACTCTGCTTTCTTATTTCGTCAAACCCAAACCTCTGACAACTGCTAAAAACCCTAAACCCTAACTTTCTCCTTCTTCCTCTCTCTCTATCTCACCTCCGTACGAGAATGGCGATCGTTCCATTGAATGAGGAGACTGTCAAAAACGTCATTAGACAGGCAAGAAAAATAAAAAAATCACATCTCTCTCTCTCTCTCTCTCTCTCTCTCTCTCTCTCTCTCTTTCTGCGTCTTGTACTCGTGAAGAAATAGTTTGTTTTTTTGCCCCTTTCTTTTCAGGTGGAGTTCTATTTCAGCGACAGCAATCTCCCTCGCGATAAGTTCCTGAAGAAGTCGATTGAGGAGAGCGATGATGGATGTATCCTTCTATTCTTCTTCTGTCTAATGTTTGTTGTAAGAGTCTGTAATTGATGCACTGAAAATCACCCATCTGTCTCTTTTATTTATTTTTTCCCTATGAATTTGTTGTAGTGGAACTGAATTGGAGATAGTGGGGGTGTTGGTTTCCTTTCTGGGACATTGGAGAGCCTAACTTAGCAGAGGCAGGCAGTAAAGCTAGCCTTTTTACTTGGATTGATTGATAGAAAGGTATCCTTGGGGTTGTTGACTTCGATGACACCCAAAGAGTTGAAAAGATAGGGCGCACTGTAGACGAGCTTGTGGCACAGTAGACGGCACTCACTATTGCAACTTTTAGGTTGTGGGTTCAAGTTACGTTACCAATAAAAGGAACAATTTAGGGCTCGCTGTAGACTGGATCCTATCGACAAAATTTTCCACTAGCTGTTAACCTACTTAATGCAACTCTCCTTCCTTGGGATGAGGTTTTGGTTATGATATAGACTGAATGCGAATATTAAGTACAAATGTTCATTGTATATCTTTTAGGTCGTTATTGTGTTCCTTCTCAATGTCTATTCTTATCTCTCTAATTAAAGGCATACAATCTTCCAATCAGGGATGCCTTTTAGGAATCCCCATCATCCTTGGAGCTTGTCATATTTGTTGGTGCAAATTAACAATAGTGGCCCAACCTTGATGGAACTGTGTCACAACCTCACAGGTAATGTATATTAAATTTTCTTAGCTAACAATTCCTACCAAAACCTTGAGGTTTTAGTAGAGACAACATAAATATTTTTCACTTTTCAATACTCTCCCCTGGGTGGAGCCCACCCCTCAACACTCCACCTCAGGTGGAACCTAGTCGGCATACTTTTGGTGACACAGTTTTTTTTTTTTCCACTGAGTCGTTCCTCCTGGGATTCGAACTCGCTCGCGACAAGTTGGCTTTGATACCATATTAAGTTTTCTTAGCTAACCATTCCTACCAAAACCTCGAGGTTTTAGTAGAGGCAACATAAATACTTTTCAGTCCCCTTAGGCGGAGCCCATTCCTCGACAATGTATTGTTTCTTGAGGCTTAGTACCCTATACGTCCTATATGGAATAAGGTAAAAAAAAATGAAATGATGTAGAAAAGTTCATTCTATATGTGGTTTTAATGGAAGTATAAAAAACCATATTAGCAGCAGATATCTGAGATTGTATGCTATCATCCATCCCTGCATAGGTGATGTCTTTCTGGGAAACATGTCTCTTCATTAGTTCCTAGTTCTTATTTGTGGTGCACACTTTTGTGGAATCTTGGTAGTGGTTGTGTTCAATTTGATAGAAAAGGAATATTTTTTAATTTTCATATTCAAAATATTGCTTTTGAGTTTTGATGACCATTATATATTTTCATGACGTGAATTACTAGAGGGATTCCTATATTTTTCTATTCCATGTTTTATCTTGACCTAAACTTTTCAGTGGTTAGTTTGGCGTTGATCTGTTCATTTACTCGAATGAGAAATCATCTTGGCCTTGGTGATGTTAAACCTGATGAAGTGCCAGAAGAGACGCTCTTGGCTGTTGCAGAAACACTAAGGAAATCCTCTTTCCTCAAGATCTCTGAAGATGGTATGTGTTCTTTTTTTTGGAAAATTACATATACACCTGTCAGTCGTGTGATGCAAAACGCCAGTCACCACTAAATATGCTAACATTTCATGCATTCATGAAACCTCATTCTTCATAAGAAGGTTTTGCCCTGTGTGTAGTTTGTTTAAAAAATGTGCTGGAATTGTAATTTGAACATGTAATGTGGGATGAGGGCCTTTAAGTCAATACTTTATCTTCGACCATCTCTAATCTCTAGGAATTTCCACTGAGGGTAAACCATTGGACTCATCACCAATGGGTGTTCTGGAATCATCATCAGAGCCAAGCAGAAAGCACAGCTTCACAGAATAAGCTGCATCACAAAGTATTTGACCACTCTTTATGTTTCCTAAATGAAATGGGTGTATTGATACTAAGTTATGCAACCAGCAGAATTGGGGCTATTATTAGAATATAATGACAGCCAAAAGTCCAAGACTGTTCTGCTAATGATAAAGACACGACACCTAATGAACTTGGATTATCCTTATCCTTCAAACACTCATAATATTAGGTTTCTTTAGCCAATATGCAAAACAAACTATTTTACTACTTCCTAAATCATAGCCATGTGACTCAAGTTTACTTATTTGGTTCTGCGCCGACGCATGGGACCCGTTGGATTGCATAGGGGGCTTCCATTGGAACCTTCAAGCCTCAAATTTGCATCACCATTGATTGTTGTTTTTTTTTTTAACCTCTTTTTGTGCCTGGTCAACATTGTGTGTGTGTCTTGAATGATGAGTTGACTCCCTCACTTTCTAGAACAGGACAGGATGTGCCTGGTCAACATCCATTCCTCATATATGCTGTATATGGTGGATGCACCTCTTCGTTAGATTTTTATGTTAGAAAATAAAAGGCTGCATGCTTCTAATACCAAAGTTAGAATGAATATATCTATGCTGTGTTGGCATGATTCACAAATGTGGAATGGTTCTACAAGAAAGGTTTGGATGGTTGAAGTAGTTTTAGTGTGTTTTTTTTTTTTTTTTTGTTGAAAAGTTTGTGTATTTTATTTAACTATTAATAACATGCGTTCAGTTGCTTCCTTGCCTTCTTGTTTTATATTTTGATTACATTTTATTTTTTCTCTTTTTTCAGGTAAGAGAGTTGGTAGGAGTACTGAGATGTTAAAACCAGAAGAAATTATAGAGCAAGTGGATACAAGGACAATTGCTGCATCACCTTTAGAGTACACTGTAAAGCTTGAAGATGTGGAGTCCTTTTTCAGTAAATATGGGAAGGTATGCAGTGCTGGTTTTTCAGTTTGGTTATTTTTTGAAGCAAGGTTTGTCTTCAATTCTTCATGTTCATATGTAATTGTTACTCAATAAGAAGGTTTGCAGTGCTGGTTTTTTCAGTTTGGTTATCTTTGGAAGCAAGGTTTGTCTTCGATTCTTCATGTTCATATGTAATTATTACTCAAGTAAGAAAGAGTTTATCAAGGAAGGATGATAATTGATAACAGATACAAGATGGTGCTTGTATCATCCACGATCTTAAAACTCAATTTTGATGGTTGTTCCATGGGGAGACTTAGGCCTACTAGGATGGGCAATTGGCACGATATTTGAATATGAGAAAGTCCAGGTGCTTATGAGACTTTTTTGGGACCAATTATTGAAAAGACTGGTTTGTAAGAAGCGGATGCTGGCCTTATTTTTTTTTTCCTCCTTCCTTCCAGTTCCCACTAGGCCTTTGATAGTGGAAGGGAGTCTTCACAATTCACAAATATTAGGGGTGTGTGTGTGTAATGAGAGGATTCCATGCTTCTAGGATTTCAGATTCTTCAGGAGAGATGAATCCTGCATTCCTACCTTTCCAGTAGGGAATCAAGATTCTTTTATTGATGAAGTTCTTTCCATTTTTCTTTTCCCTTTTCCTGCACGGAGAGAGTGTTGCACTAAGCCACTAAGTGATGGAAGAGTGGACTGCCGACTGCATCTGCATGGACAATCAGAAAGGTTTTCCTCTCACCATATCACGGAATCTTCTCATTACACCAATATACCCCAGGTGTCAACCGTCAAGATGGAGACTGGAGATTTCCTTTCTCTTCAAACATGTCTTGTTGATAGGTAATGGAATACATGGAAACTTCTTCATGTACCTTAGAGATGCAGGTGAAACTGTCCACTTGCTTAGTAAAGATTTTTGATCGGCAACAGTGCAGCAGGGGCATTCAACCAAAAATATGTATTAGAGGATGTTAATGGCATTTGGAAGTATAACACTAAACGGAAACAGAGGAAGGTCATTTTTCGAACAAAGAAAGAATTCCAAGTAACTTTTTTTTTTCCCACAATAACTGCTAAACCTATTCAGCTTTTCCTACATGGGAGGTCTTCCAGTCAGTGCAGATGACTTGATCTCAGTTGAAAAAGTAGTTTATTTTTTTAGACCTGTTTACGAGCACCAACACAATTGCATTTTTGAGGTTGTCTCAAAATGAAAAATTTTCCATGCTTTATTACTCAATGCCTCTCTTGTTACCACCTGAAAAGAGAACAGTATATTGTCGTTACCATAAATTGACACCACACCCGTATTTTCTATAAACAGATATCTTCTTTAATCTTAATGCCCTATCTGCATTGAAATAAAAGAAACTAAGTGGCAATAGTGATGACTCACTTTGTTGTATTCTCGTCTTCCCTGCTAAGCTTATGAACTCCCAATTTTTAAAAGTCTCTCACCCCAAGCCTCTAAGCTCTTTGTTCTCCTATAGCCATTCTTGCACTCTTAAGTTCAATGATATCCTTTACAAAAGAAAAGGTTCAATGATCTCTCTTACATTTCCACCATTTAAGAAAGTTCCTTTTTAGATTTTCAGTTACTTCTTGGTGCTTAAGCACCCTAGTATTTGATAGAGTTGTTAGCTAGTAATCCTAAAACCAATTGGTGATAGGAAACTGCACAAACAGCTACTTAACACCCCCCCATCGGGAGGGAGACCACCTGAAATCGAAGCACACGCCTGCACAAGAACAGAACACGTCATAGAACCTTCTTGCCTTGTGCACTGGTATGCACCATGCAGCTTAGAAATAAGCTACTAGCATGCGCATAATTAAAACTCACAAGCGCACAAGATCACTATGTAGTGTAGTGAATTGTAAGTACGAAGTCGTTCCCACGAAGACTTGTGATAAAACAATATCAAAAGTAACTAAAAATCAGAATATTAAAAGAAACAATTGAATGATGAAAGGTTGAATTAAACTACAAAAAATAGTAAATTAAACTATCAAAAGCTAAGTGAAAATTAATCTAAAACACACAACTAATATTAGAATTGAAAACAATGATAATGAATGAACTATGGTTTCATCACTACCCTAACCAATCATATGCATGTCTCTTATTATCTTTTAATAAAAAATCAGATTTTATCAGTAACATCTATCAACCTAGACCATAGCATATGCGTCTAAATTATTATTCCCCTAACCCAATTCATGAGTGGCATACTACATGAATTATTCATTATGATGCAAAAACTAAGCATGGAATATGTCCTAGTCAAAACACACAATGCATAAAAACAATGGGAATGATAAATGCACGAGTCTAAGCATGACTTATATTTAGATTATTCATGGTTCTAAACCCTAGATGCTTAACATCAAGATCAATCAAAATTAAGTTAGCTACTCTTAAAATTAATTGAACATCACATGGTTGGCATGACATATACACAACTCATCAATTAAAAACATGGTTTAGAATCTCAACTAATAAAACTGAAATTTGAATTAAAAGATGCCAAAAGAGACTATATAGATTAGTCTAGGGTTTCAACTACACCCTAGCCCTAAAAAATTAGCTACTCATGTCTGGAATTGAAAACAAAATAGAAAATAGAGCCATAAGAAGAACTTTAAATATTGAAGAAGGAGAAGAATTCTGCCAGCAGCTTTTTCTCCTTTTCCTCACTCCAAAAGCTCTCCAAGATGTTCCAAAGGTGGCTGTATGGGAAATAAGGTTTATGGGATGATGATGGCTGGTTTTTATACTGGTTTGTGGTTGGATGATGGCTTCCTTAGTGACTGGACGTGCACTGTTCATATGCCCCTTTTATAAGTCTTGCAACAACCTCTTAGTACTTAATTCCCTTGTGGAAATAGATCTCCAACTTTCTTTATAATTCTGTTTCCTAAGTAGAATAGAATAGGAGTCTTCTTTCTTAATAAACAAGACTTTCTAAATCTGATCCTACTTGTATTTTATAGAAAGTTCCTCACATGTGGCCCACCAATCTGAATTTTAATTGCAAGGAATTAAATCTGAAACTCGAGAATAAGAGTGGGCCCATATGGTGCGTGCAACATGAGTGTGGGACCCCTCTTTTTAGATTTCTATCTTAGCTTGAAATCTTCCTTTAACTTTCCTTCTTTTTCTCCTTGTTTTTCTCCATTCTTGAATTCCTCTTTTAACTTGAATAGGACTTCCTAAATTCTGAAATTCTACCTTTAGCAATGGATGTGGACCCCCCTTGGGCCTACTTGATGATTCACGCCCATCACTCTCTTCATTAATTCCTCTCTTTTTGTTCCTTTTTACCTTTGCATAAAAATCAACAAAGAATATGTAAAATCAAATAAAATAACTATGACTAGCATAAGATAAATCAAATATTATGGCTCTTTTTACAAACAGTTAAGCACTTATCATGCACTCGCGCCCACACAAACACAAAACTCGGCATGGGGCATTTTTGCCCTGCGTAGTTTTGAACCCGAGACCTCTCGCTCTGATACCATGACAGAGTTGCTAGCTAGTAATCCCAAAAGCAATTGGTGATAGAAAACTGCATGAACAACTACTTACCAGTATTCTTTTCCTTTTATAATGAACGAATAATTGCCATCACTATAATTCTGGTATCAGACGCACATTCTTAAAAAGGTCCGCTACAATCTACGAAATGATTACCTAGTGTCTGTTGGAACTTGGAATGTCCTCGTTAGAGAATCTCCACATAACGTATTTGATGAAGAGGGTGGTGTATCAGTTTTTTAGTTGGTGGAGGACGAACTAGGCCTAAGGTCTGTCCCAGCGGGGCTTAGGCCTAGTTCGTCCTGCACCATTAGTTCTCTTATGCATAGTTGGTAGATGTCTTCTATGTAAAAAAAACATGAAACGATACAACAAAAAGATTAAAAAAAAAATCATAAAGATGATACTTCTGTTACAGTGTCAAATTTATTAAACATGGTGGTATTCAGTGACACTTATTGTTGATATGTGACAATATCACGATGTTATAACAATTTCTTGGAACAATATCTCCCAGTTACATCACAATATTTTCTAAGTATGCTAGAGTGAAAATGTGACAGTACTATTGAGATAATATGTCAAAAGATGGTACTTTTTCACTATTTATATATTTTATATATTATTGTATTCATTATTATTTTTAAACTTGGTTCTATTTCCCACAGAATTTTCCTAATAATCTCTGAGAAAAAGACAAAGCTTCGATGACGATGATAAAATTCCTTAGCACTAGATTTGTGATGTACATTGGTTGGTTGTGGGTGATGCAATATGTAGACAATAAATATAGTCATTATAGCAGGTATGAAATCTAAAATATGTTTTCATACTCTCAAAAAATATAAAAAAGAACACTTGAGATCTATTTGTTTCATTTTCTTACATCTAATTAGAATGGTGATTGCCTACACTGGATGGATGGGATACGGCTTTGGTGATGATGACAAATGAATGTTGATCCTGCAATTAGGATGTTATTCTAACTACATTGTCTTACGTAAAAGCACATAATAATCCTTGTTTCTTTTTTTCCTCTTTGAATGGTCATAGTATGTAGTGACAAACTCACGATTGAAAAGAGTTTGGAATACTCTTGAGAATGTATTATTCTGTGTGTCTTTTTATTGAGATTATCCATCATTATATAGGTATTTACATGCCTTTAATCTAGGCTCTAAGAAAGGAAACCTCTCTAATTACATCAATTAGTGTTCTAAGTTAAGAAGGAAACTAATTACAGCAATAGTATTCTAAGTAAAGAAGGCTCCTACTGTCTCCCATTCAATCCCACGTGAGATATAACAATGGGCTCTTGTCAGATAGGCTTTGGGCCTATTTAACACCCCCCCTCAAATTGATGTGGGAGAATCGACAAGCATCAATTTGTCAACCAAGAACTGATGGCGTGGTCGAGGAAGCACTTTGGTGAGAATATCAGCAATTTGAAGTTCAGTGGAGATATGTGGGAGATTGATGACAACACGTTTAAGCTCATCACGTATGAAGTGACAATCAACCTCGATATGTTTAGTGTGTTCATGAAAAATTGGATTTTCAGTAATCCGAATTGCATTGGTATTATCTGCATAGAGTGGGGTAGCTCCTACTGTTGGAAAACCAATGTCAGAAAGCAAACCACGGAGCCAAAGAATTTCGGAGTAGGCAGCAGACATGGCGCAGTACTCGGCCTCGGTAGAGGATTTTGAAACTTTGTCATGTTTCTTGCATTTCCAAGAAATGAGACTATCACCTAAAAACATGCACCAGCTGGTCGTCGATCTGCGAGTATCCGGACAACCCGCCCAATCAGCATCGGAATAAGTTTTGAGAGATAGAGGATTGCTGGATGGAAAAAACAACCCACGAGTTGGTGTACGAATAAGGTACCGAATGATGCGGCGAACAGCAGCGAGATAAAGGTGACGAGGAGCAGTCATAAATTGACTCATTAGGTTTACCGCATAAGAGATATCAGGGCGAGTGATCGTGAGGTAGATCAAGCTGCCAACTAACTGGCGATAAGTAGTAGGATCGGAGAGAAGATCACCTTCCTCGCGACTAAGTTTGACGTTCAGTTCAACCGGCGTATCCACAGGAGCGGAAGCAGTAAGGCCAGCCAAGACAATGAGATCAATAGTGTATTTGTGCTGATTGAGAACTATTCCTTGAGGCGATTGATGAACTTCCAGACCAAGGAAATAATGTAGGGGGCCGAGATCCTTCATGTGAAATGTTTCAGGAAGAGATGCTTGGATCTTCTGAATCATGGTGGCATTAGGACCAATAATGACGATGTCATCAACGTAGACAAGGAGTACAGTGATCTCAGATGGAGCATGATGTAAAAACATAGAAGGATCATATGGGCTTGGATGAAAATCCAAACGGAGAAGAGCAGCCTGAAATTTCTCAAACCATGCGCGAGGAGCTTGTTTCAGACCATAGAGGGAGCGACGAAGTTTGGCAACCATACCGGTCCCGGATGAGCAGCCCTGAGGGAGTCGCATATAAACAACTTCTTTGAGATCACCATGGAGAAACGCATTTTTGACATCCATTTGATAGAGATGCCAAGACTGAGATGCAGCAATAGCAAGAATAGTGCGGACGGTGGTCATCTTGGCAACCGGAGCAAAAGTCTCATCATAATCAATGCCATATTCCTGCCGATTTCCAAGAACGACAAGACGCGCCTTATATCAATCTAAAGATCCATCAGATTTTAACTTGAGAGAAAATACCTACTTACAGCCAATAGGTTTGACACCCACAGGAGATGGGACAATATCTCACGTATGATTTTGCGCTAACGCATCCAATTCCTCTTGCATAGCCTTGTTCCAACATGGGTCCTGCACAGCCTGAGAATAGGATTGGGGAATGGAAGAGGAAGATAAAGTGGCCATTAAGGAAGTATGGGAGAACCCATAACGGGATGGTGGTACTGAAATCCGAGTGGAGCGACGCAGTGAAGGATGTCCGGATGGATCAACTGCCGGTGTTGGATCAGATGCCGGAGGAAGATCAGGAGGGGGATCCCTGGTAGGCGTTGTGCTGTTCCGTCTGTGATACACAAAGTTAGGATTAAAACGAACAATTGACGGGTCGTCAGAAAAACCAGGTAATGACACAAAAGAGGAGTCAGGAGGATCAATGTGTTTTTGAAAAAAATACTGATGCTCAAAGAAAACGACATTCCTAGAGGTACGGAACACGACGAATGTGAGGATCATAACAAAGGAACCCTTTCTGGAAGGGTGCATAACCTAAAAACACACACTGAGTTGATTGTGCCGTGAGTTTTGTCCTCTCAGAAGGAGGCAAGTGCACAAAACAAGTGGAGCCAAAAACATGAAGATCCGCATAGGATGGAGCGGTTTTGTACAAACGGTAATATGGGCTTTGATTCTCAATGGAGGGTGATGGCATGCGATTGATAAGATGAGTTGCTGTAGCCAATGCCTCAACCCAAAAACGAGTAGGAACTGATGACTCCAGAAGAAGGGAACGAGTGACATCAAGGAGATGTCGATTTTTCCTTTCAGCGATTCCATTCTGCTGGGGAGTATAAGGACAAGATCTTTGAGAAATAATGCCTTTTTGTTGCAAAAACCGTTGAAAATCAGAGGACATATATTCCCCGCCAGATGCAGGTGGAAAATTGATTTTCAACATAAGCCAAAAAGATTTTAAAAACACTGAAAACATCATATTTTGAATGTTGAAAGTAGACCCATGTAAACCGACTGAAATCATCAATAAAAGTCACAAAATATTTATAATGAGAGTGGGAAAGAGCTGGAGTAATTCCCCATATATCACTATGAACTAAATCAAAACACTTAGAGGTGTGTGGAGTGGAATGAGGAAACGGAAGAGTTTTGCTCTTCCCCATTTTACAAGTAGCACAATCAAAAGGCACACAAGAAGATAAACCAAGAGATTTATTTAATAAATCAGAATTTAACATAAGGGACAAAGCCTTTGAATTTGGATGTCCGAGTCTATTATGCCACAATCGGCAATTATCGCTAAGAGAAAAACAAAACACATTATTGTCAAATTGATTCCTAGAAATTTTAGAAAAATCCAGCGGAAACAAGCGTCCACACTTAGGCCCCCTCGCGATCTCCTTCCCGGACATCTGGTCCTGCACAACACAACCAGAAGAAGAGGAAGAGATGTTACAATTATTTTCAACAAGTTGTCCTACTGACAATAGGTTGGAAGTTAAATTAGGACCATAGATGCGGCCAAGGCCGCCACGCTAAATTGAAAAAAAACGGTCATCTGACCGCTACGCGAATGTAGCGGCCGCTACGCGAATGTAGCGGCCGCTACGGGCCGCTACGGCCGCTACGGGGCCGCTACGGGGTGAGAAAATTTTCTATTTTCCAAATTTTTTTAAAATGCATAATAAAACTTATTTTTTTTCTTCTTCTCTCCAAATAACATTTCTACACAACTCTTTTACACTTTTATGTTTAAAAGAACACCAAAAAGCACATGATCTCGCCGAATTATAGTCGATACAAAGAGTTCTTCTCAATGATTCTTCTCTAAGTACATCCTATTGGACACTCCCTTTGGTATATGCATTTTTTTCTCTAGGTACTCTTAAGTCTTGACTTCATGACATAGTTTTTTTTTTTTATAAGCCTTTCATTAGTTTCTAAGTTAGCATAACTAAGCAACATGAACACATGTAAAAAAAAAATCATTACTATTATTTTCTATTTATACAGCGATACAGGACCTCATATAGTGAGGGGACCGCTACGCCCCCTTACCTTAGTTACTTTTGCAAAAAAAATACATTTTCTCTCATTTTCCAATATTCTAGATTTTCTAGAATTTTTTCAAATCGCACCGCTACGTAGCGCCGCTACGCTACGTAGCGCCCGCTACGTAGCGTTTTGGCGGCAGGCCGCTACGCCCACCGCTACCGATATTTTCATCCTTGATTAGGACAAAGGTAAACATTTCTCAATGGGATGGGACCAGGGATATCACCGACAGCGGTAATGGGAACATGTCCACCGGCAGCAGTTTGTATTTGAAAATGGCCATTGTAACTTGTCATAGTGGAGAAAGGGGTGGGAGAATTTGTCATATGATTAGATGCCCCAAAATCAATGAACCAAGTAGAAGATGAAGGTGACTTACCTGAGAGACCAAAGGCAGAGAGGGCATTGATAATCATTTGTTGAACTAATTCAGGAGTGAGAGATGATGAGGGCCCAGGCTGTGAGGCAGATGGAGGAGCAGGCATAATTGAGGAAGCCATATATGCGTGTGGAGTCTGAGACTGTGAAGGCTGATACTGCTGAGCCGGATATTGTGCTGTCTGATACTGTGTTGACGGACGTGGTGGACGGCGGCGACATTCAGAGATGATATGTCCCGACTTTTTACAGTAACTGCAGACTTTCTGTTTGCACTGAGATGCAAGGTGCCCAAATTTTTGACAACTGTAGCATTGGGTTTTGCTCAAGTCTCGAGGCGGAGGCTGAGAAGTTTTATTGGCCGAGAACGCAACTGAATAGGTATCAGTCTTCTGTTGAGCAATATGAGCCGAGGTCATAAGGCGCTGTTCTTCGCGTAAGAGCTCATTCAAGCAGACATCTAATGAAGGTAGTGGCGTCCGATTCATCAGAGCAGATCGGACACTTTCAAATTCATTCCGCAGTTTCATCAAAAACTGATCTCGCAGACTAGAGGCCTGAAGGTCTTAAATAACTGTCAACACATTGTCAGCCACATCCGCATACTTCATACTATCGTATTCCGACCAGAGTGTATGGAAACTTGAATAGTAGTCTTGTACGGACAAATTCCTTTGTGTATATTCAGCAATTGCACATTCAAGATGGAATTGTTTGGCAGAGTTATCTTGATGGTATATTTTCTTCAAATACCCCCACATGGCTTTCGAAGTGGGGTAAGGCTTGAGATTCATTATTAGATGAGGCTCAACGGATCCCAGAATCCAGGATTTGATTTTGGCATCTTTAGTATACCAAGAGGAGATTTTCTTCTCATCCTCAGTGGGTTTAGGGTCCGTGCCAGAAACAAATCCCCATAATTCCTTTGCTTCTTGATATATTTGAAATTGGAAAGACCAGGCAGGGTAATTCTTTCCAGTAAATTTGATCAAAGTGACCTCAGATTTGTCCATCTCAACTGTATATAGTGAAACAGTGAAACAACAAGTGATAAACTTAGCAAAATTATTTGAACTACAGTTCGTGAGTGCTGGAGAAGGTACTGGATAGATCCAAACACTAAAAGAGACCAATCAGGCCAAGCAGAGAACAAAAATGGAAAAACAGGCCCCTGACGTCCTTGATTTTAGCTCTAAAATCCTTACGTGGGCCCCACAGATGATCCTGGACACTGATCAGGGTTCTGATCTATGTAGACACACAATTTTCGCTCAGACTGGAAGAGGTTTGAACTCAATCTGCTGAAGATCCAAAAATCTGTACGGTCTTGATCAAAACTTGTGCAAGTTTTTGAGAAATCACAAGAATGATAAAAAACGTACCTTACAGTGTCGAAAAAATTCTGAAAAAATCACCAAAATACTTAGAAGACTTGGGCGATCTTGGCTGGAAGGATCCTTGATGATGCTGTGATGATCGCAGGTGGGCCACAATTGATCTGAGCTTATCGCAGGAACAGGATGGATGCCGATCTCTTGAAACAGATCCTCTATCTGTTTATTTTCTTCAAGAGAGAAAGATTTCTCTCTGATTGACTCCTTGAATGAATTTTAATACTGAAGATTAGAACTTCGCTCTGATACCATGACAAACTCACGATTGAAAAGAGTTTGGAATACTCTTGAGAATGTATTATTCTATGTGTCTTTCTATTGAGATTATGCATCATTATATAGGTATTTACATGCCTTTAATCTAGGCTCTAAGAAAGGAAACTTCTCTAATTACATCAATCAGTGTTCTAAGTTAAGAAGGAAACTAATTACAGCAATAGTATTCTAAGTAAAGAAGGCTCCTGCTGTCTCCCATTCAATCCCACGTGAGATATAACAATGGGCTCTTTTCAGATGGGCTTTGGGCCTATTTAACTTTGGGCCTATTTAACATGTAGAGCTTTTTATTCTTATCAACCTTTGAACGGGAGTTCCTATGTGCTATTGTCTTGATGATGTTTGTGGGTCAGAGTGGCATTTGTTGTTACTCCCAACATTTAGAAGTTATTGTGGTGTTTACTGTTTAACTCTTATATTTATGTATGTATTATGAGCACATTTTTTTATTGTTTGATTAGTAAATTATTTGTTCATATATTTAAGCTATTTGTATGACTTATCCCATCAATTTTTTAGCTTATGATTGAGATTCTCAACAGTAGTTACGCATAAGACATTTTTTATGTTGCATCTGTTCAGCTGTTTATGCTTTATCTGACTTCATGTAGGTGAACAGTGTGAGACTTCCTCGGCATGTTGCTGACAAAAGACTATTTAGTGGTGCTGCTTTAATTGAGTTCTCAACTGAGGAAGATGCCAAAAATCTTTTGAAGCAAAATTTGGTTTATGCTGGTGTAGAATTAAAAATAAAACCAAAGTAAGTTATAGTTTTCTGTTAGTTGCACAAACACATTTTATCCCTTATACTAGCCCCTTCGATTCTGCTTTCAGCTCCTGATCTCAATCCCTCTGCTTTCCTAATGATTACACTCATAGACAGAATTCTGGTAATGGGAATCTATTGCATGGCAATAATATTGGCCGTTAATTAGAATCTGTTTTGGAGAAAAAGCAGTCTTTTCACAATTCAGAATTAAAATAATAATAATAATAATAATAAACGAAAAGAAAAGAAAAAGAAAAGGACAAAAGAAAAGAAAAGGCTAATGCAAAGATGCCAGGTCGCTCTTGTTTTTGTGGGTGGTCTTTTGGGGTAAGGAGCGGGGATGGGTCATGTATTTTGAGTTTGGAAATAATGTGGATGATTATTCTTCTTTTTGTATCCTGATTATTTCTTAATCAAGCTAGTGATAAACTGAGAAAAATTATCTAATTGATATTTATCATCTTTTGTTGAACCTAAGATAGCTTACTTGATGGAACTGCATTGAGGGTCAGCTTGATTGATAATTTGACATGGATATGAAGGAGATCCAAAATTTTATCTATTCGATTTGTTGAGAAAAAATATCTTGTATGGGAGTTTGATTTTGTTTTTTCATTCAAGGAAAAGGGTATGTTGGGTTTACTTGATAGACAGAACCAAAACCTATTGATGAGTCTAAAGCCAAATTACCAAAATTTAGAGCAACAAACAAGGAAAAATGAGCTGGATTCTTGACTCATAGGTCTGCAACTTGAGTCGGGTGGAGCCTGAACCAAGCATACATCCCCTCAACTCATAGCAAAAGCGTTGAAACACATAGTTTCTGTTGGCAATGGTGTTGTAATACAATTTTGAATATGAATTGGCAATTAACTGCTCTGTTTGCAGGGTTATGCCTTTCTGAATCCTGTGCATTTAAATATTAATATTTTTTTGCCATTTTGAATTTTTGTATTTTTCTGGAACAACAATATGTTGATTTTAAAAGCCAACACTCGATGGAAACATTGTTATTACTTTTTTAATATAGTATTTCATCATTTTTAACGTTTGAGCTCATTCTTTTACTAATTGTAACTCAGGAAAGACTTTGATTCTGTAAGGGAAAAAAAGATGGCGGAGTATGAGAAATCCCGTTCATCTTTGGGCGGAAACAATAAAAAAGGATCCCAAGTCAATGAGAGGTAGTTGCAGTTTCTTACTACCTGTATCACAGAGATCTTTTTTATTTTTTTTATTATTATTTTTTAATTTTTTTTTAATAGTTTGCAATTTATATATGCATTGATACTCCTTTTTGTTTTCCCCTCTGTGGTGGATCTGGTGGGGATTTCTGATAACCGTAGTTATCCGAAAGGCTTAATTGTAGCATTTAAGTTGAAGCCCTTATCGAAGGGAGGATCAACAGAACAAAATGGCATCCATCTGGAGGAAGAAAAAGTGGATGGGAACAAGACAGAAAAGTCAACTTCTCCAGGAAGCGAACAAAATACCTCAGGAAATGATAATGACGGCAATGAAAAATCTTCAGAAGATGTCACAATGGACAGGAAAAATCTTGCTGAAGATCTCTTGGACGGGATCAAGGAAAAGCCTGCACAAGATGCCACTGAAGAGAGTGAAGATAAGGTTACTGAAGATCCTCCCCCGGAAAATGAAGTGAAGCCTGCCCATACTGAAGAAATAGTGACAAGAGAAGATCTAAAGCTTGCCTTACAAAAGTTCGGAGCTGTAATGGTACGGTGGAATGGAATCATTCATGATGAATTTTCTTTTTTACTTGTTTGTTAAGCTGGTAATCAATGCCTTTCACTCTTGATCAATGCTTTGGAATCAAGTCATGCAAGATGAATTTTCTTTTTAATTTTTTTGACAGGCAATCAAGGGATGCCTCTTGGTTGATGCTAGTTTCTTATGCATGTTGTTCTTTTATCTGTCTTGTCTAGATCATAGCAATAATTTATTGCCTCATTGTACTTAATATATTGTTTGCATGTAATATATACTACTAAATAAGCGTAGTGTTTACTTGAAATCGGAGTTCCTTTCATGTGTTATATTTAATTTTATTAAGTTCCTAGGGTTGATACCCTCCTCTGCATATGCCAGAAAACTAGTTCAATATAGCCTTAAAAAGCTGTTTCGAAGCTATTGACAAATTTTCGTTCTGAGAATCTGTCTGTTCTTTACATGGTGGCATCAGGATAGTGTTTACCATTTTTTTTTTTTTTTTTCAGACTGGTATTTCAGAAGCTCTCTTCCTGTAGAAGATTTCATGGTGCCATCCAAAAGAAATCATAAAAAAGGAACAGAAAAAGAAGCTTTTCCCATAGAAGTACCGTCAGAAAATTTTCAAATTAGAACTTCTGTTTCTGTAGTCTGCATTCTCTCTCTCTCTCTCTCTCTCTCTCTCTCTCTCTCTCTCAGTTTTTCATCCATCTCCCATTCCTTTCGGTACTCTTGCTGTGGCACTTTCTGATGTCCTGTTTGCTATGTCTCTTCCAGGTCTATTTCATTAGTTCCCCCATTTTCTCTACGCCCTTTTCATTTCCTCTCACCGCTTCTCTTGGTCCCTTCTATACCCCTTGTTTGACTTTTCCACACCCTACCCTTTTCATAATTCCTCTCTCTCTCTCTCTCTCTCTCTCTCTCTCTCTCTCATATATATATATATATAAATATTGGAATTGCTCCTATGAGGAGGGGGGACGGGGGGGACGGGGGGGGGGGGGGGGGGGGGGGTGGGATGGGATGGGGATGCCAACAGGCATATATATATATATGATTCTGTGGATAACTATTTTTTACCATTTCCCTTTCTATCTTCTTTTTGTTAAATCAAATATGCAAGTATGATTTATCATTCAGAAAAAGAAATGCAAGAATGATTCTGGACTTTCAGTTAGAGTAGGCTAAGAATTTCATATTTTATGTTAAATATGGCTTTGTGTCAAAGACTAAAAAGGATTTCAGTTTAGAATGCAATATTCAATCATGGATTCATGGTCATGTATTCTCTTGTGAGAATTATGAACCAGCATCTGTCAATCACCGCGTGTATCTGAATCCACATCCTGAATTACAGGAAATTCAAAGATGTGTACAGTTTTTATTTTTTTTTATTTTTTATTAATGCTAAAATGGTGTAAAAGGTCCCATTTACATGCAAAGATTTTCACATATTCCACCCTGTGAATGTCCTCAGTCCTCATTTACATTTGTAAATAATTGCACGTTTTGCCCTTCTAGGGTTTAAAAGATCAGACTTGGGGGACAACTTGTCCTTCAAGTTTCGTCGTGTCTGCAGCTTTCCAATCTATGAATGCTTAAATCTTCTAGAATATGTAGTTTTGATCTTCTAAGATGATTGCAAAAGAACCCCAAAAGCCTTCAACATCATCTCACAACATGAGAATGGAGGAATAATATGCATGCAAAAAAACTTTTTTCCTTTTCTCTTTTTGAGTTGCCAGATTTGGGCAAGTTTTAGAACCATGTGCCCCACAGGTGTGGTGTTTAATTTCGCCAGCCCCTATTTACTACCCAATAGTTCTGGTTTTTCGTTTTTCTTTTTTTTTTGGGTACTCTCGTGGGTCCATAATTTGTAATCTGAACCATTCAACATTTTCACATAGCTAATAAACCCCAATATATGAAGTTTCATATCTTATATCCTCATGGATTTTGCGAAATATGTGAAAAATGAAAGAACAATGTAATCCTAGTTTCTTATTTTTCTTCATTCATGTGTTCCAATTCCTGATCCAAGCCGTTCAATATTCTCATAGAAATAAAATAACCTTCAGGAGTAGAGTCAGATAGTAGATCCTCACAGATTATAAGAAACATGTGAAAAACACAAAAAAGACTGAATCCCACTTTCCAGCATTCTGCACATTCGTGGGCCACCAATTCACGATCCGAGCTGTTCAATATTCTTATATAAATGATAAACCACAGCACATGAAGTGTCATCTCTTCCATCTTCATGCATTTTGAGAAATATGAAAAAAAACAAAAAGGCTTAAGCCCACTTTCTAATGCTTGCAGTTTTGTGGGTCTTCAACTCATGATCTGAACTGTTCATTGTGTTTGAGACCGCATCTTCCTCTGCAAAAGTTTTGGTGTCCTTGAGCCCCATTAATTTGTACAGAAACTGAGAGGTCCTTTCTTCCTCTTCCCCTATACACTAATTTCTTCTTTTTTTTTTTTTTTTTGGGTATAATTTCTCTTAGTTAAAACAAAAGTGTTAAACTAAATCACAGGTGAAAATGATATGAAAATGGTGCCTCCAAACAAATGGTGTAATATGTTCTGCGCATGTAAATGTTGCATATGCAAAACTTACATGTGTAACATGTGGGGAAAACAAAAATAAAAGGAAAAAGAATGATCCCTGAGGAAAGGATGAATATTTCATGATTACTTTGGACAAGGATTTGATTACAGCAAAATTATTCTTACATTTCTAGGGGACTTCATGCAGTGCCGTTTCTTATGATTGATTGTTTATTTATCCTACCTCTTTCATGATTGTGCCTTATTGGGAGTTCTGTGTGATATTGTTGGCTTCTATGTCATTACTTGAGTATCTTGCAGTAGGAACCTGACAACGTTCTACCTGCTTTCGTGTTCTTTGTTTGAAGTTTGTTGACTTTAGAATGGGGGAAGAATCAGGATATATACGTTTTGAAAAGCCAGAAGCTGCACAAAAAGCTCGTGCTGCAGCTGTGCTTCTTGAGGAGGGTGGCTTGATAGTGAAAAACTGCATTGTGTTTTTGGAAGCAGTAACTGGTACGTGACACCTGTTTGTGTTTGATCCATTTCTCTCTGCTAAGTTTCATTGCACCCTTATATTTCAAATCTGCATATGCATACATTTTGATATTGGAAATTTTGTTACTTTTGCCTCCTGAATAATGATGCATATTTGTCATTATGAATGAACAATAATTTGTTAGGATCAACTTCATTTATGCCAATGCAATAAAATAAAATAAAATAAAATAAAAATAAATAAAATAAAACTCATTTATGCCAGTGTTTCCATTTGTTCACGCAAGTGAAATGGTAGTGTATTGTTGGCTTGAGGGACTTGCAAATATCATGTTTATTGCATTATTTCTATGTTGATGGCCCACCAAGGAGAAGGGGTAGGCCAAAGAGGACGCGGATGGACGTAGTAAAAACAGATCTGAAGAAGTGCAGCTTTGCACTTATCTGAGGATTTGGCTCATGATAGATCGGAATGGAGAAATAGAATAGATCTTGTTGGACGTAGTAAAAATAGATCCGAAGAAGTGTAGCCGACCCAAACATAGGTGGGACAAGGCTTTGATGCTGATGATGATGATGTTCTTGTTGTTGTTGCATTATTTCTATGTAATTAAGAAGTATGTCTTGGTACCAATTAAATGAAAAATAAAGCATGTAATGGTGTTTGGTGTTGGACATGGAAGCAAAAGGCCTGTTTCTTTGCAGGAATTCTGGAATTCGTGTCTGGCGGGTGTCGGAGAATTTGGATTTCTGGATTTTTTTTAATTCCTTGAATTGTCATTTTTGATAAAGCAAAAGAGGCTCGTGCTAAAAATAAAAATAAATTCTATTTAATAAAATTAGCTAGATTTTAATTTTTTGGTATAAATATTTTGAAAATATAAATCATTAAAATTTGACACCTATTGATGATGAATGCATATGGCACAGTCAAAATAAAATACTAAACAAAGCAATAGAATTGAAGATTTATAGAGATTAAATAACTATCGTTGGATAGTGACATCAATTGTCATTAATCACATCTAGTAAAGCTTAAAATCATATGTTCAAGAGCTTACCTAAAAGCGCACGCACACAAAAAAAAATCATTGCTTGGAAATAATTAAAGAAAAAATGATCATAGAAATCTATGAAAGATTCATCCATCAAGTAACAAATCCATGGACCTAAGGCCTTTTTATAATTTTATTGACTTAATAATCGTGATAAAGACTGATACACGCCAGACAATAGGTCGGCCAACTCATTGGGTCTTGCCTATAGGCCCAAAGGGATATTCATTTATTTAGTAGTATTATTAAGTAGTTTAATTTAAATAGGATTAATATTAGTGAGTTTCCTTTTTTTTTTTTTTTGGCATTATTAAGATATTAGAAAGTATTGTTGCTTAGGGATCAAGCCTGCTTCTCTATATAAGGATGATAAGGCCACATTGTATTTAGAATGTAATCAAGATTTCCAAGTTTCTTCAGTTTATGGATTGTTTCGTGCTTGTGATTGTGCCCTAGTGGCTGGAATCTATCTTTGGATTCGATCAATCCCTTGGGAGATTGATCTATTGGTTCGATTGCGGATCTGGGCTGCGCCAAAGAGCCAAAGATAAAAACAAATTATTACAATAAAATTTATTTATATTCAAGAGAACCCAAATAAGATTACATGCATCTGAAACAGAATCTCTCTATGCAAAAAGATAGACTGATCTGGCCATTGAAAACTCCTGAAAGGAAAAAGTTTGTTGGCCCACACCTATGATCATTTTCATCATCAAGGGAAAAAGAAGAAGCTGCAGCTGGGTGAATGATCGTCAGTTTTTTTATATATATACAAATCAGGATATGGGATACAAATAATAGGATTGTGATGACTATGATTATGTACATGCAGTAGGTTAAACATAAAAACTTGCAATATTTCAACAAGACATGACATGTGAGATTGAGAATAAGAAGGTTATGCAGAAGATTCATCATACTTAAAATGGACCAAAAAAAAAAAAAAAAAACAAGAATCGATAGCAGTGAAGCATATTAACATGCTGGCCTGCTAACAGTGCATGTCAATGCATACATTAACATGTTTGGCAAGCTGACAATGCATCCATATAGGCAGATATAAACCTCTCTCTCTCTCTCTCTCTCTCTCTCTCTCTCTCTCTCTCTCTCTCTCTCTGTGTTTTTTTTTTTTTTTTTTTTTTGTGGGGTGGGGGGCTGCCATTTACCTCCACAGTTAATAGACCTTTTAAACAAGATCATGCTGTTTATGACTGCTCTAACAGACCTTACCTGTTAATGATTAACCAGAAAACAAAATCATGCTATTCATGATTGCTCTAATAGACCTGACCTTTTGATGTCCTGTGCAATCAGGTGATGCTGAAAGGGAGTATTGGAGCTTGCTTCGCGGAAATCAGGAACGATATAGGGAAAACAAAGGCAACAGAGGAAGGTGCTTATGGTGCATGTGCTTTATACTTCTGAGTTCTGTGTATTTTTTGTAGCGAGATTAAATAACATTGTGATGCAGGACAAAACCATGGTCCCCATGTGTCGACCAGCCTTTGGGCCCAGCTAGCCCATGCATCTCGACCAGCTTTTGGGCCCAACGCATCTATTTCTATTTTATTTAGAGTTTTATTTATAGCTTAAGTTGTTTTTAGTTGGATGTTTTAATCTTGGCCATCGATGTGTGTTTAACGGCCAAGATTAGTTTTTGATTTTTTATTTTCCTATGTAATGAAGTAAAGCCTCTTGCTTAGACAATGATGATTAATGAAAAAGAAAAGGAATGATTTTGCTCTCTTCCCTTTACCATGAAAGGTCTAGCGTGAGGCCATGGGCGTGACCTCGTGAGGCCTATCCTCCAGCTATTGGAGTTTGGTGTGGGGCCAAGTATTCGCTCTCTCTTCCATCTTTCCCTGCCTACCCTACAATCATGTACCCTATCTGCATTGTTTGATATCAAAGCTGGGAGATTGATCCACCCGGATTTGAAAATTGGCTTATCAGTTAATCTCCTTCCCCTTGTTCTTTCATTCCTTGTGCTGTTCCCCACATATGCAGAAACCCATTATTGCCCGCACCTCTCCAAGTTCAAGATCCATCTGGCCGAATCCATCTCAGCCATTTCCACATATGCCATCTGCCCTTAGTACGATCATTATCCAACCCAAAACCCAATAGTTGCACATCATCCTAATCCCAAATCCAGAAACCAAACATCCTCCAAACCCTAGATCCACTTGCCCATCCCTTCCAAACATTAAGTCGAACCCCATCCTCAGTTCATCTTGCCCACTGTTCATAGAAACCTTGCAACACCCAAACACCAAATCCGAGACCCCACCTCTACCAAAACCCTAATTGATAACATCCCCTGCTTGCTCTGTATCTTGTATTCGGTCCGCATTGCATTGAAAATAATTAATTGTTATCTTCAGCTATAGGATTTCCTAGTATTATCTAGTCTTCATGCTCGAAAGTTGGGCCTGTTGTTTTGTATTCAAGGCCATGGAGCTGTTGGATTTCCATAAATTCTAACTCATGGCCCTACGACTGGACATCTTTGGACTTGGGATCATCTATTTTTCATTTAATCGCTAGTAAGCCTTGATTTTTCTCTGGACAGTTGATGAACATTACCTAGTTTGTACTTTTGCAGGGGTAGAAACAATAGAGGTGGGAGACATTCTGGAGGCAAGCACACTCACTACAAGGAAAGGGACAGGTCTACTGAGCGGCCTAACAAAATTCAGAAAGTTGCTGCAGTCTAGGATTTTGAACTGCTTCAATCTGATTAGCCATTTTTGTGAGGGATGTTTATGCTTCAAGGTCAAATGTGGAGTGGGTAACAGACAGGTTCTTCTTGAGAGCGCTATAAGATCCTAGTAACCTGTATTTATCTTTTAATATATTTTGTTGTCTCTATAATAACTGAGCTCCACTGGATTGTTCCGTCTTCTCTGTTTATTTATTTATTCTGTTTTGAATGATTTCACAAGAATAACTGTCGTCTCAGTGCTATTTGCAAATCTTGCAGCTGCTTGAAATTTATCACTCCTACATGTTTAGCTTTTTGAGAATAGGTTCTCTGTTTATGGCATTTGCATATCTTTCTGTTTCTCGAAAGCTTGGTTTTTTTTTTCTCCTTACAACTAGGCAACAGCTGCGGAACGGTCCCGTAGAAAGGGAGTTGCCTTATCACTGAATCATCTGTCGGTCAGCAGAAAGCTTGTAGTTGTATTTATTTCCATTTGGTGAGCTTTTTGAGAAAATGTTTTTCTCTCTCTCCAACACACCAAAAAACTGGTGTTGAGGAGGGTAGATTGCATTGATCACTTGCCCTCTAATTTCAATGTTGAACCTTCCACGTGCGGTTGATGCCCAATCAAAGGTATAAGGATTGATTACTGGGGCTGAAACCTTGCATATTGACCCTTGTGTGTTCAAGAACTTAGATAAATGACCTTGAAGCATCCGTGATTTTGATAGGGAAGTATAATAGAGATAGAGATGTCCGCGCTCCCCTTCTTTCTTATGAACTGCAGACTAGAAATTTAAATTTTAGTTGTAACTTGAGTAGGGGCTTTTTCCCCACTAGGATTCCAACCCACTTAGTAAAAAAGGTGCCTTCCTTGAATTAGGAACAGTACTTATTTGACGTGCACAATCAAAGGAGAAAACCCTTTATATGATTATGAGCAGCACCCATGCTGGTGGGCCTCATTCAACGAGGGTGTCGTCTTTATACTAAAGTTTTCCAACATAATTGCGGATTGTGACTGCAGGAATGTTTTTATAAAGGATGCTCATGTTGAGGGCCTCAAATCAACCAATTGTCATATTTACCTTTTGGTTAGGTTTGGCTTGTGCCAGATCAGGTGAAAAAAGGAATAGTGTTGTGAGGCCTCTCTGTAAGTCCTTGCTAGGTGGAGTGGTAGGCTCTAATATCAATTGATGCAGGCCCTATGGTTAAGGCTTGCGGTGGAAAGTGTTAGAAGCATAATGGGTGCCGAAGTATGTGTCCGAAGATATAATCAATCTCCGCAGTGAAAATAAACGAGGATGCACCTCAATGGAAAAATCCAATTTCATTAATCAATTAAGAAATAATTCTCTATAATGCCATATAAATAAGAAAGCACAACTTAAGCTTTAAGAAACCTAATTACAATAGGAAACCAAATAAATAGGAAGCCTAATCATAAATAACATTCTTTAAACAAAATTAGAAACTAATGACCTATAATTAGTTAATAAAATATTCTAAATCTAAGTGGGCCCAACACGTGGCCATGAGGTCTACGCTGCATCAACTACACATTTGCTGGCTACTACACTCCATACGGAGTGCAAGGTTCATCTTCCGTAGTTGTTCTTTTTGTTATTTTTAATCTAGGGCATCTTCTGCCCAGCCCAACCTAGGAGCTTTTGGCCTGAGTGTGAGGAACACTTGATTGACTTGATTCTGGACAGCCACATGTAAACCCTTCTATCCATATGCACCAGATAAAACTATGGGAGGTGACCAACAAAGGTATTCATCTTTCATAAGTAGATGTCTAGCTCCACAACTGGGTTGATGTAATATGAACCCATGGAATTTATGGGTCTAAATGATAACCCAAACAACTAAATAGCATGCCCATGCATAAGGTAACCCTGTTCGGTCCAGTCGAGACCGTACTGTAGACACCCAACTACTGCATGTTAATCTTCAACAGACGTTTATGCAAGCATATGCATTTGCAAGTTTTCATATGCCCTCTCTTGATGCCGTACCCTTTTCAAGTAGAATGCTGGAAAGGTAGATACAAATGCCGCCTCTACAGTAAAAGAGTTGTGTTTTGATTCTCTTAACATTTTTACATTGGCATTATGTAATTGTTTGATTGGTCAATTAGGGGATATCAATTCCTGACTCAGCCTACTTTCCTGTTCTAGTAATTCAGGGTTTGGATTGACCCTTTTTTTTTAAAGCTCAAGCTGGTTTTGGGTTGATATTTTTAATATGATTGGTAAAATCAGTTGGGGTGAATGCATTCTTAGCATTAGACACGCCAACTTGACCCAAACCTGATCCAATCTAGAGTAGTTGCACCATAACCCCCCAACTGGACTTACATTGGATCGACCTGTGAATTACAGGTTCAGGCCAACCATTTTCGCCTATAGGATTTGGTTTTGGATTTATATTTTCTACATGATTAATAATGAGTCCAGTTTGGATTAAGCCTATACATCTAAAGACCTGAACATGTAGGCTCAAACCTTAATGGACCATTTCTTAATTGGGTTGAAATATCAACCTTAATCGTTAATTAACAGTTTGGGTTTTGGTTGGTTAATCAGGTCATACTGTAATTGTTGGGTTTGGTCATTTTGTAAGAATGAACTCTATCTAAATCCCCATCTCCCCCTCCCCCCCAACACACACACACACACCCCTTCTTTTTCTCTCTTTTTTTTTTTGCTATCGGAAGGTTTCCAACCCTTTGGGCTGGACTAATCCTTCCGGGCCCATAGGGAAGCCGAGTAAACTCCCCTGTAACTGTAGCCCCAATGTGGTAGTGCAGTTTCAAACCTACAACTTCCGGGGGTAAACCGTGGTCCTAGACCCCATTTGGTAATAAGGTTAGAATGTTGCCTTAACCCAAACCCAAAAGAAAATAGATTTCCGACTCTGATTGCCCGGTCAAATCAAGAAGTCACCATCATTATGAAAGTCTCACCCCATCAATTTAAGGTTGGGTCAAAATTTGACCCCATTGGTTCACACTATACACACTGAATCTCAGAGGTTTGAAAAATAAAAGAATGCTTAGAAGGGCTAAACTTCTTTGCCAGGGAGGACCGGAGGACGGCCCTATTATGGTTCCATAAATTTCTCAGAAAGAAGAGAATGGCAAGCCAAGAATCCTCTTTTATGAGTTATAATTGTCAAGTCGGCATGTGAAGTAAACTGTGCCTTCTAGTTTCAACTAAGGCCTCTTGTAACAGGAGCAGATGATTTTGGCATATTTCTTTTTGTCCTCGGTTGCATTATCAAAGGTTCGATGGCTTGTTCTTTGGGTTTGTATGATATCCCTTTCATGGAACCAATTATTGCCACTTTGACTATGCTATAGCCGGGATTGTACAAGGGTTAGTGGTGCCCATGAAAGCTCATTTTAAGAAATTTCCCTACCTTTTCATTCCTCGTAGTTTGGTAATTTATAATTTCAGTTCAAGTATTCAAACTCAGCCATGATTGATAGGATTATAGAAACGTAACCATGAATTGCAAGTTTATATGGTATAGTATTTGTTTTTCCTATCATATAGTACTAACTTAACTACTAATGGTTTTCTATATTAAAAAAAAAAAAAAACCTTACTAATGGTATTTAATTCCTAGTGTTTTGGGCCATCTACTTATATCAAGGGGAACTCCAAGGTAGCTCAGTAGGCCTAGGACTACGGTTTGCACCCGAAGATTGTAAGTTCGAAACTGTACTACCACACTGGGGCTACAGGGGAGTTTACCCAGCTTCATTCTAGGCCCGAAGAGATTAGTCCAGCCTAAAGGGTTGGGATACCTCCTATTATATCGAGGGGCTAATAGCTTTTGGATTGAGGGTAAACATATGCGAGGGTCGATTAGAATTTTGTAGGAGTCGCAATATGTCGAATCATTGAGGTAACATGTATTGGTCTCAATATAAACTTAAAATTAAGCAGGCGAGGAATCCACAGATCTAAAGTTTCATCATTGCTTCTACAAGGACAAGGATTTCTCACTGAAAATTTATATAGTTGGTATGCTCTGTTTAATATCAGCAGTATGATTGTTACATTGATATTGGCGTTTGGGTGATGGATATTGGTCCAAGATGGATACATGAAACATGGGATAGGAATGCTCGGTCCTCCTGTAAATGGTCCAATCTTGGTGAAAGGTGGTTGATGTCTTTTAGTGGCCATCACAAATGACTTCGAACCTATTGATGTGCCCTCTTGATGAGATGGGCCTATTGACCGACCATGGCCGTTCTTCAATTACGTGTTCCAAATGGTAGTAATATCATGATCATACTATCGGGGAAAACTCGGTTTAGCAAGTCAAAATACTGTAAGTTTCTACCTCTTAATTATTGCAATAATTCAAGAAGATGTCACTGAAAACAGGGAACCTCGAGGGATAACTCAGTTGGCATAGGACCACAGTTTGCACCCGGTGGTTGTAGATTCGAAACTGCACTACTATACTAGGGCCACAGGCAAATTGTACACGACTTCTCTCCTGCGCCCGTAGGGATTATTATGGCCCAAAGGGCAGGAAACCTGTGGTATAAAAAAAAAAGTCATTCAAGGGCTCCATTTCTTAGAAAAGATTTCTATTTGGAATTGTATTTCCTTTGCCATTCTTTGGTGCAATTGGAAGGAAAGGAATGAGAGGTCTACACTCCGGTGGCTCATATGACATTTTGGAGGGAGTGGCATTGAAAATTAGCAAATGGTGGGCTGTCAAAAGTAATTCACAAATCTAAAACTCGGTTACATTCTTTTGAATTGGGAGATGTGCCTGGGGTATGAGCCAAAATTAAAACAAAAAAGAAAGAAAAATTAATTGTAGCCCACCTATGAAAGATGTGCTAAAGTGTGGATGAGACAACAAGGGGAGGTATTGCTTTCTTTCACGAAGTCAATTGGAATTCTAGACGCTAATGAGGTGAAGGTGCTTATCATTTTAGAAGCCTTGAGAATTTATTTCGGTTCTATCCATTGACGTTTGATCTTGCTCTTTTATCTTCTTCTATTTAATAGAAGTTGTGTTACTGAAAAGAATAAATAACTAGGGTAATTTGTTCGCATGGAGGATTGAACTCCTACGAATTCACTGTAAAATGGGTTCCAAAAAGTGAGAAAAGCGGTGACAGTTAAGGGATATAACTATAAGGTGTAGATGTAAATGGACTTGGCCTTCCTAGGATCTTTTTATTGCCGTTTATGGACCTTAACCTTTGTTTTTTCCATTTTAGCCACATTAATAGAAATGCATTTCTTAGGATTTGTAGAATTTCCATTCCATGCAAGGGGCTCTAAAAAAAAAAAATTAAGACACTACATATTAGATTCTTTCCAAATATTTAAATACTGGATCCGTCGAATTTTCACCGATCCGAATGTTCTGAACCATTGGATCAAGGGTTAGATTTTTTATTGAATACAAAGTTGTTAAACTTCTAGCCATGGATGAAGGGGTTGGAGGCATGGAATTGACTTCGGACTTGATATCTGGTCCCATCCAAGATGGCTCTTTCTATCCCACTCTGATCTTGTGATGATTAGGGGCTCAAGTCGGCCCCATCAAGCTACCTCTCACCGTAGGAGCATTGCCCTACAGACACATATATGAGGAATTCTATAGAATGAAGGAAACATTTTTACCCTCTTTTAATAGCCAGAGGAAGTGAGACACGTCAATTAGCAATACTCATACCTCAAATACCCCATCCGTTCCGTGCACTTTCATTTACTCATCATTTGAGAATGTGAAGGAGAGAGAGAATAGGATGAATGAGGCCTGTTATGATATCAAGATATTAAATAGGAGATTTGAATTTAAAAACAATAAGAGATTCATTGTCATGGATAGTGCATATAAGAAGTTTCCTAAGCATCATACTTCTTTCCTTGAAAATAGGAAGTTTTTAAAAACAAGGGGAATATTCATATGCATCTATCCCTCACCATTTTTGGTGAGGGACACCCCAAGTTGTCCTTTTGTACTTGAAAGACCCCCAAAAGGGGTGTCCCTCACCAAAAATGGTGAGGGATAGATGCATATGAAGATCCCCCTTATCCAAGTTCAGATATTATGTAAAGACACATATGGCAGGACATGCATACGGGTGTTGATATTTATGCTCCATACTTATCCACCACTAACAGCTGTACGTGCATGGTTTTGCCACATCTACTCAGACGTGCCATTCATCTGGGTGGGCCACCTTGTAGACAGACATCACTGACTAAAAATAAGATTCAGTCCAATCATCCCTTGTCCAATTTGGGTCTTTGCTCTCAATTTCAACCATTAACAATTTTTCTTCCTTACTGCCTGTGGTCCATCAAGTGATGAAACACCCAGATTTTTTGGGTGAGGTGTGGTCAACATTCATTGTTGCTTATTGGGCCTTCATCAACACGTGATGATGTGGCCCACCAATTTGTAAAATTTTTTGGCGTTTTGTTTGCTTAGATTGAACTCACCATTTTTATCGTTTGCCAACAGCCGTAGTTAAAACGTAGAAAGGTAATAAATTTGATTTGCTAGGTGATGGTTGCACATAAAAAAAATTTTATTTATAACTTGGGTATTTTTACCTAACAGGGCTATTCCGTTGAGCGCATGCACAACCCTACATCACATATGCACGAGGTAAGTCTGGGATGGGCGAAACATAAGACGTGGGAAACAAACCCACACCATATACCAATGAAACTTCACCCAGGAGGGACACGTAATAATCTTCAACCAAAGGAAGACTATTTCCATTGGATCTTTGCTGTTACTCCCTCTGTGTTAGAAAGCCATTACTTAGAACCTGTAAAAAGTTGACACTACAGAGAAACGGGTCCTTAACTTCACCTCTCAACATTGCTTTTTTCTGTTTCTAGTTTTTTGTAGTCAATTTATTCTTTTTTCACTATGGGGTGTGCCCCGTCAGGTCTGTCTAATAACCATGTTGGTTTTATTAGACCCTATTTTTCTGTAAATTATTATTTGAGAAAATGAAGAACTAACTTACTCTTCAAAAAAAAAAAAAAAAAAAGGAAGACTTCGCCTCTCAACTCCTATTTAGGGTTTCACATGGGTATCCGTTTATCTAAGCAACAAAAGTCTCCAGCTCCAAGTAAAGTAGGTATGAAACCAATTCTTAGATCCGAGAGAAATTTGGAACTGAATTCGGATCCATGCATATAAAATCCAATATATTTTCATTCCGAATCCAATCTTCAAATGTTCCAACCTAAGGATCAGAAGAATCCAGGACAATTTCATATTTTAAAAGTATATAGAGGTTTTAAGAGTTTAAATACTTCATATTTGATAGTCTACTTAGCTTTAACCATATACCATTAATAGTCCCACTTGTATATTTAAAGAAAATAAGCTTATTATCTAATTATACTAATGCATTTTACTTCTTATTTCAGATCCAAATCCACATTTTTAAGTTGATGTCGGATCCGGATTTAGTTCTTAAGTTGATTTTGGATCCGGATACAACACTTAGGTTCCATATCGGATCAAGAACCGATAGATATGTTCTCACTTATACAGCACTTAGGTTCCATAAGTGAGATCTGGATACAACACTTAGGAAGTAAAAGGGGTTGACCCCTTTTATACTTGAAACACCCCAAAAGGGGTGTCCCTCACCAAAAATGGTGAGGGATAGATGCACATGAAGATCCCCTCTTGGATAATATCAAATATATATTTGTGCATGAATGCCAAGTTTGGCTTTTACCATAAAATGGGCATGTCAATCACTTTACAGTATGAGTTGGGAGATGTCATCTTAAATCTAAAACTAAAAGAGTCGTCGAATATCTGTACTATCTTATATGAGAATATTCTCCACTTCATTAGTTTTCTGCTTCTAACGAGGGGTTTTTAATTTTTTGTGCTGAACTAATCCCTCTGGACTCAAAGAGAGGCCGGGTAAAACCCGTGGCTCCTAAGGTACTAACTTTCGGCTCCTAAAAAGGAGGAAACCATGGATCGATACCAAATCTTCATAAGTTTCTGTACCTAAAATCCAATAGTTATTAAAGATTTTTCTTAACACTGAACATTCTAGACCATGCTACTTCATTGTGGAATTTTCCTCTTATATGTAATACTTAAAACCTAGTTAACATAACTAGAAACGGCTCAAGGCCACTATTTAGGATAACAAAGTTCATCACTCGGTGTGGTCCCGCTGAAGTAAGATCTTTGGTAATTTTGTACAAAGCTGCTGGTCCGTATGTCTCCAATCTATGTTAATTATCACGTATGACAACCGAGACTTTTATTGATGAATGGGTTTTAGATATTGGTCTGGCATTGACCCAGATTTTCAAATGAAAGACCAGATGGACTGGCTCAGTCCATTGATGCCTGCCCCTAGCGAAATTTCTCATATACAATGTAACGACTTAAATGATCGATGTCTAGGTCCACGTCAGTTCAGTGGGATACCCAATTCCGACCCTAGCTATTATTACTTTGAGCATGTATTAGACCCGGATCAAATGTACTAAGATTATGATAAAATACATTACTATATAACAATAAATCATATAATGCATGCATTTTGTAATATGAAATATGTGTGCATATAGAAATATTCATGTGAGAGCGTCCATATGGTTCTTGCCTGCAAGATGTACCTTTTTTTTTCTAATCAAGTTACCTTCTTCACATATATGCTGCCCTACCACCATAAATTTACTGGTAACGCTCATCCAAAAATTACTCACTGTTGGACTGAAATTCAAAAGACACGCGCCTTTAAACCCGTATTTTTTTTTTTTTTTGTTAAGCACTTTAAAACCCGTAGTGTTGTTTTTTTTTTTTTTTTTGGTAGGAAAAAAAAAAAAAAAACAATAATGTCGGATGATGGAATGGGGCTGATATATATTTGGCAGTCTGTCTCGTTGAGATTTTCATGTCTTGACTCCCCATAATTAGCTTGACTCCAAATGAGGCCCAAAAGCTAGTTAATACAGTGTTATATCTCGTAAATAGTTACCATAATAGAACTCTAAATATATGAGGGCCGATTGTATGAATCAAATATATTTTAGTTGGATCTACCTTCTAAAGATTTGAAGCCTCCAAGTAGCGAGCTTACTTTTATAGGCAATTTCACTTCAAGCCACAATCTCAAAGTTGCAAAGTGAGCACTTTCTACTAGTGTCCCGGGGCTCATCACGCAGCCTACTTTATTTACTGATAGTATCGTTCATATCATCTCCAAATGAAAAGATGGATCTTGTAAACTTATAAAACACAATTAAACCATGCTTTTTTTCACATGTATTCAATCTAATGTAAAATAACCTGATTATCAATCGGGATCATAAATAAAGATCAAGGCTATGTTAGTGTGTACGCACCCAAGGCTCTGAAGTCTGAATGGAAGGGGGAAAAAACAAAAAGACAGAGGACATCAGGTATAGATTTCAAGCGGTAGACACGTCGGTCATGTGGTGGTGGGGCCCACATTGGTGGGCCACGACAAAAGCACCGTCAGGATGAAAGCTAGTTCTTTGGTGCCATCTCATTTTGCCAAATCATCAACTCCTGTCATCATCATCTATAGCTTTCCTTGCTTTGTGGGGTTTCTTTTTTCCATGGAAAAAGCAAAAAGACTTTTCTCCTATTGAAATTCTTGGAAAAGGACGGTAAAAGGGTCAACATAAATTGGAATTGGATTTGGACTTTTCTTTGTCTTTCTTTTTCAAATTTATATTTTCTCTGGGTGCGCGTTTGTATGAAGTGAAAGATTTTTTCTTTTTTATTGTTATTGTTCTCTGGTAATTCAAGCCTCTATTCCTTTCTCATTCCTTAAATAATAGTTTCAAAGATGTTTGTCTTTTTGTGTTTTGGAAAAGATGTTTCATGATACTAGAGTGCACAAATAGGTGGAGTTAACTTTTGTCACTAGTGTGAAATCTCATGAGGTTATGTAAAAATGGAGAAATTATCTATTTTATTACTTTGACTATAAATTATACTTTTATCTAGAATATAGAAGTTAAAAGTAAAATTGAAAATATGTCTCTCTTTGTTTCTCTACAATTAGAGTGGATAGGAGGAGATAAGGTGTACTTATATACCAAGATAGAAGCTTTCCAGGGTTATTAAGTTTGATGTTGTGGGTTTTTTTTTTTTTGATGCAGAGTAGTATAGATTTATTGTGACCTCAATTGAGTTTGGAATATGGATTGAGCTTTATCATTTTGCTCCATTCTATATATGTCATTTATATATGTACTTTACATATTTTTTATTCGTAGAATACCATATGAAAGTTGACCAAGAGCTTTAGAGTATATTCCTTGAGAAATTATTTCAATCCAACCCATATCTGTCATGGGTTGAGCTTGGTATGTATGTTAGAGCAATTTTTACTGACCTCTTGCATGTTTACGATGATGGCCTAATGACACTATTAATTGGGTCATTTTCGCTTGGACCACATCGCTCCGAAAAAGCCCAAAAACTTCCTAATCATGTTGCATGTGGCTGATTGGCTCCTCAAGGAACATTTGCACCAAACTGAAGTGAAGGATTATATTGGAGGCCAAATATGATCATCTAACTTAAAATTAGGCTAAGTCCATATCAGTTGGGCCATGCCTGCATTCAATTTGGACCATCAGTATCGTTTCTCAACCGTAGATTTTCATCAAGTAAACGTCATAGCGTCGATTGAATTGATGCAACTATATGATCAGATCCACATTAAGGATGGTGTGGATCTAACATGTCTTTATGGAAGTAGGTGGGTCGGTTTGCCCAGATCAATGGTGGTCCAGATCCATTTTTTTTCAAGTCGAATACTTCATGTAGTTGGGTAAAATTAGGCCCATTGACATCTAAAAGGTCTAATTGGCAAGGTCCACTTGCAAGATTGGGTACATTGAGATCCTATTTTATATAAATTATCCATAGAATTGTCTGTCTGTAATACCATACTCATCAGATATTTGCATAGTGATCCAAGGGAAAGGATATTCTCAAAATACAGCACAACCTAAGATCCAGCACAAACAATGGTCCCTTTATATATCACAACTCATTACTGTTGATGAAGACACTTTATAGAATAAAATAAAATAAAAAATCCCATTCAAGTTCTAAGGTGGTGGAGCTTACAATTTTGAGGGGTTGGACCGAGCAAACTGCTTTTAGAAAGGCAAAAAAAAAAAAAAAATCCCTCCTCTTCTTTCTGCCTCAATATCTTTATCTTTTAACATGATTGATTGCTTGAAAGGAGCTTATATAAGAGAGAGTAAGAGAGAGAGAGAGAGAGACTTGGATTCTCTACTTCTTTGGTAGGTGCTCTTTAATACATCAATTCCTTTTGAGTTTCCCCTGGACCTGGGAAGGGAGAGGGAGAGGGAGAGGGAGAGGGAGAGAACTCAACTTGTTTAGTCAATGTTATGTAGATTTTCTGAAAGGGGTAATCAAAGTCCTAACTGGTTTTTCTTATCTATATATGAATTCCTTGATCCTCTTGTAAAAAAAGGTGAAGTCTTTACAGGGTTTGGTCATAGAGAGAGACCCTTACTGGGTTTTGCTTATAGGTGAGTCCCTTGTTTCCCATATAGAAAAGCTTAAGTTTTTGCCGGGTTTTGGTCACTTTACTAAGAGAGAGATGTTAGAAGGCAAAGCCATGATCCAAGACACCGACATGCCGGTGAAGATACAGATGCAGGCCATGAGCTCTGCCTCTCAAGCACTTGATCTCTACGATGTCTCTGACTGCGAAAGCATAGCTGCTCACATCAAAAAGGTTTCAAACCACAAAATCCATTTCATTTATTTCTACCCTTTTTCCCCCTTAATCTCTTTTCCTGATATGTGGCAATTGCTTCAGGAATTCGATAAGATTTATGGGTCTGGATGGCAATGCGTTGTGGGGTCGAGTTTTGGTTGCTTCTTCACACATTCCCAAGGAACTTTCATCTACTTCTGCTTAGAGAGACTCAATTTCCTTCTCTTCAAAGCTGCCTCTGCATAATATCACACTATAGTGCTTTCTGTATTTCCTCTTTTTTGTTTTTTGGTCTTGCATGTAATTGATAGAATATGATAGAGAGTAGATAGAGAAGAAAGAGAATCCAAGAAACCCATATGTCCATGTTTTTAGTTCACCACATGGATTTTTCCTTTTTTGGATTCTTCTTCTATGTAGTCAATAATGTTTTGATGGAGCATTTTATATAAGCTCCATGTATATATTCCCATAAATCAGCTGCAGTTGAAATTTTCTCATCCTCCCAGCTGCCACTTCTTATTGTTTACAATAAGAATTCATGGAAGGGAATAGTACTCCATAACTAGGAATTGGGCTCTTTGTTGATGTTTATTTATTTTATCCCATGATTTCATGTTAGCTGAAGGATTGTGATTTTTTTTTTCTTGAGATTCTGCAAAAGTGTTTTTACTTTTGGGATGTCAAATTCCAGTCATCCTTGGCTGTACAGGTATGGAATCCCTGATGGAAAATCCTCTTGTGGGATTCCACTCTTATCCTTTTGTGTGCGTGCGTGGAATCCCACTGATCTACCCCTTGATCATACTTTATTCTATTTGTCAATGTAAAAATCATTTAAATCATCTTTTTCTTTCTTTCCGCAAAAGTGATATGCCTAACTAAGGAAAATTGAGCAGCATGGAAAGTTCAGAGCATTTTCTTCGATATCTAGAAATCTTGAACGGTATACAAGAGATTAAGAAAGATGAATTAATTTTCTTCGATAGAGAGGATTTTAATTTTCTATAGGTGGTGTAGGAATAGAGGCTGGTGTAAATAGAAATTTGGGAAGCAAGAATTTGAGAAATTCTCTTGTTGTGCAAACAAACAAGTTTTTGCCTCATTTCCAAAACCAATTTGGAAACAAAATATTATCATAATATGATGAGCTTTAATTGTGATGATCAATTTTGGCCATTTGGGATGATTCTATAATTTCTAGAGATAATTAGCGAAAAGTCCCTAGAATTGAATCTATCCGGCCTCCAGTCCATGCAAATTCTTTTTAAGGGCTGTGGTTCAAGCAACTAGAATGTTTGCAGCCAGAGGTCCCTAAATCCACACAATCACATATTTCAGGACTAATTTGCCCTTTCAACTGTTTTAGGCATAGAATTTTGAATTTTAAAATTTCAAATCTTGTATTCTCCCTCCTTGGGCTTGGGAAATCCTAGCGCGTGGTCATTCCTTGCAGAAAAGAGAGATCGAAGAAGAAGGATTCCGGAATCAGTTCGTTGCAGTGAATTGATCCAGGATCGCAGAAGATCAGTCTCTTGGTGGGCCACACAGATCGAAGAACCAGAACGAGGAAGAAGAGGTGATAGGACACTGCTTCCTGGGCATCGCCGAAGAAGATCTGGTGATCTGGTCTCGCCGAAGCCATAGGTAGTCCAGCAGAGAAAGCCTTCTGGTTCTTCGCAGAAGACGGCCCAGATCTCTATTGATCGATCTCATCCCTGGTTGCAGAAGATTGCTGGAAAAGAAACAACGCTGCTGCTCTTTGTCGGACTGCAAAAATCTCGGAAGATCAGTGTCGTGCGTGGCCGGAGTGGAAGAAGATAGCAGGAAGGGGGGCGGTTTCGATTATGTATTCTCTGTTTACAGATCAGAGAAGAACGCCGGAAGTTTGTTTTTCGGCTGGGCCCCACATCACAAAGATTCTGCATCCATCGTCGGAGTCTCCGTCGCTGTTGGGTGTCACCGGAGAAGAAGCGCCGCTGCGCTATTGCCGTGGAAGGAGGAGAAGACAGTTTGAAGTCATCTTCCCAGTTGTAGAAAGAGAAGAGGAGGAAGAAGACAACCTTCTTGGGTCGGTTTCTGTTTTGGGTTTAAATTCAAGTCAGGTGAAGCCTAACCTGCTCGAGAAGCCCTATGAATCTGGACAATGCAGAACGTGGAGAGGAGAGGAAGACAACCCAGGTTCATTGGGTTCAGTCTCGGGTTTGGGTCAATTTTCGCCTGACCCATGAAGTAGAAAGTAATCTTAATTTATCTGAGTTTTAATGAAATTTATCTGAGTTTTTGTGAAATTTATCTAAGTTTTTGTCAAGTTTATTTGAGCTTTTAACAAATTTTATGAGTTTATGTCAAAATTATTGGAGTTTTTTCATTTTTTGTCAAATTTATCTGAGTTTTGCGTAAATTTATCTGAGTTCTGAAACAAATTTCTTTGAGTTATAGACAAATCTATTTGAGTTTTTGGCTAATTTATCTGATTTCCGGAACAAATTTATCTGAGTTCTGAAATTTGGAAAATTGGTTTATCTTAGTTTTGGCAAATCTATTTGTGTTTTTTTTAAATTTATTTGCATTTTTTAATTTTATTTACGTTTTTTGAAACCTATTTGCGTTTTTTAATTTTATTTGCTTCTTTTGAAATTTATTTATGTTTTTTGAAATAAATTTAACTTAGTTTTGGAAAAAATACTTGAGTTTTTGGCAAATTTTCAGAAACTTGGAAAATGATTTATCTTAGTTTTGGCAAATGTGTCTGCGTCTTTTGAAATTCATTTGCATCTTTTGAAACTTACTTGCATTTCTTGAATTTTCTTTGGATCTTTTGAGATTTATTTGAGTCTTTTAAAATTTATTTACATTTTCTGAAATTTATTTCAATCTTTTTAAACTTATTTGCATCTTTTTAAATTTATCTGCGTTCTTTTGAAATTTAGTGCTTTTTTAAAAAAAAATTATTGCTTTTTTGAAATTATTGCATTTTTTAAAATTTATTTGTGTTATTTTGAAATGTACTTGTGTTTTTTTAGAATTTATTTGAAAATATCATTAATGGGATTCCTTTAATCGTGGGCAATTAAGTGATAGGATATGATTCTTTTAATTTAGGGCAATTCATGGGATTTCCTATTAATCATGGGATGTGATTTAAAGAAAGGGCAAATCGGACATTTCAGGTATGAGAAAGTGTGTGAGGGACCTTTGGCTGCATGACTTTTTTTTGTGGACTGTTTGCATTAAAGTTACACTTTGAGGGACCTCTCGCCGAATCCCCCTAATTTCTTTTCCATCCAATCCCTATAACTCCTCAATCACATGTGTCAATGAAGGATTCAAGTTCACTTAAAAAGAAAATATAAATCTATAACATCTGCTTGGATCTATTTTTGGGCATGTTGGTACAATATCATTAAAAAACTATTCCAATCCTCCATACCCTCAATGGGAAATAGTTTTTAGCATACTCTCAAAACATTGTGTTTTCTTATTAATTTATTTCTCAGAAAATACACAACGCACCAAATTATAAAAAAGTAGCAGTGTGTGGATATGAAAAACCTTGTCCTCTACTCTAGAAATGAATGGTGTAACACAAACATACATGGATCCGGATCCCCTCTTTGATCCAAACAAGGAAACCTTGTTTGTACCAATCAGGAGGTGCCACATGGGAGAGGAGATGTCGAATTAGATGACATCCCATCTCTCCAATAAAAATAAAAATAAATTCCTCCCCATGTGGCACCCCCTGATTGATCTAAACAGGGTTTTCCTATTCGGTCCAAATAGGGAATCCGTTTCCAAACATACATAGGTACAAGTTTCTCCTTTTTAACTAACACTTGTGAAAAGTTAATTAGGAGAGAAGAATTTCCTCTTGAGTGTAGAAAAGACACTTTTCTCTAGTTAAATTTAATTTCTCATCAAACTAGTTGACATATATATATATTTAACTATTTAATAATTTATTTTTATGTATAAACATATCTAAAATAATTTTCTCCCACAAATGCTTTATAAATTAATTCAAATATTGTGGAGAATCTTATATTAGAGAAAAGTGCTGGTTTTGAACAATTTTGCAACCCTACTTTCCTCTTCATTTCTATGCATAGTGGGGATTCTCCAATTTCTCATTTTCTTTACATCTTAAAGGGTTTCCTCCTGCCAGAGCCTGCACCAGAAGTAGGACTCCTGAATTAAAGACTTATTTGTGTGCCAATTAGAGTGCTTCTTGCTCTATACATTTTTATTTCTTTGGGCGAAAGAATCCTGCATTCTTATTCTTTTTTAAGGAAATCAAATTGTCTTTATCAAAGAAAAGAAGTTAAAAAAAATATATTTTGCACTTTAAAAACTAAACAATGGACTGCACAAAAATGAAAATAATCATCTTCTCATTGTACAAACGCACCAAAAAGAACACATCCCCCTTGGTGTTTCGGGATAATGAAGGTCTAGTGTTTTTGTGTCATCATTGCATTACTGAAATGTGGATTGCTTGACACATGTTTATTGGATTGGAACTGAGTTGGTATGTATCTATTTGTTGATTATATCCCATGTATTTTTTAAAGCATCTCTTAATCATACATTAAACCTGTTCTAGTAGGCTGGAAAAGTACCTGACCATTGCATTTTCATGTCTCCATCCTGTTTCGTTTGGTTCTTAAAAATTATACTATAATAAGAGCATTTGGTCAAAAGTTTAGTTATAAGAAACCAGACACCTGTAAATGATGTAACAAGTTTTTGCGTCGTAATGTACACGTCCATGAAAATTAGAACTAGGGATGGCCAATTCTTGGTTTGGCATGGAACGGAAGGTGTTGATTGGCTATTGGCAGGGGTGCTTATGGGCCAGGACTAGACCGCTTATGGCCGGGTTTGGATACATAATTTGGGCCCATTTAATATTTGTGCTGAGCTTGGATTAAGTGATAAAAAAAAAAAAAAAAGTCCAAAGACCGGCTAGGCCTGGCACAAATAAAGAGTGCTTGTAATTTAGAGATTATTTGTTCAAATTATTGCTAGAAAATGGGAACATGTAATGGGCTGGCTCGGTCTGGCTCGTTTGACTAAATAGGCAAGGTTGGGCCTGACACTTAACAGCCCATGTTGGGCATGCGCCGGATACAGGCTTGTGTTTCGAAAGTTGGGCACGGCCTGGATATGCCTTAGCTATGCTACATGTGGCCACGAACACCCCTAGTTTTCAAATGGATTAAATCCTTATATAGGTCTATCCCAAAATATAAATAACTTGTTTCCTAATAAATATTTGAATAATTGTTGGGCAAGTTGAGACCAACTAAATTTCAAGTTTATATAACATTTGGGGGGTTCTCTGGAATTCTTGTTGGAGGAGGCGTGCGTATATATAAAATATAGGGGGTACTCTGAAATTTCTGGGGCTGCTGCCTTTCCACCCGTCTCAATCCCTCTCATATTGCTTCTTTTCTTAGTTCATAATATGCCATTTAGGACTTGGAGACACTAAACATCACTACCTGTTGCGTTGGTACTTGAAATGAATCTAAAGGCACATTTGCCAACAAATGAGGAATCAGCATTTTGGGGACTCCCCATTATCCTTGGAACAAGGATTCTTTACTGAAGATTTTGTATAGCTGAGAATTTAATATCTATATTAATCTGTATTGATGCATATAAATGAGAAATTGATTTTGAAGTGCAGATCCAAAAGAGGGAGGATCTCCAAATTCTATGGGAGGAGGTTGGACATCAATATCTTCAGTAATGGTAATTTCAATTTGTTCAAATCCTCCAAGATTTACAATTGGCAAACAAGGATTTTCCACAACTCTTTAAGAAAAACAGATATCTTTCCTCCAAGGATTTAGTTGTCAAACATGACGTCAATATTTGGTTTTCTCTTAGGTGCCTACGTTTTGGTAACCAATTGAATTGCGTTAAGGCACATTTGGAATTGATAATGTCAAAATCACGCAATGGACGATATCTTGTAGGAGTTTTTCACAAGTCAAAGTCAACAACCTAACCATACAAGTGTCATGAAGATTAGGTAATGTTATCGAGCAAAGAGTCACAATAGAGAGAACTTTATGCATTTGCGTATCAGACTCCTAAAAGAGTGTACAACATGTGACCAAGTCTTCTGGTCTTCCCAGACATGATTCTTTCCATTCCATCTCTCTAGAGTCTACAACATGAGGCCTAAAATTCAGAGAATGCAAGAGAATCAATTTCAAATCACCTTATCCTCCATATGAATCATTTCAAAATGGGAAAGGCTGATATCATCCACCTGTAACATACCTATATAACCATTAAAGTTTGAGGCCCTAAAATAGATGGTAACAAAAATGTAAGATCATGCCCATGTGGAGGCCATACATCATCCAGCATGCATCCTTTCACAACCCAGATTTACGAACCGGGTGTATATGAGCCAAAAGAGAGTTTCATCTGTTTGTCTGGGTCACGGGGAATAACAAGCTCACTCACATATGAGAGAAAACAAAAGGCACCTTGGATATTCTTCTTGTACCTATCAAAATAAATTCAGGAGGGATTCAATGCAGCACATAATGTTTTTGAGAGTCGAGAAATCTTCACATAAATATTGAACTAAGCAATCTCTGTTATTACTAGAAACAATCCAAGAGGCCCCAACCAAACTACTTCTGTTATGATGGGGCAATGCAAGCAATATTGAAATAGAATTGTTCTCTCATGAAGTGGGCTACATATTATGATTCATCGCAAAGCTCCTTCCTAGCTGTCCGTTTTATGTGGCCGACCTGATGAGTGGACAAAAGAATTTAGGGCATCCCGCGGACACCACCTGTCCACTACTTGAAGTGGCACATCTCAGCCACAGCTGCTCACTGGCCCACACAAAGAAGGTAGAGGAGACTGAAAGCCTGTTTGACTCCCTTGGAATGCCCTTGTATAAATGTAAGCTGTAACTCCTCACACCTGTATCTTATAATGGAAAAGAACAAAACAAACTGTGACTAAAATGCACCCAGTTTGTGCCACCCATATGGGCGCTGGACAGAGGCATGTTCGACTGGAAAACCTCTATTATAGGACAAACCACTCCAGCCAATTCAGCATAACCTTGTTTATCATCATAAAACTGGAGTTAACAGGGGTTTATTCAGAACATATGCCTCCAAATTTTCAATCACAAGGTCTGCCATTGCCTTGCTGGTTTCCCACGTGCTGCTTCCAACATGAGGTAAAAGCACCACATTGTCAAGCCCAAACAGCTGCTCAGGAGGCATAGGCTCATGCTCAAATACGTCAAGCCCAGCTCCACCCAACCTGCCTTCAAGCAAGGCCGATACAAGCTCAGGCTCATCAACAAGTTGGCCTCGTCCAATGTTGACAAGCACACCCTTTGGACCTAATGTTTCAATGACCTCACGGTTTATTATATGGTAAGTTTCTTCTGTTAATGGGCATGCGACCACAAGGACCTCACTGTTGGCTGCCAAAATGGTGATGCTTGGATAGTATCGATATTTTGAATTCAGCTTTTCTGTTCTTGAATAGTAGCTGATGTGGCAGCTGAATGCTTCAGCTCTCTTTGCAATAGCTGATCCAATCCTGCCCAGCCCCACTATACCCACAGATTTCCCAGTGAACTGCAAGGATCAACCATCAAGAATTAGCTCGTTCTTGGTTGGCTTTATATTTTACTTACAGTTTGTCCAAATGTAAACAATAATGATAGTAACCTGATCTCGCAAAGGAAGAGTAAGCAGAAATTGTAGGGCTTAAAGATAACCATTTGGAGTTACTGGGTGGTTCAATTAAGGAATTTTCAGTCTTGCTGTAAAGGCATTTATGAGAATTGATATTCATATGTTGGGGAAATATTTTCCTATGAGAATACTGCATACTATGAATATGTGGTCCAGCTCCTAGGGCCCACTTCAAAGCATTCCTATCATAGAGGGTAGGATGGATGAAAAGGTCTCTTTTCAATTAAGGAGCAGGCCAAAAGTCAGCCCCATCAGATTATCCTAGCCCTTGACTTCTCATTTGTGAAGGCGTTTGTGGACCAATTAGGTCAACTAACACAACTATTTCTAAACACACTCTAGGCTTAAACATCTCTTATTTCTTTTCGGTTTGGCAAATACTCACACCCCCACATGGCCACACCGTCTATCCAAGTCCCCTACCATCGGCACTACAACCAAAGATCGATCGATCCCTAGTTGTTTGCTGAAGGGAGGTGCCTCACCATTGAGCTACCAGTGGATTGGCAACATCTCTCTCATCCCATATATTATTATTATTGCTTTGAGATATCTCTACCCTTAAGCAGATCACATCACGTTTTTTTTTTCTTTTTGTTTTTTCATGAAATCCGTATCAGCATATATTTGTTGGGTAGTAAGATGAAAAAATTAAAATTTATTAGGATGCTTAGCATTGCCAATTTGTGAATTTTAAACCAAGATTTTTCTTAACCAATTATTTAATCACAAGTTTGTTATCAATAAATTAAACCATAAATAATTCTCCATTAAAGCCATAGTTAATCAAACTACAATTGGCTATATGAGTTCTACTTTTTCACTCAACCTTATTTCAATGCTATATGAGTTCTCCATCTTTCCTATATTTTCTCTCTTTTCTATTATTTGAAAGAGCTCTCATCCTTCCAAGATTGTATCACAACAAATCAGTTAGGAATATGTATTAAGTAGTTGGTTTGCCGCACCTTTAATGCATAGGCATTTTGGTTGTGTTGGTTAGCAACTTAAGATGGTATCAGAGCCAACGTCCTAGGTTCGAATCCGGTATGTGCGCTGGACAAAAAGGCCCAATGTCTTGTCTTAGGTGGGAATGTGCTTTGATTCCAGGCGTGTCCCGCCCAAGGGGGATGTTAAGTAGTTAGTTTACTGCACCTTTAACACCCATGCATTTTGGGTGCATTAGTTATAAACTTGAGAATATGATAACAAGAATCGAATTTATTTGGAATTTTACCTTTTTTTTCTATCAATTTCTTTTTTTAAGTTATTTAATCTCAAGTTTATAACTAAAAAAACGAAACGATAAATATCAGAGCCAACACGCCCTAGGTTCGAATCCGCGCATGTGTGCAAGGCAAAGCGTTCCCATGCCGTGTCTTGGGCGGGCATGTGCTTCAATTCCGGGTGGTGTCCCGCCCGAGGGTGGGTGTTATATAGTTAGCTTGTCGTACCTTTAACGCCTATGCATTTTGGGTGCATTGGTTAGCAACTTGAGAATATGATAACAAGAATCAAATTTACTTGGAATTTTAGCTCTTTTTTTTTTATCAAGTTATTTTTTCTAAGTTATTTAATCTCAAGTTTATTACTAAAATACCAAATGAGAAATTAACTATCATCATTAAATCCCATCAACCTAGAGTTGGCCATATGAGTTCTACTTTCCATTCCACCTTATTTAGAGATATGTTCTATATTACTCCAAGGTTTAATGTGGCATTTTGAGCAACTTGATCTCAAGTCTTCATCAGTCCCTCCTTGTTCTTAATGCTTGCAACCATAGCTTTGAAAATCAAAATCATATCGTGAATCATTTTAGGTGCCGAATCGTTTATAATCAAATCGTGAATTGTAGGATTCATTCTATTTTTCCAAGGTAATTTAAAAAAAAATAAAAAAAATATGTAAAAATAAGAAAAAATATAGATATGCATAACTCATCCATTTTCCATAATAGCAACATTTATATATATTGGAAAAAGGAAAAGATTCTGTCAACAAAAGATGCTCATGCACTAATCTATGACATGAACACAAAATATTTCATCCCAAAAACATCAAAAGATGCTCATGATCTCATCCATGATCTAAATACAAAATATTTATTCTAAAACATCAATCTAAAAACATCTAAAGGTTTAGATCTCCAAATAATCAATCCATATCCCCATCATGGCCCATGACCATATCCACCTCAACATCATCATCACCAAATGAAGATGATCCATCATCAAGACATTGAACTTGTTAGGTCCCCCAAACAACTATCGTGGGCCCGCGTTGGGGCGAAGACCGGTGCAACTCAAATGCATTCATAACACAACTGAAAAGACCATAAAACCATTGATTCTAACCTTCCAATCACCTTAAGGTTTTGGGATAAGTGGCAGCTCGGTGGGGTCTGAGATCCTACAAGTGGTATCAGAGCTTGGTGAGGTTGAGGGTTCGAGTCCCCGCTAGGGTTTGTAACCACTGTGGGGGGGATTGTTAGGTCCCTCGTATAACCCTCACAAGCCCGTATTAGGGCGAAGACCAGTACAACTCGAATGCCTTCCTAACACAACCGAAAAGACCATAAAACCATTGATTCTACCCTTCATATCACCTTAGGTTTTGGGATAAGTGGTAGCTCAGTGTGGTCTGAGATCCTACAGAACTTCCTCCCCTTCAGTGTCAGATAAAGACACCAAAGCTTCTTCTTCCTCAAGCTCGGATGCTTTCCTCTTTCCTTTATCATTTCTTCCGAATGTAACTTTTGTAGGCCCCATAAAACAAGATAACAAAATTTAAGTTTACTAAAACAAAAAATAATAATAACAATAAATAATAATGTTTAGACTTTGACATTTGGTGAATTGGTAGTACCTTGTTGTCTATCTCTTCTACTTGTCCCTTCGTTACCAAGATCGGCAAAGCATTTTCTAAGGTTCATCCATTATCTAAAACAAGATCTTTTTCAGTGATCCACTCATCTTCGGAATCCATATCTGACAAGCAAATAGGATCAAAAGCTTGATCCCTCTCTCTTGTTTTAACGGACTTAGAAATTTAGATTGTATTTCACGAAGACTAAAGAATTAAGACATTGCACTAGTATGTTTCTCCTCTTTGAATGTATATATACAAAAGTTAGATCAAATCATTAAAGGTCAAGATTATGCAAATTATATAACTAATTAACGAAAATAAATTTAACAAATCTCACATGTTCAGATGTACTCCAATTCCTTTCACACCCCGATGAACTACACGTTAAACTTGATAAGCGAATTGTTAGCTTTTGTAGTTCAAGGCAATGATCACCATAGCTCTTCCACCATAAAGCTTGTTTATAAGAATAGAGTCAAAGATTGTAAAAGAATAACATAGTAAAGACAGACAATATGAATTAACGAATATAAAACTGTAAGAACACATGTAGAAAACCGGGTTGTTTTGTCTTAATCGTTAATTGTGTCGTTCTCTTCCGAACATGCCGGTTTTGCTCTTGAAATAATCAATTTGTTCATCCCAAGTTCTACTCTCTTGAACAAATGCTCCAATGTGATGCACAATCCTTTTTAACCTTCAAAAGCGGCATTAAATTTCTCATCATATTGAATTTGGAACATGAGATTTAAAAATATATGCGGCCGCATTCGAGGGGCAATGCAATTGTAGGTTCCATCTTGAATATATGATTCTCCATATGGGATCATATTGCTTCTTCCCATTGTCAAAATTTTTGGCAATAGCCTCTTTGGCCCGGTCCATTGCTTCGTAAATGTACCCCATTGGCCGTCTTTCATTGGAGTCAACCAAGCGAATGATTTTTACTAAGGGAGTTACACATTTAATGCATTATTTTATGCAAGCCCAAGATTCTTGGTCTGCAAAGATAATACCTCTCTCTCATGCCATCAAAATGTTTGGAGTATGAACTTTCTTCCCATTCTTTCGAAGCAAACATTGACCACAATGCAACACTTTGTTCATGAATACTTTTTAGGGTGAAGAAGTTTATAGCAAAACGGGTGACAACAGCCATGGATATAAATAGTAACATGGCGGCCGTCGCAACCATGGTGGCCGATATGTATCGGGGGGTGGGGGGGTGGGGGTGGGTTTATAAAAACTCCCCTTTGACGATTTTAGAGTTTTTTAACCCTCGCTTCTCCTCTCTTTCTGTTGTTTCTTCCTCCTTGTGGTCCCAAGTGTCTCCCAAGTGGATTTCTTCAAGATTTCTTGCCACCAAATCACTAACATTCAACTATTCAAAGGATTCTAAAGATTCTAAATAAGATTCTTCATCTAGGTATGTGATTTTTTTTCAACTTTTGAGATTTTCACTCTCTTAACTACTAAGAATCACAACATAATGGCATCATTGTCTTGTTTTATTGTAGATCCATGATCCCCTTTGATCTTGCATGCATATCTTTTATTTTTTTTATTTTTTATATATTGTTATTTTTATTTTCGGATTTATGCTATATAAAAAAAAAAAAAAAAAAAACCCATTATCACTTATGGAAAACTCAAGAAACAACTTGAAAATAGCTTCATATTGTTAGATCTATGTTTCCAATAGATCATTCCAACATATATTGCTTGTTTTTCAATTTTTTTCCTTTTTTTATTTTCTGATTTTTTTTATTTTTGTAAAAAGAATTATTTTTAGTAATTGAATGCCAATTATGCCCCCCAGGTGGGCTTAGGAGATGGACATAAGGAGAAGTTTTGGGAAGATTTGGAAGGAGTGCTACTAGAGATACCCCAAGGCGAGATGGTCTTCATAGGAGGAGATTTGAATGGCCATGTAGGACGCGACGTAGATGGATATATAGGAGTACATGGGGGACTTGGATACGGTAATCGAAATGAAGAAGGGAAGGATATTTTGGACTTTTCAGTGGCTTATGATCTCATGGTGACTAACACCTTTTTTAGGAAGAGAGAGGAGCATTTGGTGACTTATAAGAGTGGCTCCTCAAGGACACAGATTGACTTCTTCTTAATTAGGAAAAGAGACCGCTTAGCTTGTAAAGATTGCAAGGTGATACCGGGGGAGAGCTTGACTTCCCAACATAGGTTGTTGATCATAGATGTGCAGCTACAAAGGTGGACTACAAAAAAGAAGTTGTATAGATGCTCAAAGACTAAATGGTGGAACTTGAAAGGTGATAAGCAACTAGCATTTAGGGATAGAGTACTAGAGGAAGACATTTGGGCGATAAATGAGAGTGCAAATAATATGTGGGATAAGGTAGCAGAGCGTATTAGGAGGGTAGGGAAAGAAGTCTTAGGAGAATCCAAAGGGGGTGCTCCGGCACAGAAGGAGGCATGGTGGTGGAGCAAGGCCATTCAAGACAAGATAAGAGTTAAAAGAGAGAGTTTTAAAACTTGGCAAAGGGATCGAAATGCAGCAAACTTGGAAAAGTATAAAGAAGCAAAAAGAGAAACCAAAAAGGCAGTTAGTGAGGCCAAGGCAAAGGCATTTGAGGAGCTATATAGGCGACTTGACACTAAGGAAGGCGAAAGAGAGATATTCAAGCTTGCTAAAGCCAGAGATAGGCGGACCAAGGACTTAAACCAAGTTAAATGCATTAAGGATGAGGATGAAAAGGTATTAGTAAAGGACGATGAGATAAAGGAGCGTTGGAAGAGCTACTTCTACAAGTTATTTAACGAAAGCAGTAGTAGTGACATACAATTGGGACAGCTTACCATGTCTAGGGAAGAATCGAATCATATGTTCTATAGGAGAATCAGTAGGGAAGAAGTTAAAGAAGTATTGAAAAGGATGAAGAATGGGAAAGCGGTTGGGCCAGATGGTATCCCTATTGAGGTCTGGAGGTGCTTGGGGGAGAATGGCATAAATTGGTTGACAAAACTTTTTAATGTAGTGCTAAAGAGCAAGAAGATGCCTGATGCATGGAGGAAAAGTATTCTTATACCCATATACAAAAACAAAGGAGATATTCAGAACTGTGCGAACTACCGCGGGATTAAATTGATGAGCCATACGATGAAATTATGGGAGAGAGTTATTGAGAGAAGACTAAGAAGGACAACAAACATTTCAGATTATCAATTTGGTTTCATGCCTGGGAGATCAACCATGGAGGCTATCTTTCTCCTGAGGAGGTTAATGGAACAGTATAGAGAAGGCCAGAAAGATTTACATATGGTGTTCATTGACTTGGAGAAGGCCTATGACCGGGTTCCTAGGGAGATTCTATGGGGAGTACTGGAAAAGAAAAGAGTGTGTGTCGCATATATTGAGGCGATAAAGGATATGTATGATAGAGCCGTGACATCTATAAGGACGACTGGCGGAGAGACTAAGGAGTTTCCTATCACGATTGGTCTACACCAAGGCTCAGCGTTAAGCCCGTACTTATTTGCCCTAGTTATCGATGAGATTACAAGACATATTCAGGATGAGGTGCCGTGGTGTATGCTATTTGCAGATGACATTGTTTTAGTAGATGAGACGAGAGAAGGAGTGAATGCTAAGCTAGAAGTATGGCGGAAAACGTTAGAGACAAAAGGGTTTAGGCTAAGTCGATGCAAGACGGAATATATGGAGTGCAAGTTTAGCCAAAGTAGGACACTTGGTAACATAAAAGTAAGTTTAGGCACACATAAGATTGTAGAGAAAGAAAACTTTAGGTACCTTGGATCGATGGTGCAACAGGATGGAGGGATTGATACTGATGTAAGTCACAGGATTCAGGCCGGGTGGACCAAATGGAGGAGTGCTTCGGGGGTCTTGTGTGATCGGAAAGTCCCCCTCAAGGTTAAAGGAAAGTATTATAAGGTGGCGGTAAGACCAGCATTGTTATATGGATCAGAGTGTTGGGCAGTAAAGCATAATCATGTTAAGAAGATGGAAGTTGCGGAGATGAGAATGCTAAGATGGATGTGCGGGATCACAAGGAGAGATAGGATTAGGAATGAGGAGATTAGGGGCAAAGTAGGAATAGCACCGATTGGAGATAAAATGAGAGAAAATCGACTAAGATGGTTTGGCCATGTTAGAAGGCGTCCAATGGAAGCACCTGTTAAAAGGTGTGAAGGCATAGAGATTGCCAGGAGTAGGAGAGGGAGAGGGAGACCCAAGAGAAGTTGGAAAGAAACTATTAAACATGACCTTGCCTACATGGATCTAACGGAGGACATGGCCCTAAACAGATTTGATTGGCGTCGTCAAATCCATATAGCCGACCCCACCTAGTGGGAAAAAGCTTGGTTTGGTTTGGTTTGGTTAATTGAATGCCAATCAAATGTCTTGAAAAGGGCTCCTAGATTTTAGATCTATGTTTCCCATAGATCATTCCAACATATATTGCTTGTTTTTCATTTTTTTTCCCTTTTTTTATTTTCGGATTTTTTTATTTTTGTAAAAAAAAATATATTTAGTAATTGAATGCCAATCAAATGTCTTGGAAAGGGCTCCTAGATTTTAGTTCTATGTTTCCCATAGATCATTCCAACACATATTGCTTGTTTTTCAATTTTTTTCCTTGTTTTACTTTCGGATTTTTTTATTTTTGTAAAAAAAATATTTTTAGTAATTGAATGTCAATCAAATGTCTTGGAAAGGGATCCTAGATTTTAGATCTATGTTTCCCATAAATCATTCCAACATATATTGCTTGTTTTTCAACTTTTTTTCCTTTTCTTATCTTCGGATTTTTTTATTTTTGTAAAAAAAAATATTTTTAGTAATGGAATGCCAATCAAATGTATTGAAAAATGCTCCTAAATGTTTTGATTATGTTTGGCATAGACCAATCCAACATTTCTTTGTCTTTCCCTTTTTTTTCTTTTTTTTTGGATTTATTTATTTTTTGAAGGAAAAAATGCCTTAACTAATTCATTACCCATTATATTGTTTTGAATAAGGCCCCTAAATGTTATATCTATATTTGGCATAGATCAATCCAACATATATTTGTCTTTTCCTAATTTTATTTTATTTTCTTATTTTCGGATTCTTTAAATTTTTGAAAAAAAATTATACTTTAATTAATGAAATACCAATTAAATGTAAAGAAAATGATTCTTTAAGTGTTAGATATATGTTTCCTATAACATGTTTTTTTAATTTTTAACATACTACTTGTTCATATTTATAGGCATTCGGTCTTCTATTGTGCATTTGTGTTTGCCGATTGATTTTTTGCAGATGCCTCGTGATATTGATCCCGCATGTAGCTTTGGTGAGCCAGTTGAGAACAATAGGTTGAAAATCAAATGCAACTTTTGTGGGAAAGTGACCAATGAGGGCATTACAAGATTCAAGCACCACTTGGGCCACATTTCTAGCAATGTTGCTGGGTGTACCGAAGTACTAAGGGAAGTCAGGGATCAAATAAAAGCTTTGGTCGGCCAAAACAAAGCTAGAAAAATAGAAATAAAAGAAAAGAGGCAGCAAGAAGTTGATGCTATCCGTTATGATGTATTTGGGGATGAAGGTTTTGATGATGAAGATGCACAGATGGAGGCTGCACACCGATAGTCCATCATGAGTCGCCAAGAATAATATGAACGTCGTGCATTTCCTTAAAGCAGCAAATATTATGATGCAAGGGGCTCATCTGTTGTGCCAAGCAGGGGCAAGGGCATTGTGGGGGCCATGCGTAGAGCATTTAGCACCTGGGAACGAGATGTTGATGTAGAAGTTATTTCTACTATAAGAGTAGTTCCTCCCCCGGTTGATCCTCTAGCACATAGAAAAGAGGGGGCTAAACAACCAAATATATCAAGTGTTATGAAAGGGGTGATGAAGGGTGCAAGAGATAGGTTAGCCAAAGCTACAGTAAAATGGCTAATTCACAAGAACATACCACCTATAGTAATAAATTCCCCCTATTTCCAAACAATTCTTGATGTTGCCGCCAAAGCTGGCCGGGGAACACAGTCGCCCTCTGTTTATGATATGAGCACTAAATATCTCGAAGAAGAATATAAAGAAATAAAGGCATGGGCGGAGATCTTTAGGCCCATGTGGCAACAGAATAGGGTCACCATTATGTGTGATGGGTGGACCAGCGGCACACAAACACAACTAATAAACTTTTTGCTACAATCAGTCGCTGGGTGTGTCTTTGTAAAGTCCGTGGATGCATCTGAACATAAACGGACAGCTAAATATATACACACTCTTATGGATAAGGTTGTAGAGTGTGGGAGAGAAGAATATTGTACAGATCGTTACAGATAATGGCACCAATTTCAAGGCAGCCGGTAAGATGTTGGAGAAGAAAAGGCCTCATCTGTTTTGGACTCCATGTGCAGCACACTGTATAGATCTCATTATGGAAGATATTGGAAAAAAGAAGAAAATTACTGAAGTTATCAAGGCATGTAGAGGCATTACCAGATTTATTTATGATCATTCATGGCTTTTGAGCTTGATGAAAATATTCACAAATAACCATGCCTTGATACATACGAGATCAACTAGGTTTGCTACCCATTTCATTGTGATGGAGAGCCTTATAAGGTTTAGAACATAGCTGATTCAGATGTTTGCATCAGATGAATGACTTCGTTCGAAATGGGGCAATGCAAATAGTGGTCCGGAATTTGAGATCTTTAACTTGATGAGGGACAATAAATTTTGGAAGAAAGTGTCTAATTTATTAAAGGTATATGAGCTTTTAGTTAGAGTGTTGCGGCTTATAGATGGTGATGACAAGTCAACAATGGGATATATATATATATATATATATATATGAAGCAATGGATCTGGCTAAGCAAGCTATTATGGAAAATGTTAGATATCATGATGACTATATAAAGATTATTGATGCCTGGTGGAACGACCAGCTGCACAATCCATTGCATGCTGCAGGTACTCAATAACAATATCACTATTAGATGCTTTTAAAGCAATCTGGTTCTCTTTGATTGATGTTTAAACATTTTGCATTTCAACTTGTTTTCAATGTAGGTAATTTCTTTAATCCCGAATTCTACTACCCAATGCCCAACAACCCAGCGACGCAATAGATACGGAGTTGAGGGTAGGATTAAGGCAAATGTTGAAGAAATTATTGGGAGTTGATGAATCAATCGAAGCCATCCAGGAGGTGAGTTAGTGATTGTGATTTGAGATGACATATGTATATGCTTGAGATAGGTCTTAAACATGTATGGTTTATTGATTTATTCTTAATTTTCACACTTTAGATATCTACATATACACAAAGGAGAGGATGCTTTACTGACCCTCTTGCAATAAGGGCGATTGGAAAAATGCCACCTGGCATGAACAAAAGACTTAATCACCCAACCTATTAGGCTTTTGGTATTTATCTCTCAATTGATTGGAACTTGGAAGGACTTAAGGAATATCTAATTTTATTTATTTACATTGAATTTCAGCTGATTGGTGGATGAATTTTGGAGAGTATACTCCAAATCTAAGGAAAGCTACTGTTTGCATCCTTTGTCAAGTTACAACTTCATCAAATTGTGAAAGGAATTGGAGTACTTTCTCCTTGATCCACATAAAGTCCAGGAATCGGCTTACCATGCAAAAACTCAACAAGCTTGTATATTGCCATTACAATTTGAAGTTGAGAAACAGAACAAGAGAAAGGAAGGCAAGGGATAATCCGAGTTATTGTCCTATTAGTTTGGATCACATATTCAGAGAGGACGATCCCTTGCTCCCATGGATAGCTGAGATAGAAGATCCATTGCTAGATTTAGATCCGGGCTTTCAGGAGGAGGTTAGAGATTTGCTAGATGAAGATATGGGCGAGGTAGAGGGTGCCCCACTTGGAGGAGAAGGCTCAAGTGCAAAGCCGCAGGGCCCGCAACTACAACCTAAAGGAAAAGAACCTACTCATGTTGTGTCATCTTCTGAGAGGACGAGTACCACCGTCTCTTCGAGTAGTTATAATGGAGGACATGGAGCAGGAGACACTAGTGGGACAGGTGCTACTAGTGAATACTACCAACATGATCAGGAAGATGTCATTCCTGTAGAAGAGGTACAGGACTTTCTGGAAAGAATGGAAGGAAACCGTGGTTATCAACGGCGTCGGAGAGTCTTACCACCTGCTCCTGGAGGTAGTAATGAACAAAGAAATATGGGTGGAGGTGTTGGAGGACAACAAGCGGCATCATGGGCTGATTTGTGGAACCCTAATTACAGTGGACAAGGACCCTCACAGTATTTTGACTATTTTCCATATGGTCAAGTACAACAAGGAGAAGAACAGTCTTCAGCTTCAGGGTCCTACTCATATGGTGACTATGGTGAAACGCAATATGGTAGATATATCCACCTCCACCTCCTCCAAGTTCCTATGATGCGGGGTACGGCCGCCTTCTTTGGATTTGTGGATCCCAATGCTCATCAATATCAAATTCAATATGGTGCCAATAGAAATGATAACACTAATGGGGATGAGGATAACCATAATGCCTTGAATCTTGGTAGACATTCTTTTTGGTGGTGATTAAGGTATTCTTATTTCTTTCACTAACTCTCTACTCCTTGTCATTTCTAAATTGGTGTTGAATGTTGATTGTTGATCACTTCATAATTCATTCACTTGATTGAATTTGAACCTCGAATGTTGAAGTATTGATATTTGATTGTTCAATGTTCATTAATGAGTATTGAGTAATGACCTAACTCTTAAGTCTTCTTAATTCTTATGCCTTTATTTCATGTTCTAGTTTTATATATATATATATATATATATATATATATATATATGAGCTTTCCATTACTTTTTAAGTTAGCATGACTAAGAAACATGAATACATGTGAAAGAACTAATCATTACTATTATTTTCTATTTATACAGCGATACAAGATTTCATATATTGAGGGCACCGCTATGCCCCCTTTTGTTACTTACTTTTGCGAAAGAACCACATTTTCTTTCATTTTACAATTTTCTGGATTTTCTGGAATTTTTTTAGATTTTTTTGGCGTTTTTCTCAAATAGCACCGCTACGCCGCTACGTATCCCCGCTACGCAACGTATCGCCCGCTTCGTAGCGGTTTAGCGGCAGGCGTAGCTACCGCTATTTTCATCCTTGACAACAGCTCTTACAAGCTCTCTTCCCTTTGTATATTTTCTCATTAAATTTAACACCCATAATGTGTATAAATAAAAATAGTAATCTAAGCTGTAGCGCTATCCATCACTAAAGCTGTAGCGCTATCGGTCACCACTTTCATGACATGCTCTTCTCCAATTTCTTACTGAACCTATCAATCAAACATATTCTGTGCATTTCTACAAATTGAAGATGTACCTACATATTTAAAATAAGTTGCACTTCCTATGGAGAAAAGTGTGTCTCACTTCATGACAACTTGGGAGTTTCAACCCTGATCCAAATGAAGCCACTGTCTCCATCATCGGAGTAAAAAATGTACTTTTAATAACATTGGAAGGCAATGCATTAGCTTACAAAAATCTATATATTGCCAATACGACACTTTCCCGATCTCCGTTTTTTCAAATGTGATCGAGTGTTGGTTGTTTTGGATTTCTCCCTTTAACCACAAAGCCATCCATTGTGGGGTTTTTATTTTTTCTTTTATTTTTTTTGTGGTATTTCAATCACTTCATCATTATCTTGGAAAGAATTAATCCGACGAACGCTCAATATCATACATGTCATCTTTTTTTCTCTCCTTTTCATCTTTGTTATCTTCCAATAACTTCTTAAACCGGTTTGCTACATCATCCTCAACTTGAGTGTGTGGCTTTATGGCTTTTTTTTTTTTTTTTGTTCGGGCTAAATGACGTTTCATACGAAACACTCCACACCACATCACCGTTCCACAAAAATTGCATATCCAATTCAAGTGACTATCCGGGTCAAACTTGGAACAATAAGGTCACCATAGTTTACATGGTAAAAAAAACATTAAATTCGTGAAAAAAGGTGATGGGAATTTGGAAGGCTATTGTTATAGCAAGCCTAATGACGTATTCATTACAATAAAACCATCAAACTTATATTTAGAAGAGAATCATATTTAGAAGATAACAAAGATGAAAAGGAGGGAAAAAATGACATGTATGATATTGGTTGTTCAGCATATTATTTTTTCAAGGATAATGATGAAGTGATTGAAATACCACAAGATAAAGGAAAAAGACAAGGCACAATGGATGGCTTTGTGGTTAAAGGGAAAAATCCAAAGCAACCAACACTTGATCACATTTGAAAAAAAGGAGATCGGGAAAGTGTTGTATGGGCAATAATAGATTTTTGTATGCTAATGCATTGCCTTTCAATGTTGTTAAAAGTCCATTTTTCGCTCCAATGATGGAGACAATGGCTTCATTTGGGCTGGGGATGAAGCTCCCAAGTTGTCATGAAGTGAGGCACACTTTTATCCATAGGAAGTGCAACTTATTGAAAAATCACTAGATCAATATAGAAAAGAGTGGAGTCATTATGAGCGCACATTGATGACAGATGGGTGGACCGATGGAAAGAATAGAAGCATCACAAATTTTTTGGTTAAGAGCTCACGTCGTACTGTTTTTATTAAATTTTTAGCTACATCTTCAATTTGTAGAAATGCACAGAATATGTTTGATTTGTTAGATTCGGTAGTTCAAGAAATTGGAGAAGAGCATGTAGTGTAAGCAGTGACAGATAGTGCTACAGCTTTAGTAAAGTCAAATGAATTCTTGATGGAGAATAGGAAAAACATATTTTGGTCACCACGTTCGGCACATCTACTTGATTTGATGGTAGCTGATATTGGAAAATTGCACACTGATGCCACAATAGTTGCAAAGATGAAGAAGATTACTATTTTTATTTATACACATATATGGGTGTTAAATTTAATGAGAAAATATACAAAGGGAAGAGAGCTTATAAGAGCTGATATTGGAATTGCCCACTGATGCCACAATAGTTGCAAAGATGAAGAAGATTACTATTTTTATTTATACACATATATGGGTGTTAAATTTAATGAGAAAATATACAAAGGGAAGAGAGCTTATAAGAGTCGTTGTCATCCGTTTTGCAATAAGCTTCTTCACCCTAAAAAGTATACATGAACAAAGTGTTGCAATGCGGTCAGTGTATGCTTCGAAGGAATGGGAAGAAAGTTCAAACTCCAAACATTTTGATGGCATGAGAGTGAGGTATTATCTTTGCAGACCAAAAATCTTGGGCTTGAATAAAATAATGCATCAAATGTGTAACTCCCTTAGTAAAAGTCATTCGCTTGGTTGACTCCAATGAAAGACCACCAATGGGATACATTTACGAAGCAATGGACCTGGCCAAAGAGGTTATTGCCAAAAATTTTGACAATGGGAAGAAGCAATATGATCCCATATGGAGAATCATACATTCAGGATGGAACCTATAGTTGCATCGCCCGTTGCATGCATCCGCATATTTTTTAAATCTCATGTTCCAATATGATGAGAAATTCAATGCCGATTTTGAAGTTAAAAAAGAATAGCGATTTGTTCAAGAGAGTAGAACTTGGGATGAACAAATTGATTATTTCAAGAGAAAGATTGGCATGTTCGGAAACGGCACAATTAGCGATCAAGACAAAACAACCCAGTAATCTACATGTATTCTTAAATTTTTATATTCCGGAATTCGTAATTTTTTTTTCACTATGTTATTCTTTTCCAATCATTGACTTTATGAAGGATCGGAGTGGATTCCAGGGGTTTCGATCCCTGGATGTCGGTTGCAATAAGCTTTACAAGAGGAATAGCACATCTGAAGATGTGTTGAGCAAGGATCAAAATAGAGGTTGTGGCAGGCATAGCGGTCAGTGGCCCAAACGCTACGTAGTGGGTGATACGTAGTGGTTGCGGTGATACATAGCGGTGTAGCGGTATAGCGGTGTGAATTTCTTAAATGGTCTAAGTTGTTTGAATCTTGTATCGCAACCAAGATTGTGTATTTTTAGTGATTTGAAACCATATAAGGGCAGAGACAACTTTAAGAAAGGCTATTGAGAAGAAGAAATAGCAAAAATAGTATTTAAAATTAAAATTACTTCGCTCTACTAGGTTTTAGACCGTAGCGACGCTATTTTCAAAATAGCGTAGCGGCCTCAACCGCTATGGCCGATAATGTGGGCGCTACGCTACGTAGCGGCCGCTGTTTTTAACCATGGTGTTGAGAGTAAGCAATTACTTCCTTTCTTCATCTGCTGGAAACACTCTAGTGCTCTATGAGATGCTAGTTGTACTTGGCATGCCACAGAATTTCCTTTCACTGTATCGTCTCGCATGTGACGGTTTTGATCTTCAATTTGGGCATGATATAGAGTCTATAAGAAAGAATAATTTTGTTTTTGCATGTGGTTCAATTTTAGGATCCTTTATGTTTTGGATTGTAATAAATTCAATGGTTAGATTTTCATCAACCTTTTGGTACATGATACGATTTCTGAGTCTGTAAAATGGAATGATAGATTGGGCCACATAGGCAAAGATTGGATGCTTTGATTGGCTAACAAAGGTTTCCTTGGATCTCTTATTAAAATTGAGTCACCATCGTGTGAATCATGTGTGATAGAAAAGGCAACAAGAAAACCATTTTTTAAAGCGGACAAATCCAAGGTTGCCCTAGAAATCATCCATTCCAATATATATGGACCAATGAATATGCCTAATAGACAAGGAAAAAGATATATCAATACTTTTTTCTTAATGATTTCTCTTGTTATGGTTGTGTATTTTTCATTTCACACAAAACCCGAGGCCATAGATTGTTTTGAAATCTTTGCCAAAAAAGTCAAAAACCAATTTCATAAAACATTAAGACCCTTAGGATCGACAAAGGAGGTGAGTACACCTCAGAGATTTTCAAATCTTTTGCATGAAAAATGGGATTTCTGCCTAACTGACTATGGCCTTCACTCCATAACAAAATGAAGTTGCAGAAAGAAAGAATATGATTTTGTTAAAAACTATCAAATCCACGATGTCACACTTCAATTTACCTATTTCGTTTTGGGGAGTTGCATTACTGAGGACAGTATTCATCTTAAAAAGAGTCCATTCCAAATCTATTTAAAAAACTTCATGAGTTGTGGACCGGTAGAAACTATCATTGGGAGATCTAGGCCCTGCGGTTCCATAGGGCATTTGTTGATCCCACATCCACATAAATTAGATCGTAAAATGATTCAATGTATCTTTGTGAGATGCTTTGAGTTATCCAAAGGTAACGTTTTAATTTATGAGGATGTAAACGGCAGATTAGTTGAAATAAAATCATGTGATGTAGATTTCTTCAAGCTCGATATCCTCTAAAAAGAAAGACAAGGGTCTCCATTGGACTATATGAAATTGATGATCCTCTCCAAATAGAGTAACCAACACCATGTATTAGACTTAGTAGGAGAGATTGCATGGAGTTAGAGGCAAGTGAGAGTGAATAAAACGCCCTTCATCATTTTTTTTCGAGTATTGGTTCCAAAGAAATGCTTAGAAATTGAAAGAACCACATATGTGAAAATTGCTGCTGATGAGGACAAACCACGTTTTTATTAAGACGCATTGGAATCTGTGAACTTGAAGGAATCAACGCTCGAGATGAATGATGAGATCAACTCCATACATAAGAATTATGTATGGGATCTTGTGGATCTTCCAAAGGATAAGAAAACCATATCAAATGAATGGGTATTACAAATGAAACAAAAAGCCAACGGGTCCACTGATAAGTTTAAAGCTAGGCATGTGGCTAAGGGTTCACACATAAAGGTGTGGATTATGAGGAAACTTTCTCCCGTGCGGTGAGTTTTGCTTTTGTCCGCCTGATCTTATCAATTGTGGCCGACTTAGATCTAAAATCACACTAAATAGACATTAAATCCGCTTTCTTAAGCGGTGATCTCGATGTGTTGTTATCCATTTATCTTATGATATTTTGTTGGCCTTCAATGATGTTGATTTCTTGACATAGGCCAAAGCTTGGTTATCAACCAGTTTTTAAATGAAAAATCTCTTGGCAACCCCATTAACTTCTAAGGTTAGGATGATGATAGAAAAGGATGATGACAATGTTAAGAGTTAGGATGATGACAGAAAATGAAAAATATCTTGGCAACCCCATTAACTTCAAAGGTAAGAAGGGCAGGATATTTGAACCCTTTTTAGATAAAGTAAGAAGCAAAATTAAGAGTTGGCAAGCCCCTCTGCTCTCTCGAGCGGGGAGAAATACCCTAATTAAGTCGGTAGCTCCATCTATTCCGGGTAATATGTCGGTTTTAAGGCTTCCCAAATTAACCACTGAGGAGTTAGATAGGATTTATAGAAAAATTTTGGTGGGGCGATCGAGAGGACAAAAAATGTCCACACAATTAGTTGGAAGGAAATTTGTAAACCAACTAAGTGCGGCGGGTTAGGGATTAGAGAGTCGGATAGTAACAATAAGGCTTTGTTGCCCGGACATGTTGGAAGTATCTCTCTAATCCAGATCTGCTTTGTACTCAAATCCTAAAAGAAAAATATTGTCCTAATAAATCCCTTTTGGAAGCTACTATGAAAAAGGGAGGGTCCTGATTTTGGAAGGGGTTTGTTGAAATCTTAAATTTTATCAATGAAAATATAGGTTGGATACTAGGAAATGCAGAGAAGAAATCGGTTTGGAAATGCAATTGGATCCCTAGTTTAAGGGTATTAGGAAACGGTTCTCTCCAACATATGACCCAAATATTGTTATTAAGGACCTTTTGGATGATAATAGAAGTTGGAATATGCAAAAAATAAAAGAAATATTCAATGACGCTAGGGATATTGACGATGTTTCTAGAATCTATATTCTTATTAAGAGGCGCTATTCTGGTAAGATCTATTCTCAAATCAAGGTTATGATAACTTTCCTTCTCAATGCTCCTTTTGTGAAGAGAAAGAGGAAACCATTGACCACATCCTCTTCCATTGTGAATTTTCTAGGGCAGTTTGGTTTGGATCCCACTTGGGTGCATTGCCTTCATAATTTCAACTACAATAATGTATTAGATTGGTGGAATTCTAAGACAAATCAAAGGAACCCAATCCATCCCCAGTTTTCAGATCATGTATCTCATGCCCATGTTCTTCCTTGTGGTGGGCAATTTGGAGAGCGAGAAATGATTTGAGTGCCAAAGGGCACATCTTAACCCCAGAACGGGCTTTAACTATTGCTGACAGCATGAACCTGTTTAATAAACTTGAATGCCCCCCATGCAACTCAAATTTCATATCTTACTCTCCTATAGTTAAGAAAGGTGATCTTGAGCAAATCGCTTTCTCTTTAGCGATGCGGCCTTTGATGGTCACACAGGCCAATCGGCTTTTGGTTTTGCCTTGTTTTTTAACGGATCGATTGTGGCTGCAGGGGCTTCCAAAAGACTGAGAGTCATTTCCGCTAAAGAAGCTGAAACAAGGGTGCTCCTTTTTTGCGCTAGATGCTATCAAAGATTCCAGATTCTCGAGAGTTCGAGTTCATATGGATGCTCTAGAAATTGTCAAAAGTATTAAGGGCAGTAAGGATAGGTCTATCCAGCCTCTCAGAGGAGATATTTTGAAGTTTTTGAAGCATTTTTGATCTTTTGAGATAGTTTTCATTCCAAGAGATTTAAACATGGTCACCCACTATCTTGCTAAATATGGACAGATACACTTAATAGGGCCTCATTGTGAATATGGCATCTGTTTGTTATTTTGTTAGGTTCAGGTCACGTGTTGTTCGTGTCTGAGTTTTTTATGTGTATTGTAGCTTGTTTGTTGGCTTCCTTTTTTAATGAATATCCCTTTCTTATACCCAAAAAAAAAAGGTTTTTAAATGAAAGATTTGAGAGAGGATGAGTTTATTCTAGGGATTAAAATCATGTAGAACCATAAGCATATGGGAGGAGCTAAATTTCCAGAGGAGGTGTTATATGTTGAAGACATCAATCAAGAGAAAGTTGATAAAGCATATGGGAGGAGCTAAACTTCCAAAGGAAGCATTATATGTATTGTCAGCTCTTCCCTCACAACTCAAAAGCAAATGATGCATGAATGTAGTCGGAGGACAAGAATGTCATGACGAGAGCCTCTGGCATAGTGGAATGTATTCACTGTTGTAACCTTGAGGTTGTGGGTTCAAATCATGCTATTTGTGTCTCAATATTTTATTAAAGTTAAAAATTTGTGGCACAAGGTTACTCATCCGCAATTAACAACCTATTTTTGAGGGATTATCACTATGATTTATGGTTGGCCAAAACAAAACACTGGAAGTTGTTACAAATTATCGGGAATAAAGAAGATTCAGATGATGGGGAATGGGACAAGCCATCATTTTCTTATGACATAACAAAAATTAGATCACTAAATGTAATAATTTTGGAAGGAATATTTTCTTCACTCTTGGTGTATCTGAATTCTTATCTCCCAACAGTGGAGTCAAGTTCTTCCCAAAATTCCTGCTCATTTTTTTTTCTTGTAGTCAAGCTAATTCGTTAGAAGATGTTGCTTCTTCCTCCCTAAGGGCCTATTTGGATAGGCAAGTAATGGAATGGAGTTAAGTGAAATAAGGCCCAACGGTTTAAATTTTCAACTCATCCTTGTTTGGATCAGGCTGGCCCGACAAATGAAGTATTCTGGTCGGCCCACGTGGATCCAATTTCACTTCAACGCTATTCACTTCGGTTCCACTGAGTAAATTTGCGATTCTACTCCACTCCTCTCCTCTCCTCTCGCCGCTGGAAGTCGCCGCTGGAAGAAGATCACTCCTGCAAACGTTCCACATGATCTCAAGTAATCTCTCTCTCTCTCTCTCTCTCTCTCTCTCTCTCTCAAATGGTTTCAAGGATTGGGTTAGGGCTTATGATTTTGTTGCATGGCTCCTTTCCACTGAAAGTTTGGATAATGGGTTAGGGCTTATGATTTTTATTCTCATCTGCTAATTTGGTGATGAGATGGGGTTTTCTATGAGATGGGGTTTTGTATTTTTCCCTCTTTTTTTTTGGGTGTGTTTGATTTCTGGGTTTTGATGGGGTTTTTGTGTATAGATCTGAGATAGGTGGGATGTGTGGTTTCTAGGATTTGGGTTTGTAGGGTTTAGTGGTTGATGGGGGGTTTAAGGTTTTGATGGGTGAAAAAAAAATCTATATGGGTTTTGTTCTTTGAGGGGTTCTGTTGGGGGGTTTGTGGTTTTAATGGTGTTTTTGGTAGTGGGTTGTGTTTTGTTTTGCTGTGGATGATCAAATGTGACTTTTCTATAATGATAAGAACCCATTTCACTCAGCCGGCCTTCTCAGACAACATAGTATTGAAACCCCATCCCCATTTCTCTTACTTATCAGTGGTATGATATTAAGCTCACCAATACTGAGGTCTTCTGTCCAATTGGAGGTGGCAGCTGCTCAGATGTACTTAATAGCGATTACTCTGTTGTTTTTGGTAGGATTCTGATTTTGGGTCTTGTTTTTCTTCTATGTTTGTTGGGTGTTAGAAGATTTGGATATTGGTTTCTGAGAATTGGGTGATTTTTGTCGTCATTTTTTTTTTGTTCATTGTGTTTGGATGAATTGGTTTTATTAGATTGGAGGGGTTTTTCTTTAATGAATCTCAAGCTCCATTCGGTTGTTACTTTTTATTGTTATTGAAGATTGAGTGCATTGGGTGCTGATTTTTGTGATCAGGCACTTTGGTTTGGAGTTACAGCCTTTTTTTGTGATTGGGGTATGATGCAAATTTTGTTGTATTGTTTTTTTTTTTTTTTTCCCTTTATGATGTTGTTGTTGTGGTCTCAATGTCTCCTATACTGGAAGTAGCTTCTTTTGTCTTTGCCTTACTTGGAGGGAAAAAAAAATCACTAGTTTGAATAGTGGCTAGCTAGGATTGATTGTGAAAATAATTAATTTTTGTGACAAGGCTTTGTGTAGATTGTGATTGCAAGAGTTTTTAGGAATGGATCAGTTGAGGGGAGAGTTATTTTAAATTGTTACTGTGACCAGATTTATCATGTTTAGAGAATATAAATGTTGGTAACTGATCAAAAAAGAAAAAAAAATCTGGTAAGCTGTGATCTGAAGCCTTGAAGTTAGGATATAGTAGCAGCAAGTGATGTTGCTTCCGTGTTTTTCATTGCGGTCAAGGCCCTGTTTAGAGGTCCTCACAAATTATAGTAATTTGTGATGAGTAGAAGGCTGTCTGTCATTGAGGACTGCAATTTGCAAGAGCTTTGACAGAAGTGATTTTGATTATAGTGCCAATCAATCATTGGAAATAAGTGCTAAACCTGTTACCAAGTCTTAGCAGTGCAATTAAAATTCAACAATTCATCTATAATTAGGACAATCACCATTTTCTGCTTCTATAAAGTAAAATAAAAAGGAAGATGAAGATGTTTATCATCTTGTGGCTCACTGCATTTTTGCTTCAAATATCTGAATTTCTTGTTCAAAGTTGTGAGACTGCATTATTAGTTTGACACTTGCTTTCTTGTTGACAGATACCCTATAAGAAGGGAAAACTTGCCATTTTTCACCTAGAAAAAGTCAATGAGAAATCATAATGTTTATTTTCATCCTTTTCCATGTTTTTCTTCAAGATAGTATGTGGGGCCTTGAACCAGTCATCTAAATGTTTTTTATATAATTTTATAAAATCTGAAGAAATCTGATGCCGTTTGTATATTTATAGCATGAGGGGCCTTGAACTAGTCGACTACTAGGTTGTTCTCTGGTTGGTGTCAGCAAACACACACACACCCAACCCCTCTGGTAGAATAGACATCTCTCATATACCCTCTTACCAAAAACAGGCCCAAAATGGAAGAGTAAAAACATTTGGTGGCTACTACATCAAGTGCAGAGGCTGAGTATGGGGTAAGTGCTCATGGAGTCATTCCATATGGCTGCAAAAAATTTAGTTCAACCAAGAATTAGGGATGCCAGTTCCTCTACCCATGCAGTTGAGCGGAATTACAAGGTTTTGGCCTTCTAATTATTATTTTTTTCAATGTACATTGCAGACTTGAATTAAGGAAGACCTTGAAAGGTTCAGCAAAAGGACAGTAAAGGCAAGCGGAGTGAGGTAGTGGAGTGAGGATTCAATATTTTCTCCTTTGGCTAATATGAGTCACAAAAACTTTGCATCTCATCTCCTTAACTCAAAATAATTGTAGGAAAGATAATTGTAGGAAAGATATTTTGAGAGCGGGGTTATGGTGTAAGGCAAGCATTCACAAATACACCTTGGTCAAGTGGCACAAAATTCAACGTGTAAGACATGGCATGTATAAAAGATTAATTAGCTTCATTTGATGATCAGAATGTTGGAGTTAATGTACAATTATGAAGATAATTTATGAAAATGGTTGTATGTATAATTATATACTTTACCTTTTAATATTAGATGGATGGGTCAACTTCGAATCGCGGAGAGGAGGAAGAAGATGAAGAGGAACTTGGCCATAGAAATGTTGCCATCCTTGGGGCAGCAACTGTTGCTGTGGAAATATGGCGGAACCAGATGACAACGGCAGTTGCTTACTATGCAATGCTTCGAAACCCCTTAGAAAGAGAAGATAGAGAAAGAGAACGAGAACTTTATATATCCACCTTGACGAGAGGCCAAGAAGCCCACTGTATAAGCCAGTTGAGAATGAACAAGGATTGTTTTGATCTACTATGCAGTCATTTAAGAAATAGAGGGCTTTTGCAAGACACTCGTGGAGTGAAAGTGGAGGAGCAAGTTGTTTTGTTCTTGCACACTGTTGCACACAATGTTAGGAATAGAACAAATGCAGTGCTGTTTTTAAAAGTGGAGAGACAATAAGTCGTCAATTCCATCGAGTACTAAGAGCGATTAATGCCTTAGCTCCTGATATTATAAGACAATTGGGGAATGATGCATCTAGAGGGCCAGTTGGTTTTGAGGTACATATTATATCACACCAGTCATTTTCATAAATAAAAAAAATAAAGAATTATTGTCATTTTTTCTTGTATTCTAATAGGGCGCCGTTGGAGCTATTGACGGGACCCACATTCCTGCTTTTGTGCCTTCTCAATTGCAAAGCACATTTTGAAATAGAAAGGGCACATTGTCACAAACCGTGATGGTTGCATGTGGCTTCGATTTAAACTTTCAGTACGTACTTCCGGGGTGGGAGGGGTCAGCAACCGATGCCCGTGTACTACAAAATGCACTCACCCGACCCAATCCACTTGTTGTTCCTCAAGGTAATGAAGTCTATTTTTTTTTTTTTTTTCGCTTATTTTTCTATTTGAAAATGGTTGATCTTTAACTAACTCTTAATGCTTTAAAACCATGGGGAGTAGGTAGATACCATCTAGTCGATGGAGGGTATGCAAACCAACCTGGATTTCTAACTCCGTATCGAACGGCTAGATATCATCTTGCTGATTTTAGAAGGAAGAATCCTATCAATTCAAGGGAGGTCTTCAACAAAATGCATTCACAAGCACGAATTGTTATTGAGAGGGCTTTCGAAATCTTGAAAAATAGGTTTGGAATTTTGAAGACAGCACCTCCATATGATATGCATGTACAAGTTGACATTGTAATAGTGTGTTGCGTGCTTCACAACTTTATCAGAATGAATGGTGGGCATACTTTCGATGAAGAGCTCTTGGAAGATCACCTTGATGATGTAAATTCGAATGAGGAAAATGATCTCAATAGTGCACTTGCTTCAACCGATGAGGCGGGAACATCGCGAATATGTAGATTCTCAGAGCGAGAGAAAGATGAATGGAGTCGATTTAGAGAGAACTTGAAGGAAAAATTTTGGAATGAATATCCTCGTAACACTCATCGCAGTTAGTAGAATAACAAGTTCTACACATGGGCCATGTTGATTGAATGTTGTATCTAGCTTTTTCTAATTGTAAAGAATGTTAATTAAATACTACTGTCATATTTCAAGTATCATGTATTTGAAAATTTTCACTTCGGATATTATGTGTCATGTGTTTGATTTATTTGTTCCATATAGCTATGTCAACAAAAAAAAAATAATGTCTTCAATGCTGTTATGGATGATGAGATGCTCACACTACTACAAGAACAAATCGAGATGGGCAAGAAGGGGGATCGAGGCTTTAAAGAAGAGGCCTATAATGCTGTTGCATCAGCCATGACTGAAAGCAGTAATGGTGTATATGTCATGACAGCATCTAGTGTTAAGAATAAATACAAACACTTGAAGCAGCTATATTATGCGATGAAGGAGATGATGACTGCATCTGGTTTCGGATACGATCCAGTGAGCAAACGAGTTGTTGCAGACGAGGCATTGTGGAACACTTGGTTGGAGGTATTATAATGTTTAATGCTAATTTTTTATATACTTTTTTCATTGTTTGTGATTTTATAATATAATGGAGATTTTTTGTTATGGTATAGGGTCATCCAACAGCAAGACCATTGAAGACTAAGAGTATTGACTATGAAAAGATGGGATTGGTCTGTGGCAATGATATAGCAACAGGACAGTTTGCTCGGTCTTCAAGTAGTGCACCGCCTGTTGACTTGATGCAGGAGTCAAGTAATTACAGTAACTCAGATGATGTCCCAATTCGCGTGGATGACTTAGAATGTGATTCTAAAGGTGGAGGGAACAAGTGGGGAATCTTCATCGAAGAAGAAGGAAGTACGAAAGAGGGCAAGAGATGTAGAAGTACTTGTAACGGGGATGAAAGAATCCGCGACTTTGGTGCAACATGCATTAGACAATCTTGCTAATTGCATTAAGAACTCGGAGCCACATAAGCGAATAGGTGATGAAGTTTATAGAGAACTGATGAAGATAGAGGGTCTTACTCAAGATGACATAGATGTTACACATGAGTGGCTAACATTGAGAAAGGAGATGGCTGCAGTCTTCTTGTCGCATGGAGATAAGAAGGAATGGATACTAAGACGCTTGCATAGAATTCATGCTGCATCCTTTCATTAGGTAGGATTTATTAAACAACACATTTATATCATGAGATTGGGTTGATTTTATGTTTTAGTTTTTGTGCTGGTATATTGATTTGTTATTGGGATGCTTGACAGACAGTGGTGGGAAGGGACTTATATTGACTTTTGTGTCTCTATTTCCGTTATGTTTGTGTTTTTTTTCCTAGTGTGTTAAAACTTTTAATTTCCATAAGCTGTTGGACTAGACTTTTTTTTCATCGGTTTTTCATGTTCTTGATTCTATTGGTGGTTGCTTCATGTTATTAAATTGTATTTTTGTTCTCTTCGAATTGAAGTTGGATATTGGAAAATGAGATTTGAAAAATTCATCCCCTTGCAGAGATTTTTTTTTTTTTTTTAACAAAGCTCAGTTTTTTAATTAGGTGGGCCACTCTACAGATAAAGTTTTAAATAGATGGGGCCCACTATGAACCCGATCGGAGGATCTAAACTCGATGAAATATTTGGGTCCAATTCTCATGCATGCCCCAAAATAGAATTATTGCCATTTTTCCACTTGCTAGTGTTGTCCCATTTTCACTTTACTCATAGGTATCCAAACACATACAAAGTACTTTAGATTTCACTTTACACAAAGCAACCAACCAGAGTGAAGTGAAGTTAATTAAATTAACTTCAACCCACTTCACCCCACTTCACTTCTCATATGAAATTTACTCCACTTCACTCTACTCTATAGTTATCCAAACAGGCCCTAAAGATAAAAATTCTAGTTAAGATGGATGCTCACTCTCACTCTCTCACTCACACTTTCTTCCTTCACCACTTTCCCATATTCTTTTTATTAAAAACAAATTAAAGTTCCTATCACAACTCACAAGCACTTTGTGTGTGTGTGTGTGTGTGTGTGTGTGAGAGAGAGAGAGAGAGAGAGGAAAGAGGAATCTGAGTTTTATCTATGTTTCATGAACAAAAAGTAGCCAATTGCAGCCTAAAAAAAAAGATACAATAGCAATTAAGATAAACAAGGAAACTACTTGCAGCAATTAAGATAATAAGGAAACTACTTATAGCAACAAAGATAACAGAGATTACTCAATAAGATAAGATCAAGCATAAGCATAAGATTCTGTGTGAATAACTGAGCAAGAGACTAATATCAAACATAATCATACCCATTACAGAATCAAACAATCCTCAGATCAAAAAATAAAAGAAGACTAAACAATAAGATGTCAAATAAAAAAAAAAACCAGAAAATGCAAAGCCCTCTAAAGATCAAAAACTCACCCTTGCAGTCAACATGAAATCCCCTGACTCCTTCCACAACCCTCTCCTCACATGCAAATCCGACGCGCAGATCTTCCTCAGCGTCGCCAGAATCAACCCGATCGCCAAATCGGCGACATCGTCCGTCAGCACATCGGGCGTATTCGTGACCCTAATCCCTCTATCCCTGCACTTGCAGAGATCGATCTTGTCCAATCCGACGCTAAAGCTCGAAACGATCTCCAGATTCTGGAGCGCATCGATCATCTCTGCATCCGCTCCGATCGAAGTGTTGCCTACAATCGCGCGAATCGAATGCGAGTGGTCTTTCAAGAACTGGTTTTTATCGGTGGATTCCCAGAATCGGAAGAGCTTGAATCGCTTGTCGAGCTCCTGCTCGAGGTATGGCATCATTGGGTAGGTCAGGAGAACGCCTAGGGTTTCCATTTATGGAAACTCGAAGAAGAAGAAGAAGAAGATTGAAGAAGTAGTGATATGGATTGGGTTTTTATTTCCTGTGGAAGCGGCGGCTTCTGTGGATTTTTTATTTAAAAAGAGGTTTTGCTCGTCAAACCGGTGGTAATTCCATTGTTGCGAGCTTTTGCGAGTGAAATCAATCTCGTGTCTATTTTTGGTGCAAGGGCCCATAAGTGGTTTTTTACCGTAAAATTTTCAATGGCCATCTAATCTAAGGAGATTTTTTACCCTAAAGTTTTCAAAAATTAATGAACTCGGATCCCGAGAGAAATCATGGAATTTGACCTTAGGGCGATGCAACCCAACCGTTCAAATTAAATGCCCATCAAGCATGTGGTGTTGCCTTGAGTTTTATGTCGATAGGATAAGTGATCAACACAATATTATACATCCTCATTATAACATTTTTCATTAAAGAATCAATCTAACAGTGAAAAAGACTCAATTGAGTTAATATTTGATGATACCCAATATATCACGAGAGGTATTTATTTTGAATGGCTAGGATTTCAATAGAAAGGCCCTAATTTCACTCTTTTTTAACTCATGATCTCTTAGGTTATAAAGCTGAAATTAAAAAAACTCTTTGTAGGTGGTTTAAATTTAAAAGAGGTTTTGCATGTTTATGAGATTTGACTTAAAAGAGGTTTTCATGCTTCAATTATGACCATTTTAGATCTTGCTTATCTGGACTGGGTTGTGTGATTGCATAGATTTTTTTTTTTTTTTTTTTAATTGGTTCTAGGCTGCAGTTGGCTTGCTTAGCTTTTCTTGTCATGCATTGTTTGTGTACCTGTACATTTATGAAACAAAGAATACAACTCATTGATTAGTGTTTAGTCATCTTATCTAAGGTGACAAATGGGAGTTGTAATATGCAATATTAGATGCTGGCAATTACAGCTATTGAACTGATACCTAACATTTGATGAGGGATGTTTTTAGCAGAAGATGCCTATATTCTGCAGCTCCCCTTCATAATACCAGCAGGCCTCATCAACATGTCAGGTCCAATCTATGAAGATTATATAAAGCTTGGTCAGGTTGTCTAGTTTTTGTATGGGCCAAGCCCATGGTTCTCAATGGTTGATGCCCCCACCCACCCATTGTCTTGGACTGCCAATGCACATTAAATCTCTTCAACAGAAGTGTCCTAATCCTAACCCTTAACTGGTAGCAACCATCTAATGTCAGCAAAAATAAAAGGAAAGCAAGATTGAATATGAAAATCCAGAAATTAAAGAGGCTCATGTACAATAATGAGAGTTTTTTTTTTTATTATTACAAAAGGCTGTCATAATTTGCAATTTGCAAACCACTTAGGGCCCCTTTTTATTTGAATTAAAATACATAGGAGTTAAATACATGGAATTTATGCCATAAGTAGTTAAAAATGAAAGCCATAGGTTAGTTTTCAAAAATAATCATGAAATAATCTTTCCTTTAATGGAAATAGAATCAAATGAATATGAGAAATGCATAAGAAGCCATCACATTAGCTATTCAGTTCATATCTGATTTTGATTATATCTTCATAAAAAGGATAGATGATTTGATGCACATTTTTTAAAAATGTTAAAATTCACCATTGGTATTCATTTTTAACCAATTGTAGCATAAATCCAATGTATTCCATTCCTATGTATTCTACTGCCAACAAACAAGCCCTTACTGGAGTTCGTTGATAAAGTAAAGCCCCACATCCCACATTGCCTAAGTAATGCCTTTGACAAGGCTTCATGTACCTTTTTGGGCTTCCACCTATTAGCTTAAGGCTTTGGGTTGGCACATGGTTTCTTACATGGTATCAGATCCGAGGGTCATCTATTCAATCCCTTAGGACGTATTCCATGGAATATAGGTGCTTGCGAAGGGTATGGTTCATCACAGGAGGGCCACATATAGTAGTTTCTAACTATTAACTAAGCGAATTCTAAAAATTTCTAATGCATAGGCTATTTCATAGCAGCAGGTCCATCACATTGGGCTCATTTGTACAATGTTGAACAAAGAGCAAACTTACATATGCTGACTAAAATTCCCTTATGCAACAACATTTGTCAAGTACTTGGATAATATGGGCTCATTTGTACAATGTTGAACAAAGAGCAAACTTACATATGCTGACTAAAATTCCCTTATGCAACAACATTTGTCAAGTACTTGGATAATGAACTTTGGCAAAATTGTTGTACATTAATACACCCATACAACTAAAATCCTGATATTCCACAGCCAATGAGAATTAGAGATATGTATCTCCAAGATTAGTTTATACTTTAAAGTCAGAAATAACTTCCTCAATCAGACAGCTCAGAACATGCTTCTCCACCTCAACAATTACTTGTTCAGCATCTTCCATTGAATGTCCATTCACCCAACCCAGATCCCATACCCCATTCACCAGCCTTCTCTTGCATCTAAGATCATTTCCAAGTATCGTATAAAGACCATCTGTAGGAAGAACACCATCACCAGTCTTGTTATAACTCCTCAAATTCTCAATTTCATCAATCAGTTCCTCCACGAACTGATCTACAGATATGCTCACTTTTGGGCCCCACATGTAAGTCCATAACAACGAATGCCCCACAAATTCCCTATGGCGGCTTTTGCGTGTCATTAGTTCATGGGCACAGTCTAAAAAGAGTCTGGTATTCACTGTTCCAGATTCTAAGCCATTGAATTGGAAACACATAGGTTGGTTTATGTTGCAATCATAGAGCTCTTCTGAGCAATTGAGGAATGATGGGCTGCTCAGAAGCAACTTTGTCAGATCCATTTCAGTTTTTATGGTATTCCTGATTGAATCTTTATCTTCCTCAACTTGGTTCGAATCTTTTGCACACTCAATAGTTACTCTACATTGGGCAGGATCTGGTACAATGTTGGAAGCAGAATTGTTGTTTTCTTGGCTGCAGTCTGCAATCAACACTAGAAATAGAATTTGTTACATAGATAATTTTTAACTGTCATTTCATGAGCAAGTTAGAAATCAATAAAACAAATCATTTGAAAATAACATACTGTTAAATTCAGACACATACATGAACATGTAGACACGACTCCCGCACCCTTTTGAGACGGGTACAGAGATCTAGTGAGAAAGAAGAGGACTAGAATATATACAAAGAAATTCCAAGACTGAATGTATCTTAGTATATCTGTAATGAATGTGCATACTCAAAATTTGAGCATGAAAAAAGAATAATGAAATCAACTAAACAAAGACACATAATCTTCACATCCTAGAGAGAGAAAAAAAACTATTTTATATAAATGTAAGCTTTTTTCCATATAGTTTCCATATAGTAAGCTTTTTTCCATATAGTTCATGCCTTGAATATTCCTTAAATGAATTTGTATCAAATAATGTTCCTCTTTTCTGATGAGTTTTGTACTCAAGCATGAAAAACTACCATAACAACTTCTGGGTTTGCCTTGAGAAACATGGCATGATGAAGTTTTCTTCTTCTTCAGAATTCTGAAGTCCAAAATTTAAATATCATTTAGGCACTTCCCAAGTTATTTTGAAATTAATTCTATTCCCAAATGATTGGAATATTAGCAACCCCTACTTCCAAAATACATTATTTGAATATTTGTTTTTGGAACTTAGGATAACTAAACATGGCATTTGTAATTGCAAGACATAGAAAATTTTCAACAACATAAACTGCCCTTTTGCTAAAATCAAGAGCATTTTTTCCAAGTAGGTACTATATGGAAACTCATTTATGATATAATATTTTATCAGAAAGAGAATTAGTCTGGAGTCATTACCATGAAACATTTGTACAAAATAAACGAATGTACCAACATTGTAATTCAGAATGATTTTTGAGATAAAGCATGTGGGCTTTCCCCCACAACTATCACATGTATAGTAAGAGTGCGGTAGGGGTAGATAAACAAACACAAAAATAGAGAAACAAGAAACCTAGAAGAACAACATTCTTGTTCCTTGTTTTCTACATTGGGAAGGAGGAGGAGGAAAAAGGGAGAGGAAAAAATAGATAAATTGGAGAAGAAGACAGGTTCTTGAGTGTTTGCAAGGGACTAGAGTGAAGGAGACGAGTAATCTTCACATACTTTTGTCATGGTACTTCTTTTCTTTTGTTATAGTAGAAAATTTTTTCCATATACTGTTATGGATATTTTCTGAATCCTGTGATTTTACCATGTAAAAGAACTTCACTTGTGGGTGCAATTTTGTATGTGATTCTGATTCAGTTTAGCTCACATAAATTATTATATTGCTTGTTGGGAATTCATTCATGCACAAATTTGTTTGGCTCGATAATTTTACTAGCCCATACGACCACATAGCTCGATAAATATATGTGCAGAACATTTAGAGAGGCTCGAAATATCATTGCAAATCATGAGCTCTAGATTGTGCAAATGGATTACCCTGATACGAATTTTAGTACTCAGGTTGTTGAGCATTCATGAGAAACTCTATTACTTAGGTCCACATATTTCACTGTTGATTTCATTATTTCCATACTGTATATATGCACACAAACAAATGCATCAATATGCAAGTATATACCTGCTGTCCAAATAATTAAGTATACTCCTAATAATTGAAATTTGGTTAGTGACGGCACTGCCCAATTAAAAGAAGACTTGATTGATATATGAGAAATCTAAATTAGCAATAACAGATTTCATTACTGAACAAATGAACCACCTTCTATCTTCATGTCCTCCTGCTTTATCTGAATAGGGAGTCCATCATCAAGCAAAGTTCTTGCTGTGTCGGAAATTTCAAGTGTTGAAACAGCTTGATCATCTTTGCTACCAGCCCTCACTGTCTGTAAAAGATGCTCCAAATATATAAATAATCTGCTCTTACTTAATAAATATCTTTAAATAATGTGTAATTGCTACCAATGGAAGAATAAACTACTTGTAATCAAAGATTAGTGTAAAATATCAAGAACCGATCTTGCTGCTATTAGTTTGGACCTGGGCAGTTAAGTTCTTTCTGAAATAAATTGATATAATTTTGGGAATGTCTTGATGTATCACATATCATGAGCTGCATATACCAATATATATATATATATATATATAGATATTTGAGTTCAATGTTCTGTTATAGAAGTTTATGTCTCTGCTGTGATCTGGATTGTTATGTAAAATGGGGAAAACACAATGTGGAAACACTTTTTTCTGCCCTCTTTCCCAATTGATAATCAACGAAGATCACGATAGTTGAAGCAGAAAAATCAGATAAAAGACATCCCACCTAAAATGATTTCGAATTAAGGCTCGAACTCAACAGTGCAATGGTATAAAAATATTGTCCATGTTCTGTGCTAATTAATAGTTCTATGGATATATTTGTAACCATTAAAAAGCCATGTATTGTTTGAGGTCCTGTTGTCAGCTCTCAGGATTTTCCTTGAGTTTTTGAGGGCATGTATTCCTAAGTGCAGTTAGGATCCAGTTCTTGTCAAATGTTTAAATTCTATTTACCTGATGAACCATTGAGTGAACTTTGGTGAAGGATCCACCTGTACACTAGCCCTTGAATCAGCCATACCCCCAAAATTGCACCTATTGGAAGCTCACAACTAAATGATTGCTCACTTATTTTTGCATGTGCATGAGAAGTTTAGAGCAATGGTCAGGAAGATGTTCGCTGATTAAATGGTAGGAAATATCCATTACTCATAGCCTTCAACATTGTGCAATTCTTGAGATAACCAGTCAGATTTTCTTCTCAGACAGATTAAAACATTCATAAACCTTAAGTTTATAGGTAAAAGTAGGTGGAAGGAGCTGCATTATCATCATGCATGAAATTGAAAGCTCCATTTTTTTTTTTTTCCTTCTCTTCAGTGCCTAGAGGGATAAGGATGGGGGCAGCGGTGCAGGGTAGGGACTGGTTGAGGCTAATGAAAATTCCTTTTCTATAAGACAACATGGATCTTTCACACAATTCTCTTTAAAAGAGATAATAAAAAAGTCAGTAGGTGGACTTAATAATCTTATATTTTTTTTTTTCAAAATAGATTTAGTAATCAGTAGGTCTCATCTCTGATCAATTGTAGACCTACTGTATTCAGAAAAAAGAAGTATGAAGGGTTTTTTTCTTTTATTTTTTCTTCTTTTTTTTTTTTTTTTTTTTGTTGATAAAGAAAAGTATGAAAGTAACTCACAACTGAATTCATAGCTGGAGATTCTCTATATTGTTTTTCTTTCTTTGTTTGATTTTTCGCTGCCCGAGTCATCGATTGTTTTGAGCTTGTAGAAGTTTGATTCTGTGCTGCACTTCTTTGGCAATAAGAGTGGTTCTTCACTGGAATTGATACCTTTTCAGGCTGATTTGACTTTGTTGAGCTTGTCCTGACCTGAGATCTAGATGCTCTCACAGACTTCATATTCTCCTTCACTGATTTTCTATCTGGTAATGCCTTACTCACTTCATCAATTTTCTTGGATGCCTTGATCGCTTTCTTTTTCTTCTGTTTTTCAACAGCAGTCTTGATCTTGTTAGAAGATTCATCTGCGGTTTCAACAATCTTTTGCTCGCTCATTCCCAATTTTCTGAAAATCTGTTTTGTGTCTGATGCACCATCTTCATAAACTATGGTTTCCTTGATCTGCTGTTCCTGAGCTTCTGTTTTTCCAACTATCCTAGAGTCTAAAACAATCCTGTCCTGGACTACAGTTTCCAAGATCTTCTGGTCCCTTCCTCCTGACTTTTCATGTATCTGCTTGGGATCTGAAAATCCCGGCCAGATCAACTCTTCTGGCTTGACATCTTCTCTGTTCATGAATGGAAAAGGAAGAGGTTTTATGATTACAATAGGTGGAAAATTTTCTCCTGGTCTCACCTTAGCAAAATCTCTGCTGTGCCTTTTCATTTGGTGTGACTCAATTTCAAAGTCATTGGAATAGTTACTCTTCAAAAGCCCTTTAAATTGCATGGTGTCAAGGATTTCCTTCAGTGTCTTTCTCTCCTGATCAGTATCGTGATTTTTGAATTGCAGCTTCCTTGTCTTTGGCATACCAATATTGAAATTGGGGTGGTGTGGAGACAAGAATCTCTTACTTTCCATCTGTTTTGTGGTGGTTTGAACCTTCTCTGATGGCAAATCTTCCAGACCCATAAGCTTGGCGATCAAATTAGGTCTTTTTGGCTTGTGCAGTGATGTTGCAGTATTAGAATTACCCACACTGGGCTTTTGATCATAGCACAAATTCTTACGTCTATCATTCAAAGAAACTGTATTTAATCGCCTTGAACTTTCCAGCGAGCCGTCCGAAAGTGAATTGAGATTGTGTCCATCTGAAGAATTTTTCTCTTCACCTGAAGGGACTGACAGCAAGTTTTGCCTGTAAAGTCTATCTCTGATTACTTTCTTGAGCTCCTCCTCTATGTGGCTCTTCGAAGACCCATCTACAGAAACTCTTGGAGCTTGCCATATATTCTGGTAATTAGCATCTTGGAATCGATTAGACCACATCTTTTCAACATCAATCTCCTTTTCTTTTCTGATGTTCAGCTTCTGTTTCTTCTTCCTTCTAGCCATTAAAATGGAATCTTCTTGTACCTTCCCAAGCATGATCAGGGACTCCTGAAGATCTGAAGCACCTCTTAACAGATCATTTGCAAAATGAGACGACTTCTGACCCAAACACAGTCCCTCTGGCCATGAGTCAACCATCTGGTTTAAATTCTGAGCTCCCTCAGAAACCTGCAACAGTCGAGAGGAATGTAGGCTGTCTAATTCACTGATTCCTGTAGATGCCTTGGCCTTCTCATCCTTGCCTCTCAAAGATGGGACTGGGTCTTTATGAGTCATTCTTCTCTCAATTATAGTTGTCCTCACCATGGGAGAAGAGGTCTTGGATTTTCTGTTTGGCCCATATGTATCAGTCTCATTTGCATCACCATATGGGACATGACCACTCTTTTTCAATGATCCGTAAACAGCTGATTTTATGTTGTCTTGAGGCATATTCTATAGAAGAAAAATCCATTGACATGGTCAGTTACTACTGTTCCAGGAATCAAACTTCCCAGACCCAACAGAATATTCACAACAGTAAATATGTTTTAAACTAAGGAAAAATTGGCTAAAAAACGCGTAAAACACTCACATTAGTCTAATTAAAGAATAAGAATGAGGAGGACAGCTAATGGGTCATTTCCAAAAGAAAAATACAAGAAGAAAAATGAAAAAAAAAAAAAAAAAAATTCTTCTTATCAAACCTGAGCTCATGGATATGGTTGAATTCTGATTTTTTTAAGAAAATGTCATTTTGTAGTTGTCTTTTCAATTGATTTCCACCTTCACTGATGTAGCATATCTCTGATAACTCAACTACTCAAAAGTGATATTCCAAATTTTCAATAGAACAGAAAGGGATGAGACTCACCGGAAGAGACTCACCTGAAAGTTTATAGGAAATCAGTTGAAGGGGTTGCAAGATCTAGTGAAGAAAATTGAAAACTGAACAGAGTTGGAGACTTCAAATCTGTATGATTCATTGGAAATGCAGATCTTTGGAAAGAAACTGATAAATGTTACATTGACTTTCTAACCACCAATTCAATATATTCATTAAAAGAGAAGGAGTTGAAAGATGGGTTGGTTGGGTTTCTTGTAAAATGGATTAATTATTGAATTGGATGGTTGAATTTATGTGAATTTCGGTGTGACCACGTGAATGTATCGATTGGAAGCTTCAAAAATGAGAGAAGACGATCCGAAGAGGATGTTTGCTTTATAACCCCCACAAAAATGATGAATTACACTGAGCTCCCTGATAAATAAAAATACGGAAAGCACCCTATTTCTTATTGATATTTACATCATCAGACGGTTAAGATGATTATTCACGACTCTTATTTGGTAGATCATTGTCTTAATCTAGGAAGGCCCATGGCGAACAATTATGCTTACCAACTGGATTTTTATCAATTAATGTGTGTTTTTTCTCATGAGCAGAAATCTTGTTATGACAGCGATGGCAGCTACGCACCCAATTCAAGTTGCGTGGTAGACATGTTTGTTCTGATCTAAGCCGCTCATGTTGTATCCCCACATTTTTATAGAAAGCGGGAAATTTCATTCCAATCGGAGTAGTATACATTTTTGCTACATAGATAACATTTGGAGAACATAATTAGAGATTTCACACATAACTATGGTGTTAGCATGACTTTGAGTAGAGTGAAATTAAGCAATTGTCAATAAGTAGAGAGATAGGAGAAATGCACAAATTAATTAATCCAAGGTAAAGATGGGCCTCACACAAATTAGTGTAATCTAAAAGGCTAAAGCCCATAGAGTTCATTACAAACTACTAGCCAATTGGCCTTTTTCACTCAATGTCGATAGGGTTGTACTAAATATCCGCTGATCCGTAAAATCGATCCGATCCGATTCGATCCGATCCACGGATTTTTAAACGAACCAATGGTAAACGGATTGGTGATGGATTGAAAATCTTGTAATTCATTAGCAATGGATCGGTGACAGATTTCACCCTCAATTCACGGATTCAATCCAATCCGATCCGTTGACATTAAATATAAATAAAAAAATACTTAAGGGGTCTAAATATAAGTAGAGAGGTCTAAATATAAAAGAAGAAAAAACTTCAGGGTCAAAATGTAATTCTCTTTTATGAATAAGTATGACAAATGAAACCTCATACTAAATTTCACCCTAACCTTGAGAGCATGCTCTTCAAATTTTAATTAGCATTAGATTCAACGGATTGAACGGATTAAACTGATCGGATCCGGTCCTCCACGGATCGGATCAAATTTATTTTTAACAGCCACGGATTGGTGATAGATTCCAAATCCATCAATTTGTAGGTAACGGATTGGTGACATATTCCAAATCCATCAATTCGTAGGTAACAGATTGGTGACGAATTTGGCCTAATTCGCACCAATCCGATCCGTGTAAGGAGGGGGAAATTGATGTTTGAGGCTGTTAGTCAGCTTGTTAAAAGACATGTGAAGTGTCAATAATAACACTAAAATGGATAAGAGGGTGCACTGAGACAGAAGTTGACCGTATAAGGGCTTTTTAGAATTTTATTTTTCATTGGAGCTCCATGTAATTTTAAAATTTGTTGGAAGTAAAATGAGATGTTCCCTGCTACTTTTTCATATGCATGCGTCCCGTGTGTTTTTATATTTTTACACGTATGTGTCGGTACAGAGGAGCAGTTTCTAATTTCTATCCTCCCACATGATGTAGAAGCTTTCCTGCTGGCTAGGGGTGTTCACGGCCTTTGGCAGGCCCAACTCACAGGGCCATATCCAGCCCACTTTGAAATGGGCCATAAGTAACTGGGTCGAGCCCATCCCATGCCTGTTTAGTCAATTGGGAAAGGCCGGGCCAGGCTTTCAATCACTAAACTACAAGTGCTACTTGTTTGGGTCAAGCCGAGCAAGGCTTCGAACCTTCTATTAATTAATCCCACTCCGACCCAATTATTAACCAGGCCCATATTTTAGTTCCAACCTCAACCTGGATGCTAAATCTAAGATCTAAACTTGGGCCAAAGCTGGCTGAGCTTGGTTTGGGGCTGGCCTGGCCAGAAACATGAGCGCCCCTGTTTCTTGCAGGTCGAGGAAAATGAGTTGGGTGATTCTAAACGCACCTACGGCTATTGCTATACACACCCACCTCCCCTTATGTGAACAGTGATTTTTTCACTGCATAATATGCGGGGGGGGTGGGGGGGGCGCGCAAATGAGTTAAGCTGCTTCAGGAAGGTAAGAGAAGTTTCTATAGTATTGTGGGCTCTTGGGTATAGTTGTCAATTCCGTTTCGGGGGGTGGGGGTTTAGAATCACCCAAATGAGTTAAGTTGCTTCAGGAAGGTAAGAGAAGTTTCTATAGTATTGTGGGATCTTGGGTATAGTTGTCAATTCCATTTCGGTCATTATTTTGGTCTAGCATCCAAGATGGAGTGTTTCAAAATTTCGGCAAAACTTTTTGGAGTAACTTTTTAAAATAATAAAAAACAAAAAAAAAAAAAAACATATACATATATTTATAATAGAGGATTTTACCGGAAAATGCACCATATTTGCAGTTGCACGCGAAAATGCAGATTATTACGTGCTGAACGAGATCATTCATCCTGCCGTTTTTTTTTTTTTTTTTTTTTTGCACTAATGACGATAGCGTCGCTATTCGCTATATATAACCCCTGCCCCACCTCGCACTTTTCCTCTTTTGTTTTCGCTCATCCCTTTTCAGGCGTCCTTCTCTCTTGGATAACTCCACCACCTACCATTTTCTTACACATACATCAAACGTTTATTGCTCATTTTGATCCATTGAAGGGGCTGTTTGCCTTCCTTTAAGAGGTTAGTTGTCTTCTCCATACTATTTGTTTCTTTACATTAAAGGAAGGGATTAATGTCATTTTTTTATGTGTATTCCTCCTTCTTTCCAGTAGATAATTTCCACATGCATCTATGCACGTTAGTTGCATCTGATTCCTCATTTATTTATGTAGCTAAAGGATTGTACACATAGTTTAGTTGTTTATTGTCTCCAACAAACCCTAGGCTTTTATATATGTTTTTTTGGATACTAAAAAAATACATTTTCATGATTAGGATGTCGGGCGGTAATTTAATAGTAATATTCCACTTTGATGGGGAGTTCGAGTTTGATATGATTCGACCGCTTTACAAAGGTGGAAAAGAAAAGATGATGTTCATTCAGAGCGATATAACATTCAATTCTCTGGTAAGCATAGCTCTTGAAGCATCAAATTGGGAGGAAGTTCCTGATAACATAAGTATGGATTATCTCCATCACAATGGTCATGTATTCTCATTGGTGGCAATAGAAGATGATAATGATATAAGGCGCATGCTGTCACTCTCACGAGATGATACAAATGAGATTTATTTATACATAAGGAGGAGGATGCTAGTTCGTTCAGCTGAATGCTTGGAAAAGCAAGCAAGGTATTTATCACGAACGCAAATCATTAATGCAAACCAATTTAAGTCTTTTGACTAATCTTATAAACTCATATCTGATCGAGTAACTAACATAGCTTTTTGATTCATTGTATTTGTTGAAGGTTGCATTGTACAGATAAGCACTTGATAAGAGATAATGAACTTACTGGAATAAAAAGAAGGCGTAATGCTAAGCGCAAAGTAATTCATGAAGGCGATGCTATGCATCCCACCGTAAAACTTGGTGAAGACAACGATGTTCATTTCTCCTCCAGACCTATCCTTAGCAGTGATGAAGCGAGTGAGAACTCAGGTGGAGTTCTACAGGATGGCTTTGATGAGGCAGAAACGGATGAGGACATACCGATCGTCAATGTCAATGCATCCCATAGAGTAACTGGGCTTCATACGGATGGTGTTGATGTGGCAGAAACGGATGTAGTATTTGCATGTCCGGGCAGAAGTTTTGATGTCAGTGCATCTGATAGAGTAACTGGGCTTCAAACGGATGGTGGTGATGCGGTTGAAACATATGTAGAATTTGCAAGTCCTGACAGAAGTGTTGATGTCAATGCATCCCATAGAGTTAATGGGCTTCAAAGAACGCTTAATGTCGGGGAAGGTTCCATTCATCGTCTCAAAGTGAAGTTCGAGGACAATATGGCACCGAAAGAGTTCATTATAGACATTGATCTAAATAGCCCTCGGGAGTTTTGGTTAGGTCGTGAATTTCCGGATCGCGAGGATTTTAGAAGGTCTTTGGCAAAGTTTGCAATGTATACCAACTTCACTCTCGAGCACATACGAACAAGCCAGTTTATGGTAACTACACGCTGCAAGGATCGCGTTAGTCCATGGCGCATCCATGCGTCTATGATTGAGAGTGGCATGCGTTTTAAAGTCCGAAAATATAATCCAGTTCATAAATGTTCAAAGCCTTTGATGGGTACGGCACATCCGCAAGCATCGTCAAACCTAATTGCAGAGTACATTTTGGATAAAGTCCGCCTAAATAGTAGCATTAAACCGAAAGAGATAATGGATGATTTTCAGATGGAGTTTGGAGTTACCATATCATATAGGAAGGCACACATCGCCAAAGACATTGCACTTCCCATCGTTCTAGGCTCGTATGAAGATTCATTCAAGATGCTCCCTTTATACTACGCCGAGTTGACAATGACAAATCCAGGCACCGTGACGAACATCTGCACTACAGATGATGGCAGACTCAAAAGGTTTTACTGGGCCTTTGGGCAATGCATACAATCCTTCACTTCAAAATGTATGAGACGTTGGCATTTGGAAATGTCCTTCCCGTTACTAGTGGACCATCGATAGGCAGTCCATAGATGTATACGACGTCTTCCAACGTGACTGTGGCTTCGCCGGTCGGCAAATGAAATGTGTTGGTTTTTGGCCTCTAACGTTCCACCAGCCCCGTAAGGAGGGCGTGGTCAATTTTCATGTAGTCTATATCTGAAAGATGAGATAAACCAACATCCCTCACAATGTCTTTCTGCTTATTCGTTAGAACCCATATTTTCTTATTCGGGTTCGTATTAATGCATTGATAAGGGCCGGGTTCGACACCATCCATTATGGCCTTAGAGACACGTGAGTCTTGCTCATAGAACAGTTCTCCCCCTTCATCGTTTCTGTGTCCTTTAGCCATTTGCGCATTTTGGAAAATGTAACTATCACATAGGACGTATATTGAAAAAATCAGTGCAATATAACACATGCATATAACTCTAGTGAGGCAAAATGGTGTGCAAAGGTACATGGTCTTCTTCAGGAAACATAGTGAGACTCAAATTTAGAGTAACTATATCCATAGAAGTTTCGCATCCAAGAGCATTAGCAGGATAGAGAAGTGTAAAGCATCAATATAGAAAAATCTCTAAACATTGCATTCTCAATTTTCAGACTAAGGAGGAATCTCAGATGCTACATGGTTTTAATGAAAGAGAATACTGGGAGAAGCTAGCAAACCAATTCACATGTTTGACATGCACCCTCAAGACTATAAAGATCACCGGCTATATTGGGCAAGAAACAGAATTATCAGATGATAGTGGCAACATGCTTACAAAAGTTCTTCAGAAAATAGATAACAAAATAAAGTTCGTGAGGTTTTTGCTGAGAAATGTAAAGGTTTTAGAGGAGATGAGAATTCATATTGATAAGCCCCATTTTGTGAAGGAGGAAGAATGGCCAGAGCTGGCGCAGAAAGTAGCTCAAGACGTGGAGGATAAGATTAAATTGAGTAGTGGTACACCAGTAGATATCTTATTTAAGTAGAGCACTGGAGTTCTTTCCCTGTTTCAGTTTGTTGGTACTCTTATTGCTTAAGGGTTGTTTGATTTCCTGGATATGAAAGGAAAAACTATCATCTTTTGGATTAAGTAATGCAGGTTAAATTTTATAGCAGGACATCTTTATTTCTTTTGGATTAAGTAATGCAGGTTAGATTTTATAGCAGGACATCTTTATTTCTGTTGTTATCTGATTGCTTTTGGGAAATAAAGTTTACAGGGAATTATTATAACTCCTTGTCTTTTATATTCTTTAGTTGCAAGTTTTGTACTTGTAGCACACATGCATATGCAGATGATACAAGCTGATCATCATCTTCAGCAGCCTCCCTTTCCTTGATGGATCATTGCATAGATATTCTACCCATTTAAGTGGGTGGTTTTTGAGAGAAAGTGGATAGTTCAGATAGGCCAGCTGAAGTTATATTGACCACATATCAATCTCTTCTTTAAATAGGAAAATTTGACATGACCATGCATGTTATATTCATGGTTGTGACTTCCCTTATCCTTCACTTTTATATGGAAAATCTATGTCCTTGCCATAAATGGGCATCATGGGTCATGACTAGGACAAATGAAAATATTTTTCAAGCTTTGTGGCTTAACTTTATTGTTGTGGTTTTAGATTTGGTTTCTTAATAAAGCATCCCATGTTTATACACAATCAAAAGAAAAAACTCATCCATATCAACCAGAAAAAGATGAAAAAAGAAAAGGTATGAAGAAGTTCAGATTCCAGGGACTGCGACTAATTGTTTTAAATATAAAACAACCAAAGAAGAGGCAATTCTGCAAGGTCCAAATTCATTCATTACACAGGAATATATACAGAAGAAAGCAGCGAAAACATAACAAACATTAAACAGAAGAACACATGTTAAACAATATAACACATGTTGCACAAAAATGTCAAATGGCCTATCAAGCATTATAACGAACACTTGACATACAGATTTCATTTCAGCATGTTAATAAAGTACACAAGGGCTTAGAGCACAATACAAATCGAAATACATTTTCAACCCATCCAATGTTAATACAATACATAACTTAAACTCATTGTTCATAGATATAACAAGATGAACGTCAACGCAAAGAGAGAGAAAGAGAGTAACAGAGAGAGCCAAATGCCACCAGCCATTTGCACCAAACATATATATAACAAGATGAACGTCATTAATCATAGAAAACCAAATGCCACCAGCCATTTACACCAAACAATTGATTTGAAGCCATTAATCCAAAAAAACACACAACCAAACGGCAGATCAAACGAAAAAATGGTGATGGAACTCCCAACAAATGGTACAGATAAACACACCTACTTCGAATAGATGAGCGATATCGGAATGAGGGTGGTAGAGAAGGGAGAAGAGAGCACAGAAGGCAGGGGGCAGCGGCTTCGTCGCAGGGTGGGAGGGAAGGAGAAAAGGGAAAAAATGAGAGCGAATGAGGGAGGCTAGGGTTAAATGGGTTTGACGAAGAATGACGCTAGCGTCGTATATCAATATTCCCAAGCGACGCTAGCGTCGCTTCTTCCTAAATTAAAAAAAAAATGAAACAATGCATAACGGACCACGTTTGTGCATAAAGTAATAGTATACATTTTCTCGTGCAACGTGCAAATATTGTGCATTTTCCGGTAAAATCCTCTTTATAATAGAAAAATAAAAATAAAATATAAATTATTCATGTTTTTTGATATGAATATTGAGAAAAAAAATGAAAATTGTGCTACAAACCGAAACTGACCAAAATGGACTGGAATGGACAACTGAAATGGACCTAAATGACTAGAATTCAAACTGAATTTTTTTGCCCCCACACCATTTCGGCTGAAGGACCGGAACAAAAAACTCCGGCCATTCCGGCCGAAATGAAACGGAATTGACTACTATGATCTTGGGTGTTACATAAACGTAACATATATACACAAATGCACACACACACGCATCCAAACACAAATGTATGGGATACAAGAGTAACATCTTATTCTGCATCAGTCCCTTGTGATTCCCTTGATCCCTAATAGCCTTTGTTGGATTTGGAAACCACGCCACCCCTCCATATTAACTTGCACCAATCCGTTGATTTCAATCATCAGGTGGGCTCCATAGGGTTCTTACCCATGAGTTTATGACCTCCATGGATTGATGGATCGGGATGTGAAAGACTTTGACACGCGGCCGAACATTTGTAGCGTTCCCGATGGTGGGAAGACTCGGCGGATCTCCTACGTCTGGATCTAAGAAAGATTCAATGTGTGTCTCAGTAAGGGCGCCCATCTCCCTTATATAGTGATCTTGAGGAGTCATGCTTGTTAGAGTCCTCTTTTGCCAAGAAACCCCGATCTATGAAGACCCATATCTTATCTACAATAGATAAAATCTTCCGATTATAGCGGGACTTTGTCTCTATTGGCAACCGCCAACATGGGAGCCGTGGCATGTGGGCTACACGATTTCCAACAATCTCCTACTTGGTACATATGCCACGTACGATATAGCAATATTTATCTTTTCAACCTTCTCCTTTATAAAATGATATTTTATCTTAACATGTTTTGATCGGTTGTTCAATTTATGCTCATTCACCATAGAGATGGCCGATGCGCTATCACGTTCATTGGGACAGTCTTTTTTTCCTTGATCACATCTAAATCAAATATAAAGTATTTTAACCAAAGAGACTCCTGAACTGTTGTACTGTAGGCTTTATACTCTACTTCGATTGTTGACATAGCTGTTGAGGTATGTTTCTTCCTACCCCAAGAAACAACACCACCTCCTTCGAGGGTAAACACATAACCGGTTGTGGATTTTCTTTGGTCTAAATCACCGGCCCAATTAGCATCTGAGTACCCGCATAGCTTCAGGCCATCCCCATGAAACACAAGTGAAGTTTCACGGTTCCTTTGATGTAATGCAGAATCCTCTTAGTTGCGTACTAATGTGGTAACCTTGGGTTACTTAGGAATCTGCTCATATGACCCATGGCGAATGCAAAATGTGGTCTCATGCACAACATCACATACATGAAGCTTCCCACAATTTGTGCGTAAGTCTTTTTTTTTTTTCATCATTACCTTATTTTGCTCATTTGTGGGCCCTTGATCACTGGACAATTTTAGTCTCTTACAGATGGGGGTACCCATTGTCTTGCACGATCATATCAAACCGTATCATTATATTTTCTAAATACGATTCCTTTGATAAAGTCAACAACCGATTTGGTCGATAACATGTTATCTTTATTCCAAGCACGTACCTTGCATCACCCATGCCTTTCACTTTGAATTTGGACTTTAACCATTGTTTGGCCTCTTTGATGGCTTCCAGTTCGTTACCAGCGATCAAAATGTCATCCACATATAAGGACAAGAATAAGAAAAACTACCTCCATTGCGTTTAATATAGAAATATGTGTCTGCACTATTGAGGACAAATCTTATTTCACCTATGGCCTAGTGAGATTTCTTATACCATTGTCTTAAGGCTTGTTTTAGTCCATACAATGCCCTTTTAAGTTTGCATACCTTGTCCTCGTGACCTTGCACTACAAAATCTCGGGTTTTTTCATATATATTTCCTCCTCTAATTCACTGTTTAGAAAAGTTGTTTTTCAATCCAACCGGTGCAACTCTAGGTCACGACATGCCACCATTGCCGCTAAGATTCTTTTGGATTGGAACTTTAGGGCTGGAGAGAATGTCGCATCGTAATCTATTCCTTCCACTTGTGTGAATCCTTTAGCTACCAAACTTGCCTTATATTTTTCTAAGGATCCACCCTACTTGAACTTTTTCTTAAGCACTCATTTACATCTAATGGCTTTTTAATCTTTGGGTAGATCGACTAACTGCCATACTTGGTTCTTATCAATTGATTATATCTCCTCTCTTATAGAATCTAGCTAATTCTGCGCATCATGCATATTGACCGCTTGAGAGTAGGATGTCGGATCCAAATCCTCCACGGTTTCCATTAAATTGCAATAATCCTTTAGATATGCCGGTTGTTTCCTTGTCAAGAACTTTACCTATTAAGTTGAAAACTGTTCTTCCTCAAGTGGGACCTGGCCAGGGCTTTCATCTCCAACGATGCTTATGTCGGAACCTCCACTTGCTAGAAAACCCTTATCCTTAGAGATCTCATACAATTCCACATGTCGTGGTTTATCTCTAGGATTAATCGTCGGATCCTCAAGAAAAAATACATCCTGACATTCCATGATTATTCGATTATCGTGATCATACACACGATATCCCTTAGAATGTAATGGGTAACCAACGAATGAACAATTCATCTTTAGTTTTTTTTTTTTTTTTTATTATTGTAGTTTAAGTCTCTCTTGTGGTGGTAACGGGACATGTACCAGGCATCTCAAAACTCTCACATGTTCTAATTTTGGTTTGGCTCCAGTCTATAACTCATATGGGGTCTTGGGCACATTCTTGAAGGGTATTCTATTTAGAATGTATTGTGTCATATTCAATGCCTCTCCCCACAAAAATAGCTGAAGTCGCGCATTGCTCCTCATGCACCTAACCATATCCATTAAGGTACGACTTCTCCTTTTGACCACGCCACTTTGTTGTGGGGAAAACTGAATTGCATGCTCATGTATGACTCCCTCATGCACACAATATTCTTTGAATAGTTTTGAGGTGTACTCACCCCCTATCAAATTTGATCCGTTTATTTTTTTTTTCCCAATTGGTTATGGACTTTAGTAGCATATGTTTGAAAATTTTTAATGCTTCATGTTTGTTTCTTTTATCAAACACACAACCATATATGCTGTTGTAATCAATAAATGTAATGAAGTATTCCTCCCCTCTGAGTTTGGACATTTAATGGTCCATAAATATCGTAATGAATTATATTTAGGGTATCTACACTTCTAGTTCCACTTTACCTAAGTCTGGTAAGAGTCCATCCTTAACCATTGTATTTATTCTGCTTTTATTAATGTGGCCCAATCGTATATGCCATAATATTGCCAAACCACCATGCACACATTTACACACACACGCGCGCGCATGAATAATCAAAAATAAACTTCATTCCATTATCAATAGTGTTTGGCAAGTACAATTTCTCATGAAGCGAACCAAAAACTAAGACCTCAACGCGCATTCCAATGGTAACTTTGTTCTTCCTGAATTTGACTTCGAATCCATTCAATGTCAGCTGGCTAACGGAGATGGTGCTCCTTCTCATGGCGGGAGCAAAAAACACATTAGAGAGGTATCTGGATTTTCCTGTTGGTAAGGGAATTTTGACTTTCGTTACTCCCAACACATCTGAGAACATTTCATTCTCCATTTATATGCTTTGTTCCCTTGGTTTCATCTCCTTGAATTTGATAAATCTAGCCTTGTCCTCAATATGTGTCAAGTGGCTCCCGAGTCGATCCACCAGTTTTTCTCATTAGTGTTCTCCATCATGGACTCCATGACTATTTTGACATAATCATTTTGTCCTTTGGTCACCTTGCTCTGATGGTCATTCTCACCCTTTCTCTTCTTGCATTATGAATGAAAATATCTAGGTTTTCCGCAATTGAAGCAAACCCCAGACTTTGGTCCTTTTCTTTTTTGATTGCCTAATTTCTTTGTTTTTCACTTTGATGATTGACACACCAACATTAGTTTTTGTATGGCCAATCAGAACAAAATTTGCTAATGTTGTGTCTCAAGCGGCTCAACATCGTCCTTTAGCGAGTAATTTTGTAGTTAGGGAGACTCATCAAGGTGGGAGACTCATCAACGAGTACATCTTTTGGTATTTTTGGTCCATCTCTCTCCATAAGGCAGCTGAATTACTATGCCTGGCTGGCATCTCATTAATGTGATCTTTGATTGATGTCTCTTCAGGCATTTTGTAGTTGGCATATGCACTAGAAGCCTTTATGAAGTGAGACTTTGCATATTCACATATCACTTTTGTTGTGGCGAATAACTCAAATTGTTTCACGAGATCTATGCATATGGATCCAAGCAATGAGAGTCTGCTGATTTATTATCATACTCCCGCTAATAATATATTTCCCTCTCTTATGCAATAGATTTATTAGTGGGTTTAACGGGTGGGTTGAATTCAATAATGGGTCTTGGTCTAGGTCGAGTATGGCTTTGCCCAAAACTATCCTATTTGCAACCCTACCACCAAGCGTAACTCTTTTGAGACTTGTCCATATAAGGATAAGAGAGCTCTATGGTTGGACATTCTCTATCCCCATATATAAGACAAGAGACGAAGAGATCCGCGGAGCTTCCCAATCACAGGAACACACATGGATCTCTAACCGTGTCTCGGAGTCTTTGCATCCAAATCCATAATAATTTACCATAACTAGTAAAATAAAAAAAAATAATCTTGATGGGAGGAAACTACTCTTCTTTCAAAAGAATGTTGTATAAAGATAAAATGGTAATTGCTACAACAAGAAAGCCGAAAAGTATTTATGCTACCTCTATTAAAGCCTTGAGGTTTTAGGTAGGAATGGTTAACCAAGGAAACCTTCTAGGTTTTGGTAGAAAGGGTTATCTAAAAAACTTAAAGCTAACCATCCCTACCAAAACCAGGCAGCTCTCTATGATAGCCTTGAGGTTTTGGTAGCATCAGTCCCTTGTGTGTAGCCCACCCCTCAACAATCCCCCTCAGGTGGAACCCGGTCTATACATTTTGGCAATTCACATTTTTCCCATGCTGATTCATTCCTCCTAGGATACAAACTTGAACAACTCGACGCTAGGGAAAAAAATAGCATTGACGCAGTTCCACCTTATGAGAAATGTTGAACACAATTAGATTCCATCTGAAGGGAAGTATTAAAAAGTATCTCCACCACCTCTACTAAAGCCCCGAGGTTTTGGTAAGAATGGTTAGCTGAAAAAACTTAAAAAGCACAAAGTAGTAATAATAAAAACTGAAGATGACTACATCTTAATATTGTGGATAATCTATTGAAACAAGAAACATATAACTTGAACAACCAAGCAAATCACCATATGCCCTCTCCAAAGACATTCAATTGTCCTGCAATTAGGATACAATCAAATACATTCAACTTCAAATAAAAAGCTAGATCCATCATTAAAATCTCATTATCCAAAATCAATGCTTATGAATATTGACTTTGATTTTATAAAAAATAATAAAGAAAATAAAAAATAAAAATAAAATAACTACCTTCCTAGAATCAAGGAAGCTAGTAGTGATAACTATTGAAGGAGCGCGATTATTTATATTGAGTGTGACTGTAAACACGACTTCTTATATATTTTTTAGTATTTTATTTATCAATTTTTTTTTGTATATATCCTTAAGGTTTCTAAGATTTGTCAGTAGGTCCCTGAGGTTTTAGTATTTGCAAATAAGCCTTTGCAATTTCATTTTAATACCTTCTATGTCCCTAAAAGCAATAGCGTTCCAACCGCGATAGGTTTTTTGAGTGAAATGACACTTTTGCTCATCTATTTTCTCATTATATGCATAATTCCAAAAGCTTGGACTTATTTTTTTTTATAAAGCATGTAACATTAACAATCACACTTGGTGGGAGAGAATAACCTTACATAAATCCAATTTTATCAATACACGGCTCATTTCAAAAATTCCAAATCGATCATAATGACAATCAACACATGTACTTATAATCAGTTATGATTTATCCAATCCATACATAACCCACCGTTGGATTGATGAAAATTTCAAAATACATGATTAGGCTTCATGTGCATGTGAGAGTTATTGAGAGAAAACATTGAGACATAAGATAAAATAATGGTGCTTTTGTAAATTGTAATATACTCATTTTTGTTTAATGGATGTAAGAGCAAAGATGTATTATATAAAAATCCAACACAAACCTCACAGTGGTTGCCCATATTCTCATTAGGAAAATTGATTTTGGGGATATGAAAGGTATTAAAATGAAAAATCAGGACCTCAGGGGACTATTCACATATCCTAGAAACCTTAGGGAGGATATACAAAAAGAGGATTTTACTTGAAAAATCCTCTTAGATTGAGTGGAGACCAAAAAGGATCCAATGTATAGTTATCCACCCTAGTGTCCTAGGGGCCCTTTTTAGACTTGTTTAAAATAATTTTCTAAGCTGTTATGAGATATGGATCTTGGGTGGATGCCCACTTAAGATGAGTTAGGGTTAGAATTAGGGTTCCTCTCTTTTGAGGTTACTTTGCCTATAAATAAGCTTCTCCCCTTGTATTTATACACATATAATGAGATAAGAGAAAACTCTCTCTCTCTCTCTCTCTCTCTCTTTTCCCTCTAATCTTCTTTCTCTTGGTCTCTCTCTTTTCTAACACGTTATTAGCACGAACCGTGTGTGGGTTTATTTTTGGTTTCTTCATTTTTCTTTGATTTTCTACAACAAATCGTGTGTGGGTTTGTTTTGTTTGCTTTGTGCGACGACTACTATTTTAAAACTTTGACTACTGTTTTAAAACTTTCACTGTGTGCCTTTTCATTTGCAATTTTTTGTTTCAAACATCTCCTCTTAGTTTGCGTGTATAATCAAAGGACCCTTTGGTTTTGGTTTTTCTGCCACATTTCTTTTTTGTTTTTGTTTCAAACATCTCCTCTCAATTTGCGTGTATAATAAAGAACCCTTTTGGTTTTGGTTTTCTGCCACGTTTTTTGGTTTTGTTTCATACTATTTTGCCTTGGTTTGCATGCATATCCAAATAGTGTTTTTCCTATCTTGCCTCTCGGTTTGCGTAAAAGGAAACCATTCTTTGTTTTTTTTTTTTTTGTTTTTGGTTTTCTGTTTTTTGACTTGAGTGCAAAAACAAAGCATATTCTGTTTGTCAAAGACAACGAGAGTTCTCGGTCCTGATCTCCCCGGTTAATAGAATTTTTGACCGGCTACAACTTCTTCATCCGAACTTCAATCAAGGAACGGGTTGGTTTTGCAGATTCGTGGCAACGAGCATTACGTAATAAGCAAAAAAAAATCAGCATTTCAAGGGTCAGAAAATTTTTTTCCTAGACTGCAATCACGGTAAGTGGTATCTAAACCATAGTTCAAATCCAATCTATTAGAATGCATAAAATTAGTTTATGATACTTATTTACTATAATTATAGTGTTTGGTTACTGTTTATTTTCCTGCACGATTTTCTTTTTTTTAATTTAAATTTATCAATACTATGAATGGATTGCAAAATAGAACTAGAAGTTCTAAATCTAAACTTGAAGTTCACCGGTCTATGGACCAGCAGTCTTAGAAGTTGAAATACTGATATGAACTTGTAGATTCATATCCATAAATCGAAACTTGAAGTTTTTTTTATTCAAAAGTCCAGCCATGAAATTAAATAGTAAAATTTGACAGAAGCAGAAGTTCCGATCACCAGAAGTTTTATGTCAAACCTGAAGCTTTGGCATAACCTAAATCAAGCCTGAAGTCTTGATAGAACTAGCAGTTCTGATTCTCAAAGTTAAGAACCTCATGTTCTAATTTTTCATTGGCCAAAATTTTTTTTTGTCATGTTTAAATTTCTTCCTTAATTACTTCTGGTGTTAAGATTTCATTATTTTTTTCCTTTTTACTTTATTGATTATCTGTACATGGTTAACTTAATATATATTTCCTATTACAGTTCTTGCATGATGTCAAATATGGCTAAAATTAGTTTTAAAGCACTTAATATAAATGGGGACAATTACTTATCTTGGTATTTGGATGCTAAAATCCACTTGCAATCTAATAAACTAAGAGACACCATAAAAGAAGGTAACAAGATGTCCCCAGAGGAAAGGGCGTTAGCCCTCATCTTCCTGCGCCATCACATATATGAAGACCTAAAAAATGAATACTTTACTGAGGAAGACTCAGCATGCCTATGAAAATCCCTGAAGGATAGGTATGATCACCAGAAGGTAGTCATACTACCAGCTGTCCAGAATGAATGGTTAAACCTGAGGTTACAGGATTATAAAATAGAATTTGAATACAACTCCGCCCTCTTCAATATTATTTCCTGATTAAGACTATGTGGTGAAAAGATTTCGGAAGAGCAGATGTTGGAGAAAACATTATCCACTTTTCATGCATCGAATGTGCTCCTGCAGCAGCAGTATCAAGAACGACGTTTCTCTGAGTATTCAAAAATTATCTCCCGTCTCCTAGTCACTGAACAGAATTACATAATATTGATGAAAAATCACAACTCCAAACCAACTGGATCTTCGGCAGTTCCTGAAGCAAATGCCAATTTTAGCTCAAAAAAAGGTAGAGGAAGGGGGAATGGAAGACATAACTTCTCCAGACGAGGTGGTTTTAAAGGTCCCCTCCCAAAATTCAAAAATTATCAGAAGTGGTCTGCCTCTTAGCATAAAAACAACTAGAATCCACCGGCTAATCCTACCCACCGTCCTGATGACACATGCCACAGATGTGGAAGAAGTGAGCACTGGTCATGCACTTGTTGTGCACCAAAGGAAGTGTCGGAACAATATAAAGCATATAAAGCCTATGTTCATTTAGCAGAGAAAAATGATCTGGAAGGCTAGAATTAGAATACAATGACACAGAGAGGCCTCCAATTAACATTATAAACTTGGAGACTTGAGACTTCTTTGAGGATGAGGACAACCAACCTCTGGATAATGAGGCATTTAACACTCACTTGGGAGCGCCCTTTGGCATGGTCTAGAAGACCAATAATTCTTTGAACTTTCACAAACTTGATTTTTTAGTTCATTTGAGATGTATATTTCTTAGACCTTTCCTTTATGATGGGGATCTTTATTTTTCATTCATGTCATAATTTATGGTGAATGGTTTAATTATTTTGGTTTTATCATGTTATTGCATAGTTATATTAATTTATCATTTAAGGTGTGAATCATGGAACTGAGGACAATTTGGTAGATAGTACCATAACACACACCATTCTGAAAAATCAAAATTTTTTCTCAGAATTTCTTTTCATTCCACGAAAGGTATCCACCATAGCTGGACCTATGCAAATAATTGAAGGCTCCGGAAGAGCCCATATGATGAGGCAATACTCCCGCCGTTCCTAAAGAACGTATTGTTCCTGTAGAATAACCCGTTCTTAAAGAATGGAGAAAACTAACATAGAATACTTCCAGTCTGTCTCATCTAGATCCATCTACTTTACAATGTGAAAATGAAGTACGCAAGAAGCGTGGCAGCCCTATAGGTTTAAAGGACTCAGTTCTGCGAAAAAAAAGAAATGAACAATCATCATCATGTCCTCCCGAAGAGGCACGTAACCCTCCTGAAGAGCTTCCTCCTGAAGTGGCAAGTAACGCTTTTAAAGGGGTTCCTCCCGAAGAGGCACGTAAAGCTCCTGAAGAGGTTCCTCCCAAAAAGGCAAGTAACTCTCCTGAAGACGTTCCTCCCGAAGAGGCAGCTAACGCTCCTAAAGAGGTTATGATAAAATCCGTTCTCTCTAAAATAATAGAAGTCCTTGATGAGACTTTGGAAGCCCATGAAAAGGCACTAATATAGGATAATGAAGAGATCTTTATACTTCATAATTATTCAAGAGAGAGATCAAATAGAAATGATGATGATGATTGGGACACAGAACAATGTTCTATAAATTCCGGAAGGATTTCCTTCAACTGAAGCAAAGCCAAGGAGTACGTACTCAATTCAATTAAGGAACTGGATTAGTATTCAACACATCCTATGATATTTGCATGGAACAACTAATTTAGGAATATTTTATTTTTATGATCGTAGAGATTTTAGTTTTGTAGGATGTGCAGATTCAGGTTATCTCTTTGATCCTCATAAGGGTCAATCACAGACAGGTTATGTGTTTTTTAATGGTAATGCCGCCATTTCTTGGTGTTCTACTAAACACACTTTGATAGCTAATTCCTCCAACCATGCTGAGATTTTGGCTTTTTATAAAGCCAGTAGGGAATGTGTATGGCTAAGATCTTTCATTCAGCATGTTCGTAGTTCTGTCAATTACCATATATTGCAGGTATCCTGACTATTATCTATGAAGATAATGAAACATGCATAAAGCAATTTCAAGAAGGTTTCATTAAAGGAGACAAGATTAAACATATAGCACCGAAGTTTTTTTCTTCACTCATGAACTTCAGAAGAACAATGAAATTGAAGTCAAGCAAGTTTGTTCAAAGTAAGTTTGTTCAAGTAACAATCTGGCTGATCTATTTACTAAATCTTTGCCAAAATTAGTATTCAGAAGTTGGTATATGAGATTGGAATGCGTAGAGTTCATCAAACTATGTGATGGTTGCTATCATCAAGGGGAGTGTTTTATCAAGAAGCATCCAAAAGTACGTTATCTAGGATATTTGTGCGCTGTACTCTTTTTCCTTTTCTAGGTTTTATCACACTGGTTTTCCTAGTTAAGGTTTTAATGGGCAGCATTATGCACGTCCAACACCAGTTCAATGATCTTGAAGAATGTTATACTTGTTTTCTCTTCGCTTTGTTTTTTTTCCACTGGGTTTTTCCTTAGCAAGGTTTTTAATGAGGCAACTGTCATTGAATATATAGTGGCCATCCAAGGGGGAGTGTTATGAGATATGGATCTTGGGTGGATGCCCACTTAAGATGAGTTAGGGTTAGAATTAGGGTTCCTCTTTTATGAGGTTACTTTGCCTATAATTAGGCTTTCCCCTTGTATTTGTACACATATAATGAGATAATAGAAAACTCTCTTTTTTCCCTCTAATATTCTCTCTTGGTCTCTCTCTTTTCTAACATAAGCGAGGATATCCCTGCTCCTGTGTTAATTAAAACCCACGCAAATCTCTACCTCTCCATGAGTTTTCTTTTTCTTCTTCCTCTCATTCTTCCTTTTATCTTCAACCTCTGCTCTCCTCCATCAATGGCGAGCACTGGCCTCTACAAAAGTGACCCTGTGTTACTTCTGTTCCCTCCCTCTTTCTCCCTCAACCATAGCCATTCCCAACTCCCCTACACCAAATCAAAATTCTTTGTCTGACTTAATAATGAATTTGTAGTGCAATTCTCCCAACAAATGGAATTTCCTTTTACTTAAGACTTTTTAAATCCTTTTAATTAGTTTGAGAGGCACTGATAAAGATTGAGATGGAAGAAGAAAAAAATAGTACTCGACGTGATATTCCCTGCCTGGCACATACATTTAGCATACTCAGTTAAGGAGGGATATCCCCACCCAGCATAATCAAAACACTTAGTTAGGTGAGTGTTTAAATTTTGATGCGCAGGGATTTCCCTGCCCACTCGTGAAAGTCTGAACAGGGATATCCCCGCTCACCAAAAAGGCATTAAAATGATAAAACAGTGGTATCTCCTCTCATGTATAAATCAGTGGGGATATCGCCTCTCAACGAAAATGCGGGAAAAAGGATTAAAAAGTGCAGGAGGACCGTATGGTCGGTATTAAAATTTGAAGGCCTTTTTTGTCTTTAATGGGTCTAGGGTATTTTCCCGTAAAATCCTCTAAAAAAACTGCTTATTAGTCCTTTTTTTTTTAGAAACTCGAGTGTGTGGGCATGCCTGCGCTGATCACAGGTTACTTATCTCTGCATTTATAAGTGGGAGCAATTTAACCTCGGCAGTGTGGGGGCAACCAAACCATGAGGCAGTCTCTTAATATTTCCCGCCAGGCTTTGACCTTCAAAACAGAACCCAGACCATTCAATCCTCCTGGCGTTAAAAACTACCCTAGAAAAATGGATCTCTTTAATCTTCCTATCGCACCTTCTCAATTTCCACACCATCTTATTCTTTCTCAATCTCCCCAAAACCTGTTGCATTCCACCTCCCATCGAGTCACACAAGGAAAAAGAAAAACAAACAAACAAAATCCACAAAAGGAATCACCTTCTTGACAGGAAATCCCATAACCGTTGCTTTCAATCTCTAAACCTCGATCATTGGAGAGATGTATTTCATCTCTTTCTCCATTTCTCTCTCTTGAGTCATATCCCTTCTCCCATATCTATCTAGGTCTCATTAGTGATATGGTTCTTTTTTGTTCCTTCTCCTGTATTACTTAATGCATCCCATTTCTACAATGGTTCAAGCCCTCCAATGCAATTACAGTGTTGATAAAAGGTTAAGTTTTAGTGGAAGATGTGTGATTTTCCAGGGCACTAGACATGGAGCATGATATTGGAGAGTGGCTGGAGTGGTGATTGGGCTTATAATGGAGAACCAAAAGATCGGTTAGGTCCTTGGACGGGCAGAGAAGGGTGCACAGCCTAAGTCGTGTTTGAGCAAGGAGGGTGGCCCTGTAGGCAAAGAGCGGCACCTGTCGGGCAAGTCATGTTTTTCTCTTGCATGCATTATATTCGTACTTCACGTACAAATGCGACTTATTTTGCTTGAAAGATATATCACCACCACCACCACCACCACCACCATGTTAACTTTATTCCATCTATCTATGGCCAGTTTAAAGAGTTAAACTAATTAACTACATAGAAACTATATCATCTTTTTTTTTTTATATTTAACTTTATGATGTTATATGTCTATATATATAAATAGAGAGAGAGAGAGAGAGATGATGGGGTATCTAAGAAAAGTTTATAGGGCCTACCTAGATGTGTGCCAACCTTGAAGGGCAAAGGGGATTGAGAAATCTTGATGGAGCTAGGTATGTGCAAAAAATCGGTTCCATCCAATCATCCTTGGCCTTTCATCTTAACCATCAACCTTAACAATTATCTTAGTCGTTGCTAACGTGAATGATTAAGATGAAAGACATAGGATGATCAAATAGGGCTAATTTTTTGCATATACCAAGCTCCATCAAGATCTCTCAATCCCCCACGCCCTTCATGGTTGACACACATTTAGCTGGGCCCAAAACTTTTCTCACATATGGCATCATCTTGCTAGACTGTCTATATATATATATATATATATATATATATATATATATATAAGGAAATGCTCCCATGAGAGATGCTCTCACCTTACTATGAGAGATAAGGTTGGGGCCGTCACATCCATATTTAATGCCAACGATTTAAATATGAGAGATATCTCTCATAAGAGCATCTCACATGTATATATATATATATGTATATATATATATATCCCTATATATATGACACTACAAAACTCCCCGGGCGTTTTTCTAAAAACAAACGCCCCTCTTTTAGCCAATAAAAGTGTGACACGTGTCATCAGTGATATACATATCCGATTCTCTCTCTTAAATATTATCCCAAAAAGGTGATCTCTTAAAATACTAACAAATCATTGGCTATTGATAGGGGCAGAAACTCCCCTTTTGAGATATGAGAGTTTTTGAAAATTTCCCCACTATATGATATATATATATATATATATGGAGTGCTCCTATGAGAGATGCTCTCACCTTACTATGAGAGATAAGGTGGGGGCCCTCACATCCATATCCAATCCCAACAACTTAAATGTGAGGGCCCCCATTCCTATCTCTCATAGTAAGGTGAGAGGTGTTCTCATAGTAGCATATCTCATATATGTATATATATATTCAACTAAGAAGTACCTTTCACAGATGGCATTATGGTGTTTTAATGTGGTGTGATGGGCTTGTGGTGTTATGGGTGCGTTGAACTAACCAAGGGCCCACATGGGCTCGTGAAAATCATGATGGAGGCGAGGATGAGAAGGTCTTAATTAGACATATCATTGTGATAAATATCAACCCCATTAGATTGTAAGAAGACCTTGATCTATGACCTCGATCTTCATGGTTTTACAAGGTATCTTTTTTTTTTTTTTTTTTTCAATCCGACAGTGAGTAACGGTAGGATGAGTATCAAATTTGGGCTTGTAGCATATCATGGGCGGGGTGGGGGATTGAAAGATCTGTTGAACAAAAGCTTGTGCAACCTTTAAACAAGACATTGCATTTAAGCGTCTCTTTCCACTTTGGAAGCTTGGACAAACCATATGAAATTCAATTGCATACAGCTTGTAAGAAATTGTATTTGGTGATATAGATTTTTGTATGTGAGTTAGTCAGACCTTGGCCTTGAATTTTGTCCAGTCCTTTTGGAAGAACTACTTGTAATTCAAGTGCTAAATATCTCATGTGCTTCACCATCATATCGAGTTGAAGCGGCCATGGCCTTGGAATTTGCCTCTGTTTTATGATAAAATCATAGATGATAGTCAATCGAACCATAAAGTATTACCTTTCAAGTATCATTCTTCTTTGTCGTTGGACCCATCTCCATCAATTATACTGCCTAAATGTGCAGCACACAGAGAATAATGCTTGCATTTTCATACAAAATACATTGATATATAGGCCTGAAAACTGTCAAGTTTTTACATGGCTATTTGTATGACCATTTTGCACCCAAAAGGATTCAGAGTTTTTGCCCATTTATTTTAGATACAGGGATGCTCTGTAATTTTCCCATGTTCATGTTTTTTATATAATTCTAGCATTTTTTTTAATGTTGATATTAGCTATAATTTCTTGGGTCCTGCATTCAGACATGGAGCTGATGAAGGAAAGGTTTGCAAAGCTGCTTCTGGGTGAAGATATGTCTGGTGGAGGGAAGGGTGTGTCATCTGCTTTGGTTTTGTCCAATGCTATTATTACCAACCTTGCAGGTTTTAGTGGACACTCTGTTAATTTCTATTGCATATAACTTTATTATTTACCTTTCTTTTAACCATTGGAAATAATTTAGTGAAAAAGAAAGACTATTTCTCAGTTACAGAAGGATGCAAGATAAAGGCTACTGGTTGCTGAATTTTCAAATTTGGCGGGGGCAAAGTGGCTTTGTAGTTTGTTGAGCCGCAATTTGGTGATTTGAATTCTAAACGACTTATCTGGGGAGCCCATTAAAGTGAGTGATGTTCTGAGAAACACCATCTGGAATTCTTACCCATACATTCATCGAATCTTTTACTCTCCAATATGGACCATTACCTAAACTCTCCATTTTCAGGCCAGAAACCGGACAATTAAAATCATCTGTTGGAAAAACTTCTTAGGCATTATACATCGATATGGATGTATCTCTAATTCAAAACTTTTTTTCATCTGTGTTTTAACTAAATGTTTTGTATAATGCCTTTTATCTATCTGTACGGACTCAAATTTGGAGAACCTTTCATTGACTGTTTCTGTTGTTCATTTCTAATCTTATGCAGCTTTTGTCTTAGGCGAGCAATGGTGCCTGGAACCCATGTCAGCTGAGAGGAAGGCAAGGTGGAGAAAAGAAGTTGACTGGCTTCTATCCGTTACAGATCATTTTGTTGAATTTGTTCCTTCCGAACAGAAAACAAAGGATGGAGTAAATATGGAGGTAAAAATAATATGATTTCATGTTCCCGTCCATTCTTAATATTTATATAGCTTCTATTTTGATAAACCCAGGTAATCCATGAAATTCATAACCTTATATGCACCTTTCTTGCACATTTAGATTTGAATTCCCTCAGAACCATGCTTATCTTACAGATAATGGTCACCCGTCAACGTGCAGATCTTCTAATGAACATCCCTGCACTGCGCAAGCTTGATGGCATGCTCATTGTAAGTTAATTTCTTTTCAAATGACTGTACAGTCTTGGTTCCAAGTCTACGTGTTTGTAGCATCCTTGTTCTTTGGTTATGTATAAAATGGGGTCCATAGTTTGGGACCCAGATGTTGCCTATAAAACGTCCATATTAGGAGAAGTTTTACAGTGTAGCTTTTCAATCTATAAACACCAAACAGAAGTCATGATTGACCTGTGTTTATTCTCATCAGATACATGGACTTTGATTTGTTTTTCTTTTCCTTGATTTCTTTTAAGTAATATTGTGAAATGTAGGAGTGCCTAGACAACTTCAAAGATTAGAATGAGTTCTGGTATGTGAAAAGAGATGCTAGGGAGGCTGAGAAAGGGAGAGCGCGGAAAGGTGACAAATGGTGGCTCCCTACTGTTAAGGTTGATGGGTTGGTGAAGCCTGATTTAGACTTTATTCAATTAGAAGGGCTTATCTGTAATTTTTCGGTTTAATCTGGACCATCTGTTATAAGGCCAGATCTGATGGTTGTGGGTGTCTAGAGGTTTTAGGGTTTCATATATTTATTTTGGGTGGTGAGAGTATTGTAATAAGAGGGTGATATTGAGAGAGAACAAGAGAGACAATGAGTGTTTGTACTCTTGTGGGAATCTCCAATAATAGTGAATAGCGTGAATCTCCCATGGACGTAGGCAATCTTGCTGAACCACGTAAATCCGTGTCTCGTGGATTGATTGTGTGATTGGTGGATTAATTGTCTCGTAGATCGTGTGTGTGTTTCCGATCCTAACAACTGGCAGAGCTAGAGCCAAGGTTTTTCTTAGGGCTTGGCGTTGCGCGCGATCACGATTGAGATTGGGTTTAATTCTCGAGAAGAGATCATCAGGACCTCTTGATTTTGCCACACAGCAGATCGACGGAAGAGAACCCATTGTAGAAACAAAAGTGGACCATGACTGCAGTTGGCTGATCTAATCGATCGAAGAAGACCGGATTCATTGCATCAGAGAAGAAGAAGACAGAGGTTCCGGGATCGTTGCTGGCTGTGCGTACCTGTGCCAGAACTACCACTATCGTCTCTCGTCGGCAGTGATTTGCCGTCGTCGAAGAGGGGTTCAGTTCCGTCGCTACAGCCGTCGCCCATCTTCAACTAGGTTCTGTTTTGCCGCCTCAGTCGTTACTGGAGAAGAAGGACGTCACAGCAGTCGTCGTTGCCTTGCCAGTCCTGTCGCTCACCGATCATCGTCGTAGAAGGGGAAGATGAGAAGGTGGTGCACTCCCCCTTTTCTCTGTTGCAGAGAATAGTTATCGAATAGGGAAGAAGACGACCCTGTTGGGTCTGATCCAGGTCAGGTCTAGCCCGCCCGCTCCAGGAGCCCAGCAGTAATTACAAGTCAGGTCTAGGTCAGTTCGACCTGACCCGTTTCACAGAAGCCCAGACGCATCCAGTCCCTGACGTCATCCGTTCGGTCAAGGAAGTTTGACTAGAATCAATGGCCAGATTTGTTTCTTGATTTTTGAAGCCATTCGGACTCAGAATTGCATTCCCTTTTTTTTTTTTTGTTGGATTTGTATCGACGAGATCTATATGGTACGGAACGGATTGACAATTTGACAGGCAGAGAAATTCGTCAAGTAGATTTAGCTTGGTTTGAGTGGGAGCCATGACGGATGACACAAAGCTCACAATTGAGAAGTTTAATGGCACAAACTTCGCATACTGGAAGATGCAGATTGAAGATCTCCTCTACTAAAAGAATTTCTACTTGCCACTTGGGGGAAAAGCCAAGAAACCTACAATAATGTCAGATGTAGTATGGGAGTACTCAACAGGAAAGCCTTAGGTACGGTTTGTCTCTCTCTATCAAAGTTTGTTACATTCAGTATATTAAAAGAGAAAACCACTAAAGATGTTATGGATGCCCTATCACGAATGTATGAAAAACCTTCCGCCTCAAATAAAGTTTTCTTGATGAGAAAGCTATTTAACATGAAGATGGTTGAAGGTGGGGTTGTTGCTGAATACCTGAATGAGTTTAACCGGTCATGAACTAGTTTCCTCAGTTAACGTACAATTCGAAGATGAAATTTGGGCTTTGTTGGTTTTATCTTCTTTACCAGACAGCTGGAATGGTATAGTTACATCATTGAGTAATTCTTCAGGATCAACCAAACTGAAATTTGATGATATTGTGAGTGCTATCCTCGATGAGGAAATTCGCAGGAAACCTTTAGGTGAATCATCAGGAAGTGCATTGAATGTGGAAAACAGAGTAAGATCATTTGAGAGAGCAAAACCGTGGAAGATCAAAATCAAGGAGCAAGTCAAGATCGTCAAAAGGCGGATTGAGTGTTGGAATTGTGGCAAGAAAGGACATTTGAAAAAGGATTGCAGAGCTCCACCAAAGAAAAACAAGCAAAAGAATGGTAATAAGGACAACAAAGCTTCCACAAATGTCGCACGTGATACTGTTCGAGATGCTTTAATTCTTGCTTTTGATTATAAATTTGAATCTTGGGTTATAAATTCTGGTGCGACCTTTCATGGTACTGCACATAACAAATATCTCAAGAATTATGTACAGGGTGAGTTTGGAAATGTTTATCTTGGTGATGATGAACCTTGTGACATAATTGATAAGGGAGCTGTTCAGATTAAATTACCAAATGGTGGTATATGGCAATTGAATGATGCCAGGCATGTACCTAGCCTGAAGAGAAACCTCATATCAGTTGGTCAGCTTGCTAGCTCTGGTCACGTAATTGTTTTTGCAAATGATTTTTGGAAAGTTACAAAAGGGAGTATGGTTATTGCTCGAGGTAAGAAAGAAGAAACTCTTTACTTGACTAACAACTACGAGTTCACTTGCAGTTGCAGATAAAGCCATTGACTCAAACACATGGCACTATAGACTCGGACACATGAGTGGGAAAGGGATGAAGACTCTTCATTCTAAAGGTAAGCTGGAAGGGCTCAAGTGATTGGACTTAAAGTTCTATGAAGACTGTGTTTTCGGAAAGCAGAAAAAAGTTACTTTCTCTAAAGTAAGCAGGCCACCGAAGTCAGAAAGGTTGGAACTAGTACACACGGATGTATCGGGGCAAACTCAGGTGCTTTCTCTTGGTGGATCTTCTTACTTTGTTACATTCCTTGATGATGCTACCAGAATATTATGGGTATATCCTATGAAACACAAGTCTGACGTGTTTGATGTTTTCAAGAAGTGGAAAGCTTTGGTTGAAAATGAAACATGTTTAAAACTGAAATGCCTAAGGTATGATAATGGGGAGAGTACTGCAGCAAATTTGAGGAATATTGAGCCAAAAAAGGCATTAAGTGAGAAAAGACCATTCCCAATACACCACAACAAAATGGTGTGGCAGAGCGTATGAACAGGGCAATTGTTGAGCATGCTAGGAGTATGAGGATACATGCTGGATTGCCCAAGCAGTTTTAGGCGGAAGCAGTGAATACTGCTGCATACTTGATCAATCGGGGGCCTTTAGTACCTTTGGATGGTGGACTATCGGAGGAAGTTTGGTCCGGAAAAGAGGTAAACCTTTCACACTTAAAAGTATTTGGTTGTATCTCTTCTGTTCATGTTGATGCTGAAAAAAGAGAGAAACTAGATTCTAAATCTAGGAAATGCATTTTCATTGGATACGATTCTGATGAGTTTGGTTACCGCTTTTGGGATGATGAAAATAGAAAAATCATTAGAAGCAGAAATGTACTATTCAACAAAAAAGTGATGCATAAAAACAAGGACAATGTGCAGGAGGACAACAATGAATATTTAGAACTAGATGACACTTCTGAAAATAATGTACCTGAAGTGCATGAAAATGAAAACCTGCAGGTGGACTCTCAAACACCTGCCCTGGTAAAAAGGTCATTTAGGACGCCTAAGCCTACTCAGCGTTATTAACCTTCTTTGTTTTACTTGTTGTTAACTGATGGTGGTGAGCCCATATGTTATGAAGAAGCATTGCAGATTGAAATTCGGACTAGGTGGGAACAAGCCATGGAAGATGAGATGCAATCTTTGTTATCAAATCAGACATGGGACTTAGTTTAGTTGCCTGAGGGAAAGAAAGCATTGCAAAACAAGTAGATGTACAAATTGAAGGAATAACATGATGGTAGCAGGCAATACAAAGCCAAATTATTGCAAAAGGCTTCCAGCAGAAGGTAGGTATTGATTACTCTGAGTTATTTTCTCCTGTGGTTAAATTGAACACAATTAGAAGTGTTTTGAGCATTATGGCGGTAGAAGATTTACATCTTGAGCAATTAGATGTGAAAACTGCGTTTCTCCATGGTAACTTGGAAGAAGACATCTATATGTATCAGCTACAGGGATATGCTGTACCAGGAAAGGAGGAAATGGTGTGTAAGCTCAAAAAGAGTTTATACGGTTTGAAGCAAGCCCTAAGACAATGGTATCTTAAATTTGACAGGTTTATGTACAATACAGGTTACATACGGTGTCATGCAGATCATTGTTGTTATTTCAAAAGTTTTGATGACTGTTACGTTATTTTACTCTTGTACGTAGACGATATGCTTGTTGCAAGTTCAAATATTAATGAAATAAACAATTTGAATAAATAGTTGTCACAGGAATTTGAAATGAAGGATTTGGATGCTGCATATCAAATTCTCAGCATGAGAATTAGCATAAACAAAAAAAATCGCACGTTGAAGTTGTCTCAGGCAGAATATGTTGAAAAGGTTCTAAACAGGTTTAACATGCAGAATGCTAAGCCAGTTAGCATTACACTAGCCATCCACTTCAAACTCTCGAAAGAGTTGTCTCCTAAGATAGAATAGGAGAAGGAGAACATGTCCAAGGTCCCATATGCTTCAGCTGTTGGCAGCTTGATGTATGCTATGGTTTGCATTAGACCAAACATTGCTCATGCAGTGGGAGTTGTAAGCAGATTTATGAGTAATCTTGGAAAAGAGCATTGGGAGGCAGTTAAGTGGATTCTCAGATATCTGAGAGGCACCACTAATGCATTATTGTGATGGCTATGTCGATTCGGATTTGGCAGGAGATCTTGATAAAATCAGAAGCACTACAAGATATGTCTTCACATTGGGTAGTGCGGCAATCAGTTGGAAGTCACAACTACAGGACGTCGTTGCACTTTCAACCATAAAAGTAGAGTATGTTGCCGATACAAAAGCTAGTAGGGAAATGATTTGGTTATAGGAGTTAATGGAAGAGTTGGGTAAGAAGCAAGAGCCCAGCAGGCTTTACAGTGAAAGTAAGAGTGCCATTCATCTTGCAAAGAATTCAGCCTTTCATTCGAAAACCAAACACATTCGGATTAGATATCACTTCATACGGTGGCTTTTGGAGGAGAAAATTTTGAAATTGGAGAAGATTTTATCAAGTGAGAATCCTGCAGATATATTCACAAAAGTGGTGACTATAAAGAAACTGAAGCTGTGCTCAGCTTCAGTTAGTCTTCAAGCATGAAGATGAGGTATTGAGATTCTTAGCCGTGTTCTGTTATTGTCAAAGCTATTTAGTATCTTCAGTCTTCAAGTGGGAGATTGATGGGTTGGTGAAGTCTGATTTAGACTTTATTTAATTACGGGGGTTTATCTGTAATTTGTCGGCTTAATCTGGACCACCTGTTATAAGGCCAGATCCAACGGTTGTGGGTGTCTAGAGGTTTAGGGTTTCATATATTTATACTGGGTGGTGAAAGCATTGTAATAAGATGGTAATATTGAGAGAGAACAAGAGCGACAGTGAGTGCTTGTACTCTTGTGGGAATCTCCAATAATAGTGAACGGCGTGAATCTCCCGTGGACGTAGGCAATCTTGCCGAACCACGTAAATCCGTTTCTCATGAATTGATTGTGTGATTGGTGGATTGATTGTCTCGTAGATCGTGCGTGTATTTCAGATCCTAACAAAGGTCCCCCCCAGAGGGACTCTCTTATGTCTAAAAAAAATGGCTGTAGTTAAAGCTGCCATGGCTATTGATGGTAAGGTCTTGGCAGAGATGCAAATACCTGAAAACTATATTGAATCTCTTCCCGAGGTATAAATCAGTTTTTAGACCTTTTAACCTTGGTATTATCTTGGACATAATCTTACTTCTCTAAATCTTTCATCCTCTAAAGTCTAAAGAATGAAATTTTACCTGAGTAAGAGAATACTATATTTTGACTTTGATGCATCATACATCGTTTATGATCTTTCCCCCTGCATTAGAATTTTTTTTGTATTCCATAAAAAACCGTCATCCATCAACTTACTGGGAACAGGATCACATGTTTGTTATTTAGTTCCACATTAGTTGTAGGCTTTTAATACTTTAACTAAGGCATATTTACTTTATGCGATAACTTTCCACATTTTCAACTGCTACTAACTTGGATGGTCCATCAAAAAGTCCACAACAATCTGTCATTTCTGGCATTATAAGTGCGACAGTTAAGATTTGGCTCTCAGGTTTTTTTTTTCTATGTTGCATTGAGTCACTTTAACTCATCCTCTCTTGAGCAAAAGAAAGCGACAGGTCTGAAATCTGAATGTTTGGTAGTGTTGGAAGTAGGTGGGCCACGTGGATAGATTTTCAAAACTTTTGACCCACTTGACTCAGGGATCAAGTATCCATCAGGCCAAAAACCCAATCCAAGATGCATAAACCTCAATCTCAGCCATCATGATCAGTAAATAAATCTATCTAAAAGATAGAAACAAACAGCTAACAAGCATCCATAAAATCTACAACATGAAAGCAGATTATACCTTTGGAGCTCGGTTGTGCTCTAATGGAGAAGTTGCGTCTTTCTTTGATAATGAAACTCTTTCACTTATCAAATAGGAATCTCCAACACCTCTTAGCCTTCCACGCTATGACCCGAATCAGGTCTCTCTTCTCAAGAAGATTGGTGGAATCTCCAAGAGAAAACCCAACTCGAAACTCTAAGGAACTAGAAGAGGAATAGAGGAGAAAGATGAGCAACAATTGCACACTTTAGGGTTGGACGTTTTTCTCCAATAATAGATGGACATCCAAGAGGGATTAATCCCCTTTTATAACCTTTCAATGCTCCTCTTTTCCTAATTGAAATAGAAGTGTCACTTCCACAACAATTAGTAAGTATACTATTACCACTATTTAGAAGTCCTATTCCAAATAGAAATAGTAACTTTCTAATTCCTTTCTTTTAGAGTTCAAGTAGGATTAGTATCTTTCTAATAACTTGGACTAGCGTGGGGACCACTAGGGATTCCATAGAAAGTTGGCTCCAACTGGGACACCGCGACCCCACATCTCATGTGCAATCTGGGCCCACAGTTAATTGCAAATAATACCACTATATTAATGCAATTGCACTTCAGTCTTAGGAATAAATTACAATGAAGACCCTAAACTTCACAAGTAGGCCCCTCTATCAATATCCATGGATCAATTGAAATAAATCTGTCTCTTCCAATCTTAGTTCCACATCTTATTATCCTTGAGCCCCAATTAATCACTATGATCATCAGTACTATCCAATTAACTCTTAATCGAGATGGGTGCGCACTTATTAATGACAAATCCATTAATTGGCACAAGGGGATAATGAAGATAGATTCCATCTTGATCATTCAATGTTCCCACAGACCTACTACCACATACCCAAAACGCCGAGGTGTTGACTTACAGTTGGCCTCACTCATTGGTGACTCAAAGCAAATGAATAGATAGAAACTTGAGTTCATCAATGTCTCAGGATTGAGAGCCTATTGCTAGGGAATTATGAGAGCATACATTATTATTGAGATGGAATTATATAAGGTGCTTCTCATAATCCTTCAATACATCCAATGTACCAACACCATGATCCAGAATCTTATGTTCTGATAATCGAGACAAATCACACTATCTCATAGTGATCAAAGTGCTGCAGCCTTATCAGATGAGATGCCCAGTCTCATCACTGGTTGTGAAGATATTTTAAGTATAAGATTTGTGACATATATCTCCCGTGTGTGGATTTCATCCATACACATATATCACATCTAATATACTAATGAGACCCTATTCAACTCATGAACCATTATGTCATATGTATTGGTCATGTGCATAAAGTAATAACATTCATCTCATGAAAGTAAAGCATGATTTTATTGATAAATAAAGAAATTAATCAATTTATCACATCAACTAATGGATTGAGTCCATACAATCTAACATGCAGGATGGATGATTACAATTGCAAACATATACAGTACAATTTTAACTAAGATTGATAATTTCATCTATAAAATTCACCTCCTTGGTGCTTTGAATAGGTTAACAAAAGACCAACCTGAAAGAGTTAACAATTATGCCCGTATCTGATTACTACTTAACTCATATAAAACCACCTATTTGTTTTAGAAGTTAATCCAGTTTCTTTTCATGATTCATGTTTAATTAGTCAAAGAGCATGTATCCATGCTATGATATATTTAAGAAAACGATCATATTGTCCTTTCTATGGTTGTTATGTGGATTATCTCAACGTCGAATTATTTAATGGCACCTCTGGTTGTCTTTTCCCCGCTGATTTCTTCTTCACAGAATGGAAGAGCAAGCCTCGGTGATTCAATCTACCGAAGTATTACAATTGAATTCTTTGATCCCGAGCAATTCCTTTTGACTCTTGACCTGTCGACAGAGCACAAGATTCTTGAAATGAAGAACCAGATTGAAGGAAGATGCACAATAAAGATGCAAAGTCTTCTTGAGGTTCTGCGGTGAGCATAAAGAAGAGAGAGCAATTTGAAGAACGAGCAAAAACTATTATGCTGCTCCTGAAGCACAGATTCCCTGGCATTCCTCAATTCGCCCTTGACATAAGCAAGATTCAATACAATGGGGTAAGCAGAAATTTGTAATCATTTATTTAAATTGGAAACAGTTCATACTTTCACCTTAATGACGTTAAAAATATACTCACAAATGGTCAGTAGTTGCAGACCCATTCGTGGAAATTGATGGGACATCCCTATGAATTGTGTGGGTCACCAAGTTACCAACCAATGGAGTTCAAGGACTACTAGGATGTGCACAAGTCCTCCCCTTAGGTGTGTCATTTATATTTAGTTTTAGACCATTGGAAAGCAGTAAGCATTAAGCTTAGGTAAGGCTTCCATGTCCAAGTATTTGTGCAACGTAGAATCTAATGATAGCTTTATGATACTAATGAATTTTTCCTTACGTCTCTTGTTTTCCCTTTTTTTTTCCTTTTATGATTTACAAGAGACTCATATTCACAAACCCATGCAATCTATATGAAGTCCTTAACCAACTGAGCAACAACAGATAACTTTTCTTACATCTATGTCCATCCCTATATTACACTTGTTAGTTTGTTAATTACATTAAGAAATGTAAGCAATGCAACAATAAGAACTTCGTTTTTAACGGTAACGGTAAATTAGATTAAAGATTTAAAGAAGTACAAAATATAGAAAAAATACAAGAAAATACATGCGAAGGTATAAGAGCTAAATACCAACGCATATAATGACAAATTACAAAGAAGCAAAAAAAGGAACATTTATCTCTACCCCTAACTTAGCCAAAACATTCGCTATGCTATTTGCTGATCGATACACATGATGAAACCCAACATTCATAGATGAAGATAAGGCTTGATTTCATTGAAAAGGAAATGAAATTTCCAAGGACCCTTATCTAAAGAAGACATCCACGATAGTGCATTTGAAGAATCGCTTTCCACCAATATATTTTGATAACCATGAGATGCACAAATCTTTATGGCTTCCAAAATAGCGAACACTTCCTCCTCATTGGAATCTTTAATGCATACATGTTTAGAGAACATAAACAACACCTATCCATTGTAGTTTCTTAAGACACCACCAACACTTGCAAGACTTGGCTTTCCTTTTGCCGCACCATCCACATTAGATTTAAGAACATTTTGAGAAGGGGGAGACCAAGTGACTTTAGGTTTCTTCTCAGTATGACTACACTCCAAACAAGCTTCCCAATATTTGAAGATATTATCCATACTCAAGTGCTTTAACTCTTTCCTAATGCTTGCCAATTTAGCTATCATAAGAAAGATAGAGAAGATGATATCCTCCTTGGTCTTCGACTCGCCTTTGAAGATCCTATCGTTTCCCTCCTTCCAAACTGACCAAAGAATAGAGAAGCAGGATTAACCTCCAAAGGATTGAACCACCCCCTCTAAAAGGATGCCCCCCTTATACTCCAATTCCTCGGATGGATGCAACACTCTCCTACAAAAAACATGCCATGACACCTTAGACCCATCACAAAAATAATAATCTTTCATAGACGCCTCTTTATTACACAACCTTAAACAACCTAGGGAGAAGAGACCACAATTGCCCTATCCCAACCCATTCATCAAACAAAAAATAATCACTTTTCCCCTCCCCAACTCTAAAACCCACACCCTTATTGAAAACTTTCCCCCTGGTATTGGGCTGCTCCCTAAAATAAGAAATGACTCTCCACAACCTGGATGCCTAGCACCTAGGGAAAAATCTAGGAATCCAACCCCACTTATCCTCATGATACTTAGAAGCAATAAATTTTCTCCACAAAGCATCTTTTTCTTCATCAAACCTCGACCGCCACTTTGTTAGCAATGCTCAATTTTAAGCTCTAAATTATCAATGCCTAAACCTTCGCAAGATTTAGGTTTTACCACTTCGCTCCATTTCAAGAGATGGATCTTCTTTTAGCCGCCTTTACCTTTGTAAAGGAAATTCCTTCCAATACGATCCAATCTTGATGTGGAGCGGGGTACCAGATGCAGGGCGGGTAGAGATGGAGGGGCAAGAGAAAGAAGGTGGAAAGGATAGGTCAGGCTTTGCCTGAAAATTGACCTCATGCCAAACTCCCCATCGCAAACGAGGAAGAAGAGAGAACTTGGGAAACCCCAAAATCATTCGATAAAATTTTCATTAATCATTAACTGAATAGCCTAGGAGCCTTTACAATGCTTAAATATTTGAAAACACAACCTTAAAGCTAATTTTGACCATCCAAATACAATGATGGCCATGATTAAAACATCCATCTAAATACAACTTAAAACATAAATAAGTAAATAAAAATCTAAGTAGACTAAGATAACCGGGCTCAGCCCAAAAGACCAGTAGAGATAAATGGGCTGGGCCCATTTGCGGATCTACCCATGGGGACATTGGGTCTGTCCTGCATCAAATCTATTTTTAATTGATGCTGCCATTTTGAACAATGACATAATAGACTAGAACATTAGACAAGGAAGCTTTGATGAGTGTTATCCTTCCTCCCAAAGATAAGTATTGTCTTTACTACATACTTAACTTCTTCTCAACTTTTTCTATAACTAGATTCCACATTACCTTTGATCCAGGATTTGCTCCAATAGGTATTGCAATGGCAATCGACTAACCCTGCAATGCAGAAAATTATAGCTATTGGCCTTAAGATCTCTTCAAGACAACTCACCCCACCAAAGTTCTTTTTAGTAGATTGTCTTTCAAACTTGAGGCCAATTCCAAGCATCTTAGAATTCTTTTCAACACTACTATCTCCTCCCATCTAGAAGAGCTAAAGAGAGTTGTATCATCTGTAAATTGAAGATGAGTAATGGCTTCACTCCCTCTTCCCACTTCAAAACCCCCTATAAGCTCAATATCTTTGGCCGTCAAAAGAAGGGCAATAACAGCTTTTGCAACCATTGTAAATAAAAAAGGGGATAACGAATCTCCCTCTCTTAGACCTCTAGTAGCTTTAAAAAAACGAGAAGGAGAGCCATTCACTAGGACACAAAAGGAAGAAGAAACACACTCCTTTATCCACATCCTCCATTTCTCACCAAAGCCAAATCTACCCATCATATAGTCCACAAACCTCCAATTAACATGATCATATGCCTTTTCCAAATCAATTTTGAAGATGACCCCTCCTTATGCAATCGCTTTCTTGAGTGAATAAGTTCATTGGCTATAAGAATACCATCAACAATCTGCCTTTTACTTATGAATGCTCCCTGAAATGGGCTAATGACTTGATGAAGAACCACTTTCAATCTATTTGCTAGAATCTTCGCCAAAAGCTTGTAGACACAAGCCACCAAACTAATGGGCCTAAAATCTTTCAAGTCAACTGGATTAAGAACTTTAGTGTCTAGTGTGAGGAAAGTGGCATTTATCTTTCTGTGAAGCAGACCTCTTCTATGGAATTCTGAAGGCATATCACAAAAGTCATGACGAAGAAACTCCCACCCGGCCTTAATGAAAGCAAAACTAAAACCATTTGGACCAGGTGCTTTTTAAGCCCTGCACAATCATTCAAGGCTTTGAAGATTTTCTCCTCTTCAAATCTCCTTTCCATCCACAACTTCATTTCTAAGGAAATAGAAGGGAAATGAAGGCCCTCCACATGGGTCTATGAAAGTCTTCCTCGGTGTAAAGACTCTAAAAAGAAAAATCCGCAATTGCCTCTTTCACTTCCCTTGGGTTCTCAACAAACCCTTCCCCTCTCATAATCTTATCAATGTAGTTGATTCTTCTACGGGCATTTGCCATTCTATGAAAGAATTTAGTGTTTCTATTACCCTCCTTAAGCCACAAGACTCTAGATTTCTACCTCCATGATGTGTCCTCCATGTAGTTTACCTCCTATAGCTTTCTTATTGCTTCCCATCTCGCCCTTTTCTCAATTTCAAATAATGTGAGATCTCCCTGTATTCTATCATAGACCACCAGCTCTACAACAATAACAATTCTATTGTAGTCCAGTTTACCGAAAACCACCGTGTTCAACTCTTTAATCTTCCCTTTAAGCAATTCAAGCTTCTTAGAAAGCTTGAAACCTGCATAGCCTTGGACTATCGACTGAGACCACATTCCGACGCTTTAACCAAAAACCCTTTATGCATGAGCCAACAATTTTGGAACTTGAAATGTATCGGACCCTAATCAACTTCATTAGGGATTAACTTGATTGGGCAATGGTCTGAAATCTGTCTCTGGAGAGCTACCTGAAGTAGACTAGCACAAAGCTCATCCCATTCCTTTAAAATTGGAAAACGGTCTATCTTGCTCATAGCCAATCTTTCCTGATTATTAGACCAAGTATATCTTCTACTGACTTCAGGCATTTCAATTAATTCATTGTCGTTGATGAAGTCCGTAAATCTCTCCAAACTGCGAGTCATGGTACGACATCCTTTCTTCTCAACAGGAAATCTAACCATATTAAAACCGTCCTGCCCTAAAAACACCAAGGCAATGATCATAGGCTCTAGATATCTGAAATGATCTTTAAGAAAGCACCTCTTTTCGAGTCCTCATTAGGCCCGTAGACATTAATCACAACCCAAACCAAACCGTCTACAACACTTTTCAACTTAATAGGTAAAGTTCTTTGAGACTTAAAGACATCTTCAAACTCAAACATATCTGCATCCCACACTGAGATCAAGCCCCCAGCAACACCTACGGACTGTACCCATACCCAATTGCCACAGCTAGAACCGCAAATATCGTGGAGTACTTCATCGATATCCTTTAATATTTTAGAATATTGAAGAAGCAAAATATCAATTTGATGTTTTCTAATTAATTTTCTCACTGCTAATCTTTTTTCAAGCCGCCCCAATCCTCTAATGTTCCAACTTACAATAATCATAATTAAAAACATGGACATAAACCCCCACTGGGACCAACCCATTAATTTCCCAAAGACTCCTCCCCATTTTCCTTATGTCTTCTCCTGATTTTCCTAGCATTGTTTTTCTCTTTCTTTTCGTTTAGATGCATCACTCTTATGGATGTTTCTGATTCATAATTTCAAAAAGACATCCCTAAAAGCTTCCCCACTTCAATAACTTTTGTGCCCTTGTTTTCCTTCCTGTCATATGGTGTCCTTAGACCTGCCCCTTCTACCTGGTGTGACTCTAAATGATCTGCCCCTTCTTGCTCTAACTTCTTTTCCTTCTCTAGTCCCACTGCTTCCACTCCTTTAAATTATTGGATGCCTCACAAGGAGAAATCTTGAACTTTGTAATTAGGAGGCTGAATTTTGCAGGATTGTCTCATGGCTTCTGGAGCACAGCTGCGTGTTGTGCTAGATCAAAAGGGGAGTGTGATCTAGGAATTAGGTATTAGAGATTCTTTTTGTAGTGTTACTTTAAATTTCTCCTTCTACTTACATTCTTTGTTGTTGCTAAACGGTTTCATGTTGTATTCACACACACCAATAAGACCTTTTACCTCGCTTTTATGCACCAAAGTAAGAAATATAGGAAGAATGACCATAATTTATATTTGTAGTTTAGAAGAAAAGTAGAACTCATAAAACTAATAAAGATGACCCAGATAGATGGATAATTATTTTCTATTTTTCTCGTTTTTCAAATAGTGATGATAATTCTCTCATGATCATTTCTGCATTATATTTTTTCTTAGACATAAGTTTAATTGTTCTTGTTATTACTAGTGACATATTCAGATGTGTATCGAGATTTTGAGTCCTAGACAGAACCCCATTTTGGGTTTATGATTCATTCCAATAACTTCTTTATGTAGTTTTTATTGTACATTTTTCAATACTTTTATCAGATTCTCTGTTCCATTGCACCAGTTCATCTATAAAGAAATTCTCGTCGACATTGTTCTCCTATGAAGAAAGGCACTTACATCTTGTGCATACCATAAATTAGGGATGTAAACGGGTCAGTTCTAGTCCGGGTCGATGATGGACCCAGAACCTAAACCAATTCCGTATATGAGAAGTGTCCGGGCTAGTTCTGGAAGAGGGGGGGGGGTGGGGGGGGGGGGGGGGGGGGGGGGGTGGGGTGGGGGTTACTAACTTTTAGGAGGGAATTCACGAAATTTAAGGTAATATGTTGGGTCTTGGGTCCATGGGCTAGAACCGAGGTGGAACCAGACCTAGACCCGTTTTGGACATGGGTCCAAAAAAGTATCCATTCCCAGACACATTCACTTATCGGAACCTGAATAAGGACCCAAACATAGTTATTAAAGGGTCAGAACCTGTAAGCAACATTGGGCCCCACTCTTATTTTTTCGTTCCCTTGGCCCTGGCATCATCTAAAAGTATCATGTCTCCTTACCTTTTCTCTCTTACATCTCTCAACTTCTAGTAGTCTCAGGAGAGTTCTCCACCGACATTGAAGAATGGATGATAGTGGGACACGTGGACCTCTCCACATCCACAACTCATATCCACCGAGCTACATGTAGCCTATAAATAGAGGTGTGGTGCTCCATATGTCAATTGCTAGTGAGGAGTACAAGCACAGAGTGCTAGTGCAAGCAAAGTGTGTACGGTGAGGGAAGTGAGTGCAAATAGATGTGTAGTGTCTAGTGTTGTGTAGTGTGCTGTCGAGTATGTAGTGAGTCTAGGTGCAAAATGTGTATGCTATGTGCCCATGTATAAATTGTATTAATATAATTCAACTTTGTATGAGTGTGTTACCTTAATTCTTGAGTCCACCACAGTTGGAGTTGGCTTTTCCTATAAGTGGTATCAAAGATTTCTCCCAACAATTGGTATTAGAGCAAGGCAAGGTCAGGGACCATTCGTCCACTGGGAGCAGCGGCTAAAGCTGAGGCAATGCTATGAAGCCGATCAGTCTGGGGCTGAGTTTCTTGGAGGTAGAGATCAATGAGGATCCCACTAATCACGATGGCAGATCTCATAAATGCAACTGAAGGGATTGAGAAGCTGAACAACCACAACTATGATTATTGGCGTATGTGTGTGGAGGAATATCTTCAAGGCCAAGACTTATGGGAGGTCGTTGGTGGCACTGACACTACAGCACCAACAAATGACAACACGGAAGCACTGTGCAAATGGCGAATCAAATCTGGGAAGGCTATGTTTGTCTTAAGGACCACGGTGCAGAAGGAGTTGTTAGAGCATATACGAGATGCTGACACTCCGAAAAATGCATGGGATACGCTGGCTACACTGTTCACCAAGACAAATGATGCCCGGCTTCAACTTTTTGAGAATGAGCTTGCATCTATCACTCAAGGTATGATGACTATTAGTCAATATTTTATGAAGGTAAAGATACTTTGTCAAGAGATCTCTTAGCTTGATCTGGACTCACGGGTCAGTGAAGCTAGGATGAGATAAATAATCACACAGGGATTGAAGCTCGAATGTAGCGGGTTCATGACGGCCATCAGGGGTTGGCCAACTCAACCGTCTCTTGTAGAGTTAGAAAGTCTTTTGGAAAATTAGAAAGTGCTAGCCAAACAAATGGCTGGAGTAACAGTGAAAGACGAGGAACATGCGGTCTTCACTCAGAAGGGCAAATCGAAGATAAAGCTAAGAGGGAAGGAGACTGCTGAAGCTAATCTATGGAGGGAAAGTTCCCAACTAGGGGGAGCCCCCACAGGTAGCACTGATGATCGACAACAGAAAAGCTCTCGCCTAAGCCTCGAGTATTATAACTATGGCAAGAAGCGCCACTTTGCAAGTGATTGCAGACTGCCGAAGAAGATGACCCGCGAAGGGAATGTACTGGTGACCACAGCGAGTCACGAAAGTGAAAGTGAAGAAGAATGGGGTTGCCAAGTGTCTATCGCAATCATTGGAGATATCAAACTGCCAAATTCTGATATAGCAAGTGGTAGTACCCCAATAAGCTCCAAAGATGATTGTGAGGAGACAACGCTCATGCAAATTCCAATCTTGAAATCATTAATTACGATCGAGACTGGATCGTGGACTCGGGATGTTCGAATCATATGACGAGTGACAAATCGAAGTTCTCTAGCCTAGTTGAGTACAAAGGCAGCAAAGTGGTGGTTACATCAAATAATGTGCGGCTACCGATCACTCATGTCGGAGAAGCCATTTGTGTGCCCAGATTGAACAAAGATGAGACCCATTTACAGTAAGTCTTCCGTGTTTCAGGTATGAAGAAGAATTTGTTGTCTGTATCGCAATTGACCTCATATAGTAATTTTGTCGTATTCCGGCCAAATGATGTAAATGTATACCACAATGTAAAGCCATGTGAAAAGACGATTATGATGGGGAAAAGACTAGACTCTGTCTATGTCATGTCAGCCGAATCGGTATATGTGAAGAAGACCCGTCAAAATGATATAGATAATCTATGGCATGCCAAACTGGGGCATGTGGGATATAATAGGTTGAAGGTAATGATGGATAAGTCTATGGTGAAGGGACTTCCACAATTAGAAGTCCATAAAGACACTGTGTGTGTAGGTTGTCAGTACAAAAAAGCTTACCGGCAGCCATACACTGAATCCAAGTATCAAGCTAAGAAGCCTTTGGAGATAATCCACTTAGATGTATTTGGCCTAGTGAAACCACAATCAATCATCGGTTTAAGATATATGGTCACCTTCATCGATTATCACTTAAGGTATGCATGGGTGTACTTCATCAAGCAAAAGTCGAAAGTGTTCTGGAAATTTCAAGAGTTTCAAAATAGAGTTGAAGGTGAGATCGGCCTTAAGATTCGATGCTTGTGCACTGGCAATGGAGGAGAATATACATCAAATGAATTCTTTACATATTTGAAGAAGTCTGGCATCCGACGACGGTTGACCTATCCATAAACTCAACAACAAAATGGAGTGGCAGAGAGGACGAGCCGACATCTGGTAGAAACTGCAAGGAGCATGATGCATGCGAAGAATGTGCCAAGCGAGTTCTAGGCAGAATGTTTGAAGACAGTAGCACATATAACTAACCGACTACCGCAGGCGAAGCAGGGATTTGTCTCACCATATCAAAAGCTATGGAAGATCAAGCCAACGGTAAGTCACTTTAGAGTCTATGGTTGCATGTGCTATGTCCTTGTTCTAGGAAAACTTCGTAGAAAATTTGAAAAATTTATTCGGTGCATATTTGTAGGATGTGACACCGAACGTAAAGGGTGGAGGTGTTGTGATCCTACCACCCACCGATGCTACACATCACAAGACATGGTGTTCGATGAGGCGTCTTCATGGTGGCTACCAGCAGCCGCAGTATTGCCAAGTCAAGAAGACTTGGATGATAATCATCATCCAAAATTAAGCCTAGTGAAGACTCTTAGAATCCATAAGACAAGCCCGCCAGCCCATGGAAAAGTGGAGTGCATGTGACACCAGAGGAAGCTATGCCAAGTCAATTTGAGGTTCTAGCAACTACGAAGATCCACCAGAGTAAGGAAGCCAAATTCAAGATATGTAGATAATTCCCTCGTCGAGATGGATGATGTTCGTGAGCTAGCTTCGTATGAAGAAGCATGCCAAAGTAGAGAGTGGCAAATGGCCATGAATGAATAGATTTGAGCATTGAAAGTAAACCAGACATGGGATATGGTTCTTAAACCAAATGAAGTAAAACCCATCTCATGTAGATGGGTATATAAGCTAAAGACTCATGTTGATGGATTAATTGAAAGATACAAAGCAAGGTTAGTCGCATTGGGGTTTTCATAGCAATATGGAATTGACTATGATGAGATTTTTAGTCCCGTAGCAAAAATGACCAACGGTGCGTATACTAATAGCATTGGCTGCAAACAAATCATGGAAGCTATGGCAGATGGATGTGAAGATTGCATTTATCCATTGAGAAGTTGACCAAGATATTTATATGGAGCAGCCAAAAGGATTTGAAAACAAAGATCAACCAGATTATGTTTGCAAGCTTCAGAAAGCTCTCTATGTTCTAAAGCAGGCTCCAAGAGAATGGTATGGCAAGATTGCTGAATTCCTAATCCAAAGCGGATATTCAACAACGGTTGCAAACTCAAGCTTGTTTATACGGGCTAGAGGTAGGTGTTCATGCATTATTCTTATCTATGTTGATGATCTAATCATCACTAGAGATGACCTTGAGGAAATCACCTGAGTAAAGCAAAACTTGCCGATCCGATTCCAGATGAAAGAACTTGGGTTGGTCAGGCACTTTCTAGGACTTGAAATTGATCAAGTCAAGGAAGGTCTCTTCTTATGTCAACAAACATATACAAGAGACCTCTTGCAAAAATTCGGGATGGCCGACTGTAAGCCAATATCATCACCAATGGATGCAAACATAAGGCTAAGTGCTTATGAAGGGGATACCCTAAAAGATTTGACTATGTATAGGCAACATGTTGGGAGGTTGATCTATTTAAAACTAATCGAAACCGACATATCAGATGCAATTGGAGTGGTCAGTCGATTTCTGCAAGAACCAAGGAAACCTCATTTGGAAGCAGTTCGTAGAATAATGCGATACATCTAAGGTAGTGCTGCCTATGGACTTCTCTATAGAAAAGGCAAGTGTGAGCTGACTGGTTACTGCGATGCTGATTTTGCTGGAGACCAGACCACTCACCGATCAACAACGAGATATTCCTTTAACCTTGGATCCACAGCAATCTCCTAGTGTAGTAAGAGACAACCAACAGTCTCTTTATCGATGACCAAAGAAGAATACAGATCCATAGCTATGGCCACTCAAGAATTTGCATGTCTGAAATTCTTTTTAGAAAATCTACATCAACCAGTTGAAGAGCTAGTGTCACTTCATTGTGACAACTTATCGGCTATCAAACTAGCTGGAAATCCTGTCTTCCACACCAGGACCAAGCACATCGAAGTACACTATCTTTCATCCGAGAAAAGGTCCTACAAGAAGAGATAGCACTAGCACTAATTGGAACAAAGGACCAAGTCGCTGAGATATTTTGCAAAATGATTGAATCCTATAGTGCATTTACAAAACATCGAATAACACTTGGTATGGTTAGAAGATCGACATTCAAAGAAAGCCAATGTTGAGGGGGAGAAATGTAAGCAACACTAAGCCCCACTCTTATCTTTTGGTTCCCTTGGCCCTAGTAGCATCTAGAAGTATCATGTCTCCTTACCTTTGCTCTCTTACATCTCTCAACTTCCAGAAGTCTCATGAGAGTTCTCCACCAACATTGATGAATGGATGATAGTGGGACACGTGGACCTCTCCACGTCCACAACTCATATCCACCGACCTACATGTAGCCTATAAATAGAGGTGTGGTGCTCCATATGTCAAGTGCTAGTGAGGAGTACAAGCACAGAGTACTAGTGCAAGCAAAGTGTGTGTACGGTGAGGTGAGGTGAGTGCACATAGATGTGTAGTGTCTAGCGTTGTGTAGTGTGTTCTCCAGTGCGTAGTGAGTCCAGGTGCAACATGTATGTTATGTGCCCATGTATAAATTGTATTAATAGAATTCAACTTTGTATGAGTGTGTTACCTTAAGTCTTGAGTCCACCATAGTTGGAGTTGGCTTTTCCTACAAGTGGCATCAGAGATTTCTCCCAATAGAACCTTCTAGGTAATCGAAGAATCGAAGACCCATTTATATCCCTACCATAAATGTATTAGACATGTTTCCTGCTTCCATGTCGAGTTTTCAGCCGATATTGTGACAAAGACTTTATGCATCAAGGAGTTGATCCTAGTGGGTACAAATCATCTTTTTTTTTTCTTTTTTCTGGAAGAAAGCGCAAATCTGTCTGTCAGACGCAATCAGCAACATGCCTTAGCTCTCTATTGCTCACTATATTTGTGTTATTTCACTATATTTAGTTGGTTTCCATCTCCACATACAACATATTCTTTTAACAAAATCGAGCACTATTCTCCGTCGTTAGCATTCTCTCTTAAAGTTCATTGACATGGATTTTTCACAGTGTGTGGGGGATATTTCCTCCCCCATATTCTACCTCTGCCAAATGCATGGCTCAAGATAGGGCCTGATGGGATTGGGCCCAGAAGTCAGGCTCGATGGGACTGCAATTAAAAGAGAGTAGATTGTGATGGGATCAGGCTCTGACAGAGCCACCCTCTTGTCTCCTCTCTTCCTCTATGTAAGCACAGCCACAACTCCAGAACAAGAGGGCCAGGAAACACCACATACACTGGTATGTCATCTCCTCCCCAACTCCATCTCCAGCCTTTGTTTAGTCCTGCAACTAACTTAGGCATCGAAGAGCCCTGCGCTGCCCAAGCCAGGGTCCTCTGACCTTCTTCTTTTTCCCCTTTCAGGCTCAAGGCAGCGGTTCTCCTATCTTCACCAAGGAGCTACAATCTCCATCCTCCTCTAGTAAGTCTCAAAATCACTCCCCCTGGGTCTGTGAATTTTTGTGCGCTTACAATTTGTGTGGGGGATATTTCCTCCCCCATATTCCACCTCTGCCAAATGCATGGCTCAAGATAGGGCCTGATGGGACTGGGCCAGAAGTCAGGCCCGATGGGACCGTAATTTAAAGAGAGTAGACTGTGATGGGATCAGGCTCTAACAGAGCCACCCTCTTGTCTCCTCTCTTCCTCTATGTAAGCACAGCCACAGCTCCAAAACAAGAGGGCCAGGAAACACCACATACACTGGTATGCCATCTCCTCCCTAACTCCATCTCCAGCCTTTGCTTAGTCCTGCAACTAACTTAGGCATCGGAGAGCCCTGCGCTGCCCAAGCCAGGGTCCTCTGACCTTCTTCTTTTTCCCCTTTCAGGCTCGAGACAGCGGTTCTCCTATCTTCACCAAGGAGCTACAATCTCCATCCTCCTCTAGTAAGTCTCAAAATCACTCCCCCTGGGTCTGTGAATTTTTGTGCGCTTACAATTGGCGCCGTCTGTGGGGAAAGACCAAAAAGCCATCTTCCTAAACACCATGCCTCGAAGAGCCAGAGAGGGACGATTTCAGCAGCAGCTCTTTCTCTTTCTCTTTCTCTTCCTTTTCCTCAGCTGGAGAAGTCTGTGACTGTGAAGCCATTTCCATCTCCTTCTCCATATCATCCATGGCCTCTTCAAGAGGCAGGAGCTGAGAAAGTGAAGCGGACTTTCAGCTTGGATACTTCATCTCGGCAGAGATCTCCAGCTCGGCCATCCTCCTCCAGCTCGTCAAGTCTCCCAGTTCGGAAGACTTTCAGCTTGGCAGCTCCATCTCGGCAGAGGTCCCAGGCTGGCAGACGTCCCAGCAGGTCCACCATCTCGGCAGCACGACTAGTTCGGCAGAACGACCAGCTCGGACACTCCATCTCGGCAGAGATCTCCAGCTCGGCAAGTCTCCCAGTTCAGAAGACTTTCAGCTTAGCAGCTCCATCTTGGCAGAGGTCCCAGGCTGGCAGACGTCACCAGCAAACGTACAATCTCCGCAGCAGATCCATCTCAGCAGAGGTCTCCAGTTCAGCAGGTCCACCAGCTCGGCAGAGACATCCCGGTTCGGCAGATCTCCCAGATGGCCATGTCTCCAGCTCGACAAATCTCACAGCTCGGCCGGGACTGCATCTCAGCTCCGCAGAGGACTGCACCCCAGCTCGGCAGAGATCTCCCAACTTGGCCGATTTCCCCACCTCGGCAGAGAACTATAGCTCCCACATGATCAAAACCACATTACAGCGGCATCAAACACTAATGCCCCCACATTCAAGTGAAAAAAGCAGGGCCAGAGATCCTCCAATTCGCGATCGGACTCCCCTCTGAAGAAGCTTCCGTGAGCTTGTGATTATCATCCATGAATCTCTGGCTCATCGAGTAGCAGATCTCGAGCGCTGGCAGCGTATTGCAGAGCTTTGGAATCTCTTCGTAGCTGAAACCAAACCCCAGATCGAGACAACCCTTGAGCTCGTCCAGATCTTCATCTGTTAAGCTCTTCGTCCTCAAAGAACCCTTCGATCCATTCTCATGGATTTCATCCATCTCTCCTACCGCTCCTTCGTACCAGCTTTCGGAAAAAGTCATGCTCGGTGATGGCACCGGCGTCGAAAAAATAAAAGCTCGGTGATAGCACCAGCTTTCGGTAAAATCACGCTCGGTGATGGCACCAGTGTAAAAAAAAAAAAAATAAAGTTCGGTGATAGCACCAGCTTTCGGAAAAAGTCACGCTCGGTGATGGCACCAGCGTCGAAGGAAAAAGTCACGCTCGGTGATGGCACAAGCGTCGAAAAAATAAAAGCTCGGTGATAGCACCAGCTTTCGGTAAAATCACGCTCGGTGATGGCACCAGCGTAAAAAAAAAAAAAAAGCTCGGTGAAAGCACCAGCTTTCGGAAAAAGTCACGCTCAGTGATGGCACCAGCGTCGAAGGAAAAAGTCACGCTCGGTGATGGCACCAGCGTCAAAAAAATAAAAGCTCGTTGATAGCACTAGCTTTCGATAAAATCACGCTCAGTGATGGCACCAGCGTCCAAAAAAAAAAAAAAGTTCGGTGATAGCACCAACTTTCGGAAAAGGTCACGCTCGGTGATGGCACCAGCGTCGAAAAAATAAAAGCTCGGTGATAGCACCAGCTTTCGGTAAAATCACGCTCGGTGATGGCACCAGCGTAAAAAAAAAAAAAGTTTGGTGATAGCACCAGCTTTCGGAAATGTCACGCTCGGTGATGGCACCAGCGTCGAAGGAAAAAGTCACGCTTGGTGATGGCACCAGCGTCGAAAAAATAAAAGCTCGGTGATAGCACCCGCTTTCGGTAAAATCACGCTCGGTGATGGCACCAGCGTCAAAAAAATAAAGTTCGGTGATAGCACCAGCTTCCGGAAAAAGTTACGCTCGGTGATGGCACCAGCGTCGAAAAAATAAAAGCTCGGTGATAGCACCAGCTTTCGGTAAAATCACGCTCGGTGATGGCACCAACGTAAAAAAAAAAAAAAAAAAAAGTTCGGTGATAGCACCAGCTTTCGGAAAAAGTCACGCTCGGTGATGGCACCAGCGTCGAAGGAAAAAGTCACGCTCGGTGATGGCACCAGCGTCGAAAAAATAAAAGCTCGGTGATAGCACCGGCTTTCGGTAAAATCACGCTCTGTGATGGCACCAGCGTAAAAAAAAAAAAAAAAAGTTCGGTGATAGCACCAGCTTTCGGAAAAAGTCACGCTCGGTGATGGCACCAGCGTCGAAAAAATAAAAGCTCGGTGATAGCTCCAGCTTTCAGTAAAATCACGCTCGGTGATGGCACCAGCGTCAAAAAAAAAAAAAAAAAAAAGTTCGGTGATAGCACCAGCTTTCGGAAAAAGTCACGCTCGGTGATGGCACCAGCGTCGAAAAAATAAAAGCTCGGTGATAGCACCAGCTTTCAATAAAATCACGCTCGGTGATGGCACCAGCGTCAAAAAAATAAAGTTCGGTGATAGCACCAGCTTTCGGAAAAGGTCACGCTCGGTGATGGCACCAGCGTCGAAAAAATAAAAGCTCGGTGATAACACCAGCTTTCGGTAAAATCACGCTCGGTGATGGCACCGGTGTCGAAAAAAATCAAGCTCGGTGATGACACCAGCTTCCGAAAAAGTCACGCTCGGTGATGGCACCGGCGTCGAAAAAATAAAGCATCTTGGTCTAGCACCAGATCGCTGCCCACAGGATTACACTGGCTCCGGTAAGAGTACCGGCTAGTTACGTCCCGATCTCGGCATAAAGCATCTCGGTCCAGCACCAGATCGCTGCCCACAGGATTACACTGGCTCCGATAGGAGCACAAGCCAGTTACGTCCCGATCTCGGCATAAAGCATCTCGGTCCAGCACCAGATCGCTGTCCACAGGATTACACTGGCTCCGGTAAGAGAACCAACCAGTTACGTCCCGATCTCGGTCCAGCATCAGATCGCTGCCCACAGGATTACACTGACTCCGGTAAGAGTACAAGCCAGTCACAAAATCCAGCTTCGGAAAAATCACGCTCGGTGATGGCACCAGCGTCGAAAAACTCAAGCTCGGTGATGGCACCAGCTTTGGAAAAATCACGCTAGGTGATGGGACCAGTGTCGAAAAACTCAAGCTCGGTGGTGGCACCAGCTTCGGAAAAATCAAGCTCGGATAGACCGTCAGGCTATTTAGCTTTCAACTTCCAAGAGGTAGGAGCACTCTAAGAAGTTAAAAGCTGGGGGGATTTGTGTGGGGGATATTTCCTCCCCCATATTCCACCTCTGCCAAATGCATGGCTCAAGATAGGGCCTGATGGGACTGGGCCCAGAAGTCAGGCCCGATGGGACCGCAATTAAAAGAGAGTAGACTGTGATGGGATCAGGCTCTAACAGAGCCACCCTCTTGTCTCCTCTCTTCCTCTATGTAAGCACAGGCACAGCTCCAGAACAAGAGGGCTAGGAAACACCACATACACTGGTATGTCATCTCCTCCCCAACTCCATCTCCAACCTTTGCTTAGTCCTGCAACTAACTTAGGCATCGGAGAGCCCTGCGCTGCCCAAGCCAGGGTCCTCTGACCTTTTTCTTTTTCCCCTTTCAGGCTCGAGGCAGCGGTTCTCCTATCTTCACCAAGGAGCTACAATCTCCATCCTCCTCTAGTAAGTCTCAAAATCACTCCCCTTGGGTCTGTGAATTTTTGTGCGCTTACACACAGGATGTTGGACAGTCAGTACTTGAAGGTTACTCCAGGGTACTAGAAAGCTTGGCTTTCACCGTTACATCTCGAATTGAAGATGTTTTCTATGCTGACTCTCTCACTCAGAATCCGTCACTGCCCAAATCAAACCAACCGCTTTCGTTGTTGGATACGCCGGCCAGGTTGAACCCTGCTGAAGAGATAGAGAAGTTGAATGCTATGGAAGCACCTGGATCATTGACGCTATGGGATTCATGGAATGGATTTTGGATCAAGAGATGGGAACAAAAAAGAAGGATACATTCGAGAATGTCAAGCCCACGAACAAGCCTGTGAGCGCTGTGGTTCACAAGAAGGGCTCTTATATGAAGAAGATTTAGAACATGAGAAGCCCAACAGCCCGCCATTAAAGAGTAGTCCTACAAGAAGAAGAATAAGATTCATACAAAGAGTCTTGTGGACCGATGGCGATGTCAGGGTCATGCTTTCTTTTGTAATTAACGAGTAGTCCTACATGAAGAAGAAAGTGCTCATATGGGCTTTGGTGCATATGGGTGCTGCATGTTCTTTGTAATTCTAACGGTTTTGTAGACTACTAGCTACCACTAATCTTTCTTATTTTTGATTTCGGGGACAGAGAGAGAGAGAGAGAGAGAGAGAGAGAGAGAGAGAGAGAGAGATGGAAGGATCCTATAGTAGTGGTACTTATTCTGGTCCGCTGATTTAACCTATTCTCAAATCAAGACTACTCAAATCACCTGCCTCCCAACATGAGTATTCTTCCAAAATGTCGCTTCAGTTGAAATGATACAAGGCATTGGGTTTTTGTGTTTAAAATATTTAGTTTTATTTACAGTGATGTATGCATAATGAACACTTGATTCACATTAATAGTTGAAGAAGTTAGTGGTTCCATCACTAGAATAAATGGGATTGGTTTAAAATTTTTGCTAATTTCTTATAATTTTGCCCCACATTTAATTTTTCTCTTTTATAAAAGGATAGATTATAGAATTTGAAAAACCTCCATGTTAATTTTGTCTTTTGCTAGAATCTAAAATACAAGTAAATCCTTTTTCAAAATTTAAGGAAATTTTTAAGGATTTAGTTAATGTAAATCCTTCTTTCCCTCCTCCTTTATCTCCAAATTAATGCAAATCTTTGGAAGAGACATTTATCCTCTAGATGTTTTTGGAAGACTGCAAGTAGTTGGGTTTGAGCACCTAGCTATACATTGGATTCAAATAGGAGTTGGTCTCATCGTATTTGAGCAAATATTTAAAATAATGTGTACTCAATCTTATGGTGGGACCAACTATTATTGGAGTAAAATTTGAAAACATTCCACTTAAAAAGAGGTCGTTTATTCTAACCATGATAGATGTTACACAATCACTACAAGAAAAGTGACAATTAGCGGCGGTTTATAGCGGCAGTTTATTTATCTATCACTACATCTAAGTATGATTATACTTACAGCGGCGGAAATTGTATTTTGCCGCTATAAATGTGGGGAAGCATACATACAGCAGCGGAAAACATATTATGCTACCATAAACACATAATTATAGCGGCAGAAAGTATAATCCATCGCTACATCTATCTATTTTGTAGATACGTATAGTAGCGGAACGTATATTCCGTCACTACATCTAAGTAATATGTATAGCAGCGGAAAGTATGTTTCGTCACTACATCAAACTACACATTACATACATATGTATAGCAGCGGAGTGTATATTCCGTCCCTACATCTAAGTCATCCGTATAGCAGCGGAAAGTATGTTCCGTCACTACATCACAAACATACATACGTATAGCAGCGAAAAGTATGTTCCGTCATTACATCACAAATATACGTATAGAAGCGGAACGTATATTCCGTCACTACATCTAAGTATATCACTACATCAAATACATACCAGTAGCAGCAGCAGAATGTATATTCCGTCGCTGTATCTATACATATACGTGTCGTGTATAGCAGTGGAAATTGTATTCCGTTGCAATACGTTTTTTCCCCAATCCCCGCTACCTCTTCAGGCCAGTCCCTGCTATTCACTAAAAAAGGGAGAGGCGCACATGCAGGCGCACGGAGAAGAGGCAGTGGATGCAAACAAAAAAAAAAAAAAAAAAAACCTTACAAAGCCTCTTTTCTTCTTCCCCAAAACCCCACTGCTCTTCTTTCTTTTTCTTTTTTTTTTTGGGTAAAATTCTAGGCTATCCTAGTAATGTACTATCAAACATAATTTTTTATTAAGTTGATTGATAGTGGGTGGCAATACTAGTTATCTAGAATTCTATGCAATAGCACCAATTGGATTACAACCTAAATTAGGGATATGTTTCGGTATTATTTAGAGGTTCCACCCCAAACCATACTTCTTGTTGGCAACAAAGATGTGTAGCTCTCAAATCTAGATCACTCCACTAAAGATCCTTTAGTTCAGAATGCCAAAATACAAAGAAAGCAGTTATTCCCCTGGCATTTTAGGTAGATATAACTGTATGGCCCAAGCAGCTAGGCAAATTCCATGCCAAGGCCAGAACAATAAATATGCTAAAACTCTGTTGACTGTGATGAGTAGGCTGGCATTGAATACCTGGCCCAACACTGCATTGCACTTGGATCATCACTAAAGCTTCCCTCATAGACTCAACCAAAACCCGACAGCTTGTATGAACAGCTAACTGGTGAGAACAAGGAACTTACAATCAATTTTCTGAATCCAATTTCCACACAAGTTGGCCATGAGGAATTTTAATGTTCTGCTGCAATCACCCATATCATCAGTGGATGCAATGACATGGGTGACATTTGGTTTCCAATCTTTTGTGACAGTTGCACCAATCAAGCTTGCAAACTCAGTTACAAGATCCTGCAGATCAATCACAAAGGCAAACAGAAGATCATTGATCGGATCAATGATTCAACATACAGCAAAGCGATTGCAAGACATCAATGGAACCTAGGTTTTCAGAACATCGTTTGAAGTTCTTACAAATCATCATAATTGCAAGCAATGAGATACATGGGACCAAAAGTTATTTACTGCTACTGTAGCAATTTGCTGCAGAGTCGAGCTATAATTCAACCAACATGTACAAATTGTAAATTGGACAGTGTCCCACATTTCACTGCTCAATATTCTATGCAGCCACACCTTTAAACTCACTTTAAAATTTGTCATGAGCCTCACTATGTTAGGGAAGTCAACCACAATCAATAACAATCATTAGCAGTGGAGATCCACCACAAGACCTCGGTCCATGATCCACAAGTGTATGCCCGCTGTTGGGGTCTGAACCCGACTAGTCAGAGCCAAAGCTGCTTATTGCTTTGATACCAGGCCTTTGACAGAGTCCATTCAATAATTTATCAATCCAAAATGGATCCAGATTCAAATCCTTTGGGTACAAGTGACATGGGAGAACTGAAATTTACAAAGATCAGACAAGTAGAGAAAAGATTATATAGGTTCTTCTTTCTAAAATTTTGCCATTATGAAATGCTTGGATCCTTGGAAAAATCATGGTTTTCCCAGACCCGAATTGTTTGAGCAGGGCTTTAGCCTGTTTTGTTGTCTTGCTCTTGGCTTGGACAAAGATTCTTTGGTTGTAGGTTTGTTTTGTTGTGGGTTTGCATTGTCTTAAGATTCTATGGTGGTGGTTATGTGCTTTCCTAACAACGTACCTCATCTCTTTGCTATGTATTATCTCTCTCTATAATGCATGTCCCTCATCCCCCTATGTATTGTTCCCCCTCTTATTTTTTTCTAATGAAATGAAATCAGACTTCTGGACCTTAAACTTTTGGAGTTGTGGGGTTCCACCTTCTAGAATTCCCTCCAATAAGATGGAATTCTAAAAGTTGTTGAGTGGTGTTTGGCAGGGATTGCCTATCCCTCGTTTTTGCCGCTGGTTTCTTTTTCTAAAAGTTTATTCTTATCTGGGTTCTGTTATTCAGTTTATCTGATACTTTTCTGTTTTTGGTATTGTGGTTGGTGGACCCTGTTCTGTTCTTTGGCCCTTTTGTATATGGCTGATTCTTTTGGGGCTTGGTCTCTTGCGTGTATTACTAGCAATTTCTGCACCTGTTGTGTATATTAATTCTGTTTGTCTCAATGTCTACACTTTGTCATTGCAGGTTTCCAAATCCATTGGTGATGCCTATTTGAAGAAAGCAGAGTTTAACAAAGTACCTCTGGTTTCAAAGTTCCGACTGGCTAAACCATTCCACAAGCCGAACCTCAGTTATGAACCATCAGTATCAGTACATCAACTCTGCTCACATGATCAGTTTCTTCTATTTGCATCTGATGGTTTATGGGAACACATGAGCAATCAAGAGGCAGTTGATATTGTCCACAATTATCCATGTAATGTGAGATTTCTAATGACTTCCTTTTATTTTTGTTCAGCATATATGCCCATACCTTTAAATGGGCTACATATTTTTCTTACATACATAATGGAAATCAAAAATACTATAAATTAAATAAATTTTAATTATATGTAATCAACCTCTTTATTAGTGAGTGGAGTTCAATACCAAAAATAAAGTAAAACCATGTATTGATGGAGTTCATGATATTTTAGAGAGATATTGTCTTTTTTATAAAGAATGTCTCAAAGCATATATAATATTTTCAAGTGTATGTTAGTGGCCTTCCAAGGGCTTAGATAAAATCTTAAAAGAATAAATCTCACTTTAAATAGGTAAAATTTCAGGAAAAGGAAAATTTATAATATTAATATTAGATAATTTTTAAAAATTAAAAAAAATCTAACACTGCACCACATCGGGGCAGGGACGGGGTATTTAACATACCCCGAATTGCGGGGCGGGGCGGGGACCCATGAGGTGCTGCCCCGTCCCCGCCCCATTGCCATCCCTACATCGAATACTAAGATCAGGATTATTGAGGCTATAAACTCAATTGCGTCATTTGTGTCCAATTCGTGAAAATGTTCTACTCATTAGTGTCATAGTAGCAGAACCAATGTAATAGTTCACCTGGGGCGAATAAAGCAAGTTCTAAGATGCCACGTCGAGAGACTACTGGTGCAAGATATGGAATGCAAAATCCATGCAAAATGAGGGAAGTTATATATATGGGGATTTGACGTACATGTTATATAATAATCTATATTCCTCGTGGTGGTGTTGACAAAAAATATATCCCAAATGTGGGTATCGTACACGGAGCTCCAATTTTTTTTTTTTTACCCCTTTCGTGCGATATCGCAAATATATGCAATATCGCACAAATTGAAAGTCAATAACAACTTGTTTTTCCTCCCTTTCTGCCTCTGTTCGCATCTTTTAAAGTAGGTCGTTTTACCTCATTTTTTTGTGTGACTGTCTCCATTGTTAGAAGAGGTTCTCAAAAGGATTTAGCCGTTGTTCTTTCATTGCTCCATTGAGTTGTTTTACGTCTTTGTGTTGTAACTTCTTGGAGATTTCAAATGATTCTTTGTATACACAACTTCTTGGAGCATTAATCGAGTTTTTCCATAGCCAAAACTTTATCTTATCGAGTATGAAATCATGGAGTTAGACCTCAAATAAAACAAGTAAAAAGCCACAACAAATCTGGGAGCTTAATTTAGTATTTTTTTGTGCGATATCGCAGTCACTTGGCTAACTACTTAGAAAATGAAATTTCAAAAAGCTTTATCGTATTCTTGGTCACAACAGTTGGGACTTTAATCGATTTTTTACACAACCCAAGCCTTCCCTAATCGAGTAACAAAATATGAAGCAAGACCAAAGATGAAACAACTCAAAAACCACAGCTAATTTGAAGTTCAATTCAGTGCTTTTTTGTGCGATATCGCATAGTCATGAAAGAGAGAGATAATAAACACCGGCGGAAGGTTGAAGACGAACTCCCCTTATGCGATATCCAGATGAAATCGATCAAGAAGCTGATGGGTCTCCCAGTAGATTGACGAAGGAAGATGGAAACTATATTTTCGTCCACACTAGTGAAAGGGAATCAAAGAAGTTTTCAAAAGGGTAAAGACTAGGGTTTTATCTTTTATCTTTTACTAGGGGCAAAACTGGATTAATTAAAAAATGGAGCCTCCCTGTACAATACCCACATTTGGGATAAATTCTAATTCGACACCATTTCGAGGAATACATGATACTCTATAACCTTTACAGTCAAATCCAATATATATATATATATATATATTCATGGGAATGGTTTGAGTCCTTTGACATATTTAGAATTATAGGGTGGCAATTTATATTTTAGTTTTTCTTATCCGTGGTGGCTTCTAGTCTTATAATTGATGGGAAACAGCCTCATTGCATTGCATACAAATATGCCGCATAAATGAAGGGAAATGAGATTAAATGCCCCTGTTCAGGTTCCATGCCTGGCCATTTGTCAGCCTTAAACAATACAACCCTGTTTAAGACGGTTAGTGAGCCCAAATCATGAGTAGCCTTGATGCTTGTATTTAGGGATATAAATGGGTCCCCAATTCTTCAATTACCCGAAGGTTTTAACCCGTTAAAACCAGGTTTAGGTCTTTATTTAGGCCCGGATAAGTAAATGGGTCCGGGTCCGGTTCCACCTTGGTTCGGACTCGTGGACTCGAGACCTGACATATTACCTCAATTTTCATAAATCTCTCATAAAAACCATGGTTTTTTTTTTTTAATATCATTCTCTACCTAGTCCCGGACCCGGATCTAGACCCGTCCCATATATGGTATTGGTTCCGGTTCTAGAGTCTAGAAACCGGTTCTGAAACGGTTTTGGGTATTGATCCGGTTCCACCTTCTATTTAATGGTTCTAGTTCCGGGTCCACCATGGACCCGGCCCGGAACTGACCCGTTTACAACCCAAATTGTATTGTTTCAGATCCCATACGCATGGATCCGGATCCGGATCCGAATTTCTACTAGACCCAAAAACAGGTTCAATGCCACCCTACATATATCTAGGTCTGACCTACCAGACCCATAAGGATGCCTGGGCTTGACTAAAATGGTCTCGAATCCATTCAGGCATAGGTCGGGCCGGATTTGGGCTTTTTAACAGCCTTAAATAATACACAAGCCAGCCAGGTTCATGTTTTAAAACCATGCTACTAATGCCACAGCATGTAATTGCTAAACACATCTTCTAAGCTTTTATTTACACCAAAAAAAAAAAATAAAAATAAAACATATACATCCTTTTAACTTAGTACTTACTAGTTTCCACTTATACACCATATTTACACTGCTTATTTACGTAATCTCTTGAGTATCGCCAACTTTACATGGTTTTATGACCCTGGACATCTAATTTCCTAGCAGTGTAACCCACATTTGGAGCAATGTCATTTGTTTCGGAGGGTGGTATGATCAGACCCGGCCCAAAGACCACACCCGGGTAAATGCCATCGGATTCTCCGATCTGGACCGAAACTAGGAAGCCCATATCGAACATTCCGTCCACAACGCCGGTCACTTGCCGTCCGATCGGTGTCGACGCGTTTCCGACCTTCTGTTTTGATCCCTCTCCATTGGCCCTCTTCGTGCCCACAATGTGGTCGCCGGAAGTCGGTGGCAGCGCCGGCCTCCCACGTCTCTTGGCCGCCGATTTCGGGTCGGATTCCGGGCAGTTTGGCACATCCATAATCTTGAGTTTGCAGAAGAACAATACAAAGATTAAGTGTGAGGCCCTTTTTTCCTTTTTTTAGAGAATAGTAGAGATGCAACTCGGTGGTTCAGGTAAAGTTTTAAGGCCTCACTAAATTTGAGGTGAGTTCAGAAAGGCTAAACTGAACTTGATTTCATCCTGGATGGACCCAACCTGTATCTGACCCGGTCTGAACACGACTAAGGGTCCAATGGGTCAGGTCGGGCAATGTTGACCACATTGGGCTACGTGTATATGTTCAACCCGAAAATCCAACCTAGAAATAAAATGAAAAAAAAAAAAAAAAAAAATCAACCTGAACACTTAATTAATAACTCGGATTCTGTTGGGTTGGCAGGTGAAAGCGCAAATAATTTTGTTTGGGTGGGCATCAACCGAACCCAACTTATTTATTAATCAGTTCAGGAATGTCCACTTAGACCCAACGCAAAAATAAATACCTAGGCTTACATGTTACATTTTTTTCATTCCTAACAAAATCAAATCAATTCTGACCTGAATTCAGATCAGGCTCTAATTTTTACCTGACCTAAGCTTAAAACATGTCCACCCAAAATACTAGTTTTGGGCGGGTCAACTCCGTCCGAGTCGGGTTGACTCGGCCGCATGCACTACAGCTCTCCAGGTTGAATCCACATTGATACAAATTCAACTAAATTTGGAGGGTCCATAATACAAAGCTGTCCAAATTGGTGTAATTTTAGCATTGGCCATACTCTATGGACCAAACCTGATAGCTAGTTATAAATCTTCAATACATGTAAATGGTGTTTGGATGATGCCCCAAGCGAAGGCAAACAAGGAAGGAGACTCGAATCAAAATCAATGAAGAAAAGGGCTTTTAACTCTTAAAATTTTCCTTTAAAACATAGTCCCAAACACCCAAATTTACACTAGAGAAATGGGAAAGAAGAAGACAACACATCACATACAAAAGGGGTTTTTTTTTTTTTTTAGAAATTCAAAAGATTGTTGAAAGGACTAGCAAGAGAAAAGCCAAAGAGTCAAGAGTCTTGAAAAGGAATGTGGAACAAATGAACATGAACAGAACAAATGTTATGTAGAGATAAGAGATGAAAGGAAGCTCTAACAAACAAATGTTATGTAAAGATAAGAGATGAAAGGAACCTCTAACCTTGTTAATGATGCAAATTAACAAAATGAACAGAAGACCCCACAAAGAGAGGTGAATTCTGGCCTTTTGTGGGTTTGTTTTGAAATGAGTTGAAAGGAAGAGAAGACAGCAGAGGAATTTATAGAAGGAGAAAGTAAATTCATGACAGGAGTTTTGCTACAAGTGCCTGTGGCCTTTTCTTGCTGGCAATCCCACAGAAGTAGAATTCTGCCTGGTGTAATTAGACGCACTACGACTGTCGATCTCTCGATGGAGTAAGGAAAGCATCAGGATCCGATGTGGGGCCCACAATGTTGATTTTTTGGTTGTTCAAAGAACTCAAACGTTTTGATTTTACTTTTTTTTGGTAGAAGGTTTCAGTGTGCAAATCTAGCCAGACTTAGTTTGGAGGACCCATATTTTGATATAAAATTGTCAATTTTTTTTATTATTTTATTTATTTAAATTTGTTCTTAAACGTTGAATTTAATGTGGATAAAAATGTTGTAATTTAATTATTTTTAACGATATGGGATTAATGGGCTTAATGGTTTTTAACGTAGAGGATTAATGCCCAACGGAAACTAATCTCACTATATTAAGGATAAAAGAAGTCATTTTCTAATACAAATGAGTATGAGTGGTTGGTGTATTAGTTAGAGCTTGGGTGGGTATAAAACGGGTTATGGGTAAAAACCCCAACAATTACATATTTTCTTACATTGAAAATGAATCAAAGCTCAAGCCTCCAAAATAAAGGACCATATAAAGCAAAAGGCACATATGCTTTTAACAACCAATCAAATTGAAATGAAATGAACCAATCAAATGTCTTCAATGTTTCTATAAATTGAAATGTATTTGTAGAGTGGAAAAAAAATCTTTTTGTAATTTTATTTTTGCTTTTAGATTGTAATTAGCAGTTTCTTTGAAACTAATATAGAGAGTGTGTGTAATTGAATATCATCAATGAAGATTTTGAGTTCTTTCTTGATGTTTAGTGGCTAAAGCTCTTGGATTAGGCTCTTCTTTTGAAGCTAATTAATGTGTTAGTTCAATTACATGCATGTTTTAGTTTAAATTCTCTACTTGTGCCTTGATTGATTAGTAGATTTTATATCTAATTGTGCTAATCTCTCTCATTTCTCATGCTCTATCTCTACACTTGATGCTTGAATAATCTCAATTGATTCTTTGTAGTTTGATTGAGTTTTCTCACATAGCATGCTCTAGAGACCTTATCTTTAATATTTCGTATCTTGATTTTGATGATTTATTATTAGGGTAGCTAAATGATGATCTAGGATCTTGACTTTTAATTTTCTTTACTTTAATCTTCATTGCCAATATCATCATATCCAATTAGGCAAGAGATTGCTAATTGGATAGTAGATTTGGGAGTTAAATTAAAACATGCATTGTTTGAATTAATTACAAACTTAGTGGATTTTGGACTGCCTAATCTCTTTTTTTATTGTTAATTTCAATCCTTCTTTGATTTTTTATTTTCACTTCTAGATTGTTATAACTATATTTCACATACTTATTTTAAAATCTTACATATTTTACACCACATCTTCTCCTTAAATCTTTCATTCCTACCACCATTCATCCATTAGTTTAGTGTAGTTTGTTAGATTAGCTTAGATCTTATTAATTTCATATTTTAGATTGTTAATTAGAGTAGTCTAATTGCTATTTCAGTTTTATTCTACATTTCTATTAATTTAATTCCATTTTTCAAATATAGTTTATTAATTTTAATTGTTCACTTCAATTGTGTATATTAGCTATATCTTAGTTCAATTATACTTTAATTGGATTCATTGCTTATTCCCTCCTCTCCTTGTCTTTAGTCCTTTACTACTTAACGACACCGTAGTCTCGTAGTTAAACATTGCACATTTTAGTGTCGATCACTGACGTTGGCGGCAAAAAGTGCTTTTTTTGTTGACCTCTTTGAAAATTGTTTATGTCCTGACTGAACCATGCCATGAACATGAAGAAGGACCAGGTGACTCATATGCACGAAAGAAATGGAAAGAGAATGATTATTTGTGCAAAAGCCATATTCTGAACCTGACAGCAGACAACATTTACAATATGTATTCTGATGCCTGAACTACTAAAGACCTTTGGAGAGCTCTTGATAAATAAATAAATATATATATATATATATATAGATATATATATATATAGATATATATATATATATATATATAAAACAGAGGAGCCACGGGCTAAGAAGTATGCAGTTGGTTGCTATTTGAATTTTAAGATGGTAAATGACAAGCAGTGGCAGAGACAAGATTTTCTTCTAGTGGGGGCAAGCAGTAATTGACTAACGGTTATGCAGCCATTGTTTTTTAGAGTAGATCAACAATATTTTTATATTTATTATTTTTTCACTTATCATTTTAAATTATATATTTACTTATTTAAGAATAGTTAAAATACAAAAGTATGGCTCACCAAAATGAATCCAAACCGATCAAAATAATCATTTACTCAGTTAGGACTAAGAATTGTATCTAGCTCGAGTTAAAGTAGGGTAGGGCCTATGGCATATTGATCACTTGTAAACAAATCCATCCATAATTAATTAATAAATTGATTGGTTAGTCATGACCGTTTAATGTGCTACAACACCTATTATAGATGTGAATGATTGGAAACCCATTGATTGATTACTTTTAATCTTTTGATGGACCTTAATGCTTTGCATATCATAGATGATTGAGAGTATACCATCAAGGTGTAATATCCTTGCTACTCATGATAAATGTAGTCCCCTTAAGCGCTTTTCCCAAATTTTTCTCCAATAGGAATTAGCCCCACCATAAGATTGAGCACATAATATTTTTAATCATATGCTCAATAATGTGGGACCAACTCCTATTTGAGTCAGATTTGGAAAAAAAAATTTACACATTGGATTTTTGTTGAGATTATCTCGTTAGCCCTTGATTTAATAGCCATCCAATTTAGTAGTCCTTTAACGACAAATTTCTTTGTTATTCAATGGTGGATAAGGCATTGGAATTGAATCTAGAAAAGAATCCAAGATGACCAAATCTATTTACAATGAAAGGCTTCACGAAAATTGTCTTGGTGGAGAAATATTTGGGAGAGAAAGGGGTAAGAAAAGATTTAGTTGATTGATTGCAACTTGAAACCTCTCCTAAAAATTTGGGGATGATTTACTTCCTTTTTTTCAACAGAGTAAAAGACAAAATCATCCTCAAGAGCCTTTTAAATTTTCTCATTGTGTAGAATAAAAAAATAGATGAGTGGGGGCAAAATTGTAAGGGACCATAAAATCTTTGAAACTACTGTCTTAAGTTCAAACGACCATCAAAAGTTGAGTGGGGGGCAACCCTCCGCCCCTGACAACAAGCCTATTCTTCCTTAAGTACATGACTTACAGACCATTGTGAATAAAACTATTAAGGAATGGACCCGAGTTGATGAACAGTTTCAAGTGGCTACTATTATTGAAAAATTACCACCCACTTGGAAGGATATACAAAAGGCCTTTCGACACAAGAGGAAGGATTATTTCGTAGAGAGCCTTCAACGCTAATTGAGGATTGAGGAAGAAGCCTGGATCAGTGATACAAAAGGACTTGGCTGAGAATGGTGAGAAAATAAATATAGCTGAATCTAAAACCCAAGTTGATGGTGAAAGAAGGGGAAGTTTGATCAATATCTAAGCAGGAATAAGAAGAACAATGCATTCTTTAAGTGGAAGAATCTAAAACAAAACCACAACAAAAGGCTCAATAAAAATCAAGGGACTGTCAAGCCACAGGCTAAGGGCAGTTGCTATGTTGTGGCAAGCCGTGACATTTTGCAAGAAAATGTCATCACAGAAAGAAATTTCCGCAACAATCTCAGACAACCAAGCCTTAAGAAAATGTTACTGAAGAAGAACATCTAGTTGTTGTTATTTCTGAAATGAATGCTGTTAACACATAAAAAAGCGAAGGATGGTGGATTGATACTGGTGCAACCACCCATGTCACCTTTGATAGAGGTGTGTTCAAGACCCATGAGAAGGTCATAAATGACTGTAAGCTTGCTTTGGGAACTACTGTTATTACACAAGTAATTAGTAAAGGGATTGTTGAACTTCAGTTCACTTCTGAGAAGACTGTGACCTTGCTGAATGTGTTCCATGCTTCAGAACTGAGAAAGTTCCTTATGTCTGGTTATCTTCTGAATAAGGCCAGATTCAAACAGGTAATAGAATCTGACCAGTTTGAAATCACCAAGAAAGGTGTATTTGTCGGTAAAGGTTATGCATGTGAGGGTATGTTTAAGTTAAATGTTATCAATAATAATGTTGCATCTTCTTCTGGTTATATTGAAGAATGGCATGGCAAATTAGGTCATATTAATTTCAGAACCATGAAAAATATGAGTATTATAGACTGATTGATAAATATAAAGACGAATATAAGAAATGTGTTACATGTTTAGAATCAAAGATTACTCGTAAGCCATTTCAGCATGTAGAAAGAGAATCTGCATTACTTCAATTAGTACATTTTGACATATATGATTTAAGTAATACTATCACTAAAGGTGGTAAATATTATTTTCTTACTTTTATTGATGATTGTTCTAAATATACATATGTATACACCTTAAAAGCACTTGTTCTGATTGTAACGCCCCAGGATCCGGGCGCCTTGAATCTCGGGACGCTGCGAGAAAGTACCTAAGAGATGTGGAAAATCCAATAATATAATCAAGTGTGGATCTCATATGAGCAAGTAAATGGACAAAGCCCTAAAATTTTATTTCACTTTAAGGGATTACAAGATAGTTTCCATAATTAAACTAACTATTCAATCATAGGCCAACACGGCCAGCTACAAGAAAAGGAATGAATAGAGATCTAAATGATAGACGCCTCTCGATGCACCAATTGCATCATTCTCTGAACCCTGCGACAACTGATCAGCTACCAAACAAACCACCCATCAAAGAAAGCGGAAGAGAGGATACCTGAAAACACCAAAAATTGGGTCAGGCTCGATGAGCAAGGTAGATAGGCATGTTTAGATGGCAATACATTATATTAATAGATAGGGAAGGAGACCATACCTGATCTCAGCTATACCTATGTGATTAGTATCTCAATAATAATATAGAATATCAGAGTGCAATAGAAAGCGGTGTAGAGTGTAGTGCATGAACGATAATCGAGATATTTATATAACAGGTGTTTGATATAACATATCAGGTAGATGAGAGAAGCCATCATCATCAAGACATCATATAAACCATACAAGCACATCAGAGTCACCAGTAGCACAGATAACCTGAGGAAGTAAACTTACCATAACCGTAAACATCGCATCCAGATCCAACCGTATCAACGTTGGCCGTTAAAGACACTAAACAACACATCTGTAATATATATAATAACCATATATCCAATATACAACCACAAGAGCACATAAAGGTACGTTCATAGTTGAAGTACAAGGGAAGTGGGTGGTCAGAGCCAGCCCATCGTCGTTGTCCCAACAACTGTCGATGGACATCAACCGTGGGGCCATAGCCACTTATTGTTGCCGTCTCATTGAATAGGAGCGTACAAGAGTCCATCAATGTCTATAGCCATAGCCAAGTCCCAGCCATTGGTCTCACGTGCTAGATCTAACTCAACACTCATCCATAGCCACTACCAAGTCCCAGTCATTGGTCTTACGTGCTAGATCAACATCAATATCCATCCACATGTACCCGGTCTGAAAGCTGGCGGTCTCGGTACCCGATCACCCATTGGTACCTATTGTACTCAATCACTTAACACTTAATATCAACGTCCATGCCGGTATCATATCCCTTGGCAGACCACTCGTACATCCACAATCTTACAAATCACTAGGTGGGGGTACTCCGAACCGGATAGCCTTATTATCATAATATGAGATGATATTAGTCAAGGGTATGAGGCACAGACCTCGGGTATAAGTAATCCATCCTTACGATTCATAACAGTTAATAATGTATACCCTTGTAAGCTCTGCTTCTCGATACGCTTAATTAAGATTATCTCTTTATGCAGTTTGTCTATCCATATCTACTGTTAAGTTCCCAATAATATTACAGGTCAGGACTTCATGTGCAATGTCCCGACATTTCATTCAGTACGAACTGTGATCATGGATCAGAGCTTAAGTGCAATGACCTGATTTATAATACCTCTCGAGGCCTACATCCAAGGTTCGGACCTACCAGCCAGCCTCAATGTCCGTTTCCATGATATAAGTACCACATATTGCAAATACATTGATGATCGCTACCCCTCTCTTCAGCTCCAGGGTCCCACTTCACCTAAGACAGTGATCATTGAGTCTCAGATGCTTATTAAGTATCATTGGTGCTCCTGTAGGTATTTAGCATCATAAGACATCCATAACCATTGAATCAAGTTCCGTTTACAACCCAAGACCCTACTTAGGTAGCTACACAAGTCAAGGTTAAGCCTGACCCTTGACTCGTGTCTAGCGTATTCCAAACAATCCAAATGGAAGGACAACGGGGCCCACAAACGATCAAATCATAAAAGGATCCAAATCTGGGAAAATGGCTATCTGTAGTGTACCAGGTCGACATCTTGGGCCTCAGGTCAACCTATTATGCTGTGGAAGTGGACAGCTAATTGGGGGACAGAAAAACATAGTTTGCAGTGTCTCCGGTCGACCTGGAGGGTCCCCTGGTTGACCGGGTACATTGGGGCATTTTCCCAATACATGGCAAGTGTGGGATTCCTCAGTTTGGCTGGTCAACCGGGTACATTGGGTCTATACCCTAAGAGTGAATTCAGCTCCCAGTTGTGGGGCAAGGTCCACTATGTGCCTGGTCGACATCCTGGGTGACCAGGTCGACCGAGTACACACGAAATCCACAATTTTCAAGATTCTTCCCTCTTCCATTTTCATTAAAACTGTCACGCCCCCAAAACCGGGATCCGATCTCGGGGACGCGAGTATGGGGGAATTTGAATATCCCCTTCCCAGGATCCGCGTGTGTGAGGATGATAAAATTCACAACACATCAAAACATTTCGCGGAAGCTCTACAAGACGTTACGACCCGGAATCCGTATCCATCGGGTTCCGTGTCATACTCGATCTGTCAGCACAAGATTTGTACAGTAATATTCAATTCAGACTGGAGCTAGTCATAATATCAAAACGTACAGAGCTGACAGTAACAGGCTTATCATTACCCAAACATATTCAAATTACAAATTAACAAGTACATTAATTACAATTCCCACGAAAAAGGCTAACAAAAGCCGTACACAAAAAAAAGCTAGAACAAATACTACCCAATGGTGTAACGTAATTCCGGAGTCAAGCATGACGTCAACATGACATCGCTGACACAACAAGACTGCAAAACTCGTGGCTCAACAGCCCTCTGCACGCGAACTAGATCAAAACAAGGACCTGCTATCTAGAGCACCAAAACAGAAGTATATCAGACACGACGGTCTGGCAGGTAATCAAAATAGGCAAGAGCATAAACAAAATTCGAAGTTTAAAGGAAACAAGAACTAAAAACTCTTCATTGAACTTGAAACAAGTTTACAAGATTTAAAAACAATGCATGTACAAGATACTTATCAAGAAATCACTAGTGTATGCACGATATACAAAACAAGACATGAATACATATAATATCATGATTAGTAAATCCACAAAGAGCCCATCCTTTCTCCATCATACATGATGATAAGAGTAAGCACGCACGACAAGCACGACACGATAAACACGATCCCACGCCACACAAGGTAGACAGGGTGTCCGGCCGCGGAACCGGACCACGAACACGCACGATGTGTCATTCAAGACACGACTAGTCTGCAGACAGTCCACGTTGTTTAAGGACCCCCAGGTAGTGGATCAAGCTAAAAGGGCAGTCCAAGCTCAGTGGTAATCACTTATATCATGAATGCATAAAACACGACAATACTTATTCGAGAACACGTCAAAACAAGAGGGAATCATTTAACAAGCACGGCACGACGAGACTAGCAAAATAGCATAATATAAATGCTTAACAAACTTAAGAAATGATTCCCTTTTCTTATTCTTAAAACACGTCTTGAAACACGTCTTAAAACGAGCTTATACTTGAAATTCGGGCAAATGCACGATGAAACACGAAGTATCAAAACAAGATTCTTGGTTCTTGAAACAAATCTTCAAACAACTTATACTTGAAAATCAAACGAGGACACGATGATGCATGAAGCATCAAAACAAGAATTCAAACACGAAATCTATCAAGTTTAGGCTAAGACCAATCACTGACCCTTGTGGAGTTGAAACCCAAATGTCGGAGTTTTGACAAGGTTTGGTGCCCTAGAAGTTATAGTACATTTTGGAATTCCAAGTGCACAAGGTCAATAAAAAGGTCTAAAACCTAGTCTAGTTTTCCTTCTCGCAAAAGTCCTTCAAAGCAGTACTTTTGGTAAAATTTCGGTCAGTCCTCGGTTACCTGTCGGTCAACCGAGGTGGATGTGTCGGTTGACCGACAGCCGACCGACGGCTGGCCGACAAGTCTCAGTCCAGAAATGTAGCTCTCGGGAAAAGGGACCGACAAGTACTCGGTTGGCTGTCGGTCGACCTGTCGGTCAACCGACAGCTGACCGACAGTTTTCCTGAGAAAAAGTTACTCTCTGAAATTTGAACCGACAAGTCCTCGGTTGGTGTCGGTCGACCTGTCGGTCAACCGACAGATGACCGACACCTGACCGACAGAACTCGGGCAGTGCATTTCTGTACAGATTTTTCACACTTCATTCCCACCTTCACTCCCAAATTTTCACCACCTGCACTCCCCAAGCCTACATGCTTTCCAAGGAATACATTTCTCACATTTTTAAAACATTCTATCCACAATTAAACCATTCATTCTATAACAAAGGCATCAAAGCACTTTCATGTACAAAATCATAAAACTTACAAGACTAAACATGATTCAAGAGCTTGAAAAATCAATGCTAACAAGACAAATGAAGAAGCCCAAAACTCATGACTTGAAAGAGCATGAACATGACTTGCATTATGAGATTAAACATGGAAAACATGTCTTAATGAAATATTAAAACCATAATGAAAGCATAAGACAATAAACATGAGAAATCCTATAAAGATCACTTGCCTCAATCCAATGCCAAGGAAACTCCACAAAAACTCAACCAAAAGGAAGATCCACGAAATCTACACAAAAGCCCCAAAAGAGAACACATAAAAATCACATTTTTGTCACTACAAACCCCCATTTCGAAAATGGGTTTGAAAACATGTAAAACAAGCTCTAAATGAGCTAAAAGAACATCAAATGAAAAGAGGAACAAGAGCCCTAACCTTTAGCTAGCTGAACAAGAAGAAGAGAGCTTGAAGATGATGAATAGTGTCGGGGATTTGGCTCAAAAACGGGTCCAGCTGAAGCTTGAGAAGAGAGGAAGAGAATGGCGGAAACGAATCGGAGATTGGAGTCTTCTTGTTAGATGATTTCAAGGGAAAAAGACCAAGAGAAAAAGGCTTTCTCTCCTCTCCACTCTAGGGCAAGGACCGGTTGCAGGAAAATGGGAAGAAGAAGAATGGAGGAGAGAGAGTAGAAGGGTATTTATAGTGTCTGGAGGGTGGGTCCCAATGCACTAGAACTTGAAACGATTAAAACTTGGTCTTGTGGACCCCGGATGAAATCGACGAAGAAGAACAAAACGATCGTCGAAAAATCTAGTTTTGAAAAAGTATATTTTCCCCAATTTTTGGAATTTTCGAAATTTATGGACAGATTTAGTGATAATTGTCATTTTTGCCCTTTTTCTCGAAAAACGCGATTTCTGAGTATTAAATCAAGATGGTCGAAACATGAAAGTTGTTTATAACAATAAAATGAGTCAAAAGGAATAAAATTTGGAATTTTTACAAACCAAGAATAAATTCTCAGAAAAATACAATTTACAAGGGTTGGGTCAAAACAAAGTCAATGGTCTTTTAAAACTCTCCAAAGTTATAAAAAATCTATTCAAACTCAAAAACAAAGTCAAATCATCTCTAATCTTGTTTAAAAAGCTAAATCACAATTAAAACAATGCTGAACCCAAAAATTGAGGGTCGGGGTCTTACATCCTCCCCCCCTTAGAATCCATTTGGTCCTCCAAATGGTCTAAACCAAATCAAGAATCAAAAACTCGAAAGATCAAAGAAAACACTGAAGACCCAAAGACTAAAGAAAACACTGACACCCTGAGTTGAACCTCGGTAACTGAGCTATCCCTGATCAATCCTGACGATGAGATACGCCGGCAACAACATGTCTGGTTCTATTGAAAACTTCACACTATCACACATATCTGTCCAACAACCTGCTCTTCTAACAAATCCAATGTCCAATAACTTCTCTAGTCATCCTTCAGTGGTCATTCGACGTCCTTACACTGGATCATCTCGAGATGTACACGATGATTCTGACATTTGCATGTAGATGTGATCATAGACATGCTTTCTCTAAAATAATATTCATCCCGGAGAAATTCTGGAATCCCATATATCTGCTCTCACTGTACTGCTCGGAGTCTGGTTCCTTGTCTTCGAAGAATTGGCGAAGCTGAAGTGCTACCACGTACCAGTCTCTTTCATCCTCTATCTATGTTATTCAAATTCTTGAAACTATGCTGCCACATCTTACAAAATTCTATAAGTGTCCTGTTTCTGACTCGTTCGGTTACAACTCAGATACTCCACTACTACAAACCAGATGCTAAACTGCCATAACCTGCTGAGCTGCTCTGAGTTTCAACACTTCGTATGGTTTGCCTCTTTCAAATCTTATTTCCAAATCTCTTACCATTGACATGCATAACTGGTCTTAGAATTCAAATCTGTGTTTAAAGTCTTGGAGTCCAACCTTTCTGTGCTATACTCAGAGTTCCTGTTTACATCTGATTATATCTGCCTATTGTTCTAGATCTCTTATCTGAAGATGCGTTATCAACAAAACATCTGTCAACTTGGTATCCTTCTATGGAAAGTCAAAATCTTCAACCCAAGCTTTGAAACAATTCTACCACATGCTCTTACTAATTCTCCTATCTACCCTTGGTTTCAGAAAATTGGTGACGCTGAGTACTACCAGATGTGTCTTACTTCAGGCAATGTCGTCCAGTCCTCGGTACACTTCTGCCATCTCTGTTTGCTTGTTCAAACCAAGAGGTTCACAACTCTGTAGGTTTCCAGCTCTGACCAAACCTGCTAACATTCTAACAGTCATGCTACTCCACATTTCCAAACTTCGTAAGGTGTGCTTCTATCAAACTCTGTCTCTGTCTTCCGGTCTTTCACCCAGGCATGCATAACTGACCTTGCGAGCTCGATTCGTGTCCACAATCCTAGAATAAAGTCTTTCTTCAAAATAACCAAAAGTTCTTGTTACTCTGACTCTTTCTGCCCAGTTGCCATTGGTCCTCTGTACAATAATCAATTCCTAACCAAACGTGTTTGTTCACTTCGTGTCACCTCAACGGTTACAACTCTGCATTTAAATCTCGAAACTGTTCAAATCAAACCTTGGTTGCTCAATCTTCTGCCTCTGTTTCAGGTTCACCATCCTCAAGCCTCGCACATGTTTCATTCTTTTCTATATCTTTCAACTGACCTTGTCCATAGGTTATGATTCTTCATCTTGTATCTGTACTCTGCCCAAACCAATGCTTTACAAGTCGGTAAAATCCACAAAATCTGCTCTATCATGTAACCAGGTAACAATCAATTCTGCATACTACTATCTACACTTTGCCAAAAACTGAATTCTCATGCTTCTAACCATTCACTGATACACCTTGCTGAGTCAACTTCACCACCATAGCTACAATTGTTGAACTTCCTCGAACAATTCTCCGTCACAAGTTCATCAATACTCGAGAAGTTTCTAACTTTCTCACATCTTCTTGGAGCCGTACCACTGAAAATCACCTCAAACCTCATAAAGTCCACCACTTATCCGGCTTTCGGAGTCTTCTAACTTAGGAAGATAATCCAAGTTCATCCAAAAATCTGCACTTACTTGTCTAACACACCATCTGACGATACACGATCAACTGTAATTGGATCTTGACATGCCATTCACATAACTTGCTGACTAACAACTGCTCACAAATTCCCTTGCTAACTCCATCTGCGACATCGAAAAGCTGAAAATTCTGCCAAAGTCCTTCGAGAACCACACGCTAAGTCCACAAAATGCCACAAAAAACCGACTCTCTGACACAAAATAAGCAAAAGATACTAAATGTGGGTACGGATACATTAAATCCTCCCCCACTAGAAAAGAATTTGATCCTCCAAATTCCCTAACAACAAGGACAAGAACACGAGACAAAGAGGGTCTCCCCCACTAGAAGAAAACAAACCGAGCTGATAAAACAATGGCTAGCCAAAACAAAATCCACAGAACCTAAGGAGTCCTCACCACACGTCTTAAGATTACTAGAGTGTTTTATTTCCTAGAAACCTGCCCGCTCTGATACTAGTCTGTCGCGCCCCCAAAACCGGGATCCGATCTCGGGGACGCGAGTATGGGGGAATTTGAATATCCCCTTCCCAGGATCCGCGTGTGTGAGGATGATAAAATTCACAACACATCAAAACATTTCGCGGAAGCTCTACAAGACGTTACGACCCGGAATCCGTATCCATCGGGTTCCGTGTCGTACTCGATCTGTCAGCACAAGATTTTTACAGTAATATTCAATTCAGACTGGAGCTAGTCATAATATCAAAACGTACAGAGCTGATAGTAACAGGCTTATCATTACCCAAACATATTCAAATTACAAATTAACAAGTACATTAATTACAATTCCCACGAAAAAGGCTAACAAAAGCCGTACACAAAAACAAGTTAGAACAAATACTACCCAATGGTGTAACGTAATTCCGGAGTCAAGCATGACGTCAACATGACATCGCTGACACAACAAGACTGCAAAACTCGTGGATCAACAGCCCTCTGCACGCGAACTAGATCAAAACAAGGACCTGCCTTCTAGAGCACCAAAACAGAAGTATATCAGACACGACGGTCTGGCAGGTGATCAAAATAGGCAAGAGCATAAACAAAATTCGAAGTTTAAAGGAAACAAGAACTAAAAACACTTCATTGAACTTGAAACAAGTTTACAAGATTTAAAAACAATGCATGTACAAGATACTTATCAAGAAATCACTAGTGTATCACGATATACAAAACAAGACATGAATACATATAATATCATGATTAGTAAATCCACAAAGAGCCCATCCTTTCTCCATCATACATGATGACAAGAGTAAGCACGTACGACAAGCACGACACGATAAACATGATCCCACGCCACACAAGGTAGACGGGGTGTCAGGCCGCGGAACCGGACCACGAACACGTACGATGTGTCATTCAAGACACGACTAGTCTGCAGACAGTCCACGTTGTTTAAGGACCCCCAGGTAGTGGATCAAGCTAAAAGGGCAGTCCAAGCTCAGTGGTAATCACTTATATCATGAATGCATAAAACACGACAATACTTATTCGAGAACACGTCAAAACAAGAGGGAATCATTTAACAAGCACGGCACGACGAGACTAGCAAAATAGCATAATATAAATGCTTAACAAACTTAAGAAATGATTCCCTTTTCTTATTCTTGAAACACGTCTTGAAACACGTCTTAAAACGAGCTTATACTTGAAATTCGGGCAAATGCACGATGAAACACGAAGTATCAAAACAAGATTCTTGGTTCTTGAAACAAATCTTCAAACAACTTATACTTGAAAATCAAACGAGGACACGATGATGCATGAAGCATCAAAACAAGAATTCAAACACGAAATCTATCAAGTTTAGGCTAAGACCAATCACTGACCCTTGTGGAGTTGAAACCCAAATGTCGGAGTTTTGACAAGGTTTGGTGCCCCAGAAGTTATAGTACATTTTGGAATTCCAAGTGCACAAGGTCAATAAAAAGGTCTAAAACCTAGTCTAGTTTTCCTTCTCGCAAAAGTCCTTCAAAGCAGTACTTTTGGTAAAATTTTGGTCAGTCCTCGGTTACCTGTCGGTCAACCGAGGTGAATGTGTCGGTTGACCGACAGCCGACCGACGGCTGGCCGACAAGTCTCAGTCCAGAAATGTAGCTCTCGGGAAAAGGGACCGACAAGTACTCGGTTGGCTGTCGGTCGACCTGTCGGTCAACCGACAGCTGACCGACAGTTTTCCTGACAAAAAGTTGCTCTCTGGAATTTGAACCGACAAGTCCTCGGTTGGTGTCGGTCGACCTGTCGGTCAACCGACAGATGACCGACACCTGACCGACAGAACTCGGGCAGTGCATTTGTGTACAGATTTTTCACACTTCATTCCCACCTTCACTCCCAAATTTTCACCACCTGCACTCCCCAAGCCTACATGCTTTCCAAGGGATACATTTCTCACATTTTTAAAACATTCTATCCACAATTAAACCATTCATTCTATAACAAAGGCATCAAAGCATTTTCATGTACAAAATCATAAAACTTACAAGACTAAACATGATTCAAGAGCTTGAAAAATCAATGCTAACAAGACAAATGAAGAAGCCTAAAACTCATGACTTGAAAGAGCATGAACATGACTTGCATTATGAGATTAAATATGGAAAACATGTCTTAATGAAATATTAAAACCATAATGAAAGCATAAGACAATAAACATGAGAAATCCTATAAAGATCACTTGCCTCAATCCAATGCCAAGGAAACTCCACAAAAACTCAACCAAAAGGAAGATCCACGAAATCTACACAAAAGCCCCGAAAGAGAACACATAAAAATCTCATTTTTGCCACTACAAACCCCCATTTCGAAAATGGGTTTGAAAACATGTAAAACAAGCTCTAAATGAGCTAAAAGAACATCAAATGAAAAGAGGAACAAGAGCCCTAACCTTTAGCTAGCTGAACAAGAAGAAGAGAGCTTGAAGATGATGAATAGTGTCGTGGATTTGGCTCAAAAACGGGTACAGCTGAAGCTTGAGAAGAGAGGAAGAGAATGGCGGAAACGAATCGGAGATTGGAGTCTTCTTGTTAGATGATTTCAAGGGAAAAAGACCAAGAGAAAAAGGCTTTCTCTCCTCTCCACTCTAGGGCAAGGACCGGTTGCAGGAAAATGGGAAGAAGAAGAATGGAGGAGAGAGAGTAGAAGGGTATTTATAGTGTCTGGAGGGTGGGTCCCAATGCAGTAGAACTTGAAACGATTAAAACTTGGTCTTGTGGACCCCGGATGAAATCGACGAAGAAGAACAAAACGATTGTCGAAAAATCTAGTTTTCAAAAAGTATATTTTCCCCAATTTCTGGAATTTTCGAAATTTATGGACAGATTTAGTGATAATTGTCATTTTTGCCCTTTTTCTCGAAAAACGCGATTTCTGAGTATTAAATCAAGATGGTCAAAACATGAAAGTTGTTTATAACAATAAAATGAGTCAAAAGGAATAAAATTTGGAATTTTTACAAACCAAGAATAAATTCTCAGAAAAATAAAATTTACAAGGGTTGGGTCAAAACAAAGTCAATGGTCTTTTAAAACTCTCCAAAGTTATGAAAAATCTATTCAAACTCAAAAACAAAGTCAAATCATCTCTAATCTTGTTTAAAAAGCTAAATCAAAATTAAAACATTGCTAAACCCAAAAATTGAGGGTCGGGGTCTTACAAAAAACCCCATCAAATGGGTCCCGGATCTTCACCAAACACTTCCAAAACATCAAACACACCTCCCACATCATGATCTCACCAAAAATGGGCCATTGATCTTCCAGATGGGGGATTCCCATTCATTAATGGCCAAAAACACATAAAAAGGCCTAGAAAGAGAAAGATCTACTCAACATAACATCCATGCAACCATCCCATTACAAAAATCCAACCAAATATCCATAAAAGGCAATAAGAAACAATCTAAGCATGTTAATAACTTTAATTAAAGAATTTAAACATGTCTACTTACCTGATTAGGAAGAAAGCTCCTCAAATAGCTTGGGCTCCACTCCAATAGATCTAAGATCACCCTAATAGTTGAATCTACAATCTCTACACTCATTCCCAAAGAGAGAAATGCATAAGAAACAGAATTCTAAGAGAAAGAGCTATACTACAAAGGAATTGGAAAGAGGGAATGATGATTACCTTTACTTGGAGAAGAAAGAGATATGTAGGAGATGAGATGGGCTCCTTAGCTTGTAGATGGCTAGATGTAGATGAGGCTCTTGCTTCTAGTAATTGGAGGGCTAAGATCGAGAGAGAGAGAGAGAGAGAGAGAGAGAGAGAGAGAGAAGTTAATCTCTAACTTAGAAAGAGAGAGATGGGAGGAAATTGTAGTGAAATGAGAGGAAGAGAGTGTAAGGAATGCTTGGGAAGCTTGTAGTAGGTTTCTTTTATAGCAATAGGTGGAATGGAAAATGTCTAAAGTGCCCTTCCTTGCTAGTGTAAGTTTAGGATAAGGATGAGGGTATTTTGGGAAGGTTAAAATGGAATGACCAAAGGGTCCTTAGTTGCTAATAGAAACAAAGGATAAGGACTAGGGTAGTTTAGCTTTTCACTTATAATGACAAAAGTATCCTCAAATGAGTGGTTGTAAATAAAAGAGGCTAAGGGCTATAGAGGTAGGCTATTTATTATTACAAAAGTGCTCATATTTACTTCGTAGAGAATAAAAGAGCCAAGGTCATTTAAGGTATTAGGATTTCCAAAAAGGAGGGATAGGGTGGGGTAGAAAAGACTAGAGTGCCCTCATATAATTAATGGGCTAATGGGTAGTTGGGCCATTCTAAGATTGATTGCACAACTCTTTAAGGGAAAGCCATCTATAATTAGGATTACAACTAACGCCTCTAATTGGTTAATTAATTCTAAGAAAACCACTATTAATCTCACAAAGGTCAACCTTATAGACTAGGCTTAATTAATGGGAATTGCTAACTACTTATGCTAATCACCCATTAAATAGGATAACCAAGGGTTGACTTGGTCAAATTGGGTCCCACTAGGTATTTCTAGGAACGGGTTGTTGACACAAAAAAAGTCACTATGTCTCCTCAACATCAAGAAGCCTCGTGAAGCTGCATCCTGCTAAAAATAGGCAAGGCTACTTCAAGCATCAGATTTTATCAGAATCAGACACAAACTGAAAGATCCTTCAAGGCAGCCAAAAGAGGGGTACGCCTGAGGTTTCGGGCCATTCCGACATCGTTTGGCCTAACTTCACTGCTCCGATAGCTAAACAAGCGCTCCCGGCGGCGACATCATCGAAGATACCAAAACTTCGATCAGAGCCTACGGATGACTCCAGAATGTCTTTAAAGGGCTCCATGCCAAATTTCAAGTCAAACCAACAATGTTTGACCCTCCATTAACGCTCGAGCAGCAAAATTAAGCCTCCTGGCGGCGGGAACCACCGAAGTCATCACTCATGAAACAAAGTACATGAATGGCTTCAACATGCTTCCAAAAGGCTGCACGTCGAATTTCAGGTCATTCCGACAACGTTTGACCAGGTTTCGATGCTCCGAGAGAAAATGAAGCCTACAGGCGGTGGAGCAACCCGGGACCATGACATCCAAAACGGAGCTGATGGAACGTCTCAAAATGACTCCAATAGGCTCCTCGTCAAATTTCAGGTCAATCGGACATCGTTTGACCACATATCAAAGCTCGGCATTTTCCCCGCAGCAAAATCAAGTCAAGCATCGATGGGACCCCAAACGGCTTCAAAACTCAAATAAAAGCTCATGGTTGGTCCTATCCACTGCTCAAGAAGCTTCACCTCAATTTTCAGGTCATTCCGACATCGTTTGACCTAGTTTCGACTCTTGACGGAAAATTGGCTACAAAGTCTTCGGCTTTCCCAAAAAATGGGAAACTTTGTGCTCCGATTTCGCGCGGGTTCTCATCAAGATTTCTCCAAGAAAATCAAGTCAATAATTGAGGAAAATGTCAAGAAAAATACAGAAGAAAGAAGGAACGAAAAAGACGAAAACACGGCCGAAAACGACGCCTGGCGACCAAACGGGCCAAAGCCGGGCGACCCTGCAAATCCGGGTCACCGGATTTTGCACCAAACTGCCCGTTTTTCGATCTTTTTCGCGTTTCGGGTGTTCCTACCTCTGTGATTTTCTGTAAATCCAATGTTTGATGCTTGAAAACGACTAATCTTCGTCGACATCTCGGATCCGCCGTCAAAAGCATGAAATCATCACCAATCACTTCAAGATCGCCAACCGGCTGACTAAGAAAGTACACTTTCTGTCCGACTGATCGTGGAATCGACAAGACAGATGTCACCGGTCCACCAACATCAACCAATGCTTGAAATTGCATCGCGATCCAGCATCAAACAATGTGTGGATCCACCCGTGATGATCTAAAGAAGAATCTCAAAAGACGCGGTGCGGCCCGCGACTCTTCACATGCCTTGGCGACCACTTAATGTCGTTAATTGACCCGTTTATGACAAATTAAAGCGGTCATTAACTCATTATTTTGGACAGCCCAATCAGATTCAAGCATTTGGGAGTTACAAATTCAAGCAATCGTGGCATTTAACCCATGAAACTCCCATTATCATGAAGCATAAAGGGAATTAAAAGCCCACTACCTTCATCGGCCAATCACAAGCCATGAAAAAGGAGTTACAAAATCAATTTGTAACTCCTCATCAATTCTTTCATCATGGCCATCAATGCCAATGAACACCTCATGGCTATGAAAAGCCTATAAAAGGAGGTCCAATCCAAGAAGGATGAGGATGATGAAAAATAGATCCCAAGTGCAAGTTCTGAAAAGCCAGAAAATCCAAGAGAGAGACGAAGTCCTGCTGCTTTGCTCCCGGAAGCACCACAAGGTGATCAACGTCCTTTGGGGGGCCACGGGGTGCGGAAGGAGAGGACGGAAGATTCCCAAGGGTCCATCAAGTTGACATACCCGGTGGGACACATTGACTTGAGAACGTGATGCTTTGATCACTTGGCTCCTTTCTAGTTGGTGGCCTATGTTGCATTTTGCATCTAAAAAAAAAAAATGAGATGGGATTTCAATTGTTCTTTCTCACTTCAAAAAAAAAAAAAAAAACAAATCTGATTTCTTTTCTTAGATTCAACTATGAGAAACTTTGATCCTTCCCTCTTCGAACTTGATAGCTCACAGAAATGTTCGCAGCTATCATTCATATCGGGGATTAGGCCATCTTTTCTCTTTGATGAGTCCAATTGGGATTTCAAAAAAAAAAAAAAAACTTAATTTCAAATTCTTTAAAAAAAATCAGTTTTATCTATTTTCAATTCAAATTTGAGAAACTTTGGTTTTTCCTTTTCGGATTTAGCGCTCGCAGAAATGTTAAGCCTTTGTTCCGATTGGAACACCTTTCACTCTCTTTGATGAGTTCATTAGAGATCTTTCAAAAAGGGTTCAAAAAAAAATACTGAGGTTCCACCAATTGCGTTCTTTGACCAAAGTGGATTTAAGAAAAGCCTTGTCCAGAATGTGGAGACAGCTAGACTGTTCGAGGCAAGGGTCCTTCAAACGGGTTCATTAAGTAATACTACCCTTACCTGGGGGCTGATCTATCTACCAAGATTTCATAAGATCGAATTGGAAACCTATGTAAATCTTCAAAAAAAAAAAAAAAAACTTCCGTCACTTTTGACTTCAGAGTTGAGAAATTTTGGTTCCCTCCCTTTCGGATTTAGCGCTCGTAGAAATGTTGAGCCTTTGTTTGGAACGGAACACCATTTGCTCTCTTTGATGAATTCAATCTTGACCCTTAAAAAAAACTCCCGTCATTATTGGATTCACATCCGAGAAACCTGGTTCCTTCCCTTCTGAATTTAGCGCTCGCAGAAATGTTGAGCCTTCGTTCGGATTGGAACACCATTTGCTCTCCTTTATGAATCCAAATTTGACCTTTCAAAAAAAAATCCCATCTCCTGTCCTTTCCAAGGATGCGATTTGCAACATTTGTGCCTAGCGGTGCTAGTACGCCCTTTCGGGTCTACTGTATTCGCGACCGACACATTTGTATCTCCAACCTTATATCATTTTACCTCAGTAAACCTTGCTTCTCGATAATTTGAATTAAGGTCTACAATTGCTTCTAGCAGTCACTGGAACGCTCACTCTGAGCCTACCATACTTGCATTTTAGAACAATTGTATCCTCTATGGCCTTTTGCCTTCTTCATCGTCCTTGGGTTGGGCCATGTCCCCTCAAGTGATCTGAAAATACAAAACCATAGTTGTTCTCCATTTACGATCACTATATTCTTGTGATTACTAACGGATTTGGTCTTGTTTCAGAAGTTTTCCAAAACTAACAATGGCAGCTTCATTGACCATCACTTTCGATGAGAACAAGTACCAGCTTATGCTTCAAGACAAGCAAAACAAGCATAAGCGCCCTGCCAGTTGCCGAAGCGTCATCTCCCTCGACAACTCTCCAAACACCGGGTTAACTTCAACTCCCCGGACCATCGTCTTCGGGTCGCTGGGACCATTCCCACTCCCCGTAGATGACACTGTACCTGCCAAGAAGCAGAAAACCGCCCGCAACGTATCACTAAAATGGCACCAAGGGCGAACACCAAGAAGCTTGAAGCCCGTGGCGTTCCCACGAAGTCTCAACCCACAAGAAACCAGGTTTACCCCAAAACTTGGTCCTCGAGATCTTCACCAAAGCAACGGAGGTCCCGAACATCTGCAAAGTCTGTATACCTGGCCCCTCTCAAGGAGAATCAGTTCTACCCTCTCTCTTACATGAAAGAGGAGAAACCTACCCTCCGCCCAAAAAACAAACAAAATCATCAGGAGTCGACTTGCTCCTACAAGCCCAAAATCAAATCCTACATCGTTAGGCCTCCGCAAAAATATGCTGAAGCCTGCACTCCCGTGAGTCGACCCTTCATCTCAACAGGGGCCGAGCTCACAAAATTCAAATCTTCACTGCGACAGACAAAGGACCGCGTCCAGATTCTGTCCTTGCCAAGCTTCAATTAAGACAAACTTGCCTGCTGCGCACGAGAGACTACATCCTTCATCGCCAGAGCCCAGCCAGAGTTGACTGAAGCACAAATTGCTCGTCGTATGCGTCGCCGTGCGGCGTATCGATAAAAAAGACTTGAGAAGCAAAGAACCCAACGCTCTAATCTTCATATCTCAAACAAATGGGTCGAAAAAGAAAGACCCGACCAATTCGTTGCTGTTCATATGGTTGGCAAAACCAGAAAACGCCAGAAGTCAACAATCAAAATCAGTGTTACACGTCCAGTGACTCGCAGCGTCTCCCGGACACGAACACATCTGGAAGAATCCTCCACTCCTCTAAGCCAAGGACACCGGAGTAACCACTCCTCAAATTCTTCATCCAGAAGAATGAGCCCCAGCTCAGTCACCAGGACGATTTCTCCGTTCGAATCCCGAGGGATGAACGTCTTGGCAACAAGTTCTGAACAGCCTCCACCGCATGATGACGTAATTGCACGCATCTAGCAGTTGGAGTAAGGACAACAGAGAATTGAGGATCTGATGGAAAACCTTATTCTCACTCTACAACGTCCACCACCTAACAATGAAACCCCTCTGAATCATGAAGATGATGAGGGCAATCCAGAAAACAATGAGTCTCGCGCCCTTACCAGAAAGGACGTGGACGATATCCTCGCAAAAGCGAAAGAAGATGATACATTGAAGGAACATGGGATCAAGCCACCCTACCCTCTATGGATGGACTCGGTTCCGTTCCCTGCAAAATTCAAGCAACCTACTCTCCAAACATATACTGGGAAAGGTTCAGCCATACAGCATGTCATCCATTTCAAGATCCTGACGGGAGCCATTGCTGATCAAGATGCCCTCAAGATTCGCCTCCTTGCAAGTACCCTAAAAGGTACAGCCTTTGATTGGTACTCCACTCTGCCGGAGAACTCCATTCAGAACTGGGCTATGCTGGAGACAAGCTTCCTGACCCATTTCCAAGGTGAGGATCATCCTGTTACTATGGCTCAACTCTGCAACCTAAAACAGGGAGAGAATGAGTCAACATACGACTTCGTTCACAAATGGAAGGCAATGGCGTACAAATGCTCAGATGTACTGCCACAAGTGTCGCTAGTCGACATCTGCCGTAACAATATGAGAGTAAAAACTCGCTCCATGATCATCGGCAACAAATCAAAGAACCTGGGAGAACTTCTCAAAGCTTCCATGGAAGCTGAAATGGTGATCAAAGACCTTAACAGTCAGAAATCATCAAAGAGAGAGCCGACTGCTGTTACAACCTAAAAACCAAAGAAACATGAGGTTCTCAATGTGCAGACTAAATCAGCTCCTCAGCAGCCAAAGAAACCTGAAAACAAAACTGCAGGTAAAAGACCTGAACTCTCTAATGTCTTCAAAGAACGTGTAGAAAAGAAATATCCGTTCGATGAAGATGTTGAAGAAATCTTTGAAGCTCTCTTAGCAAATGGCAAACTCACTTTACCAGAGCCCAAAAGACCGGGAGATGTTGGCAAAATCAATGATCCCCGATACTGTTCATACCATCAGATGATCTCACATCCTCTCAATCAATGCTTCGTTGTGAGAGAGAAGATCAATGAGATGTGGAAAAACGGAGTCATAACTTTCGACAAAAACTACGGCTCCACTTTTGTCAACATGGTGTCATGTCGACAAATTTCAAAATCACCGAAGGAAAAGACCACTACTTTATTCAAGGTGATAAAAATGGCTCAAGTGTCCCAAGAATTGGTTCCCTATCCAACATCAGATGGACAACCTATATGGGTGCATCCTGATCTCCTAGATGATGAAAATTGGGAGATCGTCAAAACAAAGCCGACCGCTCAGTAGCGAAGCAAGCCAAGAGACAGCTCCGCAAGCTCAAACAACAGCAAAAGTCTCAACCAAAACAAGAAGTCCTTGAAAAGGCAGAAACCTCTTCCACTGCTTCACTAGAGGCGACGGAAGAATCCCATCCCAAAACTTCAAAGGCGGTAAGAAAATTCACCCTTGATGATTTCATGCCACCTCTATACAAAAATGAAAATGTGCAGGGGGCATCATACTCTTGCAACTCGGTAGTTGGATTCTCCATGAATGGATACGAGTCCAGTGATACTGCCAGTGATATCGATGAGTGGGAAGAATCCCTTGAAACAGGAGAATACCTCTCCGACGAGGAATGGATTCCCGAGTCTCATCTTATGCCAATAATCTGGTATAACCCATTACAGCCACAAGGATCTTGGTCTGATGATGAAGAAGACCAGGGCCCTGTTCAAGAAAATGCTGTCGATCCAGCACCAACCAATGCTCCGGTGGAACCCAACATTGGTGAACCATGAGGAGCGGGTGAAGAAGAAGATTTGGCTCCTATGCCTGATCTTGAGGAATATGCAAGAATCTTGCAACATCTTGCCATAGAGCAGGAGTAAGATTGCGTCAATGATTTTCGTCATAGTCCAGAACCAGAATTCCCTGAAAATCAACAGGAACTTTCTCCCTTAACTCCTGAAAATGGAGAAAACAGTTGGATCGATGATCTTCTTACATCTAAGGATGAGTCTGATTCCCAACAGTCTGCACTGGGGGCATCTCCTGTCCAGATGACCTGCAATGCAATAGCTCAGGACGATAGTGCCTCTGAAGCTTCCGAAGACACGTACACCCCAACCGGTAGTGTATCATCTGGAGCTACATTTTCTCAGATGACTTCCACTGAGATATCATCAGCCCTCGTCTCCTGAAGCTGTGACATCGGAACTCAAGCCTCTCCTGATTGATCATCTTGAAGAAACTTCTGTCAATGAAATCTTCTTCAATGAAAACCCAGTTGAGTGGTCCCAGATACCCGATCTCACAGGCAATGTCTGGACTAATACAGAAAGGTTGTCGGATGCTGTTCAGGACTTGTTCCCGGAAATTGCTCCGTGCAACACAATCACCGAAGACGCCAATGCTGCTATAAAGACATCTTCAGCAAATGACAAGGATCAACCCCTTGATCCTGAGAGTGGTCTTCCAAAAGAAGACCCTTCTCTAGAAGCTCTTGAAGTTGGTAGAGGTACCCGTTCTGGCCAAGATTACCACAAAAATTACAACCAACCTTCTTCTTCTTATGTAAATCCTTTGGGAAAACAAGTTGTAAGCGCCCCAAGTGGCAATAATAATGAAAATGCAGGTCTGAAGGAGGCTTTCAAGTACGACTTGATTTAGCACTTCAAACACATACCTGCACGTCTGCACATCCTTGACTTATTACGAATGTCTCCACAAACTTGGGATAGTCTTATTTCAGAATTACAAAGGCTGAATGCGGATGTCGACAAACACGCCCCACAAGTCTTAGAAATTGAAATGGACTACAGGGTCAAAAATCAAATACTCCCCCAAAGGGAGAAAAGAAGAAAACTGAGGGATCAAGCAATGAATGCCTCTCGGTACAAAAAGCAGCAAGTGCAACAATTGCCTTTGACAAGGATGACCTCCTGCTAGGCGAGACAAAGTACAACCGACCCTTGTACTTTACGGGGTACGACAAAGAAATACCAGTACACAGAGTTCAGATCGATCCAGGTTCTGCACTCAACCTTATTTCTACTTCGGCACTCAAAGAGCTGCGCATCCCACCTAGCAAGCTGAGTCACACGTCTATATCCATCTTCGGATATGACAGCAACGCTCAAAGGCCTATCGGTAAAATCAGGTTCAAATTGCAAATCGATGATCTTATTTCTGAAGTCACTGTGTATGCAATAAGGACCCCTTCATGCTACAATATACTCCTTGGACGCCCCTGGATACATGACAATGGTGTCGTCCCTTCAACTCTACATCAGTGCATCAAGTTCATTGGCAACGATGGCTTCATACATCGAGTGTTTGCAGAGAAAAAGCCCTTCAAAGGCAGAGATGTCCATTTTGCAGATGCTCAGATGTATAAAGATGGAAAAGAAGAACAGGAGGAAAAAACAATTCACTTTGCCGACAGTCTCCAGAAAGATAAAGGCAAGGCTCCTCAGCAATCACCGGAGGTAAACAAACCCTCCACCAAACTCGAAGTAAGCGGTCAAGCTCCCTTCGTCGTCTCCTTCAAATCTCCAAAGCCTTTGGCAATCACTACCAAAGTAAAGAAGACAAAACAAAAGGCTGGGGGCAAGTTCACTGTCTCCTTTGTGTCTATTATGCGTAACACAGACTCGGAGTCAGAGTCAGAAGATGACACAGCATCAAGCCAAGCTGATCCTCAGCAAGATCAGCTCACTCTCACTCCATTGGAGACACTTGCAGACATAGAAGACCCTACGTCTGCTTCCTTTGTTATCTCGGCAACTTCACCAGAAGAAAAAGCAATCTTCTTCCATAGATCGGGAGCATCTCCACTGAATTCTCTGCTTGAACCTTTCCAAAACGAAGTATGCCTCAGCTATCCTTGTATAGTCCAATGGCACAAGCTATCATGAAGAAAATGGGCTATGATGCTCAAAATCCTACTGGTTTGGGAGGTGGCCATGTTGTTCTCACACCATTGGAACCCACCCTGATCAAAAGTCAACCAGAAGATTGGAAAATCCACCTTCATAAAGGCAAGTCTTCATATGGGTTGGGGTATGATCCTACCGCTCCTATGAGACAGTTGACACCATGGCTATAAAGTCGCTTTACCGACCAAGCCTTAACATCTCATGAAGACATCGATATCCCTGGATATCTCTTTGAGGACTCACTCGTCAAGGATCCAGAAAGCTCCTCCAATTGGTATGATTTCTCTGATAATAAAGAGGAATTGCCCGATGACATAGACGAGCGGTTCTCTGTCCCAGAAGAATCATCGTCTCCAAAAGAAGTACCCTACTTCAACCCAATTCCAGCAAATGATTGGGACTATCTTATTGCAAGCCTTGAGAAGGATACTGATCAAGAAGATCCATGGACAGAAACAGAGCCTCAGTCTGAAAACTTCTCTGGCACTCCAGAAGGTCTTGTTAAGTTGGAAGCCTCCGAAAATACTGTGGAGGAACCACCTTCAAACCTTCCGACAGAAGACCCTGTTCAAAAGATAAACTTGGGAACACCTGATAACCCACGTCCTGTATTCATAAGCAAGAATATAAAGGATGGTGAGTTACTCGAGTATATCTCTTTTCTTCGTGAGTTCGTTGATTGCTTTGCATGGTCTAATGCGGAAATGCCTGGCCTGGATCCCAAAGTAGCAGTCCACAAGCTCAACTTGCAAAAAGAAATCAAGCTTGTCAAACAAGGCCAAAGAAGATTCCGTCCCGACGTGATGGGTAAAATTGAACAAGAAGTTCAGAATCTCAAAAACGTTGGCTTCATCCGCGAGTAACAACATCCTGAATGGTTAGCCAACATCGTCCCCGTGACAAAGAAAAATGGGCAGATAAGGGTCTGTATCGACTACAGAGACCTGAATAATACATGTCCTAAAGATGAATTCCCGCTCCCCATACCAAAGGTGATGATTGACAACACCTATGGGTTCGAGCGAATGACATTCATGGATGGATTCTCTGGCTACAATCAGATAAAGATGCATCCTGAAGACGAAAGGCATACGTCATTTCGCACACCATTTGGCGTATATTGCTACACTGTCATGCCATTTGGTCTGAAAAATGCAGGTGCAACATATCAGAGGGCTATGATGAAAATATTCCAAGAAATGCAGCACAAAACGGTCGAATTCTATGTTGACGACCTCGCCATCAAAAGTAGAAGAAAAGAAGACCATCTCGACGATCTTCGAGAAATCTTCCTCCGACTTCCCAAACACAAATTACGGATGAATCCACTAAAGTGCTTCTTCGGTGTCTCATCGGGCAAGTTTCTCGGATTCATAGTACGGAAAGCTGGAAGAGAACTTGACCCTACCAAAGTCAAGGCTATCCTGGAAAGGCCATCTCCCAGAATCCTAAGAGAATTAAAAGGGCTTCAAGGAAGGTCGGCCTACATTCGACGGTTCATCTCCAATCTATCAGGGAAGTGTCGTCCATTCTCTCGCTTGATGAAGAAAGGCACAGACTTTGTCTGGGATGCTGAATGTGAAAATCCATTTCAAAACATCAAAGCATACCTCACCAAACCTTCAGTACTGGCTGCCCCCACAACTGGAAAACCATTTATCTTGTACACAAGAGCTCTCGACCACTCTTTGGGTGCTCTGCTCGTACAAGAAAACGACGATGGAAAAGAAGCTGCTCTATATTACCTTAGCCGCATGTTGGCAGGTGCAGAGCATCGCTACTCCCCAGTCGAAAAAGAATGCCTTGCAGTAATGTTTGCCATACAAAAGCTGCATCACTATTTGCTGTCCAACACAGTCTACCTGATTTCGAGGATCAACCTTCTAAAGGTCCTTGTCACAAAAGCAAGTGCTCTCAAAGCACGATTGTTAAAATGGTCCATCCTTCTATCACAGTTTAATATTAGGTATGTACCACAAAAAGCGATCAAAGGCCAAGCTCTAGTAGACTTTCTCGCAGAGCATCCATTGCCTAAAGATTCTCCACTCAAGGATGATCTCCCAGACGAATTTGTTTACAATGTGGAAACTTCCTTATCAAATGCTTCCTGGGACATGTACTTTGACGGTGCAACCAGGACAAATGAAAAAGGAAAGCAAATATCGGGAATTGGCATCTTCTTTGTCAGCCCCGATAAATACATGATTCCACACGCCTTCTCGCTACTGGAACCATGTTCAAACAATGCAGCTGAGTACCAAGCCCTGATTGTAGGATTGGAACTCGCCCTCGAATCTGGCATCACCATGTTGGAAGCTTTTGGGGACTCTCAACTGATCATCAACCAGATGAATCAGAAATATGAAGTCAGGAAGCTTGCTTTGCTACCTTACTACAATAAGGCGCAGTCGCTTCGACAAAAATTCAACATCTGCCATATCACCCACATCCTAAGAGGTGAAAACATCCTTCAGATGCCCTGACTGGACTCGCCGCATCAATGGCAATCCAATAAGGGGAACACATGCAAATCACAGTGTGTTAAAGAAGGATTCTCCCTCCTCTCAACACACACCAAGCAGTTGCTGAATGCCACCAAGTGGTTGGAAGTCGGATGTCCATCCTCAAACCTCCGATTGGCGACTGGAGAGATCCGTTCATTGATTACATCATGTTCGGAATCCTACCTGAAGATCCAAAAGAGCGGGTAAGCATCCAAAGACGAGCCCCGAACTTTCATTTGGATATACCTCCAAAAGCACTTTACAGAAAATCCTTCAACGGAGTACTCCTACGCTGCTTGTCACAACAAGAGGCTGAGGAAACTCTCAAAGAAGTGCATGCTGGTCTTTGTGGAGCCCATCAGGCTGGTCCTAAGCTCTACAACCAGATAAAAAGGCTAGGTTTTTTATTGGCCTACCATGGTAGCTGATGCAATGCAATTTGCCAAGTGCTGCAAAAAATGCCAGATTCATGGAGATTATGTCCACATGCCTCCAGAATGGCTACATCCAACAACAATCTCATGGCCTTTCGAAGCCTGGGGTATGGACATCATAGGTCCTATTTCTCCCCCATCAAGCAAAGGTCATCGCTTCATCTTCGCTGCTACGGATTATTTCTCCAAGTGGTCAGAAGCATTTGCGCTCAGCGAAATGAAGACTTCATCAGTCCTTCAGTTTTTACGTACCAACATTATTTGTCGCTTCGGCATACCTAAAAGATTCGTCCATGATAACGGACCACAATTCCGGGATCACAGATTCTACAGGTTTTGCGACAAGTACAAAATCCAAAGTTGTCCTTCGACTCTATATAATCCAGCAGCGAACGGACTAGCAGAAGCCTTCAATAAGACACTCTGCAAAATTCTCAAGAAAATGGTTTCTAGTCACAAAAGAGACTGGGGCGACAAACTACCAGAAGCCTTGTGGGCCTATCGAACCACCGTTCGAGGACCAACCCATAGCACACCATTCTCTTTGGTCTATGGATGCGAAGCTGTTGTCCCTTTGGAAGTACAAGTTCCTTCCTTAAGGGTATCTTTGCAAAATGACATGACGCAAGAAAGCAATGTCAAATTGAGACTCCAAGAGTTGGATAATCTCGATGAAAGATGACTTGAAGCTCTAGAAAGCATTGAGTTGTACCAAGCACGCATGGCGGGATCTTTCGACAGAAGGTCAAGTAACGCGCCTACAAAAAGGGTGACTTGGTTTTTGCAGTAAAAAGACCCATAGTCTTTGCCCACAAATCCAAAGGTAAATTTGAACCAAAATGGGAGGGACCCTTCGTCATCGACAAAGTCTTCTCCAACGATGCATACGCTATTCTAAACATGGAAGGAGACAGATGTATACTACCCATCAATGGCAAGTTCTTGAAGCGGTACTATCCTTGAAGACTTCCTCAAACGGGTCAAAGCGATATCTAAACGGCCAAAGCCTATTTCCAAGTACTTGCTCGTCAAACCCATCCTCTTTGAAATTTTCATCTTAATGTTGAAGTTTCCAAAAAAAACAATCTCTCAAAACAATGCTTACTTTCATCGTTTCATTGTTTAAAAAAAAAATCAAAATCCAAAAATCCAAGTTTAGGAGCCTCTTCCCAGACTTGACCAAAATTTCGATCTTTGAACCCAAAATTCATGGTTTGAAACAAAAATCGGGACATAGGAATTTTCACCCTAGACCGCCTCGGCTTTTACAACCAAAATGGTTTAAGTCAAAATTTATGACCCTCATGTCTCTAAACCAAAAAAAAAAAAAAACAAAAAAGGTTTTTTAGAAACCGCGGGGAAGCGACATTCAGTCGATACTCGCAAAACCCAAAAATCGGAAGGATGCGAACCCCATTCGATACTTCCAAAACCCAAAAAATTGCAAGGAAGCGAACCCCATTCGATACTTGCAAATTTTCAAAAAAAAAAAACCGTGGAGAAGCAACATACCAGTTGATATCCAACACCAAAATTTCAAATGGTTCGAAAAAAACCTCAAATTTCAAAAATCGCGGGAAACGACACCAACTCAGTACCCATGAAAACCAAAAGTTTTGGGAAAAGCAGGGAAGAGACGCTTAGTCGATACTTGTACCCCAATTCGCGAGGAAGCGACATTCCATCGATACTCGCAAAACCCAGCCCGCGAGGAAGTGACATTCCATCAATACTCGCAAAACCGAATGAGCAAAGAAGCGACATTCCTTCGATACTTGCAAGACCATTCAGCGGGGAGGCGACATTTAGTCGATACCTGCATTTTGAAAACCAAAATTCGGCTATAAACGCCAAAAAATGGCTATAAACGCCAAAATCCGGCTATAAACGCCAAAATTTAGCTATAAATGCCAAAACAAACAATAAAAAATTCGGCTATAAAAGCTAAAATCGGCTTTCCTGCCAACAAAACAAAAACTTGGTTTTCAAAAATCTGGCTCTTATGCCAAAACAAAACAAAACAAAATTCGGCTATAAACGCCAAAACTCGGCTATAAACGCCAAATCCGACTATAAACGCCAAAAGTCGGCTATAAATGCTAAAAAAATAAAAAAATAAAAAAAATAAAAAATCGGCTATAAACGCCAAAATCCGGCTATAAACGCCAAAAATTCGACTATAAATGCCAAAACAAACAAAAAAAAAATTCGGCTATAAACGCCAAAATCGGCTTTCATGCCAACAAAACAAAAACTTGGTTTTCAAAAATCTGGTCTTATGCCAAAACAAAACAAAATTTGGCTATAAACGCCAAAACTCGGCTATAAACGCCAAATCCGGCTATAAACGCAAAAAGTCGACTATAAATGCCAAAACAAAACAAAAAAAAAATTCAGCTATAAACGCCAAAATCGGTTTTCACGCCATCCAAAAACTTTGGCTCTCATGCCACAAACAAAATTTGGCTCCCATGCCACAGAAAAAATTAGGCTTTCATGCTATCCAAAATTTCGGTTTTCAAACCATAAAAAACCAGGCTTTTCGCCACAAAACTGGCTTTCATGCCCAAAACAACCCTTTGACAAAAGATTTTCACAAAATGACAACCTTTTGATCAAATTCTTAAACAAACATTCCCATCAACTTTTGCTCAAATTTATTTTCATAAAAAAAAATGATTTAAGTGAAAGGAAGGGGATACAAAAATATAGTACCAAAACTGTTTATACATAGAGGTACCAAAAAAGAAAAGAAGAAGGAAAAAGAGTTTGTTACAACTCAGGAGCTCAATCTGACACGGTCTTCAACTAAAGGTTCAACTCCTCAAGCAGACCCTTGGCCTTAACTTCCAAAGTTTTTAGGCCACGCTTCTTCAAAATGTCCCCATAAAACGCGGCCGAATGCCGTGACCCATCTGCAGCACGAGAAAGTTCTTCCCAGAGGACCTGCCACTGCTCATGCTCCTGAGTCTTCCTTCGGACATTACCTTCAGCTTCCTCAACCTGGCGAATGAGAGTCCCCTCCTTGTCACGAGCCTCCACAATGGCGGTCCATTTGGCAGCAGCTTCTTCCTCCAAAAGCTCAAGACGCTGCCTAGCCTCGACAACCTCCTTATCAAGGCGGTCCAAGTCTTGCTTCAGCCCCATGATGGATAACTCGGTAACGTTCTTCTCCCGAACGATCTGCCTCCGAGTCCTCGTGACCTCAGTCAGCTCAGCTTTGACTTTGCTGGAAGGTTTTATGAACATCTCATCAAAGAAGTCACCATTTGGGAAACTCTTGGTCTCAGTTCATTTGTTCCCCAAGGTGATGATCTCCTCAACAAAATCCTTGGCGCTTGCGATGTCCAGACCGACTTCTTTGCTATCAGCAAGGATGTCCTGCACATGCTTGATCATGCCAAAACCAGCTTCCAAATGACCTGAAGAGAGAGTCTCAACCCATGAGCTCAAAACAATCTTTAACACCTTCCTTGCATACTGAAGGTGCGGTGCAGATAAGGATTCGCCATGCTCTGTTGCCCGACTGTCCATGTCATATCCCATTGGAAGAATAATTAATAAACTCTTTCCAACAGAAGAAGCTGACTCATTGAAAGCGGAAGAAGCGCCTACTTCTGCATCAGCCGCAGGTATCCCCTGTTCTGGCTCTAAATAAGATGGAGGAACCTCTCCTGTTGCTCCACAATCTGCTAAGGAAAAGACAAAAAGGTATGAATATAATCTTGTCAAAAATATATCAAGATTATTATTGCAAATATACCTGCTTCGATGACCGGCGGAGTACTTTCTGCTTCTTTGAGCTCATCCGAAGCATCGTCAAAAGTTGCGTCCATGGATGGCTCGAAATCGTCAGAATCCTCTGGCAAGTCAGTTGACAAGAAAACAAAAGCTACATGTTAGCAAATGACAGCACAAACAAGAAAGAGAAGCCAAAGCAATCATACCAGGTGAAGGTTCTGGAACCACTCCAGAGTCCCTGGGCTCTTCCTCAGATGCCACGACTGGATCCGTCATCGTCTCATCAGCAGGAACCTCGGGCATCACCAAGTCATCATCATCTGCCAAAAGAAAGAAAGTAGCGGATCAAAACAAAAATCTCTCATAAAAGAAAAGAAGTGACAAAAGAAAGAAAGAGGATCGTACCAGCTGTCTCCTCTTCTCTGCTTCTCTTCTCCGGAGGCTCGTCAGCATCCTCAGACACTTCCTCAGCAATGGTGAGAGGAACTTCAATATCAGAAGGACTATCGTGCCGTCTCATGTTACGGTGTTGTCCTCTCCTCCTCTTACCTCGGCGGGTCAATCTGCTCGACGGTCCTGCCCCACTATCAACATCAGGCCTCTCACAAGAGTCCTCACTGGATGGTCTACTTTTCTCAGTAGACTCCATGGAAGCCTTCGTATGCTCTGCCTGTATCATAGCATCGACCTCGGCCTCCTCCTCCTCCAGCTGTCTCAAGACCTCACCAGGAATCCCTTGTGCAGCTCCTGATCTGATGACGTCCTGCTCATTAAGAAAGCCTATCTTATGCTTCTCTCCAGAAAAGAAGGCCAAAACTTCCTCCCGACAGACACCATCCGATTTGCCAAGACCTTTCCCAGGAGATTGCTTGACATCGAGCTCTTTCTTGGAAGGCCCCCGGTACACTGAAAAGCTCTCCAAGAACCACTTCGTGAAGCCAGCAGTCCGGAAAGCGGGCAGCTCAGGATAGGAAATCATGGCAGTAGTGTCTCAGCGCTATGAAAAGCCCATGCATTTCTCCCATCTTGCAAACCTCCAAAACGCTTCACCATGCTCGAAGGCGCTCCAACAACACCTTGAGAGAAGCCAAGCTGCAATGCAAAACGCGAAGGGACATACGGTTGGATATCGACGAAAAGATGTCTGCGGTACACCATCGTACCAACCCGTATGTTGAAGAGCTATCTCTTCTCTGCGTCTGTCAAAGAATAATGTCTTCCCGACCCTGCCCTGGTCGAATCACGGGAGACACCAAAGTCAAAAGCCTTCTTCCGCAAACCCGGAGAAAGCTTCACTGAAGACTGCCCAATCTCGACGTCCCTAAATCGTCGGATCCTCAAACAGGCAGATAAAAGCGATTCGGGAACGGCTGTCCCTCTAGCCAAACGAATCATAAAAGGATCTTCGTCCCGTGTAACTCCCAAACGATGGAAGCTAGGACAGTGGTATACGTACCATGAATAGAAGATGTGGGCAGAAAATACCCTGTTCATGGGAAGCCCAAGCCGAACCTGGAAAGCAGCAGCCTGAAGTTCGGTACACAAATAGGAGTAAAGAGCAGGTACCAAAGCCAGCCGCTCTCCAAACGCCATCTGACAAGCAGGAAAAATACAGTGCGGCCCGATGTGCGTTCCATCTCCTCCAGCAAAAATAGCCTCACCCAGCCAGTAAGTGAGGTAAACAGCGAGATCTCTCCGCAACGCAATGTCGGGACAAATGGCATTTGTGCTTGCGAAGAACTTCTTTAAATCTTCTCGCATAACAGCGATCTTTTTCAAACTTGATGTTTTAGCCCTAGCATCTTGGGCCATGCCATCAGAAGAATCCCTGCTGTCAAAAAAGTTGGAGCTGCAACTTCTCCAACTGCTGCACCTAACTTTCGAGCCCTCCTTCTCCTTCAAAAAATCATAGAAGGCGACGAGTTGAAAGAACACAAACCTAAACTCCTCAGATTGCTCATCAAGGACGCTGTCAATAGGCATAAACTCCTCGTAGAGTTTGCCGAGGATAGGTAATCTAGTGATGGCGCTCAGTTCCTTCAAAGAAAAACCAATCTCACCATTCATCACAATGAAGGTGTTGGTTTGTGGAAGGAATGACTCCAGCATGGCCATGAAAGCCTCATCGGAGTAAACGACGGTTTGCCGAAAAGCACGAACCGCATCAAAAATCTCGGCCTCCCGAAGAACGGCCTTACCAATCCTCAGGGTGTGATCAGTCCATGACTCCCAGCTCGAGTCAGCACTGAAACGGCCACGAAGTTGAAAAGGCTTCACCTAATTGCTGCCGTCACCCCGAATCTCAAATCAACCGATGGATGATCAGAACCTTGGTAGCCACTGGCTGGCATCAACATGTCCATACGGACAGGCGACTTCTCTGCAAAACCGGAAGGTCCGCCAACAAAAACCCCGGTCTTGATCACACTGGTCCTCTTCACCCAGCTCGGAGGATCTTCCCTCTTAGGGCATGTGGGAGAAAGGCTCAGGATCGAGATCGTCCGATCGAAAGTCGACCGGGTAGAAATAGTTCTCTCATCACCATCTGCTGTGTAAGAGAACTGAAAACATCTCATTTGGCATGTCAAGTCGTCAGGGACTGCATCACCGAAGAAGAAGGTAGGCTTGAGCACAACGCTCTGATCGTCCGTAACCCAAGGATGGCTGCTTACCATGATCTTATAGAACTCCTCATCTTTGAGAGCGATCAATCGCTGTCTCATCTCATCACGATTGAGGGAATCACACTCTTCCAAGTTCTTCTCAACAAACTGGACCTTCTCCCAAGCCTGCTGAACGGCCGCATTGGAAGATCTAGCAGACCGACGAGGTGCGTCAGTAACAGGACCTTTACCCTTGTTCGTTCTAGAAGAACTACCTGCAAAAGATGGAAGAGAAAAGATCAATCAACATCAAAATGACAGAATTCTGCTACAAAAATTCTAGCAAAATTTTGACATGGTTCCGGGGCAATTCCAACGAAAAGGAAAATACTCCGAAAAAGACAGGAAGCCTGAAGATGAGCTCAACATCGCTGCGAGCTCATAGTTAGTGGAGAATTCTCAAAGAATGTTCGAACTCAACATCGCTGCGAGAACAAGCCAATCTCATCAAAACTTCCGCAAAATCTGGAAAAGAGCTCTACATTGCTGCGAGCTTCAGAATCCGAAAATTGCAAACTTCCTCAAAATCCAGCAAGACCGAGAAAGAGCTCAACATCGTTGCGAGCTCAAAATCCCGATACTTGCAAAAGATTTTCAGGTATGCATCATCATACTTCCAAATCCATTTACAAAATCATGCATAAAAAAAATTATCATCATGCATTAGATGCTAGGAAAACCTTGACCAAAGTTTGACCAATTCCAACCCAATTTGGTCAAAACCAATCAAACTTTGTCCAAGTCAAAAATCATGTTGGCTTGACCTAGAGACTCTAGCCTTCTATCTTGATGCATCAAAAAAAATGCATATATATTGAAATTGCATAGCCTCATTATCATGGTGAGCGAACAAGGAAAAAGAAAAAGAAAGAGAGAGAGAGAGAAAAAAATCTCTGCAAAAAAAAAATGGACAAGAAGCACGAAAAAAAAAAAGGAGAAAAACGTGCTTGGAAAAAAAAAGAAAAGAAAAAGAAAAAAAATGAAGAAGCTACTTCTACAATGGAGATTCTTGTGGAGAAAGAAAAACTTACTTGAAGCCATTGATGGAGAAGAAGAAGAAAAGCTTAGAGCCCTTGGAGCAAAAGCACTTCTTATCCTGGAGAGCACTCTTGAAGATTTCTTGCAAAAAGAAAGCAATGGAGCAAAAGAAACAACCCTCTTGCTTTTATAGAAGAGAGCAAGCCAAAAGAGGAAACAAAGAGAAAGAAAAGAGGTAAGGACTAAAATTTAGTTACTTTCCTAAAAGAGAGATTTTTTGAGAGAATCTTTCCACAAAAAGAAAACTTGAGAAATTCTCTCCAACTAAGGATATTTTTAGATATTCTCTACAGAAAAGAGCTATTTTTAGATATTCTCTACAAATATGACACCATGTGAGATCTAGGCCATCTTCAAAGCCTAAGGTCCCATGGGTTAGCCCATATGAGCCAGGTTTGACCACCTAGGCACTAAAAGTGGCTTTTAGTCAAAATATTCCTCTTACCAAGAGCAAAAAAAAACAAAAAAGAAAAAAGAAAAAAGAGCAAAAAAGTCCCATGCCTCTTTTAAGTTGATGGGGCCATTCAAAAAAAAGAGAGAGAAAAGAAAACCTCATGAGTTTTCAAAAATCAAACCATCCAACCTCATGAACCAAATTGAGCCAAAATCTTGAAATTGACATTTCACAAAACCAAATTCCGGTCCCCTAGCTCGCCACATACAGCTTGTTAGGTCACAAGACCAAAACCAAAATCAAAATCCAAACCAAACCAAAACCAAAAACCCAAATTTGACCCCCCAACTTGCAACATACAGCTTGTTGGGTCACAAGGTCAAAATCAAAATCAAACCCTGACCCTCTAACCTGCCACATATAGCTTGTTAGGTCACAAGGTCAAAAACAAAAATCCAAAACCCAAAATCCAAACACCCCATGTCATTTTCAAAACTTTGCCTTGAGATGGTACATAATCCCTCTCACTACAATAAAATTCCCCTGGAAACTTAGAAGGCTATTCAAAAAAAAAAAAAAACTCAAGACTCTTGGTCAAGTTGGAATCTCTCCTCCAAGTTTCTCTTCGAGGCACATCGACTCCAAAAAGCTACTCGTCGATGTACCTCGAATGGGCATTTGTTGACACAAAAAAAGTTACTATGTCTCCTCAACATCAAGAAGCCTCGTGAAGCTGCATCCTGCTAAAAATAGGCAAGGCTCTTCAAGCATCAGATTTTTTCAGAATCAGACAGAAACTGAAAGATCCTTCAAGGCAGCCAAAAGAGGGGTACACCTGAGGTTTCGGGCCATTCCGACATCGTTTGGCCTAACTTCACTGCTCCGATAGCTAAACAAGCGCTCTCGGCGGCGACATCATCGAAGACACCAAAACTTCGATCAGAGCCTACGGATGACTCCAGAATGTCTTCAAAGGGCTCCATGCCAAATTTCAAGTCAAACCGACAATGTTTGACCCTCCATCAACGCTCGAGCAGCAAATCAAGCCTCCCGGCGGCGGGAACCACCGAGGTCATCACTCATGAAACAAGGTACATGAATGGCTTCAACATGCTTCCAAAAGGCCGCACGTCGAATTTCAGGTCATTCCGACAACGTTTGACCAGGTTTCGATGCTCTGAGAGAAAATCAAGCCTACCGGCGGCGAAGCAACCCAGGACCATGACATCCAAAACGAAGCTGATGGAACGTCTCAAAATTCCACTTCTCAAGAAGCTTCACCTCAATTTTCAGGTCATTCCGACATCATTTGACCTAGTTTCGACTCTTGACGGAAAATCGGCTACAAAGTTTTCGGTTTTCCCGAAAAATGGGAAACTTTGTGCTCCGATTTCGCGCGGGTTCTCATCAAGATTTCTCCAAGAAAATCAAGTCAATAATTGAGGAAAGATTTCAAGAAAAATACAGAAGAAAGAAGGAACGAAAAAGATGGAGAAACGGCCGAAAACGACGCTCGGCGACCAAACGGGCCAAAGCCGGGCGACCCTGCAAATCCGGGTCGCCGGATTTTGCACCAAACTGCCCGTTTTTCGATCTTTTTCGCGTTTCGGGTGTTCCTGCCTCTGTGATTTTCTGAAAATCCAATGTTTGATGCTTGAAAACGACTGATCTTCGTCGCCATATCGGATCCGCCGTCAAAAGCATGAAATCATCACCGATCACTTCAAGATCGCCAACCGACTGACTAAGAAAGTACACTTTCTGTCTGACCGATCGTGAAATCGACAAGACAGATGTCACCGGCCCACCAATATCAACCAATGTTTGAAATTGCATCGCGATCCAGCATCAAACAATGTGTGGATCCACCCGTGATGATCGCAAGAAGAATCTCAAAAGACTCGGCGCGACCCGCGACTCTTCACATGCCTTGGCGACCACTTAATGTCATTAATTGACCCGTTTATGATAAATTAAAGCGGTCGTTAACTCATTATTTTGGACGGCCCAATCAGATTCAAGCATTTGGGAGTTACAAATCCAAGCAATCATGGCATTTAACCCATGAAACTCCCATCATCATGAAGCATAAAGGCCATTAAAAGCCCACTACCTTCATCGGCCAATCACAAGCCATGAAAAAAGAGTTACAAAATCAATTTGTAACTCCTCATCAATTCTTTCATCATGGCCATCAATGCCAATGAACACCTCATGGCTACAAAAAGCCTATAAAAGGAGGTCCAATCCAAGAAGGATGAGGATGATGAAAAATAGATCCCAAGTGCAAGTTCTGAAAAGCCAGAAAATCCAAGAGAGAGACGAAGTCCTGCTGCTTTGCTCCCGGAAGCACCACAAGGTGATCAACGTCCCTTGGGGGGCCACCCCCCCAAGGTCTCCTCCTTCTCCAACATGGCCTAAACGCGGCTTTTCAGCCCGTTTACTTGGTTTTTCATTGGATATAGGACGTCCTATTGGTCCTTGTCCTTTAAAAAACCGAGGTTAGGAGCCAAGCCAAAGAATCAAAGCATCACATGTTCTCATTTGAAGGACGATGGCGAAGTCCATACATGACTTGTGGCCGTCGATCTCAACGTGTCCCCACAATCTCCTGAGAAGTTAGATCCCTTTTCTTACTTTTCTATTGTAGTTTGTATTTCTTAAAGAGAGAAAAAAAGAAATCACAATTCTTGTCTTTCATATTTGATGAGTTTTGTAAAATCACCTTTCACGGCAAACAAACAAAAACGCCTCCTACGGCATTTTAAAAAAAAACAAACTTGTCTCTTTTCTTAATATTTATGCAATTTGAAAAGTTAGAAAAAAGGATTGATTTCCTTTCCACTTGTGAAGGAGAATCTCCGGATCATCACCATTCCAAATTCCAAGTAGAAAGTAAATCTGGCATACCCGTACAAAAATGTTGATACCCGCGATTTTCCCTCCTCCGCCGAGACCCAGGTCAGCCCCCGGGATGCGGAAGGAGAGGACGGAAGATTCCCGAGGGTCCATCACGGGTCCTTACACTGCCCCTACATCCCAACAAAATGGAATAACAGAAAGAAAAGATAGAACTTCGATTGAAATGGTTAATTCTATGCTAATAGCATCTGATAGTCCTAAAGACTTGTGGGGCCGTGAAGCATTGTTGACTGAATGTTATATTATTAAGAGTTTTATATTCTAAGACTAATAGAACACCCTTTGATATTTGGAAAGAGAGAAAACCTAACCTTAGATATTTTAGAGTTTGGGGATGTTTAGCACATGTAAGGATAGTAATAAAAAAAAAGACCTAAATTAAGACCCCACTCATGGGAGTGTGTTTTCATAGTCTATTCTCAAGATAGTGCTGCCTATTGATTCATTAAGTTAGAAGTCTAGAGATGCAGACTTCTTTCAAGAAATTTCTCCTTCTAAGACTAGGATTACAATAGAACCATCTTCGTCCAAAAAAGTTCTATGAATTCCTGAGGAAGATGAGTCTCAACCTAGAAGGAGTAAGTCTACTACTAGTTTTGGTCTTGACTTTGAAACATATCTAGTAGAAAAGGACCCATCTACTTTTAAGGAGGCTATGGCCATCCATGATGCTGTCTTTTGGAAGGAAGCATTAGATGATGAAATTGAATATATTTTAACAAATAAATACATGAAAATTAGTAGACTTACCTTTGGGTACTAAACCTTTAAGGTGAAATACATGGATCAATAGAGAAATATAGTGCCAGGCTATTAGTCAAAGGCTTTAGACAAAAAGAGGGAATAGATTGTAGGAAATCGTGTGGCCCGCATGCTATGGGCCCCACATCAGATCAAGTAGGGCAGATGCCAACAGAGAATATTATCCCACTTAATGTAAGACTTGATCTGGTCCCACTAATAAGACTCCCGATAGGATTAGTGGATGTGGGTTTCTTGGCGAAAAAGTCTCCAGTAAGTGTGACTCTTTGGGACTTGTCTATATAAGATAAGGGGGCCCTAGGGTTTGTATTATTCCATCCCATAGGAAAGACAAGAGGTGAAGAGATTTGCAGAGCTTCCCAATCGCCGGAACGCACATAAATCTCCGGCCGCATGTCGGAGTCTCCACATCCGAACCCATCAATTAGTATCAAAGCTTTGTACCGTGCATTTCGACGGTTTGGATCTCGCGTTAGGGTTCAAGATTGCATAGATCTAGAGTTTCTTCCCAAAAGCCAAAACCCCAAACCGTTCTCTTTTATGCAACAAGGAAGAAGACGCCTGAGTATTCCATTGTGGTGCTTGAAACCGAGACCCAAAAGGTCCTTTGCTCTTTATTTAGCTTCCTTTTGTCCTTTACTCAAGTTTATTAAAGTCAACAAAAGGCACTGTTGTCCCATTATACAAGGTGAAGTTAGGGCACTTTCTTCCTCGGGGTTCATGCCTACCATAGCACTATTTCCACTGTACCTTCATCCAGCGCAAGAGATCAGCAAGCACGTGATTGCTCAATTTTTTTCTCCTCGGGAAGCATGCAGAAAAGGAGAGGAAATCATCTCTCTTTAGTGCAGGTTGGGTTAGATCAGACCCAACTCGATCCGTTTCTGACCCGGACACAAGCCCAGCTGCTGCAGCTTGACGCACGGGTGACAGAGGCAACGAAAACTGGCGGCGTTGCAGACACCAGCAGGGAGATTTTTCACCATTGCACACTGTGATATCTTGAGCATAAGGACTCTGATTGACAAACGGTTTGGTTTTGCGGAATCCTTGCGAACAAATCTACGTAGCAGCAGCAAAAGGAAGACGATCCAACGGTTCAGAAAAAATGGTGATTTATCTCCTTTAACAGTCAGTGGTCTTTGAACCTCTTTGTTTTAATTCAACAAATGTCTTCCAAATCAATATTGCATAATCTTGCTAAGGCTGATATTTTTAACGGCAAAAACTTAGCCATGTGGAAGCGTCGGATGGACGCATTGCTGCACTTTGACGGATTAACATATGTGATTGAATCCTATCTGATCTCCAAACCTGCTGATAATACCCCTAAGGAAGATCATGATGTGTATGAACAATGGGTATTTGATAACAAATCAGCGAGGCATCTTCTGGTCAGATTCATATCTAGCGATTTGGTAAAGCAGTTTGAGCACTTTAACACTGTCAAAGAAATCTATGACTATGCTATGGACAAATATGATGAAACCTCCAAATCTCACTTGATGGAGGCATTCAGCGCATATGTTAACTATAAGATGCCAGAGGGATCATCCATAAAGGATCACATTGATCAAATGGCGGTCCGATATAGTAACCTCGTTGCCTTGGGAAAGGAAATGGACAAAGAGTTTCAAATCATGTACTTGTTGATGAGTCTTCCACTTTCGTGGGAGAATGTGTCTCAAACCCTTTGTCACCAAGAGGGTGTAACCCTTAGTGAGGTTGAAGTTAGATTGCATGCTGAAGGACAAAGGCAAGCCGCCCTTGGTGTAACTCCTACAAACTCTGCTATGATTACTAAAACTAAGAATAATAACGGTGCGTTAACCTTCAATATGAAAAATACAAGGAAATTCAAAGGCAATCAAAAAAGGAAAGGGCCTAAGAATGGTGTTTGCTTTAACTGCAGAAAGCCTGGACACTTTAGTTCTCAAGAAAGAAAAGGGGTGAGAGTAGCCAGCAAGGTAAAGTGACCAAAGAACATGGTGATTATGTTGAGATGGCCACAGAGTCCATGATGGTGGACACCAATGATAAGAATTCGTGGATTGATTCAGGAGCTACCAGGCACATATCAAGAACCAAGATTGGATTTGTCGAGTTCAAAGAGATGAAACCGAGAGATAAGAGTATGTACATAGGGAATGAAACATTCTATGATGTGTTGGGTGTAAGGAAAGTTAAAATTCTCTTACCAACTGGAAAATCCATATATCGCTATGATGTTTTCTTTGTTCCACCTATGAGGAGTAGTGTCATCACTGTGAGCCAGTTGGCTATGAATGGATTCGAAATCAAATTTAAAGATAAAGAGGTTACAATTGGCATGCGTGGTCAAGTTTTAGTCAATGGTTTTCTTTCTGATAAATTGTATTTGCTGGACACTCTTAATGATAAAATAAAATCTAGTTCTCATTATTCTGTGTGTGTGTGAATGTGTGCATGGATGGTTTGGCAATGTTATGGCATATGAGATTGGGGCACATTAACAAAAATAGAATAAATAGAATGGTTAGGGATGGACTCTTACCAAATTTAGGTAAAGTGGAGTACCCAATATGTGAACCATGTCTGAGTGGAAAAATAGTCAAGAAACCATTTCCAAAAGGAACTAGAAGCTCAGAAACATATACCATAATTCATTCTGATGTTTGTAGACCGTTAAATGTCCAAAATAGAACGCGGGAGGGCTATTTCACCACATTTATTGATGACTACAGCAGGTATGGTTATGTGTACCTGATTAAAAACAAACATGAGGCCTTAAAAATGTTTCAAAAATATGGTGCTGAGGTCCAAAATAAAAAAAGGCAAGAAAATAAAACGGATTAGATCCGATAAATGGGTGAATATACCTTGGAACTGTTTAAAATATACTGTGCACGTGAGGAAATCATTCATGAATATTCGAATCCATACATCCCACAACAAAGTGGCGTGGTTGAGAGGAGGAATAGAACCTTAATGGATATGGTAAGGTCCATGATCGGCCACGTGAGACTTCCGTTGTATTTATGGGAGAAGCATTAAACACGGCATAATATATCTTGAACAGAGTACCCTCCAAAAGTGTGCCCAAGACCCCATATGAATTATGGACTGGTGCCAAACCAAAATTAGAACATGTGAGAGTTTGGGGCTGCCCTGTACATGTCCTGCTACCAACACATGAAAGATATAAGCTACAAGCAAAAACGAAGAAAAATTGTTCTTTTGTTGGCTACCCATTACATTCCGAAGGATATCGTGTGTATGATCACGATAATAAGATAATTATGGAATGCCAAAATGTGTTTTTTTTTTTTAGGATCCGACGGTCAGTCATAGAGTGGAACCACAGTGTGTGGAATTATATGAAATCTCTAAGGGCAAGGGGGTTCAAACAAGTGGGGGTTCCGACAAAGAGGACTTTGGACATAGAATTCCTGGCCAGGGCCCAGTTGAGGTGATTGAACAACCTGATGAGCCGATTGGCAGGCCAATTTGGGGGAGAAAACAACCGGCATATCTAGATGATTATTGCAGTTTATTGGAACCGTCTAAGATTTGGATCCAGATTCCTAATCTCAAGTGATCAAAGCGCAGGATGCATAGTATTGGTTAGAGGCTATGAGAGAGGAGATAAAATCAATTGAAAAGAACAAAGTATGGCAATTGGTTGATATTCTAACTGATCGAAAAGCCATTGGATGTAAATGGGTTCTTAGAAAGAAACTAAAGTTGGATGGATCCTTAGACAAATATAAAGCACGGCTAGTAGCTAAGGCATTCACACAAGTGGAAGGAATAGATTACAAGGAGACATTTTCTCCAATTGTAAAATTCCAATCCATACGAACCTTAGTGGCATTGGTAGCATGTCGTGACCTTGAATTGCACCAGATGGATGTGAAAACCGCATTCTTGAACGACGAATTAGAAGAAGAAATTTATATGAAACAAACTGAGGGGTTTGTGGTGCAAGGTCATGAGGACAAAGTATACAAACTTAACAGAGCATTGTATTGATTAAATCAGGCATCGAGACAATGGTATAGAAAATTTCACCAGGCCATCTGTGAAATAGTATTTGTCCCCAATAATGCAGATACATGTTTTTATATTAAAAGCAGTGGGAGAAGTTCTTATATTTGTCATTATATGTGGATGACATTTTGATCGCTGGTGATCAATTGGAAGCCGTAAATGAAATCAAACATTGGTTAAAGTCAAGATTCGAGATGAAAGACATGGGTGAGGTAGAGTATGTCCTTGGCATTGAAATAACCCGTGATTATCTGAATAAGCTATTGACTTTATTACAGGGATCCTATTTGAAAACTGTGTTGAAACGGTTTGATATGGCTATGTGTAAACCAATTGACTCTCCCATCTGCAAAAGCAGAAAATTGTCCAGCGATTAGGGACCCACAAACGAGCAGGATAAGGAAGTGATGAGAATGAAATCTTATGCTCAAATTGTGGGCAGCATCATGTATGCGATGCTATGTACAAGACCAGACCTTTAATTCGCCGTGGGTCTCGTAAGTAGATTCCTAAGTAACCCAGGATTACTGCATTGGTAAGCAGTTAAGAGGATTTTGCGGTACATCAAAGGAACAATGAATATTTGCCTGCGTTATCAAGGTGAAGTCCTGGAACTGCGTGGCTACTCAGATGCAGATTGAGTAAGTGATTTAGACCAGAGAAAGTCAACAACCGGCTATGTGTTTACCCTCGAAGGAGGTGCGGTTTCTTGGGGTAGCAAGAAACAGACCTCTACAGTTATGTGAACAGCAGAAGCTGAATATGTAGCCTGCAGTACAGCAGTTCAGGAGGCTCTTTAGTTAAAATATTTTCTAATTGATTTGGAAATAATTGGAGAAAAAGAGCCTGTCCCAATTAACGTAGATAACACATCTGCAATATCCATAGTGAATGAGCAAAAGTTCAACAGCCGATCAAAACATGCTGAGATAAAGTATCACTTCATCAGATCAGAGAAAAGGCTAAAAAGAATGATATAGAAATATTTTATATGCCTTCATAAGAATTGATGGTTGATGCTCTCACCAAGGCTTTGCCTGCAGAGGTTTTGCAAGGCATGTGATGCGTATGGGACTGAGATATGTTTGATGTACATAGCATTCCTACCAAGTGGGAGATTATAGGAAATTGTGTGGCCCACATGCCACGGGTTCACGTCAGATCAAGCAGGGCAGATGCCAACAAAGAATACAATCCCACTTAATATAAGACTTGATCTGGTCCCACTAATAAGACTCCCAATAGGATTAGTGGATGTGGGTTTCTTGGCGAAGAAGTCTTTAGTAAGTGTGACTGTTTGGGACTTGTCTATATAAGATAAGGGAGCCCTAGGGTTGGTATTATTCCATCCCATAGGAACGACAAGAGGCGAAGAGATCTGCAGAGCTTCCCCATAGATCTCCGGTCGCATGTCGGAGTCTCCACATCTGAATCCATCATAGATTTCTTTGATACTTATTCACCTGTGTCAAGAATTAGCTCTATTAGAAATTGATTTCCATTGTTGTTATTCATAATTTGATAATAAATCAGATGGATGTTAAAACTGCTTTTTTAAATTGAGATTCAGAAGAGGAAATTAATATGGAACGACACAAGAACACAAGTTATGTAAATTGGTAAAGTCCTTATATGGACTAAAACAAGCACATAAACAGTGGCATAAGAAGTTTGATGAGGTTATTATTTCTAATGGATTCAAAATAAATGAGGCTGAAAAATGTATTTAATATAAATCTGATGGTTGTTCAAGAATAATGATATCCTTGTATGTTGATGATTTACTAATATTTGGATCTAGCTTAGAATGCGTAGAATAAATAAAAACTCTTCTCTCCCACAAATTTCATATGAAAGACTTGGGAAAAGCAAGTGTTATATTAAGAATTAAAATCATCAGGGATGATTCTGGAATTAAATTATCTCAATCACATTACTTTGAAAAAGTATTGAGAAAATATGATCATTTTGATTGTAAACCTATGTCTACTCCTTTTGATTCAAGTATTAAATTAGTACAAAATGATGGTGAATGTGTATCTCAACTTGTTCATACTAGTGTAATTGGTAGTTTAATGTATGCTATGAATTGTACTCGCCCTGATATAGCTTATGCAGTGAGTAAATTGATTAGATATTCTAGTAATCCTAGTGTTGGACATAAGAATGTTGTACGTAGAGTACTTAAGTATTTAAAGCATACCATAGACCGTGCATTGTGTTATTCTAGTTATCAAGTTGTACTTAAGTGTTACAGTGATGCTGGTTGGAATTCAAACTTGGGTGATTCTAAGTGTACTAGTGGATATATTTCCATTTTAGGAGGTGCTGCAATATCTTGAAAATCAAAGAAACAAATTGCAATTTCTCATTCCACTAAGGATTCAGAATTCCTAACTCTAGGAGTTGCTGCAATGGAATATGAATATATTAGAAATTCATTATATGATATTCCTTTGTGGACTAAACCAATTCCTCCTATTATTATTTATTGTGATAACACTTCAACAATTATTATTGCAAACAATGTCACGTACAATGAAAAGTCTAGACAAGTGTGAGTGTAACATAGCTATGTGAGACAATTACTCAGTGGAGGAGTAATTTCAATTGATTATGTGAGATCAAATGATAATTTAGTAGATCCTTTGAAAAAAGGCCTTGCAAGGGAGAAAGTAAAAGAAACAACTAAAGGGATGGGTCTTAAGCTCATAAATAATCAATAGCGGGAAACCAACCTAATGACCGGAGATCCCGAGAGCTAGGTTCAATGGGAAAAATAAGCTATCTCGATGATGTGAAGTACTGACATATAGATTATGTTTACTCAGTACTCATCCTTGTGTGAGATTACTTCTTGGTATATAACCTGTAGTGAATGAGGTTGGATTTAATCCTTAATGAGTTTTATAGCCTATATGGTGGGGTGCACAGCTGCAGGAACACTCTTTATAGACACACCTATCTGAGTGTGGAAGTGGGGCCGCTTCATATGAGAATTTGGGCAGATTCTTTAGAGCACTCATGAAATCCGGGATAAAGCACATGGCCGTAAAATGCTGACCTAATGACTCCAAGAACAAATCTTGACATAATTTTGAACTGATATGAAGAGTTGAATTGTTCAAGACTTTGTTCATTCCAACTCCTAAAGGTTTGAAATTATGCCATAACGGTGTGGTTCAAGCTCTGTCACCATACCAGTGAGATGCTCATTGAATATTTATAAATAGAGGGGGGATTGTTGGTTTTTTGGTTGTTTAAAAAATTCAAAGGTTTTGACTTTACTTGAAAAGGTGTTTTGCCTTTTCCCTCACTTTGTTTTATAAGTGGGTAGTGTAGGCTATATGGAATACATGGGATCTATATTGCTTAAGTTCAACTCTTTAAAAGGCTTTATAGCTTTTATACACTTAAAGAAATTGAGCATCTTGCCATGAGCTCTATGCATGCATGCAAGTCAGGCTTAACATGGAACCGGGCGCGTGTATATCGCGCGCAGGGGGGGTGCAAATCCAGCCTGACTTGGCTTGGAGGGACCCATATTCTAATATAGAATTGCCGATCTTTTGCCATTATTTTATTTAAATATGTTTTTAAACGTTGTGTTTAATGTAGATTACAATGTTGTGATTTAGTTATTTTTAACATTGTGGGATTAATGGGTTTAATAGTTTTGAATGTTGATGATTAATGCCTAACGGACACTAATCTCAATATATTAGGGCCATCTCTTTCTCATAGTTTTTTTAAAAGAAAATGAAATCCTCCTCTACTTTTCTTCTCTATTCTTTTAATTTACATCTAAACATTCTGAATTGGAATCATGATTTTAGGCCGCACGAACAAAAATGCCGTTGTATTCTGGGGTGGTTTTGCTGAGAACCTTCGCATCTGGATTTCATCCCAAAGTGCGAAACTCGTCCTAAAGAAAGCATCATCAGAAGTGCCTCTGCCATATATCTGCTGTCGTTGCTACTCTTCGGCTTCCGCCAACAGACCACATTTGCTTGGGGTTTCTAGAGGCAAGCAAAAGACTAGAAGGAAGGGATGAAGGAACCTTCTTCGATACCTTCTTTAATAGTTCTAAAAGATCAGTCGTCTCTCAAAAGATTGATTCTTGGATAGCTTGTTATGGACTTCCCTATATCATCTGCAGAAGATGGGGAAGGTCGGGTTCAAAGCCCTTCATTATTATTAGTAAGATGGGTGTCCCCAAAGGCATTAAAAAATCTTTCTTTCAGGGTAAACCCAATCAAAAGGGGAAGGCCCTACGTATGATGGGGGGGAGTTGAGGTGTCCGTGGTAAGCGAGATGAAAGAAGCAGTTGATCGAGGCAGAAGGTTGGATTCAATGCTTAGTCTTTTATCCCTGCTCTTCTTGGGTTGGTCGATAATTCCTTAACTATTGGGTAAACATAGATCCTAGAGAGCTAGTTTAAGCAGCATTACTAGAAGAAGGAGTTGATGAGGTTTTTAGACTCAAGGCTTCCATATCTGTTCTGATTTATCAAAAGAAAAGGTTTTCAGATATCCGTTAAAAGCCCAGGTTCCAAAATATCTGGTCCAACCCGGAACTTTAGGATGGAAAAGAATATCAAAACAGACCTATTGATTGACCATAGATTGCGAACTCCCACACCCTTAGCCAGTACAAGCGACTAGTCTTCGGGCTACGAGGTGTTGGAAGTAGGTGGGCCTCGTGGATAGGTTTTCAAAACTTTTGACCTACTTGACTCAGGGATCAAGTACCCATAAGGCCATAAACCACATTCAGGATGCTAAAACTCAAACTCATCAATCATAAACAATACAAAACTATCTATAAGATAGAATAAAGCATCACCATGCAACCACAAAGAATCCACAACTATAGAGAAGCATATTATACCTTGGGAGCTCGGTTGTGCTTTAATGGAGAAGAAGACTCGGTAGATGAAGAAACTCTTTCTTAGTAGCTAATTAGGATCTCCAAGACCTAATTGTCTTCCACGGTATAACCTGTATCAGATCTCTTCTCTGAAGGAGATGGGTGGGATCTCCTAAAGAAAACAACTAGAAGCTCTTAAGGAATCCGGAAGAGAAACTAGAAGGAGAAGAGAGGGGCGTGTGCAACAACTTGCACAAGGGATGGTGGGAGTGAATCCCAAGAGGGGAATAAGCATGGGCAACCACCTCCTTTTCCTCCTCTATTTATATCCCTCAAGCAACCTCCTATTTACTAATAGAAATAGAAGTATTACTTCCACAATAATTAGTAACTTACTATTACTACTATTAGAAGTCTTACTTCAAATAGAAATAGTAACTATCTAATTCCTTCATTTTAGAGTTCAAGTAGAATTAGTAACTATCTAATAACTTAGGCTAGTGTGGGGACCACTAGGATTCCATAGAAAGTTGGCTCCAACTACTACACCGCGACCCCACATCTCATGTGCAATCCGGGTCCATAATTAATTGCAAAAAACTCCATTATATAAATGCAATTGCACTCAAGTCTTATGAATAAATTACAAAGAAGACCATAAACTTCCCTATCATCACAAGTAGGCCCCTCCATCCATATCCTTGGATCAATTGGTCCTGTCCACCAAATTGGATCTATATCTTATTATCCTTGAGACCCAATTAATTCTAGTAATCATCAATACCATCGAATTAACTCTTAATTGAAATGGGTGCACACTTACTAATGATAAATTCATTAATTGGCATAAGGGGATAATGTAGACAGATTTCATCTTGACCAGTGAATGTTCTCACAGTTCTACTATCACCTACCCAAGACACCTAGGTGTTGACCTACAGTTGGCCTCACTCATTGGTGACTCAAAGCAAATGAATAGACAGAAACTTAAGTTCATTAATGTCTCAGGATTGAGAGCCTATTGCTAGGAAATTATGAGAGTAGACATTAAACTAAAGACAGTGTTCCATAAGGTACTTCTTATGGTCTTTCAATACATCCAATGTACCAGCACAATGATTCAGAATCTTACATTCTGATGATCGAGACAAATCACATTATCTCATATTGATCAAAGTATTGTAACCTTATCAGATAAGATGCCTAGTCCCATCACTGGTTTTGAAGATATTTAATTAAAATATTTGCGACATATGTCTCATGTGTGTGGATCTCATCCATACACATAGATCACATCTAATATACTAATGAGACCCGGTTCATCTCATGAACCATCATGTCATACGTATTGGTTATATGCATTAAGTAATAAAGCACGATTCATCTCATGAAAAAAAAAGCATGATTAAATGGATAAATAAAGAAATGAATCATTTATTACATCATCTGATTGAGCTAAAATCAGATTCCTCTTGTTCATCTTATAATTGACTTAAAAATTGTTGAATGAATCTGGTAGCGACTCGAGGATTATGTCAATCTGCAATTCAGCATCAATCGTTGCTCCGAGTACATTTAACTCATTCAATGAGTCCATCATCTTCAGCATGTGATCCTGTACTGGTGTTCCCTCAGCAATCTTGGTGCTAATAAGCACCCTCATTGCCGCCTACCTAACAGGCCTGCCCTGTTCCGCAAACATCTCATTTTAGTTTGATATAATATCATATGCAGTCTTATAGGATTGATGTTGGTGTTGTAAAACACTAGACATGGATGTCTATATGTAACATCTGGCTATCTCATCATCTTTGGCCAACTTGGTGTAAAGGTCCTTTTCATCTTGTGGTGCATCTAGCCCAGGCTCATCCGGTGGGAGAATGGTAAGGACATACTTATATCCTAAAGCTGTTAGGACAATATTAAGGGTCCGTTTCCAGTCAACATTGTTGCTTCCCACCAACTTATTCTGGTTGAGGATGGTCGCAAGTGGATTTAAAGTATTCGAGTTCATGCTTGAAAAACTATAGCACATAACCATACATTCAATAAAGAATATAAATGACATAAGGGTTTAGTATTCTACCAAATTTATGTGGGAATCCCCATAACCACTAAATTTAGAATATATTAGAATCTCAATCCCTTATGGCATGCCTGCTTAGGGAGTGCGAATTCCACTTAGATTTGTGCGGATCAAAGTTGGTCAAAATTAGGGTTAAGACTAACTATCTATGATCCCCATCATTCATTATTGTCTAGGTATCTCATACCAAATAATGTATGACTCCCGATTAGCTTTGGTTTCTAAAATACATGAGACAAATCCTTGGGGATATTACATCACTATTTTAGTTAAGTGTGACCCGCCAACTAGTATTGCATGACAACCATTGGGGGCAGCTCCTCCTTGGGGAGTGGACCCCCTCCCCATCTCACCAACACTATCCATAGGAGATTCATATTTAGTAATCAGACAAATAAAAGCCCTCCATGGGGAACGGCCATTCTCAAGATGGGGCGAGGCTAATACTTTCCTTACAATTGACTTATGGTGAAAAACCATGGGGAATTTCTCAATTTAAATGCCACGCTTCCACTTAATATTTTAGAATTGAGGATTTCCTTATAGGTATTAGAGCCCACAAAAGTAAACTTCAAATAATCTCATGATATAACCAATGATTGGTTCCAAGTCAAGTTATATTTAAGGAAAGTCCAGTTCCTAAGATTAGTGTTACCAATGGGTCCATCTCATGGGTCCACCAACACTAATTAGAACTCTTTCAAAAAATTAATTTGATTTTACCAATTTCGGAAATTACTATGTTTGGATCAGATTTGGAAACATTCTAAAACAAGCATTCATTCATAAATAGAAAGCGCTAAAATTAGACACTAGTCCTCTCCTCCACATGGCCCAAGCGGAAGAGACTTTTTAGACTTCTAAACTTTCCAAAACTTTGGGATTCCTCAGACTCTTTAAGCATCTCCAAAACCGTTTTAGTAATCTTCAAGCTCTTTGATTAGGAGTCCAACATCACTTTCCTTCTTCGTCTCAGACATCGCCAGAATTTACAAATTTAGAAAATTATATAAATCCATGTCTCATCGATGAGATCGACTTACATGGTAATCTAAACTTGGAAATAAAAGAGCTATAGAGAAACTCACCATGCCTTGCCCTTTCACGGGAAACCAAGAAAACCATGATGCCCTTTACAAGTTGCCCAAAATAAACCATCAACCATAAAAGAAAGTAAAAGACTTGTGGGCCATATGGACATGACATGAACCTGTAAGGTTAGTATTATGAACATAGTAGGAACGAGGTCTAGGAAGATACCATTCATCATCTCATGATGAAAATCCCAGACTGTCAAAAGAAAAGTTTTGTACACAGTTCTCTCGAGCAGACCTTGATCTGCTCGAGCGGACACTATCCAGAGGCTCGTTCGCTCAAGCAGGTGGAGGTCTGCTCGAGCGAACTGCTCGGAAACCTGCAGAAAAATAATTTTTCTGTCTGAACCAGTTCACTCTAATCCATTCATAAAAGATACAATATGCATAGAAACATCAAATTTGATCCTTACAAAGCCCTAGGTCTATCCTCTTCACATCTCATGTAAAGATTAGATCTAGACAACTGTTCTAACTTGATTAGAGATGAGATATGGCTCTGATACCAATTGTTGGAAGTAGGTGGGCCTCATGGATAGGTTTTCAAAACTTTTGACCCACTTGACTTAGGGATCAAGTACCCATAAAGCCATAAACCACATCCAGGATGCTAAACCTCAAACTCATCAATCATAATCAGTAGAAAACTATCTATAAGATAGAATAAAGCATCACCATGTAATTAACCACAAATAATACACAATGTATAGAGAAGTAGATTATACATTGGGCGCTCGGTTGTGCTCTAATGGAGAAGAAGACTTGCTAGCTGAAGAAACCATTTCTTAGTAACTAATTAGGATCTCCAAGACCCAATTGTCTTCCATGTTATAACCCGCATTAGATGTCTTCTCTAAAGGAGATGGGTGGGATCTCCTAAAGATAACAAAAAGCTCTTAAGGAATCTGGAAGAGAAACTAAAACGGGAAGAGAGGGGCGTGTGCAACAACTTGCATAAGGGAAGGTGGGCGTGAATTCCAAGAGGGGAATAAGCATAGGCGTCCACCTCCTTTTCGTCCTCTATTTATAGCCCTCAAGCAACCTCCTATTTACTAATAGAAATAGAAGTATTACTTCCACAATAATTAGTAACTTACTATTACTACTATTAGAAGTCTCACTTCAAATAAAAATATTAACTTTCTAATTCTTTCCTTTTAGAATTGAAGTAGAATTAGTAACTATCTAATAACTTGGGCTAGCGTGGGGACCACTAGGGATTTCATAGAAAGTTGGCTCAAACCTCGACACCGCAACCCCACATCTCATGTGCAATCCGGGTTCACAATTAATTGCAAAAAAACTCCACTATATAAATACAATTGCACTCCAGTCTTAGGAATAAATTACAAAGAAGACCCTAAAGACAAGTAGGCCCCTCCATCCATATCCATGGATCAGTTGGTCTTATCCACCAAATTGGATCCATATCTTATTATCCTTGAGACCTAATTAATTTTAGTAATCATCAGTACCATCCAACTAACTCTTAATTGAGATGGGTGTGCACTTACTAATGATAAATCAATTAATTGGCATAAGGGGATAATGTAGATAGATTCCATCTAGACCACTGAATGTTCTCACAGTCCTACTATCACCTACCCAAGACACCGAGGTGTCGACCTACAGTTGGCCTCACTCATTGGTAACTCAAAGCAAATGAATAGACAGAAACTTAAGTTCATCAATGTCTCAGGATTGAGAGCCTATTGCTAGGAAATTATGAGAGTAGACATTAAACTAAAGACAGTGTTCCATAAGGTGCTTCTCATGGCCCTTCAATACATCCAATGTACCAGCATAATGATCCAGAATCTTACATTCTGATGATCAAGAGAAATCATACTATCTCATAGTGATCAAAGTACTGTAACCTTATCAGATAAGATGCCCAGTCCCATCACTGGTTGTGAAGATATTTAAGTAAAATATTTGCGACATATGTCTCATGTGTGTGGATCTCATCTATACACGTAGATCACATCTAATATACTAATGAGACCCGATTCATCTCATGAACCATCATGTCATATGTGTTGGTTATGTGCATTAAGTAATAAAGCATAATTCATCTCATGAAAAGAAAGCATGATTATATCGATAAATAAAGAAATGAATCATTTATTTCATCATCTGATGGATTGAGACCATATAATCTAACACGAGGTATATAGGGCGAGAGCCTACTATGGTAAGCCTTAAGCCTATCCGTGTTGAGCCTCATGCATGTATTGAACCTAGGCATAGCATGCTAAGGAACCCAGTAAACTGCACTACACTCAGTACACACTTATTTCCGGGACCACTTGATTCAGCATATAGCAATGCAACATCGGACGTTATTTAGGAAGCATACAGCAGCAAGCACACATCTTTGCGGTCTTTCTAAGCCTTATTATATTAAGCCATTATTTTTTAAGAAATGGCTAAAAGAAGGTTTGATGAAGGTTTGACTTAAAATTTAATTGACAACGGGCCCTTTTCTATAGCATTTTGAACCACAATACCTAGCCAAAGCCTTACTAAACCCTAACTTGCTTCATATTAAAAGATTTGGATTGCATTTTTATACCTATGGGCATGGTTGTGATTGGATTAGCAATCTGCTGAGCAAATGTAATGTGTCTTACAATCATCCGATCTGAGTTGTTAAGTGACTTCTGTTTTGATCGTTAATTTGAAGTCTTTGATTTGATGCTTAAAATGTAAGAAGATGCACCGCAAATAGCTAATCCACGTTCTTATTATATTTGATAAAGTTTAGTTAACCCAGACATTCTTGACATGGAAAGTCGGTAGGTCGAATAAAGCGGATATGAAGCCTATTTTTTTTGTATCTAAGTATACTTAGATCTAGAACCTAATCCGCATCCATGCATAAGAGATTCTGAACATATTGATATGAAAATGGATATTCCTTCTAAGTTTAGACTCAAGCATTCAGATCTAGAATGATTACATTCACAAATTAAAATTTAGATAGGTTTCAAGGCTTAAATAGCTTGAGTTATATTTATATGTAAAAGTCTACTTACTTTTAACGATATACTAGTTAATGTGCTCACTTGTATATGCATAAAATTATTTTAAAGGCCTTTTACCCAATTATATATACTAATGTAGTCTACATCTTATTTCAGATCTGGATCAAGATCTGTCGGAACCGAGTTTTCACAAATGTTGGATTTGGATACAACACGTGCTCTGTGTCAAAATTTACTTCATGTGTTTCAAGTTGCTGATGGATTTAAATACAACAAGTAAGTTCCCTGTCGAAGTTGGATCCGTATTTTCAAGTCAATGCTATATCCAAATACAACAGTAGGTGTCTTGTTAGAATTGGATCAAGGTTTAAACCCAGATCTATAACGATTTTGTTGTAGTGTATAAGCCATTTTTAATTGGTGTTAAATGTTACTCTGTTTACAGTATTTATCAAACCTATTCGACACATACCTAAAATTACTAAGATATCATTTGTAGAATTTCCACCATAAATTGTAGGTGGACTTGCATGTTATATTTATAATAGTATATTCCAAAAGATTACAAGAGAATCATTTAGTAGTAATACACATGTGTTGGATATGCATGGATCCTACAATTGAGGGATTGCCTCATCGCATGCTCTAATAATGGATTGTGTCATATCAACTTGGATACATGCTGACTCATTTTCCATTCTTATGGAGATTTGATCAACTGGGTTTGATACTCCTCCTCAAGCTAAGCGGTCCTTCTTAGACGATGAGCTTGTCTCGAAGGAACTGAAACTGTAGTGAGCTAAGGCCCTTAGTGAATATGTCGGCAACTTGATCTTTGGATGAAATGAAACGAACATCAAGGGACTTTTGAGCTACCTTTTCATGCACGAAATGAAAATCTATTTCAATATGTTTTGTCCATGCATAAAACACTGGATTTACAGTGAGATATGTTGCTCCAATGTTGTCACACCAAAGGATAGGTGGAGAAGATGTCTATAGGCCCAACTCACGAAGAAGAGATTGTATCCATATTACTTCTGCAATAGCATTTATCAACCCACGATACTCCGATTCTGTACTGGAATGAGAGACAGTATGTTGTTTGCACGAGCTCCGTGAAATGAGATTGGGCCTAAGATATATGCAATATCCACTAGTGGATCGTCGGTCATCGTGGCAACCGACCCAATGTGCATCTAAAAAGGCACTTAACACAAATTGTGGAGATGGCTTATGGCGATCAATGATTCATCAGCCTTTCTTTTGAGTTTAAAAACCCATTTGCAACCTACAATATTCATGTAGGGCTTTGGAAAAACAAGGGTCCAAGTTCCGTTTTTAAGAAGGGCACCAATATCTTGGGACATGGCATCTCTCCAATTTGGGTCCTTATTAGCCTATGAGAAGCAATTGGGTTCAACCAAGTCATTTGTAGGCAGTGGATGCTTTGTAGCTATATGAGCCTTAGGCTTAAAAATCCCATCTTTAGACCTAGTTATCATGTGATGAATGATTTGAGTAGGTCGTGTAATAGCTTGGGTCTTCTCATCATCTTGTTGAGGAATAGAATTGGTGGTAGACAAGACTTGGTTAGAGGGAACACTTGCCGAATTATTCTCTGCATAATCTTGAGCATTGGACAAGTAGGTATGCTTATTTGGTAGCTGCTGTTGTGACCCAATATTGACCTCATCATTTGAACTGGTGGCAATATGATCATGTCCACTAACTGCATATGGGCCATGTGCAACATGGTTGTTTGCACCATGGTTGTTTGCATGTGGACTTTGTGAATGACCATTGGTTTGATCAATTTGAGGCGACCTATGGGCTGGACTTTGGGTATTGTGAATGGGGATGGGCATGGTATTGGTGGGGCCAGAATATTGTAAGAGTATGTTTTTGGGAGTCAAAATAGGTGGAGGACCATAAAGCCAGGGAGAAACATTCTGCATGGGCAAAGTAAGGGTGTTGTGAAATGCTAAAAAAGGAAATAAATTCTCATTAAAAATGATATGACGTGATATATAAATTTTATTGGTTGGAAGATGGAGACACTTATATCCTTTATGGGAGGGACTATATCCAAGAAAAACGCTAGGGAGTGACCTTGATTCAAGTTTGTGTTTATTATAAGGTCTAAGATGAGGATAATATTCACACCTAAAAACTTGCAAGTTGTTATAATCCGGGCTAGTGTTAAAAAGTGTCTCAGGTGGTGATTTATTATGTTGAGAGTTGGAGATGGGAGAAGATTAACCAGATAACATGAAGTTTGAAAAGCATCATCCCAATACGAGGATGGAACAGAAGCACATGACATTAAAGTTAAACCCGTTTCAATAATATGATGGTGACGGCTTTCGGCTAAACCGTTTTGTTGAGGAGTATGTGGGCATGAAAAACGATGAGTAATGTGATGGGATTCTAAAAAAGATTTAAATTTCAGAAATTCACCCCATTGTCAGATTGAAAATTTTTAATTTTGCAATCAAGGAGACGCTCAATTTTATTTTTAAAAGAGGAGATGAAGGTATTAAGGGCATCTGACTTTTTTGGAATTGGAAAAATCCAGGTGTAGCGACTAAATGCATCCATGAAAATAATATAATAACGAAAACCATTATTAGAAATCACTAGAGCAGGACCCCAACGGTCAGATACAATGAGATCTAAAGGAAAATTATAAATTGTAGAACTAGAAGAAAATGGTAATCTATGGCTTTTATTCATGTGGCAGGAGCGACAAAAATCCAACTTCTTATTATTGATTGGAAGAGTGTGACTTGCAATGACAGGTTTGAGAGTGCGCGCCATTGGATTTCCAAGGCGTCGATGCCATAGATCCATAGAAGTACATTCACCAATGAAAGCAGAAGGGGTTGAAATACCAAAGTGTGGACTGTTATTCAGATGGTAGAGGCCCTTGTCATTCGACCCTTGCAGAACTATTTCCCCGTGCGAGGTTCCTTTACAAGAAAGAAATGAGGATGGAATTCAAAAAACATGTCATTATCATGGGTGAATTGTGAAACTGATAAAAGATTTTTTGAAATTTATGGAATATGGAGAATATCATTAAGAGTAAATGTGTTGGGTCCAAAGGAGAAAGAGGACTTACCAACATGAAAGATAGGGAGACCAGCACCATTACCAACTCGTTGTTGATCATGTCCGTTGTATTCAAATCCAATGCTGAGATTACCGAGATCGGAAATCACATGATTAGTTGCACCACTATCAGGGTACCAATTCTGATCATTAAATGGAGAAAAAGTAGCCACAAAGGCACTTGATGAAGAGTACTGGCCATCACCATTGTATTGTCGGTCGAATCTGCACCAGCAAGAGCCAGCGGTGTGGTTCTTACGACCACAGTCCAGTATGCGGTCGTGGCCCTGACCTTGGGTTGGAAAAACCTCTCGATCTATTGTTTAAATTTCTGCCACGATTTGAGGAGTTTCCATGACCCTGTCCTTGAGAAGATTTTGTAGCAATATTGGCCTGCAGAGGAGTGACTTGGTCAACCAAGTTTTGAGATTGAATGCGAGACTCGAAAGCAAGCAGATGTGCTCGGAAGTCTTCCATAGGCATGTCAGAAAGTGTAGTGGTGAGTGAAGTGACGATGGCATCATAGGCTGTCGCGACCCCAGAGCAGGTTTGGGGGCCAATCCGGGATCGGGACTAATTGTTGTGTAAATAAGGAGAGGTATGTTTGATGCCCAATGCACACGGGATAATAAAAGAATACACATTACCCGTGCACGTGATTTCCCACAAAAGTCCGCGGTGAGGATTTCACAACACCCATAAACATTTTGTATAAATTGCGGAAGCGTATGGCAGGTCAAGCATGTTTTTCATTTCCAAAAAGACATGACTGATTACATTTGAATAACGACTATCAGAATGAGCAATGTCCTAAAGCGTAACCCAAAAGTACATATTAAAGTTTAAATCAAAGATAATTTAATTACAACTCCCAAAAATAGAGGCCAACAAAGGCCAATATAGACAAAACAATATCCACCAAAAATGTAAATCCAACCACCCCCAAAATGTTTCGCATCTCGACAACCCGATGTTTACATAACATCGTTAGCACGCCACTCAACTAGCGGTTGCGGTTCTCCGACCGCCTCCTCTGACTCCTCCTCTGGGTAACCGACAACGGGACCTGAGTACCAAAGCAAAGGATCAGATACGGCGGTCTGGCAAGTGGGTGAACAGATATAAACATTCAATACTAAAAACCTTTACCTTGGAAAACATATAAACCTATTTAAACAATAACTTTCAAGAAGTAAATGAATCATTTAATTAAAACGCATATGCAGTCACAAAACATGTAAGGCAATCAAGGAAATCTGGAAACAATCAAGATGGCATCCACAAGAAGCTAAATCCTCTGTCACTGAAGTGACAAGAGTATCGGGTGTTACCCACAGTCACCGAAGTGAGGAGGCGCAACCAATTTACATATACGTATACAATAATACGGGACGGGACCACGGTAGCAAACCGGGTGTCGGGAATCACGGTGGTGAACCGGATATCGGGAACCACGGGAGCGAGTCGGGTGTCGGGATGGGACCACAGTTAATAAATCTGGTATCGGGATCCATGCTGCAGCTGGCGGGACGGGAAGGGATCTCCAAGTCAGTGGATCAAACTGACAAGGATATCCAAGCTTAGTGGTGCCGACTCATAGGTCATATGCAAGAAATCGGGCATGTATAAAACACTTACGATGAAATTGTATAAACGAGCAAAACGGGGTGCTCAAGGCACAAACATCATTTCAATATCGGGTCACATCATGTCGGGCATGTATTTCGGGACTAATAAAAGGAGTGCAAGTACAAATACAATGCTTTTGGAATCGATAAATCATAATTCATAAATTTCTGGAATAAACGGTTGAAATAGACTTTCAAAATATCGGGGTTTGAAACTAATTCGAGGTGAATAGGGACCCCGTATGTCTGTATAATAAAGAAAACTTGGTACTCTTTGAATTTGGAAGACATGCCAGGTTCCTCATACACTATAGTAGCCTCAATGCTTAAATGAATTTCTGTGATGTGGTTTCTCTCTCGAACGGGCTCCCAACAAACCTTTCATCTCTGCTTCGAACACATTCCAAGGCGAGCGGTGCCCATTGCTCTCAGAAAGGTTCACAAGCAATGGGATGGAAGATCCCTTCAACCCCCATTTATTCATAAAATTCAGGGAATTTCGGTTACCTGACGGTCAAATGGCGGTTAGCCGCCCGTGAATCTGGCGGTTAACCGTATGCTGACCGTGAGGCTGACCGTGGGATTGCAGCTCTCTGGAATTGTGACCGCTTCAATTCGGTTGGCTGGCGGTTAGCCGTCGATGGATTCGGCGGTTAGTCGCTAGCTGACCGCGAGACTACAACTCTCTGGAAATGTAACCGAAATTGCTTCGGTTAGCCGCCAGTCACCAGGCGGCTAGCCGCTGGGCGACCGCCAGCTGACCGCCAGTCACGGGAATCTCCTCACTGGGTTCGGATTCAGGTCTTCCCTTCTCCAAACCAATTTCTTTCATTCTCCATTTTACATTCATACAATCACCAAGAGAAGGAAGACATCCATCATCACAAAGATTCACTTAGGCATTGTACAAAAGATGAACCAAAAGCTACAATTCAAGATTTAAAGACAACAAATGAAACAAAAGCTAGAAATCATGTTCAAGACAATAAAGAGGTTTACCAACCCTTTTCAAATGTATTTAACATCATTGAATGCCAAGGAAACAAGCCATTAATGAGATACAAATCAAGTATACATGTCATGGAAATCATTAAAACCAAAACATCCATTCAATCCACTTGCCTCTAGATCTCTAATCAATGAAATCAAGCTATTACTCTGTTCCTCCAAGCCAAGGATGCAATCTACACAAAACCCCCAAATCCAAACCCTAAAATGGGTCAAACCATGAAACAAGAAGAGAGAGCTCTCAATAATGGAAATGGAGCTCCTCTAAAGATAGGAAAACACAAAACAAAGAGATTGGAAGGAAGACTTACTAGGAAGCTCTTCAAAATCATCAAACTAGTTCAATGAGGGTCTTGAGGTGAATGGATTCTTCCAAAAATGGCATCAATGAATAGCTCTAGTAGTGAGGAAGAAGAAGGTGAAGTTCATTTCTTGATTGGTGCAAGGTTTGATAGGGATTTAGGATGGAGAAGCAATAAGAAGAAGAGAAAAAGGGGAAGAAAATCCCTAGGTTGGCTGTTGTGCTGGAAAAGAGAAATGGAGAAGAGAACCTCTCTATATAAACAAGTGGGTGTGGGCTCCACCATTAAAAGATCTCTCTGGGCTGAAATCACGACTATCCGGACCTCGGACGAAAACGACGAAGAATGGAAAAGTGATCGTCGAAAAATCTAGTTTCCAAAAAGTATATATTTCGCGGATCTCGGGAATATCAAGTTTTGAGTACAGATTCATGTACAAAGACTGTTTTGCCCTCAATGCAAGAAAATCAGGTTTCGGGGTTCCGGATGGTTACGGGATCAACATGAAAGTTGTAGGGATTATCGGAACGAGTGAAACGCGATAGGCATACAAGTCATCGGGATCTCGGGAAAATTCCCAAATTAATGCAAAGCTATCGAAAGGGAACCCCCAAAGGGCCCCACTAACACTAGCACTTAAAATCCCCAAAACTATAACAAGAACTATACTAATCCAACTTAGTCAAGTTCTACCAAACACGCTTAGCACTAACACGTGACTTAATTAGCACTAATCGGGTCACTCGGGTCGGGGTCTTACATCCTCCACCCCTTAGGGCATTTGGTCCTCCAAATGAAATATAAAACTCACCTCGGGTAGGAGATGTGGATACTTCTTCTGAACTTGATCTCGCAATTCCCATGTCGCCTCTTCCGGCCCGTGATTCTCCCAAAGTACTTTCACCCCTTGAGTAGTCCGCGTCCTCAACTTTTGCTCTTTCGTGTCTATGATCTGAATGGGCTTCTCTACATAGGTAGCATCCTCTCTGATTTCCAGCGGCTCATGTAGGAGTACATGTGAAGGATCGGGGACGTACTTCTTCAACATCGACACATGGAAGACGTTGTGTACACCGGACAACTCGGGTGGTAAGGCTAATCTATAAGCCACATCACCGATCTTACTCACAATGTCATACGGTCCGATGTATCTCCTGGATAACTTGCCCTTCTATCCAAATCTCAATGTTCCTCTGGTAGGTGACACTTTCAGGAAAACCTTATCCCATTCTTTAAATTGTAGATCCCATCAGTGAGCGTCTGCATAACTCTTCTGTCTACTCCGGGCTACTTTCAGACATTCCTGAATCTGTCTTACTTTGTCACTGGTCTCACTCACTATGGTGGGTCCATGGAAACTGCGGGTGCCAACTTCTTCCCAACATACCGGTGTCCTACACCTTCTGCCATACAAAGCCTCAAAAGGCGTCACTCCAATGCTAGAGTGGTAGCTTTTATTGTAGGCAAACTCACACAGCGGTAGAGTCTCATCCCATTGAGTCTTTGTCACACCCCCAAAACCGGGATCAGATTTCGGGGACGCGAATTTGGGGAGTTTGTATTTTCCCTCCCAGGATCCGCGTGTGTGAGGATGATAAAATTCACAACACATCAAAATATTTCGCGGAAGCTCTACAAGACGTTACGACCCGGAATCTGTATCCATCGGGTTCCGTGTTGTACTCGATCTGTCAGCATAAGATTATCATAAACATATTTAAGCTCAGACTGGAACAATTCATAATATCAAAATATACAGAGCTGACAGTAACAGGCTAGTCATTACCCAAACATATTCAAGTTACAAATTTAACGAGTACATTAATTACAATCCCCAAGAAAAAGGCTAACAAAAGCCGTACAAAATAGCAAGCTAAAACAAATACTACTCAAGGTGTAACGTAACTCCGGAGTCAAGCATGACGTCTACATGACATCTGACACAACAAGCTTGCGAAACTCGTGGCTCAACAGTCCTCTGCACACGAACTAGTTCAAAACGAGGACCTGCTATCTAGAACACCAAAGTAGAAGAATATCAGACATGACGGTCTGGCAGGTGATCAATATAGGCAAGAGGATAAACAAATTTGAAGTTTAAAGGAAACGAGAACTAAAAACACTTTATTGAACTTGAACAGATTTACAAGATTTAAAAACAATGCATGAACAGGATACTTATCGAGAAATCATTAGTGCATGAACGATATACGAAACAAGACATGAATACATATAATATCATGATTAGTAAATCCACAAAGAGTCCATCCTTTCTCCGTCATACATGATGACAAGAGTAAGCACGCACGATAAGCATGACACGATCCCACATATACGGGGAATTTCTGGCCGCGGAACCGGAACACGAACATGCACGATGTGTCATTCAAGACACGACTAGTCTGCAGACAGTCCACATGTTTAAGGACCCCCAGATAGTGGATCAAGCTAAAAGGGCAGTCCAAGCTCAGTGGTACTCACTTATATCATGAATGCACAAAACATGGCCATACACGTTCGAGAACACGACAAAATAAGAGGGAAATCATTTAACGAGCACGACACGACGAGACTAGCAAAATAGCATAATATAAATGTTTATCAAACTTAAGAAATGATTCCCTTTTCTCATTCTTGAAACACGTCTTGAAACGAGCTTATACTTGAAATTCAAACGAATGCACGATGATGCACGAAGCATCAAAACAAGAGTTTTTGGTTCTTGAAACAATTCTTCAAACAAACTTGTACTTGAAATTCAAGGAGAGTACACGATGATGTACGTAACATAAAAACAGAAGTTCAAACACGAAATCTATCAAGTTTAGGCTAAAGACCATTCATTGACCCTTGTGGAGTTGAAACCCAAATGTCGGAGTTTTAACAAGATTTGGTGCCCCAGAAGTTATAGTACATTTTGGATATTCAAGTGCACAAAGTCAATAAAAAGGTCTAAAACCTAGTCTAGTTTTCATTCCCGCGAAAATTCTTCAAAAATAGTACTTTTTGTAACTGTCGGTCTGGGTTCAGCATCTCTACCGGTAGAACTTCCGGTTGAACTAAGGGGTCACAATTTTTCTCAACTCTCTGCCAAAATTCGAGCCACTTCTACCGGTAGAACTTCCGGTAGAACTAAGGGTTCACAGTTTTTCACACTTCTCTACCAAAATTCGAGCCACTTCTACCGGTAGAACTTCCGGTAGAACTAAGAGTTCACAGTTTTTCACACTTCTCTCCCTTCTTCACTTCCATATTTTTACCACCTACACTCCCAAGCCTACAAGCTTTCCAAGGGATGATTTCCACACAAAAATCCACTCCCATTTCAAACAAAACTTCAAAAAACACAAACCCATTTACATTCAAATCATGTATTACTAACTTGTAAAGTATTCCATTCACAAATAAACCATTCATTCTATAAAAAAAGACATCAAGACATTTTCAAGTATAAAATCATAAAAACTAACAAGATCAAACATGATTCTAAGAGCTTGCAAACTCATGGCTAACAAGATAAATGAAGAAGCCAAAACTCATGAATTGAAAGAATATAACATAACTTGCATTATGAAATTAACATAGAAAACATGTCTTAATGAAATATTGAAACCATAATGAAACATAAAGCAATAAACATGAGAAATCCTATAAAGATCACTTGCCTCAATCCGATGCCAAGGAAAACTCCACAAAAACTCAACCAAAGAGAAGATCTACGAAATCTACACAAAAGCCCCAAAATAGAACACATAAAAATCACCATTTTTGGTCATCACAAACCCCCATTTCGAAAATGGGTTTGAAAACATAGAAAACAAGTTCTAAATGAACTAAAAGAACACCAATGAAAGAATGGAGGAAAGTGCCAACCTCAAGCTAGCTGAACAAGAAGAAGGGAGGTTGGAGATGATGAATAGTGAAATGGTTTGGCTCCAAAAACACTCCAAACGAAGCTTGAGAAGAGAGGAAGAGATTAATGGAGTCGGATCGGGGATTGGAGCTCTCTTGCTAGATGATTTTAAGGGAAAAAGATCAAGAAGAGAGTCTTCTCCTCATCTCCACTCTAGGGCAAGGACCGGTGCAGGAAAAATGGGGAAAAAGAATGGAGGAGGGGGAAGAAGAGGATATATATAGTGTCTGGAAGGTGGGTCCCAATGCAGTAGAACTTGAAACGATTAAAACATGGTCTTGCGGACCCCGGATGGAAACGATGAAGAAGAACAAAACGATTGTCGAAAAATCTAGTTTTCAAAAAGTATATTTTCCCCAATTTCTGGAATTTTCGAAATTTATGGACAGATTTAGTGAAAATTGTCATTTTTGCCCTTTTTCTCGAAAAACGCGATTTTTGAGTCTCAAATCCAAATGGATAAAACATGAAAGTTGTTTATAACAATAAAAATGAGTCAAAAGGAATAAAATTTGGAATTTTTAGAAACCAAAAATAAATTCTCACAAAATACAATTTACAAGGGTTGGGTCAAAACAAGGTCAACGGTCTTTTAAAATTCTCCAAAGTTATGAAAAATCTATTCAAACTCAAAAACAAAGTCAAATCAACTCTAATCTTGTTTAAAAAGATAAATCATGATTAAAACAATGCTAAACCCGAAAATTGAGGGTCGGTATCTTACAGTCTTGAAGTCTAACATACAAGCACGTCACATGTCTTTGAGGGTCTGAATTGTCCTCTCTGACTGACCATCGGTTTGAGGGTGATAAGCCATACTAAACTGTAACTTCGTACCCATAGACTCATGTAGGGTCTTCCAAAACCTCGAGACGAATATGCTGTCTCTGTCTGATGTGATGGAAACTGGCTGTCCATGTCTACTGACGATCTCATTGACGAACAACTCTGCCAGGGGTAACATATGCATCTTCTTTCCTGTCCTCATGGGGAAAAAATGAGCTGACTTGGTGAGTCTGTCCACAATCACCCATATCGTATCATTGGCTCTGCTAGTCTTTGGTAGTCCGGAAATAAAGTCCATGGTAATGTGTTCCCACTTCCATTCTAGGATCTCTAATGGCTGTAGCAATCCTGGAGGTTTCTGATGTTCTGCCTTTATCAACTGACATGTCATGCAACGAGAGACAAATGCTGCAATCTCTCTCTTCATGTTGTTCCACCAAAATCTGCCCTTCAAATTCTGATACATCTTCGTGCTGCCCGGGTGCATGGAATACTTCGCACTGTGAGCTTCTGCCATGATGTCGTTCCTCAAATCCTCGATGTTAGGCACACACAAACGATCACGGTAGTAAAGAACTCCGTCCACGATACGAAAATCAGGACGTTCTGCTATATGCTCTGCAATCTTGGCCAACTCTGGGTCTTGCAACTGACTACTCTTGATCTTCTGAATAAACAAAGGCTCTGACACTGACATATTGGCAAATATAACACCCTTCCTCAGTGGCTGGAGGTCTATCCTTAACTCCTCGAATTGATCACAAATACACGTACCACTTAGATTCGCCATGCCCATTGATTTTCTACTCAAAGCATCGACAACTACATTCGCTTTCCCCGGGTGATATTTGATCGGAAAATCATAGTCCTTTATATATTCCATCCATCTCCTCTGTCTCATGTTCAATTCCTTCTGAGAAAATAGGTACTGTAGGCTGCGGTGATCAGAATGAACCTCAAACTTCTCTCCATAGAGGTAATGTCTCCACATCTTCAATGCAAAGACGACCGCTGCTAACTCAAGGTCATGGGTCGTATAATTCTTCTCGAGATCTTTCAACTGCTGGGACCCATATGCCACAACTTTTCCTTCCTGCATCAACACACACCCAAGTCCAATGTTCGAAGCATCGGTAAAAATGGTGAAACCGCCGCTCCCGGATGGCAAAGTAAGGACTGGTGCGGTGGTTAATCTCTTCTTCAGCTCTTGGAAACTAGCTTCACATTGGTGCATTCTTCCTTGTCAACTTCGTCAATGGTGCTGCGATCGACAAAAATCCCTGCACAAACCTCCGGTAATACCCTACCAATCCAAGAGAACTCCTGATTTCTGACACATTCTTCGGTCTCTCCCACTTCACTACTACCTCAATTTTGGACGGGTCTACTGATAATCCTTCCTTGGAGATAATATGTCCCAAAAATGCAACTTGCTCTAACCAAAATTCACACTTGTTGAGCTTCGCATACAACTGGTTCTCCCTCAAAAGCTGCAATGCTATCCTCAGATGTTCTTCATTCTCTTCTCTGGTCTTGGAGTACACCAAAATATCATCTATAAACGCCACTACAAACTGGTCCAGGTACTGCGCAAAGATCTTGTTTATCAAATCCATGAACACTGCCGGTGAATTTATCAATCCAAATGGCATCACTAAGAACTCGTAGTGGCCATATCTTGTCCGGAAAGCTGTTTTCAACACATCTGATTCTCTGACTCTCAACTGATGGTAACTGGATCTCAAATCAATCTTCGAAAAGTACGAGGCACCTTGTAATTGATCAAACAGTTCATCTATCCTTGGCAATGGATACTTGTTCTTGATGGTCACTTGGTTCAATCTTCGGTAGTCAATACACATTCTCATCGAACCATCCTTCTTCTTAACAAACAAAACCGGAGCTCCCCGTGGCGAGAGCAAAACCTTTGTCCAATAACTCTTGCAATTGTATCTTCAACTCTCTCAATTCCGCCGGAGCCATTCTATAAGGTGCAATCGAAATCGGAGCGGTCCCCGGTAGCAATTCAATGGTGAAATCAATTTCTCTCATGGGTGGTAGACCTGGAATCTCCTCCGGAAATACATCCGGGAACTCCCAAACAATAGGGATCTCCTCCACCCCTTGGGATCGTTTATCCTCCGTGATAAAATGCCAAATAGGCTTCACAACCACTTCTCAAAAGTCTATCAGCCTTCAACGCTAAGACAAACCCTACCCGAGGATTTATTCTCTCTCCCTGGAATAACACCCCTGCTGGTGTCTCATCCAACTTGAACGTAAGGGTCTTATGGAAACAATCCATCGTGGCATGGTACCCTGCCAGCCAATCCATCCCTAGGATGACATCAAAATCCTTCATCTCCAACAGAATAAGATCTGCGGGTAACACAACTTCTCCTATCCGGACTGTACAACTAGGGTAATAGACCGTACACACAACTTGTTTTCCTACTGGTGTAGCTACAATCAAAATGTACTCAAGGTCTCTACCATGCACATCAATCAATCTAGAAAATGCATGGGATATGAATGAATGCGTAGAGCCAGGGTCAAACAATATTCTAGCTTCTATCCCACTAACAAGGAGTGTACCTTCCACAACATTGCCTGCTGCCTCTGCATCAGCTCTGTTGACCGCATATACTTGTCCTCACTGCTATGGCCTTATAGGGGCTTGCTGCTGCCTGCCTTGAGGGACATTTTTGTTCTGTTGCGGTGGACGCTGATTCTGCTGCTGTCCTTGCTGACGGGCCTGTTGCTGCTGCTGCTGGGGTCCATATTGTTGCTGTGGTGCCTGTTGCTGGAGTGGTCTTGCCTGATTCTGCACCACCAGTGCATTATGTGGCGGTGCTGAACGTGGTGCTCCTTGAGGCTGCTGATTCTGCCTATTCGGTCTCGGGAAGTTCCTCATCTGATGATCCATGGAGCCACATCTAAAGCATGCTCCGGTGATGGTACGACATTGGGCACTCTCATGGTTTTTGCCACAGTGGATACAAACATGCTGCACATTGTCTTGCCTCTGTCTCTTGTTCTGCTGATTCCTTTGTTGGTGATTCTGCTGCTGGGGTTACCCTTGTCCTTTGCCTTGAGATCTAAGGACCTTGTGGTGGAAGTTCTCGAATTTGTAGGCCCTCTTGATAGCCTCTTCAAAAGTGACCGGTGGTATAACTCTTGTAGCATCCCTCTCGATGATGGGGTGAAGTCCTTCAAGGAACTTGGTTATCTTCTTCTCCACCGTGTCCACTAATTCAGGGACATATCTTGACAACCTCTCAAATTTAGTGAGGTATTCTTGAACGGTCGTATTGCCTTGGACAAGCTGTTGAAACTCCACTGCCTTCCGTCTTCTGATGTGCGTGGGTACATATTTGTCATGAAACTGTATCTTGAAGTTTCGCCATGCCACTGCGTCAGCCATTGTTCTATACTCTTCCCTTACTGTTTTCCACCAGATGTCTGCCAACCCGGTGAATAGAGATGTTGCCAGCTTTACTCTCTCTCCTCCTGCGCACCTGAAGACTTCGAAGTTATTCTCTGTATGGTCCAACCAATCGTCTGCAGTAAAAGGATCTTCTGAGCCAACAAAATCCTTGGGTGCCCTCTTTCTGAATCTCTCGAACAATGCATTGGGGTTATGCTCCCTCTGATTGATGACAATTGCAGGTTGAGGCTGGACTGGCTCTGGCCTTCTCTGTAACACCTCCAATAACTGCCTTTGCATCTCTGCCAATTCTCTAGCATGATCCTCATCTTTCTTGAGCATTTGTTCCTGAAGCCTAGTCTGATTCTCATTAACCTGACGCTGCTGGTCAAGCATGCCTTGCATCATCTGCTGAAACTGATTGGGCATCGTATTTTCAGCTCTATCTTCTCCCACTGGCCCTGTACCCTCAACTGGCCCGGTATAATCACTGTTGCTCGCTGTGGGATTACCGTTTACTGGGCGCTTACGAGGTGACATGATGCTGCAAAACAAGTTGTTAGCACATAATAATAAAAAATAAGGACACAGCTTGCTCACGTGATTCTAGCTAACGAAAGATCTAACGAATCCTCGCCACGTCCTTAGGATTTCTAGTTTCTTTTAATTGCTTGAAATACGTCTCGCTCTGATACAAGTCTGTCGTGACCCCAGACCAGGTTTGGGGGCCAATCCGGGATCAGGACTAATTGTAGTGTAAATAAGGAGAGGTATGTTTGATGCCCAACGCACACGTGATAATAAAAGAATACACATTACCCGTGCACGTGATTTCCCACAGGAGTCCACGGTGAGGATTTCACAACACCCATAAATATTTTGTATAAATTGCGGAAGCGTATGGCAAGTCAAGCATGTTTTTCATTTCCAAAATGACAAGACTGATTACATTTGAATAACGAGTATCAGAATGAGCAATGTCCTAAAGCATAACCCAAAAGTACATATTAAAGTTTAAATCAAAGATAATTTAATTACAACTCCCAAAAATAGAGGCCAACAAAGGCCAATATAGACAAAACAGTATCCACCAAAAATGTAAATCCAACCACCCCCAAAATGTTTCGCATCTCGACAACCCGATGTTTACATAACATCGTTAGCACGCCACTCAACTAGCGGTTGTGGTTCTCCGACCGCCTCCTCTGACTCCTCCTCTGGGTAACCGACAACGGGACCTGAGTACCAAAGCAAAGGATCAGACACGACGGTCTGGCAAGTGGGTGAACAGATATAAACATTCAATACTAAAAACCTTTACCTTGGAAAACATATAAACCTATTTAAATAATAACTTTCAAGAAGTAAATGAATCATTTAATTAAAATGCATATGCAGTCACAAAACATGTAAGGCAATCAAGGAAATCTGGAAACAATCAAGATGGCATCCACAAGAAGCTAAATCCTCTGTCACTGAAGTGACAAGAGTATCGGGTGTTGCCCACAGTCACCGAAGTGAGGAGGCGCAACCAATTTACATATACGTATACAATAATACGGGGCGGGACCACGGTAGCAAACCGGGTGTCGGGAATCACGGTGGCGAACCGGATATCGGGAACCACGGGAGCGAGCCGGGTGTCGGGACGGGACCACAGTTAATAAATCTGGTATCGGAATCCATGCTGCAGCTGGCAGGACGGGAAGGGATCTCCAAGTCAGTGGATCAGACTGACAACGTTATCCAAGATTAGTGGTGCCGACTCATAGGTCATATGTAAGAAATCAGGCATGTATAAAACGCTTACGATGAAATCGTATAAACGAGCAAAACGGGGTGCTCAAGGCACAAACATCATTTCAATATCGGGTCACATCATGTCGGGCATGTATTTCGAGACTAATAAAAGGAGTGCAAGTACAAATACAATGCTTTCGGAATCGATAAATCATAATTCATAAATTTCTGGAATAAACGGTTGAAATAGACTTTCAAAATATCGGGTTTTGAAACTAATTCGAGGTGAATAACGATCCCGTATGTCTGTATAATAAAGAAAACTTGGTACTCTTTGAATTTGGAAGACATGCCGGGTTCCTCATACACTATAGTAGCCTCAATGCTTAAATGAATTTCTGTGATGTGGTTTCTCTCTCGAACGGGCTCCTAACAAACCTTTCATCTCTGCTTCGAACACATTCCAAGGCGAGCGGTGCCCATTGCTCTCAGAAAGGTTCACAAGCAATGGGATGGAAGCTCCCTTCAACCCCCATTTATTCATAAAATTCAGGGAATTTCCGTTACCTGGTGATCAAATGGCGGTTAGCCGCCCGTGAATCTGGCGGTTAACCGTATGCTGACCGTGGGATTGCAGCTCTCTGGAATTGTGACCGTTTCAATTCGGTTGGCTGGCGGTTAGCCGTCGATTGATACGGCAGTTAGCCGCTAGCTAACCGCGAGATTACAACTCTCTGGAAATGTAACCGAAATTGCTTCGGTTAGCCGCCAGTCACCAGGCGACTAGCCGCTGGACGACCGCCAGTCACGGGAATCTCCTTACTGGGTTCGGATTCAGGTCTTCGTTTCTCCAAACCAATTTCTTTCATTCTCCATTTTACATTCATACAATCACCAAGAGAAGGAAGACATCCATCATCACAAAGATTCACTTAGGCATTGTACAAAAGATGAACCAAAAGCTACAATTCAAGATTTAAAGACAACAAATGAAACAAAAGCTAGAAATCATGTTCAAGACAATAAAGAGGTTTACCAACCCTTTTCAAATGTATTTAACATCATTGAATGCCAAGGAAACAAGCCATTAATGAGATACAAATCAAGTATACATGTCATGGAAATCATTAAAACCAAAACATCCATTCAATCCACTTGCCTCTAGATCTCTAATCAAGGAAATCAAGCTATTACTCTGTTCCTCCAAGCCAAGGATGCAATCTACACAAAACCCCCAAATCCAAACCCTAAAATGGGTCAAACCATGAAACAAGAAGAGAGAGCTCTCAATAATGGAAATGGAGCTCCTCTAAATATAGGAAAACACAAAACAAAGAGATTGGAAGGAAGACTTACTAGGAAGCTCTTCAAAATCATCAAACTAGTTCAATGAGGGTCTTGAGGTGAATGGATTCTTCCAAAAATGGCATCAATGAATAGTTCTAGTAGTGAGGAAGAAGAAGGTGAAGTTCATTTCTTGATTGGTGCAAGATTTGATAGGGATTTAGGATGGAGAAGCAATAAGAAGAAGAGAAAAAGGGGAAGAAAATCCCTAGGTTGGCTGTTGTGCTGGAAAAGAGAAATGGAGAAGAGAACCTCTCTATATAAACAAGTGGGTGTGGGCTCCACCATTAAAAGATCTCTCTGGGCTGAAATCAAGACTATCCGGACTTCGGACGAAAACGACGAAGAAGGGAAAAGTGATCGTCGAAAAATCTAGTTTCCAAAAAGTATATATTTCGCGGATCTCGGGAATATCAAGTTTTGAGTACAGATTCATGTACAAAGACTGTTTTGCCCTCAATGCAAGAAAATCGGGTTTCGGGGTTCCGGATGGTTACGGGATCAACATGAAAGTTGTAGGGATTATCGGAACGAGTGAAACGCGATAGGCATACAAGTCATCGGGGTCTCGGGAAAATTCCCAAATTAACACAAAGCTATCGAAAGGGAACCCCCAAAGGGCCCCACTAACACTAGCACTTAAAATCCCCAAAACTATAACAAGAACTATACTAATCCAACTTAGTCAAGTTCTACCAAACACGCTTAGCACTAACACGCGACTTAATTAGCACTAATCGGGTCACTCGGGTCGGGGTCTTACATAGGTTGTATCTAGCCCATTCAGAATGACTTGTTGAATATCAGATTCGGCCATTGGTTGACTAGATGCAGCAAGACTATCTGCGTATTGCTTGGCACGCTGAAGATAGTCATCCAATGCCATATTTCCTTTGCGCATAGTTTCAAGGTCACGGCGGATTTGCTTGAGCTGTGCACAAGAGCATGATGCATATTGATTTTTTAGAGCCAACCAGACATCTTGAGAGGTGGAAAGACCAACAACTTGCGCTAAAGTTGTCTCCGACAAGGAGGAAAGAAGCCACCCAAGGAGTACTTGATCCTGTTTTTGCCAGGCAGTGTATGCCGGGTTTATGACAAGATTCTTAGCAACAATTTTGTCTGTGGGAAGGATTCGAGGAGGGCACAATAGGGACCCATCTACATACCCTTCAAGTTCATATCCTTTCAACAAAGGCATAAATTGGGTACGCCACAATAGATAGTTGTAGCGGCCAAGTTTGACAAAAATTAGATGCTAGATGTTGATAGTTTGGATGGTGGGAGTTGACGATGAAATGGAAGTAGCGGAAGCCATTGATGTAGAGAAGAAAGAGATGATAAACAAGACGTGAGTCTTTGTCTTGGCTTTGATACTATAAAATTACTAAGATATCATTTTTAGAATTTCCACCATGAATTGTAGGTGGACTTACATGTTATATTTATAATAGTATTCCAAAAGAATACAAGAGAATCATTTAGTAGTAATACACGTGTTGGATATGCATGGATCCTACAATTGAGGGATTGCCTCGTCACATGCTTTGACCATGGATTGTGTCATATCAACTTGGATACATGCTGACCCATTTTCCATTCTTAGGGAGATTTGATCAAATGGGTTTGATAATACCCTCCTCCTTTATAAGTTCGCAACACTTTTATTGTTCTTCCCAACAAATTTCCCTCCTCTTCTATATTCATCAAATCTGACATGGCTTTATTCTTCTGAGCAATCAGATAGATATATCCATATCTAAAGCAATCATCTATAAATGTTATAAAATATTCTTTTCCTCTATGAGTTTTAACTTCCTGAGGTCTACAAATATCTGAATATATAACATCTCATTGCCTTTTTACCTTTAGGAAAAGGTTTCTTAGTCATATTTCTTAACAAACAGTGCTCACAAGTTTCAAACTCTACTTATACCAATTTTGGGATCAACCATATACTCATTATCCTCTTAATTTTGTAGCCTAGTCTTAAGCATCAATGTTCAAAAAATAAATCAGAAGAAAAGGCTCAAAATAAGCAGAAGAGGTGGAAACCATTTTATTATCATGATGAGTTACATTTAACATAAACAGACTTTGACCATCAATCAAAACAACCCTAGCTAGAATGCAACCACATTTCCTCATAGTTACTTTGTTGGATCGGAAACATACATCAAAACCTTTTAGAGCAAGTAAGGGGACTGAGATAATATTTCTCCTCATGTTTGGCGCATAGTACACATCAGTTAATATGAAATCAGCATATCCAACATCTAGTCTACATGACCCTGCACCCAATACCTCGGAAATATGTGTAATTTCCCACATAGACTTTCTTTTCTCCAAGTTGTATTTCTTTAAAGCCTTCAAACCAAGTCTTTAACTAGTGATTTGATGATTTGTACCAGAGTCGACCCACCATCCATAATGACCAAAGCAAATATAAAGGCATTCAGAAATGACACATACAACTTGCTGGCGTCCCCTTGAAGAGTTGTCATCATAATGTGATTTTCTCTTTCCATTTCTGTGTGGATTTTTATCTTTATTGTGCCAACATTCTGTCATCACATGTCCATTCTTGCCACATGCAAAATAGTTTGTTCCCTGATCTTTGTCATTATTATGCCAACAATCTGACTTCATGTGACCAACCTTGCCATGTAAAAAACATGCTGGTATGTCATTAGGATTATTTCTATTGAATTTTTCAGAAAAGATTTTTCTATCTTTACTTTTAGGATATTTATCATCATTTGCTAACAAGAGATCAGACTGTTTATTCTTTTCCGTATTCTTTTGTTCAAGTGCAAGTTTCATAGGTATTTATGATAAACTAATAGAAATACAATGTAGCCTAAGGGAGACCGTTACCATTTGCAAAGAAGAGGGAAGCCTATTTAAAATATAGTTGAAATTTCCATCCTTTCAGAAATAATGTTTCTAGCTTCATGTTACACCCCGACCGAAATGAATTTTTGTTTAGCCTTAATTAATCGTGCTTTACTTAATTTAATTATACTTAGATACTAATTAAGCTATTTTAATGTAAATTAGTCTATTTTAGCTTTTAGGCTGGACCATGAGTCTTGGGTAGGTAGTTTGAACCCGTCTTAACTCATTAGGTAGAGCCGGAGGACTTTTTTGTAATTTTAGATTTTCCAATTTTATATCATATGCATGTCATCTTGGTATCATCGCGTGTATTTCGATGAGTACATCATTTTCATATTAGACACTTTCTCATTAGACCTCAAAATAATCAAATGGCCTCCCATTTGACTCAATATGTAAATACTTGGAAATAGGTGGGTTTTCTTTAAAAAACTGGGAATTTCTCACTCAAAACCAACTCATTCAATAACCATCGATTATTCATCCCATTACACAAGAGAATCAGAGAAAAGTGGAAAGGACTCTCCCATTGCAGCTTCTTCTTCATCAATCATCAAGGAGAGACTCTGCATGTGCAATCCAAGGGAGGATTTGGATTCCTCATCTTCTCCTTTGCCCCCCAATCCCCATAGTTGAGCAAGAACCCATTCTTTCCATTCTCCTTTTCTTTCTTTGGTAAGAACTTCAACCCAACTCAAGATCTTTGGTAGCAATTGAGTCAACGATACTCATATTTATCTCATGCATGCATTCACATTGTCAATTTGACATGATTTCTAGGTTAGAGTTGTGACTTGGGGGTTTCTTATTTTGAACTAAGGAAAAAGGGTTTGTAAAGCTCAAACAAAGGCCAGTATAAACTATAATGGAAATGCATGTTGTTCTTTCATTTGATTTTTTCCGTTCGGATTCAATTACTATATATTATTAGCCTATTTCATGTGTATAATTGTGAAATTGGAATGGGTATGTGTATCTTGACTTGAATTAGAAGTTAGAATTGGTAATTTGATGAATGGTGTATGGATTGAGTAATTGGGGAGCAAGTAGGCTCATTTTATACAAGTTATGGTTGTTGGGAAGCCTTGTAAAGGTCAGTTTTTAGATATGGAGAATAGACCCATGAAACTGGGCATTTTAGTCAATTTATGAGTCAAAATGAGCCTAGCAAGCTGCCTGCTCAAGCTGGGCCAGTTGGCTGCTCGAGCCGATCAATTTATGCCCAAAAAATTGAGCACAGAATGATGTCGCTTGAGTGGGTCGGCCCACTGGGCACGACAATAGCCACTTCGAACAGCCATAACTTTTGATTCATATGTCAATTCTTGGAGTTCCACATACCATTGGAAAGCTCTTGAAACGTAGAATCCAGTGGTATACACATCTTAATGATCAAAGGTTTGGAGATAAAGTGAATATTTGAATCAATGAACCAGGCCATGTCTCTGTTGGAAAAAAAAAAAAAAGGGACTTTGAACCTAGTTTGGACCCTATTGGAACCCATTGACTATTTAGGGAGTTAACTTCATTCAAAAGGGCATAAAACCTTTTGTAATCAATTCCTGAGGATGATTGTGACACAAACACTAAACCAATAAGATTGTAGGACATGGAAATACCATGTAAGACCTTAGACCGGAACCCTGAACCTTCCACGTGCCTAATGGAAGATTATAAATCCCATGAGTGTTCTTTAAAGGCTAAGATCAGTTCATGAACTCTGTTAATTAGTCTATCACCACACCATGGGTGTTGGTTTAAGAATTCAATGTACCTTGCTCATAAAATATGGCACCAAATTAAGATAGTAGTACTTTGACATTCTAAAACTAAATCGGATTAGATGGGGAGAGATGGTGAATAGATAGATTAAGATTAGCTAGTAATCTACCTTGATTCTTTTAAATCTATTTCATTTTCATATTGTCATGGAATTCATCATTGACCTCAAATTCTAATTTAGTAATTAATTATATAAATAGTATTATTTCCAATTCGATTAGTTACTCCAAATTCATTCTCGTATTGGTTGTACTATTGTTACAATATTCTGATTGAGATTTCAATTGAGTAAGTATGCATATGAATAATTACGATTCGATTCGATTAGAGTTGAAACAAAATAGAAATCTCATTCAAATTTAATTACTTTTTTATTCGATTGGGTCGGCATTACTTAACTTCGATCATGTGATACCCTACGAGGTTAAACTCGGTTTAGTTATTTGAGACTACTGCAGTAAGTCGTTTGGAGCACCGAAACTCTAGAATCAGGTAACCAGGAGAACCTTTGGCCGGGTCACTAGTAATATCCCATCTAGATTCGCTCTCTATCGGAGAGGATGGGCATAATGTAGTAGCCAATTAGTAAAGTTTGTTCCCGATTTGATTCTTAAAGCATAAATTACTCATTATTACACAATTGCCTAGTTCAACTTAATTTTGATCTCTCTTTTAATCACTTGTCATTAATTCGGTTTTGTTACAACATGTGATGAGCTGTTATTGCCTATACTTGCTGAATTGCCATATTCACAGTACTATCACTTGGTGTCACAGACATAAGTGCAGCTCCCGGTCCTGAGGAGACCGAGGAGGTTCCTCTCGGATTAGAGGAATGGGCAGCTGAAGGCCCTAGCTAGTTCCTTTCATCAGAAAGCGACGCTTGTGATACTTTTGGGGATATTTTGATACAAGTGTAGATGATGTTATAGTTGGTAAGATCACCCCTTTTTGTGGGATATACTTGGTATACTTTTGGTTATACTTTTGTTTAACTATGTAGGGTGTATATTTGTAAGCCCTAGTTATGTAGTTAATTGTAAATATCTTTTGTGTAAATATGGAATGTTAAATGGACTGATCATGAAATGATACCAACTTTGAGAATATTTGAGATGCTTCCGTTGTAAATTGTGAATTGACAGGTGTTAGTGAGTAGTCTCACACATGGAAACCAGAATTTTATCATTCGTGATCTTGTACTTGACTCGAGACAGGTGCGATTTCACGGGAGTATGCATGTTACACCTCGTGGGTTACCCTTGGCTAGGTAGTATCAGGACCGGGATGTGACACTTCAGCTAAATCTTGAGTTATTACTAACATTTTATTGACATGTTTTGTAACTCTCTCCCTCTTTCATTTTACAAGAGTTATATTGTTCTTAAAGAAATTGAACATGAGTGTCAGAAGTAGTTTCATATTTTTGTGTAAGTGCCTCCATTATTTCTTTTGTGGTTGTATATTTTTCAAAAAATTTAATCAAATCATTTTGCATAAAAGCTAGTAAGGAACTATGTCCAATTTGATCATCTTCTTCAAAGTTTCCCAATTTCTTAACTTCAATTTTAGTGGGATTTTCACTTAATATGAGTTTGTCTGATTTTAGGACATACTGAATCCTATCTTGAATTAAAATGTATTCTATTTTCCTTCTCCACATGTGAAAGCTAAGTTCATTTAATTTTTCAATCGTAGCATGGTTCAAAATACAATATATATATATATATATATATATATATATATAAGATAAGATGCTCATATGATGCTCGTATGAGAGATATCTCTCACATCCATATCCAATGCTATATATATATATATATATATATATATATGGGAGTGGCTCTCCTCAACTGCAGTTGAGGAGAGCATCAGCTGTGCACGTGCGAGTGGCACAAGTTCCACCCATTGGAGAGCCCGCCGAAATTTTCCCTCTTTCCCTCTTCTTGTTCTTTCTAACCTAATCAAAAGAGAACGGAAAAAAAAAGAGAAAGAAGAAAGCTCGATCATCTCTGTCGCTTCCGTCCTACATCTTGCCCTCCCAGAAGCTTTCCGTCATCTCCTCTCTCCAATGTGCCCCTTTCCTAAGTCTCCTCTCTCCTTTGACGCCCAAATCAGAAGAGGAAAATAGAAACGGGTGCTCTGCCTCATTCTTCCTTCGTCTCTCTTGTTCTTGATCGGGCATCGTACTCCGTCGTAGACCTCTTGGGCGATTTCTTTCTTGTATCTCTCGCTCTTGATTAGGCGTTGCACTCCACTACAGATCTCCCAACCAAGAGAAGAAGAAAACACTTCTCTCTCGTTGCCTCCCTCTTTTATGTCTCCTTTGCTGTCCCTCTCCTCTCTCTGTTGGTTGGGAAAAAGAACCCAAATCAAATAAACCAAGCAAAAGCCCATTCCTCTTCTTCCATGGACGTCCCCTCTTAGTCACTCATGACGAAAAACTCTCAGCGTCTTTTTTCCCGTCACATGTTAGTTAAACTTAATTCTATTCCTAACTCTCATAGAGATCTTTTTTGCTACAATTTCTTTATGGTTAATCTCTTTCCAAGAGGCCATTTTTCTGATTTACCTTATTATTGTTATTATTATTATTTTTCCTTTGTAGTGTTTGACGACAAGGAGTCCTCAGAGTCATAACAGGAACAACAAATTAGAGAGCATTTGTTATGATGGATTTGACTCTAGGCATTTGGCACACTTCTTATGGCAATTTTTTTTTAAATAATGTAATGCTCAAAGAAATGTAATTGGAATGATGTAATGGATTTCATGGAAATATAATTCTGGTGATGGAATGAATTATGGATTGAAATGTGATTGTTTGAGATGTTATAAATTTGGACTCAAAACATTGTCGAATTTTGTAGAATGCATTTTGTTTGTTTGTTTGTTTGTTTGTTTGTTTTTAATCATTTTATTTGTGTTAAGATGCCTTACTGGATATTTGTGGAGATGTAGTTATATTTTGTGAATTTCATGATACTGTGGAGTTGTAATTTTGCGACAGGTTATCAGATGATATTAATGAAAAGTAGATTTGATTATTTACAGGTGTTTACAGGGTGTGCATAATTGAGCCAAGTGTCTGTTAACATGGAGGTGTTTGGACAGGTTTTGGAATATATAAATTAAAGTTTTCAAAATTTGTAAGTGTATGAATTTTCAGATTTGTATAGGTGTCGACTGTATGAGTTTTGCTGGAATGTAGCTGACTTTGTAACAGGCTAACGAGTTTGTTAGATCAATTCATATATCCGTAGAGATCATGTGAAATGATCAGGTGGCAACATACATATCCTTGAGATGGGTAATTAACCTATCCTTGAGAACGAAATCCAAGTTGACCAGTATTATATTATATAGGGGCCCGATGTTTCAATGGTTGAAACAAAAGATAACCATGCTTCTGTAATGATGTTCAAGGCATTCCCATAGCATATAGCATCCCAAAGTCCCAGAATCCGAACACAAAAAAGGTCAATTCAGAAAGGGCCGAAACACAGTTTCATGTCTCTAATACATATTAAGGTCCAAAAAAAAAAAAAAAAAATTTCAATCACTATATGCCCCTTTGGACTTCAATTTAAAGGCAACTAGGCAATTCCAAGCAATCTATGCAACACATCCATTCCATTTCAACAAATCCATTGTACAAAACAACCATTCTATTTTGACACCAATATGAGCACATAATATGACAAAGCAACCCTTTTCTATTCCATTGTGCAAAACAACTATGTACAAAATACAATTTTCAAATCCATTACAACACTCAAACCATCCATTTCTACAAATACAAACCACCCATTTCTACAAATAGAAATAAACTCTTGCCAAGCCCATCAGAAGAAAGTAGGATGCCAGGAGATAGGAGAAGCCATAACACCTGTGACCCCAGTTGCACCAAACCAACCATGCCCTTCCCACCTCGATTCGGAAGGCCACCTTGGCTATTATGTTCAAGACCATTACTCACTTTTGTATCACTGATGCCCAAAATTGAACTCATACTTGGATTTGCTGATTCAACATTGTTTCCTAATTGCATTGAAGATGCAAGGGCATGTTTTTCTGTTTTGGGAAGAGTTGCTGCTGCTACTGATGCAGAGACCTGACCCCATTTACATTCATCACTGGATTAGGGGACTGCTGGGTAATCTAATTGTTATTTTTCAAAATTCAATTCATTCCGACTCCATTCGAATGACCCGCGTATGGGAAGCCAAGATTGATTACTACTTTTGTTATTGGAACACGCCAATTCTTCATAAAATCCACTATTATTCAGTTGTGCAGCCGGTTGGTTATCTTCTCTCACCACCCCTGCCTTCAACAAGAACTCCAAAGTAATCTCTCCTAAAGTCTGATGCTTCTGCTGCAAATTCAACCCTGAATTTCCAATTCCATCTTTCCCCCCACTTTCTCTATACATGTCCCTCTAGACCTAATCAAATTGTCTTTTGGCTCAAAGTCCACAGAAGCGTCAAGGAGCCTTGCCTTTGCAAAGTCCCACCACCAGAGGTTCCACCATCAGGCATGCCGAAAGTAGAAGCCATAGCTTGAGCTTCTTCTGCTGTCCTGATTTGACTGAAATGAAAACCCAACTCAGTTCCCTGTATTTCAAGAACATCTAACTGTAATTCCACCAAGTCTTCATCCAGTACTCAAAACAATGTTAAAAAATAAAATAAAAGAGCATAAAAAGAGGAAACATAAAATCAAGAGCTCAACTATAATTCAATGAATTTAAATTGAGCAGTAAATACTCATGAAGAAATACAAACAAAAATCTCTTCCAAAAATGGATGAAAATAATAAAATCAGATTCCAAAAAAACAAATAGATAAGATACTTGAATTCCATCGAATTCGAAAGAAATATTTTATTTCAATGATATTTATTTCATTTTAGATTTTTTTTTCATTTTTTCACATTTGTATGCATGAAGAGAGAGAGATTTCTACATGACATGGTTACCACTTTCTGCAAACACAAACCACCCATCTTTATAGATCAAAAATTTCATTCCATATCTCAGAACATGCTACAGCTTCATTACAACCATAAAACATCCATTCATCTCGACTTGCCACAGACCCACTGTAATTCCATGGTCATCATGCCAATCACACAATCTGTACACATATGGAATCTGGATAGTGATTTTGAGACCCTGCATTTAGGGTGCTGCGATTTAGGGCTTTAGGGATGTAAGGATTTTGGGACTTTGTGGTTATAGCTTAAATCCCATCGACCGTCGCGCGAGAGGGAGAGAGGCGAGTTGCAGCGAGAGTAGATGACGCCCGGGAGAGAAAGACGAGAGGAGATGAGAGTCACATCAAGAGGAGATGAGCCCAGTTGAGAGAGAGAGAGACAAGATAGGGAGTGACGAGAGAGGGAATCGAGCTTTGGGAGAGTTGCAGCGAGAGTAGATGACGCCCGGGAGAGAAAGACGAGAGGAGATGAGAGTCACATCAAGAGGAGATGAGCCCAGTTGAGAGAGAGAGAGAGACAAGATAGGGAGTGACGAGAGAGGGAATCGAGCTTTGGGAGAGTTGCAGCGATGACTCCCAGCTGAGATCGAAACGAGAGCGAGAGAGTCCAGCGACGCCCGGGAGAGAGAAATGAGAGAGGGAGAAGCGTCTAGGAGAAAAATGGGCTGAAGAATCAGGGGAATACGTCGCACTTCGTTGAAGAGAAATGAGCTGGAGACTCAATGGAAGCTTCTTCACTTCTCTAAAAAGGGCTCCGTTCGCTGAAGAGAAAGGGCAGAGAGAGAGGTGTCGATTAGGTTTTGGAAGAGGGGAAATGATAAAAACAAAAACAAAACGCGGGCTCTGAAATTTCGGTGGGCTCTCCAATGCGTGGAACTCGTGCGACTCACACGTCCCCAGCTAATGCTCTCCTCAACTGCAGTTGAGGAGAGCCGGTCTCTATATATATATATATATATATATATATTAAACAATGTTCTTCTATAATAGTTAGAGAAATCAGACAAGAACTTATTGCAAATATTTTTGGACTAGAAAATCATTCAATAATGAAATATGTAATAAAACCAACTAACAATTGAGCAATATGTAAGAAGCTAATATAAACATATTGCTTAAATCAATGGGCCGGCTTTAATTTCATAGTCCTCAGTCACAGTTTCTTATATACCAAATATTATCTTAGAATCAAGTAGTTAGTCAAACTACAGTGCACTAGATAAGGTCATTACTTAAAATGTACATATGAGATTTCATTATAATTAGTAAAGTGTTCGAGAGCATTAACCCAAAACAGTAACTGACCCAAATCTCTAATTTCCTTTAGTTGTTTCACTTGTCCCTAACCAGTTAAGCTACAGTCGGCTGGTCGGGATGATAAAAATGACATCCAAAGAGTATGTACAAATTATAAAATCCTCTCACTCTTCTACTAACACTTTTTGGTATTAAATAAAACCACCATATAATCATCAACTATCCTCACACTGTAGACTAGTCTTAATGTTTTGAATAGTACATGATATAAGGGTGTTAACAGTCTCCATGGATTCTGTGGTTAGCTTCGCTGTTGGTGATGGATTGGCAAGTATTTGGAATGCCACAGTCAGTAGAGACCCACCTTCCATGCTCCTCTCTTCTGGCCTAGAGCTGATCACTAAAGGTCTCGTCTCGAGTCCATCTGGTAGAATCGAGAAACCCGAAGACAGTATGGCAATGTTGCTTGAGTCGACCCCTGTCATCACTGATTGCATCCCAGTGATGTCCACAACTGCACGGACTACCATTGACTCGAATGCATTTGTGCAGCTATCTTGGAGAATCCACAAGTTGGTCTCTTTTGATTTTGCAGCCTAAAAGGTAAAGGCAAACATGGGTTAAGTTATAAGGTAGATGATGTCTTCACCTCTAATTTTCACTAAGGAACACCAAAAAAGAGTAGAGTGAAAGGTCTGTTTTCCAAATAGTTCCGTGCATTTGAAATCCATTTAAGAGTGTGTCAAGTGTGTTGATGAAGGCAACTTACATGGAGTGTGACTGAGTTCCCACGATCTTGCCCTTTGGCTAAGTTGGCGATGGTCTGGACTTGTTCTCCAGTCAACATGATGTCCCACTAGAATTTACATGAGAAAAATGTTAATGGTATTAACTACAGTTGAGACTAGAGTGAAGGGTATATCAATTAACCTTACCTCATTCCATCTAGCATCATCCCTTAGGAAATCAAACAAGGCATGTGGAGACACAGGTAACCATATAGATGTAACTGCACATAGGATCAACCCTTGAGGTTCCCCGGGGTCATTCATGTTCCTTCTAGAGGCTACCTTTATGCCATCTCCACCTTTTGTTGAGATCTTAGTCCATGTGTGGTAGCTTGATGCACCAATAGCACGAGAAAAGCTCCATGTCATTCGTTGCGCTAACTTTAAAACGCTTTTCCTGCCTGCTAGTGTGGCAATCCCTGAATATGTCATAAAATTCACATATGAGCTAGAATTCAATATTACTGTATGGGATTGCAATTGCAAAAGATGAGATGGAATACTGTAAAGATAGACACTCATAGGAGTATAATCTATGGACCTTTGAAATTTCAAGACAGAGGAGATATCATTTCTAAGGTCAGCTTTAGATTATACTCCCCATCTCAGTAGTCCAAGGGTCTATCATTACAGATACGAGCACAACGCACCGCTAGAATCCTTGGTGGGAACATTGGTGGCCATGAAGAAAACAAGCCTTTCACACTGGAGTTGCAATGTTGCCATCCAATGTTTTGCACCGAATGCTAGACCACTGTTGACAAGCGACCTGAACAATGTATGTACTGTAGCCTTTTGGCATTCCAGATGTTCTACCCAAATCACCTAAAAACCATCACAATCAAGAAGTCATGTAGTGTATAAGAACAGTCTAAATCATAATATAGTCTGGCAATATGAGCTAAAAGGCTCCAAAATATTAAGCATCTCGTCCAAGCATTTGATTTTACGGCTTATGATACTGCAAGCCAATGCAAATGAAATCCATTCATTGATCGGGTTGGAAATTGTTAACCCAAACTAAAGGGTCAACCCAAACATTGAATTACCAGGGTCTAGATTGGATTAGCGGGTTGGGTCAGGAATCACCACCTCCTACATAAATTGCTTAATAAGAGATGAGACTGCTTAGCAAGAGATGACTAAAAAAAAAAGATGACAAAAACACACCTTGCAATGACCATTGCATTTGTCCTGGATGATGCAACCTGAAGGGCGTTTCCGGCATTTGCCAATGGAGGTGTCGGTGTTATCTTCGACTCTGTCGATGGAGACGTCAACAATTGCCCAACTATCAAGGCTCAGCTGCTTGCATTGTCTAATGAAGTATACTTCTCTTGTGGTAACCATAGGTGTAAGCATCTGGAGCTCTGCAAACATCTGCAATTCCTCTCAAAAAATTAGCAAGAGTTGTGTAGTGAAAACTAGCTATGACAGTAATATATCCATGTGACACTGCTGGGGATCATCAAACCCCCTCAAAAATTAAGGAATGATCAGTAAAGGTGCCTATATGTTCCAATCAATGTTTTTGAAACAGTAAACTAAGCAATGAGCATCGACATAACTCGTTGAAATGCCATGCATTGTTTATGTAGCGTTTGAGCCAGTGTGTCTTATTTGAGACAACCGATGATCAATCTAACCTTTCCCTTGAATCGACACCACCCCAATTTGGCACTCATTTGACCTATATTCATTCACCTTTAGAGTGAATCTAAAGAAAAACACTAAATAGTTCTTTAAAAACAATTTGTAAAACTTAGAAGGCAATAAATGAAGTGTGAGGGCATTCTAATGCAGCTGATGTTGCCCAGTACTATTCTATGATCAGACCTTTGTGTACCCCTACAGGCAATGATTGTCATGCATCCAAATAGGTCCATCAGATGGTTCACTTATAAGCGGTGTGCAAAAGCATAATAATTAGTAGTTTAGTATGCATATATAACCAGATTGCTATGAATATATCAATTGCTTACCAATTGTATTGCACAATTTCTGTTGTCACCTTCGCCATTGCTAATGACATCAACAGTAGCTGCCTTGGCAACCATGCAAGAAAACATTTCCTTCCATTGATTCTACGAAAAACAGAAAATAAGCAGATGAGTATTCTAATCCAATTGGAAATTGACCATACAATAATATAATTGGCCTGATCAGCTCAACCCATTAACACCCTTATGTAGAGTTTCAAAGACAGACATACAGCAATTTGCACCAAGAAGAGTTACGGAGAACATACCACATCCATGAAAGCTTGAACTAGTCTGGGCATGTCAAGGAAGACTACCCCAGTCTCTCTGGACGCCTCGATGGATCGCTTTATCCGCCCACCGCCGCTGCTTGAACCCTCTGGCAGGAACTCTCGTGCATATTCATCATAATTCAGTATCTCCCGGCCAGTCTCGACGCTTCTCACCCACAATGGATCTCCTGCTGTGGCCATCTTTGTAAGTTCGTTCATAGCCTGGTTCGCAATCTCTGAAATTCTCGACTTCTCGAGCCCAAAGAACCCAGTGTAGAAATCCAATGAACTCCTGTTTTCTTGGTCATTGCCGCCCGAGCATGATGAGCTGGGTGACGTGGTCCCGCCTGGGAATTTTCCGATGGTTGTCCGTAATTTTTCAACCTGTATGTTTGGATGGCACCATTGAAAGTATTAGGACTTGTGACTACACTTAAAAGTCTATGCCATTTTGATGCTCGTTACTGTAATTAGTGGTAGCATAGATAAAGGGCTGTTTTTAGGTTGGGCTGGCCCATTGAGCCTTGCCCAGTCCGCTTTCGCAACAGCCACATTGGTTATGCCTGCAGACATGGGCCAGGCCTAAAAATCAAACTGACTTCCAACGGTAATGGTTGTAATACAGCTTGCCTGTTTACACCCAATAACATCACATTAAATGATCATTCATCCTCCTAGCTACCTAATTACTAGCCATAAAAGGGATCGTTATGGAAGAAGGTCTGGCAGCAGTCCAATGTAATGGAAAGTAATTAAACTTTGTTGTTATTGTTAGGTTTGGGCCCGTCTTAACACTTTTTCATGGTCTGGGTTTGTGCCTCAAACCGGACTTACAGGATGGGCCAATGTCATGAGTCGCGCTAGGACTTTACATTGTAGTGACAGGCCAGATATGCTTAATACTAGGTCCAAATACCTTAAATGCTAGGTTTTGTAGGGTTCACATGATGAAACATTGGATGAGCTGCCTTGATCATTTGGTCCATGACATTTTTATGGTGGCTATTTGTTGCTTGGGGTGAAATTCAAAGCCCATTCAGTCAGTCCTGGGCTTGAGACTTAGGCCTGATTGCCAATTAAACAAGCTTTATGCTATCCTCTAATGGCCCATTAGCTTTATCTGACCCGTTTACACAGTTTGCAGAATACAAGTAAACAGATCAGATTTGAATAGGGTGTTGTAGGCTGGAAATTGTTTAATGATCTGGGCCTATCCTTATATTCAAATCTTGGAATGAAGTGAGGGCCTTAGGCCCCCATGTTTTCGCTGCAAGCTGAAATGCGGCCGAGGTTCAACAGTTACACGCATCATCCATCCAGGCCCATCACATCCCTATGATTAGTAGTTATAATCACAGTTCAATTAATAAAAAAAAAAGAAAAAAGAAGGAAGAAGAAGCATTATTTTGACTCGCATTAACTCGTCCAAGTCGACTCGGCTTGATATGCAAACGACTCAGGTGGGAAGAGCAAGTCTGACCAAGTGTTAGTGACAAAATATAGCGATTTCTGCTGAGTTTAATTGACAAATTACCTCAGCCTTGAGTCTGGCATTCTCAATCCGCAGCTGTTGTTCTTCAGTGGTCATCATCGTGGAGTCTTTATTTGAAGTAGCAAAACCACAATTAGGGCAGCAAGCCTTCTTAATTGTCTGCCTCATGCACTTGTTCTCCTCGCGTAGTTTCTCCATTTCCGTCTTTAACAGCGAATTCTCATGGCGCTCCTGAATTGCCTGCACAGCCATTGCCAGCCACTGAGTGCCATGGGCTGAGCCAAAAGGGTGAGCCCAGCATGGCTCCACCACTTTATTGTCTAAAAAATTGTTTAGTCACAAAGTTTGAGACAGTCAACTTGGCTCGGTAGGTCACTGACTCAGATGTGTCGAATGAGTATGAATGAGTCGGTATGCCTAACCGAGTCACTCAGCCTGGCGACCTTCTGAGTCAAGTCTTGAGTTGAACTTTCAAGTATTTAAAGAATGCCACAGATTTAGCATTATTAGTGGTGTTCTTAGAGATAAGAAATATTAGGTCTGCTCAGCTGGGTTTGAGTACTTTGGCCCATTGCTTAAAAACTCAGTATTTAACTCAGGTTGGAATGCCGCTGAGTCAAGTTACTCAGACAAGCGTGCGTGAAAGAGTGCTCGGTTGTACTTGGTGAGACTCACTTGATTCATAATCATCAACCTAAACGAGTTCAATAACGTCAAACCAAGGATCAGAACTATGCTTTTAACCAGGTGGGGCTGGGCCAAGTGTTGTTTAAGCAGAACTCATTTACTTACAAGACTTAATATTGTGGCCCGAGTCAAGCCCACTGCCCACATGTCAGGCCAAGGACCCGTCTCATTAGTAATCTATTAGGCATTTACACCTAGGCCCATACCAAGCCCATTTAGCGATCTATACTCCTTCAATTGTGTTAGGCCCAACTGAAAATATCATATCTTATCAGGACCATAGTTTAAAGATATCACAAAACTGACTTGATTCTGAAGGTGACCCCTAATTAATCTAGTCACTTGGGTGACTCGGACTGAATATTTAGTGAGACTCAGCCAGGCCCATTCAACTCACCTAACTTAATGGCTTACAAGCCAAGTGGGCTTGGGCATGTTTAGGCAAAGCCCAAATGATTTTAAGTGCTATGGTCAACACAAAGACAAAGTATGATGGGCCTTGGATCAGCTGGACTATCCGTGACCCAAGGTCCTACTCTGGTATAAGTGGTACCTTGATCTGAGTTCGCCGGTTCTGGAACCAGAACTTGACTTGCCTTGGATTCAGGCCCAATTTCTTACTCAGTTGCTGCCTCTGCTTCTCATCTGGGTGAGGTGATTCTTTGAACAGCCTGCACAAAGCCATGTTTGGTCACAGATCATGTTAAAACTCCACATGGTCTCTTACCTTGACTCGCTTGAGTCGACTCAAATCAGTTAGAACTTTTTCAATAAAATTCTTTGTTAGAAGTATTTATAGATTCGGTCCAAATAACAACAGTACTTGCTAGTTTACAACCATTTCAAAGTCAAAAATAATAATGATGATGATGATGATAACAACAACAACAAGACAGCACATCAACAACATGGCCCATCAGACTGGATGAACTTGAACAAATACATCATGAAAGGGGATTTAGAGTATGAATCGATTGTAAATATTAAAAATTATCAACAGGAATCGACCGATGATCCTAAACATATTTAAGACCACCAAAATCTGAAGCTCATTAGGGTCTCATACATGAATCAAACAGTGTAGATATCTTACCCATTCTTAATCCTCACTAGGACCTTTCTAAACCAATCTACCCTGACATTCATTGAGATGGACCCCACAATGCCATTCACAAATTTTGTTACTCGTGCTAAATTATAGCAGTCTGACTTTTTTTTTCTTTTTTCAATTGCTCTGTTTTTAGAAGGTAATTTTCCCAAGTGATTTTTTTAAAGGACGCAAGAGACCTTTCCATCTACGCTCTCGCAAGCTCTAAGTGGGCCCATGACCATGACTACATATGAAAAATCTGCAGCTCGCTCGTGTGATAAGTTTTCGTGTACATATATGCAAAGACATTTGAGACCACCAACCTTCTTCATATGTACCATGAAACTAAGATTATATTAGTTAATCGACCCAAAGTTACAAAAACCCATGAAAAATATAGAAAGGACCTCTTCGTTTAATTAAAATTGAATTCCTAGGATTTGCAAGCAATATCTTGCTACATGGCTACGAGTGAAAGATTAAAGATAAATATCAATGAGTACCCTTCAATTATATATATCCCCTGGATCGTTTCCCTGATGATCATCCTCCTAATTGAAGTCCTAGGAATTCAATACATAGTAGGCAAAAGGGCACTTGAAAAACCCAAAATTACAAACAAGAGGAGCTTGACTGGAGGATGACTTCTTACCTAGTGAATAAGAATTCATACAAATTCCTAAAAAGAGAGAATCTACTATAAAATTAAATAAAAACTCACGTTTCCATTTCTCTGATCTGCTCAGCTGTATGCCTGTGATATTTCTTTCTCTTCTTCTTCCCTCTCTCATCAACCTCCTCCTCTTGCAGCTCCATGGCATCGGGGTCTTCGTCCGACCGTCCGGGGCCGGTGTTTTCACTACTAATGTCGACAGGTTCTTCTCTTCCTCCTCCACTCTCTTCATCTCCTTCTTCCACCTCCTCGACAGCTCCCGTCGCCCCTCGGAAAACACCCGCCTGTAAAAAGAGAAGGGAATTGTTAGAAACAGAGGTGAAGGTGGTAGTAATTAAAACAAGAGAAGAGAGGAAAGAAGGTGATGGGTGTTTCTTACAAGGGAGAGGGAGAGAGCAGGAGAAGCAAAAAAGTCCTTGGTGCGAGAGTTGGGAGGATTAGACATGTCAAGGTTCATTCTTGTATGAGGATTGCTTCACAAGGGGGTCTATTTTAATGGAGGAGATGGCCAACAATCAACAGTGCTAGCTGGTTTATGTGTGAGAGAGAGAGAGAGAGAGAGAGATGGGGGGCAGGAGGGGTTGTAAATTAAAGGATATAAAACAAACAAAAGGAATTCTAAGTAAGAGAGTGTAGGAGAGAGCATCAGGCCGTTAGGTGTTGAATGTTAGATATACCAGAGAAGGTGGTGTGGTGCAGCAAGCTCGCTCTCACAGCATTCATTTCTACTGTTTTAGTTGTATGATTGCAGGAGATTGGCTCAGCCCTCTTCGGCTTGGCTAACCCACCCACCTGCCCCTCTCTCTCTCCCTCTCTCATTTGATCCGGTTGTGTTTTTTTCCAGGGAATCTTAGAAATCCAAGCGCCCAAAATAATGTTCCCCCATGTATTGAAGTTGGACAAGATCTCACGCTAAATTGGAGTTGGGCCCAATAACAGATTTGTTACGTGTACAAGTAATTTGACTCTAGAATTTTCCTTAGGAAGATAAGAGAAAATTTACTGAGGATTAGAACTAATTAATTGTATTAGATTGCTTTTACAATGCCAATATTTATAATCACAACGACTTTTGAATTGAAATTACTTTGACCTACTAAAAATAATTCCCCCATGTATTGAAATTGGACAAGATCTCATACAAAATTGGAGCTGGCCCCACAATGACAGATTTGTTATGTGCACAAGTAATTAGACTCTGGGATTTTCATGAGGAAGATAAGAGAAAATTTACTGAGGATTAGAACTAATTAATTGTGTTAGATTGCTTTTACAATGCCAATATTTATAGAGATTTGATCCACTGACAATGTTGTCACGGGGCCACAGTGAGAACCTTTTTGTAGGGCCCATTGGGAGCCCCTTTTTGGGATGGGACTGGTGGGGATTGAAAGATCTATATGGGACTACCCTGAATATCAAGTCAATTCCATGCTCATAACCCTTTCACCCATGGCCGACAAGCCCAGTCCATTCATATGGGTATATAGTTCATCCAACGGTCCAATTCATTCGCATTAGTGCCAAACCTTAGTTCATGTGACTATCAAGGAGGTCCCTATCAATTGCAAGGATTTAGATTGGGTGATAGGTGGGCCCCACCCATAGTTCTCACTGTTTGAACCGTGAGAACAGTTCTCGCCCGATCATTTTTCATATTTATAATCACAGCGTTTTGAATTGAAATTAATTAATTGACCTACTAAAAATAATGATAAATGCTTATCTAGACTCAGAATCACATTAAATACAAAATTAATAATGCCTCCTCCTCGTGACTCAACTTAATTACAAACAAGCTTCGTTTGACCAAACTAATGAAAATTCAAAACTTACATTAAATAGCAGGTTTAACAAAACAAAATGAATTTTGACCTAAGATGATTGGAGGGACAATTACCGTATGGACTGTCATAAAGCTCACAATAGCCCCAGAACAGCCCAAAGATATATATTTACCGCAGAGCTGTTTGATCCGTAGGATAGCTCACAATCACTTGAATAGTCTGTGTATTTTTTTTTTTTCCTTTATTGTAGGACCACCAAACCACCATCCAAACCGTTGAATAACTGTATAAGTGTAAGAACTAATAACGCACTAAATTTGAACCGTTGATCTATCACGGTTATCGAGAGACTTGCAAAAAAAAAAACGTGTCTTATAATTTGTTCTTATAATTTACAAAATAATGTGACTTTCTTGCAAATTTCTAGATAAACGTGATAGATCAACGGTTCAAATTTGGTGCGATATTAGCTCTTACACTCATACAACTATCCAACTGTTTGGATGGTGGTTTGGTGGTCCCACAATCAAGGAAAAAAAGAAAAAAATGGACTACTCAAGTCTTCTCGCTTCTGATTGTGAGATATCCTACATCCCTTTGCGATATCCTACAGATCGAATAGCTCTGTGGTAAATATATATATCTTTGGACTGTTCTGGGGCTATTGTCAGCTTTATAACAGTCCGTACAGTAAGTAACCCATAAAATTTCGTAACGTAAGCACCCACGACAATTTTTCGCATTGCGATTTTAACATTGGATAGAAAGAAAGAGGCTTCTAGGTGAGCAAGGCTCTCATGTATACATAAGGAGATGCTCTCACCTTATTATGAAAGATAAGGCAGGGCCCTAATATTCATATCAAATGCCAACAACTTAAATGTGAGGGTCACCACCCCTATCTCTCATAGTAATATGAGAGATGCTCTCATAGATGTCACCTTATTATGAGAGATAATGTGGGGGCCCTGACATGCCTGAGAGTTACTATGAGAGTATATAGGGAGATTCTCCCATGAGGGTTACTCTCACGGTACTATAGGAGTAAGGGCGGGAGCCCTCATATCCATATTCAATGCCAACAGCCTAAATGCAAGAGCCCCCACCCCTTACTCTCATAGTACCATAAAAGTAACTCTCACAAGAGCATCTCCCATATATATGTGTGTGTACGCGCGCGCGCGCGGGGTGGGGGGGGGAGGTTGGTGGTGGACTGCTACACAGCATCCGGACATTTTTTTTAAAAGAAAACGCCCTTTCTTTTGGCCCCATTGGGATGCATGATGATCATGGAAGTCCATTGGATGAAAAGTTCATATGAGGCCTACCTACATGCAGATCCCCATAAGATTATCCTGACCTTGTGATCCATGGCCCAAAAATTTAATAGTTTAGAAGCATCATTTTATTATGATTCCAATCCAACGGTGATGAAAAGTTAGATGAATGTCAAACTCAGACTTGTGACTATTTGATTATTCATTTGGGGGTAGTGTACGCGAAAAGACTTGATTAACATAATATGGGCCCTATGACCCAAAAAAAGAGGGGGGCAAAAACGGGCGTTTTTAAATTGGGTTTTTTTTTAGAATTTTCCATATATATTTATGAGGATTTTACTAGAAAATTCCCATTATGTGGCCATTGCATGAAATAGTGCCTCTTAACTCGCGCAACACGGAAGTATTCTTCCCGCCATTTTTCCTTCTTTTTTTTAGTACTTTTCCATGGCAACGATAGCATCACTTGATATGAAATTCGGTGACGCTATCGTAACTCGTCGTCCCCCATCTATTGCTCCTCGTCTCCCAAGTCCACCATGAAAGGTCTTGAGATGAGCTTCACATACTGTCAGCCATACAAGTTTTATGCTGGAGATCATTTCCATGTGTTTGTGCATGTGCGTGGAACTCACATAGTTAGATAGCTCCAAACCAGTGATCTACTGCTACACATTAGACACATGAAGACCCCCAAAATCCACACTTGGCAGCCCTCCTTCAATCTGATCCATTGCACATCAGACTGTATGCGAAAAAGGACCCTATCACAGCGGGTATGACACACATTCAAGACATTAATTGATGGAGAAACTAACCACAGCAGCTGCAACTCGTTGTGGAACTTGTCGAGATCGTCAGATGTGAAGAGAGCGGGCCTTTTCAAGCCGTCAAGCCTAGCTTCGTAGACAACACTCTCGGAGTCTTGAAAGAGAATGAGAAAGAGATTGAAGGCATGAATAAGGAGGAGAAGAAGAGTTGGAGACAGTACGAAAAAGAGGGAAGTAAATGGGGTTTGCAAAAAGCGACGCTCGTGTTAGAATGGAGTGACGCTAGCTTTTCTAAAAAATTAGAACCAAACAGGTTTGATGGACCCCCTTTGTGCAACATGATTTAGGATGGACTATTTCGTGCAACGTCCACCTGCTAGGAATTTTCCCGTAAAATCCTCTATATTTATATATGGAAAATATTCAAGTGAGAACTAGTTATCACCTATTATATGATGACTTTTTTACGGGACCCAACTAGCAATCCATCCAAACCTAGCAACAAATAGGAAACCCCCTGATAGTTACTAGGTCCAAGGATTTACAAATATCTGAATGGACAGAACCGTTGAATCGAAGGTTGAATATTCTTTTCAATATGAATTCACTAAACTTATGGGCCACGGATGAAAGGGTGAGGGGCATGGGTTTGTGGTCAAACTTGATACTTGGGTGGTCTCACACAGATCTTTCCCCCACCCCGGCAGTCTCAACCCCAAATGGGGCCCACAATTGTGCCCCACAAAAATGTTCTTGGATAATATATGAGAACTAGTTCTCACCTGAATATTACCATGTGTTGTGTGTACGCACGCGCGCACCAAATTACACCCCAAATGGATATAGACCCTACTGTTAGATTGATTACGTTTAAAATATGTGATTTAAAATATGCGAAACAAAGGAAGTGAAACATCTTTAACTTGTGATTAATCTGATGGTGGAATAGTGTCAATTAGGGTGGCATTTGTACCCAATATTGATTTAGGAGAGGATATTGATTTTGAGCGGTTTGATTATTAGTGAGCCCACTGCTGAAAATTTATATATAGGCAGCTTGAACCAACCATTGCTTTGCCTTGAATCACATGGGGGGATCAAGTGATATTAGCTGCTTGAACCACCTAAGTAAGGTTGTCATCGGACTGGACTCCAAGGCCATTGACTTTTGAAGACTCCAAGTACAAATCCGGGTCCATGTCCATGTGGGCCACAAGAGCTCAGATTTGAATCTGCCCTTTCGAAGCACGTTAGTACATTAATTTTGTATGACGTGTTTTATACTAGTATTATTTTATTAATGTATGTATATGTTGTACGTAGCTAAGCCTCTCCTTAGCTCATGCACCCATCGGCTCGACCAGATCATGAGATAGTGGGCTAACCTGATGATCCAACTGATTGGACCACAAAACGGGGATCCCCCTGACAGTCATTGGCGCCGTTGTTTGGCACCCATCCCCATGTAGGCATGGCTGGCACAGCCCGCCCCAATCCCAGCCCACCCGTGCCACGGGCCTGCCATGCCGGCCAACTAGATGGAGCAGGCTAGGCCGTGCCGGCCCTTCTTGCCTACCGTGCTCGGCGTGCCTCTTTTAATATTTTTTTGATTAATTTTTTTCTCCTTTTCGATATTAAAATTAAAAATTAGAAAACAAGCATGGAGAATGGCGAAGATATTTAAGTGGTTTGGTCAAACTCGACCTACTCAACTGAGAATAATGGGAGGGTTCGAGTATTTATAGACTTGGAATTTATGAAACTCATGGACCCTGGGTTTTTTTAATAAGAATCTCCTGCATGATTTAGACAATTCAAAAATCCAGCATTTGAAATTCATAGACGCCCACCAAAAATGAATCCTGTAAATTCTTGTAACTAAAGGAGTCTGTACACGTGCAATGAGATCCATATTAGGTTTGCCCCTACCTGGATCCCCATTAACATCCACTAGAGTGGCTAGTGACTTGGGTGGGTTTTTCAAATCTTCTGCTCCTTCCTGGATTCAACCCCTACATGAGGATAATGTGAAAAATGTGACAAACCTCGTTTTAGAAGAGGAACCTACTACTAATGTTCTTAAAAAGTTGCACCATGCTATGAGATTATGCAGTGCAATCCACAAACCGGAGACTAGGTCTAGGAACTGAGTTATGAATGACCCCAAAAGTCCACACAGGTTTGCCTAACATGGTTAATCCATTAATAGCACTTTGAATAAGAGCACCACAATTCTGAAACATGCACGCGCAAAGTCATAAAGAATCTTGACCAGTAAAGCATATAAATATAACCCATTGTAAGTAAAGATATATAAGTGGTTCGATCAAACTCAACCTACTCCATTGAGAATAATGGGAGGGTTCAAGTATTTATAGACTTTGTAAAATTGAAAAGTACACAAAATACCACTTATATGACCATTTTATGGCCATTGAGGGGGCAAAATGGATATTTTTTTTAAAAAAAAATAACCATTTTTGGGCAAGCCAGGCTAGCTGTGCCTAGCGGGCTAGGCCTGTCGTGCCTGGTGGGCCGTACCAAACGGGCCCAGGTGCCTCGGCCCAGCACGGCCCATGTCAAGGGCCGTGCTGGGCCACGGGCCATTGATCAGCATGGCCCGGCCCATGTCAAGGGCCCTGCTTGGCCCATTTGACATGCCTATCCGCATGACTCCAACATTGGATGGACTGTACACTCATTTTGAAAGGTGAAACTTCGGCCATTGATAAGGGCAGATGATAATCCAAGCCTTTGGTACCATACAAAGTAGTGGGGTCAAGCAGGATCTTTTGATCCTCCGGGCCCATCCCCATGTGGGGTTTAAGGTGGAGCCCACATGCATAAAACATGTGGGTGCATGAGCCTTGGAGAGGTGGCCTCGTTATATGTACATACATCATACATGAGATGTAATAAAAGATAAAGTGGCAATGTTCACCAACTGTACTTGGGGGGGGGGGGGGGGGGCGGGGGGGTGTTTGCAGGTGTTCCTGCTTTTGAGGATGGTGGGAATAAAACATCTTGCACCATTTTTTTATTTTTGATAATTCTACCTTAAAAAGAACCCTAAATGGCCACTAACCGAAAGAGGTACCAATAGTACATATGGCACGGAAATGGTATTCCCGCCAAAATTTTTAGTTTTTTTTTTTTTTTGCCTTTTTTCAACAAGCGACGAAGTCGTCACTTAATATCGAGAGTTAGTATCGATGTCGTCGCTAATGTTCTATATGTGTGTGTGTGTGTGCCCCATCACAGCTGCCTTTTCTCCTTCCTTTTTCATCTGCGATTGAATACTGAATGAACCAGCTGAACTCTCCCCCAACTTGTATATTCCTTGTGGAGGTTGTTGATCTCCATTAAGAGGTAGACATAGCACAGTTTTAGGGTTCTTTCATGCATTAGCTACCATAGATTCTGAGTTTCATACTTACCTTTTTGAGAAAAGTTCATTAGGGCTTTTGATATACAGTTTTTTAATGACATTATCTTGTTTTAAAATTATTGTTGGGTGGCTAAATCATTAAGGTAACAACTTTTGTTGTTCTAAAGTTGTATAATGACACACTTTTTCTTCCACTAGCTTCTATTAAGCAACGACGTCATCATATAATAACAAACATTGTTTTGCACCAGCTTCTGTGAAGCAACGGCGTCATTGTATAGTTACACACATTTTCTTCCACTAGCTTCTGTTAAGCAACGACGTTGTTGTACAGTCACACACAATTTTTTGCACTAGCTTCTGTGAAGCAACGACGTCGTCACTGACCATTGCAATCAGAAAAAAATTGATGTTTGTATTATTTTGATGTGCTAACGCACTACAAGATTCAGAGGAATTACAAACTTCTATCTTTCCATAAATTTCCATAACATATAAAGGGAAGAAGGCCATAGGCCAAAAAGAAGAAAAATTACAATGTCTTTGGATGTAAAAAAACAAGCCCAATAATGGCAAAAAAAAAATAAATAAAAGGCTAAACTGCTCCCAAGACTTTGACTAAAAAGAGAGCGCTGCAAAATAAAACAACCCAAACTAGAAGGAACAGAAAACAGGAGCAACTACACAACCAACTAACAATTTTAAAATGGAACTCTACAACACCTGTCATCTAGAAAAACTCATAGCAATGGAACTGAGAGAGCACCAACAGCAACGAGAAAGGCAAAGCATGGCCTTTCAACCACAAAACCGCACAAGACAAAAAAGGAAGAATAAGAAGCAACAGGGCCACCGCTCAAAGAGCCACTACGAGAGCAGAAATAGCGAATTAATCACCCCAACCAAAGGCTCTCAATATAGGGCAAACTATATACTTTACAATCGCCTGATAAACCGCTAGAAAGCTTGATGCTACAATCTAAAAGGTTGGAAAATGACCTTTGGGACCACCTTGACTACCTTTTGAGGAAGGTGGAGACGAATCCGCCCGGGGAAAAGGAGAAAGTGACGGAGGAAGAAGGGGGAAATGGGGAAGTGGGATTTAAACCGCTGGAAAACTTGATGTTGCAATCCAATATGTTGGAAATTGACCTTTGGGACCTCATTAACTGTCTTTTGAAGAAGGAGGAGATGAAACCACCAAGGGAAAGGAGAAAGCCACTAAGCACATGCATAACCAACATGGCAAGGGTTCCCACTTCATTTAACTACTTCTGATATTTTTCAGCCAAATAATTACATAAGATATCAACACAACAAATAAATGGAACACATGCCCTTTTTTCCATGTAAAATATACTTTCAAGGGTTGTTTTGTTGGGGAGAAAACAATGGCATGGAAAGTAGATAGTTTTCTCGCCCTCAATTTTCTCATCATCCAAATACATTTCCACTTGCGATCAAACTAGGAACATGATTTCTTGGTTCTTTTCTCATGGAAAGGGATAATGATGGAACCACCTGCTTTTCTATGTAATTACAAAGGGGGAGCTAATCTGGTTTCTAGTTGGTGGGATGAACTTTTTATTTTTTCTTTTTGAGAGAACCCACAGCAAACTGGTTGAAGGTTGTTTGCAGGGGTGCACATGGGCGGTTCAGATCAGTTTAGAGGGAAAACCATCAACCAAACCGAACCCATCGGTTTTCTAATTTCCCAAACCGAACCAAACCGCCGAGGTACTCAAACCAACTGGACACTGGACCAGTTCGATTTGGTTCGGTTATGGTTTTTTTGTTTTTTTAATTTTTTAATTATTTTTTTTCACAAAAAAGCTATAGTTCAAACTTAATTCATCAAATGGAATGAGGAGAAGTTATAATAAACACAAAATTATATTTCATAATTCGTTTCAACCAAGGAAGCATACATCAAATGATGGATGAACTCTTTCCATCCGGCCATCATTTGGTTCTGTGATTGAATGGACCAGGCCAGATTTGGCCAACTTTTCAGGCCAATGAGCTAAAGCAGTTCAAATCTTCTAGTAAAATACACCAACAAAATGGTTAGGTACGTACCTATTTCTCTGCATAAAACCTGGACCAGACTACATTACTTGATCTAGACTTTACAATTCAACACAAAAGGAACTAGTTATTTATTTTTATTATTATTATTTTTTTTTTTTTGCCAACAATATGGATTCGAGTGGAATGTAGCCCCAATTTTGAACTAATTGAGATGAGCCTCTTCATAGTTCACTTTTTTTAGGTCAGACCAAACCCTTGGGCAAAGCTACTAAAACCCCAATAATGCACACTTCTTGTAAAACCTTTCATCTAACATATAACATGTAAGTAGAACATACAAGCGCTTCCCCTAAGGCTAAAATAGTCAAAACTCAATACTCAAATTAATACATACGGTCCGTTCTGTTTAGGCAGTTAATCGTAGGTTCAAACCAATAATCGACCGATGTAAGGCGGTTTCTATGATTTTCAAACCGTTAACCGAACAAATCTACATAAAATTGATCTGAGCCACCCGGTCCAGTCGGTTCAGTTCGATTTTGCAATGAGACTAGATTTTTTGTGCAGCCCTAGTTGTTTGTTAGTGGATGGTTATAATGGTTTCTGATATAAGATTAATATAAAATTAATATGTAGTTATAAAAAAGAGGATTTTGCTGAAAAATGAACGGTATTTGATTGTTGCACGAAATAATGAAAAATATTTCCCGCTGCACGAGATCGTTCATCTCGCCACTTTTTTCTTTTTTCACAAGGGACGATAGCGTCGCCCAAAATAAATATGGGTGACGCTAGTGTCCATCTTCGCTATATAGGCCCTTAGAACTCATTTAGATTTTTATATGTGAATGTAATCATCATGTATTTGGAACATTGGGTTTGAGCATAATACGTTTTGGTTCGAGATCCAAATGTTCTGGATCCTATATGCATTGAATCAGAACCAGAACAACATTTTTCCAGTGACCAAAACTATGCTGCTTACCTGCTTTATTTGAAATCGGAAAACTTCCGATAATCGGATACCCCTTTGCTACCATAAATATGGAGCTGTCAGATGAAAATGGGGAAGTGGGGTTTCGGGGGAGTTTTATGGGTTGAATGTGACGACGACATCATCGCACGTTTCAATCATTAATTTAAGAAAAAAAAAAAAAAAGGGAAGTGGTCCCCTGGGAACACTTCCGTGCCATATATCTATTGGTACTTCTTCTAGTTAGTGGCCATGTAAGGTCATTTTTTAGGCAAAATTCTCTTTATTTTTTTTATTTTATGGCTAGATGGGTGAGTAGTATAAAAATTGTGAGACAACCTAGCAATCGTGAGTTTAGATGCACTTGCCACTGAGGTGTCTCTTGTTTCTCATCCATACCAGTTTTATGTTGCAGCAAATGCATTGGATCAGGTTTTGAGTGGGATATGCCCTGATCCGGTACTTTAGTGGGTGGTTGGCAATGGGTTATAGATGGGTTTAATTTGGGTATAGTTTTTTATAATTTGAATAGGGTTTAAGGCATGTTTGAAGTTTTAGTTACTTTTGGTGTACTGTAATAGTTTTTAATTTCATACCGCTTCAGCCGAAATGGCCGAACTTTTTGTTTTGGTCAAGTGGCCGAAACAATGAAACTTCTTGTTTTAAATTTCGTTCCATTTCGGCCAACATTTTGAATTTTGGTCAATTTCGATTGAAATCCTAAATTTCGTCCGAAATGATATTTTACGTAATTAATTATTTCTATTATTTTTTTATTTTTTATACATATATATTCTTGGGATTTTTACCAAATAATTAAGCTTATATTGTAAATAATCGATTTTATGAAGAATAATAACAAAATTACCATTTAGTTGTTCGTACCTCTTTTTTTGACGAAATTACCCTAGTTGACGATATCGCCAACTCAATTGACGATATCACCAACTGAGTTGGCGATATCGTCAACTTCCTGTATCAACGCATTTTCTTCTTCTTTTTTGTGAAAGAGTCTTCTCTCTTGCTCCCATTCATCCGTTTTTTGTCACTAACTTGTCATTTTCTGATTTTTATTCATAAAATTGAATAATCAGAGTCTAACCTTAATTATTTCGTAAAAACTCCTTTTATTTTTCATCTTCTTTTGTTCATCTTAGTTAAGCAAGATGGAGAGAAAATGTGAAATGGGGTAAATGGTACTCAACGTGTTCGATGAAATGTTTGAACGAACCTTGAGCCATGGAGAGAGTTCAAATGAAGACATTGATGCCATAGTGTGAAATGGGCACATATGTGATTCGTTTGGTGCGCATTGTATATTCTTGTTGAATTGAATTTGAGTGGGTGTTGGTTTGATGGTGATGAACATGATGATAAATGAATTGTGAAGATAGTGTGTGCAGGCTTGGGTGAGTTTGGATGATGCAAGGTGCAGTGATTGATGGGTCTTATCTAATGAAGCAGACCGAGTGGTAAAGATATGTTGGTTATTCGAATGGGTCAGAGTTGTTATGTTGTGCATGTGACTGATGGGTCTTGGCTAGTAGCAACAAATTAAAATTGTCTAAGTAAAAATCAATTAAGAAACAACCACATGATGTTATTGGGTAATTATCCAACAACTAAATAGAAGGTAGGGCTTTTCGGCTATGTATGAATGTTGAAATGTATCAGAATTTTGACATTGTAAGCTTGTCGAGTTCAAAAATTATGTTAAATTTATTTGTAAATAAAGCATCAATGCATCAAGTTCCTAAATATTTTTCTCCTCTCTCTCTCTCTCTCTCTAATAATCATGTTTTTGGATGAAAACAAAGAATACCCTTTTTTAATACAAAATTAACTGGATGAACTATACAAGGAAATTAAATGTGAATGAATGTTGAATGACGGTTAGTCCCAAAATTGATTGCATTGATTGCAAGAACATTGTGTGTATGAATTTTCACATTTATGTTCTAGTGACAAATTTGTATGGAATGATGTAATATGAAGACTCTACAATGTGAATGGCTTATAGAATATTGGAGTGAAGTGTATATCATTCATTAAGTGTGAAGTGTGTGAGATTGAGGTATATGATATAAAAGTCTAAAACCTGTTGTTGAAGATTAATTTTATAAACTAGTTTTAAGAAAGATCTATGAGAAATGGTAGTAGGGAACCCATAAAACGGATGAATGGGAGCAAGAGAGAAGACTGTTTCACAAAAAAGAAGAAGAAAATACGTTGATTCTTATATAGGAAGTTGACGATATCTTCAACTCAGTTGGCGATATCGCCAACTCAGTTGGCGATATCGTAAAAAAAAGAGGTACGAACAACTAAATGGTGATTTTGTTATTATTCTTCATAAATCGATTATTTACAATATAAGCTTAATTATTTGGTAAAAATCCCCATATTCTTTGTATTTCTTATATTTTTCCAAAATGTAATTCCAAAAAAGTTTTACATATTTCTTGTTTTATCTTTATTTTCTTATTTTTCTACATGTATATAAATATATTATTTTTATATTTCCCAAAAATGTGATTTCGAAAAGTTTTGTCAAAACTCTGAATGGGCCAAAACTTTTCATTTTGAAGGCCAGACTAAAATGGGTTCCAAAACGATATCAACAAGTGCATTGCGCCCTATTCTAATATATATATATATATATATATATATATATATATGGGAAATATTCAAGTGAGCTATATTTGTCAAAGTACAAATTTGGTGTGGAGAATGGGTCAATCTAAATCCAAACCCAACTCGGCATGTTGTCATCCTATTGAAGTGAGGTAAAAGGTTAAATTAAGATAAAATAAAAGAAGAGATGTCAAATAAAAAAGTGATGCTCTTTTGTTGTTTAGTAAAACGAGAATGTAATTTTTTTACTTTTTCTTAAAGATGTTTTTTTATTATTTAATGGCATGGAAAAGTAGCTTTTTGATTGTTTTCTGTAAAAACAGATACAGGCGCTTCTTGAAATGTAGTGGTGTTTTTTTTTATTTGGCCCTATTTTTTTTTCTATTATCTTTTGAAATGACCATTCACAACACTTCACTAGTAAAGAGAATTTACCAAATAGGCCATATAACAGCTTTCCCAATATATAGATGAGCCCAAGAAGCGAGTAATGGCCTATTCTACCCATCAGAAGGTCCTGAACCCATGTGCATGCTTAGAACCACCTAAACAGATTCGGGTTAGGTCGGCTTAAGACCCTTTAGGTCAAAGGTTGGTCAAACAGTTGCGGTCAAGGTTTGATTTTATTTTCTTTTTCAGTTGTCCATTTAAATACTATTCCAGGAAGGTTGCTAATAGGATGAAAGCAGCTCGACAGAGCCGAGCCGAGCCAAAGGGAGAGATAACTGGTGGCTCCGGTGCAACCGTACAAGCGTTCCCGGACAAAATGGGCAATAAAACAAAAGCCTGAGAGGAATGAATGCAATTAATGGATTTGCCTCCAACAAAATTTACTAATTTCTCCTCTTCTGGAAATGATTACAGATCGACAGTTTTCTCCTTTTTTATCCATTTTCTTCTCAAGAAATATTATTTCTTTTGCTAGGATATTTTATATATAAATAAAAAAATGTAAATTAATTAAGAAATGTCCCATGTTGTTGATGATGGTATGCGCATCATGTATGTCTGTAGTGTGGAGTGGAATAAAATACAATTAAGGGTCTAATCAAGAGAAGAGAAGAAGATGATAGAGCTGGGGGTAGAAGTACAAAATAATAATAAAAAATTGAAAAGAAATAAAATTAAAAATGGTACGTTTAAAAGTCACAAAATGTCAAAAAAAAAAAAACCACTATCTTAAAAGACACAAAATGATATGATTTTACTCTCAACTCCCTCTTCTTTTTTTCTTTCTTTCTTTTTTTTATCTTTTATATTTGACCCTTGATTTTATTCTATCCCGCTCCACACTACAAACAGCAGGCAGCAAGGGCGACCTAGAAAATTTTACTTGTGGTGCATGGCTCTATATAAAAAGATTCTTGGAGGAGGCGGTGAATATTATGTAAACAAAAACTGGAGGCTATAGAATTTTGCACTTTTTTTTGGGACTACGTGGGAGACCATTGTACTTGGGCCTCCCCTTGACAAGCAGGACCCATTTATGTAGCAAAAGGAATCCATAATCAGATAAATCACTCCTTATTTTGTAAAACTTTTTTTTTATTTAGGAAATAATTTTTTCCTGTGGAAGAGGAATGAGCTGATTTTATATAGAAAAGAAGATCCCGGTTTCCAGCAATGTGGAACATGGAAAATTGCATTCCTTTCTAACTCGGCATCCTTTTGTTACACAAATACACAATTATGGGCTTCTCCTCTTTCCACTTGTGTGGCTTTTCTAGGGTCTCATCCCTCTAAGCTGGCATTCCAAAAGAAAAGAAAAGAAAAGAAAGCAAGCAAGCTTAACCTTTGTGTGTTATCCAGGGTGGATCATGCCAGATGTCTTTACATTGATGGCTCTAAATATGTTGTTGAACTGAAAACCTGAGAGTTATCTAAAATAGTTAATTTTACCTGGGCATATTTTTTTTATTTACATGTAAAGTAAGATAAAAATAAATATCAAATTTGGTGTGAGAATTTTTTGATTGGTTTAGTTTTGGAAGATATATCATTTAAATGCTTTGAATCAAGCAAAGGTGCAATAAATGACCCAAAAAAAAAAATATGCTAGCATGGAAAGCCCATGCCAACATCAACATTATTGTCATGATTTCTCTGTATGAAATATGGATGCTTTAATGCACCAGATATCCAAACCTACAATACCCCACCACTGATGGCCGGGGTACTCATCTAATTGACAATATGGAAGTATAATAAATGGAAATTGAAGAATGAGTATCATGTGATTATTGCAGTCCTTTCCCCGTCGTCATCATCATCAATGAAGTTTTTCTTCCATCTCAATTTAATTTTGAACTCATCCCTAAACCTTAGTACTTGTGATTGATCAGTCTAAATAAACGTTACCTGGCCACACGCTAATTGTGGGGGATGGGGATAACAAAGCCACATCCATAGAATAGAAATGCCCTAAACATCCTGTTTTATCAAATATCACAAAATGATTTAGAGAGCCTAGAAATCTAATGGTGAAGTCGTAACATTATTAAATTCTTCACAACAGAATAAGTCAATGAGTGTCAAATTGGAGTGAGCTCCAATTCAAACGAGAGGTGATGTAAGGGTTTCCTCATAAGAGGCCACAAGAATTCTCAAAGAAAACCTGTGGCTTTTATATCATAATGAGTAAGCAGAAGTCATACAAAATTTTGGTATAAACATACTCATTTAGAAATCTCTCTCTCTCTCTCTCTCTCTCTCTCTCTCTCTCTCTCTCACGTGATCTACCAACAAATCGCTCCCTCCATTCTATGCAGGTATGCATGTCACTGTAGAGTATCTTCCGACTCAAACATCATAGATAACGGTCATAGATAACGGCTTGAACAACAACAATATTATGAGAAATTATGCTCTAATGCGAGACATAATTGCGGGTTTTCTGGAAACTCTCTTAAGCTACATTCCTACATGTAGTGATGATTCATCCTGCAAAAGCTGGAATCCTTCTTCCAAAGAGAAATAGAAAAAAGCTTGAGTCCTGGATAAAAGCAATCCCTGGACAAGCAAAGGTTTGAGAAGATGTGAATTGGGTAGTTGTGGAATGGTAGGCAGAGTGTATAAATCACATGCATCAAAGAACACCGGAAATTTAGGATCGAATTACAATTGTTTTTTGCTTTGTTCGAGCAAGTTTCTTTTCTTTTGGACTCTATTCTTCTTCAACATATGGGGAAAGCAATGGAGAAAGCAAAGAATCTGTCACAATAACGTCATTCAGATATTGTAAGCTTTTAAGCCAAAGGGATGGTGATTTCCTATCCACAATGTTCTTAATCTACTAAAAAAACTACAAAAGTAAACATAAATACTCTTCTCTGTCTCTCTCTATCTGAGGTCAATATTTGAACAATGAACAACAGCAATAATGAGCTTTGCAAAATGCTGTAGTATTGTCTTACAAAAGGTAGAGAAATGATAATATGCTGCCAATAAAACTGTAAAAAGATAATAGTGAAATTCCAATCTTTCTTTCTCAATTCTTTGTCTTATCTACTGTTTAATCATACCCCCACACTAATGGATTGGGAGGGGTGTTGAGAGTTAGTCACATTCTTTTCATGTCTTCAACGCGCGCAACAATTAATATCACTTCCATTAGCGTCGGATTTGAGTGCCTTCCAGACTCAACAATGGACTAATTGGATTCATGAGTAGAGGGACTGACTGTCATCGTTTCGAGGAGAATGTTGAATAGATTCAAGAATCTTTACTACCAATGAGAAGATCAGCATTTCTCTTTAGTAAATTAGTATCAATTTCCATGAGTCTTGTAGAAAAGAAGCAAAAGCTTTGCTAGCACAAGACTAGGGTTTATGCTAGACATACCACACATTTCTCTTTTGAATAGAATGGTGCCTTAGTTAATCATCAATGAATTGTTATAGATTCCAACCTATCTTCTTTAGAGTAACTACCATTTGTTGTTAGTACAGCTTCATAGCCATCCCTTATTGGAGAAAAGTCAGATACAACCCTACAGAAGCAGTAAACTATAGGAAGCAAACCCTATAGGTAGTAATCAATTGACAATATTAGAAAGCTGGAAGTAGTTGGTATGTGACTTTTTATCCCTTTATATTGTTGTGATATTTTGGAAGAAAATTCTGGGTCCAAGTGCAATCTCCCCAATCATGAATTAGTTGTAAACAAACGGATCAATAAAACCTGTCTCAGTTTTAACAAAAAAACGAAAATAAAAATTCAGTTACTAAAAATCTTTTAGAGAAAACAAGAAATGATACTTGAAGCCATAATTGCTCAAATTGCTTTTGTTAAAGACCTAATTACCCTTACTTCGGTCAACTTTAAAAAAAAAAAAAGACTTGCCGTAATTTTAGTTAGTTTCTGATTGATTATTGAAGAACTAATCTCAATATAAGACAAAAGTATCAGAAATACTTTTTCAACTGGTCAAAATATGTGGATTTAACACAGATACAAACTCGTGCAAGTAATAAACAATTTGAGTAACTTGATGCATGAAATGAATCTACTAAAAAGCAGAAGTCATGGTTCTATCTACCAGTCTAAGTGGTTGCTTTCATAATTTATTTCTCAAGAACAATTGCGGGTCCAAGTTTTCGGTGGCTTCCTAACAATGAACCAGGTTATTGTGCTTTCGATATTCTTATCGCATTACTATTCTCATGACATGGAAATTTTTGTCTTTATATCATTCAAGATTAAGTTAGTTAAAATTTATATGCATAACTATTCATATTTTCTGAACAATGTAAACAAGAATTACCATGAGACTTATGAAGAAGAGAGCTACTTTACTGACAGTTTTAATAAAAACCTTATCCAAGTTTCTAACATAATTTTTGTGAATGGTTTCTTACTTCTAATGCATGAAAGAATTCCTTTGAAAGTTGAATCATATGAAGAACAACAGTGTTGATTAGAATTCTACAAACCTCAGTAATTCATTAAATTAGGGTTTCTCTTAAAGACCTGCCAAACTCTTCTTTTGAAAGTAAAATATCCAATACTTTGCAATCCATCTGCCAGTCTGCGTTGTTTGGCATACAATATTTTTCCAGAACGATTCTGGGTCCATGCTTATGAAAGCCGCCAACCATGAACCAATCTAGACCATGTGCCAAATATGATGGAAATTCAGTCATAGGCAGCCAATGGAAACGTGCAGTTCATTAGCGATGATTAAATTCAAAGGTATCATTAGTTAATTGCCAATCACCAGGCTAATCCGACAGCGCCCAACATGGCGTGCTGCCAGAAAGGTGCAGTATGTAAAGAAGACGGCAAACCGGTCTCATGTCAGCCACTTGATCTGTTCCACATGGAATCTTTTGCCTTCTCTTTTAACCTTTAGTTGATTGTTGGTGAGGATATGCTTAGATGACTAGTTGTGGAAATGATTTCTGCTCTTTTTGATGGGTAGATGTGGAATGGTAGATGAGAAGATGACCGTTTGGAGCATGGTGAGAGGGATACCACCAAACTTCAGCAGATGGTATTAGATTGGAAAAAAACAGTTTGGAGTGAATGCTTATGGAATTGCATGGAGGAGATTTTTAAGAGATATGATGGATGTGTGTACAGTTGAGAGAGAATATCAATGTCAGGGCATTTCCTTCATGAATGCCCATCACTTGATAATGGGGTCATTGCATTTTAGTTTGTCTTTGTCCCTTCTAAGTAATTGAACTTGAAGTAGTTGAAAAGTTAGAGCTTATATCCTTCTTATTTAGCAGGTAAGCTCAAATTCAAATGGTGACCTCAACGTTATTCTTATGTACTAATGGTGTCCTAAAAGACATGATCTCACTTGCTTACGCTCTTACAATTTTTTTCCTAGCTACATTATTGAAACTATGACTAGAGTGAAGCAATGATTAGGATTTAGTACTCTCTCTCGTGTGCTTCATCAAGTTAATTGTGGCTGGGCCTCCAATCTGGACATGTTTTACTTGTGTGGTGATCTAGATGGGTGAATGAACAAGAGTTTGAGAGGGATGGGAAGGTAATTATATGGATTAGGGGTATGTAAATAAGTGTGAGTAGGTTGGATTGATCATAGGTGGGCCTTAATTATTTAAAAATCCTCTCAATGAACGTTTATAACTTTTTTGAAAATTATGGGGCCCACTTGGGTCCATCGATCCTTCCTCCCTAAACATGAACTCCGTAGGATCCAACTTCAGTTTTGATAACAGGTGAAAACTCTAGTTTCTTGCTGTTACTTTGTTCAGACATTAGAAGCATAAATATTTGGGCTCCCAAATAGGTATGTGGGACTTTAAGATTCGGAACTAGTTAGGCTGTGCTTTTGGATTGGGGCTACAAAAGACTTAGATTTTCACATGCCCAAAGGCTGCCCAATTGACAACCCTAACAACTAACATTATCTGATCAAGTTGAAGTTTGGGCCTTCAAATTTAAGCTTTACCAAGATACCTGTTGGCTGTTGCTAAATAGGCATCTAGTTCACAAATGTATTGCTCGTAGTCTGGTGACCCAAACTGTATTGACATATTGGATGGCTGGGGGCTGGGACTGGGAAGGTAATAATGTGGATAAGGGTTACATTACTGAGTGTGAGCAGGTTAAATATACTTAGATTGATCATAGGTGGGCCCTAAATAGAAGTTCTCTGTTGTGATTCGCTCCCGCACTTTCTGAACTTTGTGTGGGCCGCGTTAGGCCCATCTCTCTCTCTCTCTCAACCATGACTGTTTGGCAACCCGCTTTGATCAGGATCGGAGCGACAAAAAACCATAGTAAACAATAAAATACAAAAGATCCAACCCCTATTTACGTAAGAAATATTTATATGATCCCTTGCATTTGCAAAACTACTGTCTTCAAAAGTATTTCTATCTTGACTGACTGAATCTGTTGCCAAAAAAGCCAGCCTTGCAGTATGATTCATCACTTCCCGCATATAAATCTGTTGAGCATCAATAGGTAGAGAATTCCTGAAAATCATCTGCATTGGAGGTCTAATTCTTGCCAGATGAACCGCGACTTTTATTGCACTCCCTTGGACAGAAAGAAATTTGCCGTGAGAGAGATGTTTTTAACTTCCCCTTTAATCTGCTTCCGTATAAATTCATTTTAGTGACCATGACAAATTCAAGTCCCGATCCAAGGCTTTGGTTATTATCAAGGAGTCCCCCTCTATCAATAAGTTCTGGAGGTTCATTTCCACTGATACTTAGGTCCACGTAGAAAGCCTTCAATTCAGCTTGGAGAGCATCAGAAGTCACAATTTGCTTGGCGAAGGTTATTATTGTGGAAAATGTTGGGAATGGGACCAATAATCCAAACCGGGTTAAAAATCTTTCCAAACCATTTCCCATCACCAATTGGTTTTGGAATTACTAGATAAGTGAGGAGGTGTGATCCTGTCAGGCCCCACCCCGAGTTAATCAAGATTAACTCTAATTAATTGAAGTTAATGCTAGTTAATCATGTTTAACTAGACTAATGATGGTTAATGATTAAACCCAATGAGATTAGTCCCAAATGGACTTAATGAAGTGATAATTAAGAGATTAAACAAATTGAATGAGAGTTAGACTTAAACAAAGGAGACAAGGACTTTTTCGTAAATACGAATTATCGCGTATTTCATCGAATACAGAAACTCTTGATACCAATGCGTGTATCTCGACGAGTACGTTAACTTTCAAAATAAACTCGAAGTCGTTTGACAAGATTCCGGTCAAATGACCCTCCATTTGACTCAAAATGTAAATAGCCTTGATGAAGTAGGCCTTAGTGCAAAGAAGGGACTTATAAGATTCCAATGAACCCATTCACTCATTTCTCCCTCTAGCAAACCCTAGGCTACTTCTTCTTCTCTTCTTTCTTCTTCATTTCTCTTTCCGTTCTCTCCATTTAGAGTGAGGGTTGGAAGTTTGCCAAGTGATTGGAGTGAGGCTCAACCTTCTTCATCTTCTCCATCATCTTCCTCATCCTGTTTTCCACTTGGAGTAGTGAAGCTTGGGAAAGAACTCAAGGACTCCTTTCTTGGAGCTGCCAGTGAAAAGAGTTTCTTGCTATTTGACTCAAGAGGGAAGTATAAATGTACATTTATGAATGAAATGCTAGATTACAAGTTTTCTTGAATTGTAGGAAATGGGTTCTCAACCCATTCCTTGTTGTATAATGGAGATTGTCATGGATTGAATGGAAATGAGTCAATGACTGTCCCAATGTATGTATTTTCTTGGATTCCATAAGGTTTTAGAGAGGTTTGAGTTCTAGGAACTCAGATTTAAGATTTGCTTCAGAAACGTGAAGTTTCAGAAAACTCGTTCTGGGCGAATTTCGACTAGCCGTAAGGCTAACCGTGAAGCCAACCGTCAAAGTCTGTAAAATGGGCAAGCTTCTGGAAAGCTAACCGCCAATTTTCGGTTAGCCGAAATTCAAATTTCGGCTAGCCGCAAGGTAACCATGAGGTAACCGAAATCTAGTTAGAATTTCTGTCAAAAATACCAGCTTCTGGAAGGCTGACAGCGAGCTAACCACGAAATGACGGTTAACCGAAATTGAAATTTCGGCTAGCCGCCAGCCACACTTCGGCTAGCTACCGACCAGATTTCGGCTAGCCACCGGCCAAGTTCCGGCTAACCGCCAGTGAACCTGATACTGGCTAAATATTAATTGTGAGTAAAAATTTGGCCAATCGATCGGACCGTGACTTAAGTTGAGTCCAGTGGATTTTGAAATTAAGGGTGGAAATTTTGTGAACTAAATGCACACATTAAATAGATAAATGTGATGTCCATCGATAATAACACGTGCATTTGGTAACCAATATTCACACCTAATTAGTTGTCTAAATGTGAAGGAAAGTTGAGTAGAAACGGAAATAGATAGGGAATTTCTAACTCGTATGGAACAGCATTGACTAAATACAATGTAATGATTAATAATACAATGAAATAATGAACAGTTACTAAAGGTAACAATGTACCGATTAATGATATAATGAACAGTTACTAAAGGTAACAATGCAATGATTAATCCTGCTGCAGCAGATGATTGGGGTGTTCCGGAGCTCCGTGGTGATGCCAGTGATCTCTGATCAAGACACTGGTAGATCCCACACATAGACTGAAAAGTCACTGAATTGATAAGTCACCTAATAATATTGGACTAAATAGTCCCATAAGCCATCTAATGAATACTCAATGAAATGAACGAAATGAATGAAATGAACGAAATGAACGAAATGATATGAAATGAACGAAATGAATGAAACGAATGAAATGAATAAAGTAAGCTGACTAACTACTTCCCTTGGGAAAAAAACTGAATTGAATGATAATAATACTATTGTATTTTGTAGTTTAGTCATTGATTATTGATTGGCTATACTGTTCAGGATATTGTAATATCCTAGATTTAAATGTTTAGAATTGTTACATGGGAAATGGACAGATTTAGCATGAAATGCCATATATTTATTTATACATTGCTAAACCGTCGTGTTCATAGTGTTATTGATGGCATTACAGGCCCAGTTGCCCGTCCCGGCCTTGCAGAGGCTGTCCCGCTAGCGGAGGAGGCCCATCCGATACCTCCAAGAGGTTTAGCGGAGTGGACATAGTTCGGAGGGCGATTGAACTTGAATATTTTGATAAATACTTTTGTAATAATTAATTTTTGAAATGTAATTAGTTACCACCTGCATTGTATTTTAAATGTATAGTGGTGGTCTTTGTTGGAATATAATTTTGTATATGTGAACTTTACTTTTAATGTAAAGTTACTTGTTGTCAATGTATATTTGTATTTCCGCAAAACTGTACACTTGACAAGTATGCAGGTTAGATCCCTTGTGAGTCTTATCTTAGCTTCGGTTAATTCAGGATTCACGGGAGTAAGTATGATGACACCGCGATCCGGGTCAGGCCCCGATTAGTCCCGCCTCGGGCCCTGGTAGTGACAGATCCTGACAAAAAATACCCTCAATGCCTATTGTTCTAGCTTCATTTCGAAAGTATCCATCAAAGTCAAGCTTAATTATATGTAGTGGATGGAGGGAGGGAGTCCATTTGGATGGAGATTGTGATGGGATGAGATTCAGGGTACTCACAGCATGCCATTGATGCCAAAACTTGAGTGATTTTGTCATGATAGCTTTTAGGTTGGATGGGCTGCATTCTAAAAATGTAGTCGTCTCTTCGGCCATTAACTTGATATTAGGGCTCCCAAAATCTGTCCATATGACCTAGATTTGAAACTTTTTAGGCCAGAATTTTGAACTGGACCTAGTCAAATTTTGGATTTATCATTCTCGACACTGGCCCATTGATAGCTTAATAGCTACGGTCAGCTAATCAAGCTTATTTTCGTGACATCCACAATCAATGGCTGAGATATATTTAAGTTGAACATTGAAAAGGACCATTAACAATCACAAGGGGAAAGAATCAAAGCAAATGAAACGCGCACGGCGCACCCATGTGTGATTATTCTTTTTGTTGGTAGAAATTAATGTAAGTAGTTAATGACTCAGAAAATGGAGGCCCAATAGGGCATGGCTTTTATTTATCAAGTGTGTTGGGTGTTGGGCCTTAAGATTCAATTTGGTCACTTTTAGAGTAGAACTATTACTATGTTAGATATGTTGTGCATGTATGTACAGAATCATGAGATCTACGATTGACCATCAAAATGCATAAGAAGAAGATTGAAAATCACACAAGAGATTTACGTGGTTCGGAGATAATGCCTACGTCCATGGGAAAGAAATTCAACTTTCCTTTTACTTGGTTCTATCTTAGTTTTAGGGTTATAGATTACGTCAATATATTATCTATGCTTTCTTAACCCCTAAAAAAGCGCTTGTAAAATTACCAAAATACCTTTAACCCTAAACTCGCTTGGTTTGGACCCTTGGCCAATTAATTTCCCTCCAAACCATGGGGAAGAGGCTCCGGACCCTCTTACCGAGAGTTTAATTGTGCCAACTCTGAACACATGAACTTGATTTTCCCCTTAGACATGACCTTTGGATCATGTCAAAGAGACTTTTGTCGATATGAATCTTCTCAAGCTTCATGACCTTCTTGTCGATGACCTCACGAATCCTTGACTTTTTTCGGTATGTTAGATCGTATCTTAGGATTTGTATTCTCTCCAATCGAATATGAGACTAATAAGTCAACACAAAATAGTAGGATCTCAATAAATGCCATCACTAAATACAGGTCAAACACCAAATATAAGAAATACAAGGAAGAAAAGACCACCTATTATGGAGTTGTGAATCAGATAATCGAGTTGGATTATATTGATTTTCGTCAAATAGTATTCTATTGTGATTGGCTCAAAGTAGAGGATAGGACCAATGGGTGCAGTGTTGATCCTGAGACAAATTTGACAACGGTGAACATGGATAAAATTAAAGAAAAAGAAAATGAAGGAGATGATCCATTCATATTATCATGCCAAGCAAGTCAGGTGTTCTACTCCAAAGATCATATGAGTTCCGGATGGTTTGTTGTTCTAATGTCCCTAAAGAGATTAACAAAAGTCGTTGATGCACTTGAAGATCCTAGTCTCTTTTCTTCATTTGGGAGAGAAAATGCAAATTTATAAAATATTTTAAAAGAAATTGACTATGAATTATAGAGCTGGACAATAAAAAAAACTAACTTCCAAAATTATTTGATTCAGGGTTTTGTTGACACGTTGAATCCTTGATACATACACTTTATGCTTACACTCATGCTTATGCTTATGGTGCCTTGATTATGCTCATGCTTATGTTCCCTTGATTATGCTCATGCGCAGATATATCATTCTTCATTTTATACATTTTTGTTGTTAATTTTAGCATTTCTTTTTTGCTATGAATTGATGATGCTAAGTGTCATCAAGTCATTTGAGACGCAGGTGCTCTAATGGCGGTGGAACACAATGCAAGCTCATTGAATGCAGGTTAGAAAAGACTACTTCTTCATTTAAATGATTTCAGGCTTTAATATGAATAGTATTGGTTTTATATAACGATCATTTTTTTCTATTTGTTAGAAACGTCCTTCTTGTCAAAACAAAAGTCAATAATCACCTTAAATGCATTCGGGCTACCTGTGGGCGAGCATTCAACCCAGCTAACCTGAAGGTGTGGTGAGATTGTTCGCACCATTGTTCCTATTTCCATTATGGATTGGCGTTTAGTGCCTAAGAATCTAAAAGATGAACTCTAGAAACCCATCCAAGTATGGAAAGCTTAGCATATATATCTCCACTATAAATCGATGCAATATTTATCTTATCAAATGCTTAGTTCATAATCCTATAAGGAAATCAATTTTTTTTAGGACGACTATGTTGTTCCTCAATCTTATAAAGCTAAATGCCTTAGGAGCATGTGTTGATGAGAAAGTATGAGACAAAATTCTTATGCAACTCCTAAAGATAAATTGAATAATCATCCTCTAGGATTTAGACCTGAAGATTGGGAGGCTTTTATCCAAGAAAATTTGAGTCCCAAAACACTAGAACAACAAAAAAACAACACAGAGGTGAGGAAGAAACTTAACATTAACCATATAAGTGGCAGATATGGCCACACAAAATTGGAGGAGAAAATGGTAGGTATTGTCACATGTATATAAACTATGTCATATTGCTTTGTCACTTAAAAACTGATAATCTGAAATTCATGCAAATATAAAAATGCCAAAAGAAGGAGGATGACCCTCGTTTATTAGGGCTGAAATGTGGATAGAAGCCCATACAAGGAAATGCGATTTTGTACCTAGGAGCATGTCCTCACATGTGGTTAGTTCCCTATCTTATAGTTCAGTTAATATGGTAGAAAACAATTTAAAACTTTGCTTAACTGGTGATTGCAAGTGATCGACAAGAAAAGGTAAAATAATTGTTGTCCAGCCAAGATGAAGTAGATTCCATGACATACTACTCAACGATCCATTGACTCAGATATTTGGTGTTGATACTAGGGGTTGGGTCCGAGGTGTTGGAACTGTCGTATCAAGAAGTTAAATCATAGGGTCCTCTCCAGTAGTTGAAAAACTAGCTATCAAGGAAAAGCAAATTATTGAACAATCGTCTTCAATTAAAAATTTGGAGTCCCAAGTTGACCACATAGAAGAAAAAAAAAAACACGTTCCAAGAACTGGGTGGTAAGAACAAATGATTGAGGTAAAGTCATATCGAAATTATAGAATTCTTTTAAAAAAAAGGCTTTAATAATATTAGATTTGTTATACTTGTATTGAAAGAACAAGAACAACAAATACTTTGGAATATTATTACGGAGATGCTTGCATTCAAGATCCCAATCAAACCCGTTGTTCCCATCGAAGATGACAGAGTCGGTTGCAGTTTCCAACACAACAGCGGGTGCTAAACCTTCAATGAAAATGCGGCCGTGCAAATTGATGACTCGGCATCAATAGGTTGTCTCTCATGAAAGGGCTCATATCGGGAATGGGACCCAACATATTCATTGTAAAGCTCTTTTAGAACATGCATATAAGGCTACGGTTGATGTTATTGAGAAAAGAGATGTTGACCTACCCTGTCCAGATGGTTATCATTCAACTTTGGGGAAGTTGGAAATGGGTCTTTTGTAGCATGGTCTAAAGCATTTACCACATTCACTGACTAGACTTAGGGAAAGGGTATTTTGTTAAACTGTGATTATCTTCAGCATGGGTTGTGCTAGTTGTTAAATGTAGCAAGTTAGTTTTTTTTAGCTGCGCTGTTTGGTGAACTTATCCATACGGTTTTTTGTTCTCTTGCTTTCTCTCATTTCTATTGAGATTGGGCTAATGCGATCTAGAGTTTCTTTTTCATTTTTTTCTATTATTTTCATATTTATGTTTTTTCTTTTCTTTGTTCAAAATATTTTTGGCTATTTCGATGGTGGCTTATGAACAGGATCTACACACTATTAGACATTTGTATAGTATGGGCCAGTATTTCCACACCCTTAAAGTTTTCAACGCACTAATGCCTTCCTTTGGTGCTTATAGATTGATCTATTACTTCACCTTTTTTTCTATTCTCTTTTCTTATGTGTTGATTTTATTTTAGATGCATTTGTTGTTTGTAGCTATGGGTTCTTTTAATCAGAATCGGACTCATCCATTGGATATGTTCAAGATGCCATGACACAAAAAGAATTTCTAAATGAAAACAGCTGAAGGGAAAAGTAGCTTATCTTCATCTGATGTGAACTGAGTCATGGGAGATGTAATGCCTTTCTTCGGTGTGTGTTTATATTTTTTAAATTTTGCAGTAAGATGTAAAATACAAGGATGTTTACAGTTGGATTTTTCCTTTCTTGCCTTTGTTTGCATAGTTAAAAATGCATACCCATATGCAAGTTCTTTCATGTTGACCGGACTACCCACATCTCATAATCTTAAAGCATTTTCAAGTGGGAGTTTTTCTCTGAAAAAGAATCGCAAAATAAGATACATTACTACCATTCTAGCATAAATACATGAACATGGTCTACTTCCTGTTGTGATTCAACTTTTTACATTAATTTGTACACTAATCATAAATTACCTTTTATCATCTTATTGAACCAAACCAGGGCAACACAAATGAAATTGCTGCAGTGAAGCATCTTGCAAAGCGGAGAAAAGGGAACCGTGAACAGAGCAAAGAAGAACAAGTTATCACAGAGTCATCTTTGTTTAAGCTTGTTGGTGCTACAGATGTGTACAATTTGCAAGTAAAATGGCAGTAATGTTATTCCCTTTTCTCTTGTTTTGCTTTAAATAAATAGATTTTGGTTCGTTACAATTATTGCCTTCTATCTTCTTCAATTATTGCAACTTGCAAGTGATCTGTGCCCTCTCCTCTGGTGAGGACTAAATCTATCTCTCTGGTTCTTATCCACTATCTGTAGTCTATGGTAGACCCAAACTTATGATTTCTGCACCTAGGTTTGGAAGTTTTTGTTTTTTTTTTTCTTTATTATTTTATCTGCTCATGAGTTCGAAAGAATGAAATCTTTTAGGTTGTTTTTTCATGTTATTGCCTTTCTCGCCCTCTATCGATCAAAGCCATTGGGCCAGGGTTGTATGTAAATGTTTATTTTTGTCATCTTTACATTTCATTCAAAGTATACATTAGGTTTTGAGTTTTTCTGCTTCTTGATTTTATGCATATTATTCACAATCGGCGACTCGCTTCCCTATTGTGAGTTGTGAGTTACAAACATTCCATGCATCATAAACCACAAGTTGAGTAGTTTCTAAGTTATGAATCTCTAATGATCTGAATTATCCTACAAAGCTTGGGTTTGGAATATCTATTTGATTCTTTCCATTAAAGCTAAATTGTTACCCCTTACATGTGTTGCATACAACTTCACTCGTTTTTTAAAACTTGAGATACATATTTAAAGTAGATGTGATTAGCTATGGTATGAGTGACAATGGGGGTTGGCATTGGATTGAAATATAAAGAGGAAATTGATAATACCATTTTTATTTTGGATTCACTGGACAGGGCTTGATGGGTTCATCTGGATAGTAAAATTCACGTGGATGCGAGGACATTTTATAACTTATGCCCATTGCATCATCTTTATAAAAATAATTACTTTTGATTAATATTAATTTTATCTTTAGAATGATCACTTCTTAAATGGTTGTTCCTTCATTTGTAGCTAAATAAATCCATTGGTGTATGTTGGAGTAGTTCTCATTGAGTCCATTAGCAAGGAGAAGACATAAGCGAAATGGCATGGGAATGGGTGGTTACACAGGAGCAATGAATTGATCAAAGTGTAAATTTTACCAATGTATAACATTTCTGTATAAGAGTTGATTAAGTCAATTTGGAGGTAAAATAGTCGGGTGCTGCTACGTGCATCTGCTGGTGGTTGGCTGGGCTCTGTTGGGTCTCATTTGGTTTTAATCGTTTACTGCTACTCTAGCTACTGTATGCAATGTTGGTGCAGTGTTTCATGAAGCTCCTCAATACTATGTAAGCTCTATCCCAGATTCTGTCACTCACTTCCTGTATGGGTCTTAGTGAAAATCTATAAACTTATGAAGTTTTTTTTTTTGTTTGAAACTGCAGGAAATCATTTGGAATGTTGGTGTTATCGCACAACCACTCCATATTGTGTTAGTCGATGATATACACTCCGGTTTTCAGGTGAAGGTAGTTACATCTAATAGTTATGTAAAATGCGGCTCGAGACTTATATATCCTGATATATAAATTGGTAAATAGGACTAGGGTTATTTACTCTTTCTAAGACTTATTTACTTGTCTGTCAGAGATTCAACTATCCCCTGTAGTTTCACGTGGTTCTATTGATTTTTTTCTTATCATTTTCGAAGTTTTCTACATTAGCATAGACTACATTCCTTAACCTGGGTGCATTGGATGAGAGGTGACATATCATTATGTGGGATATAAAAAAATCAAACCGTCGTATTGATAGCACATACCTACTGGGAACTCTTGCCAAGATCCAAAATAGGCACAAATTCATTGGTTCCAGGTGAAATTATTAATTGCAAAAGGTATATTCTAATTTGATGTGATTCTATTCTGTTACTGAATGATGTATAACATCAATTCAGGTTTTGAGGAAGGAATACAAGATTAGTGGGAGTTGGATGTTTTTATTGGTCATGTCCTTAGAAGAGAATGGTGAGGCTTACTTTCTTGGTAAATAGGGCGTCCTCCGCTCTAGTTTTTAGTTCATGGATAGTGCGCTCATTATGTGTGTGTTTTTTTTCTTTTTCCCCTTGTTGTAGGCTGTTTGGGATTTGCTGTGCTTAAGGGTATTATGGGGCATTCTTTGTGATTTGATCTTTGCTAAGGACTACAATTGATTGCCATCCATTTTCACAATGGCCTATTATTGGTTGTATGATTATTTTGTTTATTTTAATATATCCAAAAATGAACAAATGAAAAAAGGCCATTAGTCTTTGCTATATATGCATGGTTCCATTCAAATATTTTTCCGTGATTCTCTTTTAACCAGCTTTAAGCACTTTGCTCGTATGTTGCGGGAAAACTACAAGGAAGAGATTGTTGAGTGTGGAAATGATATAAATAACTGGGTTCTTCACTTTAGTGACTCGTTGTATACTACCACGGTAAGAATCCAACAAGAGTGTCGTGGTTGGAATGGTAGAAAAGAGTTTTAATAGATACGAAATGGAATCGTTAAAAGTTAGGTACAAAATTACCTAGCATTTGAAAAATGACACATTTATTTACATTAATAAACTCTGACGTTTAAATTCTGAGAGAGATCTTTCTAAATTCTTGTTTCTTCATTCCCGTTGTAAATGTTTTTCTGAAATTCCATCTTAGAAGAATTGCCAATCATGTAGTACTAACTAATTCCACTTCAGGCACATGTGAGGGGACATCAAGTGCGTAAGCAATACAAGGAGGTTATATGGTCTATTGCCATCATTGAAAATGATATTTTGCGTTGGAGGAGGAAAGGAGCTGGCCTGCAAGGCTTTCAAGTAGATGAGGCTGTCAGGAATATGGAACTAGAGATTGGGCAGAGCCCCTATCTGGTTGCGATCATATCCTTCATTTGGTTGGTTTAATTTGTAGTCGATTAATGTTGCTTGTTGAAGTTTTGTATTAATTACACTTGATGGGTTAATTTTGTAAAGAATGTTGTTTCGTTTAATAAAAGTATGTTATTTTACGACTTTTTTTGTAGATTAATAATCATGATAAATACAATTTACTATTGATGAAATTGTTTAATATTGTGTATGGGTGATTTGTGACCAATTTTAAACCAGTATTTTCAATCCAAATAAAATGAAAGCGTTCCTGATTTTTTTTAGAACCATTTCGATTTATTTAAGAACATTTTTTTAAATCATTCCAAAAGGGGAAAGTAATTTTTAAATAGATTTTAATAGTTGATTAAAACAAACAAGGAACAGATGAAAATCGTTCCAAAATTGATGAAAGACCGTCCCTAATTTATATTTCCGGAACAAATATAAACCATTCCAATGTTAGAGTTTTGGAGCGGTTATGAGCCGTTCCTAATTTATGGATTTTGGAACAGTTAAGATCTATTCGAAACACCCTAAATTGGGCTGGATTTTAATTGTTCCAGATTGAATTTGGAACATGTTAAAACTGTTGCAGATTACAATTTTTTCCTAAGCTTCTTGAATTTTCTTTGTTATGATGAAGAGTGGTGTTTTTGAGTTTTTAGTTTTCTTGGGGTTTATGTTTGTTTGTTGGGATTCATAGAATCTCATTCTCTTTGAAATTACGATTTCCTAGGGGGGAATCGGATAGGCATGATTATACTCTTAATTGATATTTTTACTTCTTGTTGTCACTGCGACCTAATTGGTGGGATACTCTTCATTGAGAACAACCTGCCTAACTATTGTTGATTTGTTTAGCTGTTGAGAATCAACGGTGTAGAATTGAAAACTATTTGTTATTTGGACTTACCAACGACAAGTGAGGGGATTCACCTTCCTAGGGGTCGAAGCAAGAGTTTTCATCCGCCAATTCAAATTCAAATTGACATTTACCTCTTTTTTGAGGGGGGGGCTAATTGTTTACAATCCCCACTAATTACAGCACATGTTTTTATACACACCTTTTTGGTTGGTGGCACCACTAGGGTTAATTTCATTTGTCCCATGTCACTACTAGAAAGCTTATCTATTGTCACATCCTGGACCCAAGAATCTCATAATTAGAGTGGTTCCCGATGTGTGACACGCGTACTACCATGAACTCGCACCTGTTCCAGACCATATCCGAATTCACGAAGGAGAAAATTCCACCTTCACATGTGAGGATTACTCTCTGACACCTGTCAATGTACAGTTAATTACGGAAGCATTCACATTCTTAATACCAAAGCTTGACCAGCCCATTAAGGCTTGAATAATACACTTACAATTATCATTAACAAACTAATAATGTAACCTTCATTTGCATTGTACTCAAGGTACTTTAATAGAAACTACTAGATGCTTTATCTTAATGGAACATGATCCAAATACGAATGCAATCATAACTAAACACATGCAAACAATATCCTAGTGCAAGATACAGTATCTAATCTTGAGCCAAGGTTACCACTCTTATACGTACTCCCACTCTTGTACGTACTCCGAGGTTCAAAGCTAACCATTATCCTTACCGATCAAATCTATAATCTGAAAAACTATCAATTATTCTCTTCGGTATCCTGGATTCCTATGACACCAAGTGTAGCACCATGAATATGACGATTCGACAATGTATGAGCAATTAAGATTTAATACATGTTATTCTAATTAGAATTTAAAGATGAATAAATTCAAGAGGTCAAACAATGGTCTACAAGGCACATTGTGCATTATGAATAATTATGTTTTTCGAATCATAAATCGAATACTTACATTCTAGTTGGCTAACACATAAGCTTATCCATCCTCTCAATTAGGGAGGGAATTGTGCTGAGATGTCACCAGTGGCCCGGCCAAAGGTCCTTCTAACTACCCCGGTTCTGGAGTTTCGGTTCTCCAGACTGCCCATTACGAGCGACGTTCAATTCTAAACCAAGGTTCAACCTCGTCGAGTATTGTCCAGTCAAAGCTCGGTAGTGCCGACTCATTCGATTCAATCAATAGGACTTAAGCAAGACTTTTACACTCAATTCATTTTGAATCTACGCAATCTCATTCCATTCATTTCAATTCAATCTATTACATACTTAGTCCACTTATCACATCAATGTACGACACATTTGTAAGACAATTGCAATAATAATTGAGATCAATACGAATAATGCATATAAGCATTTCTTGAGATATTTGAGGAAAATAATAAGTCAATAGCAATATGCAAATGCAATTCGATTAATAGAATCAAGGAGATTTACTAGCCGAGCCTACCCGCCGGCTCCAACAATTACAAGCCCTTCAACACTGAATAAGCAATCACCATCCTACATTTACAATAGGGTTCTCTATGATATTGTTCAAACATAGTTTACATCCTCATGCATATAAGCAATTCTTGAGACATTTGAGGAAAGTAATAAGTCAATAACAATATGCAAATGCAATTCGATTAATAGAATCAAGTAGATTTACTAGTCGAACCTACCCGTTGGCTCCAACAATTATGCGCCCTTCAACACTGAATGGGCAATCACCATCCTACATTTACTATAGGGTTCTCTATGGTATTGTTCGAACATAGTTCGCACCCTCATGCTTATAAGCAATTCTTGAGACATTTGAGGAAAATAATAAGTCAAAAGAAAAATGCAAATGCAATTCGATTAATAGAATATTGCCTAACGACACTAGAGAAAGAAATAAGCGCAACTCGCACAATGCATGTCCCATGACTCGAACACCCGACCTACCAATCTCTTATACCACATATAGGATCTTACACCTTATTGGGGTGCCACTTATCCCAAAATTAATTAGTGATGGGAAATGGCACAACAATGGTTTTATGGTGAGGGTGAGGACTCAACAACAATTATGACCACTCAGGAGCAAGGGTGTAGACGTTGCCATCAACAAAACAAAACTACAAGAAGATAATCAAACACATGACAAAATGCCCAATTGAATATGAGCATGACTCACAACCATTTCATTAACATAAATATGGAAATCATAATGTAAAATGCATAGTGGACATATGCACTACATACAAGCAACTGGTTGACTATATGCACAAAAGCCACTATGAATTGAACATGTGTATTAGAAAATATTTTCCTAGTTAAAATGGAAAGTTTTTATTTTTATACAAACAGATTGGTGTGATCATATTGATTCTGTAACTCCCGAAACAACCTACTGCAACCATGAACTGGCCAAATCACACATGGTAAAATATATTAGTATGGTTTAAACTTAAGTTTATTTTTAGGTTAAATTAGCCTAAAGTCCCTCAAATTGGTCTTGTAAGGCCTCCAGTCCAACAACTTTTCCTCCAAAGCCTATGGTCCATACAGCTGGACATAGTTTGGCGAGAGGTCCTTAGATACGTCACTTCAAACTTTTTCATAACTGATTTGCCCTATTAACTATTTAGGCATAAAACTTTAAATTTGAAATTTTCAAATCTTCCATCATCCCTCATTTTAAGGTGGGCCACAATTGCTGATCAGGGAATATCGTTGATCGCTATTTTGCAATTGTGGGTAGAATAACACAGAGGATTTTGGACTCCTTGCAAAGGAAGACAACAGAAACAGAGAACCCGGGTCCGAATTCGCCCAGTGCTGCCCTCGCTATTACGCTGGACTCCAAGAAGACGAGAAAGAGGTATCGCTTCTCTGTTGAGAAATCAGAAAGAAGAAGCTTGAAGAACCTGTCGAGGAAGAAAAGTAGAAAACCCAACCATCCCCAGTCAATGTCCACGCTGCCGGAACGTGCGCCATCGCTGGACTCAAGGAAGGATAAAGCCAGCTTAGCGCTGCATCCAAGTTCAGTTACAGAACTTAAAACGAAAGAGATCTAAGTTCCTCGTCACGCATGGTCTCCGCTGGCCTGTTCATTGATACCGTAGAAATCAGATTAGTGATAATCCCTTACGTCCATCCCTTTTTCTACAATCTGCAACTCGAGATTCATGTGGACCCACCAAAGATCAACTCAATCTCTTTCTTTGATCTTCCTTAATAGTTCTACAACTCATAAACTTTAGTTCCAAAGATCGAGTTGGGTTTCTTGTTTTCGTCTGACATCGCCAGACTCCTCGTCACCGTAGAAGGAGGGTTCTCGTCACTACCGCCTCACTGGAGCCACATGCTGACCTGCCGCTGCGCCATCACCAAAGAGAAAGCAGATGCAGAAACATTTCCGGTTCCTGTTCGGGAACAGAAGAACGAGAGGAGGGAGAAGACGACCCAAATAGGGTAGGTTCCAATCCGGGTCAAGTGTGACCTAGTTTCAGAAGCCTAGAAGCAAATCTATCTTAGTTTTTTATAAATTTCTTTGATTTTTTGAAAAATTTATCTGAGTTTTTGGAATTTTTATCTGAGTGTTTGACAAATTTATCTGAGTTTTTGACAAATTTATCTCCATTTTGAAATTTTCTAACTTAGTTTTTGAACAAATTCTTTATGTGTTTTTGGCAAATTTATCTAAGTTTTTTTTTTTAAATTTATCAGAGTTTTTGGAAAATCTATCTGATTTTTTTTTTTTGAAAAATTTATTTCCGTTTTGTGAAATCTATTTTCGTTTTTTAATTTTATTTGTGTCTTTTGAAATTTATTTGCGTCTTTTCAAATTTCTTTTCATGTTTTGAATTTTATTTGGATCTTTCAAAATTTATTTGCGTCTTTTGAAATTTATTTACATTATCTAGAATTTCTTTGGATCTTTTGAAATTTATCTGCGTTCTTTTGAAATTTATTGTGTTTTTGAAATTTATTGCTTTTTTTATTAATTTATTTTCGTTCTATTGAAATTTGTTTGTATTTTTTAAATTTATTTTTTTTATCAAAATTTATTTGAAAATCTCATTAATGGGATTTCCTTAATCGTGGCCAATTAAATGGTACTTGACCATTATTAATGGCATATCCCACTAATCATGGAATATGATTTAAAGAAAGGGTAACTTGGACATTTTAGGTCTTCAAATTTAGAAGAATGACCTACCATATTATGAAAATAGATGGTAGACCTAAGGCCAGAAAGTGAAATGTTTACGGACCTGTCGCCGAATGCCCCTATTTTTGATACAAACCCTGCACACAAGTCATGTCCTCTTGATTAAGGAACTAATGTCAATTTAGGGGATTTTGTTTTTTTTTTTAATTTAAATTGGTGTCATTATAAACAAAACTAAAGGAATATGTGAGATTGGCAGACAAATAAAGGCTGAACTTTTCCAAACTTTCTAAACAATAAGCCCACTTCAAATTCAAAGTTTGGAAAAAAAAAAAAAAAAAAAAAACCATGAATTTTAGGTCATTGAAAATTGGACAATAGATTATTGTGGTCTTTGCCGATGATACATCACACCACCTATTCCTTTACCATAACTATTAACAGCTTGCTCTAAATCCTTAGGTCTGGGCCATCTTGAACATAATAATACTATCATCACTTTATTTGGTTGATTGCACTTTGGGAGTTTGGGTGTTTTAGACGAAACCCATTCAGAAATGAAAAGGATAAAAAAAAAAAGATCACAATCTCAAGATCATCTAAAATTTTAAAAACCACCCATTTCAGAATACATGAATTAGTTGAAAATAAAAAAAGAATTTGAAAGGGGCCAAGATTACAAAAGAAGAGAAAATCACAAGTCTACATTGGAGTACACTTCAACTATATTTTCATACTACCCGCACCATCCCCACTATAACTGCAACTATGCTTTTCACTGTTTGGAAGAATAGTTGGGGGGGGGGGGGGGGCACTCTCTCTTTCCTCCATCCCCGATTCATCCAAAGAGGGTACCCCTATTCAAATAATAATCTAGCAAAGGCAAACATGCATGAAACTGATCAAATGATTAAAAAAATAGGTAGTTTGTATAAGACTAAACCAATGCCAAGTTAAAAACAGAAAAATTCAGTGCATATGGGAACAACAATATTAATAGAAATTACTAGTGAAGGATTTTTGGAACCTCAAACCAATCCAAACGAATGAAGTGAAAAATCCATCCCATCCCATCCCATTCTAGCAATGACAAATAGCGCATTTCACACGAATACCAAAAACTTCACCATCATGAGCATAGATTGGAACATCTGCTCAAAACAAACAAAAACACCCCAAAATCTCATAAAGAATACCCAAAAAGGGAAAAACAATCCTTGAAATGAAAATCATATAACTCATTCTACAGACTAATAACATTCTGGAAACCAAAATTTTATATTCATTAAATGAAAACGACTTGCCTGGAAAGAGAAAGAAGATGAATGGAGTCGACCAGAGCTAGAGGGGAAGACAAGATCAAGCGAATGCCAAGCAAGGAAGGTTGAGGGAGGTATGCCGATTTGGAGAAGGTTTTACATATTTGAGGGAGAACCTATAGAGGACAATTTAAAACGTCACCTATAGCTGTTGTTGACCGATCACCGCTAAAAGTATCTTTTTTGGTTCATACCTATTAACCTATTACGACCATCTATTGGCTCTCTAATCTTACTCTTCCTCCTTTTTTTCAATTAAAGGGTTTGTGCATTATCTTTCCCAGCAGTTTTTCTTCTTCTTTCTTCATTTAAAAAGCAGCTAGTAACCTAACTCATAGACAGTACATCATCTAGAGTAGAGTTGCTCACAGAAATAACCAATGTTTCTCATGTATCTAACAAAGAATTCAAAAGCAACAAAGCTTGCATCTCATCTTTAAGGGCCATCTTCATTGTGACTAACTGATTTGCAATACATTAGAACTCATTCAAGTGATGTTAAATGAGATGTGGGCTCACTTGGCTCTGTCTATATTTTTTAATCCAGTGTAAGCTTGTGCCACAAACTTCCTTTTACGAACACAACATCCGAAAATAAGATGGATGTGGATCTAAGATTGTGACCCAGTTTTTAAATTTGGATCCTGGTTGAGATGCACTACATTTCTACATTGCTCCATTTAAAGTTAGGTTCACATCTATGTCTTTTTTTTTTTTAATGACAACAGAGGGTGTCCAAGCCCTTTGGACCTAGGAGGAGCCTGGGTTTATTAGTCTCATAGTTGAGGACCTCATGCCGAATGCCACCATTGAATAATAAGGGTCCGTTTGCTAACTCTAAAAACAAGCACTTACTTAAACATTCAGAGGTTATTATTAATTTAGAGTGTGTTTGATAAAACACTAATTACATTTCATATTTAAAACTTATCTTTAGCAATAAGCGGTTTTAACAAGTACTCAAGGTCGGGTGCGGTCTAGATCACGCTCTGGTCCTCGTGATAATGTCGAATATAAGATATGTGGCGAGCATATGTGACACAGAGAGCCCAATACGAAAACAAGAGTATAGAAAAACTACATATAAAAAGTCAAATAATATTACTAGACATTGTCAATTATTTGCTTAATGATTCTGAACTATTCACTCCGTCCACTTTAGTTTTTGAAAAAATAGCTAATAATATTTTACCAGACTAATTGGTTATGCATTGAAATTTAATAAAAGGGTTTTTTTTTTATTATTATTGTGGAGACGATAGCTCACGCATTCATGTCATGTGTCCCATATTTGGCATTGACACTTGGACCGATTAGGTGTTGAAGTCATTGTTGACTCAGTACATGTATATGTACATGCCAGAGGTTTTAGGTCAATGATGCTAATTAGATTAGGGTTATGATTACTTTTCTTATGTAATTAGGCTTCCTTATTTGATTAGGGTTGTACTTCCCTATTTTGTTTAGGAGTTTGTTGTAGCAGATTTAATTTATTTTTAAATATATTGATTGATGTAATTCAGATTAGTATAATGCATGATAAACAAGGGTTTCTTGTATTCCCATTTTCTCTCCTCCCTTCTCCCTCAACAGTAGTTAGCTGCCTGTTTTATGAGGAATCTGGACTGCAAAAGATCTTTGATTTTTTTTTTAAGATTGTAACATAGGGCCGACGTCTTAGAGCCCATCGACTCTACTTTTTCTAAGACCACTAAAGATTTGTTATCTACAACAATTCAAATCTAACTAATGTTTCTAGGTGTCCAATGTAATGCCATAAAACGGATGGTCAAAATTTCTAATTTGTCTACATATGCATTTCAAGGCCATATAGAGCAAACAATTGGCAGCATATAACCAACCTACTTTCTTTGTATTAGTTATATTCCAGATTTATCTCTTATCATGTAGGCGAATAAGTCAAAGAAATAGGATTTCAAATGATTATCCGATTTTCCAATTACTCAGAAGTTTCGACCCGCAAAAAATTGGGTCTAGAGCCTGTTTTAGGTCCCGATTCATAAACGGATCCAGGTTCGGGTTTGTAACCCAATTTATGTTTTGATTCATGAACAGGTCCTGTTTTGGGTCCATATACTCCCCGGCACGTTGACCTAGGACCCGACCTATGAGTCTTTGATATTGCAAATTGTACCTCAAAATTAATTTTTTCTTTGACATATTAATGTATAATATCGGAGGCAGTAAACTTGATGCACTGTTATAAATTGAATGTTATGCTTATTTTAAGAAATTATTAAAAAATGAAGAGAAATTAGAACCAATTTTGGAACTAGATCCCAGTCCTTTAGGTGGACCTGGTTCTGGAACCGAATCCGAATTTTTTATCAGAACCGGGTCTGGAACCAACAAAATAGGCTCCGAGTTAAAATCGGATCCAGAAATATTATTTAGAAACTGATCTGGGTCTCATATGATTCCGACCCAAAACCGTTCCATTTAGATGATTAGGTTCCTTAGAGGATTTTTTCTTAAAAGGGGTGGACCACGTAATGTGTTTCGAGGGCACTTTTCGCAATGAAATTGGAAAAACCTAAAAGAAGCAATGTGCCAAATTATCCATGCCCCATCAAAATTAAGCTCTCATCCCTCTCAAACAATAAAATAATGAAGAAACTAACACTATGGCCATTGTCCATCATGTCCTAAACAGTAATTTTGGATCTGCCACTGTTTACTGATAAGAACCACTCGTAACCTCTGGTGTACTTGACATGTTATATTCTTATCCTTACCTTAACCACAAAATAAAATGAAATGGAATAATATTCATGAGGATTTGAACTCCTAATAATATCTGGATACTGTGGTCCAGCTGGTCGTTGACTCTAGACCCTGGTCCAGGTCCAGGCTTTGTGTCCCCCAATTCAGTATTCATGTCTTGCCCAGGTCAACAACACCATGTCATGCAATGAGAAACATACAAACTATCATGTAATTAGAAGTGTGGATAATCTAGAAAAGCCTCCACATGTCATTAATTTAATGGCACAAAAGATCCAAAGAAGATCATGAAAGACAGACCATTAAGAAAAAATAAAAGAGTCCCAACATGTACCCGATCTTCACATTTAGGTAGTTCATAGCATTCTTTTGATCTTGCTCGAGACTGATGCTTTCTTGTTTTTCTCATTTCTAACAAGCTGATGTTCACCCTGCAAGAATTCCATATTTCTTTGGCTTGAGCATTATAATGTCACTCAAAAAGAGAAAGTTTTGGGTTTTCCTCGTATTTAGTTTAAAAAAAATCTACCTTTATACCAATTAACAAGACCGCTTCTAAGTACTCAATTTCACACAAAAAAGAAATTTAAAATAAAATAATGCCCTTTCAATTGCATCATTAACGGGCCAAATTTCACTCCACTTAGAGCAGGCACATTGAGCTATATTCAATATTCAGTGTGTATAAGTATACAATTTACACATGATTCACTCCCTTTGGTTTGTTGGAGCCATTTTTGTTCTAACTTTGTACATGAGTTACATCTTACTAACTTCATGGTGGGCCTGACTTCAATTAATAAATATGAAAATGAGGTTTAATTTGACAATCTATTGCTCAATTTCACATTCGGTTTTGACTTTATTATGACTTTACCTTCTCTAAAAATCCTGCACTATCTAGATTCCTTAACAGAATAAGACATATTTTATATTTAATCTCTTTTTTGTTTCAAGTTAAACTCGTACCTTCCTAAATTCTCTCCATAGCTTCTTCCTAGAATGTCACGTCAAGAATGGTGTAACACAGATTTGTGTGAGAGTGGGCCTTTTAATAACCGCATGAGGCAACCCATGACAAATATTATCCCCTCACACTCGAATTAGCACTTAACCTCATTTAGACCTAATATGAATAATAATCACTATCAGACTAGATTTCATATAAAAAAGAAAGTAACTAGAAACCATTGGAATTTAATTTGATGATAAATATTATTCATATTGGTGTCAAATTACGGTGAGTGCTAATTCACAAGGGGTATAATGAGTATGAAAGGGTTAAATTTGTCATGGAATGTGCTATGTATGTGGTGGTAAAAAGGTTTCCTCTCATGCAAATGCGTGAATTATTTACCTCAAGGAGGTGGGCTATATATGTTGATTGAATTCTCTGTTTCATGTGTTGTGTTCATAGAATTCAGGTTTTAAAGAAAAATGCTGCAAGATTACATGTTTACTGTGAGGTGAAATATATTAGTGAGATATATAAATATAATAGAATGGGCGATGCTCTTGTGCATATGTCTCTCTCAAAGGAGCCTGTGAGAAAGAGTCATTGGGGTCAACCTGGGACCCCAACATTGGGCCCAACATCAGTGCCCAACGTGAATCAAAAAAGAAAGGAGGGACCACCCTAAATATGAGATTTTAAGTGAATCCAATGACCCTAACCCCTTCACCCATGGCCTACAAATATAACAGTTTTAAAATAAAAAATAGTTTCAAATTCAATCTAATGGTCCAGTCCATTTGAATATCTATAAACCCCATGAGATCTGTGACATTTGGAAGGGAGGGCTGTCTCTCCCAGTATCTCCATCCGAAATAAGATGGCGGGATTATCGAATATCAACTACACTGGATAAATATAAATGAGTTTTAAAAAGTAGCCCTCCAGTATATTGACTTTGTCAATGCTCATTTCATGGCAATAGACTGGATGAAAAGAATTTAATAAGGTACTAATTTGGGTTCTCATGGACTGGGAAGATTAGGCATGGCCTGCTATAAATTGGCTTGGGACTTAGTTTTTAGTACTCAGTCCGAGCGTGGATCAAATATTTGGGCCAGGCTCGGACCTAGCTGTAGAAAGATCAATGACTGATTTAGCTGAGAACAAGGGATACAAACATGGATTTTAAGGTTTATGAGGAAACTAGTACACTCCTAATCACAGATGAAGAGATATGTTTATATACTTATATAAACCCACACACTATTGTTTCTATATTTGAATTTGAGATCTTTATGTTATTTCTATTGTTTGTATTAATCATTATTTAATTGCACTTGAGCCCGATTGACTAAACGGGCAGGCTCAAACTTGGCATGTTTGAGGCAGATTAGGCCCAGGCCTGTCATTTATTGCCGATATTGGGCTTGGGAAGGATATGGGTCTTTGTTTCTAAAGTTTTTTTAAGCCTGATTATCCTTCAGAGCTCAAACTGGCTCCTCACCCTTGGTAATAATATTCATATATTGACAATAAAAAATAGAAAAGCATTTACCATACTAGAAGACATCATTTAACATTAAAAAAGATATATGATACGAATATTTGTATAAAAATTTTGTGAGAATTGAGATAATTACCGATGGGAAAGAAAAATTGCGAGGCCTCCAATGAATAGATGGCCCTTCAGATACAGGTAGTGCCTTAGATAACTCAAATCCTGCAATAAAGCATCACAATATAGCATCCGAATAAGATAAACATAAAAACCATCACATAGAACTCAAAAATTCGACTGAACTCCAAAAGTCAACAAGTAGAGTAACATGGGTGATGAGCCGTCTGATATAGCTCAGTGATAAGACATCTCCCTCTCCCCAAGAACAACCAAGAATCTATCCCGATTGTGCTCTATTTGTTAGTGACTTGAATAGTGTATTTTGAATGTGTAAGTATTTATTAGAGTAGGAAAAAAAAAACACGTTGGGTAAGCGAGCAAATAATCAGTCAGATTTTGTTAATAACAATTCGACCTGCCTAACTCACTAATCTATTGAATCAACTCACCAATCTCCATGCCTTACTAAATCATTACCTGAAGTTAATTGCGTATCGAAGTTCTTAATGTTGACAACAATATCTGTTTGTATGTCTTGCCTCACTTTCTCATCTACTACGTTGAACTTCGGAGGATGCCTGGATTTAAAACAAACAACATCAGCAGCTTTCCTAGCTACATTCAAATCATAGTTGGAGAACTTGACTCTGAGGAGATGTCTAATCCAAGTTAGTCCATTTATGGGCTCAAAAGAGTTGAGGGGTCAACTCAAAAATTCATGTGGGTCTTCCAATGATACTGTTAAGGCTGCTAGTGGACTTTCATTTTCTTGACCAACTGAAGGACTCAGCCCAAAAACGGGGCCGGCTTAAGACAATTTGAGGCCAGAAGCAAAAATCCTAAATGAGGCCTTTTTTTATTTTTTAATATTATTATAAATATTTTATTTAAAATCTATTTTTCTTGATTTTTGTGATGCAGAATTACTAATTAAGTCAATTGTTTTTTGTTTTTTTTTTTTTTTGGGAATTTGAAAAGATTGTAGTTGCTATTATGGGGCCTTATGTTTTGCTATTAGTAATTAAATCACAATTCTCTCAGAAGTTAAAGCTTCAAGCATTAGTCAAACCTTTTAAAAGTGGACATAGAGAGGCAATATATATATATATATATAGAGAGAGAGAGAGAGAGTAAGGGCCCCGAAGAGATGATCTGGAGAATTGGTTGGGCAAGAGGAAATTATGAAGATCTTAATTATATCTTCTCAAGAGAAAGTTATCATGGGGCCTTATTTTTAGGGTGAAATAAAAAGATGTTAGTTGTTGTTTTGGAATTTGAAAAGATGCCAGTAGTTGTTATGGGGCCTTATGTTTTGCATTTTTGGGGCCATATTTTTTGGGGCCTAAAGCAAGGGCTCTCCTTTCTTCATGATAGAGCCAGCCCTGCCCAAAAACACAGTTTATGGTCCCATTTGGTTCCCATTTTAGGTAGGTTAGCCAACTAGGAATGGTGACCCGTCTAGTCATTAAATCAGGTCTGTGTCCAGCCAGCTCTTTAGAGTGCTGCTACCTATACACTTTCAAATAGCTCCCCGCACACTGCATTTAAAAAAATAAAAAAGAAAGTTCCTAAACTACCCCTATCCCTATCCTTCCTTCTCTCTCCCTCTCCCTGCTCCGGCCACCTCCGCCAAATCCCACCGCTGACCAATCTCCCTCTCCTCTCCCTGCTTTTGCCACCTCCACCTGACCTTGTCGCCAACCCATCTCCCTCTCCCTCTCCTTCCCTCTCTCTCAGTAGCCCCTCTCCCACTCCCCTGCACCCACCCACATCCCCACCCCCTCCACCCCCCTGATGCTGTCGAAAGGCAGGGAGCGACAAAGAGAAAGGGACGGAGAGGGAGAGACACAGGAGGGGGAGAGAGGAAGACTTGGCGGGCAGGCGGAAGAGAGGGAAACTAGGCTGGCGTAGGGCAGGGAAAGGGAGGGAGAAAGAGAGAAAAAGGAAGAGAGTGGGCGCGAAAGAGGGGGAGAGGAAGAGGGAGAAGCAGAGGGCTTTTGGGCGGGAGCCGGCGGAAGGCGAAAGGGAGAGGGGGGGAGAGGAGGAGAGAGGGAGATAAAGGGGGGAGAGGGACATGGGCTACCGGCGGCGGGCGAGAGAAATAGAGATAAAGTAGAGAGAGAGATAGGGATCGGCAAAGATGGGGTTGTGGTTGGGGTTGGGCAGAGGTGGCCAAAGCAGGGAGCAGGGAGAGAAAAGAAAGGAGAGGGATGGGGGTAGTTATGGGTTTTTTATTTTATTTTATTTTTAAATGCAGTGTGTGGAGAGCTGCTTGCAATATGTAGGTAGCCACTCTCAGCTCTTTAGGTTATAATTACCAGAATACCCAACCAAAGACGAATCTATCCTTTTTGACCTAATATATATATATGGGGGGTCTTCATATGCATCTATCCCTCACCATTTTTTGTGAGAGACACCCCTTTTGGGGGTGTTTCAAGTATAAAAGGGAGGTACAATCCTTTTATACTTGAAACACCCCAAAAAAGGGTGTCTCTCACCGTTTTTGGTGAGGGATAAATGCATGTGAATATTCCCCTGAACATATATAGGAGGGATGTTCCTCGTTGCCCAAAAGGCCCAACCCACACTCACTTCAGTCCAATCAATGTCAATGACGATCATGCTAGCTAGAATCATATTTTGACCCGCAATTGCTCATTGGATGGGAATAGAATACGATCCAACAGTTTATCATGATTAGAAGTGGACATAAAGTTAATGCAGTAAAAAGGGATCATTCGGATCGTACGCAAAGACAACTTGAAAACACTATTCACAAACCAAATTTGAGCTGCCAGCAGCTTTCTTGTCATCTTCAAGTTAATATTTAGATTTAAAAAACAGAACTTTGAAATTCATAACTGAAGCATCTTTGCAAAAAAAAAAAAAAAATGAATATAAATACTGCAAAATTAAAGTAAACAAAAAGAATTGCTAAACTTGATTAGATTGGAATATATAGATTTTGGTTACATCCCATTAAAGTCTTTTAAAAGACCCATTGATTCCAACATTTCAGTTATTTAAGAAGAAAAAACGACTATTAACAACTGCTCTTTTTTTTTTTTAATTAATTCTCATGAAAAATTTGTGCTGTTTCAAAAAAATTGCAATCTTTAGCGATAGAACAGTGTGCCTAGCGTGCAGACACATAAATGAGAGATGGGTGAGATGAGAGATGAAGCAAGAATGGCTATGATGTCATGGATCTCTAAAAAGGGAATTAACGTAAGAGATAAGGGTCTCTTTGCCTGAGCGAAAGGGTAGATAAGCATCCAAACGGTTAGCATTTTCATTTAAAGAGTTACCTCATGTCTTCTGAAAAAAGGGTAGGTTGAAGAAGACATGAATAGAGGTAGTAATGATAGATTTAAAGAAGTGCTACCTTTTAGATGATTTGGCCAAATATAAATTGGAATGACGGAACAGATTCATATGGCTGATACTAACATTGGGGAGACAAGGATTTGATAATGATAATAAGTCACCTTCCGGCCTTTATCTTCACTTGCATTCTTTTCTTAAAGGCTCATTTATTTACATGGAATTGCATTAATAAGAGTTATAAGAAATGTATCCCTAATGGCTAAAATTGGAGAAACAAGGAGGTGATTCATAAGCAGCTATCAATTAATCTCCCATTAATGGAAAATGAAAAAAGGGAGATGGTAAATAAATACTTCTCCATCACACTAGCAATTCAAGTCCTAGAAAAGTAAAGGTCCAATTTACATCATCACCTTATTCCTTTACCCAATCACATCTTTAATAATCCTTTTTGCAACCTATCTAACCATAAATTCCTATGTATTCAATTCTATGCAAGCAAACAAACAAGCGCTAGGGCATGTTTATTTACTCAGTTTTTCATGAAAAAACAATGGAAAGAAAAAATATTTTTTTTCGCATTATAGTAAATTTTTTATTTGGTGTGTTTTCTTTTCTGTGAGGAAAAGCGGAAAGATGAACCGAGTTTTCAGTGAATCCACAAGTTGGACTTGGCGCGGATACCATACCACTACACGAACTCAAGCACACAATTTATATGAAGTGTTAGACGGACATCAACAAGATCAACCACATTAATTTCTTTGTATTAAATGTTTAATGAGACTTAATTGGCTAAGAGACGGACATCAACAGATCAACTACATTTCTCTGTGTCTGATGTTACATGAGATTGGCTAAGACAATGGGTGGAACAAACATATGAACTTTAGTTATCTTGAGTCAATATTTGCAAATGTGAAGATGATAAATCTCAAACATCAGGTGATAGGAGAGAAAAAGTACCTGTTCGCTCCATCTGGTCTTCCATGCTGTGCAATAACCTTTTGAGCTGTTTGGGGCAATATGTGACAAGAGTGTGAGCACATCATACACATTTTCTACTTGACTGTTAATGGGCAAGATTTTGGCCGGACTCACCTAAAGTTAAGGTATGGTCCATTAACAATTGAAGACCCAGGCCTGGATCTGAATAAATCTTACACATACTCTAATGCTTTGACCATTTGAAAAAATAAGCAAGCCTGAGTCCACCCATTTAAAAGCTCAATAGTGTACTTGGATCCCGATTCTACTCTAGGGTGGAGCCAGATTTCAAAGAGTATGTAATATGTTAATATTAGTATGTTATATCATATGATGGAGAATATAAGAGGAATTTTCAAAAAGCCCTTATGTTTTTTGTATCATTCAAAAAAGGATAAAAAGAAGGTTCAATGGAGAAACCCTGATTTGAAAAACTAAGTTTTTCAGTCCTTTTCTAAAATTGCAAAAAACATAGGGGTCTTTTTGAAACCTATCCTAAATATAATAATATTTGCCCATAATTGCGCAAATTTGTTGTAACCACCAATCTCAAACCCAAATAAAGGAGGTGCATTAGGTAGGTTGATAGGTTGTATGAAACAACAACGGAATTGAATGGCATGTAGCTTAGTCTTACATATATAGTTAGGATAAGGATTTGATGATGATGATGATAATATAATGCCCATACAAAGTACAAATGGGCCTAAAAAGAGTATTTTAGGACCCTTTTTGTTTCCTATAAGTGGAATCAAAGGTTAATATAAAAAAAAATGACCATAAATAATCTCTCCTTTTATGGAAATTGAATCAAGTGAAGATGAGAAATGAATAGCCACAAATTACCTCTGTAATACACATCCCAAGAAAATAAAGTCCCCTCTATATAATGACACTGTATCCTTTACTCCTCACTTCGTATCTTTAATAATCCTTCGGTGGAATTTATTTGACCAGGAATTCCTTTGTATGTTATAGGGGTGTTCATGGGCCAGATTAAGGCATGTCCAGGCCCAGGCCGGCTTTAGAAACATTGGCCCAGGCCTAGCCCAGCCCAAGCTCGATACGGGCCATAAAAGTGAGGCCCAAGCCCATCCATTTAATCAATTAGGCCAGACTGAATCAGGCTTTTCATCACTTTTGTGAGCATTAGAGCACTAATTAAGTTAAATTACATGCATTTCTTACACTAGCCGGGGTGGGCCGGATCTGGCTCGGGAGGGCCCAGCCCATGAGCACCCCTAGTATTTTATGCTAACAAACACTCCCTTAGACTCAAGACCTTCAGTGTGATTTTGGCCTATTAAAGGTTTTAGACCCTAAACATGGATATAAGTCGAGCCCATCAGACCTACATCATCTCCAGGGCCCATGAAATTTATACATCCACAGAGTCCATTGGCCTAATAGCCTGTTGAGGGGTTTTGGAACTTTGTTTAGCCCCTTGGATCCAGGTTCATGTCCAGACTTATTTAAACAGACCCAAATCCAGGTGCAGGCCCATTTATAGCCTTAACATTGAGGTTGTACGAGAGATGAATTGGACCAGACAGAACCTTATCCATTCTAGTCTTCGTAGACAAGGGACCTGAAGTTTAGTCCCAAAGAGTTCTATTATGGAAGTCAGACCCAGACCCAGCCCATGAGTGAGATATTAAGCCAACGCTTGTGTTGAATTTGTTGGGTCAAAGTAGGACATCTAGTCAGACCTTTAAGAAGTGGCCCCTACAACATTTAACTTTCAGACAGACAAGAACACCAGCACAACTGCACAAGTCATGCCCATATTGGCTTAAAGTGTCCGTCCATAATTAGCCTAAAGTGGGCTGAGCTTGGGCAGGAAGGCTGTGCAGGCCCATGTGTAGTAAAATCATATAATATACAGCAGGACTTACCACAAGTTGTGAATAATTCATCAAAAGTCAAAACTATTTCCAATTAAGTGGGAGGCTAAAGTTCAATAGTTTTCTCCATCAAGAGGAAATTATGGTGGTTTTGTGGCATTTTACCCCCGACCTGATCAAGCAATATATAAGTGTTGATGCGATGTTGGATTCTTAATATTATTCTACAGAGTCTTCCTATAAAAATAAAAAAGATAAAAAAAAAAAAATGGTATTCCATACACTCAAAATGCTTCAGATAATAACCTCTTTCTTTTTTTTTTCTTTTTTTTTTTTTTCCTTCTTATTGGGACAAAAAGCATAATGATCAGTGTGGCATTTACTATTAGTGATGGATATTTATAAATTGATCTTGTGAGATGTGTGATGACACTTGATGGCTAACATAAGTGTATAAGATGCATGAGGACCATTTCAATAGTTGGTCTTTGAAGTTTCACCTTATCCAGAAACCTTTAAACCTTGTGATTTATAGACATGGATATTATATATATGAGAAATGGTTTGATCAGATGATGCTGTATATGAGCAAAATTTATAGGACCCTGCTGGATGTGTGTGATCATAAAGATCTTGATAGGATTAAATACTTTTTTTAAAATAAAAGTAACCCTATGTAATCATCATAGTCCCTTCATTTTAACAGTTATCTATATTTGTATACATATGATATGATAAGAATTAAGAGAGAGATCTTACATTGAGTAATATTGTAATGTGCATGATGCCTTGGGGGCTCGGTGCTCCAATGAGCTTGAGTGAGGTTGAGCTTGCTCGTATACATTTGACACGTGAGAAGTCTCTGTCATTGGCACATACAAATTAACAATCTAATTTCACACACATGCACACATAGGGACTGATGATTACACAAACGTAATGCTTAGTTACGTAATTACCTTTTAGTAGGGTTGACCTAGATGCATAACAATTACGGTTAGGTGTAGGTTCGTGTTAGGCAATGAATTGGTCTATTAATTATCTCAAGTGCTGATTTTTATTGGAGTTAAAATTCATCAAATTACTTTATTTTAATCGGTAAACTCGTCAAATTAGTAGTAGTTTTATTAAAATTCACCCAACAGTGTACCTAGGTTGGATGAGTATCAACTTGGGCGTGTGCAAGGGTTAGTGGAATGAACACTATGAGCATCCATGTTAGAAATGACATATATAGAGGGTCCAAAGGATGACCACGTACCCATTACCTCCTCTTATTAGGTTTATTTTTTATTTTATTTTTTCTCTTCTCCTTATGTAGGTTTGGAGTGGATGTAGATTTATAGATTTTGACTCGACTCGAGTTCGGGGTGGGTTCGAGTCGTGGCTACCTCACCCCATCTATCTCACGACTGTCTTATATATTTTATAGTGAGGTTTAATGATCTCAACTCATTTAAAGGGCAGTTTCTTTAGAAATTCTAAAATTTCTGTCAAAAAATTCCTTTTTGGGATTTTTATCAATAAATTATGTTTGGACTCTCAAATAATGGAGTAGTTTAAAAATTTTAGAAATCATCAGTACTGTGCTTCAAACAGGATGTTAGTTTTTGTGACAAAAGTTCCCTTAGTGAGGACATCACAAGTGAATTCGCAATATTGTGAGCTGTGGAGTTACAGAAATTTCACCTCTCTCCATTTTTTGGGTACCTACAAAATATGTATTGCAAAAATGGTCGTTATGAAACGGTAATGGCCTATGCCATTACGATATTTTAAATATAATAGTCATGACTCCTGTTATAAAAAAAAAAAGGTGAAAATATCGGTCCCTATCACCAAAACTTTCAATATAACGGTCATAACATGACAACAGCCTATATAATAGTCATAATGGTGAAATTATCGACTGACAATGGTATTTTTATTTATTTTTATTTTTTCCTTATTTCTTTCACTTCCTCCTTCCCCAAACCGTCTATGGAGTTTTCTGAGACTATGCTAAAGCTTCCCAAGCCTCTCTTTCACCATAACTCAAGTAATTCGAAAAATCTAGGTGGATCCTCGCATAAAAGCTTCTTACATCCTTAACCACATTACCCCTGAGGGCCCTACGAGAATGCGACACATGAGTTTGATTCTTATTATCACCTTCCAATAAAAGTCACTTGAAAATTGAGACTCACTACATTATTTACTTGATGATTGAGTAAATGATTATTGCATTACTAGCATTAATTTCTTGACTTTAAGTTTTTAATACCAGTGGTTAGTTCAAAATTATGATTGCATTTTATAAGATTTGTGGTATTTCAACTTTTTTTTTTCAAGTAAATTCATGTAAATTATAACAGACTTTAAAAGTTTCAGATAAGACAGCGAATTAGGATGTTTTGACTTAAGGGGACTGATATTTTACTTTAAAGTGTTTATTAATGAAAAAAATATTTTTTCTAGTATTGTATAATATTACGAGTATTTTGGAAATTTGTTAAGTTTTTTGGGTTCAAAAACAATTTGCACCACAATGGACCACAATAACCACAAACCGCGATGCAATGCCACGTCACAGACTCACAGTGGCGAAGGGAGGGGATCGAGGTCGAGGAGGGGCAAGATTTCTTTGTTTTGCTGGAAAATATGAGCAGTTTGGAGGACTTTTGGTTTTTTACGATCTTGCCCTTCCTTATTATTTTGTTCCTTTACAAAATGAGAGAATTAAAAAAAAAAAAAAAAAATCCTTGAGGCAACTTTTGTCCTTTGCTTGCTTCTAAAATAGCAAAGAAATCGTCTTCAAGTTTTAAAGAGAGTTTTTCTCTTAAAAGGAGGGGCTTCTCTCTCACAAACACTTTGAGAGTATATATGGCACGAAAGTGGTAATCCTTAATGACTTTTAGGACCACCTTAACTGTCTTTTGAGGAAGGAGGAGACGAAACAACCGAGGGAAAGAAGAAAGTGACTGAGGAAGAAGGGAAAAATGGGGAAGTGAGGTTTCAGGGGAGTTTTATGGGTTGAATGTGCGACGACGTCGTCGCACGTTTCAATCATTAATAAAAATAACAGAAGTGGTCCCAGGGGACCACTTCCGTGCCATATATACTATTGGTACCTCTTCTGGTTAGTGGCCATGTAGGGTCCTTTTTTAGGTAAAATTCTCTTATTTAAAATTAGTTGGAGTTTCCCTTATTAGCTATTCTTTGGATTGAAACAGGAGTTGTTGTACTGACATTTAAAAATATGATATGCTCAATCTTATGGCAGGACCAACTTCTATATAATGAATTTTGGGGAAAGTCCACTTAAGAAGGGAACATTTATTCTATGCACATGAATAGTTGGCTATTTACATTTTGATATCATTTGCTAATGACTATCAATGGTGTACTCACAACCATCTATGTCCGCCACAGGTATCGCAGCCCATCAAATTATCACAAGTAACTAATTAATGGATTTTAAACTATCCATGTCTACCATAGTTATTGTGGCCTGTTAAATGGTCACAAGTAACCAACTAATAGATTTTTATTAATTAATTATGGATAGATTGGTTTACGCTTGATCAATCTGACATGGCTCTACTTTGATTAGAGTAAGATACAACTCTCACTCCTAACAAGGAATAAAGGATTATTTTGAGCAATTTGTATTCATTATGGTAGTCCTATTATTTATATATTTTAATTGTCCTCAAAGTTTTGAACAATTATATTTTTAAAATTTTAGGGTATTGTCAAATCTATGATTTTTTAAATATAAGTATAAAACCTTGCAAAAGAAATTAATAAATTTATTTTTAAATGATAAGTTAGAAACAACAAATCTAAAAAATATTATCAATTGCCTCTATAAGGAAAAAAAAAAACCTTATTCTATTTGTTGTTAGTCAACTATTGCTTGCCCCTTCTGGAAAAAAATCCCGACGTGCCAAAACCCATCTTCCTTTTTCCACTTCACCAGCTCCAAACCCCACACCACAAAGTCCCCAATTCCCACACACACCTCTCACATAAACTCATATCAGTCTTTGATATCAATATGTAGTGACCTTGGGGCTGGTGGGCTCTGGATTTGATATTCAACAATTACTTCCTTTCGAGGAAGGGAAATTGTAGTTTGTCAAAGAAATTAAGGTGATAAAGCTCATACCATTACCATTTCCAAAAGTGGACCCATGTTGTAATTTCTAATTAAGTTTGGCCACAAGTTGTAATTGCTACAATTTTTAAAAGGTAAGTCCATAGTATAATTTCTAAAAAGTGGGCCCCATGTACATTTTGTACCATTTTTTCTATGGGTGGATCTGTATAATTTCTAAAAGTGACTTTGCATAATTTCTAAAGGTGGAACTGCATAATTTCTAAAATTGAGCCTCTAGGGCTCTAAACCCAGCGTTATAATTTCTAAATCTGAGCCCCATGTTCTGATTTCTAAATGTAGGCCCCCACATTGTAAATTCTAAATGCGGGCACTGTACTTTAATTCCTAATAGGTGTACCCCACCTACCAAAATTTCAAAAGGGATCCCACATTGTATTTTCTAAATATGGGCCCCAAATACTATAATTTTTAAACTATGGGCATCAAGTTATAATTTTTAAAAGCGGACCCCACATTATAATTCTTAAAGGTGGCACTCCATGTTATAATCTCTAAATGTGGGACCAATGTACCACCGATGTACCGCTCTTTCCCAATGTGAGCCCCATATTATAGTTCTTAAAGCTGGTTCCTACAGTGTAAAGATAGGCGCCCTACAGTGCCACAATGCATACAATTGTATTGCTCCAATCAGAAAATTGAATGGCTATGAATTAGGAGATTTATAAACTTAGGAAACATGAGATTCTCACACTGGAATTTCAGAATGAATGAAATAAGAAATTCAGGATAAACAGAATTCAATAACATTACAAGACTCTAGCATTTGAAATTTCCAAACATCCGTCATGCATGGATTCCAAAAGTTCTTGTAAAGAAACTGGTAAGATTTGCAGGTTTAAAATAATTTAAACTATGAAAAAAATGATTTTAGCCGCGAAAAAAGGGCCATTCCGCCGCTAAAAATGTTTCATATATTCGGTTTTTTTCGGAGGGGATTTTTTTCCGCCACTAAACTGGGCGGAATCCCTAAGATGGTAGGAGGGGGAGAAAACGGCAGTTTTAAGGGCGGAAATTAAATGTGACTTTTGACAGTGGGAAAAAACTGCCACTAAAGATAATTTTTTCCGCTGCTAAAAATTACATTTTTTGTAGTTTATATTATTTCAAATTTATTATCAAATCCAACTAGATACATACCTTTCATAATGGAGAATTTGGTTTCGTAAACCATAAATCCATTGGCTATTGAGTTGGGTCTGGGATGGGACTGATGTAAGTGGGGGCAGATCCAAATTTAGCCCAACCCAACATGATGCATTCTTAATTTAATTATGGTGAGACCGTACGAGAGATAAAAAAAAAAAAAAAACATAATGCATATTGACAATTTGTTCAATATACTGACTTGTTTCAAGCTGTCAATCCGAAGGTCAGTAGGGGAGGAATCAACACCTCCTTCGATGAGATTGTCTAGATTTGCAGAGGCACTGCCAAGATGATCCACAACTGTAACCATGGCCTTGCATATGTACTTCTTTGTATTCTCCACCACTCTATTAAAAGAAGGAAAAAAGAAAGGCAGCTAATTTAATCTATAACGACAAGGATGATATTGTTACTTTCATTTATCTCTATCAAAGGGGGTCTATGTAGCCTCGTATGAGTTGGTTTTGGTCATTGAACATGCTATTTGAGCTCAATCCAAGTGAGCTGAGCCAAGCTTGGGTTGAATTCACATAATATTTTTTATGTAATTTTGGTACCCTTGATTCTAATTAAGCGGAAGCCTGTGCCCTTTTGGAAGGTCTCCATTTCTTTTTCTTTTTTAGAAATTTCCATGGTGACATTATTGTGGAGAGTGATTCCACCAATCGAATAAGTTGGAAGTTTCAATTCTTTAATGAAATTTGGGCCTTATCTGCCTTAATCAATGTTGTCTTCCACCATGAGCCTAGGTCAACCTATTCTTTGACCAATGCTTTACCCAAACAGGGTTGAGAGGTCTGTCTCCTTGGGAGGCCTTTTTTTTTATAATTGCATGAGCTTTTATTGGGGTATAATTCTCTTATACCTCTTTGCTCTTTTCTTTCTCTCTCTCTACTTTTTCTCCTTCTTTGTTCTTCTTTCTTTCTCCTTGTAATCTCTTGGTGTAGTCTTTTTCTTTTCTAATGATAGTCGCTGTTAGCCTGTTACCGTTAATTTAAAAAAAAAAAAAGTTTTGGTACCCGAGGCTCAAACTTGACTTGACTTTCAACATAAAAATCTCAGTTCAAGCCGAATTTGATTTTCATGGGACCGGGTTTGGCCCGACCCAAGTAGAGAGAGAGAGAGAAGAAATGTTGTCGTCTTCTCTTTGTACTGTTATCTACTCTTTATCATGAAAGAAAGGAGTCCACCAATTGCGTCTTTTTCCTTTATCTTCTACCAAAGGAGCTTACAATGCCTTTAGAAAGAAGAGTGGGGACGTGGGGACGTTTCAACTTTGAATGGGCAATTCAGGTAAAACCAGAAGAAAATCAAGAAAACCATATTCCCCAGATATCCTCTCCATGCAACTCAATATCTTCTTGAAGATCGATTTCTCAGTTCCAATGCAATTCAAACCTATGTGCAACACATAGAACCAAAATGGATTCGGTGTTTGGAAGAGAGAAAATGGACTTACTTTTTCTTCTGTTTGGCAGCAAGAAATGTCATTTCGCAGTAATCTGCCGCATAATGGAGTTGTGAACGCAAAGCTTTGAGTTCCTGAAATCACCCAACAAACCCAAATGAGATTATTAAAAAAGAAACTCAAGATATATATATATATATATATATATATATATAGAGAGAGAGAGAGAGAGAGAGAGAGAGGAATGAGTAAGTACTTGAAGTGATTTGTCGAATCGAGCAATGTAGTTGGATTCGGTTGTTGGATCCTGAAGAGAAGATGATTTACAGTCCTGCATTGTGGAATTCATCTGCTGATTCTGCTCTCTCTCTCTCTCTCTCTCTCTCTCGTTTCAACAGATGTAGTACTTCGTCTGCTCTCTCTCTCTCTCTCTCTCTCTCTCTCTCTCGTTTCAACAGATGTAGTACTTCGTCTGTGTTTATGGCTACACTCCAGGTTCCAAACAACAATAAGCCTATTTTGACAAACTGAATAGACCGACTATGGGACCGATCCGACGTGGCCCAACACGTGACGCTGACGTGGTTTGGAATAGGGCATTCAACTTTTGGGTAGAGAGGGAGAAATGAAAGGAAAAGGGGAAACACAGGAAAACCCCCAAATAGTTTCTTCTCCCGGTTCTAGATCGTTTCTCCACCGATACTCGTCGCCGACGACGGAAGAGGAGCAGCGGTCTCTCTCTCTCTTCTCTTGGTGACGGAAGAGGAAAAGTGAAAAAACCCCCAAATCATTTCTTCTCCCGGTTCCAGATCGTTTCTCCACCGATACTCGACGCCGGCGACGGAAGAGGAGCAGCGTTCTCTCTCTCTCTCTCTCTCTCTCTCTCTCTCTCTCTCTCGGTGACGGAAGAGGAGCAACGGTATCTCTTTATTTTCTCACTCTATCTCTTTATTGCGGTGAGGGAAGAGGAGCAGCGCATCTTTGATCTGGTCCTCTATCTTCTCACTATGTATCTTTATTTTTTCTAATCCATGTTGTTGTGTTGCGTTTTATATGAGGCTTTTAGTTTTCCTTCATTTCAGCTGTTTGTTTGTACTCCTTTTTAGTGTTGTTTACCATGGATATTTCTTTTTTCATGTATGGTTTCTGTTTGGTGTTTGGTTGTTTGTGAGATTTGGGGGGTTTTTGGCATCTGCATGCAGTTATTAAATTCTATTTGAGATGGGTTTTTTTTTTTTCTCTCCAGAGATGCAGTTCTTAAATACTATTTGGTTATTTACTGTTTTGGGAAGCTGAGAAAAGTCCTAGATTTTTTTGGGGGATGCCCAACTGATTAGGAAATAAACTTTGGGATCTGAAATTGGTAATTTGTCTGCACTTAACTGAGCTCATGCCAAAAAATGTACCATGTTTGTTGTTTCATTGTTCATGGGGTGTCTGCTTTGGTAGATAAGTATGGAATTAAGTAAAGTTCATTAACAATCTTCTCATTTATGATGTGGTCAACATCCCTGCTGTCTGTGGAATTGGGTGTTTCTGATGTTGTTGGCCTTGCAATCAATCCATTTTCCTGCTGACACTCTTATCCCGACTTGAGGTGTAACATATGATCAGTGATATAGGTCAATAGAATCCTCCAGCCCCCACCCCCAAGTTACATGTTATTCTATTTCTTTTCCACATTATCACGTTTGCTTCTGTTGTTGGAATTGAAATAAAATGATGTTTTCTCAGATTTGCTTGACAAGTTTATTGGCTCGCTCTCACACATACTCACTGTGTGCGTACACATGCGTTGGTAGTTGGGTATGAATGATATGTAGGCTCAAGTTATATTGCTAATGAAAAAGAATAAAAAAGTAAATGCTATACCTTTTATTGACCAAATGATACTTCATTTTTCTCAACACCATGCATTTCTTTTGTCGAGTTATTCTAAACACCTAAATGCTTTATTTGTTTTTTTAGAAGCATGGAAGAAGATGAATTATCACGTGAATTTGATGGAGACGACAATGACATTGAAATGGGGACGGTTGGGCAGGAATTAAACAGCGTTAAGATGGAGAAGCCCTTGGAGGAAGGCAAAAACTTAGAAGAGGTAGTAATGGAACCTCAGAGGGGGAATGATATTTGGTTCAATTGAAAAAGTACATGAATATTATGCAAGATATGTCAGGCAAATCGGGTTTGTTGTCGCCCTTAGAACCTAAAAAAAATGATCGGATGGAAAGATGAGGTTTATTACAATTGCTTGCACTAAGGGTAAAAAGCCAAACCCAAGTGCAAGCAATCCAGTTAAACCCCGTCCACAATTAAGAACAAATTGCATAGCAGCATTGAATTTTTCTTTGCAATTCAACGGGAAGTGGCTTCTGAACTCATTTGTGCTTAAGCATAACCATGATATGAGTCCGAACAAAGCTCGATATCACAAAAGTAATCTGAAAATCCCACCACATGTGAAGAGGCTACTTGAGTTGAGTGACAAAGCGGGTATTAGAATGAACAAGACTGTTAGCTCATGTGTGGTAGAGGCAGGGGGCATGGAAATCTAACATGGTTAGCGAAGGATGCATGAAATTACATGGATAAACTTAGACGCTTAGAACTCAAGGAAGGGGATGCCGAGGCAATGATAAGCTATTTCAAAAAAACGCAGCAAGACAACAGATCCTTTTTTTATGTCATGGATCTTGATATAGAGCCTCGAGTAAGGAACATCTTTTGGGCTAATGCGAGAAGTAGAGCAGCATTTACTGAATTTAGTGATGTGGTCACGTTTGACACCACTTACTTGGTTAACAAATATGACATGCCTTTTGCTCCTATTGTGGGTGTGAATCACCATGGACAGTCAGTACTCTTAGGTTGTGATTGATATCACGAGAGGACACATATACATTTGTATGGTTGTTTCAGTCGTGGCTTGATTGCATGTCCGGGTGTCCTCCTAATGCCATTATCACCGACCAAGATAAGGCTATGCAAAATGAGATATGAATAGTATTTCCTAAAGCACGACATCGATGGTGTTTGTGGTGTATATTGAAAAAAGTGCTTGAAAAATTGAGAGGGTACAATGACTATGATTCAATTAAATTTCATCTTCTTAATATTGTCTACGATTGGATGAAAAAAGAGGAGTTTGAAGAGAATTGGGCCAAGTTTGTTAGGGCATATGATCTAGAGGACAATGATTGGCTAGCGGGATTTTATGATGAGAGGTACCGATGGGTGCCAGCTTTTGTGAAGGACATTTTTTGATGGACCGTCGATCTCACATATTCATCACACCAGCCAATGAAGTTGTTGCAAACCTGTTATTTCCACTCGCAAATAATAGCAAATATATGCCGTTAGTTGGTACATATTTATCTATATGCAAAAATAAATAAGAATTGAAAATAAGGAAATGGCCAAAGTTTATTGCATTCTTACCGATGGTCGTGGACATGAATAATAATGTCTACCATAATTATTTGATGATTGTGAAACCTTGACTACGCAGTTGCCAACACCACATCGACATAAACGTTGAGGCCAATTCGAATTTCTAGAAGAGGCATACGAAGCCATTTACTTCAAGATCTTCACAAACAAAAGAAAGGTTTGGCAGATTAAGACTTTAGAACACATATAATCAAAAATATATTGACTTAACAGTCACAAGGATAACATTGTTCCATCAAATACAAAACCGTACACTTTGCATGTTACACTTTGCCTGGTCAAGGCTCTTTTTTCCTTCTTCTTGTTGAAAATGAGGTCAAGCCTCATACAATGCCTCTTACATAAAACAGAATATAAACTGGCTAATAGCATGTTAGCAACCAATATCATGAGTGGAATTCCATCATCAGCCCTAGGAATAGAAGAGCAAGTAGTTTGGCCATTTCATGCCAGAAATGACAGATGACCACAATGCTTTTGGCTGTTGAATAACAAAAGAAGCAAAATAGGTACTAAAAGACAGATGGATAAAGGTTATCATTGCTTTGTTCTTAAATCTTATGGAAAGAGCAGAGCTTGGATAGCCAACAACATGACCTGGAGTAAAATATACAATCTGCCAAGAGGCTGACAGAAAAAACCCACTCATAGTCAAAATAAAACCACAATGGAGAATGACTAATTTAAAGTCTAGACAAATTAGTTTTCCCTTATTCTATTATGATAAATATACTTTTTTATGATAGCAAGTAAAAATTTCTTTGTTTACAATCGTAAAAAGGGGGCCACATCTACATGTCACTTGGAATGCTGATTACATGTCACACAAAACTAATTAAACAGAATGGTTATGTAGCAGCTAATAGGCTAAGTAAATCCATACTTATCTACCAAAGCAGACACCCCATGAACAATGAAATAAACATACATGGTACATATTTTGGCATGAGCTTAGTTAAGTGCAGACAAATTACCAATTTCAGATCCCAAAATTTATTTCCTAATCAATTGGGCATCCCCCAAAAAAATCTAGGACTTTTCTCAGCTTCCCAAAACAGTAAGAACCAAATAGCATTTAAGAACTGCATCTCTAGAGAGAAAAAAAAAAAAAAACCCATCTCAAATAGCATTTAAGAATTGCATGCAGATGCCAAAAACCCCCCAAATCTCACAAACAACCAAACACCAAACAGAAACCATACCTGAAAAAAGAAATATCCATGGTAAACAACACTAAAAAGGAGCACAAACAAACAGCTGAGATGAAGGAAAACCAAAAGCCTCATATAAAACGCAACACAACAACATGGATTAGAGAAAATAAAGAGACAAAGTGAGAAGATAAAGGACCAGATCAAAGATGCGCTACTCCTTTTTCGTCACCGCAATAAAGAGATAGAGTGAGAAAATAAAGAGACACCGCTACTCCTCTTCCATCACAGAGAGAGAGAGAGACAACGCTGCTCTTCTTCCATTGCTAGTGACAAGTATCAGTGGAGAAACGATCTAGAACCGGAAAAAGAAACGATTTGGGGGTTTTCCCACGTTTCCACTTTTCCTTTTCCGACACCGAGAGAGAGAGAGAGAGAGAGAGAGAGAGAGAGAGACCGCTTCTCTTTTTCCGTCGCTGGAGACGAGTATCGTGGAGAAACGATCTGGAACCCGGAGAAGAAACGATTTGGGGCTTTTCCTGCGTTTCCCCCTTTTCTTTTCATTTCTCCCGCTTTGCCCAAAAGTTGAATGTCCTGTTCCAAACCACGTCAGCGCCACGTGTTGGGCCATGTCGAATCGTTCCCATAGTCGGTCCATTCAGTTTGTCCAAATAGACTTATTAAACAAACAAAGCATAGCTTTTTCTACATCTACAGGTGTGAATGGGCTGGGCTTAGCACAACATTTCTAAACTATCCTATGGCCTTAGACAGCTTGCTTGGAAGGTCTAAATGGGTCCATTGAATAGACCTGAATAGCCACAAGTGGGTCGACAAATAGCCGGACGAAACAAATTGGAAGAATCAGTGTGATTCCAACATTTGGATCCATTTTTATTCTAAATGTGAGTTTGGGTCCTTTGAATAAACTTGAATAACATTTGGGTCCATGAATTTGCACATACCCAATGATATGATCGTATTTTACAGATGTATAAATGCATAAAACGTACACTATATAATTACATGAGTATATGGTTTCAATTCTGGTCTGGGCCTTTAATTTTTGTTTTCTTTAAGTGGGTGCAATAATGCAGGCCGGAACTTTTGAGTATGTAGAAATTCCACCAAAAAAGTGAAAGAGCTCTTAATATTCCAAGAATCCCATAGATCATTTGATAGCTAGAGCTTTGGATTTCTGGTGAAGAACATCACAAATGTTACCAGACAAGCCATCACATCATGTCATGCATTCCCCTAACACACCAAATTCTTCTTATAAAAAAAGTCTGAAACAACCTAATTCCTTTTCTTTTCTTTTTTTTTTTTTTTTTTGTTTGAGGGGGGAGGGGGATTTTAAGAATCTCAATTACTGAACCCCGAGGGGTAGCTCAGTTGGCCTAGGACCACGGTTTGCACCTGGAGGCGGTGGATTCGAAATTGCGTGGGGGGTGGGGGGATTTTAAGAATCCCAATTGCTGAACCCCGAGGGGTAGCTCAGATGGCCTAGGACCAAGGTTTGCACCCGAAGGTTGTGGGTTCGAAATTGCACTACCAAATGGGGCCAGAGGGGATTACCCGACGCTCAACCCCCTTTTAGACTTCTAACATTTGGAATTATGCAAGTTTGGGAATTCATAAGGCTAAAAGTGTCTTATTCAAGTAGTTTGGAATTCTAAATTATTGCATCAAACAGAGGGTTTGGAATGCCCAGGGGACAAGATCTCACATCATGTCATAAATCCCCAACAAGTTCGATTCCTTGTCAGAAATGCCTGTAACCAAACAAACCTTCCTAGAATCCCAACCTCTTTGCATTTTGTTGGAACTTCTAGATGCTCAAATATAGAGGATGATTCAAGAATTCCTCCAGATAGGAATTATTTGAATTCCAGCAAACAATTTTTTTTTACTATAATTTATAGTGTTGGCAATTCATAGACATGATGCGATGACTTGTCCTCTTGGCATTTTAAAAATGTTATGTTTCTTTGCTATAATTCCAAATTCAAACACCCCCCCCCCCCCCCCCCCCCCCCCCCCTCTCCCAACACACACAAATAAAATAAAATAAAATAAAAAAGCAACTTTTGATATGGTCCTTTGTGATGAATCCAAATCTTTATGTGTCTCGTTACATAAATCGACAGTCACCCTAATTTGACATTCATATCAAGCTCCTCAACAATTGACGTGAATGGAGATGGTCCCCACACCAAGGGTTTTAACTGATTTTTGTGGCTAGGTCTTTATGGAATTCTTACACAATATCCATACCCAATGCCCTAAAACAAGTAATCTCAAATCCATTTAAATGGAGTGAAATATTGCCAATTGACCGAGGCATTTGATTTGATGTGAATGTCTTGTTCCAAGCAAAGATGGCCCCACATTGTTTACTTGGAATTGTATTAGGGCCAATGCTTATAGATGGTAGGAGACAATTTTCTCCTACAGGCGAATTGCATCTGCAATCCAACTATATAGGGCCCACTAGGGCCATCTTTGATTAGTACAATTGCTTTTCTATCCTCTCAATTTTATATTCACCAAACCTTTACTCGCATTGGGTTGAATCTCCACATGACATATACACAATGTGCAACCTGCTTGTTCATCATGAGAATTTTCCTATCGGCTAAGGGTTGTCAAATGATCAAGAAAATTTTGGCCCCACATTGTTAAATCAAGTGGTTAAGATCAACTAAATAGCATCACTAAAAACAAAAACGCTAATCAAACACAAGCTTGTGAAGCTTGTCTTTACGACTTTATTCATGTTTCTTGGTTCAAGTCTCTACGACTCTTCCTCTATGATTTGTATTTCACATGCCTCTTGTTGCTGAGTATTATAGTTATGATGATTCCATGTCATTGTAAGAGTACAAGAATTATTTGACCATAGGAGAAACCAATAATCATATGTTATAAAGTAGGCGATTATTCAAATGCCATGGAAGATAATGACCTCACAATCTAAAGTACTCAAGGCATATTGGCATATATTTGAATAAAGATGAAATGCTTCCTTTGTTCCTTTCCTCTCCCCTATTCATGCAAGAAAGATATTTCATGACTAGAGGTGTAAAAGAAAATTGAAAATCGTCTAACTGATCGAACCAAACCGAGCTGAACCAATGTTTAATAACCATGTTTCACGATTTTAGTTAGGATTACGGTTATTAAAATTGGAAAACCGTGTTTCACAGTTCGATTTCGATTTTCAGTCTCGACTTACGATTATTGACTGAACTGAACTATAAAATACAATTCAGTTAACCATTTTCCCAAAACATACGGTTTATCAAACCATTACACCACAATTTAAAAGGAAAAAGGAAAAAAAAAAAAAAAAGAAGAAAGGGGGTATTGTGTAATTTTATGACTTAAATAATGTCTTTTAAATTTTGAGCCCTAATAGTTGGAACAAAAAAACGAAAGAGAAAAAAGTGAAAGATCAAGGATGTGTTTGCTGGAAAAATGCACTTTATTATTTCATTTGTCTATGTAAACATTTTAATACTACTTTAATATTTTTGCAGTTATGTAATTTGTTTTCTAGGATATTTGGTTTTTACTTTTGAATATGTATTTTGCAATTCTAATATATATATATATATATATATATATTGTGTGTGTGTATTTTAAGTGACAATCAATCGTTACCGAACCGTCTAATACGGTTAACCACGGTTTGATTTTTTAACAGTTTTTTAAGGTACGGTACTGTTATAGTTTTTAAAAATTGAAAACAGTAAAATATGGTTCAATTAATAGTTTTCCCAAAACACATGGTCAATGGAACCATTACACCCCTATCCATGACTTGAAGCTTGCAGAAATACTAAGAATATAAGCCTGCTGAGAACGGCTCCTTAGTTCTTACCCTTTTGGTAAGGAGGGGCAGTTCTCATTGGTAAGGTTGTATATGTGACTTGTATTACCTCACACGTGTGAGTTGTGTCTTCTCATATGTGTGAGTTTCCATCACCTCGTATTTGTGAGTTGTATCTTCTTGCATGTGTGAGTTCCCATCACCTCAAATTTGCGATTCTCACAGGGTCCCAGCCCCTTAGCTGGGTTAAAAAGAAAAGGGATCTAAGCCTATTATTTATCAAAAGAGAATATAAGTTTGCTTTGAGAGTAAGAGAGACTCACCTTGAATCATTCCAATCACCCGGAAAAGGTGTATTGGAAGTTCTAAGCATAGATTAACATTAATGTTGTCAATAAGCCCAAGTTTGGCTCACGTTTAGTTTAGATCCAACTCTATTTAAGCTGGATTGGACATGCGATTGGATTCAACCTAACAGACACAAATTCGTATTTAGGGTCCACAACCCTAAATGACCTGGTTTTAGGCCTGGGATTGTAACCATGTTGAATTCTTATTAGGCTCTTATGCTTATTTGTATATTATACATCCATGAGAGCTATCAGGTGTGCCTAGTGCGCATGTTGTGCTCTAGCAGTGGGGCCCAACTGAGGGCCCATCAGAGTTGACAAAATCCACCCCCACCCCCGGCGCACTATAGTGCACGCGTCCCCTCGTGTTTGCACCCATGTGGACGGCGGACTTTACACTATTGGATCAATTGCACATCCATGTGATTGGTTGTACACCGTTAAAGTTATAGGACACATATGAAGATGATAGAATGATCAGATGGGGGCCACACTTGGTAGTTAGATAGATCCCACAAAGATCTTGAAATCCCTCGGTCCCAGCCCCAGGTGGGTCCACAGCTAGGTGCTCACGCACACATAGTGCAATTGTTGCGGACATAATAGCTACTATATACATACATACATAGATATTGTAGATCTTCCACTAGGATACATAATGATCATCAAAGTCCATTAGATGGAAACATCTATATGAGACCTTATGTGCAAAATTTAGACTCTATAGGATCATCCTTGCCCTTTGATCCATGGCCCTAAAATCTAATGATTTTAGAGGTATCATTTTCTTACAATTTCAATCCAATGGTAAGGAAACATTGGATGAGTGTCGGGCTTGGACTTGTGAGTATTCATTTGGAGTGAGGTGGGAGTTTGTGTGTGTGAAAAGACTAGATTAACTCAAGTGAGCCCCATGTACAAAAAAAGGGTGGAAAAGGCATGTTGTTAAAGTGGGGCGTGCGTTTTGGAGAATTATCCTATATATATTATATGCAGCGTGAGCGCCCAAGCATTTTTTAGGAGAAAAATGCCCCTCTTAGTTTGGCCACTGATATGCATGATGGTCATGGAAGTGTCTCACTATGTTGGGTAATCGATTTCCAACAATTTCAACTAATTTTGAGAATGATTAAGTGTCTCCCTATGTTGTGAAAGACCATTGTTGTTTAAAATAAAAACAACTTATCTCACTTATAGGTAATACTAATAATTAAATATAATTTCTGCACTTACGATGTTGATCGATGATTTCATTAATATCACCTTTTTTAAATTCTTCATTATTGATTATTGAGCTTTCACGAATCAAAATTTTTTATTAATTGAGCTTTCTTTTTGAAAAATGACAATTTCAAAAACAATAGAACTCGAAAGAAACTCAGGTTTTCTGTTTTTATTTCAATCAAAGGGCCTCATCTACGACGTCACACATCCACCAAGCTTAGTGATTCCGCATCCATCCCAATTTTACACTAGTCCTACCTTTTTCCCTTGTTGGATTAAATAGAAAAAAAAAAAAGTTGCACTAATCAAGCTCAACATGTTACCAACAAATCTGACCATATGATGATTTCTGCTTCATTTACAAAGTAGACATGTATATTTCTATTTAATATGATTGGCCGACTGGCCTTCACTGCCCGTTTGGTAATTTTACATGTAAAATAAAGTGTAGTAAAGCAACAGATCAAGAGAGATTAAAATATAATGAGGTTATGATGGTATTTTATTTTTAGTTATTTGGTATGGAATTTTTTTTTTTTTTTACTTTTTGTATAGAAAAGTGGAGCTTTTTGTCTTTTAGCAAATAAAGGAGGTTGCTTTTTTGTTTTTTTTTTAAGATGAAGGGAATCTTGAATTAAAGTGCTATTGATGTCATTTTAAAAATCAATGAGTTTGAATTTGACCTCAATCGTCCTCAGTACAATGGTGGAAGGCAGAAGATGAGATATCTCTCGAGCAATGTCACATTCAATAAGCTGTCCAAAATTGCTTTGGAAGCATCGAGTTGGGCAACAACTTCTGATGAGATAACTCTAAAGTATCTTCTACACAATAGCAATTTTTTCCGTTTATAGATATCGACGATGACAATGATATCAATGGTTTGTTAAAATCGTCAAGAAGCGAAGCAAAATTGATATTATTATTTGTTTCAAGAAGGCTATGTGATGAAGACAGTTTCTAACACACCCGTGGTAATAGGTATGTTATGAAGTTAAAACTATATTTCAACATTTTCGACCTGGATCGAAGGTAAAGTTTTTTCATAACTCTATATTATAGGTCTTTACATGATGAAAGAAATGAAATCATTCGAGATGCTCCGAGCATTGGAAAGGCTGATAATAAATTAAAGGCCGTGCTACCACCGTCATCTCCACCTTTTAAAGAATTTCCCACGATCGATATACAGGAGGATCACGATATAAGATTCCCAACAACATTGTCTTATTTTGCAGACGATGATGAGTTCATGTTCGAAGAAATCAATGTAGAAATGCTTCATGTGAATGGAAGCTAAAGTTTGCACGATTTCATAGGTGCTCCTGCAACTAATGTGGTTGGAAATGGAAGTTCAGCAGCTACCAAACTAATTAACTCAGGTGTCGAAAGAGATACTACAAGCAGAAATAAAGAAAACAACTTTTCAAAAGCTTCCCTCGTGGACACGATAGTCCCTGACAATGTCATGCTCGAAGAAGGGACCAGTTCAAGTGGGGACAAGTGGCTAGGTATGGAGTATCCTGATTGTGAGGCTTTTAGAAAAGATATAACAAAGTACATAATATACAACAACTTCACATTGAAACACAAGAGGACTAACATGAAGATGGTCACAGCGAGTTGTAAAGGAGTCGATTGTCCTTGGCATATACATCCTCCATGGTAGATTCTGGTCCACACGTTAGAGTTTGAAAGTATAATCCCAAACATTGATGCTCTAAACCACTTATAGGAACTACACATCAGCAAGCAACTGTGAAGCTAATAGCTGAGTTCATTGAAGAGAATGTGCAATGCAATAATGATCTTAGGCCCAAGGAGATCATCAATGAATGTTAGATTGAGTTTGGGGCTCGCATTACATATAGGAGAGCACATATGGCAAAGGAGCTTACACTATGCAAAGTACGTGAATCGTACGAGGAGTCTTTTATGATATTGCCGCTTTATTATAACAAACTTCATAGAACCAACCCCGGTTTGTAAATTGTGTTGGACATCAGGGAGGATGACCGATTTAGACCTTTCTTTTGGTCATTCGGTCCATGCTTGAGGTCACTCCAAACCTCGCTAAGGCCATTGATAGCGGTGGATGGATCACACCTTCGTGGCAATTATCCATGATTGCTGATGGTGGCTGTAACACATGATGCAAATCACCAACTATTTCCCATTTTATTTGCATTTGCTGAAGCGGAGTGGCGTAATAGTTAGGAGTGGTTTCTTGCACAATTGTCCTTGTCATTGGGTGAGCCAAAAAATCTGACAATTGTATCTAACTACCAGAAAGGTCTGATTCCTGCAGTACAAGCCATAATACCAAGCACAAAGCATTGTTTTTGTTGCCATCATATAGCTCAAAACATAAATGCGGCTTTCAACGACCACATCATTATAAGAAGTTTTGGAGTGCGGCGAGGGCATACAGACCTTGTGAGTACGATGCTTGCATGGACCACATAAAAAGTGTAAATGAGCGTATATATCCATGAGATCGGCCATAGTTCTGGGCAACGGCATTTGCTTATGGACATAGGTATGACATGCTTACTAGCAATGCTGTAAAGTGTACAAATAGTCTCATAAAAGACACATGAGTACTCCCGATTACGAAACAAGTGGAAGAGATATGTGCAAAACTCATAGAATTCTTTCAGAGACGTCCAACTCAAATACAAAACATCACTTCACTACTAACTCCGTACTCAGAGAAGTACTTAGCCACAGAAATGGAAGAATAGCGAAGGCTGATGGTACGGGTAGCAACATTGAATGAATATCAAGTGGTTTCCTCGACTCGATTTAACCCTGATTTGTGCTAATTAAACATGTTTTAGCCTAATTAATTGTGCTTAGTTGCTAATTATAAAAATTGGTGCTCATTAGTTTTTATAGACTGAGTTAGTTGAGCATCGAACCTTTTATAAGTAAGTGGGAAACCGAGTTGACTCAATTGAGTTGAGTCAAGGGCTTTTTCGTAAATATGAGTTTTCTCATTTTTCATGGTTTGCCTGACATTTTGGCATCATCACGTGTATTTTGACGAGTACATCAATTTTCATAATATACCCTACTTTATTTGACCAACCGTTGAGTATTTGGACCCTCATTTGACTTAAAATGAAAATAGACTATTTTGAGTGGACTTTCTTGCAAAATCTCATCATTTTCCGTTTATATATTTATAACTCTATCCCTTCCTTTTCATTTCCTTTCATTCTCTTCCTTTCTCTTCATTTCTCTCTACCTTCCTCCTTTTTCTCTACTTTCTTCTCCATCAAGCACTACAAGAGTGGGTGCTTATGCCTGGGAGCTAAGGATTGGATCCATTGTCATTCCTACCTTCATCTTCTTCATTTTATTTCCATCTTTGAGACCAAGAATCCATCTTCCCCATTCTCTACTCCTTCCAAAATAGAGTTACTTGTCAAGGTAAGAGCCATGACCTCTTTGTTTTGTATTTTGAGTTACATTAGAGTCAAGGAGTTCTTGAATAGTCATACATCCATATTCATTCCCATTTTCCATGATTTTGTGATTAGGGTCTAAGCGTTTGGGGTCTTTCTTGGGTTTGAGTTTGAGAAGTTGGAAAGCTCTTATTTGAGGCAAGTATAAGCATGATTGGGACTCATATAATTGTTAAATTCATTGACTCAATGAAAATCTTACTCAATACATTAATCTTTAACAAATGAATATATTTGGTGTGATTTATGAGTTTTGAATGATGGAAATTAATTGGAAGGATTGTAAGTGACGCGTAAGGGAGCAAGGAGGCTCCATTTATGCAGGTGTGTAGTAAATAGGGGTTGGAAATGAATGGGAGGAAGAAGTAGCAAATAATCCTGAAAATAGGAATTTTGGACAGCTCACTCGAGCGAACTGGAGCAGTCGCTCTAGCGAACCTCCTTCTGAAGCATTGGGTCGAGCGAATAAAAGATTGCTTGGACGTTCACCTTTTTGGATGGGTCCGCTTGAGCGATCTCACCCTAGAAACCACCGCTCAAGCGAACGAATGGGTTGCGAGCGAGTAGACCTCTAGATGGGGTACGCTCAAGCGAACTTGGGGTTCGCTCAAAGTTGGAACCAGGGCCTTTTCTGACCCAATTTTAGGTGAATTATCACCCTTAACATATTATAACCCACCTTAATCAACCCTAATAGATAATTAAGGTGCTTACCCTTATCCCATAGGAATCTAGGAACCTTTCAGACCTTATGACCCTAGAATGGAACCGTTAAACTTATTAATTAGACCAATGGATATTTATTAGTCTAACATCATGCCATGAAGGTTAGTTTGAAAATTTAACGTAATACTCATAAATAGTGACACCTAAATAAGGTAGTAATACGTTGACTTTCCCAACCTACCTTGTATTGGACGGTGAAAGACTAAAAACAGTAGCCTATTGTTGGTTAGTAAAATGTCTTGATTCCTTTAAATCTTGCATTTCATCTTGGAGTATAATTCCGTTATTGATATCAAATCCTAATTAGTGTATTAGATGCATTTAGTAGTCATTGAGGTTCCATTGTTTACATTCAATTTGTAACTTCAGTATTGTATATTTGATTCAGTATTCGTCGGTAATGTAGACTGAGTAAGTATTCGAGTACATGTGAATACTATTCGATTCGATTATGAATAAATGGTTATGAACTTACTCGCATCAGTTTATTATTTGATTCGATCGAGTCGGCACTACTTAACTTCGACCTTATGATACCCAACGGGGTTGAACTTGGTTTAGTTATTCAAGACTACTGTAGTAAATCATCTGGAGCACCAGAACTCTAGACCCGGGGAACCAACTAGCCTTTGGCCGGGCCGCTGGTGACATCCTAACTAGATTCACTCTCTTTGGAGAGGATGAGCTTAATATAGTAGCCAATTAGTAAGTTTCATTTTACTTGATTCATAAGCATAAATTATTCTATTTCGCACAATTTGCCTAGTTGATAATTATCATTGGCATCCATTAATTTACTTGTCCTAAATTCAATTTGATACATTATGTATTTCCTTATTATTGCCTATAGCTTGCTTAATCGTCATATTGATGATACTACTCTTGGTGTCACGGATGCAAGTGCAGCCTCCAGCCCTAAGAAGGTCAAGGAGGGAGAGAATGTTACCCCAGAGGAACCTTTAAGGCTAGAGGAGTGGCCGGAGACTGAGGCCGTATAGAGTCGTCTTCCTCGGAGAGTGCATCTATCTTTTGAAAGCTTTTAGTAGTGAGTGTCGCTAGCCCCTTTTTGCGTGGGCTACACTTAGATGGATAATTATTCTTTTGTTGTACTTTTGGTATCTTTTGTATAGGATTCTCCATACATCTCTTTTGTAAACCAATGTATATAATTGTATAATTCTTTTGTATTAAACTTGAAAAATTAAATGGATTGAATGGGAATTGATATCCTTACATGAATGATATACAGTTTCAGCTATGATTAATGGTTGTTAATATGTTCTAGTGAGTCTAAACTCAAACGTGGAAAAGTTGTTTTTCTCTCATTCGTTTGTTGTGTTTAGCTCAAGACAGGTACAGCACACGGGAGTACATGTGTCTCTTCTCAGGGATTACTCTAGGTCAAGGTAACTCGGGACCGGGATGTGACACGGGTCGACCAAGAAGAACAGGATCCGAGTTAAAGATCGACATCGCAAGCGAAGAGTGATAACTTGTTCGTGCTGTAGAGAGAGGGGTCACAACCATTAAAGCCAAAAATACACTAGTTAAACAATGACGTTAATGGATTTTGTATTTTGGATCTGCTCATGTAATCTTTTTGAGCAACCGGGTTGACCAAAGAAGAACAGCATCCAAGTTAAAGATCTACATCGCAAGCGAAGCATGGTAACTTTTCGTGCTGTAGAGAACATAATCACAACCGTGGGAGCTGCAAAAATCAGCCAGTTCATCCATGACATTATGGATTTTGTATTTTGGGTCTACTCATGTAATCTTTTTGAGCAACCGGGTCAATAAAAAAAGATCAAGATCCGAGTTGAAAATCGACATCGTAAGCCAAGATTGGTAACTTGTTCATGCTGTAGAGAGAGGGGTCACAACCGTGGGAGCTGGAAAAATCCACCAGTTCAATAATGAGATTGATGGATTTTGTATTTTGGGGCCGCTCATGTAATTTTTTTGTTTTGGGGTATGTTTTTGGAAAGTTTTTGTTGTATGTATGTTTATGGGAAGTTTATTAAAATGGCAGTAATGGTTTTTGCTGCATTTTTGAATGTTTATGTATAAATTATCATTTCTTTTGAAACGATCTTTTGCATTTTTGGATGTTTTTGTATAATTTATCATTTCTTTTGAAAAGAGGTGTGGAACCCAATATTTTGTTGTGGAAGATGATGCAATGCATCATTACTCAACGTAACGATTCTGCATGGAATTTTAATCTAATGCATTTGGAAAATCTCATTACAGGATCGGTGATGACCTTCGCAATGTTAAATAAGGTCACCACCGATGCAGGCTAGCTATTTTTCTAACAAAAAGTTATAACTTTTCAGAAAAGCGATGTGAAAAAATTGATTACAGGGTCGGCAATGACCATTGCTTTGTAAAAGAAGGTCATCACCAACACAGGTTGCCAATTTTTGTGCCAAAAAGTTATAACTTTTCTAGGAGGTTCGTGGCAAAATTTCTAAGTATATGTCGGTGATGACCTTAGCTTTGAGAAATATGTTCACCACTGACGCAGGTTTCCCTTTCTTGTTTACGAAAACTTGTAACTTTTCATAGGCAACCCCTGGATAAATTCCAAGTACCGGTCGGTGATGACCTTAACAGTGTAAAATAAGGTCACCACCGACGCAGGTTTCTTTTTTTTTTTTTTTTTTTTTACCAAAAGCTGTAACTTTTTCCATGCCACATCTCCAATGAAATCATTACAGGGTCTTTGATGACTTTAGCAGTGTAAAATAATGTCATAACCGATGCAGGTTTCCTAATTTTTCAACCAAAAGTTGTAACTTTTCCATGCATCCTTAGGTATATTTAGTGCTTCAGGTCGGTGATAACCTTAGTAGTGTAAAATAAGGTCATCACCGACGCAGGTTTCCTAATTTTCAAACCAAAAGTTGTTACTTTGCCATGCATCCTCAGGTATATTTAGTGGTACAGGGTCGGTGAGGACCTCAGCAGTGTAAAATAAGGTCATCACCGATGCAAGTTTCCTAATTTTTCAACCAAAAGTTGTAACTTTTCCATGCATCCTCAGGTATATTTAGTGCTACAGGGTCGGTGATGACCTTAGCAGTGTAAAATAAGGTTATCACCGACACATGTTTCCTAATTTTTCAACCAAAAGTTGTAACTTTTCCATGCATCCTCAGGTATTTTGAGTGCTATAGGGTCGGTGATGACATTGTATGAATAAGGAAAAAAATGATATGCTGGGACTATGACATTTACATTAAAAAACAACTATGTGTAACAAGAAAAAGATAAATGCTGCATTTAAAATACAAACATAAACAAACCATGCATTCAATTGACATTCAATCAACATCTGATATACAATTACAATTCAATTCTACACATCTCGTAAGTTTACAGTTAGAGATTCACAACATCCACAGCATAATTACTTCAATTACAAGTTACATTACAACACATTTGAAAGAACACACATAGCACAAGGAAATGTTCACTACAAGTTAGGGGGCAAGACTGGGAGTGGAGGGATGTTAAGCATTGAAGCATTCGAACCCAGTTTTGCACAAATATGTCGATGACAATTCTTCGCCGTTAGTACGGGATGTCTGACTAGGTGAACTCGATGGGACGATGATATACACAATGTTCCACGAACACATAGGTAAACAACCCGCAGTCATTTCTATTATCTTGAAATGGGATGTCTGTCTTTGTAGTCATCGGCCACATCATAGGCACTGACCACCCGTGATCCATGAATCTTTATTGAAGCCACAATCTCTGTCCAAACATAGTAAAAATGAATGATACCTCAATTTTGAAATTTATTTACTATCCAAACATTATGCTGCCAAGAGAGGAGTAATATGTACTTACGAATCTTTCACAGGTCTTTTCGCCCCAGATGTCTCCCTTCGAACTGTTATAGTACTCCTAGTGGCTCTCATCGATATATACAACGAGTAAGGACCAATGGTTGTGAGCTTGAAGTACGTAGACTAAAGTCTTGCACTCCATCGCGTCCATTACACGTTCTCTCTTTGACCCAAAGGCCACGTCATCCCCAGTCTTTAGACCATTTTCCCAGAAACTCTGTAAGACAAGTATCTCAAACATCAAACAACTAGGACATTTAACCTATTGAATACAAAGTTAAAGTGGCTTTCATTTTTTATCGAAGTTACGCATATACTAGAGTTAGCCAAGTATGCATCCTTTTTCCTTTTCCGTAACACTTCAAACCAGAAATATATGATACTCGAGGCCATCCAAGTGCCCTCGTCCAATAAATCTCTAACGGACTTAGAATCAACATACGAGATTATCATATCCAGCTCCTCTTTCTTGTTAATGCAATGAGTATTGGGACGTTGAATTAGTAAAAAACCCAACAAAGACTGGATTACTACGGAAGTGTTTTCAACAATTGCAGTTACCTATGCATGTAATATTTGTAGAAATCCATCAACAGTTCCTTCTCGACTTCCGTCAGAACATAACCCGTTTAGGGCAATGGATGTTGATAATTCAGAAACCTATTCGGGATCTTCCTCAGCCTCAGTATGTGCTTGCACATTCATATCAATGAATCAATTGTAGTATGTGTAGGGGATACAATGATTGCTTAGCAAGTGACCTTCGATGGAGTGTTGTATGCTTGAAGATCGGGCAAGATGGAGATAAGATCCTCGATATGGATGTCATCCACGTCACCAAAAGCTGCGTCAAGGTTGCTGGCATCAGCTACATTTTTCCACTGCTCATCTGAAGTGTGAAAGGCTGATGCCTTGATGAGGGAGTCCTCTGTCATCAAGGGAGCATCAATACTAGGTCAAGGCTTCTTAGCAGGCCTTTTTGAGTACTTCCCCTTAATCCCTGCATGCTTTGGCGTTCTGACGGTCTGCAAAATGAAGCAAGTTATGGTGAGGAAATCACCAAAATCATTCATCAATTCACAAAATGAAATGCTCGAATTTATTTATATCCTTACGAGAGTTTCATCATCTTCCTCAGCGGATGAGCTACATGTCTCGACATAGTCCTAGTACGTAGTCCCAAATGTAGACCTAAATCTCTCGACCCTTTTCTTAATTGAAGTTATGAAGGAGACTGGGTCCTCATTTGCAGCGATTGAACGATCGCATGATCGTACGACGTGGTCGAGGAAGAAAGAAGCCTGTAGTCGATATATTGAAAGGATCCCGTTAGAAAATTTATTAACTAAATCAATGTGAAGCAAAGTAAGGGATGCAAAGGGTGTGAACGCCATACCCGAGTCTGTGGGACAGTAGGAGCTTGGGCATCGGGCTGTGGGGGAGGATACCTTTGTGGCTTATCGCATTGCCTGACACAGCCAATATGTATGATGGTATTCGCTTCATAACATCTCATGTATTCTTCTTCATCCTCCCCGCCTTTTGATTTTTCTTTTCTCTTGAGCACATTGTTTGCCCGAGCTTCCCATGACTTCACCTCCTTCTCATGCACTAGACTCCAATATATAACAGATCTCCCCATATTTTCTTTCCGCATGATGGGCCTAACATAGTGTGGAGGCACCGTCTGTCTCAGGCCGAATTGCCTCATGACCCTAGGGGTAGGGTGGCGCTCCAACACCCAATATAATATATGGGGAGAGTCTGTTGTGAATAGTGCTTTGTCAACCTTTAATACATGCATTAAAAAATCATTTCCATACTTTTTGTACGGATGCCACTCGAATTGTGCATGAAGCATTGGGTAAGTTAGAACTATTAAAGTAAGGTTAAAATTATGGAAAAACTGAAATGAAATCTTTCTACATCTTTAGACGTGAGGTAATTGAGTTGCTTTTGCAGTTCTCTCACGGTCGTAAGATGGGTCATTCCATTAAGTCGGTTGGCCCATTAACCATGAGGGGAAACTGTATATCATGGTTTAAGCAGTAGCTTGGACTTAGACCTCTACTAATCTTCATTCTGGTGTAAGCCCAATTCTATTAAAAGAGAGGGATTCATTAGAATATTAAGATATAAATAGTGAAAGTATGAAAAAGAAATTTATCAAGATCACCTGAAGAAACTGGAGGGGGCCAGAAAAAGACTTAAACTTCTTCTCTGCAGCATCCCCCTCATCGGTAGGGTAGGGCATCTCATGCTTCTTCACTCCTTCCCAATGTACACCCTTGTTTAGCATTCTGTAAAGGTTTGTTAAACAAGCGGAGGCCCATGAGTAGGACCTAAACTCTCTAAACAGCTCTAAAATATAAAAGGGGCCTCGTGCCCCTGAAAAATTACAAAGAATCTGTCCCACCACAAAAAACCAAATAGGCCCGAGTTCTGCACATATCCTCGGCCTCTGTTGTCTTCTTCTTTGCCTCTTCTTTGCCTTTTTTCCTCTTTCCGTTTTGCTTCGGCTTCTCCTTCTCCCTCAACTCCTCCGGAGTGGGACAGAAGATGTGTTCCAGCCATGTGAACTTGAGGGAGACCCCATTGTAGTCTTCTTTCTTTTGGGGCACCACACCAAGTAGCTCTTAACAAAGATCATCAATCTCGTAGTGGGTGTATGTCCTGCCAGTTACGGGTGGACCATCAATAGGTAGGCTGTAGATGTAAGCTACATCCTCTAGTGTGAAGGTTGCCTCGCCGGATGGGAGATGAAATGTGTTCGTCTCCGGCCTCCACCACCTAATCAGCCCCATGTTCAATGCATGGTCAATCGTCATCCACCTCATCTGAGCCATATGATACAACCCGGCCTCGATAACTCACTGCATCTATCACTCGTTCAGGTCTCACTTCCCATAGTCGAGGTTAGTGGGAAAGCACTGTATGTGCCCAACTCCTACTAGAAATGACATTTTGAATAATATTAGCCATAGATCAAAAGGAAGTTCAATTGATTACTGGTTGTGTGGAAGAGAGTATACCAAACCGCGTTCGATAGCGGCGGAGATGTGATGCTCTTGCTCGCACAAAAGTATGGCTAGTTGTGCATTTGAGGTACTAGCCTCATTGTGGGGCACTTCAGCGTTGCTTATATTCTCTTTAAACATCTGTGTACATTCAAATTAGACATGATAGCATTGAATGTTATGAAGGCAAGCATGAATAAACTATGAAAATCGAATATCCAAAATCGACCACCCAAAACTCTCCCTTATAATGGAAGATGAATCAAGAGGCAAATGGAAAATGAAAACACAAACATCACCATAGTAATTCAAATCCTAAGAAAATCAAGGTCCTGTATATATCTCCATAATGGCTAAACATATAACTATTTATCTATTCAATTATCCTAAAGACAAAATACCCATTCTAACAAGCATTTAAGCCACAAAGAAGATGTGGAATGAACAAAATCAGCCAAGAAATTGTCCATCAATCTAAACAGTGCACAGATCAACAATGATTCCACCACAAACACAAATCATTCAATGATAAGAAAAATTGCATTTCCACATTTCCACATCACCTAAGGAATAGTGAAGCATATAATCATCCATTCAATTGTCCTAAAACACAAAACACCCATTGTATCAGGTATTCAATCCATACAATGTCCACATTAAAACTTATTCCATCACAAAACACAAAACACAAATCATCAAATGAAACTCATAAACTGCATTTCTATATTTATACACCACCTAAAGAATAGCAAAAACTTATAGCCAACTATTCATTCAATTGCCTCAAAACAAAACACCTATTCTATCGATCATTCAAGGCGGTAAGGAAAGCTTAAAATGAACAAAATCAGCCAAGGAAGTGCTTGTTCACCAATCCAAACCACATATACATTGTCATTGATTTCACCACATAGCACAAAACCCAACTAAACAAAACCAGCACTAATGGATTGAAACCATAGATCTGTTCTTATTTCTCTATTTACATTCTAGATTATCGGTTGCAAATTTGCAACTAGCTACTCATCTTGATTTCTTGAAATGATAGGAGATATAGACTGTGTTAGTATAGAAATGACAAACCTATTTGCTAAAGAAAGCTCCTTGTACTAGTTTTAAGATAACTAATGGTGTAGAGCCATTGAAACTCTAATGATCTATTTGGTTAGTAAGGTGATGATTGGTTGATGAAGCTCTGAGTATTAAATGCTGTGGTGTAATTCTTTTAGAGATGGTGGGTATTGTAGTTCAAATGTGTCATCAATTCACATTCTACATGTTGTGTGCAATATTCAAGTACTGTGAGGAGGAGATGATATGGTTTGACCACTCATGTGGATGTGGTTCTTTGAATAGGGATCATTTTTCTTCTTTTTTTTCACATACGAATTGATGCATTATAGGCTGCAGTTGTTAATGGTCCATCTATCTCTTATTATGAAGAGATTCTGAAAGGCTAATCCTAGCATATGAACCCATTTGTATTGTTAAAATGAAGAAACAAAAAAAAATGAACAAATGAACCACTAGTGGCATTTGACTGCATAAAACATCCTCAAGTTTGGAAAACAAAAATAACCCACCCAAACTTTTCTGGAAGTGTTAAAACAAACCCCAATTCCCCATCGTCCTTCTCAACTGAAAATACCCTAAATTTGGAATCTACAAACCCTAATCGATGCAAACAAACAATGTACAAATTGAATACGACGTTGAAGATAACAAACCAAGCACTTCGATATCATATGCGGGATGGTGGGAAAACAAAAGGTAGGAAAAATACAAAAACATCGACAAGGATTCAAAAACAAAAGGATATAGATACCTTTGGAGTGTCAGTAGAAATCACGGATGATGGAAAAAACGATGGGAGCAACGAGAAGCAGTTGAGGAATTCAATTTGAAGGCTGGTGGTTCTGGAAATGGAAGCAACTGCACTTCGTCATTCGTCCAATGTCAGTCTCGACAGTATGGTGGAAGAAAGAAGAGAAGAATGAGAAGAAATATGGATATGAGCCCTAATATGGTTCGCGAACATGGTCATCGCCGACCTTATTTAGTGTAAATAAGGTCAGCGCTAACGATGTGCCAAATAGGTAAAAAAAAAAAATGGAGTAATTGGTGTCCCACTTACTAAAGTGCTTGATTGCGTAACATGTGCGGATAAAGTGATTTTTCCGGTTAAACCCCCTATATATATATTTCTTTCTTAAGAAGTTTGTATGCTTTAAAATGGTTTTGAATGTTTCATGAAAAATAGAGTTTTTATAAGTTTTTCTCTTTTTTTTCTTAGTTTTTACAAGTAAGCTAATGTATCCTTTTTCGTTTCCGTGCCAAAAGGTCAACGACGGAAACTATTCTTCTCTCTTAGAATCATTAATGAAAACACCAAGAGAAGAAAATAAAAAACCTTCGTTTGGTCTTTTATCCATTTAAAGAATGACTATGATAGGAAATCTAGAGATTTGGCTTGGCCAATTTTAGATATAATGAGAGTCCAAGGAGGTTATAGAGCCAAAAGGTTTTAAAATAAGTTGTATAAAAATAAAATATATGAACTACAATATCAAAATGCATGTGCATAAAAATGTAGGTGTATGGAGCGGTTACGTAATACCGAGGTAATCTCCTGCCTCGGCACTGAAATACCAATTAAGGGTTACTCCGGCCTCGTTTATTCCAGTTTGGTAAAAGTACCACCTGTTACCAAGTTGGAGTTGGATTCGGTTTGCCTACCGGCCTCGTTCATTACGGGCTCTGCCCCGAGCGCTTCGGTACCAATGCCCGACCTCCTGCATCCCCTGATCTCTGTAATTTCCATCTCGGTCTACTTGACCGAGATGGGTGTTGTCCGTCTAAGATCTCCATTATGAGATGGGACGGTTACATGGCGGAGCCTCCCTGACAGAAGGTGGCCGCCGAATACTGATAAGGGACCTTCCCTATCACGTCCACATTTATGTGAGGGGTTTGAGGGGACGTCCGATGGGACAAGTATCCTCACCTACCAAGGGTCCTAGGAGTGAGCTGATGGGACAAGTATCCTCACCTACCTCCACTATGGAACCTTCTACTCTCTCCTACATATACCTGCATGGGAGCCCCATAAGAGTTACGCAATATACAGTCTACATTCTGTTTATTTCACCCACATCTTCTTCCTCACTTCACCCTAGTTCAGTGACTACACTAACTCAGGCGTCGGAGTGCCTTTGGCTGACAGCAGCCTCGGGCCCTGACCGCTGTTTTCTCTTTCCTTTCAGATTTCAGATCATCAGAGACGTTCTTATTCAGCAAAACAGCCTCTCTGTAGACCCCCATCATCACTCAAACCAAGTCCGTAATTTTTAGGCACGTACAATTTGGCGCCGTCTATGGGGATCGATTTGAAAATTCCATATTTTCATCTAGACAACCATGCCTCCTAAGGCTAAGAAGGGAAAGAGCGTTGTCGGACCGTCCAGGTCCAGGCAGCCGGAGACATTCTTGCCTCTCATGCCGCCTCCACTGGTGACGAACCAAGCAGGGGCATTAGTAACAAGCCAGCAGAGAGATACCAAGCAAACACCACCCAACCCTCAGTCGAGAAGAGCGGAGAGAGAACCTGGTATTCGAAGTGTCGGGTCACCCGTCACGGTGACACACTCATCGTCGAGAGGTGCACCGGCGTCTCCTCGGCACGGTCATATATCAGAGCGAGCTCGGTCAACAACCTCTCAGGCAGAGCGTCCACGTCTGGAGGTTGTTTTCACTGAGCCACCTCGTAAAGACTTTCCTCCTCAGGAGCAGTCCCAACGAGGTAGGGCTCCTGTGCGGTCTCATCCTCATCAGTCTCAAAACGAGGACCATATGGAAGAGGACCACGTCCACCTCGGTGATGAGGGTGACGATGACATGGCCCTAGAGGAAGATGACGATGCCGAGGCCCAAGCCGAAGCAATCAAGGCTCAGAACCTCGTCATTGAAGAACAAAAGGAGCATATCCTCCAGCTTCAGCGGCAGCTTGAGATAAAGGACGGAACCCTGCCCGAGGCCTCTCACACGCCTCCACCTCGGCAGCAGGCTCGGCGGGGTCCCAAGAGTCGGCCAGATCTAAGGGAGCAACTAAACAAGAGGCGTACCCGAGCACGCGAAGAAGGCTCAAGTAACACCCACGCCAGCGCTGACCTGCAGCAGCGCCAGAGACAAAGGCGGGAGGTCGGGGCTGACCCCCACATGTCTGACTATATTGATCAGCAAATTAAGCTAGCCGTACAACAGAGCCTGGAGCACGTCGGCCTCGCTCGAGGTCGGTTGGCTACTAGGCATAGTGACATCCACGGTGCATCTCCATTTACTCAGGAAATCAGAGATCATCCTCTTCCTGATAAATTCAACGTCCCACGCTTCAATCTCTATGACGGGACGTCGGATCCCGAAGCTCATCTCCGACACTTCACCCAGAAGATGTCGGTATTCAGCGGCGACGACAACCTCAATTGCAAGGTTTTCTCCTCCAGCTTGGGCGACCTCCCGCTTCGGTGGTTCTGTGCACTCTCCGAGGGATCGATTTCGAGTTGGCGACAACTCCGAAACTCTTTCGTCGAGAAGTTTCAAGCACACCAGGTCATCCCGAAGACTGACGCCGACCTAATCTCTATCAAGATGAGGCCGACCGAGAATATCACTCGATTCGCCAAAAGGTTCTGGACCATCTACAGCGTGATTGAAAATTCCAATGACGAGGTAGCCGTCACGGCCTTCCAACAAGCTTTGCTACCAGGCAATGAGCTTCGGAAGAAATTGGTGCGCCGCCCCACGGTTTCAGTGAAGGCACTCATGGCCCGGGTGAACCAGTACGTTGAGCAAGAAGAAGATGAGGTCCGGGCTCGGGAGAGCCATAACCTTTGGCCCCGCTCCCAGAGGGCCAACCTTCGGAGGGCCGACCTTCGGAAGGCCGACCTTCAAGGAGGGAGAAAAGGCTTGCTAAGAGGGAGGCGGACCGAAATAAAGAACCATCCAGCTCGGCAACGCGTTTTGCTCCCACCTCGGGAGGCGGCGCAAAGCCGAGGTCAAGTGGCGCCCCTCACAAAGCCGTCAACACCATCTTCAAGGAGCCCATTTACAAACTCCTCGGAAAGATCCAAGCTCAGCCTTTTTTCAAATGGCCCCAGCCTATGAAAAGTGACGCTGCCTCACGAGATCAGAGCAAGTTCTGCGCCTATCACAAAGATAGAGGACATAGAACCGAGGATTGCCATGCCTTCAAGGCACACCTTGAAAAGCTCGTGAAAGATGGGCACCTCAGAGATCATATCAAAGAGGAGGGTAGAGTAAACCAAGCCCAGCAGCACCACCTCGACGACAGGGATAGCGATGGGCCTATAGGGACCATCGATGTCATTCACCTGGCCTCCGCTCCCAGAGGCAGTGATCAAGCGCGTGCCGAGGCCAGGAGGGCCCAGCATGGAAAACATGTGATGGCGGCCGAGCTCGGTCCCTCCGCAAAGAAGGCGCGTGTCGAGAGACCAAAAATTTGGTTCTCTGACAAAGATTTGGCCGGGGTTCAGCTACCCCACAATGATCCTCTTCTCCTAACTATAAGGTTACAGAACTTCAATGTCAAAAGGATCCTAGTGGACCCCGGGAGCTCCTCAGAAATCCTCTATTTTGATTGCTTCAAAAGGATGGGCCTGAAAGAGGAGGACCTGCAGGAAGCTCGCACCCCGTTGGTGGGTTTCAGCTCCAAGACAGTATATCCAAAAGGGAAGATCTCCCTCAAGGTCGAGGTCGGAGGAGCCCCCATGACGGCAGACTTCCTGGTGGTGGATGCACAATCTCCATACAATGCCATCATGGGAAGAACTTGGCTTCATAACATGGAGGTTGTACCCTCGACCCATCACCAGAAGCTCAAGTTCCCGTTACAAAACGAGAACGGGAGCTTCGAAGTTATCATAGTCCGCGGCGACCAAGATATGGCCAAGGAATGTCTCATGGCCGTGGTCCCCGGAGATACAGAGCCACAGCGAGTCCACATGACCGAGCTGGAAGCTGAGCTCGACGCTGTGGGCCGAACTCCCGAGCAGAAGAGCGTTGAGGACCTCACCCAGGTCGGGATCGACCCCAGCGATCCAGAGAGGTTCTTCCTGCTCGGTAATCAACTTGCTGATAAGGAAAGGGCCAGGATGCTCGACTTCATGTTGCAAAATAGAGAGGTCTTTGCTTGGACCCCATATGAAATGTCTGGCATCAGCCAGGAGGTCATAAGCCACAAGCTGAATGTAGATCCCCAGCATAAACCTGTTGCCCAAAAGATTCGAAGGTCGGGTACCCAACAGGCAGAGGCTGTGACCAAGGAGGTCAACAAATTATTGGAAGCTGAAGCTATCAGAGAAGTCCACTACCCTGTGTGGTTAGCCAACACGGTTGTGGTGAAAAAGAAGGATGGGAGCTGGAGGGTCTGCGTAGACTTCACCGATCTTAACAAAGCTTGTCCCAAAGACAGCTTTCCTCTACCAAAGATAGACCAGCTGATCGACGCCACTACCGGGCATGAGAGGATGAGTTTCCTCGATGCCTACCGAGGTTACCATCAAATTCCAATGCATGAGCCTGATCAAGAAAAAACCGCGTTCATAACACCCAGGGGCACCTACTGTTACAAAGTAATGCCCTTCGGGTTAAAAAACGTGGGTACAACTTACCAGAGGCTGGTGACCAAGATGTTTCAGGACCAGCTCGTCAGGACGGTCGAGGTATATATCGATGACATGGTCGTTAAGTCTAAACGGTCACAGGACCACTTGACTGACTTACATCAAACCTTCTCCATCCTCAAACAGTACAAGCTCAAGCTGAACGCCTCCAAATGTGCATTTGGCGTCGGCTCGGGCAAATTCCTGGGCAGCCTGGTTACTAGGCGAGGAATCGAGGCCAATCCCGATCAGATCTCGGCAATCAGAGCCCTACAGAGTCCGACCTCGACAAAACAGGTTCAGAGACTTACCGGGATGGCGGCAGCACTGAACCGCTTCATCAGTCGAGCCTCAGATAAATGCCATCCCTTCTTCCAGCTCTTGAAAAAGAGCTCCGGGTTCCAATGGACCCCAGAATGCGAAAGTGCTCTCTAGGAACTCAAAGTATACCTTTCTTCCCCTCCCCTGCTTTCCACCCAGTACGGGGTGAGGTCTTATACCTATATCTGGCAGTTTCGGACCATGCAGTAAGCTCTGTACTCGTGAGAGAAGATGACAGGCAGCAAAAGCCCATCTATTACACAAGTAAAATCCTGCTGGATGCCGAAACGAGATACCTGCCATTGGAGAAGCTCGCATTTGCACTCGTCAGTGCGTCCCGCAAGCTCTCCCACTACTTCCTGACATATTCCATAGTGGTTGTGACAGAACACCCGCTCAAGTCCCTCTTTAAGAGAGCAGACTTCTCAGGCAGAGTGTCTAAATGGGCTGTCGAACTCGGGCAATATGATATCAACTATCAGCCCAAGACGGCCATTAAAGCCCAAGTACTGGCAGACTTCATTGTGGAATTCACCTCTCCTAGTTCGGCACCGAGCCATCTCGACACCGAACTGGGGGGCAAGGAGGCGAAGACTTCGGCCGAGACCGAACAGGAGCGGTCCTGGAAACAGTTCCTCGACTCATCTTGGAAAGTCTTCGTCGATGGGTCCTCCACCTCCAAAAGGGCTGGCGCTGGCGTAGTCCTTCAATCTCCGGAGGGCCTCGTCATTAAGCAAGCCCTGACTCTTGACTTCAAAGCATCTAACAATGAAGCTGAGTATGAAGCACTAATTGCAGGGCTGGGCAGCGCAAAAATCCTGGGGGCACAACAACTGGTGATCTTCGGAGACTCACAACTGGTCACAAGCCAACTCAATGGGGATTACCAGGCCCGTGATGACAGGATGGCAGCCTACCTAGCCCACACCAAGCAACTCCTATCTCAGTTCCAAAAGGCTGAAGTCAGGCAGATAGGCAGAGACTCCAACTCTCACGCCGATGCCCTTGCAAACCTGGCCTCTGCTGTCGAGGCAGGAAGAAAAAGAACTGTCGAAGTGGAAGCACTAGACAGACCGAGTATACAACTTCAACCGCCTCGGCAGCTCATGTGTATTGATCTCGGCCCCAGCTGGATGGATGAACTTATCTCCTATCTCAAGACTGACCAGCTGCCCGAGGACAAGAACCAGGCCCACAAAATCAGGCTAAAGGCAGCCCGATTCTGGCTCTCTCCGGATGGCAAACTCTACAAAAAGTCTTACAATGGCCCTTACCTCCAGTGCGTACACCCGAGCAGAGTCGAGGACTTCCTTTATGAATTCCACGAAGGGATCTGCGGCAGCCACATCGGAGGTCGGTCACTGGCTTACCGAGCTATCAGTCAGGGGTACTGGTGGCCCTATATACAGAAGGACGCACATGTCTATGCCAGGAAATGTGAGAAGTGCCAGAAGTTCTCCCACTCTCTCCATCAGCCAGTACATGACCTAAGTCCTCTTTCCAGCCCCTGGCCCTTTGCCCAATGGGGACTGGACCTCGTGGGACCACTCCACCGAGCTCCAGGGAACAAAAGATGGTTGGTAGTAGCTACTGACTATTTTACCAAATGGATAGAAGCTGAAGCGTTGTCCTCCATCACTGAGAAGGATACCAAAAACTTCGTGTGGAGAAACATCGTAACCAGATTCGGAGTGCCTCGAGCCTTGGTCACGGATAACGGGACCCAGTTCGACTCCAACTTCTTCAAAAGCTTCTGTCAAGACCTTGGCATCAGGAACTACTATTCTACCCCAGCATACCCCCAGAGCAATGGGCAGGCTGAAATTTCGAACAAAGTGGTACTTGACGGACTCAAAAAGAGACTAGATCGAGCCAATGGCAAATGGGTAGAGGAACTTCCAAGTGTCCTCTGGGCGTACAGGACTACCCCGAGGCGCTCGACCTCGGTAACTCCCTTCTTCCTAGCCTACGGGATGGAAGCTGTAATTCCACTTGAGGTCGGTCTCCCCACCCTCAGGTCGGAACTGTTCGACCAAGGCCAAAATGATACAAACCTCGCCATAGAGCTCGACTTGGCTGAGGAACGAAGGGATGCCGCAGCCATCCGCCTCGCTTCCTACCAACGACAGTTGGCTAGAGGGTACAATCAAAGGGTTAAAGAGCGAAAGTTCTCCCCTGGAGAATTGGTCTTGAAAAAGACACTTCCAGCAGATAAAAATCCTAGCGAAGGAAAACTTGCACCGAACTGGCATGGGCCATTCAAGGTGACTTCGATAGCTGGGCGGTCTGCATACAGGCTTGAGGACATGGAAGGTAGAGAGCTGCCACGTCCATGGAATGCTATGCACCTTAAGAAATTTTATTTTTAAGATGTAATCTGGTTATGGAAGTCAATAAACTGGTTCTTTTTATAGGATATGTTTTTACTTCCTGATACCATCTCCCACTCTTGAAAATAGCCAAGTTATGGAACTCAGTACTGGCTTGCAGCTCGGTTACTGAACCAGCTTGCATTTTGGGCACCAAGGTCAGCTGCTTCGGCCCGGTCTATGGATCAATCGAATTCTGACTACAAAGCCGGACTCCGCTTCGGTGGTAGACCCGAGCAGCTTTAAATTACGATTACAGTCTAGACGGACTACAAACTTAAAATGTTAAGTCCGGAAGAAGGGCCGAGCTCATTTACCGGTCTTACTCTCTCTCTCGCGTCCTGATATTTACTTTGATTACGGAGCCAACAGCATAAAAAGAGCAGAAAAAGGGGAGAGGAAGGAACATTCATCACATCGAATAAAGATTGGAGCATAATCAGAATTCCATTCACTGAAATATCATGTACAAACGAAGGTTTCATTACCATTAAAAGAATCACATACATCTCCCCAAACGGGCACAAGAAAAGACGAGAGAAATATCATGGCAGCCGATCCATGTCAATGATGGACACATCTTCGACTTCACCATCGCCAGTCGGAGCGAGAGGGGCCTCGGTGACAACAGGCCCGAGATCGGCAATGGTGGTCTCGGTGGCTGGAGCTTGGAGAGTTTCTGAGGCCTGTGGCTCGTCAGCTAGGTGGTCTGGAGGGGCCTCGGAGAACGGAGGGGCTGGCGACTCGGGTTCTGCACGAGGGAGCTTAGGCAGGTCTTGACGGATGGGGTGATCCTCGGGGACCCCCATTTCTTTCAGCACGGCCAGACATCCCATTTCGAAAAGCTCCTCTCCCAGCGGAACGAGTTGCTTTTCATAAAGCTTTGTCACCTGTGCCACCCCCTTCTGAAAGAAGGCCTCGAGCTCTGCTTCCCGAGAAGCCTCGAGGTCAGCCCTCAGTTTGGCTGAGGCTTCCTGCTCGGCTTTCAGCAGAGCTTCGGTCTTGGCTTTCTCCTTCTTCAGGGCCTCCATTTCGGTCTCCGCCTCTTTGGCCCTCTTCTCCATCTCATACGTGGCTGCCTGGAGCCCATAGTTCTCGGCACTTTTCTTGGTGATCGCTTCCATGGCAGCCTCGTTTTCCGCGTTCAACTTGGCACACGTTTCCTCAGACCTCCTCAGCTCCTCCGAACTCCCTTCCAGAGCTGCAGCGAGCTTCTGTCTGTCAGCCTGCAAAGATTGGATCTCGGCGCGGCTCTGGCAGGATTTTTCCGGAGCCACTACAGATCTCTGCAAAACCTGGACAGCAGGAACAAAAGTTAGCAACACGCAGCATGTCTCCGAATCTATATATATGAAAAGTAATGCTCACCATCAGGGCCGATGAAAGGTTGGCCTGATGCAGCGCAGCCTCCTCCATTCTCCTGAAGCGTTCGACATCCAAGGGAAGCGCACACGCCCCAGCCAGCACGGCCGCCACTGCCGAACAACCTTGTAAATGGTGTCCCGAGGTCAGCGGCGTCCCTGGCGCCAGAAGGAAGGATGGCCTCCAAGGCTCATCCAAGGGGGCGCGAGGCGCCAAGGGCTGGACAGGGTCTTGCCGGGATGAGCCCTCTCCTCCGGGCATCACCGGCATCCTCTCCTCCTGCCTCCCTCGGCGGACCAGAGGTTGTTCCTTCGCTCGCGGCTCTTCCTCCACCTCTTCCGTCGGATTTTTCCGACTAGCCCTCTCCTTCCGGGGCCTGGTTTGGCTCGGCTCCTCGCCCTTCGCCTTCTTCGTCTGCCTTTCCTCCCTAGCCGCAGTTAAATCATCTTGGGAGGAGCCGGATGGGGGAGCCGGATGGGCGTCCCTGGAAGAAGAATCAGCAGACCTCGACGACGAAGAGGGCCGCTTTCCCAGGAGCTTCTCCCGGAGGTTGGTGATAGGAGGATCTTGACCACTCCCCATCTCGGTGCCAGGCAGATTCTCCTCAGACACTTCCTCCGGGTCGGTAAGGGGTGAGATCGGCCGCTCTTGCCCAACCGCCTCTGGCGCGTAGCTAGGCCCGACCTCAAGGATCTCTGACCCCTGCCTTTTGTTGTAATGTTTGTATCTCGACAGGTAGCCTATGAGACACCAGGCAGCCCTGCCTTTATGCCCCTGGTAGCGTTGGACTTTGTCGAACCAACCCCCGTTCTTCTTCCAGCCGTCACGGATAGCCGCTTGTCTTCTCTCAGCAAGGCCTGCACAAAGAGCAGATCAGCGTGTGTCAGTTCGGCAGAAAGATAACAGGATGAAAAGTCAAGCTATTTGAGCTCGGTGCTTTACTTGGGAGGCGCCCAAAATGACGAGGTACCCGGTACCTCTTCTCTGCCTCGGTTTCGTTCGCACCGATCTCCTAGTTGCTGGTAACGAACAACCTATCGGTCCTGGCGTGGCGCATTGAGTCCTCCAGGGCATTAACGAACGAGACCATCTTCGGCTTACTCCGGAGGTAATAACGGTCGTCGACCTCCCCGGTAGACTTGCTAATGTCATATGCTTCCTCGATGTCGTGGACACCGAGCTGGATGCCTAAAATCCTATTCAATGCTACCTTCCCCATTATGATCTTGTAGCTGTTCGGCATTAATTGGCAGGGGGCAAGATGCCACGCTGCCAGACATCGCCTGAGCAATGGGTGGAGGGGGAACCTCACTCCCCCTTCCACTACCGAGACCAATGGGAAGGGCATCGCCCCCTCTCGGTAGACGTCACCATCCCAGAGATCCTCTGGATCGTCCAGCCTAATCCGGACGTCGTCCGGAATGTTGTAGGTCTCCCTAAACCTAAATAAAGCCTCGGGGGTATCGGCTAGACAACGGTAAACCCCTTTTCCCATGTTTTGAAGACTAAGATGGGTGACGAAAGAAAAGCCCTAACTGAAGAAAGAAACTGGAAGAGAGGTGCTTAAAGGGAAAGATCAGGGAGAAGAAGATTTACAGTAAACTAGACGCAGAAGGACAGAAAGGTGGGGAAGATACAGAGATGGTCTGAGAATCACGCAAGCAGAGTCTCCCCCAGATTCAGAGCAAAAAGGTGGACGAGGGAAGAAGGAATGCTGCTTTTATAGGGCAGCAAGACGACTCCTCGAAAACCTAAGGCGCGCCCTCATTACACCGCCTCAAAAGGCGCATACGTCGCTTCGGTATACGGTACTATAAACCAGATAAAGCCACATGTTAAGATCAGGGCGGTTTCCGCAGTAAACGCCGTCAGAGTAATTAATTGTCTCGGGCAGGAGCAGCGATTTTGGCGCTTCCCAGCAGACAGGCTGGCGACGGATTGATGGAACTCTTGAATGAAGTCATAATGAAGACCGCGACATCCGCGGCCGGTTATAAAAAGTGTGCTAGCTTGGTATTCATATAAGCTTCCACGTCTCCAGCTCCCGACCTCAGTCCAGCCCCGAGCTGACGAGTTTGACAGCTGGAGGGCAATTGTGTGGAGCGGTTACGTAATACCGAGGTAATCTCTTGCCTCGGCACTGAAATACCAATTAGGGGTTACTCCGGCCTCGTTTATTCCAGTTCGGCAAAAGTGCCACCTGTTACCAAGTTGGAGTTGGATTCGGTTTGCTTACCGGCCTCGTTCATTACGGGCTCTGCCCCGAGCGCCTCGGTACCAATGCCCGACCTCCTGCATCCCCTGATCTCGGTAATTTCCATCTCGGTCTACTTGACCGAGATGGGTGTTGTCCGTCTAAGATCTCCATTATGAGATGGGACGGTTACATGGCGGAGCCTCCCTGACAGAAGGTGGCCGCCGAATACTGATAAGGGACCTTCCATATCACGTCCACATTTATGTGAGGGGTTTGAGGGGACGTCCGATGGGACAAGTATCCTCACCTACCAAGGGTCCTAGGAGTGGGCTGATGGGACAAGTATCCTCACCTACCTCCACTATGGAACCTTCTACTCTCTCCTACATATACCTGCATGGGAGCCCCATAAGAGGTACGCAATATACAGTCTACATTCTGTTTATTTCACCCACATCTTCTTCCTCACTTCACCCTAGTTCAGTGACTGCACTAACTCAGGCGTCGGAGTGCCTTTTGCTGACAGCAGCCTCGGGCCCTGACCGCTGTTTTCTCTTCCCTTTCAGATTTTAGATCATCAGAGACGTTCTTATTCAGCAAAACAGCCTCTCTGTAGACCCCCATCATCACTCAAACCAAGTCCGTAATTTTTAGGCACGCACAGTAGGCATAAGGGAATTGAAGCTCAGTAGATACCACAAGGAGAATTTTTTATGGAGCTTTGACTCTAATTGGTGAGCACAAGGAGATTTTCTCTAGAACCTTGACTTTACTTAGTGAGGATGGAGAGATGGTGAATATTTGAACATAGGATAGGAGCTAAATGGTTGAAGTGGAATCCTACTTGTGAAATACTTTGTAATTGATTTATATAAATAAGATTGAAGGGAAGGTTTTACAAAAGAATAATTAAACTAACTTTAACTTATAGAACATAATATTGGCCAATTAGGAAACAATGCATGTGAAAAATGATTATCGTAAAGATGAAAAATTGAGGTGGATGTATGCTTAAACTAGAAGATATATGATAAAAAAAATAAATGCATTTGTGAGCGTTTATTGATTCCGTCAATCAATGAAAAACTAAGAGAGTTTTTGTATCCATGCCGATGGTCTCTCAATAAAAAGAAGTAGGCCGAAGAGGATATCGTTGGAAGTAGCAATGATTGATTTAAAGAAGTATAATCCGTTTGAGGACTTGGTCCAAAATAGATTAAAATAGAGAAACACCATGTAGTTGAACCCATGAAAGTTGGAACAAGGCTTTGAAGTAAACAAAAGATATGATACTATATGCCAAAAGCCATCCATTCTCACATACATGGTAAAAAAAAAAAAACTGACATTTGGTAGGATATTGCTTTTCAACTTTCTTTTTTAACCTTTTTGTCCGAAATGAAGAATCAATGATATAAAAGAAGGAAAGTAGAAAACAACATCCCACCTAATATACTTGATAGTTCCCAAGACAAGGATCTATTGTGCCAAAATATTTTAACTACTACTTATGTTTTATTCTCCTCATACAGATGGTTTTGTTGGCTTAGTTAGTTTGATTATTGATTTTTTAGTATGACAAAAGTAGATTCCTAGACTCTAGCAAAGTATGCCCCTAAACTAATACAACAAGTATCGTGAGGCCCAAAATGGTCAGTAATTATCTAGGACAGTTAAAAATTCATTGAAAAGGGGTCACATATCAATCTTCATATAAATTATTTTTATTTTTAGCTCCGATTTCATTACGATAAATTAGATGACTAGCAATGACAAATATAACTCATTTTGTTACATGACTAATTTACAAAACATTTTAGTTGATGGGTTTTACTGCTTGTACAATCCTGCCAACTCATTGAATTATGGTAAAATGAGTCCAAATTTGTTTTTGCCATCAAAATGTCTCTACAGCTTTATTGGAGTGAAACAGGTGACAAATTTGTAAGGCTTATTGTTGCACCCCGGTCTCCAACCAAATGCAAGACGGCCTTACAAATTATGAAATTAACCATTATAGAAAGTAAACGAGCAAACGTTATTAATTATTCAATCTAAGGTCATTAAATGAATAAGATTGCATAGGTGACAACATACAATGAATTTTATTTTTTTAATTTGTCTAATCCTCAAAGCCTTCTAATGGCCATGGAAACTTGTCATTTGGCCTAGGGCTTTCTTTTAAAGTTTACTAAAAAAATTTAACATAGAATTAATGTTGTATAAGATGGAGAGCGGAGAACAACGCCTCACTCACTTAATAGTTTCAAAAAAGCAGTGATCCCCAGAATATTGAAAACATTCCTTACCACAGACAATTTTGTTATGAATCATGAAAAACCTAGTTTTCATCTCCCAATTATTTTAAGTATTGATCTTTAAGTATGGTGAGGCTTAGAATGAACTTAGAGTAATTTCCAACAAAGTTAAGCAGTTCTAGCTAACGTGGATGAACTTGTGCCACGCCACGCCAATCATGGAGATGTGGGGGATCAAAAGATCTAATTGAAACCTAGGGGTATAGAAAGTATCAACCCAATTGGGTATCCTATCCCTCTAATCTATGGCTTTCCAAGTCCCATGATTTTAGTAGCATCATTTTACTTGAATTTAATCCAACGGGGAGTAATAATTGGATGAGTGTCAAATTTGGGCTGCTACTAATTCATGTGCGAGTATCAAGTGTGAGAGAATTAGATTTATCATAACGGGTCCCATATGGTACAAGTAGGACGGTGCTCACAGATGGTGCTCATTTAAAGGTACTTGGGTGAGGGTGAAGATTTTCCATATTTATATAATTGTTAGGATTGTGGCATTATACTGTATTAGATGGCTAACAATGACAAATAAAACTCATGTTACTACATGACAACATTACAAAATCTTTTTTATGGGGCCCACCAACATTGCAATTGTACAATTTGCTATTGCAATCTTATTTTTCGATTGGAATTTTTCTACAGCTTTTAGAGATCACGAGGGAAGTGATAACCACCTTTACAAGAGAGTTTTGTAAATTAATCATTTAAAAAAAAATCATGAAAATGGAATAAAAGTCGTCAATTGTTCAGTCTGAGGTTATGAAATATATAAAATTAGTTGGCTAATAATATTAAATACATCTCCCTCTCGTTTTTAAATGACATTCCCGTGGTAGGTATATATGGGCCCACCAACTTGTCATGTGTCCTTCATTTATTTATTTATTTAAAAATATTTATGCATGGAGATTCACTAGATTTGAGGCAAGACTCGTTCATTGAGAGAGAGAGAGAGAGAGAGAGAGAGAGAGAGAGAGTCATATCTCAATATTCTCAAACCAGGTCAAATTTTAAAATGCTATAAAAATATAATAGAATTAAAATTAATTAATTATTGGTGAGTGATTGCATAAGATTAACCTTTTCGTAGCCAAGTTAGCTCAAGTTGTGCCCATGAACTTTGGACACACCTTCTGGAGATATAAAATGCTTGAGGAAATATTTAATGCATATGAATATAAGTATATTTTGGATATCACTGTCGAATTGATCAGGTCATAAGATTTAAAAAGCAAAAAAAGAAAAAAGAAAAGAAACTGTGGTTGAGTCTGACTATACATGACTATCTTTCAAAAACTTAAAAATCTTTAGAAAATGAGAGAATTACCTCATGATTATTGAAATTTTTCATTCAAATATTAACCCTAGTTTCTTGATGCATAAAATTTCACTTCACTATGAGAAAAATAATTGATTTCATCCAAAGCGTTTCAAGAAAGAAATCCAATGGTGAGTATTAATATTGATCGAAGTGCAAATTCATTCAATCAAGCAGCATATCAAGTAGAAGGTTTGAATTGGTAAAAAGTTGATTTAAATGTATGGAAAATTGCAATCTATTAAAAAATAATCATTTATTAATAGTTTGATAATAAAGTCTTCTCAATCTTATGGTGAAATCATTCCAATGAAATGGATATATATCCTGGATAATATAAAATAGCATAAATGGATTGAAATATCATGTTAATTACAATTTAGATCTTTGAAAGGTGGATCCAACATGTACAAATTTAATTTGAAATAATTTAGTTGAACTATGCTCAACTAGAACTATTACCGTTACTAATCTAATTTGATAATAATGAGGATACTAATAAAAGCTAGTTGAACTTGGTAATAACTAGCATTTGAACCAATCGGACTAGGCCTATCATTTTGCCTTCTAGTAAGGATACTCAGCCTAGCCCTAGCCAAACCCCATAAAAATAGAGCCATATTTATTCTAATTTTCTAAAGTCCAAGGGTAGGATAAGGCCCAAGTTTTAAAAGCTTGCCACCTTGGCCTTATCCTTCACTTTTGATGTATCCATTAATACATACGGCAATATTCAGGTGAGAACTAGTTCTCAAATATTATATGAGAACTTTTTTCGTGGGGTCCAATTGTGGGCCCCATGGACTAGGGGGAATGGAAAGATCTATATGAGACGACCCCATGTGCCAATTTTGACCTCAAACCCATGCCCCTAACCTCTTCATCCGTGACCCACAAGTTTAATGGCTTCATATTAAAAAAAAATATTCAACCCTCGATCCAACGATTTAGTCTATTCGAATGTGTGGCAACCCTCGGAATTAGTGATTATTAGGGGGTTTCCTATTGATTGCTAGGCTTAGATGAATTGCTATTTAAGCCCCGCAAAAAAATTCTCATATAATAAATGATAACCTATATAGAATACATACATATTCATTCCTATATCTCTTGTGCTCATCACCTGTAATGTAATGGTTAGGTTATGAGGATATATTATTTGTTTGTTTTATATGCACACATTACAATCCATATAATATAAAGTATAAACGAGCAAAATAGGAGTTTAGTTGCAACTTTAGACCTAAGAGTCTAGAACCTAACGGAGGCCTGGTCAAGCTAATTTAATCCATATGCATGTCCATGCTTGCCTTAAAAGACTTATAGACTCGGTCCTAATTAGGTCGGATTCAGCTTTGTTACACCCTCTGATTGGACGCATGCATTTATTATCATATCATGTGATCCAGTCTTTACGCGCAGACCCAAAATCTCAAATTATTCATCAAACTGCTCAATATCACCATCCAATCCAAATATGTTTTTCTTTCATACGTTATCTATCCAATATCGTCATCCCATCTTTATACAATCAAAATCCCCTGTCAAGAGAATTTTCAATCAAGTTTTGGAATATCATTCTCCCACTGTTCGATTTTCACTTTATCCAAATCAATCAAAAGTATTCAGGCCACTGGGTAACTTTGAAAAAGTTGAGGGAACAATTACCTCCCTTCACTCCCCAAACTCCACCCTTCGGTTAATAGCGTCCGATTGACAATCAGTATAATACGGTAGTGTATTAGTGTAGAGAAAATAAAACAAAAAACTCCCAACCATTGAGGGTATAAGATAAGAGCCTAGTAGGGGTGCTCACGCCCAGCCCAGCCCGTTTTGGGCCCGCCTGAATATGTAATTAGGGACGGTTAAATAATGGGGCCACGTTTGGATTAAGTGATGGAAAGCCCAAAGCCTTGCCCAGCCTGTGTAAGAAATGCATGACATTTAATTTAATGGAAAATAATTAGGTGAGAACTGTCTGATGGATCAAACCCCTTAAAACTATGGGTGGGGCCCACCTATCATTTAATCCAAACCATGCAGCGGACATGAACCCCCTGGTAGTCACATGCCAAAGGGGTTAGCACCGATGTGAATGAACTGTGCCGTTGGATCGACTATATACCCATACGAATGGACAGGGTCATGGATGAAGGGGTAGGAGCATGGGATTGTGGTCCCATATAGATCTTTCAATCCCTACCAGTTCCATCCCAAAATGGGGCCCACTATAAAAAAGTTCTTTCGGTGATTCCGTCGGAGCAGTTCTCATTGGATCAAGTTCCTAACTTAATCAGTCCAAGCAATTGACCAAATGCCCGCAAAAGTGATAAAAAGCCCGATTTGACCCGATGCGATCGATTAAATGGATGGGCTCCGACTTGTGCCAGGACTGACCTGAATATGTCTTAGCCCTCTCCAGCCCATGAACACCCCTAGAGCCTAGCTCGTTTAGGCCCTCAAAGGGCTTAGCCCAAGCCCACATGATTGAGAGTAGGTTATGGCCTAAGGAAACCCCCCATACCTAGCCCTTTGACAGCCCTAAAAATAGGTCCATCATTGAACAGTTAAAAAGATATTATTTTAGATTTTTTCATTTTTTATACATTTATTACACCACTTGACTTGTCCAACTTTTACAACATTGATGAGGAGATGAAATTGAGATTAGATTAGAAATTGAGATTGGACTACAGGCGTAGGTACAATTCAACAGCTGCACTCAACCCGAATCCGAAACTCTTTGTATCTCCCAGTCTCATCATCGCGACCAAGTAATAAATAACAAAATACAAACCCGATACAAAACGGATTTCGGTTGAGAAAAGGACACTTCGCGTCTTAACAAAACCACTACAAAATACCAAAGATTTTCATCTCTCTCTCTAGAAATTCTCCCCAATTCTCAAACTTTCCTTGGATTTCTCTCCCATCTCTGACCTTCGATTCCGGTCTCTCTATCTCCTCGTGATTCCTCTTCTGATTTTCATTCTAGGGTTTTGGTTTGGTTTCGCCGATCTCTAATCGCCGACGGGAAAGAGGATTTTCTGCCGGATTCCGACTAGATCCCGCCGTCGGAAAATCCACGATCTTCTATCTAGAATCGTTTGCGGTTTTAGCGATGGTGCATTCGATGGTATCGCGCGCCACCAGCGACTTGCTGATTGGTCCCGACTGGGCAATGAACATCGAGATCTGTGACATCCTCAATCGCGATCCCGGGTATTTGCCGATTTCTCTTCTTCTTCTATTATTTGTTTTGATTCTAAGTCGGACTTGGTTGATTTTTGAGTATGTCGAAATTTTTTTTTTTTTTTTTTTTGTGTGTGTGGGGGGGGGGGGGGGGGGGGGGTGGGGGGGGTGGGAATTGGATTTTGGTATTCTGCGATTTGTAGGTTTGCTTTGAATTTTGAGTAATTAGCATTTGGATTAGAAAGGGCAAAGCTTGCGATGAAATGCTTAATTAATTAATTAATTATATGAAGATTTTCTTTTCTGGTTTTTGCTTCGTGTGGTCGGTCAATCAAATGGTAATTTGGAGAAGGAAAGCGAAGAGATTTGATTTTGAAGCAGAAAAAGAAGGTTAGGGGGAGGTTTTCGTACCCGAATTGAACTATGTAGACTATGAATCTTCACCAACCATGTTGAATTATGTACCCAAATCGAGTTTCCGAATTTGTTCTACTATAAATTAAGCGAACCCGAAAACGAATTCGGGTAAGCATGCCTCACCGAATTATCTAATTGGACTAGTTAACAAGCTACAAACTATGAACTCGAATACGAATCAGTTGAATTTCAAATTAGGTAATTACGATTATGTCAGTGTATAGAACAGTACAATACAAAAGAGAACAGTTCATTTATTTTTAGAATTATATCAATGTCGGAAGTCATGTATAAAGGTTTTTTCTTTGAGGTTGGGGGTTGGATTACCTAATAAAAGCTGTATAAGGCTTATCTTAAGGAGCAACAACCTATAAGTGAATGTGGTTGCTTCTGGGAATTGATTTGCATCACAAAAGGATGGATGATGCCTGAGTATTGGGACATTTTGTCTTGTACATGTTTAACAAATCAAACTACCAATATTAGGACTTATTGGAAGGCATAGTTGAGGGTCCGTTGCATTAAAGAATTAACTGTTCAAGAACCAATAATGGAGGAGAATAACATCCTTGAACATAATGTATAAACATGTATGTATGTATGTATGTATGTATGTATTATCATCATTGACGTTCTCCAATGCAACTGTTATTAAATCTTGTTTGGACCCATGGCTGTTTTTGGTTGCAAATTATCTCTTGTCTAGTTGTGTGATGCTGTGAAGACACCACGCAGCTGACAATTTGAAATTTGCTGAATTCCTCTTAGAGGCTCTTTAGAAAATTTTCTAGATCCAATATATGTATATGTATTTATTTGGGAACATGGTTATATTACCATTTAAAAAAAAGAGTAAATATATTTTGTATTGCTTCTGAAGTCCGTATTCCTACATTTACTTCTATTTCTGTTATGTATTGTTGTTGTTGTTGTTGTGTGTGTGGGTTTTTTTTTTTTTTTTGATCATTCTTTGTTGGTTTTGGACCACCAGGCAGGCAAAGGATGTTATTAAAGGCCTTAAAAAGCGCATTGGAAATAAGAATCCAAAGATTCAACTTCTTGCTTTCACGGTAAGCAGCAGATGTATTGGAATTTACTAATTAAAATATAGGTATAATTTCCCTCTGACTTAATCAGCTTCCACAGGTTACAAATTCCAATTAATCACCAGCTTCTAATTTCTACCTAATATCTTTTTCCTTTTATTTGATGCAACTTCTAAATGAATTTTTGATCCCCTCCTATCACCAAGGATATATTCGTGGCATTTATAATAAAAATCCTTGGACAACCAGATGGTAATTCATAGGTACTCCTTGTTTGTTATTTATCTGGTCATTAATTGTTAGTGTATGGAACCAGTCCTTTTATCAGCAGCTGTCTCTCAGCTCCTTTTGGATCTTAGTTAATTTCAAATCACTTTTTCAATGACCATATCTATTTGCTCTTATCCTTTGATCGCTGCATGCTAAAATCTCAAATCAATGTGCCAATGAATATTGTTTTTTTTTTAAACCAAATCATGGTTTAAAATAATGGCCTTTTCATATCTGTTTCACCTGTTACACATCAGCTTTGGTAATCTCCATTACTTTTACATGAATGTAAATGTAATAGATTTTATTTCAATCAAAACTCTCTAAAACAACCTTAATAATTTAAAATTTTGAATATTTTTTTCTAGAAATTTTTTATTCTATAATTTTCAATGAAAGGATACAGAGAAAACTGATAAAACAAATTAGTTATTTTACTGGAATTTCCATTATAGTTTTTTGCCCTGGCTATCATGGATCTGGAACTATGACGTTGAATATGGAACTGGATAGACTAGAAAGCTATGGGTAATGATAACAACTGGGGAGTGCTAGCAATTAATAAGTCCTCTTTTCTTTTTGGTACATGAACTCTATAATATAAAACTGGTTCCCATCTTTTCCATTACTTCTTTTAGAGGTAATACCTTCTCTGAATATTACCACTATATTCTGTAAGGTCATGAAGCCATTTTCGACTGTTTGCCTTTTTTACTGCATTCTCAGCTGTTCTGCTTTTCTCCACTTGCAGCTGTTGGAGACGGTAATAAAAAATTGTGGAGACGTTGTTCATATGCATGTTGCAGAGAAAGATGTCCTGCATGAGATGGTGAAGATAGTGAAAAAGAAGGTTGTAATAACATGTGCATTTTTTTTTTTTTTTCAATCAATCTTCTTTCCTTTCCCGGTGAAGATCTCTTATGTTCTTGTTTCTGTGTGCATACAGCCTGATGTTCATGTACAGGAGAAGATATTGATTCTAATAGATACTTGGCAAGAAGCTTTTGGTGGGCCCAGGGCAAGATATCCACAATACTATGCTGCATACCAGGAATTATTGGTAAGCAATAATTTTGCCATTTAGAAGAGTGTCCTTTTTTTTTTTTTTTTTTTTTTTTTTTTTTTCTGTATTTTCTGAGATACACAGGGAGTTACATACTGAGTTGGTGAAATTCATTTTTTTATTTCACCCTTTTTCGGGAAACATTTTGTGAGGTACCAGTGTAGGGCTATTGTTCTTATGCCTGGTTGTTTTCCTGACTTGGGTAATCACACCTCTATAATAAAATGGTGAAAGTGTGTTATAAAAAAATAAAAAATAAAGTGGTGAAAGTGATATTTTTCTTTCACAACTGCTGTCACTGCTAAAAAATATTACTTTTTTGGTGTATCAGCGTGCTGGAGCAGTATTTCCTCAAAGATCTGAGAGGTCTGTTCCTGTATTGACCCCTCCACAGACGCATCCTTTGGCATCGTATTCCCAACCTTCACGTAATTCTGATTCCCAGCAAGAGGCACCTGAGTCTTCCAGGGGTTCTGATTTACCTGATTTGAGGTACATTGGTCCACTGCTTTCTTCTCAATTTGCTTTACTTAGGCTTATGGTCTTCATGCTGTTTGAACTATATGTTAATGTTTCATGTATCTTTACTGTGATTCTCTGCTTCCATCATAATTTTAAGGTCAAAATGAGAGTCTGAACAATACAGATTTCCTTTGCCACTCCCAATCAGTTGTGCTTGAACTTTTTTAGTTTTTATAGTTCTTTGGGATTTCCGTCATGTTTTCCAACCAAGATATGTATCTGGGATTTTAATAGTTTGAACTTTGATATCTATTTGCGCAAACATTCTTTGAAACACACCCAACATGAAGTAATAATTTTGCTAGATGAGTCAGATCCAGTTTAACAATTTTGATACTTGACACTTCACAATATTCATTAAAACCTTTTTCTGCAATTAAACTTGCATCTGGAAACTGTCTGCCCTTCGGATGATATTAACTGAAAATTACAGATTGCAATAAGTAGCTCTTATTTTAATGGATGCAGTGGTAGGAAAAGTATCTGGACACTGGAGAGATTCTCTACATATTTTTGGTACTTTCAATAGGGAAAAAATGGCCAGAAAAGAATATTACTCCACATAGCAATAACATAGAAGGGATTTGACTGTGAACAGAAAATCCAGCATCCAGATATGTGAAATTACTCCCCCTAACATAAGAAGCTGAAATATAATATCTAATCTTACTTCCCTGCAGTTATTAACACCTATAATCTTCAATTGCTCCAGTGCTTCATACTGTGCACCATTGCAGCAATGTGTGAACATGAGTCTGGAGGAAGAATACCCATAAATCTTGCTGATCATTTGCCAATTCACAGGCCCAAAAACGAAAACTCATGCTGCACCCCATTCCATAAAGGTTGCACACCTTAACTACTATTTTCTCAAAATTTTAGTAAGAAATCACGACTACCATTGGGAATATAGCTCTACGTCATCATTATGTTTCAAATGAAGTCCCAAAGTAATCATTGTAGTGATCAAATGTAGATTTGATTGTTCCAAGATGTTAATACTTCCGTCGTCAATAAATGGGAAAAAAACACCAACATAGCCTTAACCCAAAAAAATAAAAAAAATCTAAAATAGGATCCATTCTCAATATCATGTCACAAACAATAGAAAAAGAAACAGGATATGAGTTTGGGATAGTTGTTTATTTAATATTGGACCCAATTAGGTTTGGCTCCAAATTGAAGTGTTTCAGACCCCATTTCAATTTCGCTCCAAACAGAAGTTTCAGACAATATGGAATTTCGGTGATCCTCATTTCAGAAAATATAAAAAACATTTAACACAGGTGTGGAAAATATAAGAAATATAAAAAATTCTAAATTATATAAATTTGATTTATTCTACTAAATCAATGATGCAATATGTTATTTCTTCTTGTCAATTGTCAAGTGAAAATAACTTATAAGTGATGTGTACTTGACAATGTGAAATTGGACATGCATTCTCAAATCTCAACTTGTAACCTCGCATGGAAATTATTTTGTAGTTTGCATACAGCTGAAGCTTTACATAAAATTTATAAAAGAATTATAAAAAGACTCAGGCTCTTTATTAAAAACAAAAAAACTTAAGAAATTCGGCCAAAATTGCCAAAATGGACCAAAATCAACCGAGGTTCGGCATAAAACTCATACATGCAATTGGATTTGGCCTGTGGTCCAAATCAAAATTATTCGGCCATCTCGGCCAAACCGAATTGAAATTGACAACTATGGGTTTGGGACATCTCCCATAATGTGGATAATTGTTTTGAAAATCGGAATCGTTTCGCAAATCATTCATACACATGAATTGGATCGTATCACTAATTGTAGTTTTTTAAAAAATTTCTAATAAAAAGGAAAAGGAAACATAAAAAACTAGTTATTCATAATCTATCCATTTTTTAATCCATAATAGTGTAAATGCAATGACAAATAAGTATGTAATACAATCATATGAAAAACAACATGACATATATTAATATATAATAAATGATGTGTAAATAGTTAACATGAGTTTAAGATATCAATGTTAAATTTCTAATACTTATTCTTTATGTTGTCTTTAAGTCAAAATATAAAATTAAAAGGAAAATTAAATCATCAATTTTACACAGTATACTATATATCTTGAAGTTAAGCAAGTATTCTTGAAGAAAAAATAAAAAAGTAATGAAAAAATGGATAGGACATATGTTTAGTTAAATGCATGTTCCTTATTTATCTCTAAAACCTCTCCAAAATCTCAAAAATTCTAAAGAGGTTTTATTAACCACTATACAATCTTTTAAAGTAGAAATGCTAAAAGAAAGAACAATAGAACGAAAAAAGTATAAATTTATTAATATTAGCCTTTTGGTCATAGCTATTCTTGCTTAGTAAAATCGTAAGATTTGATGAAATGAGTATCTAATCATAAGATGCACGCCTGAATCCTGTGGTTCATTTGTAAATGGGATTTGTTACACAGACACAGATCATTTTCCTTAGGATTCTATACGAATCGTAGGATTCTAACACCAGTGTGTTGATTAATTATTTCAAACCATGATGCTGGTGGCCATGTGGGGCCTGCGAGGATGCATGCTTGTGGAGGCCTCACATGGGCTCGGAATTAAAAAATAGCTCTGGTGCAATGCTAGGGTTAGGATGCAAGTGCCAGGGCACGATTAGGGTTTTCACTTGGAACAATCACGATGAAGACAATCTCCACGATAAACCCACGCAGGGAAATTTTATTAACTCAAAAATTTACCGAGATTATTAATCTCTACAATGCCATATTTATAATAAAAGAGTCTTAAGGACTAAGAAAGTAATCCTAATTAAATTAGGAAACAAAATAAGAATCCTTCCTAAGTTAGAAACTAATCCTAATTACAATCTTGCTAAATTTAAACTAATACTAATTAAAACTCAGAGAATTTCATGGGTCCCACGTGTGGCCCACAAGTCTTGTTGCAAGGCCGTGATATTGCTGCGAAGGGTGAAAATAGCCCGCCGCCAAAACGCTACGTAGCGTAGCGGTGCGATTTGGAAAAATCGTCAAAAAAATATGAAAAAATTATAGAAAATCTAGAATATTGGAAAATGAGAGAATATATTTTTTTTGTAAACGTAACTAAGATAAGGGGGCGTAGCGGTTCCCTCATTGTATGAGGTCTTGTATCGCTGTTTAATATAAATAGAAAATAATAGTAATGATGATTTTCTTTTTTTCATGTGTTCATGTTGCTTAGTTATGCTAACTTAGAAACTAATGAAAGGCTCATAAAAGAAAAAACCATGTCATGAAGTCAAGACTTAAAGAGTACCTAGAGAAAAAAAATACACATACCAAAGGGGGTGTCTAATAGAATGTACTTAGAGAAGAATCCTTGAGAAGAACTATCTGTATCGACGGCAAAATCATGTGTTTTTTGTTGTTATTTTAAACGTAAAAAGGTAGAAAAGTTGTGTATAAATGTTATTTGGAGAGAAGAATAAAATAAATAAGTCTTATTATGCATGTTAAAAAAAATAATTTTTCTCACCCCGTAACGGCCACTACGGGTGCGACGGCCGCTAAATTGGTCGTAGCGTGGCGGTGGCCACCTCTACAGCCTATATTTTCATCCATGATTGCTGCGGCCTCATGTTGGAAAAGAGTTAGTCCTTGAACTTGGCTCTTCTTCTTGATGTTACTTTTGTAGATAGTGTGCATGTGAAGTGCTTTCTTGGTGAGATGAGAACTTGATCCTTTCTTTGGTGGTATCGGCTTCAAAGGATGGAGTGTGACTTCCTTTGCACCATGCATAAATGTGTATGTGTTGTCGCGCATGTGATTAGTGCCATTCTTGTCATACATCCGTGGACAACCCAACAAGATATCACAGTTATCCATGGGTATCACCTTATACCAAACTGTATCGATATAATATGCACCAATGGAAAAGGTAACTGGACATGCATATCGGACTTGCACTTCATCACCTGTCATTAACCATCTAGCAAAATAAGGACGATGATGCTTCCGAACTTTTAGCTGTAAGCGATCCACAAAAGCTTGAGAAATAATATTCTGACAACTTCCTCTATCAATGACGACAGTGCATTTGTGACCTTTGACAATTCCGTTGGAGTGGAAAATATTTTCTCGCAACCATTTCTTCTCAGTAGTCGATGTAGTGTCTTGGATGACCATAAGAGACTCAAGACCATCCTCAGGCAAAATATCCACCACTTCCTCTATTTCATTCTCTTTAGGATCATTGGAACATCTTTCACATCAATTTCATTCTCAATGAGGTGGATACATTTTGGACACTCTGCTGCACGATGCCCTTGTTGTTTATAATTAAAACATGTGAGCCTATTTTGACCTTCGGGCTTAGTGAAAAGTTTCTCTGATGATGCGCTCGGTTTAGAACCTTCAATTGAAGAATTCTTCTGCATAACCCATTTAGCTGCATGAAGTTTTTAGGCTTGATGATTTGCAATTCCCTAAGCTTTGATAGTATATTGAATAATCTCATCAACATTATCAAAATGCTTGAATGCGAGGATATCTTGAATGTAAAGTGTAAGCCCATTAAAGTATCTATCAACTAATACCTCATCATCTTCATTCAAACCACAACGGGCTTGCATGGTTATTAACTCCTCAGAATGCTCAACAACCGTCTGAGATCCTTGTTTCAAGTATTGAAAACGTAAATGTAGATCTCTGGAGTAATTGACAGGCATGAGTTTCTGCTTCAACAAAATTTTCATCTTGGCCCACGTGTCAACAGGGTCAATTTGTTGGTATCTCCTCTTCTTTTGCAACTCGGCCCACCATATCGCAGCATAATTTGCGAAATTGAGTTGCCACCAGTGTAATCTTATGACCATCCTTCATTGGTTTATGTGGAAAAATATTTTCAACGCACTAACCAATCCAAGAACGCATCTTGTTTCAATTTCCCATCATACTCAGGAACCACAAGTTTTATACCCAAATCACGATCAACATTGAAAACATGTGGATCTCGTTGATTCTGAATATGTTCTCCATCATCCCGATAATTATCTTCATGCTGATTAGTTTCCAAATTGGTTAATTGAGTCTCAATCCTTGCAAGCGTCTCTTGCATCTGAACCATCATGGTGGATAGTTGCCCAACGGTTCCCCTCAAATCATCATCATTGTGAGAGGAAGACTCCGCGTCAACCTGTTTCTTGGGAGGCATCTTTGGTTAATGCAAATTTAAAATTTCTGACTGACCTGATGTGTAGATCTGCTTTCCACGATCACGTTGGTGAAAACGGATCGCAAATTTGATGGTGGACAAGTTTGGTAACGCGAAAAAACGATCCAACCGTTGATCTTGATCAAACCTGGGCCTTTAATCGTCTGCTGATATTAGAAGTGGTGCTGGTTTGGATCTTCAACTGTGATGGGTAATGTTGTTGATGGCAGCACTAAGGTTGTCTTCAGATTGACCGTCTCTGGATGGGCTTGAAGATCAGACTTGGGCTTGAAGATCAAATATGGCCCAAATATGAAAAACAGGCCGAAACTCAAGTGTAAGGCAACACGTGTGGAGCACACTTGCCTTGGTCGTCGTGCCGTTTCAGAATAAGAGAAAAGGGTTTTCAAAACCCCTTTATGCTGAATAGGCTTCAATGAAGAAGAAGGAATCGATGGAGCAGCGCTCTGGAGTTCCAGAGAGAGTGGGAGTTGGAGCTGGAGCTCGGCGACTACAACGAGATGATGGAGTAGGCGATGGCGCTGGAGCTCGGCGGTGCACGGTACACTTATTCCCTTGTCTCTCTCCTCTCTATTCTTCTTCGTTCTTTCTGCTCTTTTTTTATTCTTTTGGTTGGCTGGGAGGGGTTTGGTGTCGAGGGTTCTGGCGACGATGGATTTGGGGATTGGGGGTGCAGGGAGAGTGTTACGGATGGGTTTTTTTTTTTTTTTTGATAGAAAGGTGGGGTCTACAGTGGTTCTGGGAGCAGATGGATTGGAGATGAGGACGACTAGTGATCAGGGATTGGAGATTGGGAAGGGTGACTGGGGTTTGGCAGTGGGTCGAATGGTTGTCGCAGGGGACAGACGAAGGGGCTAGGGATGGAGATGGGTAGGGGTGGGGATAGGGGTAACACACTGACGATCGAGGGATCGTTCCGCTCTGATACCAATTGATGCAATCCTAGGATTAGGATGCAAGTGCTAGGGCACAATTAGAGTTCTCACTTGGAACAATCACGATGAAGACAATCTCCACGATAAACTCACGCAGGGAAATTTTATTAACTCAAAAATTTACTGAGATTATTAATCTCTACAATGCCATATTTATAATAAAAGAGTCTTAAGGACTAGGAAAGTAATCCTAATTAAATTAGGAAACAAAATAAGAATCCTTCCTAAGTTAGAAACTAATCCTAATTACAATCTTGCTAAATTTAAACTAATACTAATTAAAACTCAGAGAATTTCATGGGTCCCACGTGTGGCCCACAAGTCTTGTTGCAAGGCCGTGATATTGCTGCTGCATCAAGCTCACCATATTATCATAAGTCATGGTTTAAGAACTCAAAGTTTAATGGTTTAAATTGTTCTTTTTTTTTTTTTTTTTTGCTCAATCCAATAGTGGATGTCAGCGAGATGAGTTAAGTCATGGGCCACCTGCCACTACAATGTTCATGCTTGTTGATCGTAGTTGGACTGACCTATGATGGGCTGTGTCATTGAACGACTCACGCACCTGGTAATTGGGCTGCACCTGCACGTGCACAAAGGACTGATTATATTTACTCAACTGTATGGAAGGGTTCCCATAAGTTCAACTGTTAAGTAAGGTTTGACATGTGGGCTGCCCACCTATTGGGACAAAAGATGCACCCCACCTACTTGCCTCTAGTGGGCCTTGCTTTTATCGGAGCAAATTTATTGCGAGGTTGAGCGAAATGTGAATTAATCCCGTGACAAATAATTTTTTTATAAGCATTTTCCAGACACTGGCAACAATTTGGGAATTCAAATCCTCCTGATGCTCAATTATTTCCTTATTAATGTATGAAAATTTGATCCATTCAGAATGATATTCATCATTGGAAAAAGTAATCACAAATTACGGCATTTGTCCCCTAATAAAAGTATGCCCAGCCCAACATTTCAATTTACACCTACTAAAGTGGAATTTCTATGCTCCAATTTGTACAGGGTGATTCTAATAGTTAGGTCTCGTTATAGAAAAAAATGAAATTTGTTGAGCCATCTTTTATTATCGATATACTGAGATTTTCACTTGGATGAAAGTGGAACTTGGGCCTATTATGAGTAAGCATGATGGCTGATCGGTTCTAATCTATGATGCCCAGATACGGATACGAGTTTCCTAATTTTTTTTTTTAAATCACTTTTGAATTAATGAAATTATCATTGTTATGTTCCTTTCTAACATTTTCTCTATTGAGAAGTGAGAAAATTTAAAGAACTAAATGAAATAATGGACTTGCTAGGTAGGATATGCTAAACTTATACCCTAGAAGTATCGGGGTAGTATCGGGTACTAATACAAGTATCGTATCGGTCCGACACGGATACATTGGGCAAGTATCCGGTTATCATAGGTTCTAATCTTTGAAAGGTGGACCCCAAATGTATGGATATGACTATTCGAGCCGATTGCTTGGAAACCCCTCCATATGGTTGACCATATATAATCAACCTCTCATCCTTGCCCCTCCCATCTAGCAATGATCATTTGTGCACCAAGTACTCCTGCTTAAGTGCACGGCTTCCATTTGGTGCCTAACTTGATGCTTGCCAATTGTGGAAGTAGGGCAATGGTATGGCTGAATTGTAGATTTATTTAGGTAAAGCTAAAAAGTGAAAGTCATTGTGGATTGCTGTGGTGCGTGTGGGGAAGAAAGGAGAGACAGGTTTAAGGTGCTGAACCAAGTCACTGATCACAGGTGGTCCAGGTTGGCCAAAGAACAAGGGTCAACATCATACTTATGGCGGTGAATGGTGATCAGCTGATTAAAATTGCGTATGTACATATGAGAATTGATAATTTATTATATCGACTGGTTGAGCAACTACAACAAGAAGGGTTGGTTGATGCTGGTGCATTTAGGAGTTGGTTGGGATTTGGTTTGGGGATCATTGGATTGAGAAGGTGGCCTTAACATGGCTGCAGGTTAAAGTTGCATGATCTGTGGGCTGTAGGACGGATGGGTCCGAGCAATGAAGATTAGGACATGGCTGCCAAGAGCAGTGGCCAGGATTGCATGGTGCCCAAGGACTTGCATGTGCCTTGCTTACCAGTGCACTTGGCAGTACTGCACCTACACATGTATGATACAATCCGGCACATCCTACCTTACTAATTTCATTATATCATAGAGTTCTATTAGTTTTTTATTAGTTCAAAAATAAGAAGTGTTTGAAAGGACCTTAAGTAGTCACAATTCGTCAATTTAGAAATGTCTATAAGAGAAAAGTAATATTTTGTATAAAAAATCTAAATATGAAATATGAAATTTCATGTTGTGGGTAGGATAGTTGTATCCACATGTGTATCCTAGGTTTCAAAAAGTGCAGTCATACCTCAAACCTGTACCTATGCCCATATCCATGCTTGTATCTAGGCATCATAGTAAGGATCAGGCCATAGTGGGAGGCTGCATTAGTTAAGCAAAGTGGTGGAGGGTTTGTTGTTTGGTTGTGTATTGGTGATATTCAGGTTGCATTGGTTTTTGAGAATTGAAATGATGAAGCTGAAAAGCAAGGACGACTGGTGACGGTTTTATCTGCGGGTTTCAATTGGCTGCTTCGGGATCAATGCTGTATGGCAAACTAGTACATTAGTAGGTGGTATTTGGGTTGGCTATAGCACACCCTGATAAAACAACATGCGGGCCTTTTATTTTAGGCATGGTGGTCATTAGTGAATCTCTAACTAGTGAAAAGGCGGGAGGAGAGTTTGGTGAGTTGTAAAGTTAGGCATTGGAAAGAAATTGAGCTGTTGGTACTCTATGGTCGGCCTGTAGTAACGATTCGCAACTAATTCAGCAAGAGATGGGAAGAGTAAACAATGTTTATTCTCTAAGATGAAGCTTAAAAGGATAAACACATCCACATGTCTAGATCTTACTCCATTACACATGCTACATTAAAGTAGCGAGAGAACCTAGGAAGCACGAACACCTCTCCGGGGCTGGCGTGTCAGTGTTCGACACGTGTCGGACATGGACATGCCTTGACATGTGTCCGACACGCCAAAAATGGTGTCCTACTTATTTTTTATATTTTATCTCTCGGACACGCCGGTTTAATGATTATGAATTATGTTTAAGTTTTGTATTGCTATTTGATGATTTGATATGTTTATTAGTTGGTACAGTGGTACACTGGTACTTGAATTTTTATTTATCTGATTGCTAAATTGATTACAAAGTTAAAATGATTTTATCTTTTAGTATATGATTTTAGTAAAATGATTACAAATTGCTAAATTGCCCAACGTGTCCGTGTCCTACTTTTTTGAGAAATGCCATGTCGGCGTATCCGTGCTTCTTTGGAGAGAACTACTGCATTTCATTGAATGCATTCGAAAGAAAGAGTACATGCTTTGATTGATTTATCTTCTTAATAGATTGGGCCTTGTGGGCCTCCTTTGGTATACGGCTAGGTCAAATCGGCCTTTAGCTTGTCCCATGGGCCTCCGGATGGATCTGGCCTATGATCCAAAACCCCTTTTAGGGCAGTCGCTCATTGGTGGCATAAAAAATGGTGAAAAAATGAGTGAAAAAGTAGAAATCATTGATTGTAGATGGGATTCACCTTAGGCGATGATGGTAATGATGTAGGCATTGAGATCATTATGTGTGTTTTGACAAATAGTTTTTACTTAAATATATTTTGGTAATTTTCCTTTAAAGCCACGAGTGTTCCTTTCTTCTCCTTTTGTTCTTCAATAACCCTTTTTTAAATTAAATGATCTAAAATGATAATCCTTCTGCTGATCTTCTCTTCGCCATAGTAGTCTACGCTATTGACGAATACAATTAAATACATCATGAATGGTATTTTAAATGTAGCTAACCTAACTATTTTTTTTAGTTGCAAGGAGAGGGAATAAACCCTCACCATGTGTAAATTCAATTCTAAGAAAGTGCTAAAAAGAATTTCATTCACTGTTTTTCTAGTTCATTACTGAAAGGATAATTACAAGGATCTTTTTGGAGGATTAAGAGGGCATGCTTTGTTTGACTTTCTAAAAGTGTTTTTTTGGGCTTTTGGCTTTTGAAAAGTTCAATTGCCTTCAAAAGCTCGTTGGTTATTAGATTTTTAAAAGAGCTTTCTTAAAAAATGTAAGTTAATTAGCTGTTTGAGAGAGGAAATGTTGGCTGACTTCGCTTTCGAAAAACACTTTTTCATTTTCACAGATAGTGAGTAGAAGTATGGCAAGTAGCATAGGTTTTTTCTTTTCCTCCTTTTTTAATCCATCTCTGGGGTCTACCTATGAAATCAAGCACTCAAGATCAAGATCATCTCGTTATTGGTGTAGGGTTATAGTTCACTACAATGTAAGTTAAACCAATCATAAGAATGGCCTATTGTTAAATGTGACTAAAATGCACAAATCTGAGGGAGTAAAATGATAGTGTTTTACTTGTGATAAATCTAATGGTGGACCAAACTTTGATTGGAGTGATTTGGATTTTGTGGATGGACCTACTAAAAAATTTATATGCTTGAACATGGGGAACCAAATGATGCAGAGCCTGAGTCATATCTCATTTTTATGAGATAATGATAGTGATGATGCCACATAACATATGCCTTGTGACACATAGGATCTTGTGCCGTTGTCGTCGTCGTCATCATCATCATCAAAGCCTTGTCCCAACTATGTTAGGGTCGGCCACTTGCATTTTGTTGCTCCATTCCGATCTATCCTGAGCCAAATTCTCATATAAGTTGAACTTCTTCAGATCTATTTTTACTACCTCCATCTACATCCTCTTCGGACTACCCCTTCCTTTTGGTGGGCCATCAAATTCCATAGCCAAGCTTTTCCTTATCGGGGCTGTTGGCAGCTTGCATTGGACATGCAAAACCATCTCAAACGGGTTTCTCTAATTTTATCCTCTATTGATTCTACCCTTATATGCTCTCAAAATCGCTCATCTCATCCACCTCAACATTCTCATCCCTGTTAGACTGCTACATCCATTTTGTACATATGTTGCTTCTTGATTGGCCAACATTCTACTCCATAGGTCAATAGTTATTCTAAGCGTTGTCCTGTAAAAAAGTTCGCGTTAATCTTGTTGGCACTCGTCAGTCACAAAGTACTCCAGAAGTAAGTTTTTATCCTATGTTAGATATCTTCATCAATCTCCCTATCCTTATTAATTATTTAGCCAAGGTAATGGGAAGAATATCATTTTGGTATCTCTTGGGCTTCAATTCCAACAATAGTTTCAGCTCTTTGTATTTGCCCACCAAAATTTAAATGCGTATATTCTGTCTTTGTATGGCTTATATTAAATTCTTTTGATTCTAAAGCCGCTCGCCATCTCTTGAGTTTTGCATTCACACCGTCTCTTGATTTATCCACCAACACTATCATCTGCAAACAACATATAATAAGGTACCCCCTCTTGAATATGAGCAGCTCATCCATAATTAGCGCAAAGAGATAAGGGCCTAGGGCTGACCTCTAATTCAAACCTATGGCCATTAGGAACTCACCTATCTGTCAACAGGTAGTTCTCACACTCGTTACCGCCCCCTTCATATATGTCTTTGATAATTTCAATACAACCTCTTAGAACATTCCTTTTATTTAAAATCTGTCAAATTAAATCTCTAGGTACCCTACCGTATGCTTTTTCTAAATCGATGAAGACATGCAAAATTTTCCTCTTCACTTGATATTTTTCCATTAATTGCCTAAGTGAGAATCATAGATGAAAATATCTACGTAGCGACCGATATATCGGCCGTCGCACCAGTAGCGGCCGCTATTTACCCATAGCGGCCGATATGCACCTATACGTTACGTATCAGCCGCTACAAACAATGAAATGTAATAAAAAAAAAAAAAGAAAAGAAAAGAAAAAGGGACAGTAGTTGTATAAACATACCTGGAAGCGGCATCGTGCAGCAGCAGGAGCACCACGCATCGTGTAGCAGGAGGAGCAACATCATGCAACAGCAGCAGCACCGTCAAGCAGCACTTTCTCCTCTTCTCTTCTTCTTCTTCTTTTCTTCTTCATTTTCTTTTTTTTTCTTCCTCTTTTCCTTTCCCTCTTCTCTGTCTTTCTCGAGCCTTGTCTTTTTCTTTTCCCTAGAACTCTCGAGCCTGCTGTTTTGGGAAAAGAATTAGAGCAGCAAAAGCCCCTTTTTTGGTCCCTCCAATATTTATTAAGTAGGGTAACTATGGGCCCCACATTGGGCTCACTTTATGAAAGATATAAATAAAGATTAAGGGGCCCACCTTATGACAGTTATAGATAAAAATCAAATGGGCCCCTCAGGTATTAAAATAGAAAAAATCATGGCTTAGCCCCTAAATTTTACTCTAATTAGAAATAGAGCTCAATCAAATTTTACTCTAACCGGAAATAGAGACATAGCCAACTTTCACACTAATTGAAAATAAAGCCTAAACAAATTTCACACTAATTGAAGAAAGGCTCTAGCAACTCTCTACTCTTTGTCATTTCTAAATGGGTGTTGATCACTTCATTTACTTGATTGAATTTGAACCTTGGGGCTTGAAGTATTGATTGTTCAATGTTCACTAATGACCTAACTCTTAAGTCTTATGCCTTTATTTCATGTTCAAATTTTTTTTAATGAGCTTTTTATTATTTTCTAAGTTAGCATGACTAAGAAACATGAATACATGTGAAAAAACTAATCATTATTATTATTTTCTATTTACACAGCGATACAGGACCTCATATATTGAGGGCACCGTTACGCCCCCTTTTCTTACTGTTGCAAAAGAACCACATTTTTTTTTTTTTTTTTTTTTGCATTTTACAATTTTCTGGATTTTTTGAAATTTTTTGAAAAAATCGCCCCACTACACCGCTAGATAGCGCCCGCTTCGTAGAGGTTTGGCGTCGGGCCGCTATGCCCTCCGCTGCCGCTATTTTCATCCATGGTGAGAATATAACTTCCATAGTTGACCTCCCTGTATAAAACCAAATTGATTTTTAGATATCTTAGTCTTTTGTCTAAGTGTTTTTTCCATTACTCTCCCCTAGCTTCATACATAAGATTTTGTATGAGACCATTTTATACCTATAAGGGATTTATATATTGTGTAATTATTAATTTTTATTATAAATATTTTATTATATTATTAGTTAGATGGAACAGTGCGCCAGGGGCGTCCAACAGGTGGGACCCGTCTACCAGGAAGAACTTGCAATGGTCTCCTGTGCACGGTTCCCATGCAAATTGCACATCGGAGACCATTCTCTTAGTTATAAAATGCTAAAAACTGTTTTTTAATATCATAATCAAACAACTTGGGTGCTTTTGCTATTAAAAAGCATAGACAAAATTTGCACTAACCAGCCAACTCAGCATGTTGCTTTAAAAAAATAGTATCTAGCCAACTAGTTTTAAGAAAGTACTTTTGACTTTTAAGAAGCCAAACCATACACACCCTTAGAAGCTGGAACAAAGACGGCAAAACGTGGTTGGTTGAAGGGGAGAGAGAGAGAGATGAATGCCCGCCCTTTCCAAGTTGCTCTTGTGTGTGTGTGTGTGTGTGTGTGAGAGAGAGAGAGAGAGAGAGAGAGAGAGAGAGAGAGATGAATGCCCGCCCTTTCCAAGTTGATCTTACATCCCCTGGTAGATTAGCGATTGCTTCAGGTTGTGTGTTCATTTTAGATGTATTCAATTGTCTGTTAAATGGGAACATGACTGTTCATTTCAGATGTATTCAATTGTCTGTTAAATGGGAACATGACCTATTTTTGCATCTACAGGCAATTCTTTGTTGATTTTTCTGTCTCATTTATTTTATGCCTCATGCTCAGTTACTTGTTAAGAGTTTTTTTCTCTTAAATGAAGCTTATGGCTAGGGTGGGCGATGGATTGGGTTTGGCGCAAGTCAGGGTAAGCCCCTATCTGCCTTGACTCGCACCTATCCACTCCATACCCAACCCAACATGCCATGGCAGGTTTAGGATATGTGATGCCGAACCCCTCATGATGGGCATGGGTAGAAATGTGAGCATGGTGTGTTTGGGTCGGGCCCATGGTTGATCTAGCCATTGACCCGGCTTCAATGGTACCTGACCTGATTGCGACCATAGTAAAGATGATATAAATTATAATATGGTTTCAACATTAACTACAAGTTTAGAACCTGTGGCCTTTTGATTGTAAGTACAAGTAGTTGCAATATGTGCTGGTGGACATTGGTAGGTCCATTTTTGTATAATATTATATTAAGATGATATTAATTTATATTTTATATATTATAGTATTTAATATATATCACCCAGGTACTCGGGTATTTAGGTGTGGATGCGACTGGTCCGGACCCAGATCCAGTTCAAAATTGCCAATTGGTTCTGAAAAGAGTGTCCATACCAGAATATTTGGGGTGGGTCCTTCAGTTAACTGGTTAATTGGAGGTCCATTGACGTTCCTGGGTATGAGTATGGTGCGATGCAGATTATCCCATGCTGCTCTTGATTTAGAAGAAACATTAGACACTTTAACTTGAACTGCTAGTGGCTCACTAATTGTTATGGGCACTTCTGTCTTATGGAATATAACTTGAATACTTTTGCCCAGCTTGTCAGAAATTCAGAATGCGCGAGGTATCGTTGATGTCCTTGCCGAAATGCTAACTGCTTTGGATCCAGGGAATAAGGAGGTATTTTTCCATATTACATGTAGATAATTTGAATTTTCAAATGCTTCTGAAACAATATCTTGTTTCAACTCATCATTGATTTCCTGTTAATTTGCTATCAGGGCCATTACTTAAAAATCCACTTTTGAGTACTTTCTAAAGGCCAGACTCCTTAAATATTAAATTAAGAATCAAGATAAGTTTATGGGTAACCTTCTGGAGAATTTTGTGAGACACTCGTTTAGTATTGCAAAGTCTTCAATACCCCAAAAACTCTTAGAAGGCATGTTTGTCGTTATCTGCATTTCTGAGACCTCCCTTTCCATGCCTATTCCTGATTTCTGTGTTTGCTGTGTCTCAGAAGCCAGTTTCTGGAAATCAAGGTTTGCCTTCTAATATTACATTTCGGAAGAATGACAAAGTGTGTCTGGCTGTTACTCACTTATTGGAAATAAAAAGTGATGTGCTATCCTGAAAATATTGGTCTTTGCAAACAAATTAAATGGTCGCCCCAAAAAATGAATTTTCCTTAAAAGTTTTAGAATTCTTTCTCTTTAAAGATGGATAGTGGTTGTGAAAAAAACTCAATTTTGGCCTTAGGAGAAGCCACGTCAGCTTCGTGGGTCCCATTTGTGAATGTGTCCCTTGAATGTGTCTTTCCAAAAACACGTGTCTTTTCAATAAAATGTGTCCCTTCTTGGAGCCCGTTTGTGAACTTGTCTTTTTAAAAATGCATATGTGCCTTTTCAATAAAATGTGTCTCTTAGGCCCATTTGTGTGGTTGTGACCCAATTCAAAGGGATGCCTTCCATCTCTATAAATTAAGGTGATTTTCCAAGTTTTCATAGAGTATTCAAAATGAGAGCAGAAATGCATGCGAATCATTTGTTTTTAAAATGAAACGTGTATGTTGACATGGATTAAGGGAAGAAAGAGGTTTGATTTTCATAATTTTTTGGTTGATTTAATTTAATTTTTTTTATAACTGGATTTATATAAAAGGGATATTAGTTTTAATATGTTATTCAAGTCGCACGAGACTTAACCTGTGCATCGCACAGGGGCTTCATGCTAGTATAACAAATGGCTAGAAAACTGTTTAAACTTACACTGAAGTCCAACTCATACAATCCCATGTATATAAGTTACATTTGCAAAATCTACTCTTCCCTAAATTACTATCAGATATAAATATTATTCATAATTATCATTAATTAAATACCAGGAAAGATGCAAATCCTATATTAAAATGCTGAGCCATCTGTATGCTGATTTTCAGGGACTCAGGCAGGAGGTTATTGTTGACCTTGTTGAACAGTGTCGTGCTTATAAGATGAGAGTAGTCCGCCTTGTGAACACAACTTCGTAAGTCCTCTTAGCACTTTCTTTCTCGTCCACTCCTCACTGGTTTAGTGTATCAAAAGGGATATAGCATCTGGCCTTTGTGATCCGATTGTTTATGAATATAGGCATTTTGCTTATTGGTAAATGCTGCACCTGAAAGGGCTATAAATAACAAATGCATTTCAATCAATTCCAGTTGTTTTCCCCCTTTCTCTTTTTGCATACACATATTGATATGTTCTTGTGGATGCACGAGTATGCTGCCTCACATGCTGTCCCAACACCAGCTAGTGTGAAGATGGTAGCCATTATTATAACCATGACAGAAAATGTCTTGACCATTCTGTGCAAAACACACCATCCATGATAAAATTTAGGAAACATGACAAGAACCTTTTTTTTTTTCTTTTCTACATCCTGGTGTTAGTTGCAGAAAGAAATGAAAATTTGCAAAGATGCTTCCATGGGAGTGATTGAATGTCATATGTTTCATTTTGTCAATGCACCCAATGTCTGCAATGGAAGCTAGAAAGTGCTGTTCAGCCTAAAACATAAGGTTAACCAGACAAATTCAATAGAGGGTCCACATGTTGCTTGGGCCCCATGAGAATATGAGAGCTCAAGTGGGCCATTCGCAATATGAGAGTCCAAATCCCATTTTCTTGAAAGATAGGCATATCTTGAGCATCAAATAACATCTGATCAACATGCCTTTTTACTGATGGTGCACTGTCTTGTCACCAGAGTGAGTTAAGTTCAGTTTTTAACTACTTCAGATTCAAATGGGAGATGAATGTGTAAACTTGGAGGTGAAGTCAATTCAGTCATCCAAAAGAGTCTTTATATATTCATGAATTTGCTCTCTGGTAAATTAAGGATTATGCAGTTTTCTTTGTGTTTAGGTGAGAGCAAGAAACCTTATGGAAAGTTATGGTGGATAATCAAATATTGAAATGGCTTATTCTGCATACTTCATAGAGCTAAGGGGGCTTGGAGAAGTATTCAAGACTATTGAAAAAATTAAAGTGCAAAAGTTTCACAGCTGTCAATTTCCATTCTGGCAAATTCCGTTCAGAACATTCTAGAATTGGGTTGGGGAAAAACAGAAACTACTTGAACTTTCTGGCCCAAAGTTCGGTAGGTTCCGGATTCCGGCTGGAACCCTATTCTGTCAATTCCACTGGGAATCAACCAAAATGACCCAGCAAACATTAAGTTTTCTCCCTCAAATACCCCTCTATATAAGTGGAGGTGCTTTATTGTTAGGGCTCCATTCTCTCTCTCTATATGTGTGTGTGTGTGTGTGTGTGAGAGAGAGAGAGAGAGAGAGATGCTCCTATGAGAGCATCTCTCACCTTACTAAGAGAGATAGGGTGGGGGCTCATATCTATATCCAATGCCAACAACTTAAATGTGAGGGCCCCACCTTATCTCTTATAAGTAAGGTGAGAGATGCTCTCATAGGAGCATCTCCCTATATATATATATATCCCAGCTGCTTCATGATAAGGAAGAAGAAGAAAACAAAGAAGAGAAGAGTTGCTCCTCCAGTAGCAGCAACCGGTACATCTCTCTCTCTCTCTCTCTCTCTCTCTCTCTCTCTCTCTCTCTCTCTCTCTCTCCCTCCTCCTCCTTCCCTATTCTTTCATTATCTCTAGATTGAAGGGGAGAAAGGGCTCTTCTTTCTTCGTTGTTCTTTTGTTGCCTCTACATAAAAGGGGCGAAAGGGCCTTTTGTGGAGTCCATACCCTTTGAGTCACTGACTTGAAGAATTCCTGTGTTGAAGGAGTGGAACCCACAGTGGGGCCCACCCCATTGAAAATCTGAGTTCTCTAAAAAAATTCCAAACCATGTGACTAGCAACTCATACATGGGCCCTAGCCATATTTCACCCTAATTGGGCCCATTGAAAATCTGCAATGGGGCCTATCTATTAAAATTGAAACCATCTAAAATAATCATTTCACTCGTATATGGGGCCCAACCACTTCAATTGTCTCTTTTCCAGAATGGAACACCGGAATTGACTTAAACGCTGGAACATTCCACTACCGGCTAAGCTGAAATAGTAACCTGAAACAGTAACCGTAATGGAATTGACAACTATGAAATGTGCAGGGGAGAAAGATGATCACATTCTCTTATTGAGATGATGTGCAAGTTGGTAAAAAGCATATTACTTGTCCCTTTCCTACTATTTCCAATATCTTTTTGGTTAAGGATGCATGCAAAGGATATACGAAATCCAAGATTCAACTGTTCTTTTTTTACTTGAAAGTGACCACATTTCTTCTTAACTTGATATGAGAGTGATTTGGATAAGAAGGGTGTGTGCCTTCCTACCAAAAGAGAAGGCTTGTCGATGGAAAAGTTGAACAAGTTCCTCTAATGCGCTGGTAGGTGCCTCATTATAGAAAAACATATTTTCTGTGTCTAAGAGTCATGCTTCCCTTTAGTTTACTGCCTTTACTTGGTTGGGGGCCACTGAAAGTATTCTTGCCTTTGAGCACTGCCATTGTAGGGAGGTGAGGCATGAGACTCTCTTATTCAATGTGTCTAGAGTCAAGACTCTTGAGTCTGAATGGTCACAACCGTATCAATGTATCAACATTGGGCCAACGTGTGGCAAGTCTCTTCATTATGCAAGGAGAGGAGAACCTTTTAAAGGGAATGCCAAAATGGAATTGCTTCCTTGGGTTTTCATACATTTTAATGATGTCAGTTTCTTCTTATCCTTTGTTAATTTCCATGATTGAAGTGTTTTAGGTGAGCATTGTGTGATGGGAATTTGATTTCTGTCCTTTCCGATCCATTAGACTGTTAGATTGATTTCTCAAATTTTCATGATGAACAAACTATTCCCAATATGGAGCATCCTGGCCTGTGGGCCCACCCTATGATCAATCTTCACCCCTCCCCGTCCTTTCCAGCCCCAGAACACCCACTGTGGTTAGCACTTATCATAATATTACCATGTGTTAAACCCCCCACCCCTTTTTTTTTTTTTTGTTGTTGCATGAGGTTGGTGATGGGAGACCTCTAAAACCCCCCTACCCATACATGGTTATTATGCTTGCAAGCAAGGGCGGACCCATGTAGGTGCACCCGGGTGCAGGTGTACCCGGTAAATTTTGAAAACCCTTTTAGAGGGATATGGGTCATACACCCCTGCCCCACTTAAAAATCCATCTTGCACCCCCCATTTAAAGCCCATCCTTAAAATTCACCCACCCACATCAACAATCGAGAAATTCTCTCACTCTCAGTTCCCCCAAATCGAAAACTCTTGTATCTCTCCAGCCCTTTTCCCTCTCCAATGTCTATTGGAAACTCTTCATTAACGCACCAAATCAACCATTCTTCTCCCTCCCTGTTTCTCTTGCGCGCGGTTTTAAGTCGATGATTGACGAGGCTCAAAACTTGCAATCTTACAGATGTAGAGACATAGAAGAGGAGAAGATAGAGCCAACTCCAAGTAATACTCCATGCTTCGTATTTTTTTTATTTTACTATTTATTTGATGCAATCGCTGTCGAGTTAAAAATAATTTTTTCTGATTTTCCCCTTAAAACAGTGGATTTGGAATGGATTAAGCTTCATTTTTTTTTTTTTTTTGAAACTTATGAGGTTTCATGTGTTTCCTTACTTTCTTTTTAAAGCTTTGTTTTGGATTATGTGAAAAGTGGTTTGAATTTCATATGTCCGTAGTGTAGAGGCATTTTGATATCAAATGCAGTTGATTTTTGAGTAATCTGTTTGTCGATGGGGCTGATTGTTGTTTGGTAATGTTATATTAACCCAGAAACAAGCCCCTTAGAAATCAAAATTGTAAAATGTGATTGATGCTAATATTTTGAGATCTTTGTTATTGGGAGTACTGCGTTCGTCATCTGCTAATGGGTCCTAATATTTATGCAATCACTCAAGGAATCAACTTTCTATACATTAACTGCTTCTTTAAGAGTAGAAAATAAATTTATGGAAGAGAAAAAAAAAAAAAAAAACCCTAACTTTCTAAAGTCTGAGATCTTCTTAGTATTCTCTATGAAACAAATGATGGGATTTATGTGAAGAATGTATTAATGTGAAAAAAACTTAACTAAATTTTGTAATCATTTAAATGCAATATATTTTCTCTTTTGTCATTATTAATGTGAAGAAAGTATCACAAAATAATATTTTTGGACTATTTCAATTGCCATTGTTCCGCACCCCTTAAACAGAAATCCTGGGTCCGCCGCTGCTGGCAAGTACACCACACATGCTATGCCATTCTTTAAAATGATATAGATTTTTTGTTGATTTTTTACTTTTTATTTCTTGGATGTTACTCATTCTCTATGTATTGTTGGCTTCCTGTATCGTCTTTCATTTTGAATAAATTCTTCATTGCTTATAGGATAATTTTTAAGTAGGGGATGTTCAAGTCAACATACAATTGTCCACTGTGGTGGGCCACTTTTCAAACATCTATAACTTCCCAGGTTTTACATCTTGGACCAAGGGGGCTACTTGAATCCCCTTCAAGTTGAGTCGACTTGGCCGAGTTGGACCCAGCGTTATCTTAGAGAATAAGAGCCCTTAAAATTTGTGTAAATAGAAAATGGTGTCCTATGAATCTAAAATTTAAATTCACATGTTTTAACTACTAAGAATTATTTTTATCATCATCATCATAGTAGCCTATCCAAGGATTTGGCTCAAGATAGATCGGAATGGAGAAACAAAATTCATAGTCAACCCCAACATAATTGACAAAGCATTGTCCCAACTATGCTGGGTCAGTTTCATGAAATTTTTTTCGCCATTTTTGTCGATATTCTGGGCTGAATCCTTGGATAGGTTGCACTTTGGACATATCCTTACTACTTCCATTCATGTCCTTATGGCCTTCCCCTTTTTCCTCGAGTTTCCATCAACCTTCACAGAAAAAATTTTCATCAACGGCATTGTTGTTGGCCTACATTAGATATTTCCAAACCATCTCAAATGAATCTCTCTTAATTTATCACCGGTAGATGCTACTCATCAACGGCATAGTTCTCACTCTTGTTATTGTTCCCTTGTACATGTCTTTAATGATGTCAATATAACCTCTTAGGATGCTCCTTTTATAAATAAATAAATAAAAACAAGAAAACCAAATCAAATCTCTAAGTACCATGTCGTTGTCTTTCTCTTGATTGATGAACACCATATGAAGATTTTTCCTGTTCTCTCGTTATGTTTCCTTGATTGTATATGTAAAAGTATAGGTTCATAGTTGATCTCCATGTTATGAAACCAAACTGATTTTTAAATATCTCAGTCTTTTGTCTAAGTCTTTACTTTTTTTACTCTCATAGTTTCATAGTGTGACTCATAACTTTAATCCCACAATAACAGATGGAACATTTGTATTTCTCCTTTATTCTTGATATAGCTATAACAACACTTATGTCATGACTCAGAACCCGAGGCCCTCGCAAGTCGCAACTACGATGCATCTATTTTTCATATGCATAAGTCAAATAAATAATCAAGAATTCAGGGAATAAATTAAATAAATTAAATTTATAAAGAAATTGTAATGCAAGAAAAATGAAACCTTTATTTTTTAAGCATTATGTGACTAGAATACTAGATTCTTTATTGTCATGCTGCCTTTCGCCCTCTCAACACGTATGCCAAAAGTCTAGAGCATCTTGTTCGCCACAAGTTCATTCTCGAGGCTCTCGCTACCCGGATTGGGGCGAAAAACAACAATTAGTATTATTGAGTGAATAGAGTTATAAGTCAACATGTGTGCGAAATATCATAAAAATAGAGAAGATTTCTACAATTAAAACATATCAATTGCCTTTTCTTTTAAAATAAGATTAAGATTTCTAATACTATCCTTAGGACAACCTAACCATACAGCACGGGCTCATAAATCATACATCTCATGGATGCTTCATATCACCAATAAGGGGGCTGACCTATAGTCAGGTGATTAACATAAGTGATCTGAGAGTTAGGGGATATATCCAACCTATGAGTCAAGGAATAACACATCTGACCTGTAAGTTGGAATAACATACCTGATCTATGAGTTAGGGAATAACGGATCTGACCTATTAGTCAGGGAATAACATATGTGACCTATGAGTTGGGGAATAACAGATTTGACCTATGAGTTAGGGAATAACACTTATTCATGGCCTTGTATGTGCTAGTGGTCTAGGTAAGTCCAATGGGTTGGTCCTGATTAATCCAATTATACCATGTTACTTCATTCTTAGAGTCCCCATAAACATAATTTAAACCAAGGATGAAAATATCGGTAGCGGTGGGCGTAGTGGCCTGCCGCCAAAACGCTACGTAGCGGCGCTACGTAGCGGTGTAGCGGTGCGATTTGAAAAAATAGTCAAAAAAATTTGAAAAAATTCTAGAAAATCTAGAATATTGGAAAATGAGAGAAAATGTATTTTTTTTGCAAAAGTAACTAAGGTAAGGGGGCGTAGCGGTCCCCTCACTATATGAGGTCCTGTATCGCTGTATAAATAGAAAATAATAGTAATGATTTTTTTTTTACATGTGTTCATGTTGCTTAGTTATGCTAACTTAGAAACTAATGAAAGGCTTATAAAAAAAAAACTATGTCATGAAGTCAAGACTTAAGAATACCTAGAGAAAAAAATGCATATACCAAAGGGAGTGTCTAATAGGATGTACTTAGAGAAGAATCATGGAGAAGAACTCTTTGTATCGACTATAATTCGGCGAGATCATGTGCTTTTTGGTGTTCTTTTAAACATAAAAGGGTAAAAGAGTTGTGTAGAAATGTTATTTGGAGAGAAAAAGAAAAAAAATAAGTTTTATTATGCATTTTAAAAAAATTTGGAAAATAGAAAATTTTCTCACCCCGTAGCGGCCCAGTAGCGGCCGTAGCGGCCCGTAGCGGCCGCTACATTCGCGTAGCGGTCAGAAGACCGCTTTTTTCAATTTAGCGTCGCGGCCTGGGCCGTGGCCGATATATCGGCGTAGCGGCCGCTATTTTCATCTATGATTTAAACAGAACTTCTTATTGCTCTCAACCCTTATAACGAGGTAGCTTGAAATTAGCCCTTAAAAAAAGAGTTTTGGGTTTAATATGCCCATTCGTTTCAGAACTGGTGCTCGACTGTGTAAAAGCATTTGCATAACTAACCCTGCTGAGTTTGAGATTTTTCCACAAACAACCATAAAGTTAACTTATACCAATCATATGTGAGAAGTAACATGTGAAACAATTAGAATTCATTAACCATCTTAGAATCGTGTAATATCACATTCACAAGTAGCATAATAGAGCCACCATTTAGGAATGTCATAGAAATTACATCACATGCAAATGGGGACATGTTGAATAAAAAACGAACATGTACTTCAACTCTATGATTGTTATTGTAGCGAGTTACTGTAGCATTAATAGTGACGGCCAGCTATATTATGCTTAAATAACACTCAAAACATTCTTAACTACATCTCTTTAGCATCAAGACTTCGAGTCATTTTGGAATCAGGATTCAGTTCTCTGGTCTCTGGGCACGTCGGAACCGCATGAGTTCACCGGGGTGGAGCACGGTCCGCCAAAATCAGCACGGTCCGAATAATAGGTAGGAAATGGCGAGGAAAGGATGGGAGGTCGAGATCGATCACAAGCACTTCTATATTCCCCTTCCCGAGCCACGAACTAAAAAGTTTGACTAGAAGTACTACTCCCTTTAGCATAGTGCATTCTTATGTTTGAATGTCTACTCAGCTTCTTTGTATAGAAAATTGTGGCCTTAGTGATGTGTGGTTGACTAAAGGACATCAATCAATCTTCCTTTTGCTAGTTCTTCCCTAGGGTTGTAGTTGATAGGAATGCTAGAGAGAGATTGTGTGGAGGCTTCCCTTGTGGAGGCATGCATTTATAATTTAGGCCTACCTCTCACTTTCCTAATTCAAACTCTTAGGAGTATTTTTGGCAACAATGTTGACTTTCTAATTCTTATAGAGCACATAAGCAGTCCTCCTTCCTAATCGAATTCAACTACATCTTTATAATTCATGATCCTTTCTTCTAATGAGAATACAATTCCTATTAAATCAGTTCTCATGGTCCCATTCTATGAAGCACAGACACGGATACGGGACACGGATACGATACGATACGGATATGCCGATACGTCATTTCTCAAAAAAGTAGGATACGATATGCCGGGGATACGTTGAATTTTTATTTTTTTTAAATATTTTTTATATGACTTTGTAATAAAAAAACTAGCATTATTTCAATCAAAATAGCCATAAAATATGCACTTTCATTGATTTAATCATCATCAAACATTACATTCAATACTTCCAAGTTCAAAATCCAAGTTTCACCAATTACTACAAAAACATAACATATAACCCAAACAAACAGACAGTAGATCTACTTAAACTTCAATTGCCTGACCACCAGGTCCACCACCATCACCTCCACCACCGTCACCTCCATCACCATCTTCACGAAAGAGCACAGCCTCCAATTCTGGTTCATCAAGGGAGAGTTGTGCAATCTCAAGCTCTCCGGCATCCTCAAGTGAATCAAAAGCATCTCCAGCAATATCCCACATCTTGGTTTCTCCTTTCATATATTGTGGAGTTCTTCTTGAAAGAAGGCGAAGATTGCTATGAATGAAAACCAAGTCTTCAGCACGTTTTGGTGTCATCTTATTCCTTCTCACCGAGTGCACAAAGGAATAAGTACTCCAATTCCTCTCTGCACATGACGACGAGGAAGGTTGCACAAGTAGCTTGAAAGCTAGAGTTTGAAGCAAAGGTGCACACGCACCATAGGCGACCCACCACCTTTTAGGATCCATTTCATAGCGATCACGAATGGAATCAACATCCGCAAACTCTCCTGACTTGTTAGAGAAATCAGCAAATTTTGTGATTACCATTTTGCGCTCCTCCAAATTAGGAAAATATTTTTAAGGATTTTCATTCTTTCTCTAGCAACCTCCATATCTCTATGTGGAGCATCTCGACTAAGATCCTCATGAAGCCAATGCTCGCTATAGTACCTTGAATAGGAAAAAAAAGAATTAAGGATAAGTTCAAGACTAGAAGTCAAGACTAAGAGGGAGAAAAAAAGGAGTTTAAGACTAAGAGGGAGAAAAAAAAGTTCAAGACTAGAAGTCACCATGGATTTAGTGAATGAGCTAAGCAATGGAGAGGAGTGTTGTTCTTGTTCCAACGATCCACAAGAATTTTATGCACCACTTCATAAAAGGTAGATGCCTCATCAAGTCTCTTTCCTTCATGCCTATATATTGCACCCTTCACTTTTTCTATCATGGTATCCTGCATGTCATACACCAAGTGAAGACAAGGCCTATCCGTGTCACAAACCCTTAGCATATCATATAGGAGCCGTAAAAGAAAGTATGTAAGTCATTTTGTCCCACCAAAGGTCATCTAACACAAACTCTTTCACAGCCTTGGCTCTCTCCTTATCATCCTCTCTGTAGGAATTCCACCTTTCACTAATAACCATGGCTTGAAGACTACCTTTTATGAGCTTGAATCTCTTAAGCATGACAAGGACTGAAGCAAAACATGTACTTGCAACCGAAAGCAACTTCAAAGGGACAAATTCATTAAAAATAACCAATCTCATGGAGTGATTCATGATAAAGTTCTTAACAAACACAACATCCTCAGCCAAGTCCGTGATCCAACGACACTCCTCATATGTTAGTGCATATTTTTTAATATTCTTTGCCATACAAATGTTTTGCAAGGCAAGGTTAGTGTATGAACCACACATGGTGTCCAAACAATATTTTCAAATTGTGCTTCAATGAGATGCCCTGCACCCGCACAATTCTTAGCATTATCAGTTATCACTTGAATCACATTTTGGGGACCAACCTCTTCTATCACTTCTTTCAACAAACCATAAATGAAGTGCTTATCTTTAATTTCACCCGTACAATCCACTGCTTTAAGGAACATAGGCCCACTTTCCGTCACCGTCATAAAATTAATCAAGGGCCTCCTTTGTGAGTCACTCCATCCATCACTCACAATTCTTACACCCTTTTCTTTCCATCTGCCTTTAATTGGTTGTAGCAATCTATCAACATGAGCCCTTTCTTGTTGGAGTAGACTTGTCCTTAGCTTATTATACCCCGGTGGCACATAGCCTGCAAGAGCATTGTTTGCAGCAAATTGGATACAACTCACATAATAAGGGCTTCTTGCTAGGTGAAATGGTAAGCCTGATGCATAGAACATCCTAGCAATCTCCGCATCCATTTGGTCATGCAACTTCAAGTTAAATGACTTCCCAATAGCCGTATTACTGTCACTTGCACTCCAACTTCCACTTCCACTCGCCTTCCTTTTTTTTGAACCATAATCCACACTAGAAGTTGGCAATGGTACTTTCTTGGGTGCATTTTTCCTCAATCTCTCATTGCATTCGTCCTCTAACCTTTTCATCTCCGCAATATCACTGCTCTTAACTTTTGGACAGAATGCAACAGCATGACCGGGCTCATGTATAAAATGAGCCCTCACCCTTATGTATGAGCTTCTCTTGGTTTGATGGCAAAAATTGCATTGCCACGACACATTTCCCCCCTCCATCACCAAGTTTTTGCTGTTTTGTCACATACCTCCAAAGAAGGTTGTGAGCGTCTTCTAATTCAATAACTGGAGAAGACGCACTAGTACTACCACCCGTACTAGAAGCCATTACAGTAAACTTTAGTTGCTGGAAACACAAAATATTGGCCCCATTAGGCCACCTAAAATCATGGCATTAAGAAAAAAAAAAAAAAAACCAAGGTGTATCCGTGCGTATCCATGTCCGATACGCCCGGGATACGGATACGGGACCCTTTTTTATGTATCCGTGCTCCATCTCCCACTAATATCTTTCAATTACCAAAATAGAAGTCCACCAATAAATACAAACTATTTAATATACAAAGGGTCCCAACAATAATTCTAAATGACTTGATTGTATTATCTTAAAATCAATGGGTCCTACAAAGCCAATGATCTATTTAAAAGACAATTCTATGCTACACAAAAGGGGTCCCACATACTTATATATATACATTTATATAAGAAATTATCATTCGCCAAATAAAATATATAATTATTCAAGACAAAACATAAATTCAAAAAAATAAAAAGAAAAATCTAGGCAATTAAACATCGAAACTATTAGATAAAATTCTATCCCCCTATAACAGGATCTGGGGTATTACATCTTCTCCATTCATTTGGCATTTCTTTGTCCTTAGTATTTTATTGAAGAACCTAATTAACTAAATCCATCCAATTTCTCTTAAGCATTTCTAAGCCTTTATCAAGGCTCTATAACCTTTTTATGTCTTCATTCTTTCTTATGCTTTTTTCATTTCTGCTACCTGAATTATGTGGTAGCAGGTATGTCTTGCTAATGAAGCATCCACTCCACTCTCATTCATGAGCATCCTATAGAATCTTCATTTACATGTTTGTTAAAATATTCAATCCACCTTTCTTTAATATCATTGTCCTTCATTAAATTTTTTTTATTGCTCTTTATATATTTAATATGATCTAAGTCTGTACTTTTCCTTTCCCTTGTTTGTCGCAAACGTCCCTTAATCAAAGCGCACTGCGGCCCGACGGGGCCTACGCTTGCTGCCGTAGCTTGCTTCGCTCTTAATTTTGAATCCAATAATGTTGATGGTTTGATGATACAAGAGGGAAGTTCTGTAAAGGCAACAGGAAGAATTGCTCAGATACCATTGAGTGAGGCTTATTTGGGTCATGTTATAAATGCTCTGGCTAAACCTATTGATGGGAGAGGTTAAATTTCAGCTTTTGAATCTCCGTTAATTGAATCTCCCGCTCCAGGTATTCTTTCGAGACGTTCCATATATGAGCCTCTTCAAACGGGTCTTATTGCTATTGGTTCGATGTTCCCTATAGGACGCGGTCAGCGAGAATTCATTATTGGGGACGGATAGACTGGGAAAACAGCAGTAGCCACAGATACTATTCTCAAATAGGGCAAAATGGTTTATATGTTTATGTAGCTATTGGTCAAAAAACATCTTCCATGGCCCAGGTAGTGACTACTTTCCAGGAACGAGGGTGATGCAACAGCACTATCTAGCCATTGGAGCAAAGGCTCATGGTCCAATTGTGAGACCCAAGCAAGATTAGGAAGTCTTTATTAATTGTTATTAGTTTTATTTTTAGCAAAGAATATAGTTAGGATTAGTTTCTAATTTATTATGCTTCCTGTTTCCTAGTTTGATTAGGATTGTTTCTTAGGGTTTAAGTTTCTTTTGCTATATATATGGCTTTGTAGAGAATTATTTCTCAGTGAATATTTGAGTTAATAAGATTTCCCTGCATGGGTTTATCATGGAGATTGTCTTCATCGTGATTGTTCCAAGTGGGAACCCTAACTGTGCCCTGGCACTTGCAGCCTAACCCTAGGGTCTGCATCAATTGGTATCAAAGCCGATTGATCCCTCGATCAGACAGCGTGATTACCCCTATCCTTCCCCAGACGAACCCTCCCTGATCATCTGCACCACCGCAAACCACAGAACCCCTCCATCGTCGCTCTCACTTCAATCAGCCGAAACCATCACCTAGGCTAGAAGTCCCCAATTACCTATCCGAATCATATCAGAGAACCTCAGCCCTATCGCCTGCCTTCCTTTCGCCAAACCCAGCCCCCAACGACACAACAACCCACCACAAATACCTTCCTAGCAACAAGCATCATCATCCAGCCCCAACCGAAACCTCCAACCCAAAAAAAAAAAAAAAAGCGCAGAATACATAAAACCAAGAAGAAAAGAAGAAGAAACTGAAGTAGAGAAGAAGCAGCAGAGTTGCGTTGAGGGCATACCTGGAACTCGTTGATCGTCGCCTCCACCGCACTCGGAATAGCCTGCAGCGAGCCACACCGGCAACCCAGCAATCGCGCCACTGCCCAGCGCCTTCGATTTCTTTTCCTAATCTAAGCATAGAGCTCCCGTTGCAGTCGTCTCTCCACTGCTACTCGCCTCCTCGTCGTCATCGTCGTCATTGTGAGCTTCGAACATCATCTTCGTTGTCACCAGAGCCAGTCGCCAACTCTTCGATTTCATCTAGATTAGCGATAAACAGAGCAAAACCCTTTTCTCTTATTCTTTAAAGGCACGAAGACCGAGGCAAGAGTTCGATTATGCTCAACTTGAGTTTGGGCCCAAATTCTGCCAAGTTCGATTTAGGTCAGTTCGACCCTACCCACACCACTTATAATATCAGTAGAGAAGTCAAGGGGCAGATTTGACCACGACCAACAGTTGAGATTTTTTCTGACGATATCCGGCTCATCCACCGTCCAATTTCAGATCAGTTTTCACCAACGTGATCGTGGAAGTCAGATCTACACATCAGGTCAGTTACAAATTTTAAATTTGCATTAACCAAAGATGCCTCCCAAAAAGCAGGTTGACGCGGTGTCTTCCTCACAATGATGATGATTTGAGGGGAACCGTTGCACAATTATCGGTAACTGTTAATCAACTATCCGCAACGGTGGCTCAAATGCAAGTTCAAATGCAAGCTACTCTTGATAGGATTGAAACCCGATTAACAAATTTGGAAACTAATCGGTGTGAGGATAATCATCGAGATGATGGAGGAAATATTCGGAATCAACGAGATCCACATGTCGTCAATGTTGATCAAGATTTGGGTATTAAACTTGTGATTCCAGAATATGATGGAAAATTGAAGCCAGATGAATTCTTGGATTGGTTAGTGTGTGTTGAAAATATTTTTGCACATGAACCAATGACGGATGCTCATAAAATTACACTGGTGGCAACTCGATTTCGCAATTATGCTGCGATATGGTGGGCCGGGTTGCAAAAGAAGAGGAGATACCAACAAATTCATCCCCTTTGACATGTGGGCCGAGATGAAAATTTTATTGAAGTAGAAATTCCTACCTATCAATTACTCCAGAGATCTACGTTCACGTTTTCAATACTTGAAATAAGGATCTAAGACAGTTATTGAATATTCTGAGGAGTTTATGACCATGCAAGCCCATTGTGGTTTGAATGAAGATGATGAGGTATTAGTTTACAGATACTTTAATGGGCTTACACTTGATATTCAAGATATCTTCGCATTCAAGCATTTTGATAATGTTGATGAGATTATTCAGCATGCTATAAAAGCCGAGGGAATTGCAAATCATCAAGCCCAAAAACTTAATCCAACTAAATGGTTTATGTAGAAGAATTCCTTAGTTGCAGGTTCTAAACTGAGTGTGTCATCGGAAAAAGTTTTCACCAAGCCTGACAGTCAAAATAGACTCACATGCTTTAATTGTAAACAACAAGGGCATCGTGCAGTAGAATGTCCAAAACGTATCCATCTCATTGAGAATGAAAGTGATGTGAAAGATGTTCCAAATGATCCTAAAGATAATGAAACAGAGGAAATTGTGGATATTCCACCTGAGGAGGGTCTTGAGTCTCTTTTGGTCATCTAAGAGGCTGCATCCACTACCGCGACCACAACAAAATGGTTGCGAGCAAAAATTTTCCACTCCAAAGGAACAGTCAATGGTAAAGAATACATAGTTGTCATTGATGGAGGCAGCTGTCAGAATATTATTTCCCAAGCTTTTGTGGATCGCTTACAGCTGAAAGTTCGGAAGCATCATCGTCCTTATTTTGCTAAATGGTTAATGACAGGTGATGAAGTGCATGTCCGATATGCATGTCTAGTTACCTTTTCCATTGGTGCAGATTATACAGATACAGTTTGGTGTAATGTGATACCCATGGATAGTTGTGATATCTTGTTGGGTCGACCATGGATGTATGATAAGAATGGAACTAATGGCATGCGTGACAACACATACACTTTCATGCATGGTGGAAAGCAAGTCACAGTACATCCTCTGAAGCCAACGCCACCAAAGAAAGGGTCACGTTCTTGTCTCACCAAGGAAGCGCTTCATGTACACACTATCTACAAAAGCAACATCAAGAAGAAGAGCCGAGTTCGAGGTCGAACTCTTTTCCAACCTGGGGAGAATGATGTAGCAGCACTATATAGCCGTTGGGGCAATGGCTGATGGTCCAATTGTGGGACCCAAGCAAGATTAGGAAGTCTTTATTAATTGTTATTAGTTTTATTTTTAGCAAAGAATATAGTTAAGATTAGTTTCTAATTTATTATGCTTCTTGTTTCCTAGTTTGATTAGGATTGTTTCTTAGGGTTTAAGTTTCTTTTGCTATTTATATGGCTTTGTAGAGAATTGTTCTCAGTGAATATTTGAGTTAATAAGATTTCCTTGCGTGGGTTTATATTGGAGATTGTCTTCATCATGATTGTTCCAAGTTTGAACCCTAATTGTGCACTGACACTTGCAGCCTAACCCTAGGGCCTGCATCAGAGGGGCGATGGAATACCCTATTGTGGTAGCTGAAACGGTGGATTCACCTACTTCATTACAATACCTCACTCCTTATACAGGAGCGGCTCTGTGTGAGCGGCTCTGGGTGAATATTTTATGTACCATGAACGACATACTTCAATAATTTATGATGATTCCTCCAAACAAGCATAAGCTTATCTCCAAATGTCTCTTCTATTAAGAAGACCACCTGGTCACAAAGCTTATCCATGAGATGTTTTTTATTTGCATTCGCGCCTTTTGGAAAGAGTCTTCATTTACATGTTTGTTAAAATATTCAATCCACCTTTTTTTAATATCATTGTCCTTTACAAAAACGTTTTTTATTGCTCTTTATATATTTAATATGATCTAAGTCCGTACTTTTCCTTTCCCTTATTCTTACAAACTTGAAAATATCTCTCCTTTATTCCCAACTTCTTAAATAGGTCATCCGTTATATACTTCGGAAATTGCATCACTTACCACTGTCTTAAGTTCTTTGCCTTCTTATACATTTCATAATTTTTCGTAACTTTAGTACATTGCCAAATTTTCTAGCAACATTTTTTTTTTTGTCTCGAATAGCTTTTTTAACCTTTACACTCCACCATCAAGTTTCTTTGTTGGAATATCTTTTCCCTTTCTACTCTTTAAAAACCTCTTTGGCAACCCTTCTAATGTAGTCAACCATTTGGTTCCATATCACTATAATTTCTCCCTCCAAATTCTTTTCTCTCCCCTTATGATTTTATGAATGTTATATCCCTTTCCCCTTTCAAATCCCCTACCTCGTTTTAGGGGACTTGCTATTTACTATCCTCTTTTACTTCTAATGTAAACCTCTAATAACTATGATCCTATGTTGTGCCTTCAAACTCTCTCCTGGTATAATCTTACAAATTTATTATAGTGGCCCCACTATAATTTTTAACATTGACGGCTCTTATAGTAGTCCTACTCTGACTATCCACCACTATAATTTTTAACATTGATGGTTCTTATAGTTGATGGCTCTTGTAGTAGTCCTACTCTGACTGTCAATATTAGATAGGCCCCAGAGTGTTTACAAAGTTTATGTAGGTCCTATTGCCCTATCATGATTACATAGTCCCCTTAATTATTACTAACATTAGGTGGCCCCTACAAATGTCAGACTAGGTGGCCTCCACTGTGCTTACTAACATTAGGTGGGTCCCATACTATCAACATTAGATAGGTCCCATTTTAATTACGCAGATTGGATTGTGTGACTATAATTATCAGTTAGCTATCATTAAATGAATTCCATCATTCATTCATTTGATGGCTCCCCTAGTGATTACTATATTAGCTTCTTCTTCTTTAGAATAATTAGCTTGGTTAATATTTATATGACTACCAACATCAAATAGGTCTCACAATGACTTCTCATAAATGTATTCCTTAATCATGTCTAATACTAGATAGGGCCCTTTGTGATAATCACCATTTCATTTATTACACTGTGGTTTCCAACATTTGGTGGGTCCACCTTGATTAAACAAGTTTTGTTTGCATCTAATCCAATGATTTTCTAACATTAGATAGGTCCTGCCCTGATCACCAACACGCAATGCATCCTATCATTGTTACAAATGTTATGTAGAATCCACTGTGATTAGAGTTGTTTATCTTGTTCATTGTGATTTCAAATATTAAACAACTAAAAACTCCTAATATGATTACTGACATTGGGTGGGCTCCATCGAAATTTCTATCAAACGATGAATTATGTTATTTTTTGAATTAGATGATTTTCATCTTAATCAAGGTTGGAAACCTCCTGACGCGGACTCAACTCGTTCAATGCAAACAAAATTGACTTGGATAGAGTCAACGCGGAGATTCAAGAGAGTCATGTTTTTATAAAAATAATTAAAAAAAATGAATCCATTACTTATAAAATAGAAAAAAAAAACATTTATTTACATGCATTCATGATAATCAATTCAAATTAATAAATTTATATATGCAAGAAAATTACTATAATAAGGAAATAGAAGAAAAATATTGCATATTACATAATTTATTAGTTCAAGTATTGAATGTAAATGATCAAATCATCATTTTTAAATTACTAACTCCAAACCTCATGCATACTTACCTATAAATAAACTTTAATTGTTTAAAATTGGATCTTCCTATTAAATGGTTCGGAATGCAAACAACTTTTTTAAATGTGATGACTCGGCCGAGTCTCCCCTATTTTTGACTCGGTCCTTCGTCAAAAAGAAATGACTTGGGAGAATCAAGAGTCAACTCGGAGAGTTTTCCAACCATGATCTTAATTACCAATTTAAATCACTCCATTCTGATTACTAATTAGTGGGTCCCGCATGGGGTCATCTCTATTTCTCTCCATTTCTTTTTTAGCTATATCATCTTAGTGAAATTTTAATGAATTGTTCCAAGAAAAAAATTATAAATTGCCAAACACTTTAGAGGTATATTGAAATTTGTAGAAATTTCCAAACACCATAAGTGACACAATGTTATAATATGGCACTATTTTGTTCTATGCTAATAAAATCTTTCATTATTAGAATTTAATAATATTATGTTATGCTTTTATCTGAACATCCCCTAAATGTGGAAAACAGCTTTTCGTATTGATATTGTTATATCTTACAGTGATGAAGAGCTGTTGTGTCAAGGGCTGGCACTGAATGATGACTTGCAACGAATTCTGAGTAAGCATGATGCCATTTCTTCAGGAGCTGTTGTTCAAGCAGAAAAACCGAAATCTCTTCAGGCCCTTGTTGATGTCGATGATACTGTAACAATTCAAGATAACAATAACACACACCAAAATGGGAGGTAATTTAGTTATTTTCCTTGCAGATATGAAAGAATAGTCATTTTACTTTCATTACTCTGGCATATTTGATTGTATGAAATCACCTGTTTTGGCTGCTCGTCTTGCAAGAATGCACTTTTTGGAGTTGACCGCAGTTGAAGTTTCTGAATTATTTTTACATAGACAATTCTATGCATTCAACCCTCCATAGAAACAGCCTTGGAGATATCCCCAGTTGTTAGGGACTTGGGCAGCATGTGTGGGTCCGTGAATATTTACTAGAGCAGAAAGAAAAAACCTTGTTCATTCCGCCCTGTTACAATTTGGTCCAAGAGAAGCACCGCTTTGGTGCTGCTCTTTGATTTATTTTTGCAATAAATTCCAATGGAGTTTGCACAAAATGCACAGTCAATTTTATTTTAAATATATAATCGACACCTTTCAAGGTCAGAAACTCAAATTCAAGGGTAATTTTCTGACAGAATCTGATGTCTAAAGAAAGAAATCTGAACAATGACATTTTGAATCTACTGGAAATGACATTTTGAATCTGTTGGAACTGTATATGAAATCTCAAGTTTTAAAAGAGAGAAAATAGGTAAACTATTTTGCTTACAGATATGACAACATGTCTAGAATATAGAGATTCTGCCTTGGACTGCCAGATATTTTGCAAATAGACACTACATTTCTATATTTAATGCACTGGATTCATTAGTTTGATATCCTAAGCTTTTCAACCGTGAGTGTTTGAACAGATTGTAAATAGAACAGATTGTAAATAGCACTACCATGACTAAATTGTGGAGAGCATGATAATAATTCATATGGATAAACTAAAATCTGTATCATGACATGAACCATTTTTTGTGGATATGAGATATCAATATCTTTATCCTTGTCATGGATTTTAGAAAATGTGGAGCTGTATCCCAATTCCCCATCATTTTTGTCCATTTTTGTATCTCTCTTCATATCAGATATTCAAAGATAGGCTATACGGGAGGTCCAACTCCAACACTCTTTAGTATCTTTTCATTATGTAGAATGTTGGACAACAACTTCTTTCTGTTATTGTTGATTTCTGATGCCATCACCATCATCATTTTTGCCTGTGCAGTAGAGGTTTTATGCTAGTTTCTGTTAGGGGGTCATTTATTTGCAGTATTTTGCATTCGTAATTATTTCTCACATGAAAATTTTACATGTGTACGTTTGTCTAATGGAACTTACACATGTAAAAGAATCACATGTAAAAAATGATGTAAAAGGGTCCATTTTCATGTAAAAATTTTCACTTTCTCCCATTGTAAAATCATTTACATATGTAAATGACATGAATCCATTACACACCAGGTGCAAAGTTGGTAGTAATTGCAGGTTCCGTCCAATTGGTCTGGGGATCAAATACTGTCAAGCCTGATTTTAATGCACATATTAAAAATGCAAATGGCCTATCCCATTTTATCAATATTAATATTTTATATTTTTTCACTCTTGCGGGCCCCCACTTCTGATCATAACCGTTCGATATTTTCATAGAACTAATAATCCCTTTTAGAGTAAACTTTCATATCTTACATCCTCCTGGATTTTGAGAAATATGTGAAAAAAAAAAAAAAAACTCATCCTGTTTTTGTGCACACATTTGGGCCCTCAATTTCAAAAATGTTCAATATTCTTATAGAAATGATAAACCCTAAGGTGTGAAGTTTCACATCTTAGATCCTCATGGATTTTGAGAAATTTGCGAAAAACGCAAAAACAAATTAAATCCGCTTTTTGATTTTCTGCACTTTTGTGGGCCTCCATACATGAGTCACGCAGTATTGTGTTTGAGACCCACTTTCCTCTGTAGAAAAGTTTTGGTGTCCTAGATCTCACTAAACTGTACAAAAATTGAGATTGATCCTTTATTCCCTTTTTCTGCCCAAATACATTAATTTCTTTCTTTTTGTATATTTACACATCTAGTTAAAACAAATGTTGTAAAACGAATAATGCGTTAAAATGAACAAATGTTGTAATATGTTCAAAATATGTAAATTATACATGTGAATTTGATTTAAACATCCCATGCATATGGGGAAAAAAAGACCCCTTAAAATAAAACATCTGATTTTGATATGCAGGTCCACTTCAAGTCCTGGAAATCAAGGACCTCTGCAGCAATCATTGCTCCCTGCACCTCCAGCCCCAAATGGCCCTTCAAACCCTTCTGCCAAGATGGAACCCCACATAGACCTTCTTAGTGGTGATGCTTTAGCACTTGTTCCCATCAGCCAACCATCCGCCAGTCCTGCCTCCAATCAGCACAACATGTTAGAGCTAGCTCTTGTAGACATGTTTCCCGAGAACAACAATGCACCCACTCTTGATACTCAGGCGGTTGTTCCAGCAGCACAAACCACCCCTTCAGCACCTCAATTTCAGCAGCAGCGGCCACCTCAGCCTCTAGAGTCTAATATTTATTCAAATGGTGTACTGAACACAATGCAACCTCAGTATGAGCAGACACCATACATGCAAAATGCATATTTGAACCACAGCTCAGAGTCTACATGGAATGGTCAGGGTGCTCAGCATTCGGACCCACAGCAGCAAGCACTTGCATACGGTACATCTTTGTTCTAACTGCTCTTCTGGAATACACCTGCATTCACATTTGGCCCAGTCATATATGAATTTTCATGGTACCCCAGTTTTCTGGACCCTTTTTTATGTCTAATTTCTGTTTCTATCCCCATTGAAAGGTATGTCTTGCTAATGCCCTTGGAGTACCCATGTCGGATATGGTAGGCCAATCTCATATGGTCCAACTAGCTCTGAATATTTTTATTAATATACTTTAGACTTTGACAAAATTATTTTTTAAAGATAAAAGATTTTAAAGAATTTTTAAAATTCTTTGCCATTTCATTGCAAATCCCATTAATTTGGGGACAGCTGTATGACTTCTACTGTTGAACTCGAAGAAAAAGCTGGCCTAAATTCATACCTAAATATTAAATAACCATGTATGAGTTTTTTGTTTTTTTTTTTTTTTTTTTTTTTTTGGGTATGAGTAGTTGTTAAAGAGAACAATGGAGACTTGATGGCGACAGTGAGGGAAGGAGAAATATTTTTGTGATTAAAAGTTAATATCCACTTGTGTTTTAAGAAATATTGTCTCAAGTTGCTAGCCAATACACCCAAAATGCCTAGGTGTTAAAGGTGTGGCTAACTAATTACTTAACAAACCCCTCAGGTGGGACACTGCCCGGACTCGAAGTGCACACCCACACAAGACGCAGCATGGGGCCTTTTTTTTTTTTTTTTAACCCTATGTGGATTCAAACCCAGGACATGTTGGCTCAGATACCATCTCAAGTTGCTAACCAATACACCCAAAATGCATAGGCGTTAAAGGTGCGACAAACTAACTCCTTAACATGTTGGAATGTTTAGTATAATAAGAAGGAAACTCTAACGGATCCTAATATTATGCCATCAAGCATGGATCGGACGACAGAATCTGGTGTGGCCTTAGAGCCCTTCTGAATTTTTAAAAATTACTCGAAATAGAAGGAATTGGAAACAGAAGTGCATTAAGAGTTGCACGTGTGAAAGAAGACTTATTAACTATAACTTTGAATGCTTTTCTAGAACAGATGATCAGAAAACATTTAATGATCCATATTCAGTTTAAATGATATTCCTTTCTCAACAGATGCAAACACTCAAAGCAATGGTGCCTTGCCACCACCCCCTTGGGAAGCCCAGTCAATGCAGAGCAGCTATGTGGGCACCGAACACGTCCAAACGACACAGGTCATGCCTTCCCCACAAACAATGCAAAGCAGTCAGTTCATGGGCATGCCTCCTTCCCAACCAATGCAGAGCAGCCATCTAGCGAGTATGCAGCCTCCTCCAATGCAGAATGGCCAGCTAGCAGTCATGCACTCTCAACCAGCACCAAATGCGGGCTTGTATCCTCAGCAGATGCAGAATGGCTCATCAGGTGGCATGTACCCTCAACAGATGCAAAGCGGTTCACTGGTTGGAATGTACCCTCAACAGATACAGAATAGTCCACATGGTGGAATGTACTCCCCACAGATGCTGAGCAGTTCACCAGGTGGTATGTACCCTCAACAGATACAGAATAGTCCACATGGTGGAATGTACTACCAACAGATGCAGAGTACTCAGCAGGCGAGCATGTATCCTCAGACAATACATGGTGTTCCACAGATGGCTATGTATCAGCAGCCTGGCTACTCATATGGCCAGGTACCAGGGGCTCAGTTCCTTGAGCAGAGAATGCATGGACTTTCCACGCAAGATGGCAATAGATACATGAACCCTTCATATCAGACACCTTCTAGCTATCTACAGACCAGTATGCCAGCCAAGCCAGAGGATAAGCTATTTGGAGATCTTGTGGACATTGCCAAGTTAAAGCCGAACAAACCTGATGCCAGTAAAGTTGGAAGCTAGTCAAATCAGTGATTGGTCTTGATTGCGTTATTTCTTTTATTTAATTTTTTTTTTTTTTTTGACCTCTTTTCTTTCCTGATTGCATGCTTTATTTTTTTACTTCTACCATTTAATCTTCCTTTTTTATATACGCCTATTTTTTTCTCTTTGGCGACCGTATTTTAGGTTTTTTCAGCTGATCGAATCATGTATATTCCATATAGGTAAAAAGGAAAGGTATATATATAAAGTGTGGAAATTTTAGACATTTGTTTGTAGATGTTGAATACCATAGGATGCAAATGGGGAGTTTCCAGTTTTGGAATTCCAGGAGTTGTAGATCAAAACAATGTTTTAAGGGCATCAGATAGGTCTCCCCCAACATTTCGGATGTGATGCATATGATTAGCTTAAATTGAGGATTACGGCACATCTTTGTGATGAGAAAATCATCAGATCCTTCCAATCTAGTTCAAGTGAGCTGATTGCTGGACATCAGATTGAGTAGATTTTTTCATTGTTCCAGTTACTTTTAAGGAACAAATGGATGGTTATCAGTTGAGAACAGTCAAGTGACAGGCAGTTATTCCAGGCTTGTTTATCAACCATTGATGCAGTTGCCATCTGATCTTTCCTCTCCTATTGTACTGTTTGTTGATCACTGGAGTGTTTGGAGCCTGAATGAGACTTTTAAGATCACGAGGGGGTTAGCTAAGCTGCTATGTTTTGCGCCCCTCCAGTTACATGGTGGTTCAAACACATATATGACATTTAATTGAATGACCAAAAAAGGAATCAACAATTTATTCTCTTTGTTCCATGCAAGAACCCTAGGTGGGTTGAAGTAAATCCTTAACCACTTCTGGCTCTCTCCAAGGGACATCTAAGCTTTGGAATGGAAGACATGGGCAAACCGATTAGGTTCTTGTCATTGTAATTTTGTTGGCCATGTTTGCATCCCTGCAACTTGAAACCTGGTAAAACTGATTTCCTGGGACTCTGATCCCTTTGGATCTCCTCTTACCTGTAGCTGAGTGGACCTGTTTGGATGCTTCTAACCCTAATTAAAAGTCTGGGGTTCACATAACTGCTGGCCAAATAGCAGACTACTTTCTCCGACTTTCTTAGACGATTTTGATCATACAGGCACTAAAAAGCAAAATAAGTATTAATCCTGCATTATCACTTGATTAAGCCAATGGAGTTTATTGCACTAGGAGTAAATTTGGGTGAAAGGTGTGCAGGGAGTTGGTCAACTGAAGCTGAGTGATTGGAACTCCAATGGGCCAGCAGCACGGGATCATTCTTCATTCTTTTATAATGCACTTATTTTTATTGGGTCTGCCCATGGGGCCTTGGGTTTGGCTGGACCCAGAGCGCCATTTGAGAATTTGAGTCAAGGAGCATTTCAAATGACCAAAACTTGTTTTTAATCACTTTCAGAGGGCAACAGGAAAGGGATATCATTGAGATGAGAGCAGAATGATCCAGAAATGGGCCGAGGCACTTGAGTTCAGGGACATCAAAGTCCTCCCTGGGACCACAGGATTTAGCCTTGGCAGTAGAGAATTATTGTGAGAGCCCTCAAGAAAAAGTAAAGATGGATTAGGTTTACTTCCCGGTTAACCACCCTACCCATTAAGGGGAGGGCCTAGGGGGCCACGTTCCATTAGAGATGACAGTGAAAAACACAGCACATGGTCCAATGGTTACACCCAGTCACATATTATTCCTAGGCTCATTAACGAGGAATAGAACAGTTGAACATTTTATGAAATTCGGTTCATTACAACACTTTCTGATGAGTCAATATACAGAAATGAGTAACCCAAAAGTGTTCTTTTCCTCTCTTTTTCTTCTAGAAACACAGTAGGGAAAATAAAGTAGTGAAATATTAGAATGATAAAACACTTTTCTTCCTCAGATTATTAACAACTCTATGTCAATCACAAGTATGAGATCAATCCAATATTGGATGAGCCATAGCCTAAACAATGGTTAGACAATACTCACCATCTAGTTGAAGAGGAAAGAAAACAGATAGTTAAGATTTTACCCTGAATCAATTACTTGAAGGGCTTTTTGGACTATATGGTGCATCCTTGTAGGACCTGTGGGATGAATATTAGTTCAGATTTCATACATCTCAGCCATGAAGAATAAGAAGATAATTGACAAAGAATGAAACGTGAGTCACATCACAGATTTTTAATGTGTCAACACATCAGAAGGAATGGTATGCAAAATGCTGATACTAACCTGAATTACAACAGAACAAAGAGGCATGTAAACTCAGGACTGTTGGAAAGACTCCTTGTTGGAGTCACTGCCTGCAAATTGTTTAAAGAAGCACAAATGCCTTGTCACGATCTAGATAATTGGAGAATTGTCTCAGTGACAATCTATTAGAGTGTTACAGTAAAGACAAGGTGAGAATATACATGTGGCCTACAACAATCAGATCACATATACACACTTACATTTTGAAGAATGGCATGCCAATTCGGCAGAAGGGAGGCCAGAGCCTGGAACATTGGTGATAGATTGAGAATTATGCATCTGATCTGATGGGTCCCACTCATATTCCAAAACTAGTATTGATCATCTGATCTGGAAAACCATGTCTGTACAAGAAAAAAAAAGATCATCCCATTGACAATCTGCTCTACTAAATTTGCTCAAGTCTTAGCAATGCAGATTATCAACAATAAAATGCCAAAAGCTATTCAATTTCAGTTAATGTAACCCGTTAGCTCTTCGTCATCTTTTCTTTTTCAGGATGTGAAAAAACCTCCCATGAACAGCTCAGACTGTTACCTTCACACCATCACCCAACTATTTCCAGGATTCTTCCAGACTCCCACTTCCACCATTTTCTGCCTCAATTTCAATGCTTCCTCCCATCTTCCAGCCTCTGAGTAGAGATTGGACAGAAGAACGTATGGAGCATGATCACCAGGATCCAATTGCATTGCTTTCATTGCCGATTTCTCCCCAATACTTATGTTACCATATTTCCGACAACTGCTCAGCAGCGTTCTCCAAACAGAGCCACCCAGATCAGTTCCAGTTCCAGCAATGATTCTATAAGCTTCTCCAAGTCGTCCTGCACGCCCGAAGACATCAACCAAGCAACAATAGTGTTCCAATTCCGGTTCAATGCCATAGTTTTGACACATTGAATCGAAGAAGAACATGCTCTCTTCTAGAAGACCCACATGGCTGCATGCTAATAGGATGGCGAGGAACGTGATATTGTTTGGAGTGATGTTCATGTCTTCCAGCTCCTCGAATGCTTGGATCGCTTCATGCGCCTTTCCATGTTGCGCAAATCCAGATATCAGAGCATTAAATGTCACTATGTTAGGGCTCTGTAATTCATGGAAAGCTTTAGCCGAATCCTCAATGTTTCCACATTTGGCATACAAGTTTATCACTGAGCTACCAACATAGACTTCTTTGGAAAAACCAGATTTAATTATCAATGAATGGAACAGTCTTCCCGCATCTATAGCTTCTAGGCCTGAACAAGCAGCAAGACATGATGAGAAACTGAACTGATTTAGACTGAAACCAGCAATCAACATTTCTTTACAATTTTTCAGAGCTTCCAATTCAAGCCCATTTTGCACATAACTTGCAATTATAGAACCCCATGAGATCTCATCTCTGAAAATAATCTCATCAAAGGCTATACGAGCGTCATCCAGAGCATCACACTTGGAATACATATTGATAACAGCATTCCCAACATGGGTTCCTAAATCATGGCCCAATTTCAAGATGTGGGTGTGGATCTGACGGCCTGCATCAAGAACAGGTTTACTTTGACAAGATTTTAGGACTGCGGTGAAGGTGAATCCATCAGGCTTCATTGTAGCTGTTTTCAGGAACTCACATAAAAGATTGAAGCAGGATGAGGTAAGTTCCATCTGAGCATATCCCATGATCATAGAATTCCAAGAGACCAAGTTCTTATCAGATATCCTTCTAAAAACTTTCTCCGCCTCAGCCATTTCCCCAAAATTAGAATACAAATCTATAAGAACACTTGCTACAAAGCAGTCTCCATGGTAACCAGTTTTTATCATTTGGGTATGGATTTGAATCCCTGTTTCTATTTCTTCAATCCAAATACATGCCTTCAAAACACTAGACAATGCATGCTGATCAGGTTTCTTCCCTTCCCTACACATTTCTTTGAACAAAACCACAGATTTTTCTCCATTTCCATTTCTAGCATATCCTGAAATTGCTGCACTCCAAGCAAAGTCATCTTTGATGGCCATGGCATCGAGAATTCTCTGGCTTGAGTCCATATTCCCACACTTTCCATACATATCAACAAGTGTGCAGCCCACAACAGTATTTGATTCAATTGCAGATTTTAAAACAAACCCATGGATCTGCTCGACTTCTTTCAAACAACGGCAGCATTTGAGCAGGCTTGTGAAAGTAAAACCATTCGGAACCAGACCATCAGCTTGCATCTCTGAGAACAACTGAAGAACTTCATCCAACTCTCCACCCTGAGCAAACCCAGATATCATAGCATTCCAACAAACAGTATCTCTACAAAACAAGCCTTGAAAAACCCTCCACGCGTCATCCAAACAACCCAGTTTAGAATACATGTCCACAAGAGAGCTACCAGCAAATTGATCTCTTTCAAGCCCAAAACATACAATCAACCGATGAACTTGAAGACCCAATTCAAGAAAACCGAGATTGATGCAAGCGTAAACTGCAATAGAGAAAGTGAACTGATTTGGCTTCTCACCCATTTCAATCATCTGTTTAAGTAGTCTGATTCCCATTTCAAATGATCCGCGACGAATGTAAGTGGTGATCATCGAAGCCCAAGTCACAACATTCTTCTTGGACATTGTTTCAAACAGTAGGCGGGTGTGGTATAAATCACCACACCTAGAGTAGAAATTTAGCACATTGTTTGCAGAGTATGTGTCATAAACAGTCCCTGTGATTATCAGCTTTGAGTGGATCGTCTTACAAACCTGAATAGAATTCGATTCAGAATGCTTTTGTAATAGTAAAGAGACATCTTTTGGATCAACGGGTCCGGTGGTGATGAAACGAATTGAACGGTGCCGGAGAGGGAACCGCCGAAAACAGAGAACTGGGTGATGAAGCATTCCTATCCAGCATCCAATCCAATGGCGTAGATTTCATCTCCAGTGTATGGTTAAATTACTTGAAAGCTGAAACCCCACTATTTCTCTAGGAAGAATGATTGCAATTCCTATGTCGGTTCAGTGTCAATACTACTAGTCTAAATTTCATAGAGAAGCAATGCTGGAAGCTTAAAACCTTGGAATGAGTAAAAGAACCTTAACCTTACTGTCCATGTCTTCTCTTGCATTTATCTCTGCAACTATACTGGAGAAAATGCAGAGAATTAGAAGGGGTTGGAGACTCATTAAAAACTCATGGTATGGTGAAAAGGTCATTCTGCTGAACTGAAGGCATGAAGGCATTAATGGCACAGCTGCAATTAAGTTAAAATGCCTACTTAATGGGCCCCATCATATAAATATAAAGAGTTGAAAAGTTTGACAAGATTGGACATTTTATTTATACATTGATGTAAAGCTATAAAATGAATAATAAAATATATAAATAATTCGTTTGAATTCAAGAGACACGTTAGATTCAAGTAGTTAGGTAGGGTTGCGTTCATATCGAGTGACCACAGGTCAAGCGGGAAAAAATGGTTCAACCCAACCCGATCTGTTTGTTAAAAAATTGGCTTATTATTATTATTATTTTTTTTTTTAGTACCCCAATTAAAGAGGCTGGGATCTAAGAGAGAGAGCCCACACATATATGAAAAAGGTAGCCTACTCAAGTGGAAAGGAGGCCCCACGGGCAGCCAGGTAAGAATGATGCTCCTTATCACTCGAGTAAGGAGCCGTTCTTGTTAAAAAAAACCTGATTAGAACAGTAGTCTAATACCCAACTTAAAACCAAAAACGAAGGTCAACCAGAATCCTGAATTATCAGGTTGGATTCTGTTCACTTGGTGGGTTGGGTCTAGATTGCCAACTCAATGAATCCAAAGACTTTCTTTTTTTTTTTTTTAATCTGGTGGGGCTAGGTGACCCAAAAACATATTAAAGTGTCAGGATAAGGAAGAAGCTAAAGAGAAAGTAAAGGATTTCCTGAATCTTGATTCTTGATTCCCGACTCTTAAGTTTATCGTCAACAATTTATTAGGTTCAAAATATTGTGATTCTTGTGATCATCTATTGGGGTCAATGAGCTAGGATTTATTGACTCAGATATCAAGCTTCTAGTGGGGAAATCTGACCATCAGATTTGGAAAATGGCCCAGTATTAACTGTTAAAAGGTCCATCCCTAACCCTGGGCCTCTAGGTGGATCACTTGGCTTGGAAATCCCCTATGAGAGCTAAGGGTGCTGATGGGCCAGGCTAGCCCGAGCCCGAGCCCGATCCATGCCTAGTCTCCTTTGGGCTGGGTTTGTTATGTAAAGTGTTAGGCTCGGCCTGGATTTGCTTGGCCTGGCACAACCCGGCCCATGAACACCCCTAGCTGGTCTACTTGATACTTCAAACTCCTAGGTCGGGCCAGCCTGAGCCTGACAAGAACTCGGCCTGCATTGGGCTGGATATGGGCTGTCTTTTTAGGCCTGTGGGTTTATCCAACAATTTTACTATTGGATTAGGAATCCGAACAACTTAAAAAAGCCATAGATCAAAGGGTACGAAAATCCAATCGGGTTGATATTTGGCATACATTTAGATTTTGTAATAATTTTGACTGATTTCATTATTTTCTACTTCACTATTAATTTTGATTTTGTAATTATGAACCATTGTTTCAACCATTTTAGGACATGAACTGATCCTCATTTATGGTCCTAAACTCTTAAATCTATTTAATTATTATAAGATTTTTATTTTCTAGATTTGTCAAAGCCAAGCCCAGGAAAGGGGTTCCATGAGGGATGCAATCGATCGTAAAAGATGACAAACCAAATTTTGAGTCTACTCAATATTAGTTAAACCCAAGGGTTGGGAACCCTCCGATAGCAAAAAAAAAAAAAAAGGCCCCGATAGCCAAGGAAAAAAAAAATTCCCAGCTGATGATGATGACAATGATGGTGGCGGCGGCAGTGGCATGGGTGGTGATGTGGATAGTCCGCCATTGATGACCAAAAAGAAATCACTCACGATGCTCCATTGTGGATCATGAAAAAACAAGGTGACATGTTCCTTGGCTGCTATTAAAGTTCCCATTTACAGGCAATCAGATTCTCCAATCTCCTTGGATTAAACAAGAAAACTCTTAATACAAAAAAGATATACAACTGAATTTCCATATTGCCTCTGCGTTTAAGGTAAAGCCACAAATAACTGAGAACTTACAACAATGTTAAATTAGCCACACTGCCCGCATGGCAAGATTCTACAATAAGATAGAAATAAATGATTCATCTGTCACTGATAGCACCAAAACCACAGATGGTTGATGGGGTTTGAAGGGTTCTGCTGTTATACTCTGGGTAGAGTCGTTCAAATCAGGTGCATATGGTGTCTGAATTTGCCCTTAGGGCCTCATCAAAGTGAGGAAGATGCCCGTTAGAGACGTGTTCATCATCCACTTCATTTAGATTTGAAAATCGATGACGCAGCCAGCGAGGTTCTCTGCGGCCTCAATGTCAGATATGATTGATTGATAGATGGGAAACTTGGCAGTTGGTGGAACTTTTCTGGGATTTCTGTACATTTTCTGATTTGGGTATGAGCCTTTTGGATGAGGCTTTTCTCTGTTGGCATGATCAGATGGTAAGACCTTCATTCTGCTGCAGGTTGAAGCATCCAAACCTGTAGTTTCCATCCTATTGTGAGGAAGTGTCTCTGCTGCAACTAGTTGAAGTGCAATAGATTAGGTTTGAGACAGTTTTGGTAAAACAGAGTGCAATAAAGAATAAATGACTGAAAAAATCATATAAAAGGGAGAGTAAAAGCAATGTAATAGTGAAAGGAACTTCCCACTTGAATCCCTGTGACTTTGGTTGCCAGTAAATGTGACAACCTGGAAGTCAAATACAAGTAGGAGGAGTTAAAGGTAACCCTATGCTGTTGGATTCCTGGATAGTATGATTATGCGGAGAGTTCCTGACTTTTCTCTGTATAACTACCTAGGTTCTGATTCAGCAAAAAACAAAAATAAAATAAAATAAATCCTAGATTTTGAAACTGTGTTCTGAGGATTTTGTTACAACCTAGTTAACAGGTAACTCTTGTCTACATGTACATGGAGACATGTAAATGCTTGAACTCCCAATTTGTGCATAAACCAAGTCACCTGCACCCAGTTTGGATTGATACAAATGGGCTCTAACAAATATAAATACTTCAAATCCAGACTTTTAATATCTTGAGCTTCATTACAGATAGAAGACAACTGAGAAGTGAGAGCTCAATGTAAATGATAATATTTAATCATCCAATTATGGACAGCATGAGAAGACTGAGTACATGCCCTTGAAGATATAACTGTTTCAAATCTAAATGCTTGAACTCCCCACTAATGCATAACAAAAAGTCTAAATGTCCCGGAGTTGGTCCCGACTTGGGGACCGAACCCCCACGTGGCATGATGTGAGAAAGCATGAGAGAGATGTTTTTGGGGGAGTGGGAGAGAGAAAAAGGGGAAGAGAGATGTTCGGTCCCAGATTCGGGACCGAATTCGGTACATGTAGCATAACTCAATGTATAAACCGAGTTACCAGCACTTGGTTTACATTGATCCAAACAGACCCTTGCAAATACAAACTAACGCAAATCCAGAATGTTGAAATCATGATATTCTTTTCTTCTTTTTCTAGAAGGTAAGGATATTATTAACATTAAAAGATAATGACAGCAACACAGATGAAACAAAACAGAACACAACCAAAACAAAGCCAACTAGGACATCAACTGTACAGAGCATTTACATTATTATGCACATCAAAAGCAGACCCTGACCCTGTAGACAAGACAATTCCAACCTTAAAACATCAAAACCAACTTCATGCAGTCGAATATCCTGCAAATAAAACTGCTGGATGTGAGAATGCAATGAGTTCCTAAAAACAATAACTGTACGGCAAAAATCTTTGCAAGTTGGACTGCTACTTGGTTGCACCGACACCGCAAGGAGACCATCCAAGAGAAACTACCCTTCAGTAAAGAGGTTGATTTTCCACCAGAGTTTCATGAAACTCCAAGACAGATACTGAGCTTTATCCAAGGCTTGAGTGATAGTAGGAGAGTCTCCTATGATGAGATTCTGAAATGCTTCTTTTGGACAAAGGAGCAGGCTCTCATAAAGAGCTAATAGTTCAGCTTCAAGAGAATTGATAGCAATTACTTTCATTTAGAAAAAGCTAAGATCATATGGCCTTTTTGATTCATTGTGATTCCCACAATCCGCTACAGAATCCTCTTGGATAAAAGACCCATTTGGGTGTGGGGTGGGATAAGTGACCGCATCCCAATGGTGAATCAACTTAATTGCTTTAACCACCACCGCATTTGGGTTTAGAGGATATGAATTAAAAATATACTCATTTCTAGCTTTCCAAATATACCAGGTCACAACCAAACCAGTGGTACGGTCCCGATCTGAGGATCCCCAGAACCATTGACCATTTCAAATTGGAAAAAATTGGTAGATGAGACCCAACTGCATCAAAGAATAGACCACACTGACTGGGCAAAGGAATAAGAAGAGAACAGATGATCACCGGTTTCATCCCCTTGACGACAACAAACACATGGGGTAGTGGAGATAATATTTATACTAGAGAGGAAGTCATTTTTCATGAGGCATCCTCTAAGAGCGTTCCAAGCAAATAATTTTATTTTTGATGGAATAGAGAGTTTCCATAATCTACCCCACACGAGATGAGGACCAATCAGTCTGGCCTGAATGCTGATATACATTTCTTGAAGAGAGCTTAAGCCAGCTGGGCATTGGTTCCAATGGGGTGTATCCAAGCCTCCCAGTGGTATATATAGAATTCAATTGGCTAGATTCTCCTCCCATATCCCTCTGATTTTATCTTCATCCCAAGCACGTGCATTGTTATCCTAGTTTGTAAGAATTAGATCTTTTACCAAAATTGGGATCTTAACCTGCGACTCTCCCTATCACAAAGGCATGTCCCGAAGAAGTCCAACTTCTGGGATCCATCCATCATATAATACAATGATTCATTCCCTGTTCCCTACAGCCCACTGAAAGTTATCGAGGACCCAGGTTTTATGTTTGAGCAAGTTTTGCCAAAATGGTGAATCCGATGACTTGGATGAACATGAAGAGAGAGTTTTGTTTTAAATGTTACTAATGTAGATCATTGAGACTCAATGTGTTTTGATCACCCAATGATAGGAAGTAAATAGGTGGGAAACAAAATATAAAATGAATCCAAAGTCAACAGAAAAATTCAGGTCACACGTATCATTCCATCAAATTATTTTGAGGCTATGACTTATAAAGGCAGACAGCAGAACTTGCAATTTGGATGGACCAGATTGCAATATGCCACATGTCATGTGGATGAGTGTCCATAAAACTTTGCTCAAACGTGGGGAATAAATTTTGATGACAAAGGAATATACAATGCTTGGACTGGGAAGAGTACTATTCATTTGAGATCTCAGATCACATAGGTGGGGTACACTGTTCAATTGACCTAAAATTATTAGAAAAAGGGTCCACTTTTATGCAATGGAATTGGTTTTTTCTTTTTTATTGAATTTTCCATAAATATAAAGGACAAGTGATGCAGTACAGACCCATGTCCCCATGGGTCGACCCGCCAATGGGCCCAGCCCATCCATCTCGGCCAGTTCTTTGGGCCCAGCCCACTTATCTTAGTTTATTTAGAGTCTTATTTACTCTTTTATATCTTAAGTTGTATTTAGTTGGATGTTTTAATCCTAGCCATCAATGTGTTTGGATGGTCCAGATTAGCTTTAGGTTTTATTATTTTCCTATTTAAGTGATGTAAAGCCTCTTGGCTTAGTTAATTATTGATTAATGAAATTTCTCATGAGTGATTTTGGGTCTTCCCAAGTTGTCTCTTCTTCCTCGCCCGCAATGGGGAGTTTGGCGTGAGGCCAATTTCTAGGCGAAAGCCTGACATATCCTTTTCACCCTCATCTCTCGTCTCTCCGCCACTACATGCCCCGCACGTGGTACCCCGCTCCGCAATCCGCATCAATAAGTAGAAAGCTTATTTACCCAGAAGACAAATCACCATCATCAGAGCCTTATCCTATCAATCTATATTCTATAACCCAAAAATAAGAAAACAAAAAACAGAAATGAAAGCAATTATTTTTCTACAGATTGTGTGGGTTTCAGTTGTACAAGAGGAAGCTATGTTTCATATATCATAAGTATTGAATATTGATAGAATTACCCACGTGCCACTGTGGATGGCTCATGGACAGGAAATCATCTAGATGGAAGGGCCCTTACGGCCTGACCCGTCAATTAGTGGCAGAAATATTTGATGGTTATGAAGAGAATACTGCAGCTCACCGAATTAAAAGAAGGCCACAGATTGGAAGGTTCTAGATGGAAGGGCCCTAACGGCTTAACCCGTCAAAACATTCTAGTTCAAGTTCTAGTAAAATTACCTCTCCTTGTACTTAAGTATCACCATTACTCATATTGGCGTAATTCACTGTCTTTCTGCTGGTCTTAATAATTTTTTCCTTATTTTATTTTGTATACTTTTGTATGAACTAATAACTAAAACTAAGAAGATATCTTTCCGAATGTGTATTAGGTTCACATAGTTGACATGTCAGACACCAACAAGACTCCGTGTTTTATCAAATAATTCAACCACAGTTACTCAAAAACACCTACAAAGATATGCTGACTGGATAGTAAATAGAACATACATTTCGGTTTGACAGATGGTTCAAGCATTTCAGTGTGCGAAGATGCACGTGTCGCACATAACCATGTGCCCTCTCTCTTGGATTCTCGTTCTGATGCAATCGGGACGTGCCAATGGCCTTTCTCTGATTCCTGTAGTTCGACCCAAACAAAGAAGTAAATAAGGCATACAGAGGAGGAAAAACACAACCAAATTCTCTCTGAATTCATCTTAAAAACAGCAAAGCTGAAAACAAGGGAACAGTTTGTTACCTAGTAAAGAGTGTAGAAGATAATGGGCCGTTTATTATAAAGAGAAGATACAGTAATGAGTAACCCAAAATTTTACTTCTTTTTAGTGATCCTCGAGGAAGGATACAATGTTAACAACTTTTTCTTATCAATGACTACCATGACACATTTGTACAAGATCTGAACCAATAACCCATCAGGATATCAACCTTGGACAAGCCATAAATGATTGGACAATACTATCTGGTCAGATGACATTTCAGGAAATAAAACAAATAGTTATAAAAGAAGTCAACCACTCGAAAGGATTTCTGGAATATAACCCTAGGATTTGGAAGGATGAATGATTCACTCATGCATAAAATCTATTCAAATGGATAGGTTCATTGATAAGGATCAAAAAGTGTTAACGCACAGGTCAAAGTTATCAAAAACTGCTAAACACAGTTCTTCAATTTTTTTAAGAAATTACTGCGATGATATGCGAAGTACTGATACAAACCTGAATAACAACAGAACAAGGAGGCGGCATCTCAAACTCAGGACTACCATCACGAAAGCTGAAACGGACCTTCCACAAATATCAGAAATTCTTGTCAGAGACATATTACACGCAAGTTACTTACAAAAATAGAAATGCCTTGTTAAAAGCATTTGGGACAAGACCAAATGAATTGCAAGTTATAACAATCAGTCCCGAGAAAATTAATCGGGAACTCGAGTTTAAAACTTGAATTTGAATGAGAATGTTAATCTGATTGCCAAAATTAGAATAATAATAACAATAATAAAGTTCCTGAGTTTCACAGTTCGGTGCCCGCATCAGAACTGGATGTTTATGTGATGTAAACTTCTTGAAGAAAGCAGCTCAAACCCTTTTCAATAAATAATAACATTATCCAAGACACATTTCATTGTAATTCAGGGGCGGACCCAGGTACAGGTTTCTAGGGGCTGTTACACCCCATCCTGAGTTAATCAAGATTAACTCTAATTGATTGAGATTAATGCTAATTGACCATGTTAAATTAAGCTAATTATGGTTAATGACCAAATTGAATTGAATTGGTGTAACAGGGGCTGAAGCCCCCCCCCCACCAAACCTGAAAAAGTTTAAAAAAAAAAAAAAAAAAAAAAAAAAAAAAAAAAAAAAACCTGTAGATTCTGAGAATTATTATGCAGTTTTCTTACATTTGCCCCTTTCCCCAATATTTCTTTTACATAAACACACCCAACCCCCCCCCCCCCCCCCCGCCCCCCCCCCCCAAGTTGAATTTCCTGGGTATGCCCTTGGTATCAAGACTTTGGAATCAGTATATAAATGATCTATGAAATTTTCACTTATACCACTAATAAGGCAATTCAAAAGGCTTCAAGCATCAAGGTTACATACCTGATGTCTTTCTTTCCATTTGGGGAAAAAATCATTCCCAAGAGTCTGGAATATATGATCTCTCATCTCATCATTGGTCACAATCAAGCACTTAAACTTTACAGCTGCATACAACCAGTACCTGAAGCACAGGTTATTTACCTATGGTGGCTTAATGTAATTAAAAGAAAAGGAACATAAGATTATACAACAAAGTCACACAATCCAAAAGAGAAAAGTAATAAGAATAATACTCAGAGAAGAACTGGAGAATATATAAGTTGATTATAATAATCTGCCTTTCTAAGATAGTTCAAGCAGGACATGGAACCATGTCATGGATAAAACTGAGCACCTGAAATTTGCAATGACAACTAATAGAATTGAAAAACTAAGAATAATGAATGTACGGTTTACAACAAAACAATCAGCAAAACCAAGTTGAGCATATATCCCTCAAACTGCATTGTTTGGTACTTTGCAAATCTCAAATGAAGCAGCAAGGAACATAAAGTTCAGGTCAACACATGGAGCCCACTTAAACCAGCCCACGAGTCCATGCACAATATTTAGTTAAATCTCCATTTTTCAGTTTACTTTCTCTAAAATAACCATTCTTTATTTGCACAAAGTTTGATAGATTCTCCTTTTAGCCCATACCCTCATTTTACTCAGATTGCAATGCATGTATAAATACAAATCAAGGAACGAAATGAAATAGCTGTTTTTGTTAGTCATTGAGTTAGAAAAGTTTTTTCTTCCTTGGGTTGAGTATTCCCCATCTTCAATCCGGCATGTGGCTTAGCATTGCCGAGGATTTTGATCAACACAGGCCTCTCCAGAACTGAAGAGGGTATCAACCCAATCAACAAATGAGTTTCCATAACCCTGATTTCGGACCTCTTCTTCATCCTTCAACATGTGCTCTCATGGAACAGCAAAGCTGTAGCAGCCCTCATCTTTGTACTACAGAGACATCCAAACTGCAGGGAATGGTGAACCAGTTAAGGTGTACATATGAAATAGCTGTCAGCATACAAGAAGGAAAGCTCATATGTCTAATCCCTACTACCATGGCAGCCTAACATTTAACTGCTTACACATGACATTTTTAACCTTGAAGTGAGCATGATAAACATGCTTGTCACTTAAATAATACATTAAATAGCACAGCAATCATGAGACAGTCTCAATCTCATTGAGCAGTGTAATACTACAGCATACTCTTCTTTGTTCTTTTAGTGGCAACGGAAAAATTCATTAAAGGCCAAAAGAGGGAAACAAAGCTAAAAATAGTAAAAGAGAAAATACCGGAAAGAGAAAGAAAAAGAAAGGGAAAAATAACAGCAAGGGACCCATTCACAACAATTCTCTGTCCACCCCTGATGTAAATTTGAATTTTTTTGTTGCTGCATCCCAGCCAAGTTTATCCAATCCAGGCAGCTCAACCAGTGGTCAGTTCCTTAGTAATCAATGCCTTGAAAACCAGCAATTTTAATGCAAGTTCCTAGCCCAACGTAGCAGTTCCCAAAGTCTTTTCTGCAATCTGTACTCCTCAGTAAGCTGTGCTTTGAAAACCAGTAACTTTAATGACAGAATATGGGGACTGTGTTCAGTTGTTTTGGAAGTAGTATTTTGTTTTGAAAATTGCTTTCTTTAATGTAGTCTTTATTACATTCCTCTATATAAGACCTGATCTGTGAATAGGAGGAAGCTGGTTTTTGTTTAGTAATAATCTATTTTGAATAGAAATCTAAGGAGTTTCTGTTTGCCATCAACTATCCTGTTCTTGCTCCATTTGTTGTTTGCCATCTTTTGGTACCAGAGCAGGTCCTCTGTATATCTAATGGAGGGTCGTGGTCGCAGAAATGGACGTGGACGTGGAAGGGGGCGTGGAGGAAACACACCTAACATCACCCAATTGGCTGAAACAGTACAACACCTATCTGAGTTAGTCAATCGTCTTCTTCAAGAACGTGATCATCAAAGACATGGCAGAAGAAGGAAAAGATCAGATGAAAGTTCTGATTCAGGAAATAGCTACAACTGGAGTGATTATGATAGTGGATCCAGCAGCAGATCTGCAAGGCGTCATTACTATCGTCGCCAATCTGATGCGGGAATTAAAATCGACCTTCCAGAATTTTCAGGGAACCTTTCTCCTGAAGAATTTCTGGATTGGTTGAGTGCAACAGAAAAATTCTTCGAGTGGAAGGACTTATCAGATTCCAAGAGAGTGAAATTGGTTGCAACCAGGCTTCGGGGGCTTGCATCGACATGGTGGGATCAAGTCCAAGAAGCAAGAATGCGAAAGGGGAAAGAGAAAATCCGTTCTTGGTCAAAGATGAAGGCCAAAATGCGTGAGCAATTCCTCCCTGCGAATTATTCTCAGTCAATCTACCAGCAATTTCACAAATTGCAGCAAGGAGCAAGATCTGTTCAGGAGTACACTGAGGAGTTTCATCGTGTGGACTTAAGCGAGACCAAGGATCAGCAAGTCACATGCTACCTTGCAGGACTGCGTATCCAGTTACAAGATGATCTCTCCCTTCTTCATTTACCTCGTGTGGAAGATGTATATCAAGCTGCCCTCAAAGCCGAAGCTAAGCAGTAAAGGAGCACTTCGTGGAAGTCCAATATGAGGACGCCATCCCACCTTAAAGAATCATCAACTTCAAAGGGCATAGCGGGAACAATAAAGAATAACAACGGAAGAGATGTGAGACCCAGCCAGCATAGTCAGGAAAAATTCAACAAGCAGGCTAGGACAAGGTGTTTCAAATGCAATGAGATTGGACATCGGATTGCTGAGTGTCCATTGAAACAGCGACAAGTTCATATGGCAGAAGTTGAAGCTGAAACCGAGGATGAAGAAGATGCCAAAGAAGCCATATATGATGAAGACAATGATGTAGATGAGGTTCCTGCTGATCAGGGCGAGTTTCTTCTAGTTCATCGAGTTCTAACCAGCCCAAAAGCTACCCAGGATTATAGCTGGTTGCGGACCAACATCTTTCGCACAAGATGCACTTGTTATGGGCGAGTGTGCAACAACATAATCGATGGCGGGAGCTGTGAGAATATGGTTTCAAAAGAAGCTGTTGAGAAGCTGAAATTGAAGGAGATCAAGCATCCTCAACCATACAAGATTGGCTGGTTTAAGCGAGGCATCGAGGTACCAGTTAATTCTCGTTGTTTAATTACATTTTCTATTGGAAATTCATATCAAGATGAGGTGTGGTGTGATGTGGCCCCTATGGATGCATGTCATATTCTTCTAGGCCGACCTTGGCAATTTGATCGGAAAACTTTTCATAATGGGGAGAAAAATACTTATACTTTTTGGAAGAATGGCAAAAAAATAATTTTACTGCCTCTTCAAGAAAAAGTTCCAGTCAGGGGGAATAAAGAAGGGAACATGTAATTACTTTCTTATAACCAATTTGTTAAAGAAAGTAATGATATGAATCAAGTCTTTGTGATAGTCAACAAAAACACAATCAGCCCATCTCTTATACCTAAGTCACTTCAACCGTTGTTGGAAGAATTCAAAGAGCTGGTTCCAGAAGAATTATCAGCTGGTCTGCCTCCAATGAGAAGTATACAACATTGCATTGATTTTATTCCTGGGTCTAGTTTACCCAACTTACCAGCCTACAGAATGAGTCCTAAAGAGCATGAAGTTGTGCAGCAACAAGTGGCTGAATTACTATCTAAAGGGCTGATTCAGCCTAGCATGAGTCCTTGTGCTGTACCAGCTATTCTAACTCCAAAAAAAGATGGGACTTGGCGGATGTGTGTGGACAGCAGGGCCATTAACAAGATAACCGTAAAATATCAGTTTCCCATACCGCGGCTGGACGATATGTTGGACATGTTGGCAGGTCATCCATATTTTCCAAGCTTGATTTGCGGAGTGGATATCATCAGATTCGTATTCGGGAAGGAGATGAATGGAAAACAGCTTTTAAAACAAAGAATGGCTTATATTAGTGGCTGGTCATGCCATTTGGGTTATCCAATGCCCCTAGCACATTCATGCATATAATGACCCAGATGTTGCGGGATTTTATTGGTCGTTTTGTTGTCGTTTATTTTGATGATATTTTAGTTTACAGTCCTGACCCTATAATTCATCAAAACCATTTGCGACAAGTGTTGGGTGTGTTGAAAGAGCAGAAGATGTATCTTAATCTCAAAAAGTGTAGTTTTATGACCAATAGCCTAGTGCTTTTGGGCTTTATTGTGTCTTCTGATGGCCTCAAGGTTGATCCTGAGAAAATTAAAAGTATCATTGAGTGGCCTGAACCGAAAACTGTCACAGAGGTGAGAAGCTTCCATGGCCTAGCTTCCTTCTATAGGCGTTTTATTCGTAATTTCAGCACCATTATGGCACCTATTACTGCATGTCTGAAGAAGGACAGTTTTTACTGGAAGACGGCATCCTCCAGAGCCTTCAAAGAAATCAAAGATCTGTTGACTAATGCTCCAATACTCATATTGCCTGACTTTTCTAAACCCTTTGAGGTAGATTGTGATGCATCACACATAGGCATCGGAGCTGTATTAAGTCAAGAGCGGCGGCCTGTGGCTTTCTTCAGTGAAAAACTAAATGAAGCCAAGCAAAAATATTCTACATATGAGCTTGAATTCTATGTTGTTATTCAGGCACTTTGTCATTGGAGACATTATTTGATCCAGCGGGAATTCATTCTTTACACCGATCATGATTCTCTTAGGCACATAAACAGTCAGAAAAGGTTATGTGCTAAGCATGTTCGATGGGTGTCTTATCTTCAAGAGTATACTTTCATCATCAAGCACAAGTAAGGGGAGCAAAACAAAGTTGCCGATGCTTTAAGTCGGCGTTCATATTTGATCAAGACCATGGCCATTGAGGTTATGGGCTTTGAAACAATACGTGAGGCCTACAAAGATGATGTATATTTCAAAGAAATTCTGAACAAATGCCAATCAGCACCTGGGAACATTTTTCGTTATTTTATTCTATCGGATGGTTATTTATTTTATGGAAATCGGCTCTGCATTCCTCAAATTTCTCTACGAGAACTCCTCATTAAAACTTACTATTTGCTTGAGGATCGATATTTTTGGCCTTCCCTAAGAAAGGATGTTTATCGTTTTGTTGATCGGTGTATGAGGTGTCAAACATCTAAAGGGCGCTCTCAAAACACCGGGTTATATTCTCCTCTGCCTGTTCCAGAAAGGCCATGGGTTGATTTATCTATGGATTTTATTGTGGGTTTGCTAGTGACAGCAAGAAGGCATGATTCGATTGTGGTAGTTGTTGACAGATTCTAAAAAATGTCACACTTTATACCATGTCGACGAAAAACTGATGCAACAATGGTCGCCAAGCTTTTCTTCAAAGAAATCGTTCGCCTACATGGTCTTCCAAGAACCATAACTTCTGATCGAGATACCAGGTTTTTGAGTCATTTCTGGAAAACCTTATGGGGACATTTGGGCACTAGATTACAGTTTAGCAGTGCCTATCATCCACAAACGGATGGACAAACTGAAGTCATCAATCGGAGTTTGGGTAATATATTGAGAAGCTTAGTGGGAGATAATGTTAAAGCATGGGATTTGGTTCTACCTCAAGCAGAATTTGCATACAACAATTCTCCCAATCGTTCCTCTGGGAAAACACCATTTTACATTGTCTATGGAATGTCACCTTTACATTTCCATGATCTGGCTCCCTTGCCCACAAAAGAAAATAACACTGATGCTACAGATATGTCTGAATTCATGAAGCAGTTACATTTTGACATTCAGCAAAAACTTAAAGAAAGTAATGCCAAGTATCAACAAGATGCAAATGAGCACCGCCGTGAGCAACTTTTTAATGAAGGTGATTATGTAATGGTTTATCTTCGTCCAGAACGTTTTCCAGTTGGCACATATGGGAAGCTCAAAGCTAGAAAGATTGGTCCTTGTCGCATCAAGAAGAAAATCAATGATAATGTTTATGAAGTCGACTTGCCAAGTGGTTGGAATATCTCTCCTGTTTTCAACGTCCGCGATCTCTACAAGTATCATTCGTCGGAGTCGAATATTTTTCAACCTGGGAAGGACGATGTAAATCTGAATTTTTTTGTTGCTGCATCCCAGCCAAGTTTATCCAATCCAGGCAGCTCAACCAGTGGTCAGTTCCTTAGTAATCAATGCCTTGAAAACCAGCAATTTTAATGCAAGTTCCTAGCCCAATGTAGCAGTTCCCAAAGTCTTTTCTGCAATCTGTACTCCTCAGTAATCTGTGCTTTGAAAACCAGTAACTTTAATGACAGAATATGGGGACTGTGTTCAGTTGTTTTGGAAGTAGTATTTTGTTTTGAAAATTGCTTTCTTTAATGTAGTCTTTATTACATTCCTCTATATAAGACCTGATCTGTGAATAGGAGGAAGCTGGTTTTTGTTTTGTAATCATCTATTTTGAATAGAAATCTAAGGAGTTTCTGTTTGCCATCAACTATCCTGTTCTTGCTCCATTTGCTGTTTGCCATCAACCCCTTACTCCAGCTAAACTTCTCTACTATAATATGTTTATGTTCTATATATATTTACTAATCGAACAGACTCATAAGAAATCTTAAATTTTATGATTTTATGTTGTGAATTGAATTCACCCATTTGCAAACACCGGTACAACTATTGCAAGCACCATATTTAAAAAGATGATCAGAAGGAAAATTCTCAATTATCTAGAGTCAAATAAGGAGATGAGACATTGGAGAGAAATGCTAAGTACCATGGGGATTATTTTTTCAACATTGTACTATTTCAGTCTTGTTTTGTTTCTGTTTGTCCTGCCTTTTGATGTACCTCCTTTTTCTTGCTACTATAGTTATCACAAATTGAGAGAGAGAGAGAGACTTCTCACCAATCATCATTTGATCCAGTAGGAGTTGCATACAGGGCATCAGCATTTTTCCACTTCTCAATCAACATCTTGTTTGGTGGTTCATTCATCTTGCCTCCACTGATGCGTTTGTTATGAAGAATGGTCAATGGCCATTTCTTTGATGGGAGTTGTTGGCGTATACCGTTTACCACAGCATTTACCTAAATTTATTGAGTGAAATTAAATTTAAAAAAGGAATATTAATAAGAAAAGAGTTATTGAGCTGATTGTGGTTCAATTACATCCATCAAATTCCACAGGATCACATAATAACTCGCCTTAGATAGTAAGAATCTCCTTCGACTGAAAAGACCCACATTTGCAGCATCAACAACAGCTTCAAAAGGGCCATAGTAGTCCAACCATTTCTGTAGATGAAATTTTTTTTCTCAATGATTTCTGTATTATTGACTAATATAAACTACAGAAAGATATCATAGAAAAAGGGACAAGAAACAACCAAAGATTAATCTAAATCGATATTAGTTGAGGTTAGACTATGAGCTGCAGGTTTAGAGCATCAAATACATATACTATTTGAAGGTCAGTCAAGAGAAACAACATTTTTTGCTAGCCCAGGAACAGTATGGGTGCCACACCCACCTTTCAGTACCCTGTTCCATTCAGATGGTGGATCCCTATCAGATAAAACCACTATCCAATCATTCATTTGCAAATGGCCAGCTGCAGCAATTGGTAACCTATAATTAGGGAAAACAGGATGGTCAAGATTATCATACGGATGGATTTTCAGGTAGCTCCCATCCCTAGTGGGGTCTGTCTTATTAATCGTTTAAACCACAAAGTAGATCCCAAATGTGGAAGCAATAGAGTTGCAAATAAGTATCCGTTTACCCAAGTATCCAAAGTCTTTGGTTCTGAATAAAGTAGGTATGGAACCTGTTTTTGGATCTGGGAGAAATTCTGATTCTGATCCCGGTCCATGCATATAGTATCTGAAGCATTTGGATCCAGAACCGGATCCATGTATGTTCAACCTAAGGATCCAGAACAAAGACGATTACATTTATTTACATATTAAAGAAATATTTAGGTTTTAACTTTTAAGGGCCAACCTAGATTGAGCTATATTCATATTTGAGAGTCTACTTAGCTTTAATCATATCACCATTTAATTGCCTTCACTTATATATTTAAAAAAGTTGGTTGAAGCTCTTTTATCCAATTATACTAATACACTCCACATCATATTTCAGATCTGGATCCGGAATTGGATCTTTCTTTTAGGTTGCTGCTGGATCCGGATGCAACTATAGGTTCCGTATTGGAAAAGGATGCAAAATCATACCCACACTTAAAATGTTCGAGTGGTTAGGAAGTCCAGTTTTAACCTGGAGGTCCTGCCTTCGAATCCCTTAAGGCCTTACCCGATACATAGGGCTAGTGGGTGGTTCTATGTATCCGTGGGTTTACCTATGATTCCCCGAAGGGGGTCGGCGGGTTCCCATGTTATCAAAAAAAAAAAAAGGATGCAAAATCGGATCTGGATCTTTAAGGATGGATCCCAGTCCAGATCCACCCCTGGATCCAACCCATTTTCATCCCTATCTAATCTACCATTGTATATTTCCACTATAGGCTAAGCTACACTGTATACCAAAAGAAATCATACTTGAAATGTCTGAAAGCTTGAATTCCGCTCCCTCTTTCCAGCCAAAGCCGCAACTGATTTGGCAAAGTTTTCAGTCTCAATGGGGTCAAGGTCTATGGTAGCTAATTTCTCTCCACAGAACATACAAGCACCATCAGATCCAACAGTTGTGCGTGCAACAGTCCATTTTCCTTTACCCAACCAACCTAGCCCATGCCAACCTCCTCCACCATTTTCCATTGCTTGCAATATTAACGTTACATCCCACTTTCTTTTTCCCACTCTTGAAGCTGATGTGCTTTCAAACCAATTCTCAATTAGATGAGCTGTAGATGGAGACACCTGCCTCACACTCTTTCTCAGCTTGTGCAGCAGATAATAAACTTTCTCTCCTCTTCCAGCTGAAATACATAGTCGCAATAGTGCCTCAAGTTCAGGCTCTTCTGGGTAGACTCCGGACTCCAACATATGTTGCTCAACCTCAAATGCTTTCTTGATATCTCCACTAGTGCAGAAAGCAAATAGCGCGGGGCCATAGGACCTTAATCTGGGGTTTATGCCCAATGCCTTCATTTGTTTTACCATCTCGAATGCCATGTCTCCATTACCCATTGACATTGCCATTCGAGCAACTGATGTTAAAGCTGCTTCACTCAAAGGGATTTTCTCTAAACACATCTTCTCATAGATTTCAAATCCTCTTGCAAGTGCATACCTTTTGACATCGTCACTAACTTGGATTTTGTTATCAACTTTAGAGTCTGATTCATAAGGTGCATTCTTAGAATCGCCTTTATTCCCACCCACACCAAATCCATTTGAAAACAGAGTATTCTGATCCATTTCATTTAAAACATCCTCTCTTTTGGGTTCATTGGAGCCTACAGCTAACCCATCGGAATAGGATGAGATTTTGTCAGAATAGCATCTACTGTCACTACTATTTTCTCTCAATTCCTGTGAAAAAATGTTGGGGAATGAAGGATCAGAACTCTTTCCATCAGAACCAGCACCAGAATTGTTATTCAATTCATCAGAAAACTCATTGGAAATCATAAAATTCAGCTTCCTACTGTCAAAATCTCCAGTACCAATCTGCCTTTTTTCACTAGAATCTAGCAAATGTTTGCTTGGAAGTTCATTAGTTGAGTCCATTATATCAAAACTCCGGCTGCTACTCGTACCACTCTTTGCAGGTTGAATGATTCCCACAGCCGCAGAAGAAGAAAGGTACAGAAGTACATTATAATGGTACTGCTCCAACTTGATGCCTTCCTTCAATGCCGAGTCATAGAGTGATATTGCCTCCATCACATCTCCTTTCTTAGAGCACATATCCAACCCAACCCTCAACTGAAATTCTGGTGAATTAACCTTTTTTTTCTTAGACCTTCTCTCAATCTTTTCATCCACTACTGGACTAGTCATCTTGTTCTTCAATTTTTTATCAACCCTTTTAATTTTGGACCACAGAGCAGAAGAGCCATCTCCCATCTCCTCATGACTTTCAGAATCTAACTGATTTGTTGTATCTAAATGATTTTTCTTGCCCTTCTTGTGATCTGCTGTTTTACCATGCTCAGTCTTCCTTAGATTCATAGTTACCCGATCATCTCTAGATCTCACAGAAGCAAAACCCCCTCTCATTTCTCTATGCTCTCCATTATCCACAGTTCTTGTTTGATGGATGTGTCTTCTGAACTTCCTTTCCATCTTCCCATCCAGATTTCTCTCATTTTTCTTGGATTTTCCATCTACCCACTCATCTTTATCACTCAAATTAGAAGAGACATTTTTCTTGAATTTTCTCTCTGCCCCTTCCAACCCTTCATCTTCAGATGAAGAGACAAAGTAAGAAGACTCAGAACCCATTTCTCCACTAGTAGTAGAATCCACAGACTTTGTAGCTTTACCATCAATTCTAATGGATTTTTTAACCACCCATTTTTCCTTGGACCTTAAAGAAGAAAACCCAGAACCCATTTCTCTAGAACTAGTAGAAACCTTGGATTCTGTTGCTATCCCATCATTTTTCTTCGATTTTCTCGCTCCCCATTTGTCCATAGACCTTAAAGAAGAAAACCCAGAGCCCATTTCCTCAGAAATTCCAGAATCTGTATCTTTTTCACTCTGTTCCGCTGTGTTAGTCGTGGCACCTATTGCATGGGGTCTTAGTTCATAAAATGGAGAGAATTCCTGAGGGGGTCTGAGTCTGAGTGTTGAGATGGTGAAGAGATGAGGAGAAGAAGAAAGGATTGTGTACTTACAGAGAGGGATAGAGGAGACATGGCTATGTTGCAGCAGAGTGTTGAAGGTAGAGGAAACCATGGATGATGGCTTTCCCATTATCTGCATGAGAGAGAGAGAGAGAGAGAGAGGGAGGGAGGGAGGGAGAGATAAGAGCGGGCGCGTTGGTAGGGGATAAGTCCAAATTACTTTTATACCCTCATGTTTTAAACCAAATGACTTGCCGCCACGCCCCGTCTCTTCATTCGCCTGAGAACTTGATTGCCAAAAAAAAAAAAACTTTTAAAAAGAGTTTTTCTCATTTTTTGATATTTAATTTTAAATCATTGATGTTATGGAGTTGGGCCTCTTAAAAGTGATGGTTGGGATATAATTTGAACTTATATCTGATCTTTTGCATATTCAATGTTTGGACTTAGAAATTATGTAATATGTAGGATTACTTTTTTTTATTTTTCTTATTTTAGTGTTTTTCATGGATATATAAGTTTATTAATTTGAGCCTATTGTCGTGAATACATCTCAATATATATATATATATATATATATTGTGTTTCATCCTTTTAAAATCAATTCTAAAATAGTTGGGAGTTGGGACAAGGCTACGATAATATGATCAATTTTTAAATTGGGAGGCAGTCCTATAAGGACGGTCCTTACGGTCTGCACCGTTCGGAACACCCACTAGGGCCCACCTTATGAGCCATCCAAATCGATCACTCATTCATAACCCTCTTATAGACACTGAATCCCATGAATTTGCATGGATTCGGACGAACTAAAATGTTGGATTGATGATCAATTTTTCTTCTATGATATAAAGCTATAAAACTTGTGGACCATGGGTGAAGGGGTTAAAGGTATTAGATTGACTTCAAATTTGATATATAAGTTGGCCCCACTTGGATCTTTCAGTCCCCCTTGTCCCGTGACCAGTGGAGTCTCATGGTGAGCTCCAGTATGCAGTCCACACCGTAAATCGTAAGGACAATCATGCTCCCCTTTTGAATATTTTTAAAGTTGTGCCCCCACCCCCCCCCCCCCCCCCCCCCCCCCCCCCCCGAAAATATATATGATACTACCCAATATCCATTCTTTTCTCTTTTTATCATCTATCATTTACCAACTGAGAAAACTTTCACAACAGGCACGAAGAAGAAAGGCAATAAAGGCATCCAATCCAAGCACAAGTCGGTCAATGAATCTGAAACTTTTCTGTTTCTAATTTTATAGTCCATTGTGTAAATACACATGGTATTTGAGAAGCAGAAACCTAAAAATCTCACGGAATTACGCAAGTAATTTCAATTGTTTAAGTCTTTCTTAATATTATTTGAATATCAACAATAAGGAATATCACAATTATTTATTATATATTTTAGCAAAAAGTTCTCAATTCAATTGATAGACTCCAAAATTTAGCTTTTAAAGTATTTTCCTTTATCTTTTAAGATTAATGTTAGTTCACTATTTTTAATAATTTATACTCTTGTAAAGTTTTGATTAATCTTTAAGCATTTGTAGAATACTTTTCTCAAACCTTAAATGTGTTACTAATAGTTTTTTACATTTTTTAATAAAAATAATTCTTAATCTTAAAATCTAAATATTGTAGAATACCTTCCTCAATCCTTACAAATTAAAATAATTATATATATTATTTTGACAAGAACAACTATTAATCTTTAAATATAAGTATATTACATAGTGCTAATAACTCATTACTAGAATTATAAAATAATATATCAGGATTCATCATATTGGACAACTGGCCGAGTTTTTATTGAATGGATATTTTTTAGGGAAAACTAAGGGAAAAATCCCCATAGTGAGCCATGAGTAAGTGGACGACCCAGTAGGACTTTAGAGACAGGAGGGGCCCTTTGGGCCCATGTTGTTTTTTTAGATGTTTATTGGTATTGTCGATATCAACAATAAATGGTATTATACAAACACCGCAAGAAACCTCCTTCTTTCCTCATTGCGTCGTCCTCCTCTTTCCCTTATCCTCTTCCACAGTCCCCGTCGACACCTCTCCTTTTCGTTGGTCCCAGGCAGTGGTCCCAAGCATCATTTGGCGTCTTCTTTCAAATTTTTTTCACAGTTAGCAAGCACATGGTGGCATGTATTTTAATCGTTTTCTCTTGTTTGCATTAGCTTTAAACAGAGCTTTCGTTGTTTTTCATAGGATTGAGACTGCAAGTTCGTTTTGTTTTCATTATTCTTAAACATGAAACCCAATCCCTAGATTAAACGAACTTTGAAAGATTTTGTCTGATTAGGTTTGTTGATTGGGTTTTTTTGAAGAAAAATGGGGTTGTCTGGCATTATTACCCAACTGAGGAGGGATTTTCAATACACAGAGACGTTGATAATGACAAATGTTTGCTAGATCTAGGTTTCACGCCTTTATTAGCATAGAGATATTTTGGATCGGTTATACATTTACATACATAGAGAGAGATTAAAAGGTCCATGTACAGATTGGTGATTAAAAAAGGTTTGGAAAGAGATTAAAAGGTCCATGTATAGACTGTTGATTAAAAAAGATTTAGATCACAAACTCTTTGTGCATTATATGACTATTTGTGTTTCTCCATCACATCTTTAATACTGTTTGTGAAACCTATATGACTGAAACAAGAAATGGATACATATATTGACTAGTACCTCACTTGCTTGTAGCGACAGCAGTTTGGGTACTGTGATTGTTTCAAATTGGGAAAATCCAATTTGGATTTCTGTAGTTTTAGGGCTTTTGGTGGGTGCTTATGCTTTAATATTTTTGCATAATGAATTTCATGTTAGTTATCAAACATTCTGTTTGAGTGGTATATGATGAATGATTGTGGATTAAGCCTAATAGCCTGATTTGTATTTTGTGAAGGTGAACAATTCTTCATAAGGTTTTTATTTGATTGTGATCTAGGGTTGGATTTATGGGAGTGGTAAACTAAATTGCCAGCTCTTAAACCTGACTCATTGGAGGTATGTGTACTGTAGGCCAAGGGTCTCAAAGGAGAGTCCTTCATTACAACATCCTTGCTCCAAACAGAAAACAGAACATGTGAATAAGACCCACAGGAAAATCACCAGGCAAAATGTTAGCCTTGATATTAAAAGAGATGACAGGGAAGATAAAGAAGGGAAAAATCATGGGAATAAGTGTAAGAACAGATAGAGTAATAAGAGAATAAAGGTTTATACGAAAGGAAGATTTACAAATGAAGAAAAGTCATTTTAAAGAGAAAAGGAGACGGACTTAATTAGATAACTGATACACATTTATAATAAACTGTACTATAGATGTGTTGCCACATATTTTCTCTTACATAGGAAGTCTATTTATTGCTTCATGGTTACTATGATGATTCAAATCCAGCCCATCTACTATTCTACATAGTTTCTAGTAAATTATGACATTATCCTAGCATTAGATATTGCTTGGTTAGATGCATAGAGGATTAATATTCTGCAGCAAAGATAATTAGGCTGTCAAATATCAATTTGTCCATATATCCAATGGCAATTTCCTTCATCATTGTACAATAATGTATCTACTTTGTTGACTTGTTCATTTCTCATGGGATTTTCTACGACAATTTGTTAGACCAATAAACGTCACGAGGCTCTAGAGCCCACTTTGTCAACCACATTGTAGGATTGCTTGTTTGTTGAGTTTGGGCACAAACAGCAGCAGCTCATCTAGTCTTGAAAGAGACAAATGTTGCACGCATGATTGCCTTAGAATCATTGATGACCCGCTCCCTTTCTGCAGCTTCCTCTAGAAAGATTGATTTAGTTGTTTACCTAGAAATAAGAATAAAAAACAAAAAACAAAATTTCAAAAAAACTCAAGAGAAACTATTTACTATGGAAACCAAATTGAATAATTAACTTGAAAATTAAATTTGAATGAATAAAGCAGCCCTTATCTAAGACAGTCATGTCTCTTGTTTATCTGAATAAAATAGCTGTCATTTTAAGTCTTGGGCTATCCAGGTTACTATGACAACCCTTGTCTTATTGAAAGTTGAATCAGAAAAATAAAATAAGATACATGCTTTGTCGCACATGCAATTTTTTTCCTTTTTGTTTGCTAACTTAGTATCTGATATTACATAAGGAAACTGCAACATGAAACTAAACACTTACTTCTTTGGACAACTTCTCAATCTTAACTTTATATAAGTTGATCAAATCCACTCTCTAACCACTAAGGCCGAAAAAATCTTGTCTATAGATAAGAATGCTTGTATAAGATAATTAATTTGTTGGATTGAGAAATCACTGGATAATGGATAAACTTCTAATTTTGTTAATAGAAAACGGAGAAACTTCGATGTTCACTAACAAATGCATAAATACCCAAAATTTCAGAAGAAGAAAGAAAGAAAGAAAGAAAGAACCATAGAGTAGAATGTAAGTATAAATATTTGCATGGAACAAGAGATACCTTTGTTGTGGGCCACTTTTTAGGATTCCTGGTATATTGGTTATGGTAGTAATCAAGCCAGTTTTTCAAGCCCTTCTTTTTATTCACCAATTTTGCAAGCTTATTTGCATTCTACACAACCTAAAATAAAAATAAAACTATAATTTTGAATGAAGATATGAAGCTTACATAAATCTTGCAATTTCCCGTAGTGTCCACCAATGCCACATCCCACATCCAGTACCTAAAATAACAAGCCATAATCTCACATTAGTGATTGCTTAAAACCTATATGAGTCAGCTACGGGATATCCCTTTTTCTTCAACCTAAATGAAGAATTTATCGCACCTTCGTTCCAGGTTTTAAGCTTAGTTGTAAAGCAAGAAAGTGCTCATGCCGTTTGATGCTTTCATGAAGTGACTCCCCTTTCCACCTAGGAAAAAAATGAAGTAAAACATGAACTCTTAGTTCATCAGTGTGGTTACCAAGAAATGATGGAGATGCCCATAAAATGCATATCCAACTAGTAACTAATTTGCATTTACATTTTATTATCAGTAGTATGCATTTGCATTTGTAAGAGAATATCACACTTCTGTGTTCTTTTCATTTACTTGCATTCGTCTCCTCGTCATCACCAACAAGTTCTATCCTATGATTTAATACAAGCACTGGCCTTAAGAAGTCTATCTAATACAGAACTGCATACCAACGTATAATGAGACAACAATTTAAAACATGGTGTTAGAGTGCGAACTACAATATAACTATGAAATAACCTTTTTTGAATATACTGTTCTTTTGGAAATATTTTTTGAATCAAAAAACTGTCCCTCTTTGTACTAAGGCACCTATGATTCTCAAAGTAATAATAGTTCTGTTTGTTACTTTGCAGAGGAATGAAGAATAGCTCATCGAGGCTTCGAAAGTTCTCCTATAAAACCAACAAAACCATATATCAGAAGGAATTCTTTAGAGAAAGGTATATTGTAACTACATCTATACTTTCATAATTGACTTTATCAATCTTCATTGTGCTTCCTTTTGGTGTATGATTCCTAACTAGCCTTGTAATACTTGATTCTAGCAGAAATTCGGTCGCCTCAAGTGCATCCCAACAAACCCGGACGCACCAATATGGGGACTTACAAAAACCCAAAAGGAATACATAAGGCAAACAGGTCTCCATCATTTGGCAGAAATAAGTCATATGGTCGTAGATCACGCACGGCATTGGTAGAGAGTTGGCGTGCTGAAAAAAACACATTCCATTTTCCATCCGGAGAAGCAACTATAACGTTGGAGGACGTTGCTTTTATATACGGCCTACCCATTGATGGGGCCTGAGTAATGAGTCGAACTTTCTCAGGGAGGATAATGCAATCAGTATGTCAGGAGTTGGTCGGTATTACTCCACAAAAGAAGGTTGACTACTTCGGCATGACATTGAAATTTAAGTGGCTTAAGGACAATTTCAAGGCTGAAGAACTGGAGAAGAAGAAATACAAGGACTATGAGATTCAGGCTACACAGGCAAACCTCTTTTTCTTGGTGTTCAGCCAAATCATCTCACAAACTTCTGGTGCCCGAGGACCTGCTTATCTTCTTAAGTTGTTTAAATATTTTAATCCTTACACATGAGCACCAGCTTGTCTTGTGAATCTTTACAGGAAATTGGCAACTGCTACTCGGTGGAATAAGGAGAAGACCGAGGTAGGAGAGGAGGGGAAGAATGTACACGGAGAGGAGGAAGGACACTAACTCAGGACACCCACTGGGCCTCTTCAGTTGTTACATGTGCTTGTTCTCATTCTTAATATCTTATGTTAGTGGTATTAATTCAATCGTATATAACATTTAAATATTTTGTGGAATGGTGCAGCTCTGGGCTTACATGAGGATGTCGATCGGGCGGTGTCCTAAACCGACAAATAGTTGGAAGAAAGATATATAGTTTCCATTGTTTAAGCCTGGAAGAAGAGGCTTGAAGAACATCCAACTCTCGCAATAGTGAAAGAAGTTAGAAATCAATTGAACAACCTGAAGGCTAATGCGGTAATGAAGAAAACTTTTTGAAATCCTATTTTTTCTTAGCATACTACACTATATCTACAAACTCGCTAATGATTCCTAACTCATGTTGTATGGAGTTCAATTGGTGACCCTATCATGGTCATGGGAAAAAGTTTGTTGAGAATGTACAGAAAGTTGATCGTGCCCTCTTTTCGTCATCCATTGTCCTTATCTTTTATTGGATCGGGGAACGACACAATACGTGGTGTGTTATGAAGCAGTTCGGATTCAAACAGTTAGCGCCACCCCCATTCAATATGCCATTCGCCAGACAAGAACGAACATTGTATGTTGTCGTTGATTACAGCACGCAGGTGGACGAGGAGCTAAAGGCATTATGCGCTTCTAGAGCCCAACTTCTTTTACATGGGGAGAAGTGTAAGTTGAAAGCCCATTCCGAGGAGTATTTGTCGTGGTATGGTGAAATTCGCTAATGTTTACTAGGAGATCAGCTCAGATGGAGCATACGGAGGCTAGCCAGGCGAAGGAGACCACCAAACCTGCAGAACCCACCATCGCACAGGAGCATTATGGCTCAAACATTGCCTTTAGGTTACTGCACGAAACAGTGTTTTACCTATGTTTTGGTCCTATTAAAGCATTTTCTTTGCTGGTATGTTTTGATAAATTAGTATTGGGTGCATTTAGTTTTCAAGTGGAGGATCTGGTGGCTCATTCAAAGCACTCCTATGATAGAGCAAAGCACCGAAAATTGTCTATTAAGAAGCTCACCATATCAATCCGGAAGAAATTGACAAACTTTAAGGGTGCCTTTGGGACAACCTTTGATGACTTTTCAATGGGTGGGTGTAGCAGCTCGCAATCCGATGAAGAAGACGTGAAGAAGAAAATTACAATAACGTTTACGCATCGGAAAAGAGCTGCTGTCAAGAGTCTAGGGAAAAAGAAAAGTACCAAAAAGACTACACCACCAGTTTACGAGCCCATCCAACAGTTGACAATAGAGAGTTCTGGTAGTAGGCCTTATTCTCCCGCCTGATCACCAAATATGGAAGTCCTGGGTACCCCCAAGTAAGCAAAACATTATTCACCTCTCCAATCCCAATCTCCAACGAGTTCGCTTTAGTGGTTCCAGCCCCCTTCGCTCCACTTGAGTCACTTGTGTGGAGGATAAAACGGCTACCGCGTATGCGCAAAGTACCATTGAAGTTTAAAAATTACGCTCATTATATAGTTCAAAGTAGTTACGTGCTGTCTGACCTTGCTAAGTTTTTTTTCTCAACTGATTCAAAGAATACTATGAGGAAAAGTAAGAAAAAAGGTCTCATACTTGATTTTTTATTATAAATAACCACTTGTATTTTATGGGCTTGTTGATGATTTGTTACAGGAAGGATGAGTTGGATAGCATCTACACAATGATCCCAAGCTCGGATCTGAAGAAGGTGCTTGAAGAAGGAACCTGGATGCAAACTAACGTCATGTACTACTATTTTGAAGTATTAAGGGATGAATGTGATTCATGTTTCATTGCTGACCCAAGCGTCTGTGTAAGTACTAACTGATTGAAACACCCGCATACTAGTAGCTTTAGTTGTAGGCATTAGTTGATTACTTATTGATATATTTAGCAATGTAATGGTGACAATAATAGTGAACTGCTGAATAGTCATGTTCTAGAGCACTGGAATAAGACCCCTTCTGACGGTCATAAATAATAGTCAAATTGGGTGGCTCTCCAAGCGCTATAAACAAGTTTTCAAGGCACCACTCCCAACTACCACAAAGGCAAAGGCGATGGGGAGTAGCTTATGATTGGCATTGTATTTCACAGCTACAAGCAAGACACCATGATACTTACCTTGGAGATGTGCACTGTCTACAGCAATCATTGGTCTCAGCGAAGACGTGAAAGACCTTATACAGGATCTGAATGTCCAAAAAAATCTTCTAAAACGGTCATCAAATATGGTGTCTATGTTTGTTACTATGCCGAGGTTGGTTTTCTGCAATTCAATACAGTAGAGAGGAAGAAGCTGGAAGGACTCCTCGTATGATCCTCGCACTATATGTAGAGCCATCTCATTTGCTATAAGTGCCTTCCTATACCTAATAGTCAATCTAAATTTCATTTGGTAGTCGTTCATTATATCCTTCGGCTTTAAATCGACGTTCTATCAGACTCTATCCATGATGAATTCAAAAATAAGTACCGAAGTTGCTTGTCAATATGCCATGTCCATCATTGGCTTCGAGCATCGGTGGTTAGGATTGTAAGTTCTAACTTTAAATCGTGGTCCTAATTAAACAATAGAAGCGTGGATCCACCAAGTAAAATCCTGATCTTTGTAGCCATCCGTCACCTTGGTTGAGTTGGTCTTCAGGTGTTTAAGAATGAAGTTGGCATAAATTGCAAACTTGGCAAGAGTATTCCAAAATGTTTGTCGATCAGGAAACCCACGGCCAACCCACATTTTCTGAGCCGAGTTATTACCAACCTCCGTATTCACCTCATCAAGCTCCATTCTATCCTCGAAATCAACAACTGAAGTTTCATTTGAACAATTTGCATTGTTAACTAGATTGGCCTCGTCACCGTTGCTTTCGACCTTCACATCTGGGATCCGACGAATCTGTCCAATTGCAGGATGTTCATCGGACTGAATCTCGTCATGATCGTTTGTTCCAACATCAATATCATCAATAACAATATCTTGTCCTACCGCCTAATATGGACTACATTCATTATGCACGGAAGGGAAATGCATGTCATTGTTTTCATGGAGATCAATGGTAGGTAGCTCTTGAGTGGGCATTGGCTCTATGGCTTATTTTCCTGTACAAGTTCTTGACAAGGTCCTCACTTTTTCTTCACAATTGTGAACTCGAACATTCCCTTCATACCTACAATGCATCAACAAAACAATAAGCAAGAAAGAAGACATACTTACTATTTGGTAATCTATTGATTCAGCGATACAACCTATGCACATACCTCCATTGTTCTCCTCCTATACATTGCTGATTTTTTGGACCGTTGAAGACATATAAATATATCTCATTCACATCATTCCCTGATGCTTTGAACATTCTTTTCACATCATTGTCGTCGCCAATGCTTGCTATTGAAAATGCCCGTCCATTGTAATGACTATATTGTATGCTTAATCTCTGGATGGATGAGTCCCAATTAGATGCTTTAGTTGCTTCATTAACTAGTGACTCATATGTTATGTCCGTCGGTAAATATCTCATCTTTTGATTTCCTCCATTGTACACTGGATGGATTATATCGAATTGGAAGTCACCATCATAGTGGAATATGATTAACACCTCGCTAGCTGGCGTGCCATCATCAAGTCATAAGAACATAATTTAGAAATATGAAAGATACATACAAATTTTGAAAGACAGAGCAAGTATATATTTCTAAACCATTAGCCACTATTAAAATGCCCATGCTGGGATATGTTTGATCATATAAAATAAAGTTCATAGTCATATTAAAGTAATGTAATGTGTTAATCAAAATACTATACTAAGTGCCACTTATAAAAAGAATGTAATAGAGAAAAACAGTGCCTATAAAAAAGAAACCCCTTTTAAAACCCTAAAACCCAAAATGAAAATGATATTAACCAAGCCCAAAACGAAAATGATATTTACTATACCAAATGGAAGTCTTTATCTAAAGCTATATATAGATATGCGTTTACATTGGACAACTGGTACAGTTTCAAAGGACATATTTCGGGTTCAAACCACAGTTCCAGACCTTCTAACAAGTTAGTACTGAAAAGGAATCAAGTTGATGATATTTTAGGGTAGATGATGCAATATGAGAAGGTGTTTATTGTGTGTACCAACCTTTTAATGGAATCCACCCACCACTTTAACTAATTTTTGAGGTGTTTTCTAAGAAGGAAAATCGCCAGAGCACATGTGGCAGTCAATGAAAAAGGTCTAACAAAGAAATGCAGAGACGGGGCGATGTATAAAGGGTTTACGCATATTAGTCGATATCGACAATATCGCTAAACGACAAAAAAAAAAAAATACAGAAACCCAACTAAAGGACCCCTCCCGTCTATAAACTCCTGCTGGGTCCTCTCCTTACTTATGGAGTGCTATGGGGATTTTTCAAGTAGTTTTCCCTATTTTTTATGTTGGATGGCCTATTAAAAAATATTTAACTTTAGTGAACTCCACAAAAACACCAAATGTTCTCTTTTTTCTTAGTTAAAGAAAATACAGATAATCTTATGGTCAAGATTGCATTGTATCAGTGTGAACATTTATTTTAACTTTAGAAACAACAACCCATGGCCATAGATATCTTACCACATCTATAAAAAAAAAGCCACTAGTGGTTCCCGTTGAGGAACATCTTTTACCATCTAATGGAAGGCTTTTGAATAAATGGTTAGATCAAAAGCATAGCATGCACCCAATTAGGGTGGGCCTTATAATAAATACATAGTTTCTACAATTAATGGTCAGGGTCATCCATTTTGTGGGTCGCAATCCTGTTAAGTGATCCCACAATGGTGTACTAATAATAGTGGGGTCCAATGGATGGCAATTTCCATCATCCTGGATGTGGGTGGCCCTTATAAGAATTGTCAAAATGTACTATACAATTTTATTATTTGAAAGTGGATGGTTAACAAAACTAAAAAAATAGCAATTGTTTTTACTTTACTTCATGATGTCCAAACACATGACGAGTAAATCCATTTCACTTTACCTCAATCATGCAAAAACAACAAAAATAACTCATCATTCATTTATTTCAACCCATGCCTCTTTAACTGTATTTGCATGTATATATATTTCACTCCTCTTTTACTCCTCCACTCATGCAAACAAACGGGCCCTAAGGGAAATCATATCCTCCTATTACTTGACAAGGAAGTAAATTAGAGAAGGTTGCCCCTTTTATTATTAAAAACCCACTTAAAAACATTTACACAAAATATAAGATAGTTTCTACAACTTCACACGAGACCACACTCTCGTAGACATGTACATAAAGTAGTTACTACAACTACACACTAATCCTAAACTACGCATTTAACAACTGCAGAGAACACAGTAGACATGTGTGGGGGACATGCACATATAATCTCTCTCTCTCTCTCTCTCTCTCTCTCTCTCTCTCTCTCTCACATATCCTGAAACGCCTTTATGGGTCTCATGTTAGATTGAATATCCTCAATTCAATGGATAATGTAAATATCTTTGATTAATTATCTTAATTGATATATAATTTCATGCTTTTATTTATAAGATGAATGGGATTCTTTATGGTTGTATATAATTAATACAAAATGACATGTTTGTTCATGAGAAAAACAGGAACCCTTAATATATTAAATGTGATCCATATGTGTGGATGAGATCCACATGCAGGAGACATAGGTCACAACTCTTATACTTGAAGCGTTTTACAACCAATGATAAGATCGGGCATCTCATCTGAAAAGGTTATAGCACAGCAATTACTATGAGATGTTTGGTTTGTCTCAACCATCAGAGTGGAAGACTGGATTCTTCTGCCAGTACATTGGATGTACTGAAGGATCATAAGTAGTGCCTTATACAAAATATCATCTTTAATTAAGGAATGCTCTCATAATTTCCAAGCAATAGGCTATCAATCCCGACAGAGTAATGGACTCAAGTTTCTGATGTGCATTTATTTTATCTTACTGATGAGTGAGGCCAACTGTAAGTCAATACCTCGGTATCTTGAGTAGATAGTGGTGGGACCGTGGGAACATATATTCTCAAGATGGAATCTGTCCTCATAAGAGAATATCTCATTGTATTGATTAATGAAATTTATCATCAGTAAGTGCACACCCATTATGATTAAGAGTTAATGGGATAGTATCAATTATCGTTGTGATTTATTGGGTCACAAGGATAATAAAAGGTGGGTCCACATTGGTTAGACAGTTGATATTTATTTCCAATTTATCCATGGATATAATTGATGGATGGGCCTGCTTATAGTAATTGGAGAGTTTAGGGCCTTATTAAATTCCTAGGACTGGAGTGCAATTGTATTTATATAGTGGAGTTATCTGCAATTAACTGCGAATCAGAAAATCGCATGAGATGTGGGGTCCAAATGCTTCAATTGCAGCCAAATCCAAATAATCTCTAGTGGTCCCCATGCTAGTCTTAAGAGAGAGTTATAATCAAACATAACTATGAGAGAAAGAGAAGTAAAACTCATAAAAAAAAAAAAGAGGAGTAAAACTGGGACTCATAAGAGAACTAGGGCTCTAGGGCTATTTATTTCCAAGAGGGGTGGACGACCACTACAAGTATTGGACATCAAGGGTGCTTCCTCTCCTCCCCTCTCTTTTCTCCTATGGCTTCTCTACTTGAATGCTTCGAGATATCTTCTCACTTGAGATCCCACCATTCTCTTTTAAAAGATCTCTGCGATTGGGTTATAGCATTCCCACTATTCTCTTTTAGAAGATCTCTACGATTGGGTTATAGCATGGAAGACTACAAGGTCTGGGATATCGTGTCTGCGAAAGAGTTTTGCAGAGAAAAAATTCCAAGTCTCGATTTGAGCACAAATGAGCACCTCATATATAGATCTGCACTAGTCATATTTGTAGATGTAGATTGTTTTGTTTGTTCAGGTATGTCTTCCTGGCAAAGATCTGGGATCTTAATATACTAAGAGTATGGTTTTAGATCTTGGAATAGGCTCTATAGCCTTTTGGGTGTCTGATCCTGCATTAAGTGGGTCAAAGTTTCCAATATCCCATCTGGAGGGCCCACCTATTTCCAACATCTCATGCTTCTACCTCGACTTTGGATATATGTTTTCTCCCTTACCTATGAGGGTAAGGACTTTTTGTTTCTATGCTCTGTTATTCTACCATTCTACATCTCAATAGAAATTCTGTGGTTTATTTTTAGAGGAACTTACCCGAAAAATGACCTTAGATGACCACTAAACGAAAAAGCCTCCAGTAGTTCATATGATACAAAATTGGTCTTCCGGCCAAACTTTTCTCTTTTTTTGCCCTTTTTCGACGAGCGTCGACGACGTCGCTCATTTCAATTGGAATAAGCATCTAAAGATTTTGCGGAGAGACGACGTCATCGCTTATTTCAATGGGACCAAGTGTTTCAAGATTTTGCAAAGCGACGATCTTATCGCTTATTTTACCCCTTCAGCAAGACTTCATAAACGGTTGGGTAACGGCGTCAACGTTGATCTTAGTTTGAAAAAAAATCATTAAATCCATTATGATGTGCACGAGCACTGCATGATTCAAAGAAATCAGGTTTTCTTTGATATGTGGTGTTGAGGGGGAGATGACCAGGTCTTCTTTTAAAGAAAATGATGACTTTTTTTAGTGGGTTCTTTTTTTTTTTTTTTTTTTGTTGCCCTTTTTACATTGCTTTTTTTTTTTTTTTTTTTGAGGGGTTCCTATTAATGATGCTTGATTTTTTTTTATTTATTTATCATCTTATGGGGCATTCAAAAGTATGAAAATTGGTGGGTCTTTGAAGGGAATAAATCGATGAATTTATAGGCTTGAAGCTAAACAAATTGTAAAGGAATTGGGATATGTTATCATCAGTATCGAAGGCTTATTGGGAAATGATATGTTCCATTTAAAAGTCCTATTTCATTAAGGTTTGGACTTTGGAGTCCACCAAACTTAGCTTCAGGGAGTTCACTTCACCATTCCAACTTTTGATGGTTCAACTCACATGGCTTAAGCTAATTGTATCCTTTTCTCATGGCCCAAAAATTGTTTAAAGGAAATCATTTATTGTTTATTTTATTTTTTTAGGAGCCCTCTGCCATGGCTTATACGCAATTAAAAGTGGTTGTGGCAGGAAAATTATCAATGGGGGCATCATTTGTTGCATTTCAATGGATCTCTAAATACAAACTAGGATGTTTGGTATTATTGGGGGGGCATCATTCGTTTATTCCTTCAATACTAAAAGTGCAAAAAAAATTGATATTTTGTTTATGGTACGCTCAACTACTCCATCATCTACTTCTTCTAGTCATTCACCATGGAAAAGATCCAATGACATGATTCAATCATGGCTTCTGACCACATATTCTTCTGATATCCCCAACAGGGTTATGTACCCTGCTACTATATCATTCAGAAGCCCAGTCAAAAAGGAGAAAATGGAGGGACTGATTAATGGGTTAATTCATTGCAAAAACCACGTGTAATGCATGAATATTAATAATATTATGATGCTATATTGGAAATAGGTTGAAGAAAATCGAAAAAAGATGAAGAAACCCACTGTGAGGCCCCACCCCTTGTGGACTCTCATTTGAATTTGAATACTATAATAATGGCCCATGTTATCTAACTATACTAATTAATAGGGATCAGTAAGGGTAAATAAGTATTTTCCTAAGTTTTTGTCTCATTTCTAAGAGTTAGCCTTTTGTGTTTTTTATAGGTTTTATAGGGTATCTTTTATAATTATTAGAGGTTGTTCGTTAGTTAGAGGTCCTAGCTAGTAATAAGGATTAATATGAGGGGTTTCCGCTTAAGACGCTTCTAGAACCTTAACCAAAGGACCCAATTGCCCATACCCTTATCTCCCTTTCTATTAAAAAAAAGGCATTTTGGTAATCAACCCAAACCCCAACCTATATAACTAATCTCTCCTCTCCCAAATGTAGGCTACTTCTCTCAACTCACATTTCTCTCTTTTCTCCGTTCTTCTCTCATTTTCCCTCCAATTCTCTCATCTCCCTCCCTTTTTCTCTAAAACCCTAGATCTAGAACCCTAGCAAGAAGAAGAAGATGATCATCTACAACTTCTCTTAAGGATCTCTCTTATCTTATATATCTTATCTCTCTATTCTAATCAAGGTATTTTTCATCTTTTAGTTCTATTTCCCTAGAATTCTCTCTCTCTCTCTAGATCTCCTTCCTTATAACAATACTCTTGTGGATTTGGGTTTAGGTGCTAGAGATCTCTTTAGATCTGATTTTTGGGCTTGGTTTGAGTGATTGGAAGACCTAGAGCTGGGATTTCTATTTTTGGAGCTTGGATCTCTCTTTTCCTTTGCTATTGGATTGAGCCAAGTGCAATATACCTACTTAGCATCGAATGCATGTGTTTCTTTCTCTTGATTCTGCAATTTCAATTCAATTGATGTATGTAAACTTAAATCTACCATTTGAGTTTGGTTTTATGGTTTTTGCCCATTGATGGATGGGTTTACCCCATTTGGAAGATCAATGGCCCTAGGATGGATGGTGGGATGTGTATTGCTTTTCATGTTTGATGATGTTTCTATGATGAATGGACGAGATTGGAGGTGTTTTTGTTGGAAATTGGATTGAAGAGGGAGCGTCCAGAAATCTGGAAATTGATGCAGCCATGTGTACCCGGTCGACCGACCTATAGTGTGGTTGACCGGTGACACAGAAACCTGAGAAAGAACATGTCTCGGTTAAATCCCTGCAAGTCTGATAGATAAGTGTGTGCGGTCGATCGGGCTCTGTCCCAGGTTGATCGGATTCACAGATATTGTAGGAAATAGGCGGGAGCTAGACTTTCCCTCAGACCCCAGGAAATCAGTGTGCACGGTCGACCGGCCTCTGTAGCAGGTCGACCGGATACGTTAGAAAACACAGGAACTGAGATATGACCTGTATTCTGTTTGATTCAGGTGGACCTGTGTCCCAGGTCGACCAGATACACTGAAAATCTCAAAGTTTAAGCCATATTTCAGTCCCTGATCTGCAATATAGGAGGTCGACCTGACCCTAGCCAGGTCGACCTGCCATACTGCAAATATCAAGTTCTGGGTTCAGACTATGTTTTGTGTTATGATCGACTTTGGGGGGTCTATTGACCATCAAAATAGACTTCCATTGATGTGCCAAGCATGAGTTAATAGTGTTGCTCAACCTTGACTCGTGGGGACCACCAAGTAGGGTCTAGGTTATGGATTTGATGGTGATTCAATCTTTAAACGTTGTCAATGATGCCCGTAACTTCTGGAGCACCAAACACAGTATCCATTGGCATTTGAGACTTCATTTAGAGATCAAATTAATTGAGATAGATCTGGACCTCAATGTGGACCATACTTATGATGGACTTTCGATATTTCATGTTGATTCTCTTACTTTGAGGTTTATTACACTTAATGCACCACTGTCACTCTTATATCCTTACTGTTGCTTATACCTGTTAATTAAATGGAAAATTGATGACCTGAACCTAGGATTACTTAGAGGTGACCCGGTGATGTGATTGGGTGATCAATGACCCGTGTCTGTGGCTAGGCGGCCCCTTATATAGCTTAAGTTTGGATGTGTGATGCCCTACGATGGAGAGGTTGGTTATGATGGACTTGTAACTCATTATGAATTAGAATGAACTGATTATTAAGGAAAATGAATTCATTACTTTATTTGGACTGTTTTAGACCAGGCCATGTATTTGGTGGGCCTTGGTATGGATCCAATGATTGGACTTGGACCTGGACTTTGTTCAATAAATTGAACTGGTACTTGGACCTCTTAGGGATTTGTTAGGACCTTGCTCGCACAAAGTAAGCCTAGACAGACACAGACTTGTATTGTCTCCTTGAGTTGGCATTAACATTTACTCAGTTGTTCTAAGTTCAGCCTTTTGACTGATTATCACTGGTAGGAGTTATTTTCAGTGTTGAGTAGGCTATCCTGATGAGCTATGTTTTAGACGGACGATGTGATACAGGGTCCGGTCTTCTCAGTGATGAGTGATGAGATGGATGAGTGTTATCTTACGGGGCTCGTCATTCCCCAGCACTAGTTACCATTTTCCCCACTGCGGCTGTGTTCAATATAGGAGGGCCGCGACATAATATCCCGCGGTATCCAGCTTGTGTGAATGTGCCACTTTGATGTCTTTATACTAGATTACTTATTTATCCTGATTTTAACTATTTATCATGCTCAACTGCCTAGATTATGTGTTGTTATTCACATTGATTATGATCGTCTCCACTCTTTTGATGCATACATCCTATTCACATTGATCATGATCATCTCCACTCTTTTGATGCATACATCCTATGTTACTTGTATACAGTGCCTTACCAGATCTTTAAATCTAACCCTTTTTTGGTGCTTAGGTTTTGACCCTTACTACGAGGATGCTGCGTTCGTCGAGGCGCCCGTAGCTGGTGACTGCGGTTTAGGACTAGCCGACCAGGAGGTCGAGCCGGAGGATGGAGTGTCTGCACCGACGGTTTGAGATAACACTTCTTTATATTGGGTTTTGAGTGATTAAGTTGTGAGCAGAGAAGTAATTTTTTATGTATAAACATTTTGATATTCATACTTCGATATTTTAGGCTCGGTTTCAGCCCTGCTACATTTGATATAATTCATGATACCTTATATTGCTTCGGTTATTGTTACATTTGCTTCCGCTAGAATTTATATGCTTCCGTAATTCAACCATTGATGTTATATTGTTCAAAAAATTTTAAATTGGACCTCACTGCAGACCTAAAATCTTGGAAGTTCTCGAATTTTCCAGGACGTAGCGCGCCAACTTCGGGTACCTTGACAGTTTTCTCGGTATTCAGAATTGGGGCGTTACATCCACAATAATCATTATTTTGAAAAACAAACAATGGGTAGACGACAAAAAGAATACCTCATGATATGGTGCTTGAATCTATGATGCTTCAATCCAAAATAGGTTGAAAAACAACCTCTGAGACCATGTTGAAAACTGTTGTGGAAGAAGGAGTCAACAAAATCACCAGACGGGGGAAAACAATGGGGAGGAAGAAAGGAAAAATAAGATTTCGGGGCTTTTGTAAGGTTTAAACTAGCGATGATATCGTCGCTCAATGAAAGCTTCAATTAAAAGAAAAAAAAAAAAAACGAAAGTGATCTCAGGGGACCACTTTCGTATCAATAAACTACTAGAGGCTTTTTCATTTAGTGGCCCTCTAAGGTCATTTTTCAGGTAAATTCCTCTTATTTTTATCTAGAATTTCATTTTAGAATTGGGGTTTATTTGGTGTTATTTTTTTTCTCTTTCTAACCAACTGAAGACGAGAAGTCACAACCAATTTCATTCTCTATCATTCACAACCAAGTCTTTGTCTATTGATTCATTTCTTTTTTATATTGTTCTACTGAAAAAATGGTGCTACAGATTCTCACTTGATGGAGAAATGTACTATATCTTCTTCCTCCACGTACTATATATTTTTGAATCTGTAGCACCATTTTTTTCATAGAAAAAAAATAATGGAATAGTATTTAAAAGAGAAAGAGTGATAGAAGCATTAATCTAACCGTATTTGATAAAAGCAGTGAAGTTGCTTAAATGGAATAGTATGCAAGAAAAAGAGAAGAAATGAATTGTTGTGTGCAAATTCTAGGCCTCTAACAATGAGGGTGGCATAAAAACTTTTCATTAATTTTCATTCTCCAAAATTAAATATTTATAGGGAGCCCTTAAAAATAAAAAATTATGATGAGATCTACACACACAAAAAAAAAAAAAAAAAACACCTCAGAGTTGTTTGAAATTGTTAATATGGAATTTTGAAGCATTGTCCCTCAATCTCCAGATGGAGAGGGTCAGTAGAATGATCAACTGTTCTGGATTCAATGCAATGTGTCATTCTCTCCTGATTTTCCTTTTCCTTAATGAATTAAGATCCTATTAGTTTTTCCCAATTTTGGTATCATCATGTAGGTTGATCCAATCTCGCCAAATGTTTGTATTTATGCAACACTCTCAATGTGCTTCAGTGCCTACAATCGGCAACTTTTTGGTGAATGTGTAACTCCATGAAATCAATGACAAGTCTCATATTTCTTTCAATGTCTCAAGATTGAAGACATCAACTTGCCAATAAGATGGTGTGTATTGCCTAGAGATGCAGGGGCTTTGGTCACTTTTCACTACATCAAGAACATAACCTACTCTTTACAACTCCATCTCAGCTTCAGTTTCATATATAGTTGCCTGCTGTAAGGATCAATCTTTTTTTAGAGGTGTTTGAGCCCATGTAATCTGTTACACCACAATCCAATTTAATTGTTTTTAACCTTAATTAATAATTTTTTAGTTAAATTAAATATTCTTAGATACTAATCAAGCCATTTTAGCGTAATTTAGTCTTATTCTAGCTTTTGGGTTAGACCTTGAGTCTTGGGTAGGTAGTTTGATCAAGGATTAGCTCTTTTAGGTAGATCCAAAGACTTTTATGTAAATTCGGATTTTTTTATTTTACATCATATGCATGTCATCTTGCATCATCAAGTGTATCTTGACGAGCATGTCATTTTCCGTATTGAACCTGACTCTGTTTGACTTCAAATTAGTGAACTTGATCATTAATTGACTTTGAGTGTAAATGTACCAAACAAACTGGACTTTCTTATAAACAGGAAACTTAGGCCATGTTTGGGACCATTAGTCTATTTCTTAAAGACCATTCAAACCCATACAAATAAGAGCCATAGAACAAGAGCCTAAAATAAAAGGAGGTGTTTGGTAATGCAAGGGTCTATGCTAAATAGACAGTTTTATATCATTGGTTGAAAGTTTTTCCACATATTTCTTGAGATTCACAAGATATTAGGCCATGGAATTTGACCATATGGACGTGCTTAGCCCTCCAAAGAGATCTCACAGTTTGGATCTTGTGTTTGGGGCCCACATAATCCACAAAATTATACCTAATGGCTCACCTATTTTGCACATATCTAGATATTGGTGATGATCCAACAGGTGAAATTTGGTCTTATGGTCATATTTGATATTGTAAACATTACTAACGGCTTAGATCTTATTTTACACGCCTCTAAATAATAATAATAATTGAAACAGTTTACTGCTCATGGACAAATGCAATATTGAGCATAATACATCAATGGTTATTTTCTTTTTTTGCACATATCTCGAGATTTACAAGATATTATGTGATTAAAATCGACCACATAGTTGTTTACAACCTCGCAAACATATCCAATAGTTCCAATTTTGTGTTTGGGGCCCACAGATCATAATAAATTATATTCAATGGCTCACGGTTTGTGGCACATATCTCGATATTAGCGATGATTCAACGGCTGAAATTTGGTACATGGCTGTGTTTGGCCTTGTGAACATTTTCAACGTTTGGATCTTGATTTGGCCACTCATATTTGGAGAAAAATTGAAAAAACTGGACTAGGCGTGATTATGCATGAACACTATAGCTCTGCCTCTTCTTTTTTTCCTCTATTTCTCAACTACCTCATCAAGGAGGCTGTGGAAAGTAGAGCCATTGCCTCTTAGGGTCGTAAACGGGTCTGGATCCGAGTCCGGGTTTAGGTAGAGAATGATATTAACAAAATATGATTTTTAGGAGAGATTTTTTAAAATTGAGGAAATACCTCGGGCCTCGGGTCTCGGGTCTATGGGTCTGAACCAAGGTGGAACCAGACCCGGACCCATTTACTTATTGGGGCCTAAATAAGGACCCAAACTTGATTTTTAACGGTCGGAACCTTCGGGTAATCAGAGAATCATGTACCCATTTACATCCATATTGCATCTACTTTTCTAAAATATGTAGAGGTTGAAAGGTGGTGCCAAACACTCAATTTTTTCAAGCCTCTATCTATTTTAGATAAATAGAGGGAAAAATTAGACCTCTCAAACATACACTTAGTCGCTTAAATCAGCCTCACTCCTATTCCCAGATGATTGTTACAACAGTGCATGTGGAGAGCTCTTTGCATTCCTTCCTCTTTCTCATTTTTCTTCTTTCTTCTTCTTTACAATTCATTAAGAGGAGCTGTGCATGTTGAATTAGGAATGAGATTTAGTTTCCTCAACATTCTCTCTACATTTCTATAGCTCCATTGTGTCAACATCACCTTTCCCTTGAACTACTACTTGGTTATCATAGGTAAGAGCTCCACCCATTTTAAGACTTTGGTTGCAATGGAGTCATGAGACTTGAATTCCTCACATGCATGCATTTTAATAACTCTTTTGGGAATTACCTTCTTATTAGGGTTTGGGAATTGGGCGCTTTTGCACATTATCTGGTTGATCTATTGTGTTGAGTTAGGGAATTCGATATGATTTGTTTATACTTGTGACAACAACTTCATATGATAAATGAATATCCATCTTCATAAGCTGTATTTTCTTCGTATTGTTAATTGAATTATCATTTCAATACCAATGTACACCGACTAAAGGTAATCGATTATGTCTTGAGTGGAATTATATGAATGGAATTGTTTAACTCATACTGAATGGAATGTATAGTGTGTTCTACTCAAGTTCAAAGTGTTTATTGATTCAAAGAGTCGGCACTACTTAGCTTCGACCGGACGATACTCAATGGGGTGGAATCATGGTTTAGAATTGTTAATGTCGTTGCGCAGTAGATAATTTGGAGCACTGGAACTCCAAAATCAGGTAGCCAGTGAACCTTTGGCGGGATCACAGTGACTCCCAACATGAGTGCTCTCTATGAGAGGATTTAGCTTGAAGGTAGCCGCCAACTAGAATGTATAGTCCTCTTTATCATTTACTCATAATGCATAATTAATTCTGACTGCACAACTGCCTAGTTTACCATTGTATGATCTCTTTTAACTACTTGTCTATACGTCTAAAAATTTGATGCACATGGGTAAATAATTTATCGCATATACTTTGCTGAATCGTCGTATTCACTCGCTATCATTTGGTGTTATAGACACAGATCCCACCCCCGGTCTTGAGGAGACCAAGGAGGTAAGGAGGGTCGATGAAGTACCAGCAAGCCTGGAAGAATGGACAGCTGAGGGTGTTGTCTAGCTATGGTTCCGTAGAGCGTTATATGTAGTCTTTTGTGGGCAATTCTAGAAAATTCTTCCCTTGTGTTTTGGAGTTACTTTATGTAAACTTTTGATGTTTAGATGATACTTTTGGGAATGTTGTATATAGATATATTTTTGTAATAGTGAGGTAGAGTAAGTTTTATGATCTTTACTTCTTAATAGTAATGAAATCATCTTTTATTTATGAATTTGAATGTTTGGGACAGCTCATGATATAATACTAAGTAATATAATGTTTTATGCTTCCGCTTTGAAATGTACCGGGACAAGTGTCTGTGAGCATGTCTCATGAGTGGAAAGTAAAATCTTATCCTTCGTGGTTCGTACTTGGCTCAAGACAGGTCCAAATCTCATGGGAGTATGCGTGTCACACCTCGGAGAGTACCCTTGGCCAAGGAATCCCAGGACTGAGATGTGACATAATCCTTCCCCTTTTCTCTTACTAAACAATTGCCTTGTAGAAAAAAAAAAAGTACATATCACCTAAATTGCATTTGCCTTCCCTTCAATAACTAGAAATATTCAATGGATAAAACTGGGTTTGTTATATATATGTTTTAATTCCCTGGGTGTAGGTACAACCCCACAACACAAATACACCAAGAAAGTCTCAGGTGGGAGTCGAATACATTATGTTTTAATTCCCCGGGTGTACACAACACACAAACACCAAGAAAATCTGGGGTGGGAGTTTAATGCAGGACATGGGTCGTAAAGTGCAAACCGATGCCTCATGCCACTGAACCATCAGACATGAGTATGTCAATTCATTTTAGAAATAGTGTTAAAAAATAAATAATAAATAATAAAAAAACCTTCAGATTATAGTTACACTTGGTATGAGAGCAATTCAATGGTCCACATCTAACCTAAGAAATAAAACGTTGGACATAAGAGGGATATGATTTGCTGACCACCAGAGCTGGGATTAGGATTAAAGGATGATGAAAATCATTCAATTTTAGGATTGTCGTCTGTCATTGGTAGTGGATCACCAACTTAGTCCCGCATATACGAAGCCAAAGGCTAAGAAATTATGCAATTCCTCAAATCACATATCATTCAGTGCGGATCAAAGTCCGCATAGAAGATGCTCACATAGAGATAATGTCATTGCCTTTTTTTTATGCGATAGGTGTCACAGCCCCCTCCAACTCCGCGGATGAGATACACACTGAATTTTAACGGGATCTGCCGCTTTGGCTCACACCCCGCTGGATCTCGCAATAGAATATACAGATTCAACTGACTATGGAATTAGGGTTTCAAATAGGTATCTAATTCTCTAATTACCTGAACGACCCGTAAAAAACCGGGTCTAGAACCTATTTTAGGTTCTGATTCATAAACGGGTCCAAGTCTGGAACCTAATTTAGATTTCGATTGATAAACGGATCCAGTTCCTGGTCCATATAGGTTCCAAGCAATTGACCCGGGACCTGGCATATGAGCCTTTTATATTGCAAATTGTACCTCAAAATCAGCTCTTTTTTTTTTTTTTTTTTTTTTACATTTTTATGTATAATATTGGAGGTAGTAGACTTGATGCGCTATTATAAGCTAAATGATATGCTTATTTTAAGAAAAATGAAGAATGCACAGAAATTATAATCAATTTTAGAACTAGATTCCAGTTCTTTGGATGGATCCAGTTCTGAAACCGGATCCAGGTTTTCCTATCGGAACCGGATCTAGAACTAACAAAACAGATTTCAAATCAAAACCGGACCTAGTACTGGAACCGTTATTTAGAAACGAGTCCAGATCCAGGTCCACGTGGTTCCAATCCAGAATTGTCCCATTTACAACCCTACATAGAATACACAGACCCAACCCGTCACTTGAACGTACTAGGCCATCCCCATCCTCACACACTTGGACCACCGCGTTCCCCTTCTTATCTCACTCATCTGCAAACCACTTGAGCCCAACAACAAGCCACCTTTCCCCTATCGGACCCCAACAGCCCACTCGCACACACGAGGACCCTGTACCAACCGAGCCACAGGTCATGCCACTACTGACCCACCTACCTGCGACCACTACTGTTGCTCTTTTCTCGTCTCAAAAATCATAACAGTACTTAGGTTTAGGTGATGTTTGCAGGCGATGGGATGGTGGCTGTGAGACGATAGATGGGATGGTGTTTAGTTGGCTGGGCTTAGTGAGTTGAAGGTAATGTTTTCCAGGTGGTTGCTAGTAGATGAAGAAAGAGGGAGAGGAGATAATGAAAGAGGAAGGAAAGAAAGAATAAGAAGGGCATTTTGATCTTAAAAAAAAAAAAAAAAAAGATAGAAATCTGGCAGAAAGACATTAAATTTGGCCCGTTGTCCTTAATTCAAAAGTTTGTGAAAAACTTAAGAGACTGATTTGAAAAGTTCCAATTTTAATGAGTTTTTTTTTTTTTTTTTTTTAATTTTCCCTTATTATTGCTGTCACTGTTCCTGCTGCTTCAGCCACTTCATGACAAAAGAATAAAATTATGATGAGGATGATGATGCAATGTGAATAGCTCGCTCGCTCGGTTTAAGTGTATGAGAAAAGGTCCAGTGAGATGGTGTGGTACATGAGCTAAATTTTTAAGACCCACCTGGATTTGTATCAACCGTGAAGGATATGTATGTGTGGTCCAATCAAATGGACCATCAAGTGGGTCCCACTATGGATACGCACTGTGCATAGGATAAATACAGTGTAACCATGCAAAGTGTTCTGTGGGGCCCACTATGGGTTCCATCCTGGGATGGGACGGGGATGGAAGGACCTATGTGGGACTACCCTAGATATCAAGTTTTGCCCTAATCCCATGCCCCTACCCTCCTCATCCGCGGCCAACAAGTCCTGTCCATTTATATGGGATTACAATTGATCCAATAGTTCAGTCCATTCGCATAGGTACCAGACCCTAGGCCGAGGCATGTGACTATAAGGGGGAGTCCTTGTCCATTGCAAGTTTTGGATTGGGTCCATAGTTCTCACATGGTTATTTCCATGTATATGTGTGTGCACGTGCCTAGATGGGTGAGTGGTGTGCTTCTTGTGAGATAACCTACATGCCCAAGGATCAATCACTGGACAGCCGTGTGAGATGAGACACTTTTGCTTGTATTTCTCTAGTATATATTCATTTTGAAGGAGGGTACATTGTTGAAGAATGATGGAACATTGGTAGGTATTATTAAGGAATTTATATGTTAGTGCTCACCCTTTTTTGAGTTAATCAGAAGTTATTGTATTAATGAGTCTCTTAATATTCAAAATATTTTTCATAATTAGTTAGAATCCTTATAATCGGTTGACGTAGATAGAACAAGACAAGAAAACTGGCATGAGTTAAAAACTTTAACAATAGACAATTTTTCCACCTTCATTTTCTCTGCCCTTTATCCCTTGTGTTTTAAAATGTCACTCGTTCATGAAAACTGAAAAACTCAAAGAAATTGCACCTTTTTTATTTTAATGGACAATTGCAAGGGTCAATGCTTTAATCTTTGCATGATGATAATTTATACATTCATTTATGATTATTGGGCGAATGCGTCGCAATCCCACAATTTGTTTTGGGTTGTGGCCCACCAGATAAAAAATGGAGCTTGAATTTCCGGATTGAGTTAGACCATGCAGTGGTAGCTGAACTTGCTAGTAAATAGCACAGCGGAATAAAATCCCACAAAACACACAAAATAGAGACCTTAATGACGATCATCAAGACTAGCTCAAAACCCCAAACCTGTAATCCTTGGGGACAGTATTCTCAGGTGCAGAAAAATAGGTTCTTCTTCTGGAGCCTACCTTGGCAGTAGGAAGATCCAGATGGGTGATGGGGTGTCCTATAGGAGGGGATGAATTGGAAGTAGACTGGGGCAATACTAAAGACAACCATAATGCAGCACTCTCAACATAAGAGGCTGAATTGGAAGTAGACTGGGGCAATACTAAAGACAACCATAATGCAGCACTCTCAACATAAGAGGCCGCGAAAAAAAAAAAAGTATATATAAATACATTGATTAAGAGAGAAAAAAATTGGACCAATCATGATCAATTAGCTCACGATTGGATGTCATGGGAATAATGTTGGCTTACTCTGCCAAATCGAACTAAGGCTGAAAATTACAGAGGCAGAAATCATCATGCTAATAGGCTCATATGTTCTACATCTCCACATTCTCAGTCTTCAATTTGAACTGTCCATTTTCGACTGGGTGTCCAACCTTTGGAGGCAAGCTATTAGAAGTGACCACATTTGCAACCTGAGAAGCCTCTGCTGCAGCTGTGGCCATAGCCTTTGCTTCACTGTTTCCAGTCAGCTCTGAATGAGACGTTTCGGTTTGTGCAGCCAATGAAGAGAACTGACTGCCTGCGATGGAAAAGGAGAAAATGAAGAGAGATCAATTCTAAGAATACTCGCAAGACTGGAAAAGGAAGTTGTATCGAAAGAGAGTTGTGATATTTTTTCTATGGTCCGTTTTAGAATGAGGTCGACCATCAGATAGCATTAACCCCATCATAGGTATACTAGTGTCCCTTTGTCAACTGTTTAATGGACTAGGATCAATCAACCAAGCAGGTAAAAATCATTTTTGTTTCTCTGTTTTGAGAGGTTAATGCATGTAAGCCTAGAGATCCATTGTAATTTGCAGACCCCCCCAACATAATGGTTACTGTAGGTGGGCCCCACTAATGTGCAGAGGCGTTTACAACATAATATGACACTAGGGAGTAGGGACTTTCACATGATCTATTATTCTCTGCAGGAGGATGGCCTTGGTAAAATGCTTCCTAACAGACATTTCCATATTACTTCCATAGTTCCACTGCCCTTAGCTCCTCAAGGAACTGCCGAAAGGTGGGAAAAAAATTCTCGGACTAAGTCAAAAAAAAAAAAAAAATCAGAGATGACTGATTGCAATCACTTATGATTTGGGAATTGGGAGGTAAGAAACATAGCTGAGGGGTTTACCTTTTAAATTTCCTAGAGTGATGAGATGCTGGAGAGTCTCCCTAAACTTGGTCAACACGCACCTTTCCTGCTCCGCATAGATTTCTGTCATTCCCTGTCCAAATGGTGACCGAAGAGGAGTACCTCGGCCCAGGCCTGCAGCACCAGATGGAGATGCTGATGCCATGAATGATGTGTCTTGCTCATCACACATCAACGCGAGCGTTCCTGGAGACATCGGCCTTCCTTTCAGCACATCAGCACCATCAGATCCACACTCGTCAGTACACATTTTATCTGTCTGGTTTACTACATTTGAGCGGTCATCAACTTCTGTTTTCTGAACATCTAGTTCTCTCTGGCAATCATTCCCCTCTCTAGTTGAAGAAGCAAGTGAAGCTTCCATCTGATCTTTACCCCCTTGATTCTCTTCCAAAACTTTCCTCTCTGCGAAATTTCAATCATATCAACAAAATAATCAGAAATCATATTATGTTGAATTGTTAAATAAGATTTGAACTTTTTTTTTTTTAACTTGGGTTGCTTTCCATCAGTGAGTGCATGAAAAACGTGAAGTCAACCTGAATTAGTTCAAAACTATGATGCCCGGATACGGCATGGATACGGTAGGGACACACCATGGACATGGCAGGGACACGGAATTTATTAATAAAAAGTTAAGTATCGGATACAGTACAACACAATACGTTGCCCCTTTTGAAGTATCTGTGCATCATAGGTTCAGAATTCAGGTCAAGCAAAAGGGTGTAATTATGTTCCACGGAAACAGCGAATACTTCACTGCTGGGGAACCAGGGGTATGTTTGGATGAGGAAATCAGGCAGATAAAATGCAGGTGGAGGCAGTAGCCCATAGTTCAAAAAAGATGTCCATATTTCAATTTTTGGGAACCCTAGTTCTAGGAAAATTGGGGAAAACCGATTTGGAAGTGAATTTGAGCTTCAAGTGGTTCAATTGGAACGATTTAGCTTATTTCTTGGTAGTTCTGCAAGTATCTCACTAAGATTCAATAAAAGGCAAGTACACAAGTTAAAAACTTCATAACATGTTTGTGATTTTGATTGATTCTTGGATATGCTAAGTTTAGATAACCCTTGTTAGATCCCAATGATGTTTAATATTGAGACCAATGATTGTCCAGAAAGCATGCTTAGGACATCTCTACTTCAAGGATATGATTGGGTAAGACCTTGGGTGCCAATCACCATCAAAAGCACCAACAGAATATTATTCTAAGCCAAGCTTGGACATCATTAAGTTCGTTCAAGTTGGGTTTAGGGTTAACTAAGGACATCCAGAATACTATCCGATCATAGATTTGAATATGCACCGTTTACCAGACCATTTGACAGATTTCAACTCAGTCTTTATGGGATAGCTCACATTTGATGGCCTGCTTTCACCTTTAGACTTGACAGCATGCAAAGTAAGGGTCAACTTGATTGGCAAGCTCGCAATCCTTCTAAGTTCAAATGGATCTGACCCTCTTTCTCACCCATTTTGGGGAAAACTCTTTGGTACTGAAATGCTACCTGATTTGGGTTGGATTTGGTATGATTGAGATGGTTTTTCTAAAACCATATTTAGGCCCATAGTTATGGGAATCCAACGATTCATATCTCGAATCTTAAGGTACCGTTTGGGAAGGGGGTAAAATGGGAGGAGGAAAAAAAACGGGGGGGGGGGGGGGGGGGGGTTGGTGGGGGCGGAATGGAGGGAAAATGAAAAATGAGGGTGTTTGGGAAGGGAGGAGGGAAAGTGGGGGAGGGGAAAATGGAGGGAAAAAGAATGTGGGACCCACTCAAAAATCCAAAGGGGAATTTGTGGGAAATTACTAAACTGCCCTTTTTGTCCAATTGAAACTTTTGTAAAAGCAAGGGTAAAATGGTCTTTGTCTCTCTACCTCACAAACAAACAAAATTATACTTTTTTACTTTTCTTCCCCCTACTTTTTGATTTCTCAATTTTCCCTCCCCTTTCCTTCCCCCTCAAATTTTCCCTCCCCTCCCCTCCCCTCCCCCCTCCCAAACATAGCATAAGGAAAACAATTCGTATCTATGTAATGAATCCCATTACAAATGAATCTTTAGATTCAGGTTTGAATCCTACGATTCGATACTCGTTTCATCGAATTTTACAAATCAAGTGATTCGGATAAGCAAGAATGGCTACAACGAATAAGTTAATATTAATAATCTTTTACCTTCTTTCTTTTTTTATTCTCTATTCCTTTTATCGCTTGTATTTTTAAAAGGTTATTTAGTAGTTAACGAAACCTCGTAAGAATTTTTTGCAGCTTTGATGAGGTTTTAAAGATGAATAAAGAACATGCATTTAGCTAAAGCATTCGACCGTACGTACGGTGCTTGTCTATATCTTCTTTTTTTAATCTATTTTGGTTTTTTTCTTCATGAACACTTTCTTTACTTTAAGAGATATTCTACTATGTAAGATTGATGGTTTGGATTTTATTTTATTTTTATATTTTGATTTAAAGATAATAAAAAATATATATTGATACTTTAAACTTATTTAGCTATTTACACATCATACATTTAATATATTTAATATATATATTAATATATGTCATGATGTTCTTAATATGATTGTATGATAGACTTACTTGTTATTATATTTATGCTACTATAAATGTGAAAATGGATGGTTATGAATAATTACTTTTTTATTTTTATTAAAAAAATAAAAAATCCTATGATTCGTGATACAATTCGATTCATGGGTATGAACGATTTGCAATACGATTTTGATTTTGAAAACTATGTTTAGGCCCCATAGTGTAATGTCTTGTCATTTCATATTGCTATCTCGTTGTGTCTTGTCTTGTTCATAAGTATCGGTTACGCGATAAAAAGGTTGGAAAGGACTACTCATTGTGAAATGTCAAGCTCGATGACATCTTGTGCTTGGAGTAGTTCCATTAGTAATTCTCATTGGTCTAGGAGTAAGTCTAGCTGGAATCCTTTTCCCTTGAAATCCTTGAGTCGGCACCACTCGGTTGTTGCCGCATAAGCAAGACGCTACTGTGTGAGGTTATTGTTCTATATTATATCTAGCTACAGTGCAGTCTTGCTGGGGAGTGACTGGGATGCCACTTCGGTACCATATCACAATCTTGTCTTGAAGGACAAATATACTAAATATCCTCAGAGTCGTCTTGCGGTACCAATGCTTTATCTTGTTCAACGGTACATTATCTTGCTTGCTTGCTTGCTACAACATCATCCTTGAGTTGACAGTGGTTTTGGGAGGATATAGGCTATGTGGTCTGCCATTTTGTTTAGGATATAGCTGGATGGATCTAGAATTACATTTTAAATGATTCTTGGTGTCATGTCTTTATTCTTGCATAACCCTTCCTAGTTGTTCATATCATTGCCCTACTTTAATTTCATTGTCTTTATTCTATATTGATGCATCATGGGAATGTGATTTATCCATGCTTACTTGCTAGGTTATCGTAAACCTAATACTACACTTGGTGCTATAGGTAGCGAATCCGACGAGGTTGACCCGAAGGGCAAGGCGGTTATGAGGAATTGTTAAGTTTTACAGAGTTGAGTGCAGATGATATCATTTAGATGCATCGTGTTGCACAGGGTGTTAGTCATATACTTTTGAGTTGTACACAGCATACTTTTGGATATGGCTCATGTTTATAGTCATAGTCTTTTGGGTTGTAATTAATACTTTGTAAATGCTCAATTTTAACAACTTAAAGATATCCTGGAATTTTGCAGATACTTTGATGTAAATGCCGTCTTGTATAGCATCTGCAATTGTGTTTTAAATGTCTGGTTGATGGTTTATACAGACTTCCACTATTGGATTTAGGAATTTGACATCACCTCACATTCGCAGAACATATGGTTAATTACACCTAACCGATCGCAACCCAAAGATTTGGGCTTCTTAACCTTCTCGAGGAAATCCTGTTTTTGGGGTCATGACACCTGTGTGGGCCCTTAACAAATTTTACTCAAAGAGGAGTTGAGCCCGATGAATTAATCACTTATAAGACATGTAGAGTAATGGTCCTAATCATGTAGCATGACCAATTTAATTGTGGCCCTACTATGATTCAAGTAAGATTTTTACAAAGTTACTACAAGAGGTGATAGTTATTTTTAATGGTTGAGATTTTAGATATGGCTACATTAATAGATTAAACATTAAAACATGATATCATAGTTATCAAAATCCTATGATTCATATCTCGAATCTTAAGGAAAACAATTTGTATCTATGCAACGAATCCCATTTACAAATGAATCTTAGGTAGCGTCTGATTCGCTGTAATGAAAGTCGGAATGGAATGGTTATTCCAACGGAATGATCATTACAGCATTTGGTTGACAAAAAAGTGGTGGAATGACCATTACCTCCGGAATCAACATTCCCTTATGTAGAGGAATGGCCATTCCACTTGGCAAGGAGAGGAATGGCCATTCCATTCCTTTGTAACTTTTCGTTGAGACCAAACTATCCTTCATAAACCCTAAAACCCTTCTCTCGATCACTCTCCCTATTTGTACGCCCGGTCTCCTCTCGGTCTCCATCTCCCTCCTCTCCGTTTTCATTTCCAGTGAAGCTGTTGCCATGCCAGGTACAATTTCTTCTTCTTCATCTTCTTCTGCGTCTTCTTCTTCCATTGTTTTTAACCATTTTTTTTCTAAAATTCTGCTGCAACTGCTCTTTGTTTTTCGCCTAGGCCATTTCTCCTCGCGGTCTCCATCTCCCTCCTCTCCGTTTTCAGTCCAGCGAAGCCGTCGCCAGTGCCACGCCCAGTCGGAGCCCAGGTCCCAGCCACACTGTCTCTGGTGCCAGGTACACAGTTTCTTCTTCTTCTTCTTCTTCTTCCATTGTTTTTCCCCATTTTTTTTTTCTAAATCTACTGCAACTGCTCTCTGGTTTGATTTTAATCTGCTGCAACTATTATGGGCCATGAATCTAATTACAGATTTCTCTTGTTTGTTCATGAATTTCTTTTTTCCTTAACACTTTTGGTTTTTGCTTGAATTCTTAGCTGAGAGTGGGAATGGGTACTTTACGAATTCGGTTTTCTTATTTCTGATGTGTTCAAATGTTGATTGGGACAATAGAATGCTGTGAATGTGAATTCTCAAACTTGATCTCGAGGATTTTGGGGGTTTAATTTTGGGTATCTTTCCCTAATGACAGATTTCTCTTGTTGGGTGTTCTAGAACTTCCTTTCTTAACACTTGTTTAATTTTGGGTTTCTTTATCAGAAGGTGGGAGAGTAATTCTTGTCAAATACAAGATGGCTCAGGCCCAGGCCCAATATGGTGGTGTGTCAATCTCGTTGGATATGGTCAATCCTTGTACAGCTTTCCTTATTTCTTAATTAGATTGTAATTAGTTTTTGGTTATCTTTTCTTTCCTTAATTAGATTGAAAAGAGATTAGCTGCTGATTTGTAGAGCTGATTTGTAGCATCTGTATTCTATATAATGGGAGAAAATCTCCAATGAAAGAAAATCAAAATTTCCAATCAATTCTATTCTCTTCTACATGCTACGTTTGTCATGGTATCAGAGCGAGATCTTCTTCTAGCTTTTCCCTTCGACCTTGTTGTCGAATCTTGGTGATATAACAGTCATAGCCTCTGCCTGTGACTGTTCGTGTATGTTAGCTTAGTGCTTCATCAACATCTTGACGTCTGATCGCTGGTGGCCCACTTCTGATCAGCCCAAGTTCATCAATATCTTGATCGACAGTCAAGAAGGGACTTTTGAATCTCTGTCTTGACTCAGCAGAGAAATCTGAGTTTTATTTTGGGTTCTGTGAACCAATCTCGTCAGCCGTGTGAAGCAACTCATCAGGGGCCCACCTGCGATCATCATGGGATCTTCAGGAATGCATACTGCAATGGTCGCCCATCTCTTCCGATAATTTTGGTGATTTTTTCAATTTTTTTCCGAGATCAGAGGTAGGCTTTTGGACTCATCTTGTGTTTTTCCAGTTTTGTCAATTCATTTTGATCACAGCCGTACAAAATCTTGGATTGTGGATGGATTTTAGTGAAACTTGTATTGCTGGAAAGATAATTTGATACTGCCTGCCAGTAGTTGGTCTGATTCTGCATTTGATCAAGCAGTGGGGCCCACGCAGTGATTCCACACCAAAAATTTGGGTCGTCTGGACCAATTTTTGGCCTCCTGTGTTCACAGACTATCGTCTGTAACTTCTGAACTGTGAAAAAAAAAAAAAAAAAAATTTCTGGTTTCTACCTCTCTTTGTTTGGTTCTAAATGGAGAAGTCTGAAGTTCAATTGATTCGATTTAATGGTAAAAACTATCCAGCATGGGCTTTTCAATTTCAATTATATCTTGAGGCCAAGGAATTGTGGGGATTTGTTTCTGGTTCAGATCCAAAGCCTACAGAGGATGATAAAAAGATTTCTACTTGGAATACAAAAGACGCAAAAATTAAAACATGGATTCTTGGGGCTGTGGAACATCATCTGATTCTGAACCTCAAACCCTATACAACCTCCAAGGAGATGTGGGGTTACTTGCAAACAGTTTATCATCAAGATAATTCTGCACGACAATTTCAACTTGAGTGTGAAATTGCAGAATATAATCAAGGCACTTTGTCCATTCAGGACTACTATTCTGGTTTCCAAAATTTGTGGAGTGAATACGATGGGATTAAATATGCTTCTGTTCCAAACAATGTTCTTAAAACTATACAAGATCTTCAAGCTTCAAGTCACAGGGACCAATTTTTGATGAAATTGCGTCCTAAATATGAGACTGTAACATCATCTCTGCTGAGCCGGAGCCCATTACCATCTTTAGATGTTTGTTTGAATGAGCTTCTGCGAGAAGAACAATGTATTCACACAAAAGCCCATCTGGAACAACAGCACACTGCAACTTATCCTGTTGCATTCTCTGCTAAAGGAAACACTCAGTCTCTTCAGACCGCACAGTCTTCTCCGACTCCTCAGACTCGGGATATGAACAACGTTCAATGCTACTCTTGCAAAAAGTATGGACATCTTGCAACACAATGCAACCAGAAATTCTGTAATTACTGCAAGAAGAAGGGACACATCATTACTGAATGTCGCCGCCGTCCACAAACTCGGACTCCCAATGCCTATGCTGCCAAGATAGACTATTCTACTGCTGATGCTGCGTCCACCTCTGTGCCTTCACAGCCTGGTTCTTCATCCTCTGCTCTCACTCCCGAATTAGTTCAACAAATGATCGTCAATGCTTTCTCTGCACTTGGCCTCACAGGTAAAACTAAATCCCCTTCTTCCATTTGGTATCTTGATTCCGGAGCATCAAATCATCTGACTCATTCCAGTGCACAACTCTCTAGCTTGACAAAATATACTGGCAATACTCATGTTCAAACCGCTGATGGCGGCCATCTTCCTATCACTGCACTTGGAGATATTTCCAGTATCTTACCCTTAAAGAATGTTTATCACTGTCCCAATTTAATTTCAAACCTTCTTTCAGTTGGACAACTCGTTGAAAACAACTGTAATGTTTCTTTTTCTTCCTCTGGTTGTGTTGTGCAGGACCAGATGTCAGGGAGGGAGATCGCGAGGGGGCCTAAAATGGGACGCTTATTTTCTCTTGATCTATCTATTCCAATTAGGAATCATTCAGCAAATGAATTTTGTTTTTCAGCTCAAAATAATTGTCAATTATGGCATAGTAGGCTTGGACATCCTAATTTTAAAACCATGTCTCACATGGTTAATTCTGGATTGTTAAACTCAATAGGTTTTTCTAAGTTTGTTTCTTTTGATTGTGCTACATGTAAGTTGGGCAAAAGCAAGACTCTTCCTTTTTCTATCTCTACTTCTAATAGCATTCAGTGTTTTGATTTAGTTCATAGTGATGTTTGGGGTATTGCCCCTCATTTGTCTCATGCTAATTATAAATATTTTGTGACATTTATTGATGATTATAGTAGATTTACATGGGTCTATTTTCTGCATTCTAAAGCTGATGTCTTTAATGTTTTCAAGATGTTTTTAGCATATGTTGAGAATCAATTTTCCACGTGCATTAAAATCTTGCGCTCTGATTCGGGAGGTGAATATGTGTCTACAGAATTTCAAACTTTTTTACAACAAAAAGGAATCATTTCTCAAAAATCTTGTCCTTATACCCCTCAGCAAAATGGGGTCGCTGAAAGGAAAAATCGGCATCTCCTTGATATTACCCACTCTCTTCTTATTGAAGCCTCTGTTCCTACCCGTTTTTGGACAGAAGCTCTTAGCACTGCTGTCCACCTTATAAATCGATTGCCCTCCTTTTCTTTAGAAAATAAGAGTCCTTTTTATCAGTTATACAAAAATACACCTTCTTATGATGATCTACATGTGTTTGGATCAGTGTGTTTTGTACATTTAACTCCTACTGAGCATAACAAACTTACTGCCCAATCTGCCAAATGCGCATTTCTAGGATATGCTAGCAATCAAAAGGGGTTTCTTTGTTATGATCCTGACATACGGCGCATTCGGACCTCTCGTAATGTCGTCTTTTTCGAAAATCAATATTTTTTCCAAAAACATATTGATTCTGTAGCATCCTCATCTGTGGTTTCCTTCCCTGGTTTTTCGGACAAAACACCATTTGTTAAATTTAATCCTAATTTCTTTTATCAAAGAAGGAGTACAGCTGCGCCCACACATAGTCCCCCTACCGATCCCCCAACTGCATCTCGTCCACCTGAAGACCCTCCATTACGTCGTTCATCTCGGATTTCAATACCTCCAACTCGTTATGGATTTACCCACACTTCCTTGATGGCCATCATGTCTTCCACTTCTATTCCGAACTCCTATTCTCAGGCTGTGCAGTATGAGTGTTGGAATCAAGCTATGCAGGATGAATTGGATGCTCTTGCACAAAATCATAAATGGGATGTGGTTCCGTGTCCTTCTTCTGTTAAGCCTATAGGTTGCAAGTGGATCTATTCTATCAAGCTCAATCCTGATGGGACTCTGGCTAGATACAAGGCGCGTCTTGTCGCCCTGGGTAATCGGCAGGAATATGGTATTGATTATGAAGAGACTTTTGCTCCTGTAGCAAAAATGACAACTGTTAGGACTATTCTTGCCATTGCAGCATCTAAATCCTGGCCTCTCTACCAGATGGATGTTAAGAATGCATTTCTTCATGGTGATCTCAAGGAAGATGTCTATATATGCCTTCCTCAGGGGGTTTCATCGATCATCCCTGGTGTTGTTGCCAAACTAAGGCGTTCTCTTTATGGTCTCAAACAAGCCCCCCGGGCATGGTTTGAAAAGTTCCAACATGCTCTTAGCCACTTGGGTTTTCATCCTAGTCCATATGATCCATCCATGTTCCTTCATCATGCTTCTACAGGGATCACTATTCTGCTGGTTTATGTGGATGACATCATCATTACAGGTACCGATGCAGATATGATTCAACAACTTCAGGCCTCTCTTCATCAGTCTTTCCACATGAAAGATCTTGGCCCTCTACACTATTTTTTAGGTCTTGAAGTTCATCAATCTGATATAGGCATCGTACTCCATCAACATAAATATGCTCTTGAATTAATTGAAATGGCTGGTCTTCAAGGCTCTGCTCCCGTCGACACTCCTGTAGAAGTCAATGTTAAACTTCAGCAAGACAGTGGGGATCCTCTCTCTGATCCTACCCTCTATCGTCGCCTCGTTGGTACTTTGATCTACTTGACGATAACTCGTCCTGATATTTCTTATGCAGTCAATTTAGTCAGCCAATTCATGACTGATCCTAGACATCTTCATTTGGCTGCAGTCCGACGTATTATTAAATACCTCATTCGGACACCAACCCGTGGATTATTTTATCCGGCCCAGAACTCTCTTACACTCACAGCATACTCAGATGCTGATTGGGCTGGTTGTCAGGATACTCGTCGCTCTACCACAGGATGGTGCATGTATCTGGGTGATAGCTTAATTTCGTGGAAATGTAAGAAACAAGCTAAGGTCTCTAAATCTTCCACCGAAGCTGAGTATCGTGCCATGTCTGCTGCTTGTTCCGAAATTCTATGGCTTCGCGGGTTGCTTTCCGATCTCGGGTTTCCTGCTGATAGTGCCACCCCACTCTATGCAGACAATACTAGTGCCATTCGTATTACTGCCAATCCAGTTTTCCACGAACGCACTAAACATATCGAGATTGATTGCCACTTTATTCGCGACGAATACAAACGTGATGTGATTAGCCTTCCTCACATCTCTTCTTATCTTCAAAATGCTGATATCTTCACAAAAGGCCTTCCGCGACCTCGCCATCAGTTCTTGGTTAACAAATTGATGCTTGTGGATTCCCCCGCATCAATTTGAGGGGGGGTGTCAAATACAAGATGGCTCAGGCCCAGGCCCAATATGGTGGTGTGTCAATCTCGTTGGATATGGTCAATCCTTGTACAGCTTTCCTTATTTCTTAATTAGATTGTAATTAGTTTTTGGTTATCTTTTCTTTCCTTAATTAGATTGAAAAGAGATTAGCTGCTGATTTGTAGAGCTGATTTGTAGCATCTGTATTCTATATAATGGGAGAAAATCTCCAAACCAAACCAAACCAAACCAAACCAAGCCTTTTCCCACTAGGTGGGGTCGGCTATATGGATTTGACGACGCCAATCAAATCTGTTTAGGGCCATGTCCTCCGTTAGATCCATGTAGGCAAGGTCGTGTTTAATAGTTTCTTTCCAACTTCTCTTGGGTCTCCCTCTCCCTCTCCTACTCCTAGCAATCTCTATGCCTTCACACCTTTTAACAGGTGCTTCCATTGGCCGCCTTCTAACATGGCCAAACCATCTTAGTCGATTTTCTCTCATTTTATCTCCAATCGGTGCTATTCCTACTTTGCCCCTAATCTCCTCATTCCTAATCCTATCTCTCCTTGTGATCCCGCACATCCATCTTAGCATTCTCATCTAATGGGAGAAAATCTCCAATGAAAGAAAATCAATTTCCAATCAATTCTATTCTCTTCTACATGCTACGTTTGTCAATTCTTGATGGTATGGGCTTCTCAGATTGTGCCAACTGATGCATGCACAGGGCTCATCTCATCAAATTTTATGGGTACTCTTGTGCATTTGAATTCTGGCTGCAAGAGTAAGTGATATACATTGCGTTTGAATACTTTTAATCCACTGCCGGACTAAATAATTTTGTATGAATGGATGCCTATTTCTAGGAAATTGTCAGTTTGGATTTATATGAAAGAATCACAAGGTTCTTCAGAAACTAGTGCTGTGTAAACTAGTTCATGATCAAGATCCATGTGAATAGGGGATGCGCAAGTCCACAGATTTGGTAGTTCTCAAATTGTGGCCACAGTTGTGAGGTCTGTATCCAAATTAAGTTTCTGACATGGACTAGCCTAGAGGATACTTATATTTTTGGGTAGCTTGAAATAAGAAACTTTCTAAAAATTAAAAATTCTAGCAAGGGTATTTTGGTCAGTCTTATGTAAATTTTATTCCATTCCAGACATCATTCCAGCGTACCAAACGCAGGAACATGAATCAAAATTCTATTACTGAATTGATTCTTCAGTAAAACCAAACGTTGGAATAGAAATGACCATTCCTGCCTCATTCCATTCCAGACTCATTCCGGTCTCCATTCTATTCCTGCCTAAAACCATTCCAGTGAACCAAACGCTACCTTAGGATTCGGGTGTGAATCCTATGATTCAATACTCGCTTCATCAAATCTTACAATTCAAGCGATTCGGCTAAGCAAGAATAACTACAACCTATAAGTTAATATTAATAATCTTTTACCCTTTTTCTTTCTTTATTCTTTTTTTCTTTTAACGCTTTTATTTTTAAAATGTTATTAGCAATTAACAAAGCCTCCTAAGAATTTTTTGCTACTTTGATAAGGTTTTGAAGATCAATAAAGAACATAGATTTAAATAAAGCATTCAACTGTACGTATAGTGCTTGTCTATATCTTCTTCTTTTTTCATACTATTTTGGTTTTTTCTTCATGAAAACTTTCTTAACTTCAAGAGATATCCTACTGTATAAGATTGATGATTTGGTTTTTATTTTTACTTTTATATTTTATTTAAAGATAATAAAAAAATTGATACTTTAAACTTAGGGACAATTACCGTACGGACAGTCTTAAAGCTGACAATTATCCCAGAACATTCGGAAAATATATATTTACCGCAGAGCTGTTCGATCCGTAGGATATCGCATGCTGCGATATCCTAGGGATGTAGGATATCCTACAATCAAAAGCGGGAAGACTTGAACAATCCATTTTTTTCTTTTTTTCCTTGAGGACCGTGATAGATCAACGGTTCAAATTTGGTGCGATATTAGTTCTTACACTCATACAGCTATCCAACGGTTTGGATGGTGGTTTTGTGGTCCCACAGTCAAGGAAAAGAAATGAATACATGGACTGTTCAAGTGATTGTGGGATATCCTACATCTCTAAGATATCGCAGCTTGCGATATCCTACGGATCGAACAACTCTATGGTAAATATACATTTTTGGACTGTTCTGGGGCAATTGACAGCTTTAAGACTGTCCGTACGGTAATTGTCCCTTAAACTTATTTAACTATCTACATATCATTTTTTTCATATATATATATATATATATACACACACACAAACACACACGCGTCATGATGCTCTTGATATGATTGTATGATAGACTTACTTGTTATTACACTTATACTACTATAAATGGGAGAATGGATGGTTATGAATAATTAGTTTTTTCTTTTTCTTTAAAATTTTAATTATTTTTTATTTTTATTAGAAAAAGAAAAAATTCTACGATTCGCAATTTGATTCGATTCATGGGTATGAACGATTTGCGATAAGATTCTGATTTTGAAAACTATGCATGATACATTTAAAAATTAATGATTAAATAGCAATATAGTATCTTATGACATAAAGGGGACGATATTTTGATTTATAGTTGTTACTAATGGGAAAAAAACATAGTTTTCTAGCATTTTATAATATTCTGGATTTTTTTATATTATTTTCAAAAAAATTTGGGGTAACAAAAATTCACGCTACGACAACCACAACGGACCGCAACCAATACCGTAACGGTTTCGGTTTTTGGGGTCGGCTGATACTATTAAGTAGTTGTTTGTGCAATTTCTTATCACCAATTGGTTTTGGGATTACTGGCTAGCAATTCTGTCGTGGTATCAGAGTCATAGATCTCGAGTTCAAAACCACACAGGGCAAAAATGCCCCATGCCACGTTGTGTGTTTGTACGGGCGCAGGCACGGAGGGCAAGAAGGCCACATGCCGTGTTATGGTCATGTGCGGGCGTGTGCTTCGGATTCGGGCTGTCCCTCCACCCCTCCCTTGTGCAATTTTCTATTACCAATTGGTTTTGGGATTATTGGCTACAACTCTATCAGATACCGCGATTTTAATCCATGTTTGCTACCAACTAACGAAGCAAAAAAAATTATTCCCGATTGTTTATGAAACGAAACACCTAAATCCTCAGACAAACAACAATCACGCACAATGAGAAGGAGAAAAGTAGCAATTTTACTTAATAATAAGAGTCAAAATCACCATGGCCATCAATCCTATGGGAATAATCTCAAAACCCAAAGCACATAGCCTTCAATCCTATGGGAATAATTTCAAAATCCAAGGAGAGAAAATTGCAGAAGTTCTAAGAACAACTCTAATTGAAAATAAAATGAATCATAAAAAGTTTAGAACTACATGTCCCCTAGCATTGCTTAAATATTACTCCTAAGCATAAAATCTCATCCAATCATTCAAATTCAAATTCAGACTCACTCGAAGTCAAATTGAAGTTCAACTTCAAGTTCATATTCAAACTCAATGCAAATTTAAAATCAAATTCAAAGAAGGGGGTCCCATATGAGATTTCCATGACAAGATCCTACTGTCTATGCTTTTCCGCTTTGATCCCCACCATAGATCTTTAGATCCACACCCTGAGTCTTTTAGATCTGAACTTTATTAAGATGGATCAAGACCACATTAGCTTGACCAAATTTTCTACATAATCCAGCATTTGATCTAACACATCATCCTCATTGATGGGGCCTCTTGAGCCTACATCAACCACCAAAGTCATTATGATCCCTTGAGTGCATCTACGGGCGATCAGAGCCACAAAAGAGGTAGGTACGACCATAAATATACCACTTTCACACAAAAACCAAAAAAAAAAAAAACTCTCATTATATGGTACAAATTAAAACTTAATAATCAACAAACAAATAAAAACATAAAATGGTCAAAAAGGGCCACTACTATGAACAGTTCTAAACAACATTACAATTTACATGTGCTCCAATGTAGGAGCATGATCAAATTTATACCAATTTTTTCTTCTTTTTTATTGTTAATGGATTTTTTTTTTTTTTTTTTTTACTTTTCCACAGCATAAATCCAAACAGAATGAGTTTTTGGTACTCGATGCCATGATCCTGGCCAAGATATAACACATAGCCAATTCCAACTCTTTGTTATACATTTTTCTTACTATTTATGCATGTTCTTCAGATTAAGGAACCTGCAATACCATATGTAAATTAAAATGCTTCACACACCCGCATTGCACTTAATCATGTCTTTATTTAATCAAATACCTGATAATGTCTTGGCAGCCTCTACCGATGCAACCACTAAACGTCTGCATAGATCTGTTACGTCCTCTGGTTGGACAATGTCCGCCAATAAAGACCTTTAGCACAAACATATTCAGTTTAGTTTTTTCCAGAAAAGACATGAGGCTAACTCTTATGCCATGTTTCTTCACAAGAATTCCAAAAGTCCTGCCACCTAAAAGGTCTCAAATGACATTTGGAATTCCTGGAATTCCAAAATCTTTGCTTTTGGTGAAATTTCTAGATGCTCAAGTACAAATGAGGATTCAGGAGTTCCACTACGATGGAGAATTCAGAAATTCTCCCGACGGGAATTCCTTAAATTCCAGTAAAGAAACAGGCCCTTAATGAGGCTCATGAGGACTGAGGTCAGCCAGTTGGGGTTGACCCATTTATTAGTTGGCCAAAATTCCATCCAAAGAAAAAATCTTGCCCCGAACCCATCAAGTTTATTAATCAGGTCAAAAATCAAGAAATGGTCATAAAACAGCTTAAACCCAGGAGTAGGCTGAGCTACAGAAAGAATACTGTCAAAACTGGACCAATGGCTGTTCCTTTTGTTAACCTAGCCTAAATTCAGCCCACATCACTAACAGCCACAAAAGATTCCCAAGCATGACTTTTAGTGGGTCAGTCCTGGAAGCCCAATGAGACAGATCATCACAGCCCATTCGCCAGTACTAAAATTTCATATCAGAAAATAATTACGGAGTCATAAGAAGCTTGAGGAATTGTATAATATGATGGATACCTGTAGGTGACTTTCGAAGATCCCGCAACTGCAGGGTTAACAACACGAGCAGAAGGAACGGATGTCAGGGAAGTGGAAGGTGCATCGGTCTTCATATTTGCCTGCAACACAGCAAATCCAGAATGGTTGTCTTAGTGCATCAATTCATAATCGTGATGTGTCAGGAACAAGAGACACTGATATCATTTGCTAGCCTATGAAAAGGATAATGGGGAATTTTGGCATCTGTTCTAATTCTCATGGACACACTGCTACATAATCATGTACGTTGTTGCCCATGCATGCAGAAAATGGATTTCGATGTCAGCACCTTAGATGAAGGCAAGACCATAGAACTAGTGTGTTTGTGAGTGTATTTACAAGTTCTCAGAAGCAATCATTGTCAAATAAAATAGTAATGAACATTACAGGGAGATGCATTAACAGTGCACAAAAGAAATGGGTTAAAAGAAACGGCAGTAATTCTTTACAAAAAATATCATGGCAACAACGCACTGAATTCTTAGAATAATATTCTTTTTATCCTTATTCTCACCGAGATGGGCGCATAACCCATGGAAATTGTTCCATAGGCAAATTTAAGTAATTACAAACTAATTTGAGCAATAAAACATGCTTTTCCAAACCATGTTGAACCAACTATGGTTTAAGATAGTAATCATCATTCAGAATCGTTGATAAGGTAGCCAAATAAAAGGTGCCTTTTCTGATCAAGAGGATCAGATGATACCTGTGGGAATTGGCCAGGCCGGAGTACAGATGGATCCTTGATTGTCCCAAAATATGGATCCTGCATTTTTCTCCGCTTGAGAGTTGGAGATGAGGCATAGCCAGAGGTTCCAATAGCCCCAGTAAGGGCGGCATTAGCAGCTTGCTGGATGTAGGTCAAGGTGCTGCCATGGTCTATATGGAATAGAGCCCTCCTCTCTTCACTGCCTTCAAAATTTTTGCACTCCAAGCATTTACAATTTTCAGAGCAGAGAATGTTGGCTTGGAAGCATTCACAGTACTTCTTGAGGCACCCAGATTTCTTGCAGTGACATCCCTTGTTGTGCTTGCCTATCAATGGGAGCTCTCCTGACTCATCCTGTATTAATTTTGATGAAGTCCATAAGAATGCTTTTAGTGACCATATAACCATGCAAATGGTTTAAGATGAATTCAGCAATAATGGAGATTGGCAGTTCAGTGTGGTATTAGGATGTGTTAGATAAAAAAGAATCCGTGAATGAAAAGCTAAAGAAAAGATTGCAAAACAATCATAATATTTGTATTTCCTTGAGTACATCGATGTTACATACAAAGGTAAACTAAACTTTTCAAAGAATATTTAAACTACACTTACTATAGATGTAGAAGCACAATCATGTACAAGTAAAATACCTAGATTACCCAAAACAGTGAAGCTTCGCATATGTACACCACTAGAATGAGAATCAACGGGCCCAGGCATGGGAAGTTTAATTTCAGGCACTCAGTGTAACTTGGATCTTTGAAAATGTTGGGTTGAAGTAATAATAAAATGTTCTCTATTATTCTTCTGAACCAAAAGGCCAAAATCCTAAGAAAAGCTATTTTCAAGGAAAAATATAAAGAACAAAAATGATTCAGGCTCATTTTGATTATTAAAAACCACAACTTGTCATTCCTACTCAAGGTTCCTCAAACTGGTGCTCTTCTACTTGAGTGAATTTAGGTCGAGAATAAGCATAATATAAAAGGAGGACTTTGGTATATGTTCCATAGGAATGGTTTATCTTTATTATATGTTTTAGTCTTCCTTCGAGTAATGAAGTTGTACATTGCCCAAGTACGATGCCTTCTGTCAATAACAATTCAACTTAGAAAAATACTCAGCAACAAAGTTGTCTCCCTTCTGAAGATTAGCAATGTTCTGAAATGGCTGATGAATTCTTGCCATATTGTCTTTATCTGATTATAGATCATATACAGTATCTACCCTCCTTGGCTGGTCACAAAATATACAGGCCCCACCAAGGTCAGATTCCATGGCATTCCGTAACCAAGACATGATCAACATGATATTTGCCTGCCATTAATCATCCTTGAGATTGTCAACTCTACAGTTCTACACTTCCATCAACGATGCCAACTTGTACTTGCCTCCTAAAAGCATCTGCACTGCCCTCATTCAATATAAAGTAATTTGCAGCCTTTAGCCTGGAAGAGTGATTTGGAAGTTGGGATTTCCAGTACTAGTATTCCATGCATTCCTATTATCCAAACTTTCGTCGCCAGACAGAGGATGCAGACATCTTAATTCTTATCTGACTTTCAGCGGCCACTATCTCAAAACTGATAAACAACAAACTCCTATCAACACAGAAGGGATCATGGTCCAACCAAAATGAGTATATGGATTGGCACAGTGTTCAAACAACAGGTGACAAATAAATAACGACCAATGATTGATTCTCATACATGAATCAATGTTGAAGGAGGTCCATACACATCAAAGAGCATTTGAAACCTTATCAAAAGGATTAGCAGAGACAATGCTAGGCAGTCGTCTGGTAGTTTGGATGTAGGCTTTTTATTTGAAGAGTATTCCTTTTGTTGTTCTATAGTCAGTTTGGAAGGGGAGAAATGATATGATTTTCAGAGCCTCGTCATCTTCTATTGAAGATCTTGTCTCGGCAATCAACCTGAAGGTAGCTAGTGTTGGGGAGAAAAGAGTTTATTAATATTAAGATGAATGACATTCACTTTAATTGGGAAGATTGAATTGGGAGTGGTTCTTTTAAGAAGAGGAGGGTGGTTTCTTGGTCCCCTCCTCCTGGTGTGCTAAAATTTAATGTAGATGGAGTTGCTAGAGGAAAGTGGGGTCCAGCTAGAATAGGATGGGGGCCTTGCAATGATAGGGGGAGATCTTTGATGCTATTCTCTCGAAGTATAGGAATTAAGGACTAATAAAGCGGACAGGTTGGCATAGTTCTCGTGTTGTACCCAATTTTGTGCTCAAATCAGGTTGTGTTGAGATCAGGTTGCGCCGAGGCTATACTGTGCAAAACTTATTTAGCAACATTCTGTTAGATCATTTTGCTGAGAATATCTATACGAAACTTGTTTGGTAACATTATAAAAACTTTATTCTAAGAAACAAAAGCAAGAGAATTATAAGATTTCCAATGTGGGGTCCACCTTTTTATTGCTTGCGGCACTTTATTATTGTCATACATGGGACCCACCTTTAGAAATTACAACGTTGCAACCAACTTTATAAAGTAGAACACGTGGCCTACATTCATATGATTTAGAATGTGGGCCTACCTTTGTGATTGTGACCATGTGACCCACCTTTAGGAATTACAAAGTGGGGTCACCTTTACTGTGATTGTAGACACAGAACCAGCCTTTAGAAATTACAATGTGGTACCCACCTGTAAAAAATAGAACATGGAGCCCACATTCATAGGATTTACTATGTGGGCCCATCTTTATAGCAATTATATTGTGGGGCCACTTTTGTGATTGTGAATACTGGACCCACCTTTAGAAATTACAACATGGCGCCCACCTTTAGGAATTAGAAAATCCGGCCCACATTCATAGCATTTACAATGTGGGTCCGCCTTTTGTGCTTGTGACATGGCCCTGTGGCCCACCTTTAGGAATGAATTACAAAGTGGGGTCACCTTTCTATGATTGTGGACACGGGACCCACCTTTAAAAATTACAATGTGGTTCTCACTTTTAAAAACTAGAACATGAGGCCCACCTTAAAAAATTACAAGTAGGGTCACCTTCTTTGAGATTGTGACTACAGTACCTTTAGGATGAGTGATAGGATTCGGAGTACTCTCTAAATGGGCTTCTTTAGATGGTAGGACATAAGTAGGAAACAACTATGCCGGAAAGTTGTTTCTTTAAAAATAAAAAACAAAGTTCTTTTGTTCCAACTTTCCTATGTTAGCGAGTTAAGATTTTGGAATTCCTTCTAGCAAGATCAAAAGTAGAAACAGCGACTTACACCTATCAAACATGTTTTCCGTGATCTCATCTCGTGGGAACATGGGAACATCCAAATGGCACGATGCCAAACACACCCTTAGAAGCCCAGAGGATATTTGGATTCATTTTTTAGGCAGGTTGATCACGTAGAGTGATTTAGCTAATGAGATTTCTTGGGTATCCCACAATGGTTTTTGGCTTTGGAAGTTGCAATTTTCCTTCTCTGAGATCAAGGTTTTGTCGACTTTAGGTGGTGTTTCGTCATGAGATTGTTAGATCATCTAATGAATTTTGGCGGATTCCTTGGCTAAACAGGGGGTGGATTGAATGTTGCCATGGCTGGCTTTCACTATGTAATTGTTCGTTTGGCCTGGGTTTAATTCTTTTATACCCAGATTTTATTTTTTTTCGATGATCCTTGCTTTGTACTTTCCATTTTCTTAATAAAGTTTACAGTTAACGATCAAACAAAATAAAAAATACAGTGCTAGGCAGTAGTTTATAAGGGAAAATGATGACAACTTCGTCAAATCATCACCAATTTGATTGAAACGACTTCCAATAATTAATGACCATGGAAACACACCTTCCATATCCAAGGAACAGACTGAAAGTAGACCTGAATACCATAGTCTTCAAATCTTCAAACGAGGAATGATTTGAAATTTGCATTGTCGATGGCCTATATCTCCTCTTCCCCATAGAAGCCAAAACTCAGATAAAACCATAAAAATAAAAATCCCTCATTAAATCTTGCTCTATCAGAAGAAGTTGTATTTGCTGAACCAAGGGTATTCCATTTAAAACTACGTGTGACGGGGACCACCATGTATGAAAGTCAGTTGTGAATTGTGATTTATGTATAATCTCTAGGATTAGGATAAGACCCCAATTAGAGGAAATCCCTCCCGTTTAAGGGATTCAATAATTGTGTACTTTCTGTAATGAGCCTCACCATGAGCGTGCAGAAGTAAACTGTATAGTACACGTGGACCCCACTAACCGCCTCTAGATGTTGATCAGAAAGTAATAAAAGAAAAGGATGCAACTGCAGAGAATAAGAAGAAGAGGAAAGAGGAGAAGATGGGAACAAGAGAAGGAAGAAATTAAGAGCAAACCAAGATTTACTCAGATACCATGTTATGTGAGACTCGCACAGTGATGGGGATAAATATCACACTTACACATGAGAGAGTTAAGTAATACTATGGTGCAATCATACAGTTTACATCAAATGCCAAATGCCCTTTACTTGAACATATAATAAGTGCTCCTATGGACCACATAAGAAAGTAATTTAAGAATAGGACTTGATAGTCACATATGATGTTTTCCTTGAATGCACTAAGTGCATTATGCCAATATCAAACAAAATAAATCACTGTTTAGAAACTGCATCTACAAAATTAACTAAACCAAACCAAGCCTTTTCCCACTAGGTGGGGTCGACTATATGGATTTGACGACGCCAATCAAATCTGTTTAGGGCCATGTCCTCCGTTAGATCCATGTAGGCATCTACAAAATTAACTAAGTTGAAATAATTTTAGTTTGAGAACATGAGAAAGATACATACCTTCCTATCACGAGTTGCATTTGGACTACTAGCGATCTTTGGTCTGAACGCATTTGGGTTACGCTCTAGGGTAAGTCCAATAGCCTCTTGTCTTGCAGCGTCATTGTCAGCATTATTATAGCAGTTCACACAATTGCATCCATCACAGTAAATTCCAGATGCAAAGCATTCACAATACCTGGCCATGCAAACCATAATTGAGAGGATTACAATCTTCAAATATAGCATGTAAAGGCGTATTTTGTTATTAGCATCAATTAGTATTTCTTACGAAAAAGATTTATGGAGTCATTTTCACTAACGACCAGACCATTCCTAGCTTAGGAACAATCCATCTTTTGTTTGGCCCCCCTAGAAGCATGAAATCAGGGGGGCTTAGGCTTTGAAAAAAAAAAATAGACTTATGCCCTATCAATCTGCAAAAAAAAAGGGAATCATCGAATGAGGAGAGGTACTGTTTTAATAGCATCAAAGTCCATCAGATAAAGTGGGATGAGATGCAAGAGCAGATGGCCTGGATTTGATAGATCATGTTACGGAGATCAGGCCCTTGATTATTTGGATCACTTTGATTGATAACAAGGGATTTTTTATCCTTTTCTATCAGAGCAGAATTAAGAAAAAGGGCAATCATAACTTGGCCCAAAACCTGAACTAGCCCAGATGAACAGACCTCATTCAGGTCGCACAGTTCTAGTACATCCCCCCAGCAGTCCCACAGATGCAGTAAATGGGCCCCACAGTAGAAAAAATGCAAGGAACCCTCAAAACATGTGCGAGTTTGTATACTTCATTGCATAGGTTGCATTAAATTTGATTTTCTTCCTTATTTTTAGATGGAATCGGATTCTTTTCTTTATAAATTACTGGTCTTAAGATGGATCAAGAGGAATGCTTCACAAGAGGAACCAAGTGGTGGGACCCACATTCTAATTCCAAGGGCACTCAAAAAATCTCTCCTCCCGAATCACTTGCAATCTTTTCTTTCATTGGTTTCTTTCTTATTTCTTTCCTCATTTTTAGGACTTTATGTAAGTTAGGGATTTGTATCGTTTAATGTATTGACAAGTGGCTATGATTTCTCCTAGAGTTCAGAGAGTTTTAGATAATATTTAAGCACTCTCTTAGATTTTAGAGAGTTTGGCTTGATATTTAAGCACTATGTAAGGGATGATCTCTTTGTTTTTCTTTTTCATATTGTATTCAATGAAAGTTGCTTTAGCACTTTATCTTCATCTTCTCCATTGGATTTGAGGAAATGAATTTCAGTGGCTTTGTGATCAAAGGTAAGCAATCTATTGTTTCTTCTTGATTTCCTTAAGCTTTTCTGTTCAATTGAATAATGGGGTTCTCTGGGTTAAAAAACAATCAGGTGATCATTTCCTTGGCTGTGTCAGGTGGGTGCCAAATTTTGCATGATCAAAATCGGAGTCTCCACACAACTCAGATGAGTATCAAATTTGGGTCAGTGCTAAATCACGCAGGATGGGAGAGTGGGCCACACAGCCTAGACCATTCCTGAGCTAGAAACATTCCGGTTGATCTTGTTGGGAAATTCTTGAAGCAAAGAAATTGAGCATCTAAATGATCATGTCAAAAGAACAACAGAAAAGGTCAAGTACACAAGAATCGAGGGAATATAATCCAAATGGGTCATTATGGGGTATGAGTAGTGGTTGTTGCCATTGTTGTTGGAAGCTCAAGATAGTAGTAAACACAATGAATAAACTTCATGGATATTTGACCTATTCTCAAGTGGTTGTCATTGTGTTCCAACTTCATACGTATCCGGCCTGTTTCTAAATACATTTCAGAACAGGTTAACTTGGACAGCGACTCATCTAATGCTATGGCATATTTTCATCCAAAGCATTAAGACCATGGAAGTTCCAGTTTCATTATGTAAGAGGATCAGCAAATATTATGGTAGATGCTTTAGCAAAATAAAGGCAGACAAAGTTTCATCTTTGGTAGCTTGAATGGTGTAATTTTGGGCATAATGCTCTTATACCCCTTTCTGGTGGTCCTTATTTCCATATGGATCTTTTTAAGCAATAAATATTTATATGTAAAAAGATAAAGACTTAAAGCCTATTTCCAAGTTGGAAGCTCAAGATTGTATGCACAAAGGATCAACTTGTTATAAGTCATCTTTCCAACAGACAAAGTGGGGCCATCATCTGCGTAATGGCACTCACAGACCAGGCCCTCCAGCCCATCTCAAGTTTAGTCATATTGGAGTGGATTTAGGCGTTGTAGGCTCATGGGCTAGACTAGGGCATAAATTTCTAGATCAGTAGTTAAATGGGCCGGGCCTGGCTGTACATGCCAAAAGGACCTGGCTTGGCGCAACATATGAGCAAGAGAAGTGTATACAATTTACATATCGGCCAGATTGAGCTTAGGCATGGGCCTAACCATAAGGCCGAAGCTGGACCCAGGTCTGAATATTGGACCTAATAAGTAATGACTAGATGGGCTGCGCTCGGACAAGCTCCAGCTAATCCAACCTGGCCCATGACACCACCAATAGTGCATGTCCTAGAAAAAGAGCTGTAACACTTTTGAGCACTTCCATATTTCGTCAAGATGTGTGGCTGTTTTCAAGCGTCTTAATTTATCATACTGGGCATACTCAAATTACATTGACGGCTTTTGGATCCACTGGAAATTACCTTGGTGGGGAGAGACAGGTTCAAACCTATTTGAGCAATCACACCAGTTTCTATTTGCAAAGTCGCTGCATAAGCATGGACCAATACATAGTTTACTAAGATAAATAAAGAGGAATTGTTAGTCAGCTTGCAGATTATGTTGGGCCTCATGTGATGATGGCCATGTCCCAACACTTTACTTGAGTGTCTCCTCTACTCTTGGTTCCAGATTTGTCGAAATTACAACCATCCTAGAGAAGAACTGTGTGGGCTACTTACCTGCGCCTCTGATAGGAAGCAGCAAAAGCTTGGCATTGATGGCAGGTCCTCTACTGGATGTAATAGATGTCCTTGCGTCAATGTAGTTCTACCATCCAGCGACTGGAGATATTCTATCTGTTTTTGTTCAATGGGACTCTCAAGGTGACCAAATTCATTGGAAAAACTTCAGCTCTTTTGATGACATTCTGAATAGGATTCAACTTATGCAGCATAGTTTTAATACAGTCATGTACATTAGTTTATGAGCCTCTGCAGTTTATCTGAGAGTCCCACTCGCATGTATATTCCTTTGGTCCAATAAAGCTTCTTATTTTTGAAACATTCGAAACATATTCACAAATATATAACCAGAACGGGAATGTCAAACAGATGAACACACTATAATTAAGATACACATTCACTTCAATTACGATAAAAATTCAAGGATTTTCAAATAATTCTCTATGGTCAATATGCATGCAATGAGGTGCTGCACTTACAACTTCAAGCATCGTGAGTGTTTGCAATTGCATTGTTTCGGTTTCTTTGGAGTTGCATCCTTTACTTCAAAGGGTGGTCTTGGTCGTGATCTCGGAGACTCAACCTTTCTGAAGACAAAAATCACAAGACTAATACAGTTAGAGACCTAAACAAATATCTAAAATCGAAATAGTTCAGATTGGTTACAGAGGTTCCAATGAGGTACACAATAGCACATACATATACCTACAAGTACTAGCTACACCCATTCATGCATCAATGGACTCAATAGCTATTGAATAACTCGATAAAAAAAAAAAATCAAGGCATGTATCTAATGGTTTTTTCTTTAAACTTCAAGTTACATATGGCTAATCCCTAAAAGAGAACATTCTGTTTGACTTGAACTGATCAGGATCCGCCCAAGACAAGAACAGTTTGTTTTTCTCAAAAGTTGCAATGAAATGCGGATCAAATACGTGAAAAATACTAAACAATCTCAGGAAACAGGATCAATTACTTTAAAGAAGATGAAAATATACTAGAGCCCATACTTCCATTTAAGTTTGCAAAACCCATTTAAAGCAATTGATAAACTGCCTACAGGCTACAATTACAAGTCTACTTTTACCCAGTCAAATGCCATCTACTTCACAGAAATCACTTCACTGTTTATTTTCCCTAATACCATGAAACAAAATTATCAAACAGAGAAACCTTAAAAGAAGGAAATGCAATCATTTCACCAGCATCTGATCTCCCACTTGCAACTCTCCCAAATTTCTTTAAAAATCCAAAAACAACAGAATAGTTTTGCTAATTGATTAGAATTACTCTTTACGTTCTTTCACCAATCCAGTGATCTATTTGTTATCAAACTTTAAAATTTAAATGATCCGTTCATTACATCTACAAAATCAACAAAGCAAGGAAAGACACCAATAAATAAATAATTGAGCTCTTCAAAACCATAGTTTGAATTCAAATTCCATGAAAACACAAGATCACCAAAAAAATAAAAAAAACACCACCGCGAACGAACTCACACGACAGTCGACAAAGAAGGCCGGAGAGTCAGTGGCTGAGGGACTGGCATCGGCGTCTCCAACGCGACCACAGTAGTCGGCGCCGTGCTGCAGAGCGCCGTCGTGAAATCCAGCTGCCGTGCGAGCTTCTTCGCGGGGAAATCCGGCGGCGCTGCGACGGGTGCCGAAACAGCCACCGGAGATGCCACCGGTGCCGATACAGAAGCCGGCGCCGCTGCTGATTGAAGCCCTTGCTCCATCAAAACTCGAATTCAAAAGCAGAAAAAAAATCAAATGAAGTCTCGATCAAGAGATCTCGCTCCGGCAGCAGTAAAAACCATCGCCGCCGCAAGCCACCTAATCTCCGACAGAAATTCCGAGGAAAATCGATGGCCGCCAGATCGGAGATCGACGGAGGAGCGACGGAGAGAGAAAGGGGGCAAGGCGTCTCCCTCGAGAAGGCTGCCGGAATCCTGCAAATGACGTCCGGAAATCCTCGAGCGGCGACTGAATCCGGCAACGTCGATCCGTACGGTCGGAGACAAGTCGAAAGATTCGATCTTTGCTGCGAAATTGAGAGCGAGAGAGAGAGAGAGGAATGCAGAAAGGAGAAGGCTCTGTGAGCTTTCTTACCTCCCTCTTCGTGTTTTTGAAATTCAATTGGAATATTCGGACGGTCGGATAGGACTCGTACTTAGATCTGACGGTTGTGGTAAGATGGAAAATTGCACGGGTAGAATTCATAGGGGATGATGAGATGGTGGATTGCTGGCCGTTGGATTTGGGAAGGATAAAAGGGTGATTTGTGAGTGGAAGTGGAGAGGGAATTTTGTTTTTCGGATGATTGGAGTTGTGCTGCCCGCAAAATGGAAGCTTCTTCTAAAGATTTTCATGAGCTCTTGGTTTGGTTTATTGACACGTGGCATGAAATGGCATGTGGTCCACCAATGCATGGCTGGGATCTACCGGAGCATGGAGATGATGATCGTATTTCAGAAGTCCAAGTTTACGGGATTTATAGGTTTGTTGGTGAAACCTACGTATAAAAAAAATCTAAATCACTCAAAATAATTATATTGTATCAATTCATGAATTACAAATCGAGCACACATTAATTATATATTTATTGGGGAAGTGGTTATCACCAATCTAAACCATCCACACACATGGGATCACTCCTAATAACGCTAAAGCCGATGGATTTGCACTCATCCGAATGGAATGGAATGTTAAAATTTAGGGATAAAATATTTTCTTTAATATAAGTCGTTAAATTTGTAGGTCAAATGTCAAGGGGTTAGAGGCATGGGATTGAACCCAAACTTAATAGCTGGGTCCATCAAGAATAGCTCTTTTCATCCCCCTAGTCCCATGAAAAAAGGGGCCCGGGTGGGCTCCATCAGGGTGTCTCTTACTATAAGACTGTTAGAGCTACGTCACACTCGAAGATTTCCCCTTTCCCCTTTTTTTTGATAGGTTTTTAAGCGATCAAATTTGCATAGGCTTATCATTTCCAAATGACATGTACTAGAGGCCCATTTATTTTGAACTTTTGAATTTTTATATATATATAGCCCCACCATGGAGCCTCACAAATTTATCGTGAGTGACAGCCTCAGAGGATCCAAGTCCACACTTAAAGTGGAGATTTCATAATATATGGTAGTTAAGAATCATAAGGTGGAGAACTGGTTCGGTTGGAATTAGGTCAGAAGGTTGAACCCATACCTAAGCCGGGCCACATATTAAACAGGTCGGATACATCCAACATAGTTTTTTTTTTTTTTTATCAGTACATCCAACCTAGTAAGCCCAGAACCACTGATCACTAGTTTGTGCCAAATAGGTGGGTCAACCTGTGGCCCATGTCAAAATGGGACAGGTTTTTCTGATCCATGTTGGACCTGCAAATGAAGGAAGTAAGGTATGGCAGGTCGAGTGCAGGTCAATGAAACTATTAGTACAACGGGACCCAGTGTCATTGAAACTATTCTTAAAAATCAGAGATTTCATAATCATAATTATTTAGGCCAAGACCCTTTGTTTGTTGGATTTGGAGGGTTGCCTGTTTTTAAAGCATGGGTTTTTGGGCCAGCCTACACACAAAATATTAAAGATGGGAGAATCCTAAGCGTGTTCCAACTCTTTCAATGGGACCCACATATTAAATCATTCAAAATTATGGGTCTGCGTGGGTATTCTCATTGGACCAAATTTCAATAAAATTGGAGCTGGGCCCACCATATACAATTTTAATCAAATGATCAACCTGAAAGTGGGTCAACCCCAACTGAAATAAAATTTGGCTCTCAGCCCAATCTAGCCAAAAAAAAAAAGGGCTCAACACCAATTTAAGGGGCACACTAGGGCCTTTCTGGCATCGTGACAATGGGACATTCCCATGTTTAGGGTGCTCATGGGTCGGGCCAGCCCAAACTTATTCTGAGCCCAACCATCTTGGGCCTGGGCTTGGGTAAATGATTTGAGTCCGTTTAGTATTTGGGCCAGGCTTGGATTAAGTGATAGAAACACGAAAGCCCGGACCGGCCAAAACACTATTGAGTGCATGTAATATGGTGTGGTTAATCCAAACATTTGTTGTAAAGCCCGATTTTGCTTGGCCAGGCCCAGCCCAATTGTTTGAATGGGCAGGCTTGGACCTGAATCTTAAAGCCCAGTTGGGCTTGGGCCTATGTTTTAAATTTAGCCCATGTTTTCGTGAGCCGAGAGACCAATAGGAATGTGTTTGGGCATGTTTGGATGCAAAAGAAAATACAAAAATGTAATATTTTATAAAATATAATCTTTCATTTTCTAAAGAAAAATATCTTGTGCGTTTGGTGATCCAACAAAAATACGAAGAAAAGATCATTTTCTTTCAAAAAGCTTAATATTTCTTCCTACAGCTCTCCCCTAAACAAAACTTTCTACATTATCTTTTCAAACTTCTTGTTTTGACCGGCACAATCCCTAGAAACGAGGCCCCACTGGAGTAGGAAATAGAAAGCAGTTCTATTTTTGAGTTCTTAGAAAAAGGCCCCTATATTTTTTTAGAAACCTCAAAAAGCCCATAAGTTATATTCTTCACGGCCAAGGTTAATAAAAGCAACCGAGAGCTGCTAAATGCACACTAAAAATTGGTCTTTGCACACTGAATTTTTTTTTAACCAAATTACTCATGAAGGAAATTACCTAAAAGGAGATCTATCGAGCTCTCTACATCCCCAACTTCTTTCCACACCCATCCACTCCCACCCCAACCAGCAGCACCGCCAGAGGGAGGGTGAGGAAAGAGATAGGAAGGGGGAGGGAGGGTGAGGAGAGAGATAGGGAGGGGGAGAGAGGGAGGGGGAGAGAGACAGGGAGGGAGAAGGACAGAGGACAGCGGCTAGTTGCGGGCGAGCAGGGAGAGGGAGAGGGAAAAGGTGGAGAGAAATAGGGAGAGGGAATGAGAAAAAGGGAGGGGGAGAGAGGGTGGGAGGCAGACATGAAGAGGGAGAGAGACAAGGAAGGTGATGTGAATTTAAATTTAATCTTTTAATACTGCAAGTGCATAGGTGTCCTTTTGAGATAGTGACAAATACAGGTCGAATCCCACAAGGAGCACTACTAAGTTAAATTTTAAAATCTGATTTTTTTTTATCAATGATAATGACAAGAGAGATAGAGAAAAGAAAGACAATAATAAGATTGAGAAAATGCTAGATCTAGAGTGCAGCAATAAAACATGAGAAAATGCATATCAGAATATCATGAATCCGTTAAATAGTCCCACCATCATTCTATGCAATAGATAAAATAAATTTGTCTTAAAAATTCTTCAAATAAAAAACAAATCAATGTTTATGATTCGGATAATTTGTCTATCAAAGAGCACAATTTTTCACAATTTATTTAAGGCAAAAATCTCCTTCACCTAATGAAATTATGAATTTAACTAAATATCACATATTAATCAAAGAATTTCAATCTAAGAATAATCTATTAAGAAAATATACATGATTAAAGCATTTTTCAAATAAAAAATTAGATAACATAGGTTGTCAATGATAGAAGGCAAATTTATTATTATAATCAATACGCAAGAGACAAAAAATATCGCATAAATTAACGATGAGAAATACTTAACTTCATCTGACACTCTGATCCAGGGATCTACTCCTCCATTGCAAAAGACGTGATTTTCATTAAAAACTTCATAGCAATTACAATTTTCTCTCACACTCTTTTAACCTAGTTCTGGAACAGGGCTCCAGAATACCCAAAAATAATTCTTAAATTCTATTAATTAGGAAAAGAAGAGAAAGAGGAGAGAAAGAGTAATAGTTAGGGATGTCCAAGGGATGTGTGTAGGGTCCACATGTGAATTCTTCAATTTATTTTAATTCAGTAATGCAGGGCTCATGATGACAATGTGTACTTGAAAGTGGGTTCCTTGATAGAGGTCTGCAATTCTCATTTTCTGCACATTTTAATTCAACACATCAAATGCTGAAGAGCCCATATTGAAGCGGGACCCACCCGGATAGAGTTCTACTCCAACTGGGACTCTTTGAAGAAAATTTGTAAAACATTCTAAGTTAATGTAGAAAATGTATGAAAAGTATGAAACTTCAGGTTCCTAAGTGAAAATGCATTAAATTAAGAAATTATATGAATAATGATGCAATTCACCTAATTTAATCCCTAATTCATCCTAAAATGATACATAAATGTGCAAATTCATGAACTCAATAGAAGGGGAGAGACTGGGAAAGGGAGAACGGGTAGCGGGTAGGGAGAGGGAGGGAGGGGGAGAGAGGGAGAAAGAAAGAGATAACAAGAAGGAGAGAGATCAGGAGGCGAGAGCGAGCGCGGGTGCGGGAGAGGGAGAGAAGAAGAGAGAGGAAGTGTCGAGAGAGTAGAGGTTAGGGTATTTTGGAAAGTTACAAGGTCTATAGAGAGTAACCACGGTGAGTGTAGAGTAGCAAAGATCAATTTTCAGTGTGTATTTAGAGGCTCTCAAAGCAACCTTTGATTTTTCCTCTCCAACTTCTCTTTTTTACTATTTTACCCCTTTAAATGTTTGACAAATCTCTACTCTCATTTGGGGCACTTGATTAGTGGGGGGAGATGAGAAGATAGGTTATCAATTAGCTGGTTGGCTAGGGTAAGAAGGACGGGATGTCCGACTTGGGAACCCATGGATTTTGTTCATTACCCACTTGTATTTATTCCTGAAGAAAAATCAGAATTTATTTCTCTAAGAAGTACTAAAATCCATACACTTTGTTATTCTCCCATCAAAATTTTCTCATATTTTCTTAGACCCCAATTACTCTATTTGTAAGGCCCTGGCTTTAATTAGGAGGGGTTAGCATAATTCAGTGAGGTTAGTATTAATTAATCTAGTTTTGTAGCATAATTAGGTGCATTAGTAGTTTCATTATGCATGGCATTCATGCCATTGAACCCGTGAGGCCCCACCCCTTGTGGACCCTTACTTTTATTGTAATTTTGTTAATTATAATAGTATTCTATATCTAATTATGCTAATTAGTAGGGATTATTAACGGTAGCATTGTATTTTCCTATGCTTTTAGCCTAATTTCTAGGATTTAGCCCCTTTTTGTATTTTATAAGTTTCATAGGGTGTTTATTAGACTTTGGATAGTTTGTTAGTTAGTTAGAGGCCCTTAATAGTAATTAGAAGTAATATGAGGGGTTTTCACATGAGAATATTTCAATTCCACTTAAAAAGACCAAATAGCCCTTGTGCTTATCCTAGTTTATAACTAATCAAAGGAGGGTACTTTAGTACTTTCCTTCCCAACACAAAACTATAAAACAACCCTCCCATCCCAAATGAGCCTCATTCTCTCATCTCTCATTTCTCTCTCTTTCTCTATTCTCTTTCATTTTCTCTCCAATTCTCTCATTTCCCTCCAAGAATTCCCTCTCTTCCTCTCTCTAGAAAGACTAGATCTAAGCTATTAGCAAGAAGAAGAGGAGGATTTCTACAAGTTGCTGATATTATCTTTCCTAAGGATATCTCTCATCTTATAGATCTCTCATTTCTCTACAAATCAAGGTACTCCTCTTTCTAGTTCAATTTCCCTAAGAATTCTCTCTCTCTTTAGATCCCTTTCCTTATTGCAATTCTCTTGTGGATCTGGGACTATGTGTTATAAAGCTTTTCAGATCTGAATTTTTGGGTTGATTGAGTGATTGGAGACCTTAATAGCTTGAAATTCTATTTTGGAGCTTGGATTTCTTTTATTTCTAGCTTTCATTGCATTTGGATTAGAAGCAGGTAGAATATACCTATGTAACATGGAATTGATGTCTCTTGTCATTTGACTCTGCAATTTTAATTCAATTGGATGTTTGATTGCATAGATTTGCCCTTTTGAGCTTGTTTTCATTGATTTTTGTCATTGATAGATGAGGTTTCTCATTTGGAAGATCAATGGCCTAATTAGTGATGATGGTTAGATGATGATTGAAGTGTTTTTTGTGTTTGTATATGTTTTCATGATGAATGGATGAGATTGGATGTGTTTTTATGGAAATTGGATTAGATGGAAGAAGTTCCAAAAATCTGAAATTTTGAATTCGTAGTGTACATGGTCGACATCCTTTGTGTGGGGTCGACCGAATACAAAGGAAATCCAGAAGAATAACTGGGAACTGAATTTCTCTCGGTCCCAGAAATTCCAATGTAACCGGTCGACCGACCAAGCCAGGAGGTCGATCAAACACTGTAGAATTTCAGAAAACAGAGTACTGCCTGCCAAGTCACTATCCAGGATTTCATGTGTACCCGGTCGACATCCTGGCCACGATGTCGACCAAACATTCTGTGCTGGAGGTCGACCTGGGAGTCAAAATCCTAACCTTCCCAGTGTATCCAGTCAACCGCCCTTCGAAGGGTGTCGACAGGATACACTGCAAACTGAGGATTTCCAGTTTTTGCAGTTCTAATGTTTTGATTTGTTGTGGCACCCATTGACCATTCAAATGGACTTCAATTGATGTACCAATTATGAGTCAATGGTTTAGCTTAATCTTGACTCATAGGGACCACCAAAGTAGGGTATAGTGTATTAAATGGATTTGATTCGATCTTTAAACGTTGTCAAAGATGCCCGTAACTTCTGAAGCACCAAAATACATTATCCTTTGGCATCTAAAACATATTTTAGGAATGGAATTGACTGGCATGGACTTGAACCTGAAAGGAGACCATTACTTAGGTTGGACCTTTGCTACTTTCCATTGCTTAGTTTGGTTTTAGAGATTCATTATGTTTAATTCATTGTTGTCACCCTTGCATCCTTTCTATTGTTAATACATGTTAATTAAATGGAAATTGGATGACCTGAACCTAGGATTACCTAGTAGTGACCTGATGTTATGGATTGGTGATCATTGACCCATGTTTGTGGTTAGGCAGGCCATCATATGGCCTAAAAATGGATGGTTATAATACCTTATAATGAAGACGATTGTTATTGTGGATTTATGTTCCATTTATGAATGGAAATGGACTGAATACTATTAAACTAAATATAGATGTTATACTAAGAACATGGTATTGGTGGGCCTTGGAAATGGATTCGATGAAGGACTTGGACTTGGATTGTATTTATGGATTGGACCTATACCTTGGACCTCCTATGGACATAATAGGACCTTGCTCGCGTGAGGCAAGCCTAGACAGACACAGAACTTTACTTGTTGCCTTGAGTTGGCACTAACATTCACTCTATTGTTATAAGCTTCGCATTTGGGCTGATCATCACTTGTGAGAGCTATATTGGTTTTATGTTAGAGCTATCATGATAAACTATGGTTAGACGATCGATGAGATTTCGGTTCCGGTCTATTGAGCGTGAGAATGTTGATATTATTATTATTGGCGGAGCTCATCATCCCTTCCATGGTTACTTTACTTTTCCCGCCGTGACTGATTTACAGTATGGGAGTGATGGAACGCGCTCCGAGCGCCGTGGGGCGGCTACCGGGGTCGGTGGAACGTGGGAGTCCGTCGGGTCCGGCCCTTTCGCGCCCTGGCGGGCCTGAAGCATGCATCAACATTTTTTTGGGTGGGTGTGCCAGATTTTCTATTTTACTTGGAATTGCAAGTGGTAATCCGGAGATCAACCTTCGCAAGTAAAAAGGAAATCAACTTCTTTCAAGTTTTCCATTGCACAAATATTTAAGAAAAGAGACATTTTCTTGGTTTGCCGTGAAAGGCAATTTTGTTTGGCATTTATAGCCGATTTTGGCGTTTATAACCGATTTACAATTCTCATCAATAATGAAAGACAAGAGTTGTGATTTTTGTCTCTTTTAGAAAAATACAAACTACAATGAAAAGCAAGAAAAGGAGGATCTAACTTCTCAGGAGATTGTGGGGGACTCGTTCAGATTGACGGTCGCAAGCCATGTATGGGCTTCGCCATCATCCATGCAGATGAGAACAGAGGATGCTCTTGATTCGCTTGGCTTGGCTATAACCTCAGATTTTTAGAGGACAAAGACCAAGAGAAGGTCCTATGTCCAATAAAAAGCTAAGTAGACGGGCTGAAAAGCCATGTCTAAGCCATTGGAGGTAGCGGGAGAAGGCAAGGACCTTGGGGGGGGGGGGGAACCCCCCAAGGGACTTTTGTCACCTTGTAGTGGTGGCCGGTGCAGAACTTCAGCATAGTTTTTCTCTCTTTTTTCTTTCTTTCAGATTTCTGGATCTGTGGTGCTTTGGAAGTGATCTCCGATTGATCGATCCGGATTTCAATGGAATGCTCTCCTATTTATAGGCTTTTGGTAGCCATTTAGGAGAGTTTATGGGCTTTAATGGCTTTAATGGGAGGAGTTACAAGATTTATTTCTTGATTTTGTAACTCCTTTTTCCTTGAATCTGATTGGCCGATGGAGATTAAGGGCTTTTAATCACCTTAATTACCATAATGGGAGGAGTTTCATGGGTTAAATGCCATGACTCAATTGACTTGTAACTCTCAAATGCTTGCTTCTGATTGGGCCGTCCAAAGAAATGAATTAATGACTGCAATAAAGCTAGTCAATTAACCACATTAATTGGTCGCCGAGCAGTCGAAGAGTCGCGGGCCCTGCCGTGTCTTCTGGAATTCTTCTGGCGATGATCATCGATGGATCTTCATGCTGATCGACATCGGATGAACATGTAACTTCAGACAGTGATAGCTAAGAGCGGGCCGGTGACATCTGTCCTGTCGATTTTTCAATCAATTGGACGGAAAGTACACTTTTTTGGTCGACCGGTTGGCGATCAATGTTGATTTTGATACTTTGGAGGTTGACCCGTGATTTTGACGGATGTCGGAGGACATGAGTCAATTTCAAGCACTAAAAATCACATTTTCAGGAAACCACAGGGGCCAAAGTGCGCGAAACGCGAAAAAGGACGGAAAAACGGGTCACCGGCGAAAAATCCGGTGACCCGGACTTCCATGGTCGCGGGCGACCCTGGGCCATGGTCGCGGGCTGCGACCCTGGGGGTTTTTCCCCTGTTTTTGGTCTGTTTTGTGGTCTTTTTCGTCGCCGTTTTCTTCTGTATTTTTCCTGACATTTCTTCTCATTTATTGGCTTGATTTCCCTGTAGAAAACCTGATGAGAATCCTTGCATTTTTAGAGTGCAAAGTTTCCAATTTTCCGGGAAAGCCGAAGACTTTGTCGCGTAGAGCTGCTGATTTTCCGCCAGAAGCTGAAACTTGGTCAAACGATGTCGGAATGACCTGAAATTTGAGGTGAAGCCTCCTGAGCAATAAATAAGACCAACCATAGGCTTTTGTTTGAGTTTTGAAGCCGTTTGGGGTCCCGTCAATGCTTCACTTGATTTTGCTGCGGGGAAAATGCCGAGCTTTGATATGTGGCCAAACGATGTCCGATTAACCTGAAATTTGACGGGGAGCCTATTGGAGTCATTTTGAGACGTTCCATGGGCTCCGTTTTGGATGTCATGGTCCCGGGTTGCTCCGCCGCCGGTAGGTTTGATTTTCTCTCGGAGCATCGAAACCTGGTCAAACGTTTTCGGAATGACCTGAAATTTGACGTGCAGCCTTTTGGAAGCATGTTGAAGCCACTCATGCACTTGGTTTGATGAGCGAAGGCTTCGGTGGTTCCCGCCGCCGGGAGGCTTGATTTTACTGCTCGAGCATTGATGGAGGGTCAAACGTTGTCGGTTTGACTTGAAATTTGGCATGGAGCCCTTTTGAGACATGCTGGAGTCATCCGTAGGCTCTGATCGAAGTTTTGACGTCTCCGATGATGTCGCCGCCGGGAGCGCCATTTTAGCTGTCGGAGAAGCGAAGTTAGGCCAAATGATTCTGAAATGGCCCGAAACTTCATGTGTACTCTTCTCTTGGCTATCTTGAAGGATCTTGCAGTTTTTGTTTGATTCTGACAAGATTTGATTTTTTGGAGAAATTGCATTGCCTATTTATGGCAGGTTGCGACTTGATGCAGCTTTCTTGATGTTGAAGAGGCAAAGTGACATTTTTGGTGTCAACAAATGCCCCCTCGAGGTACAGCGACGAGTTGCTTGACTTTTGTAGTCGATGTGCCTCGAAGAGATTTTTGAAGGAGAGCTTGTGTCTTGACCAAGAGTCTTTGAGCAATCATTCCTTTGGTAGAGTAGCCTTTGAGCTTCCAGGGAAATTTTATGGTAATGAAAGGAATCAAATACCATCTCGAGGCAAAGTTTTGAAGATGACATCAGGGATGTGGATTTGGGCTTTTGTTTTTGACCTTGTGACCTAACAAGCTGTATGTGGCAGGTTAGGGGGTCGGGTTTTGGTTTTGACCTTGTGACCCAACAAGCTGTATGTGGCAAGTTGGAGGATCATGATTTGGTTTTTGGTTTTGGTCTTGTAACCTAACAAGCTGTATGTGGCAAGTTAGGGGACCAGGATTTGGTTTTTGGTCACTCTTTGGGACTGTGTGGGTCCATTGGAGTGGTTTGGATTTTTGTGGAATGTCAATTTCAAGATTTTGGCTCAATTTGGTATATGAGGCTGGATGGTTTGATTTTTGGAAGCTCATGGGGCTTGGAATTTTTGTATGGTTCAATCAACTCAAAAGAGGCATGGAACCATTTTTGTATGCTCTTGGTAAGAGGGATTTTTTTCTGACTAAAAGCCCATTTTTTTTTTTTAGTGCCTAGGTGGTCAAACCTGGCTCATATGGGCTAGCCCGTGGGACCTTAAGTTTTTTAGGATGGCTTAGATCTCATGTGGGGCCATTTCTATAAAGAATATCTAAAGATATCTCATTTGGATAGAGAATATCTAAAAATATCTTTATGGGAGAGAATCTCTCATCTTCTCTTAATTTGGGAGAGAATATCTCAAGGTATCTTTCTTTTTGGGAAAGAATCTCCAATCTCCTATTTTGTTGGAGAGAATCTCTCATTGATTGATTTTGGGAGAAAATCTCTCAAAGACATCTTTCTTTTTGGGAAAGAATCTTTCTAATTCCTTCTCTTTTGGTAAGGTTACTAATTAGTAACACTTACCTTTCTTCTTTGTTTCCTTCTTTGATTTGCTCTCTCCTATAAAAGCAAAGGAAGGTAGGATCTCTTGCTCTTATTGCTTTCTTTTGCAACAATCTCAAGAGAGCTCCAAGACCAAGAGTTCTTCTTCTTCAAGGATCTTCAAGCTTTTTCCTTCTTCTTCTCCATCAATGGCTTCAAGTAAGTTTTCTCTCTTTTTCTTTCAAGAAAACTCCATATAGAGAATAGGATAAAAAAAAGTGTCTCTTCTCTTTTTTTTTCTTTTTTCTTTTCTTTCTATTCTTCTTCTCTTTTTTTTTTCTTTTCCACGTGATTTCTTTTTTTTTTTCACGTGTGTCTCTTTTCTCTTTTTTTTTTTTGTGGGTTTTCTTTCTTTTTTTTCTTCTTGTTTTTTTTTTTTAGAAAGTTTCTCTTTTTTTTTTTTGGTTATCATGAATAATGCGTTTTTATGCAAATCTAGATGTTCATGCATGTACTTTTTGTAGATTGAGCATGATAGCATACCTGAAAATCTTTGCAAATTTGGGAATTTGGAGCTCGCAGCGATGTTGAGCCCTTCTTGATTTTGCGGAGATTTTGAGGTTTCGAAAGTTTGGAGTTTCGGAGCTCGCAGCGATGTTGAACCCATCTTCAAAACTTTCTATTTCTTTCGGGGTATTTCCGTTTTCTTCGGAATTGCCCCGGAACCATGCCAAAATTTCGCCAGATTGTCTTTTAGCGAAATCCTGTCATTTTGATGATGATCTTTTTTTTTTCTTCTTTTCCAACCTTTGCAGGTGGTTCCTCCAGAACGAACAAGGGTAAAGAGCCTGCTACAAGCGTACCTCGTCGATCTGCTAGATCTTCCAATGTGGCCGTTCAGCAGGCCTGGGAGAAGGTCCAGTTTGTTGAGAAGAACTTGGAAGAGTGCGATTCCCTCAATCGCGATGAGATGAGACAGCGATTGATCGCTCTCAAGGATGAGGAGTTCTATAAGATCATGGTAAGCAACCGTCCTTGGGTTATGGACAATCTGAGGGTTTTACCCAAGCCTACCTTCTTCTTTGGAGATGCAGTCCCTGACGACTTGACATACCAAAGGAGATGTTTTCAGTTCTCTTACACAACAAATGGTGAGGAGAGAACTATTTCTACCCGGTCGTCTTTTGATCGGACCATCTCGATCCTGAGCCTTTCTCCCACGTGCCCTAAGAGGGAAGATCCTCCGAGCTGGGTGAAGAGGACCAGTGTGATCAAGACCGGGGTTTTTGTTGGTGGACCTTCCGGTTTTGCGGAGAAGCCACCTGTCCGTATGGACATGTTGATGCCAGCCAGCGGCTACCAGGGCTCTGATTATCCGTCGGTCGATTTGGGACCGGTGGGCCTTGGCGTTTTCAGCGGTGACGGCAGTACTTGGGTGAAGCCTTTTCGACTTCGTGGCCGTTTTAATGCTGACTCCGATTGGAAGTCATGGACTGATCGCGTCCTGCTGATTGGTGGCGCCGTTTTGAAGGAAGCCGGGATTTTTGACGCGGTCCGCGCTTTTAGGGAGACCGTGACTTTTTCCGATGATGCCTTCATGGCTATGTTGGAGTCTTTCCTCCCTCAGACCAATACCTTCGTTGTCACGAACGGTGAGATTGGTTTTTCTCTGAAGGAGTTGAGTGCTATTACTGGATTGCCCATCCTTGGCAAACTCTATGAGGAGTTCATGCCGATTGACAGCGTCCTTGAGGAGCAGTCAGAGGAGTTCAGGCTCCTATACTTTCAGCTCGTCGCCTTCTATGATTTTTTGAAGGAGGGCTCGAAAGTGAGATCCAGCAGTTGGAAGAGTTATGGCTCTTCATTCTTCAACTTCTTTGACAGCAAAGAGTCTTCTGATAGTATGACCCTGGAGGATCGGAAGAAGGCTTCCGCCATGCAAGAAGAGTTGAAAGACTTCTTCGCAGGTGCAGATGTAATTTGTTCTGACATTGCACTGCGGAGAGAAATTGCAGTTTACCTCACTTATTGGCTAGGTGAGGCTATTTTTGCTGGAGGAGATGGAACACACATCAGCCCGCATTGTATATTTCCGGCTTGTCAGATGGCGTTTGGAGAGCGGCTTGCTTTGGTGCCCGCTCTTTACTCCTACCTGTGTGCCGAACTGCAGGCTGCTGCTTTTTTGGTTCGGCTTGGGCTCCCTATGAATAGGGTATTTTCAGCCCATATCTTTTATTCGTGGTTTGTATACCACTGTCCTGGCTTCCACCAGCTGGGTGCTGCACAGGATGATGATCCTCTGATGATTCGATTGGCTAAGGGAAAAGCCGTATCCGAATCACTTTTGTTTGCCCGCATGAGGATCCGACGGTTCAGGGACGTCGAGATGGGGCAGTCTTCAGTTAAGCTTTCTCAGGAGTTGCGGAAGAAGGCTTTTGATTTTGGTGCCTCCCGAGAGTCTACCAGAGCAGGGTCGGGAAGGCATTACCCTTTGACCAATGCAGAGAAGGAGTGGCTTTTCAGCATACGAGTCGGCACGATGGTGTACCGCAGACATCTTTTCGTCGACATCCAGCTGTATGTACCTTCTCGCTTTGCGCTTCAGTTGGGCTTCTCTCAAGGCGTTGTTGGAGCGCCTTCGAGTATGGTGAAGGGTTTTGGGGGTTTGCAGGATGGCAGAAATGCATGGGCTTTTTATAGTGCTGAAGACACTACTGCCACGATTTCTTATCCTGAGCTGTCGACTTTCCGAACTGCCGGCTTCACGAAGTGGTTCGCGGAGAGCTTTTTGGCATATCGGGGGCTTTCCAAGAAGGAGCTTGATGTAAAGCTGTCTTCGGGGAAAGGTACTGGAAAGTCGGATGGCGTCCGGCGAGAGGAAGTTTGGGCCTTCCTTTCTGGAGAGAAGCACAAGATAGGCTTTCTCAGTGACCAGGGCATCATTGGTTCTGAAGCTGTTCGGGAAGTACCTGATGAGGCTTTGGAGCAGTTAGAACAAGAGGAAGCTGAGCTCGGCGCTTGGATGCAAGCGGCACAGAGGCGAGCTTCCGTGGAGTCTACTGGCAAGAGCAGACCATCCAGTGAGGAGCCAAGTGGGAGACCTGACTCTGACAGTGGGGCAGGATCTTCTAGGAAGCGAGCCCACAGAAGTAAGAGGAAGAGGAGTCAGCGTTATACGGGGCGGGACGAAGACTCTCCTGATGTGGAAGTCCCTCTCACTGTCAATGAGGAGGTGCCAGGGGAAGCTGACGAACCTCCGGAGAAGAGGATTCGGGAAGAAGAGACCATCGGTGAAGGTATGATTCTTCCTTTTTCTTTTTCTGCTTCTTTCATGGGGCTTTCCATATTCTGTTTTGTTTTCTCACCCTGCTTCTGCTTTTTTTTTTTAGCAGAGGATGGAGACTTGGCGATGCCTCCGACCGATGAGGCGGTGATGGAGCCGGTTATGGCATCTGAAGAAGAACCGAGGGACTCTGGAATGATTCCAGAATCTCCAATTGGTATAACTTCTTTCACTTTTTTTTTTTTTTTTTTTTTTTTTTTTGCCTTCGACTTGATTTGCTAACATTTTTCTTGTCAGCTGACTTGCCACAGGATTCCGATGACATTGAACCATCAATGGACGCAAATGTTGATGATGCTTCCGATGAGTTCATGGAGGAAGAGAGTGTTCCGCCAGTCGTCGAAGAAGGTACTTTGTAGTGATGACCCTGATGATTTTTTTTTAAACAGGATCATATGCATACCTTTTTGTGTTTCATTTGCAGGTTTTGAAGTGACAGAAGAGAGTCCATCGCTTTCTTCAGAACCAGAGCAAGGGATGCCAAAGGTCGATCCGGAGGTAGAGACTCCTACAACCAGTTCTGACGCGATAGAGGAGATACCTCATGCTGAGATTCCTTCTCCAGTGGCTCCAAGTGGAAAGAGTTCCTTTGTTACTCTTCCAATGGGACATGACATGAGCAGCCGATCAGCGGAGAAGGGTGAATCTTCATCCAGTTCGTCTCTTCAATTTGCGAAGAAGGTGCTGGCTCGGGTTTTGAGTTCTTGGATCAAGACTCTCCTTTCTGGACACTTGGAGACAGGATTTGGCATGATCCCACATGTACAGGAGATTCTCACTGATACCGAAGAGGTTGGTCTGGATGTCACAGGTGCCAGGGCGATCGTTGATAGGATCATTGCACTGGGTGACAAGTGGTTTGAGACCATGGATTCCCTTGACGACCAATTCTTCAAGGAGATGTTCTTGGACCCTGCTGATAAGGCTAAGTCTGACCTGAATGAGGCTACACAAAGCAGGAAGCAGGTAGTCCGAGAGAAGAATAAGGAAGAGCTAGTCATCCTTGGATTAAAGCGCGACCTTGACATCCTTGATGGAGAGGTCGAAATGGCCAGGAAGCATCTCGAGCAATTGAAGGCACAAGTTGATGCTAAGTGGACTGCTATAACAGAGGCTCGTGACAGGGAGAGTACTCTGATTCGCAAGGTCGCAGATGCCGGTCAAGTTCTCGAGAGGAGGACTCTAGAAAACGAACGATGGCAAACTGCTGGGGAAGAGCTTCCCGGTGTTAAAGAAGGGTTATGGCATTCGCCAGCATCTCATGGCAAGTTCCTGAAGAAGCGTGCCTTGGAAACTCTGACGGCTGAGGCCAAAAATTTGCTTGAGGAGTTGAAGCTTTGGCTGGAGACCATTTTTGGCTGAGCTCCTGATTTTTTTATAGCAGAAACTACTCTTCTTTTTTTTTTGGTAGCACATGTATATTTTGGGTACTTTTTTTTTTTTTGGTACCACATGTATTTTTTTGGTACTCTTTTTTTTTCTTTTGTTTTGTTTTCCCTACGCTCACTCAAATCTTTTTGTGATGAAAGCAATTGCTAAATGGGATTTGATCAAAAGCTTTGTCATTTTGTGAAAATCTTTTGTCAAATAATTATTTTGGCATGGGAGCCTGATTCTGGTTGTGGCGTGAAAGCCGATTTTGAGATGGCATGGAAGCCGAAATTTTATGGCGTAAAAGCCAAAATTTGGGTTGGCATGGAAGCCGGATTTTATGGCGTAAAAGCCAAAATTTGGGTTGGCATGGAAGCCGGATTTTTGTGGCATTGACAGCCAGTTTGGTGGCATTAATAGCCAATTTGTGGCATTGACAGCCGGTTTGGTGGCATTGATAGCCAATTTGTGGCATTTATAGCCGGTTTGGTGGCATTGATAGCCAATTTGTGGCATTTATAGCCGGTTTGGTGGCATTGATAGCCGGGTTTTTTGAAAGCCAAGTTTTGGTTTGTCGGCGTGAAAGCCAATTTTTTGTGGCATTGATAGCCGGTTTGTGGCATTTATAGGCGGTTTTGACATGAGAGTCAGGTTTTTTTTGTGTGGCATTTATAGCCGATTTGGTAGCATTGATAGCCGGTTTTGGCAAAAGAGCCAGGTTTTTGGTTTTCAAAAATGCAAGTATCGACTAAGAGTCGCTTCCCTGCTGAATGGTCTTGCAAGTACCGATGGAATGTCGTATCCTTGCTCATTCGGTGTCGAGTATCGATGGAATTTCGCCTCCTCGCGGATTTGGGTGCAAGTATCGATGGAATGTCGCATCCTTGCTTTTTTCAAAATTTGGTTTTGCGGGTACTGACTTGATGTCGTTTCCCCACGATTTTTGAAATTTGTGGTTTTCTCGAACCTTTGGGTTGTGGATATCAAAACATTGCATCTCCACGATTTTTTTAGGTTTTTTCGAACCTTTTTTGAAATTTGGGTTGTGGATATCAACTGATATGTTGCGTCTCCACGGTTTTTGGATTTTGCAAGTATCGACGAAATGTCGCTTCCCTGCGATTTTGGGTGCAAGTATCGATGGAATGTCGCATCCTTGCTCTTTTTCAAAAATTTTGTTTTACGGGTATTGACTTTGATGTCGTTTCCCCACGATTTTTGAAATTTGCGGTTTTCTCGAACCTTTTTGAAATTTGGGTTGTGGATATCAACTGATATGTTGTGTCTCCACGGTTTTTGGATTTTGCAAGTATCGACGAAATGTCGCTTCCCTGCGGTTTTTGAAAAACCATTTTTTTTTTTGTTTAAAGACACGAGGGTCGTAAATTTTGACCTAAAACCATTTGGCGGTAAAAGGTAAGGTGGACTAGAGTGGAAATCCCTGAATCTAGATTTTTGTTTCAAACCATGAATTTTGGTTCAAGGATCGAAAGTTTTGGTCAAGTCAGGGAGAGGCTCCTAAACTTGGATTTTTTTTTTGAACAATGAAACGATAAGGGTAAGCATTGTTTTTGAATCTCTAGAAATTTTGACATTTGATATGAAAATTCTAAAGAGAGTGGGTTTGACGAGCGAGTACCCGAGAACAGGTTTTGGCCATATAGGCATTGCTCTTACCCAGTTGGGTAAGTCTTCAAGGGTAGTACCGCTTCAAGAACTTGCCATTGATGGGCAGCATACACCTGTCGCCTTCCATGTTTAGGAGGGCATATGTGCCGTTGGAGAAGACCTTGTCGATGACGTAGGGTCCCTCCCATTTTGGTTCAAACTTGCCTTTGGACTTGTGAGCGAAGACCATTGGTCTTTTTACCGCAAGAACCAAGTCACCCTTTTTGTAGGCGCGTTGCCGGACCCTTTTGTCAAAAGATCCTGCCATGCGTGCTTGGTAAAGTTCAATGCTTTGTCGAGCTTCAAGCCGTCTTTCGTCGAGATTGTCCAGCTGATGGAGTCGCAATTTGACATTGCTTTCTTGAGTCATGTCATTTTGTAGAGATACCCTCAGAGAAGGAATTTGTACCTCTAGGGGCACGACAGCTTCGCATCCATAGACCAAGGAGAATGGTGTGCTATGGGTTGGTCCTCGAACGGTGGTTCGATAAGCCCACAAAGCTTCAGACAGTTTGTCGCTCCAGTCTCTTTTGTGACTAGAGACCATTTTCTTGAGGATTTTGCAGAGTGTCTTGTTGAAGGCTTCTGCTAATCCGTTTGCTGCCGGATTATATGGAGTCGAAGGACAGCTTTGAATTTTGTATTTGTCGCAAAACCTATAGAATCGATGATCCCGGAATTGTGGTCCGTTATCATGGACGAATCTTTTTGGTATGCCGAAACGACAAATGATGTTGGTGCGCAGGAACTGAAGAACTGATGAGGTCTTCATTTCGTTGAACGCAAATGCTTCTGACCACTTGGAGAAATAATCCGTAGCGGCGAAGATGAAGCGATGACCTTTGCTTGAAGGGGGAGAGATAGGACCTATGATGTCCATGCCCCATGCTTCAAAAGGCCACGAGATTGCTGTAGGGTGTAGCCATTCCGGAGGCATGTGAATGTAATCTCCATGAACTTGGCATAGCTGGCAGCGTTTGGCAAATTGCATTGCATCAGCAACCATGGTAGGCCAATAGTAACCTAACCTTTTTATCTGATCATAGAGCTTAGGACCTGCCTGATGGGCTCCACAAAGACTAGCATGAACTTCTTTAAGTGTTTCTTCGGCCTCTTGTTGTGACAAGCAGCGTAGAAGTACTCCGTTGAAGGATTTCCTATAGAGGATTTTTGAAGGAATATCCAAATGAAAGTTTGGGGCTCGCCTTTGTATGCTTACCCGTTCTTTTGGATCTTCAGGTAGGATTCCGAACATAGTGTAATCGATGAACGGATCCCTCCAGTCGCCGATTGAAGGTTGAAGGATAGAGGTCCGACTTCCAACCACTCGGTGGCATTCAGCAACTGCTTGGTGTGTGTTAAGAGGAGGGAGGATCCTTCTCTCACACACTGTGATTTGCATGTTTTCCCCTTCCTGGATCGCCATTGATGCGGCAAGTCCGGCCAGGGCATCTGCACGGATGTTTTCACCTCTACGAATGTGGGTGATGTTGCAGATGTCAAACTTTTGCAGAAGCGATTGTGCCTTGTTGTAGTAAGGCAGCAGATCAGGCTTCCTGACTTCATATTTCTGATTCATCTGGTTGACGATCAGTTGAGAGTCTCCAAAGACTTCCAGCATAGTGATACCGGATTCGATGGCGAGTTCCAATCCTAGGATCAGAGCTTGGTATTCAGCTGCATTGTTTGTGCATGGTTCCAGTAGCGAGAAAGTGTGTGGAATCATGTATTTGTCGGGGCTAACAAAGAGGATGCCAACTCCCGAGATCAGCTTTCTATTTTCATTTGTCCTGGTTGCACCGTCAAAGTACATGTCCCAGGAGGCATTTGGTGAGGAAGTCTCCACGTTGTAGACAGGTTCGTCTGGGAGATCATCTCTGAGTGGAGAATCTTCAGGCAATGGATGCTCTGCGAGAAAGTCTGCTAGAGCTTGGCCTTTGATTGCTTTTTGTGGCACATACCTAATATCAAATTGTGACAAGAGGATGGACCATTTTACCAGTCGGGCATTGAGAGAACCGGCCTTTGTGACAAGGACCTTCAAGAGGTTGATTCTCGAGACCAGGTAGACTGTGTTGGAAAGCAAATAGTGACGTAGCTTTTGTACGGCGAACATCACTGCAAGGCATTCCTTTTCGACTGGAGAGTAGCGATACTCTGCACCTACTAGCATGCGGCTGAGGTAGTATAGAGCAGCTTCTTTTCCTTCATCATTTTCTTGTGCAAGCAGAGCGCCTACAGAATGATCAAGAGCTCTTGTGTACAAGATAAATGGTTTTCCAGTGGCAGGGGCAGCTAACACTGGAGGTTTGGTCAAGTATGACTTGATATCTTGAAATGCGGCTTCACAGTCAGCATCCCAGACAAAGTCGACACCCTTTTTCATCAATCGAGAGAATGGACGGCATTTCCCCGAAAGATTGGAGATGAACCGTCTGATGTAGGCCAATCTCCCTTGGAACCCTTTTAATTCTCTCAAGGTTCTTGGAGAGGGCATTTCTAGAATAGCCTTGACTTTTATGGGGTCAAGTTCTATTCCAGCTTTCTGAACAAGGAATCCGAGAAACTTACCCGTCGAGACGCCGAAGAAGCATTTTAGAGGATTCATCCGCAGTTTGTGTTTGCAGAGTCGGAGGAAGACTTTCCGAAGATCTTTGAGATGGTCTTCTTTTCTTCTGCTTTTGACGGCGAGGTCATCAACGTAACATTCGACCGTCTTGTGCTGCATATCTTGGAATATTTTCATCATAGCCCTCTGATATGTGGCACCAGCATTTTTTAGACCAAATGGCATGACAGTGTAGCAATACACGCCAAATGGAGTCCGAAATGAAGTGTGTTTTTCATCCTCGGGATGCATCTTTATCTGATTGTAACCAGAGAAGCCATCCATGAATGTCATTCGCTTGAATCCGCAGGTATTGTCAATCATCACCTCCGGTATGGGGAGCGGGAATTCATCTTTAGGGCAAGCGCCATTCAAGTCTCTATAGTCAATACAGACTCTGATCTGCCCATTTTTCTTTGTCACGGGGACAATGTTGGCCAACCATTCTGGATGTTGTTCCTCACGGATGAAGCCGACGCTTTTGAGCTTTTGAACTTCTTGTTCAATTTTATCCATCACATCTGGACGGAATCTTCTTTGGCCTTGTTTGACAGGCTTGATTTCTTCTTGAAGATTGAGTTTGTGGACTGCTACTTTGGGGTCTAAACCAGGCATTTCAGCGTAGGACCATGCAAAGCAATCAACGAACTCACGAAGAAAAGCGATATACTCGGGTAACTCATCATCTTTTATATTCTTGCTTATGAATACAGGACGCGGGTTATCTGGTGTTCCCAAGTCTATCTTTTCAACAGGATCTTCTGTTAGAAGGTTCGAAGGTGGTTCCTCCACAATATTTTCGGAGGCTTCCAGCTCGACAAAATCTTCTGGGATTCCAAGGGCATTTGTAGACCGAGGGTTTGTTCCTTTCCACGGGTCTTCTTGATTGGTGATCTTCTCAAGACTTGCTATGAGATGGTCCCAATTGCCTGTTGAAACTGGGTCGAAGTAAGGTACTTCTTTAGGAGACGAGGGCTCTTCTGGGTCAGAGTAGCACAAGTCTGTATTATCGGACGATTCCTCTTTATCATCAGAGAAATCGTACCAATTGGATGAGCTTCCTGGATCTTTGTCAGGTAACTCTTTAAAGAGATATCCAGGGAGATCGATGTCTTCGTGGACTTGAGATGTTGAGGCTTGGTCGGTAAAACGACTTTTAAGCTTTTGTGTCAACTGTCTCAGAAGAGTGTCGGGATCATACCCTAACCCATATGAAGACTTTTCTACATGACCGTAGAGTCTCCAATCTTCCAGCTGGCTTTTGGTCAAGGCGGGCTCTAATGGCGTGAGAATACCGCGTCTTTCTCCCAAACCGACTGGGTTTTGAGCGTCATAGCCCATTTTCTTCATAATTGCTTGTGCCACAGGACTATATAGAGATAGCTGAGGCATACCTTCATTTTGGAAAGGTTCCAGCATGGAGTTTGATGAAGAAGCGTCCGATCTATGGAAGAATATCGGTTTTTGCTTTGGTGATGTTGCCGGAACAACAAAGGTAGCAGACGTAGGATCTTCTACATCAGCAGGTGTCTCCATCGGAGTGAGAGCAGGCTGAACATGCTGAGCGTCAGCTTGGCTTGACGATGCATCGTCTTCTGGCTCTGAGTCCGAATCTGTGTCTTGCATGATAGACACGAGAGAAACAACAAATTTGCCCCCAGACTTTTGCTTTGCCTTCTTCACTCTGGTTGTGATGACCAAAGGTTTTGAAGATTTGAGGGAGATGACGAAGGGAGATTGACTACTCTCTTCTAATTTGCCGGAGGGTTTGTTTTCTTCCGGTGATTTTTGAGGAGCCTTGCCTTTATCTTTCTGGAGATTTTCAGCAGGGGGTGCTATTTCCTCTTTTTCTTCTTTTTCGCCTTCATACATTTGGGAGTCTGCGAAGTGGACTTCTTTACCTTTGAAGGGTTTTCTGTCCGCAAAGACTCGATGTACCATGCCGTCGTCACCGACGAACTTGATGCATTGATGTAGAGTTGAAGGGACAACACCGTTCTCGTGTATCCAAGGACGTCCGAGAAGGATGTTGTAGCATGAGGGGGTTTTTATTGCATACATAGTGACCTCAGAGATAAGATCACCGATTTGCAATTTGAACCTGATTTTGCCGATAGGCCTTTGAGCGCTCCCATCGTATCCAAAGATAGATACAGATGTGTGGCTTAGCTTGCTGGGTGGGATGCCCAACTCTTCAAGAGCCGAAATGGAGATAAGGTTGAGTGCAGAACCTGCGTCGATCTGAACTCTATGTATCGGCATTTCTTTGATGTACCCTGTGAAGTACAGGGGTCGGTTGTGCCTTGCTTCGCCAAGTAGGAGGTCTTCCTTAGTGAAGGCGATGGTTGCACTGGCTGCCTTTTGAACCGAGAGGCATTGGATGCATGATCCCTCGCTTTTCTCTTTTTCTCCTTTTAAGGAGGTTTCTAAGTTTTTGACCCGGTAGTCCATTTCAATTTGGAGGACTTGTGGGGCATGTTTGTCGACATCCTCATTCAGTTTTTGTAATTCTGAGATGAGATTATCACGAGTGCGTGGAGACATTCGCAATAAGTCTAGGATGTGAAGACGTGCAGGTATGTGTTTGAAGTGCTCGATCAAATCATACTTGAAAGCCTCCTTAGGGCCTGCATGTTCATTGTTTTTGCCACTGGGGGCGCTTACAACATCTTTTCCCGAAGGATTTACATAAGTAAAGGAAGATTGGTTGTAATTTTTGTGGTAGTCCTGGCCCGAGCGGGTGCCTCTACCAACTTCGAGAGCTTCTTGAGAAGGATCTTCATTTGGAAGATTGTCTTCATAATCAAGAGGCTATCGTTTTTCATTTACTGGGGATGCCTCTGCAGCAGAGTTGCCATCCTCAGTGATTGTGTTGCACGGAGCATTTTCCGGGAGCAAGTCCTGAACAACATCCAGCAGCTTTTCTTCTGTGTTGACTATTTCATCATCCCAAGCATCATTATCTGGATTTTCTTCATGATGATCAGTAGGGAAGAATGTGTATCCTGAAGTCACAGTCTCAGGAGAAGAAACCTGAGAGGGTGTCATCTCTGTGAAAGTCACGTGAGACGAGATAGCTCCAGAGAATACATTGCTAGGCATCGTCGGAGTATAGGTAATCTCATCAGACGACGCTTCAGAAGAGCTATAGTCCTGATATATTACATTACAGGAAGCTCTGATAGGAGATGTTGCCTGCTCGGAGTCAGACTCATCCTCGAATGTAAGAGGATCGTCTATCCAGCAATGTTCTCCATTTTCAGGAGTTAAGGGTGGATGTACCTGATTATCTTCAGGGACTTCAGGCTCTGGGTTGCAAGGAGCCTCGTTAACACGATCTTGCTCTTGTTCTAGAGCGAGACGCTGCAAGATCCTTGCATATTCTTCAAGATCCGGCATGGGAGCCAGATCTTCTTCTTCGTCTGCTCTTTGTGGCTCAACATGGTTGATTTCCACTGGAGCAACGACGGGTGCTGGCTCAACAACACTTTCTTGTACAGCCTCTTGGTCTTCTTCATCATCAGACCAGGATCCTTGTGGCTGTAAGGGGTTATACCAGATTACTGGCATAAGGTGAGTTTCAGGAACCCATTCTTCATCGGAGAGATATTCTCCTGTTTCAAGAGATTCCTCCCACTCATCGGTGTAGTTGGGCTCGAATCCATCGTCGGTGTCGCTGGACTCGTATCCATCAATGGAGAATCCAACTACCGAGTTGCAAGAGTATGATGCCCCCTGCATGGCTTCTTTTTTGAATTGAGGTGGCATGAAATCACTGAGAGTGAAGTTTCTTACCGCCTTTGAAGTCTCTGGAAGGGACGTTTTTGTTGTCCCCTGTGAAGCGGTAGAGGAAGACTCTGCTTTTTCATTGACTTCTTGTTTTGGTTGGGTCTTCTCTTGCCGTTTGAGCCTGAGGAGATGTTTCCTAGCCTGCCTTCGCTGTTGAGCTGTCGGTTTTGTTTTGACGATCTCCCAATTTTCATCTTCTAGGAGATCGGGATGGACCCATATGGGTTGTCCGTCTGGTGTCGGGCAAGGAACCAACACTTCGGACGTTTGAATTTTTTTTCTCACCTTGAAGGAGGTAATGATCTTCTTCTTCGGTGATTTTGGTGTTTGTCCACATGACACCATGTTGACGGAGGCAGTCCCATAGTTTTTGTTAAAGGTGATGACTCCGTTTTTCCACATCTCGTTTATCTTCTCTCTCACAACAAAGCATTGATTGAGAGGATGCGAGACCATCTGGTGGTATGGACAGTACCGAGGATCGTTGGTTTTGCCAACATCGCCCTGTCTTTTGGGCTCTGGCAAAATGAGTTTGCCATTTGCTAGGAGAGCCTCAAAGATTTCTTCAACGTCTTCATTGAACGGATATTTCTTTTCTACACGTTCTTTGAAGGCATCAGAGAGTTCAGGCCTTTTACCTGCAGTTTTGTTTTCAGGTTTCTTTGGCTGCTGAGGAGCTGACTTAGTCTGCACATTGAGAACCTCTTTCTTCTTTGGTTTAGAGGTTGCAATGGCGGTTGGCTCTTTTCTTGATGACTTCTGACTGTTGAGGTCTTTAATCACCGTTTCAGCTTCCATAGAAGCTTCCAGGAGTTCTCCCAGGTTTTTTGATTTGTTGCCGATGATCATGGAGCGGATTTTAGCTCTCATATTGTTACGGCAGATGTTGACTAGCGACGCTTGTGGCAGTACATCTGAGCATTTGTACGCCATTGCTTTCCACTTATGAATGAAGTCATAAGTTGACTCATTCTCTCCTTGTTTTAGGCTGTAGAGTTGAGCCATAGTAACAGGATGATCCTCACCTTGGAAGTGGGTCAGGAAGCGTGTCTCCAGCATAGCCCAGTTCTGGATGGAGTTCTCCGGCAGAGTGGAGTACCAATCGAAGGCCGTACCTTTTAGGGTACTTGCAAAGAGGCGGATCTTGAGTGCATCTTGATCCGCGATAGCTCCCGTCAAGATCTTGAAGTGGATGACGTGCTGTCTGGCTTATCCTTTCCCCGTATATGTTTGGAGAGTAGGATGTTTGAATTTTGTTGGGAATGGGACTGAGTCCATCCATAAGGGATATGGTGGCTTGATCCCATGCTCTTTGAGTATATCCTCTTCTTTAGCTTTGGCGAGGATGCTGTCTACGTCCTTTTTGGTAAGGGCGCGTGACTCATTTTCTTCACAATTTTCCTCGTTATTGCCATGATTCGGAGGAGGCTCATTGTTCGCCTGATTTTGGACGACAAGGAGAAGGTTTTCCATCAGAGTTTCAATCCTCTGCTGGCCTTGTTCCAACTGCTGGATGCGTGTGAGCGCATCATCTCGAGGTGGGTTCTGAGGTGGTGGCTCAGAACTTGTAGCCAAGACGTTCATGCCTCGGGATTCGAACGAAGAAATCGTCCTGGTGACCGAGCTGGGGCTCATTCTTTTTGATGAAGAGCTTGATGAAGGATTACTCTCCCGTCCTTGGCTGGAAGGGGCAGGAGATTCTTCGGGATGTCTTTGTGTCCTGGTGACGCTACGGGTCACCGGACGTCGGACATGGATTTTTGATGCTGACTTTTGGCGTCTTCTGGTTTTTCCAACCATATGGACGGCAGCAACTTGGTCGGGTCTTTCTTTTTCGACCCATTTGTGGGAGACTTGAAGTGTAGGAGGCTGGGTCCGTTGCTTCTCTAGTCTCTTTTGTCGATATGACGCACGGCGGCGTGCTCGACGAGCGATTTGAGCTTCAGTCAGCTCTGGCTGGGCTCTGATGATGAAGGATGTGCTCCCTCGGGCGCAGCAGCCGAGCTTGTCTTCTTTGTGGTTGGGCAAGGACAAGATGCGGACCCGGTCCTTTGCCTGTTGCAGCGAAGCTTTGAATTTTTCAAGTTCGGCCCCTGTAGAGATAAAGGGTCGAACCGAATGAGTGTAGGCCTTAGCAGGTGCTTGTAGAGGCCTGGTGATGCATGATCTGATTTTGGGCCTGTAGGAACAAGCCGGCTCATGCTGGGTTGACTTGGGAGTCAGGTTGGAGATGGGTCTCTCCTCTTTCATGTAGGCAAGAGGGTAGAACTGGTTCTCCTTGAGTGGGGCCAGGTATGCTGGCTTGGTGGAAGTTTGAGACCTTCTTTGTTTTGGGGAAGGTCTTGGAGACCAAGTCTTGGGATAGACCTGGTTGTTTGTGGGTCGAGGCTTCGCGGGGGTGCCGCGGGCTTCGGGCTTTTGGGCGCTCGCCTTTGTTGTCACGGGAGTGACACGTTGAGAGGCGATCTTCTGCTTTTTAGCAGGCGCAGCTTGTTCTTCGGGAAGTGGGAATGGTCCCAGCGTCCCAAAGAAGATAGTCCGGGGAGTCGAGGTCGACCCGGAGTTCAGAGAGTTGCCGAGGGAGTTGACGCTTCGGCAGCTGGCAGGGCGCTTATGAGTGCGCGCACTTTGCTTCTGTTGAAGCATGAGTTGGTGCTTGTTTTCATCGAAGGTGATGATCAGTGAAGCTGCCATTGTTAGTTTCAAAATTTCTGAAACAAGACCACATCCATTAGTAATCACAAGAATATAATGATCATAAATGGGAATTTCTATGGTTGTCTTTTCAAATCGCTCAAGGGATATGACCCAAGCGACATGTAGAAGGCAAAAAGCCATAGATGGTACAATTGTTCTGACAGCAAGTATGGTGAGCCCAGAATGAGCGTTCCAGTGACAGCTAGAAGCAATTGTATACCTAAATTCGACTTATCGAGAAGCGGAGCTTGCTCGAGATAAGAAGAATATAAGGTAGGAGTTACAAATGTGCCGGTCACAGATACAGTAGACCCTGAAAGGGCGTACCAGTACTGCTATGCACAAATGTTGGAGATCGCATCCATGAGATGGGATTCTTTGTTTTGAAAGGTCAGAAATGGATTCGTCAAAGAGAGCAGGTGGCATTCCGATTCAAATACGGGCTCAACGATTTCCGCGAGCGCCAGTACTCAGAAGGGAAGAGACCACAATTTCTCGAATCTGAATCCAAAAGTGACGAGTTTTTTTTTTTTGAAATGTCAAGATTGGTTCCATCAAGGAGAGGAAATGGTATTCTAATCTGAACACGGTCTCGGCGATTTCCGCGAGCGCCAGTGGTCAGAAAAGAAGAAACCAAAATTTCTCAGATCTGAAATCAAAAGTGACGAGTTTTTGAAGATTTTTTTTTTTGAAATGATTTTTTTTATTTTTTTATTTTTATTTTTTTATTTTATTTTTTAAAAAAAATATATTTTTATTTATTTTTTTTTTATTTTTTTTTGAAGATTTTTTTTTTGAAGATTTTTTTTTTGAAGATTTTTTTTTTGAAAATCTTTTTTTTAATTTTTTTATTTTTTTTTATTTTTAATTAATTTTTTAAGATTTAAAGACGAGAGAGTACACATAGGCCTCCTAACCCGGTCTTATGAAACCTCAATTGATAGAATTGCCCCCAGGTAAGGGTAGGATTACTTAATGAACCCGTTTGGAGGACCCTTGCCTAGAACAGTCAGGCTGTCTCCACACTCTGGACAAGGCTTTTCTTGAATCAATCGTGATCAAAGAACGCAATTGGTTTAACCTTAGTGGTCTATGTCCTTTTTTTTTCAAATCCCAAATAGACTCATCGAAGAGAAACGATGGCCCAAAACCTTAGTCGAACGGGCTCAACATTTCTGCAAGCACCAAAGAACGATAGGATAGGATCAAAGTTTCTCAATTTTGAATCCAAACTAAGAAAACTGATTTTTTTTTAATTTTTTTTTGAAATCTCTAATGAACTCATCGAAGAGAAACGATGGTCCAAAACCTTAGTCGAACAGGCTCAACATTTCTGCAAGCACCAAAGAACGATAGGATAGGATCAAAGTTTCTCAATTTTGAATTCAAACTAAGAAAACTGATTTTTTTTTTATTTTTTTTTATTTGATTTTTTTTTGAAATCACTAATGAACTCATCGAAGAGAAACGATGGTCCAAAACCTTAGTCGAACGGGCTCAACATTTCTGCAAGCACCAAAGAACGATAGGATAGGATCAAAGTTTCTCAATTTTGATTTCAAACTAAGAAAACTGATTTTTTTTTTTGAAAAGAGAAAGAATGGAAACAAACTCAAAGAAATAGAAATTTCCAAAAAATCCCATCTCATTTTTTTTTTAGGATGCAAAATCCAACATAGGCTACCAGCTAGAAAGTAGCCAAGGAATCCGGAAAAGAAGTATAAGCATAGAGCAAAAGGTATGATATGCAAATATTTCATTTCCGAGCACCGTGTTCTCAAATGAACGAGTCCCACCGGGTGTGCCAGCTTGATGGAACGCGCTCCGAGCGTCGTGGGGCGGCTACCGGGGTCGGCGGAACGTGGGAGTCCGTCGGGTCCGGCCGGCCCTTTCGCGCCCTGGCGGGCCTGAAGCGTGCATCAACATTTTTTTGGGTGGGTGTGCCAGATTTTCTATTTTACTTGGAATTGCAAGTGGTAATCCGGAGATCAACCTTCGCAAGTAAAAAGGAAATCAACTTCTTTCAAGTTTTCCATTGCACAAATATTTAAGAAAAGAGACATTTTCTTGGTTTGCCGTGAAAGGCGATTTTGTTTGGCATTTATAGCCGATTTTGGCGTTTATAGCCGATTTACAATTCTCATCAATAATGAAAGACAAGAGTTGTGATTTTTGTCTCTTTTAGAAAAATACAAACTACAATGAAAAGTAAGAAAAGGAGGATCTAACTTCTCAGGAGATTGTGGGGGACTCGTTCAGATTGACGGTCGCAAGCCATGTATGGGCTTCGCCATCATCCATGCAGATGAGAACAGAGGATGCTCTTGATTCGCTTGGCTTGGCTATAACCTCAGATTTTTAGAGGACAAAGACCAAGAGAAGGTCCTATGTCCAATAAAAAGCTAAGTAGACGGGCTGAAAAGCCATGTCTAAGCCATTGGAGGTAGCGGGAGAAGGCAAGGACCTTGGGGGGGGGGGGGGAACCCCAAGGGACTTTTGTCACCTTGTAGTGGTGGCCGGTGCAGAACTTCAGCAGAGTTTTTCTCTCTTTTTTCTTTCTTTCAGATTTCTGGATCTGTGGTGCTTTGGAAGTGATCTCCGATTGATCGATCCGGATTTCAATGGAATGCTCTCCTATTTATAGGCTTTTGGTAGCCATTTAGGAGAGTTTATGGGCTTTAATGGCTTTAATGGGAGGAGTTACAAGATTTATTTCTTGATTTTGTAACTCCTTTTTCCTTGAATCTGATTGGCCGATGGAGATTAAGGGCTTTTAATCACCTTAATTACCATAATGGGAGGAGTTTCATGGGTTAAATGCCATGACTCAATTGACTTGTAACTCCCAAATGCTTGCTTCTGATTGGGCCGTCCAAAGAAATGAATTAATGACTGTAATAAAGCTAGTCAATTAACCACATTAATTGGTCGCCGAGCAGTCGAAGAGTCGCGGGCCGTGCCGTGTCTTCTGGAATTCTTCTGGCGATGATCATCGATGGATCTTCATGCTGATCGACATCGGATGAACATGTAACTTCAGACAGTGATAGCTAAGAGCGGGCCGGTGACATCTGTCCTGTCGATTTTTCGATTGATTGGGCGGAAAATACACTTTTTTGGTCGACCGGTTGGCGATCAATGTTGATTTTGATACTTTTGGAGGTTGACCCGTGATTTTGACGGATGTCGGAGGACATGAGTCAATTTCAAGCACTAAAAATCACATTTTCAGGAAACCACAGGGGCCAAAGTGCGCGAAACGCGAAAAAGGACGGAAAAACGGGTCACCGGCGAAAAATCCGGTGACCCGGACTTCCATGGTCGCGGGCGACCCTGGGCCATGGTCGCGGGCTGCGACCCTGGGGGTTTTTCCCCTGTTTTTGGTCCGTTTTGTGGTCTTTTTCGTCGCCGTTTTCTTCTGTATTTTTCCTGACATTTCTTCTCATTTATTGGCTTGATTTCCCTGTAGAAAACCTGATGAGAATCCTTGCATTTTTAGAGTGCAAAGTTTCCAATTTTCCGGGAAAGCCGAAGACTTTGTCGCGTAGAGCTGCTGATTTTCCGCCAGAAGCTGAAACTTGGTCAAACGATGTCGGAATGACCTGAAATTTGAGGTGAAGCCTCCTGAGCAATAAATAAGACCAACCATAGGCTTTTGTTTGAGTTTTGAAGCCGTTTGGGGTCCCGTCGATGCTTCACTTGATTTTGCTGCAGGGAAAATGCCGAGCTTTGATATGTGGCCAAACGATGTCCGATTGACCTGAAATTTGACGGGGAGCCTATTGGAGTCATTTTGAGACGTTCCATGGGCTCCGTTTTGGATGTCATGGTCCCGGGTTGCTCCGCCGCCGGTAGGCTTGATTTTCTCTCGGAGCATCGAAACCTGGTCAAACGTTTTCGGAATGACCTGAAATTTGACGTGCAGCCTTTTGGAAGCATGTTGAAGCCACTCATGCACTTGGTTTGATGAGCGAAGGCTTCGGTGGTTCCCGCCGCCGGGAGGCTTGATTTTGCTGCTCGAGCATTGATGGAGGGTTAAACGTTGTCGGTTTGACTTGAAATTTGGCATGGAGCCCTTTTGAGACATGCTGGAGTCATCCGTAGGCTCTGATCGAAGTTTTGACGTCTCCGATGATGTCGCCGTCGGGAGCGCCATTTTAGCTGTCGGAGAAGCGAAGTTAGGCCAAATGATTCTGAAATGGCCCGAAACTTCATGTGTACTCTTCTCTTGGCTATCTTGAAGGATCTTGCAGTTTTTGTTTGATTCTGACAAGATTTGATTTTTTGGAGAAATTGCATTGCCTATTTATGGCAGGTTGTGACTTTATGCAGCTTTCTTGATGTTGAAGAGGCAAAGTGACATTTTTGGTGTCAACAGGGAGGGCCGCGGCATAATATCCTGCAATGTTCAGCTCGTGTGAATTTGCCACATTGATATTGGTTAGACTAGATATCTTACTTTCATACTTATTCTGATTGTTATATCTTGCTCAAGTCCCTAGCACTTGTACCATTTATATTCTCATGATTTTATTATCGTCTCTATTCTTTTGATGCATACATCCTATGCTACTTGTATACTGTGCCTTGCCAGATCTTTGAATCTAACCCGTCATTTGGTTCTTAGGTATTGACCTTGACACCGAGGATGACGCGCTCGTCAAGGCGCTTGTAGCAGGAGACTACAGATGAGGACCGGCCAACCAGGAGGTCGAGTTGAAAATTGGAGTGCCTACACTTGGGGATTGAGTGCACTTCTTTTTAGGGTTTAAGCGACATTTGTTGTGAGCAGGGGGTTTTATTCATCTGATATATACACACTATATTACTAGCATTTGATATATGACAGATTTGGTACCTTATGCTTCCTCTATTATTTGATATCGCTTCCGCTATCTTTCGATATGCTTCCGCATTTAACCATTGATCATTATATTGTTTCAAAAAATTTAAATTGGACCTCACTACGGACTATCGGATTTTTAGAAAACTAGCGCGCCAATTTAGGGTACCTTGGCGGTAAACTTGGCATTTGGAATTGGGGCGTTATAAAACCCATCTTGGCCCAAGACCTAGCTAGAACCTACCTTCAAATAGCCCTAAAACCCTTCCCCTCACTTTCATTTCATTTATCATACATTTCATTTCATTTCTCTTTCATTTTCATTTCATCTCATTTCCCTTTCATTCTCATCTCATTTCATTTAATCTCTCATTTCATCTCATTTCATTTCACTTCTCTTCACTTCATCTTCTCTCCTTTACTCTCCCCATCTACATTTATTTCCCCCTCTCCATTCTCTCTACTTCTCTTCTTCTTCCCATCACAAGCCAAGCCCTAAGCATCCAAGAGAACCACCATCTCCATCTTCCTCAACCCTCATTTCCACATTTTCCCCATCTCTTCTATTCTTCTCTACTTTCCCTTTTCTCTTCACCATGTACCCATCATCAAGCTCAGGATGTAAGGCATCCCTAAGCTCATTTCATGCTTCTAAGACTTTCTCCATCATCTCCTTCACCGTCTCCTTCTTCCCCCCTCATCCAAGTAAGTGCCCACTTTATCTCTTGCATGTAGTTCCCTGTTTCCTTTAATAGGATCATGGAGTTATGTTTGTATGAGTTTTCCTTCTTATTTGGCATGTAGGGAAGGAGTCTCTAGAGGTGGTGTGGTGTGGAAGTTTGGGAAAACCCTAAGCATCAAAAAGGGGATTTTTGTGGAAAGCTCATAAAGGCAAGTGAATATGTGCTTGTAATGCTATTTTATGCTTTGTGTAGCTACCATCTTTTCCAAGCTCTTTTGTAATGCTATTTTATGCTTTGTGTAGCTACCATCTTTTCCAAGCTCTTAGTATGTTAATCGTGGTAGGTTAGTCATTAATGTGATTTTTATGATGTTTATAATAATGGCCCTTAATTGGAAAATGAATAGGTGGATTAGTTAGAATGGGAAGGCCCTAATAGGATCTAGAAACCCCATGAAAGCAAAGGGGATGGCCCCCTTTGAAATCACATTGAACCCCTTTCAGGTTCGTTATTGAAGCCACGCGATCGACCAAGACCACTGCACCTGTCAGTGGTTCCTATCGAACCTGAGACATTGCCTAACAAACTTTGTGTATGCAGTGAACTCGCAGTTGACTGAGTATCCACCGCTAGACTCCCTGGTCGATCGCGTATGAATCCCCTATTGATCGTAGGAACAATCCCAGAATTTAGAATTTTGGGAATTTGGGACCCACCCATAAGATGATGACCCTTAGCCTAGGTGATTAATAGATTATGATTGGCTTTTGGTGAGGAGGTGTGTGAGAGCTTAGCACTGTCAAATACAAGAGGGCTCAGACCCATTAAGCCCAATATTTTGTTGTCCAATCATGTTTAATATGGTCAAAAAAGTTGTACAATTTTTTCCTTTTTTACAATTCTTTCATTAATATTAGATTGTAAATTGATTGTAATAAGATTCCTAGCCAAGATTATAGCCTCTTGATAAGGCAATATTGCTCAATATAATGAGCGGATCTCTAAAGGAAATGAACAGATTTCAACCCAAATTTCTCTTGTCTATATGGTATGAATGATATAGTATCAGAGTAAAAGTGAAAAAACCTATATCAAATTCAAATGAAAAGGGGGCATCAATTATAGAGTGAAAAAACCTAAGGCTTGATTCACAAACATCGGTATGATGCATGGTCGTGCATCTGCTCTAATTTAATCTGGAAAATAAAATTTTGTTATAAATTTTTGCCTTTTTTCTAGAATGTTGTAGTGGGGATAAAGGCAACCATTTTTAGATCACAATTCGAACAAAAACTTTGGTACTTAGCATGTATCAAATGTGGAGAGAAGATCCATAGAACTGAGAAAAATAATTATTGCCCGGGTTACAACCTCCTACCAATGAGAATTATCCAACGTAATTTTATAATGTAAATGTGATAAAATATTATTTAAAATCAACAAAACACGTAGCATATGTACCAAACAACATATCATGTTTCCACAGGTACATCTTGTTTCTTACATTGATTGATCATATGAAAACTTTAAATGGTATACTGTTTGATAATAAAGTCGCACAACTCTTACAAACAAGCAAGGATGTGCTCTCTTCATTTATCGCAAATGTAAGTTTATATCCCAAATAATATAAATTTCGTCACATTGAAATATTAAAAGTAGTTTCTGCCATGTATGACCAATACTTTTTATATAGGAAAATGAGGTGGACAAAATGGCAGACAAGATCAAGAATGTCCTATGGAGGTCTTTCCTTTCTACTTAGAATAGAATGCAAGCAGAAATAATGACCCAAATCAATCATGTCTGGTGACAGGGTTGGCAGATATAGACTACGTTGCGGAGTCAAATCGATTTTTATGACTCATATTACAGTGCTGAATTATTTTCTGCTGAACTTTTCAGTTTAGATTTTGTAATAAAGTGCTAAAAAGTGTGGGGATGCACAAACATTCAACAAAATATATTGTACCCGTGACCTTTTATTCAGACTTTCTTTATTCCTATAGCTCTATGTTATCATGACCACGCATAAACTCTTTATATATATATATTGATATATATATTTGATGTTTATCAATTACATTCTATGGAGTCTTTATATTCATATTGATATATATCTATTTGATGTTTATCACAATTGTGTTTTTGCATACTTGAATCACAACTATAATTATGCGATTAAAGTTGTTGGAAGTTGGTGGGCCTTTTAGATGGGTTTTAAAAAACTTTTGACCCATTTAAAGCAGCGATCAAACACCCAAAAGGCTAAGAATCCAATCCCAAGATCGATAACCCTAGTCTCATACATTAAGATCAAAGATCTATTCAAAGAAGACAAATCAAGAAAACAAATAAGTATATATAGCAAGATCTACTAAAAAAAATCTGAATGTAGATCTGTACCTTGAGAACTTAGTTGCGCTCAAATGAGAACTTGAATACTTGATTCTACGAAACCCTTTCGCAGATTTGATCTCCTTAGACTCGTGTTCTTCCTTGCTATAACCCTCTTGCAGAAAATTTCCTAAAGAGAATGATGGGATCTCTAAGGAGAAGAAACCCTAGGTACTCAAGAAGGAAACCAGAAGAGGAGGAAAGAGAAGGAGACTTGGACGTCCAAGTGTTGGACGTGTAATGCATTGGACATCCAAGCCCTATGCTCCCATATATATAGGTTTTGGAACACCTCCTCTTTTTCTAAAATTAGAAGTCTCACTTCTATTTCTATTCTTTTTTCTACTCTTCATTTCCTTAAGAGTTCCAACTGAAATAGAACTCTCTTCTTGAGGCTAGCATGGTGACCACTAGGGATTCCTTAGAATCTGGCTCCAACTGAAACATCTATACCCAACGTCTCACGTAAACTCCAGACCCACAGTTAATTGTAAATAACTGCACTAAATAAATGCAATTGTACTCCAGTCTTGGGAATATTTACAAAAAAGACCATAAACTTCCCAATTACTGCAAGTAGGGCCCTCCATCAATTATATCTATGGATCTATTGGAATTAATCTATCCAACCACATTGGATCCACATCTTATTATCCCTGTGACCCAATAAATCATAGTGATCATCGGTACCATTTAATTAACTCTTAATCAAAATAAGTGCGCACTTATCAATGTAAATTCCATTAATTGGCACAAAGGGATATTTCTCATTTAGATGATAGATAGTTCCCACAGTCTCACTATCATGTATGCAAGATACCGAGGTGTTGACCTACAATTGGCCTCACTCATTAGTAACTCTAGGTAAATGTATAGTAGAAACTTGAGTTCATTAATCTTTCAGGATTGAGAACCTATTGCTTGGAAATTATGAGAGCAGTCCTTAATCAAAGACATATTTGCGTTAGTTTCTACTCATGGTCCTTCAGTACATCCAAAGTACTAGAAACTTTAGTAGCCCTTTACTCATGGTCCTTCAGGAGATGGGGAGCAAGGCCATTCAGAATCAAAAGGAAGATGGGGGGCTATGTTCTCTACCATGGGCGGAAGAGGGCTACTAAAGTGAGGTGGGAAGATCTAGTCTCCGTCTTTGTAGATAACATGTTGGAATCTACATATACGAAGTGGCTGAGAGATGTCTTCTCATGGTTCGGTAAGGTGATGGATGCTTTTATACCTCTTTCTAGCAGGAGAGGGAAGGGCTGGTGCTTTGGATTTGTGTGATTCAGAGAACATAGTTTGGCATTGAAGGCAGTCAAGGCAATGAATGGGTGTAGTTTAGGTGGTCGGAGGTTAACTGTTAAGATTGCTTCCGTCAGATGGTTAAAGAGGACCTTCTACAAGGACCCAAAGGACTCAACATTTGTCTGAAGAGAAGACTTTCTCCGCGAATCCTCCTTTGTGCTCAGCTCAAAGTGCTGGTGCCAAAAGCGTGGTACAAGTGCTCTGTTCAAGAGCTTGGTACGTGAATCCTCCCTTAAGCTCAGGTCAAAGGATTGGTGTCAAAGACAATGTGATCCTACCTAAGAGATCGGTACAAGAGGAGGCTAAGTCTTCTGCTGAGGCTATTGGTGGTTTCTTTTTGTCAAGCAAGCATATTTTGGTCTCCAGAGACATAGTCCGGAGGAATACCAGATGGTTGGCTAATAGATTAGTGGGAACAATAAGGTGGGAAGGAGTTATTCCAGGTATAAGGAATCTGTTTCAGAGCCATGGACTTTTTCTCTTCTTTGGAACGGTGGAGACCAAGAGCTTGCCAGGCTGGTCGAACTATTTGGGTTAGGTGTTTCGGAGTCCAATTGCATGGGTGGGAAGAGGAGACTTTCTGTAACATTGGGGAGAGGCTGGGTGAGGTGGTGGGTGTAGCAAAGGAGACAGTGGAGAAATCTTTCCTCGAGTATGGTAGAGACTGTGTGCGGGTGAAGGGACACAGATTTATCTATGAAGAATTTTCATTGATGATTTTTGGTAATACCTTCTTAGTAAAGGTGAGTGAGGAGTGTGTTTCTTTGGCTCCCAGATGTTCTCAAGAGAAGAAAAGTGAGAAGGGGACGAGAGCAGAGGATCTTTTTATCCAAGCTGAGGATGGAGAATGCCCAAAGGGGGCTACTTCTTGGAATGACAGAGTGGCAAAGGGGGCAAGGATTGGAGCCGGACACCATTGTTCCAAAGAAGAATCATGCGCCTCTTGGCCGGGCCAGGCAGCCTGTCGCTGGAGATGGGATGATGGCGTGGAGGATTCATGCTTTGGAAGAAGCAACGGCAGTGGACAAGGGCAAGGTTGTGTCATCTGTCAAATCTGGCAGGATAGAGTTGCAGGTTCCCTTAGGTAAGGATTTTGAATTCATTCCTTTAGAGGTAGGAGTTGAGGATCGGCTCGATCCGCAGGCAGAGATATATGGCAAAATAAAGGAGGAGGGTTTGCTCAAACTCCGACAGGTGGATGAGTCCATTGGGGATAGGGACAACCTTCGGATGTGAATTTTGATCCCCCTAAGGGAGGGAAATCGCCATTCAACTATATGAGATATTAAAAAAAATTACGTTGAAAATGAGGATTCCGACTACCCTCAAAATCGACAGATCACGATTGCTAATTATGGATATGGCCTTAACACCGTCCTTCGACTAAAGTCGAAAGAGAGCGAGAGAAAATGGGATGGGTTGTTCTCTCGTCTAATGTGCTGCCGGCGACACACGACGGTTGTCTTGTCACTTAATTTGGGTCTTTAAATTTGGGTCGAATCAAGGGTCTCAAAATAGAGTCATAGTGACTAGGCAGGGGAAATCAACATTCAGGGCCATGCAGATTAATTGAAATTAAATCCAAGTATTCTAGGGTGTGAATGAAATAAAATGGAAATAAACTAAGAAAATAGGGGGAAGGTGCCAAATATTTAGAAGAGGATCAGCCCCGTTCTCGGGTACTCCCTTCAATGTCCATTGACAACTTAGGGTTGAAAGGTTGATTCTTTGAATCGAAAAAACGAAGCAAACAGAACTTCGAGTTGTGGTTTCTATGGGTTTACGTGCGATACGCAAGTGATAGAAGTGCATGGCCGATGATTGGCAGGAAGTAAGTTAAAATGGCCGATGTTAGGCCGAGGTTGATTGAGGGTGGTCGATGATGGGCCGGGAGTAAATAAACTGATATTGAGGGTGGCCGATGATGGGCTGAAAGAAAATAAAATGATATTGGGGTGTGTGAAATCACTCATCTCGTCTTGTCATTCTCGTTAATTTAGGTTCTCGGAATCAGCCTTCATTCCCTTTAATCTTTGAGTTCAAATGAATATTTGGCACCGGAGGTGCAGGAAAAGAGAAGAAAATATTTTTGGGGTTAATTTGTTGGTTATATATATATTTTGGATTTTTAATAATTGGGGCTAGAAGGGCCTAATTAGGGGATTTTCTACTTGGATTTAATCTAACTAATCCATTTCCCTAAATGGATCTCTACCTTATCCTAGGGTCTTGACCGCCCTCATCCGCTCTCTCGGTCCCTTAGCGGGGTCCGGAGAGAGAGTGGGACCTAAGTTATTAGAATGAAAGAAACTAAAAGTAGTCTAACCTGGCTAGGGGGAGACCTAGATCTGGGTCTGCGGTCTGACCTGGTCAGCCTAGACCACTATTTAATTTCTAACTCTAGTTTATTAATATTTTTGGTTTTTTAATATCTTTTACTTTGTTTTTGGTCTTATGGTTTTTTTATTATTGTTATTTTTTTGTTTTTGTGTTTTTGTGTTTTATTTATCTAAAATTTCCTAAATTGATTTTTCTAATCCTAATGAAAGGGGAGGAGAAGAGAAAGGGATAAATTACTAATTTTTATTTATTAATCTACCTTATTTAAAACTTCCTAATTAAATTTCCTAATCCTAATGAATGGGGAGGAGGAAAAAGAGATTTATCACACCTAACTTAATTGTTCTAGTTAATATAACTAATGTCTAGGATTCTTTTTTTTTTTTTTATTCTTTTGTTTTTTGTTTTGTTTTTTTTTTGGTATTTTATGACTTAAGCAATTCTAATTTTTATAAAGAAGAATAAGATGAACACATAAGTAAAAGAAATCCTAATTTTCATGGAATAAAGTATAAATGTGCAAAATAAAGGAAATGCAGCTACTTATATGATGCATGGGCATGTTTGAGTGCATGGGTAGGTATGAACAAGGTGAGAATAAATTGAAATAAATAATGAAGCGGAGAGCTTACCTAGATCCGTGGCCTGCTTGAACAAATTAGAAATAAATTGAAATAAACGTATAAAATAAAATATTTGCCTAAATGCATGGCATGTTAAGTGCATGGATAGATTTGATGCTTGCTAGGAATAATTTAAAATAAACAAGAAAACTAAAAATTTACTAGGCGCATGGGCTTGATAGGCATAGCGATCTGGCCTGACGGGTTATGGGCCTTTTCTTGTAGTTCAGCTTGGGTCAAGTGAATGGGGTAGTTTTAGGTGGGTGTGGAGACGGGTGCGTGTGTGTAATGAGTGTAGGAGTGAAGGTGCACAGGGGGGAGAGAGAAAAGAAAGGAAGAGAGAAAGGTGAGGGGAAAGAGAGAGAGAGAGAGAGAGAGAGAGAGAGGAGTAGGGAGGAGAAGGGAGAGGAGAGGCGAGGGAGAGGTGGAGGTTGCAAAGAGAGGTAGAGCAGATGGAGAGGAGACAGCAGGGAGTGAGATAGAGTGGAGAGGGAGAGCAGGGAGTGAGATAGAGTGGAGAGGGAGAGCAGGGAGAGAGAAAGAGTGAGAGTGAGTGAGAGAGAGGGACTGCATAGGGAGATGGGAGGAGAGGAAGAAGGTGAAGGTGAAGGAGAAAGGAGGAGAAGGAGAGGGCAGCAATAGCAGTGGGCGCAAGTGGCTGGGGTGCGCAGGGAGGAGAGGAAGGGGGAAGGAAGAAAGAGAGAGGGAGAGAGGGAAGAGAGTGCGCAGGGAGAGTAGAGGGAGGCGGAAAGCGAGAGGGAGCAGTGGCATGGAGAGAATGAGTGCGAGAGAGAGTAGGGAACGGAGGGAGAGAGAGCAGAGACGGAGGGAGGTAATAGAGGGAGGAGAGGGAGAGAACAAAGAGGCAGAGTAGAGGGAGGGAAAACAGGGAGAGAGGAGAGGAAGAGAGGGAGCGAGAGAGGGAGAGAGAGAGGAAAGGGAGTAGTGAGAGAGAGCGGGGGAGAGAGAGAAGAGAAGGAAAGGGAAGAGAGTGCTACTGGGTGTAGAGGAACTGTGCGGTGCGAGGGTTATCAGAGGCGGGCTACTGAACTACGTAGGGGCGTACTAGGCTGTGGAAGAGAAAGGAAAGAAGGAGAAGAAAAGGAAAGGAGAAGAAAACGAAGAGGAAAAGAAAGAAGGGGAGGGAGGACGGGTGTGTGCGCAAGGCATCCAGCGTGTAGTGCGCAGTGGGTGGTGCTATGGAGGACGCTGTGATGCAGGGAAGAAGATGGGAAGAGGGCTCACCTGTTGGATGTCTTCTTCTTCTGTACCAAGACCTGCACTGTGCGCTTTGTCCCTTCCTTATGTTGATGCTTTTATTCTGCGCAAGAGATGGTGATGGAGGGAGTTCGGGTTGGTGATGCGGAGCACGGAGAATGGTGATCGTGGAGAGTGATGGCTGCAGCGGGCTGTGAGGGAGAAGATGGCCGGAGAGAGGGATGATGGGTTCTGTGTGGAGATGGGTTCTACATGGAGATGGAGAGGAAAATTGGTGAGATGCAGTGAGAGAGGATGATGGTGATGGTGGTCTACACGCTAGGAGATGGAGGAGAGGAGTAGATCGCGATGAGAAAATTCCCAGGGCGATCAGAGGCCCGAAAATGATAGGTGATCTTTAACTCGAGGTTTAATTAGAGCATCATTGAGTAGGGCGGACTGAATCACCCCTCATAGGGTGCCGAAATGAGGTGTCTCCAACGACAGCTGAATTGATCAGCCTTCCTTAGGTGTCAACCATTGTGCTAGTCTTGGGTCTTCTAAGGTACAAAGTTCGGGTTCGAGTTATAGGAGGCCGGATCAAGTTTTGGACATTATTACAAAGCCCAAATATACGAAATCTGGCCCAGATACTTTCTTTTCTTCTAGGGTCTATTCATTGAAGGCAGTAGCTGTAGCAAGTTTGTGCCCTTCTTATTAGGTTTCAAAGGATGTTATAGAAGAATGTATTAGTGATTGTAGGCAGGAGGTGCCAAGGCTTCATCGACCGGATAAACTTGGCAAGAGAAGGAAGGCGGTGTCCTTTCCTCTTCTTTCGGCTATGATCAGGGTTGTTTGGGGTTCAAAGAAAATGGGAGGGGTAGCTTATTTTAGGAGGGTTATGGCTTCGTCGGCAGGGATGGCCCTTACTACTTTGGCAGAGGAAGGTGTCGGATGTGAATTTTCGACCCCCCCCCCCGCGCTGACCAATGGGCTTGGGAGAAATCTCTATTCATTTATATATGTGCTATTTAAATTTTACATCGAAAATGAGGATTCCGACTACCCTCAAAATCGACGGATCACGATCGCCAGCTACGGTAACGGCCGTAACACCGTCCTTCAACAAAAGCTGAAGGAAAATGGGAGAAAATAGGTGGGCTCTTCCTCTAGTCTAATGTACTGCCGGCAACACACGACGGTTGTCTTGTCACATTAATTTGGGTCTCTTTGGGTCTCTTTAATATAGGGTCAATTCAGGTTTACAAGTTAAAGTCCAAATAAAGGTTAATCCTCACATAGCAAAATCATAGTATATCCAAGTAAAGTAAAATAATTAAAATAAAGAAAATAAAAAAAGGGGGGAGGTGCCAAATATTTAAGAAGAGGATCGGCCCCGTTCCCTGGTACCCCCTTCAAATCCCTTGGCAAAATAGGATTTAAAGGCTGACTTTGCAAACCAAAACAATGATGCAAATGAGACTTTGACTTGTGATTTCTGTGTTTTTCGTGTGCGATACATGAGTGATAAAAGTGAAAGGCCGATGGGCCGAAATTGACTAAAGGTGGTCGATGGGCCGGTATTTGTTTTAGGATGGCCGATGGGCCGTGATTGTTTTAAAAGTGTGTGCGAAATCACTCATCCCATCTCTTCATTCTCATCTATTCAATTTTAGAAATCAGTTCTTCTTTCCCTTTTATCATTAAGTTCAATTAAATATCTGGCACCTGAGGTGGAGGAAGAAATAAAGGAAAATTCTTTTTGGGTTTATTTTGTCGATTTTATAGTTTTTATGGATTTTTGATATTGGGGCTAGAAGGGCCTAACTAGGGGATTTTACTTGGATTTACGTGATTAATGCTTTATTACTGATCATCGGATTAAACCTAACCTAAGATCCTAGACCGCCCACATCAGCTCTCCCGGTCCCTAACGGAATAGGAAAATTGATGGGACGAAGCCTAATGCTCTAATCTATCTAATGGGAAATCCAATCTAATTCTAAGGTGTAAATTGTCTAAGTTTGATAGCTCCTATGTCTAAACAGCTTATTAATTTGATTTGGTTTGGTTCAAGTTGTGGTTTGATTAAGAGTTATTTAGGGATGAGTTAATAGTGTTTTAAGGTTCTGTTTTAGTGTGCTAAAGGTTCTGGAATTTTGGGTTTCACTTTAGATGATTAAAAGGTGTCGAGACCAACGAAATGGGGGACAGGAGGACTTGGGCGCACCTATGGTGGCGCCTAGATCCTCTTGGTGACTTGGGAGCACCTGTGGTGGCGCCCAAGTGGCTGCTCTTTGTGATTCGATTGATTGCGATGGTGTTGGCTTGATTGTGGAATTTCGTGGGGTTCTAATCAATGTAAGCTTATGTTCTAATGGTGTCTTTAATTTTGGGTCAATTAATTTTAATAGTCTTAAGTCCGGGATTCGAAACGGAACTAAGATTCTCAACTTGGATGTGCCAGAGGACTTGGGCGTACCTGTGTGTGCGCCTAGGTATTCCTGTGCACTTGGGCGCACCAGTAGTGGCGCCCAAGTTGGAATTTGAGATTCTTTTGGTTACTTTGGCTCGATTTGAAGTTCCGGACGGGTCTAAGTTAATCAAGGTTTTGATTTAAAGGATGTTACTGGTTTTGTGATAGTTCTGAGGTAATGATCTAGATCGAGATTGGAAGTGAATGAGGATTCGGTGGTCCCAAGGAATGGAAATGGACTTGGGCGCACCTGTGGGGGCGCCTATGTATTCCTAGGTGACTTGGGCGCAACTATGGTTGCTTCCAAGTGTTCGATTTGCGTGTTTTTTTTTCTTTTTTGGTTAATTTGAGGTTGAGTGTTTATCGTTTGATGTTCTTCGAATTAACTGTGTTTTTACTGTGTTGGATTGATTAAAATCAAATTAGGTTTCAATTAATTAGATCTCTTAGTGATTAGGTGAGGTTAAGTGTCAAGAGATTGGTACCTACGTGGATGTTTTCGTAGCTTAAGTTGGTTTGATCTTTTAGGTTAATCTAGGCTACTGGCCCTAGTTGTTTCAAATCGTAAGGGTATTCTAGTGTGTTGATTTGGGTCAAAGTATGAGATTAACAGGGATCCTATGATTCCTGAACTAAGTGTGACTTGGGCGCACCTGTGGTTGCTCCTAAGTGTCTGGGATGACTTAGGCGCACCTGTGGTTGCTCCTAAGTGTCGAGGGTGACTTGGGCGCACTTGTGGTTGCTCCCAAGTGTCTGGGATGACTTGGGCGCACTTGTGGTTGCTCCCAAGTGTCTGGGGTGACTTGGGCGCACTTATGGTTGCTCCTAAGTGTCAGGGATGACTTGGGCGCACTTGTGGTTGCTCCTAAGTGTCTGGGATGACTTGGACGCACCTGTGGTTGCTCCTAAGTGTCTGTCTAGTAGTTTGTTATATTCTAGGGTGTCTTTATGTTAATTTCTTTTAATAAATTAAAGCTTATTGATTAGGTTTGTTAATCGGGATTTTAATTGGGACATGTTGATTAAAGTTTTATTTAATTAGGGGTTTCATTCAGAGTTGTTAATCAGTTTTAGGGATTTAATTAATTAATTAAGTATGTGGATTTTAATTGCGTGTTTTAATTAATTGCTTCAAATTAATTGAGTGTTTAGATAAGGGTTGATTAAGTTTATTAGTTTACTTAAGCATGAATGAAATAAGCTAGGAATATCTAGTTAATGCCTAACTCTATAATTCCACTATTTCTTTTAATTTCTTTTTGTTCTCTTCTCTAATTACTAGAGAGCAAGGTGAGAGGAGAAGTATTTTATGATTTTGTGATTTTTATGGTGTTTGGTTTTTTATGCAAAAGCAATGCGAGCTATCCTAAAGAACAATCTAGGGTTTTTCTACTTAATTAATGTCTATTCTTTTTCTTTTTATGTATTTTTCTATTTCTTTTAGTTTTTTTGTTCTCTTCTCTAATTACTAAAGAGCAAGATGAGAAGGGAAGAGTTTTATGTTTTTATTATTTTTGGTGTTTTTATGCAATATAACCTAACCTAAAGTGTTGATGATTTGATGATTCGAAGTGTAGAAGTTCAGCAATCAATTGTAATTATCACAAATGTGGAACATCATGTTAAATGAGACGCAAAATGCAGCAAATGCGGGCCAAAAAATAAACCAAAGACTTGGACGCACCTACAGGGGCACCCAAGTGTCTCTGCAGGACTTGGGCGCACACACAGTGGCGCCCAAGTGTTTCCCCTGCGGGTTGTGAAGTATTTCAGACTTCTGTCGATATCCCGATATGATTTCTAACAATTCGAGACTAAGTGCAAGGTAATACTATGAATTATTAATGTCAAAGCTTCCGGATTTGAAAATAATAATGCAAGCACTAAGATTTCGGGTGAATCCCTTTGCAGGGACTTGGGCTCACCTGCGGTTGCTCCCAAGTACCTTCTTGTACCCTTTTTCTCTTTTCAATGATATACTTGGTCCGTTTTCGACTCTTTCAATACTTTTAACAAATTCTTTCAATACTTTTAACAAATCTGAATGCCTTGATATCAACTTATACGAGGATGGACTCGGATTTCCGAAGCAAAATACGCGCGAAATGGAAAATGGGAGTCAAATCTCCAATCTTGGACTTGGGCGCACCTGTATGGGCGCCCAAGTGTTTTTCTGTGTTTTCTTTCTCTTTTGTTTCTTTTTTTTCAATGCTTTTCGCGCGATTTTGAACACAAAGTCACAGGTCTGAGGGTACTGATACCAACTTATATTAATAGAACCAGAATTTAAGAGAGAAATCACAGGCGGGATGAAAACTAAGGTCAAAACCCCACTCTTGGGACTTGGGCGCACACACAGTGGCGCCCAAGTGCTCTTCTCTTTTTTTTTTAGCACTTTTCCTTTCAGATTCGGATTTTTCCTAACAAGAATGAGATGGATGCAAAATCTATCCTAATCACGAGTTCAGGATGATGAGAATAATGCAGATCTACAAACTACAGATGATCCTAAGCATGTTTCTAATGAGAAATAAATACTGAATATCAGATCTACTGTAAAATGGTACTATTAATGCAGATCTACAATGTGTACATGATCCTAAGCATGTTTCTAAACAATAATGATGGTGTTATGCAAATAAACAAAAGAAATCTATAAGTACCGGTTCGTATCGTGTTCTTTAAGTCCTAAGTTGAAGTTCTTGTGGAAGTCCACGGCTTTGGGAGGCTTTCTCCATTGCTGATCTTGGAGAACCAAAGCAATCTTGTTTCTCTTTTCTTCTAGATCTATAGATCTCCTTTGTGACCTCTCTTTTTTTTTCTCTTTTTTACTCTACGTTTTCTCTCTTTTTTGGTAGCCTCCCCTTGCAAAAGTAGTGTATGAGGTCTCTTTATAGTGATTTTGACGTGGATGAAGAGTTAGGGCTACTTCTTGCACGAGTTTCCAAGGGTTTCACGCAAACCAAGGTGAGATAGGGCTCTCGGAGACTTGGGCGCACATGGAGGTGCGCCCAAGTGGGTCCCATGACTTGGGCGCCCATGTGGTGGCGCCCGTGTCTAACTTTGAAGCCTAATGGGTCTAGGGTCCGGTTCCGGATTGTTTTTAGGTCTAAACCGAGTCGAAACTGCTAAGAGCAGAGTAAATCATGCCTAAGTATACCTCAAAGCGTTTCTTTAGAGCAACTTGGGACCTGGGCGTACACACAGTGGCGCCCAAGTTGATTCCTGGACTTGGGTGCGCCCATGTCATGTCTTGGCCAAATGGGCTCGAGGTTTGGTTCGGGTTCGTTTTTTAGGTTGAGATCGGGTCGGAACTATGAAAGGTAGAGCGGGATGCAGTTAAGTATACGCCTAAGTGCTTTCCTAGGGCAATCAGGGACCTGGGCACACCTGTGTGGGCGCCCAAGTACAACCCTGGGACATGGGCGCACCTACATGGGCGCCCAGGTATGTGCCTGGTGGGGTGTTCGCAGGGTAATCTTCCGACGACCATATCTTTTGACTCGTTCATCGGATTTGGACGTTCTATATATCAACGGAAAGCTCCCGGAACGTAGAATCTATTGGTTCATACATTATAGTAATTAGAATTCAGAAAGTAGTTGTGATATCTGGGTCAAAGATTCTAACTGTTTAAATCATACTAGTCGCATCGCACTTAGGTAAACTAAGTGTAATCTCTATGGGATCAACCTGAGCATGTTCTATGTGGTCTGGAGGAGACTTGGACAGTGTTATAGCCTAAGTCTTGTATGACAAGTGGGTCGGACTCGAAATCTCGACGCGATTTGGCCTTTTCTCTCACGAATTTCTAAAGTTTGTTGAACTAAGCATAAAATTTTCAACAGGCATCTTCATCATCATTAATTAATCTTAATTATGCCATCAACCGTTCAATTATGGGTGAAATGGGGGTACCGTTATATATGACAGGTGTTTAAGTCTATCATAGGGGGCCAAATGAGGTGTCTACAGAAGGCAGAGGCAAAAATGCTCCGCAACGAGTATACTCTATAAAAGGTCTAATTAAGCTATTGCTGTAGCAGGGAATGGTTGATCTAGATAAGGGCAAAGAGGATGGTCAGGCAAAAGATATCCTAGAGGCAGTAGAGAAACCAAGTGTTGCGGTGTTGGACGGTGTGGAGGTTATTGAGCTGGGCAAGAAATTGGGTCTTTCAATTCAAGATAATGAGCAGGAGGTCCTTAGGCAGATAATCCAAGCAGACGCAAGGGAGGTTCAGAGACACGTGCTTCAGAGCAGAATTTCCATGCTGCTTCCTGTATGGAGGTGCCTGATTTAGTTGTATGATCATTTCTTTTCTTTAGGGGCTTTGTTTATTTCTAGTTTCATTATGATCATTGTCATTTGGAATGTTAGGGGTTTGGGTAAGGCTTAAAATCGGGCTGTGGTAAGGAAATTGGTCAGATTGAATAAGGTTGATTTGTTGCTCATTTAAGAATAAAAAAATCCACAAGGAGATTGAGCGTGTGGTTTACAATTTGTGGGGGTCGAGGAGTTGTGGTTGGGAGTGGAGTCCTTTAAAGGGATCCTTGGGAGGTTTAATCTCTATCTGGAATGAGGAGGTTCTCTCTAAGGATGAGGTGTTAAAAAACTAGAGGGTCTTGGCTATCAAGTTCATGTTGGTAGCTGATGGTTTCATTTGGGGGGCCGCAAATGTGTATGGGCCAAATGATGGTATCTTTAGAGGAGGTTTTTGGGGTTCTTTATCTAACATCTTAAGGCAGTGGCCAATTCCATGGTGTGTTGGGGGGATTTCAATATGATTAGATTTCCTCAAGAAAGAAAAGGGGGTGGTGTAATTTCTAGTAGCATGGAGATTTTCTCTGACTTCTTAAGGGATAATGAGCTCATAGATTTTCTTTTAGTGGGGAGCAGGTATACATGGATTAACAATCAAGAAAGGCTGGCAATGAGCACGATTGATCGTTTCTTAGTGAATAAAGAGTGGGAGGTTCAATTTTCAGGGGCAGTCCAGAGAGCTCTTCCCAGGTTCATGTTTGACCATAGGCCTATTAAGTTGTCTTCTCAAGGAATAGTGGGTTGGGGTCCAAAATCTTTTAGGTTTGAGACTTGTTGGCGGTTGCATAATGATTCTTTAAGGAATGTGAGGGTGTGGTGGCATCATAGAGTTGGTCAAGGTTATGCAGGTTTTGTTCTTTTCAAGAAGCTTCAAGAGCTGAAACATAGAATTAATGTGTGGAATAAAGAAGTGTTTGGCAAGCTAGAGGCATCTAGAAACTCTCTTACTAAGCAAATTGAGGAGTGGGATAAAGAGGAGGAGACTGGAGTCTTATCCCATGGAGAGAAGGAGGAGAGGCATAAGGCGGTCAAATAGCTATGGAAGTTGAATAGGATGGAGGAGGTGTCATGGAGGCAGAAATCTAGAGCGTTGTGGCTAAAAGAAGGGGATAAGAACACTAAATTCTTTAATAGCATGGCCAACACGAGGAAAAGAATTAATCTCATAATCAAGGTTCGTAAAGGCCAAGGCTTTACAAAGATTCCAGAAGAGGTCAAGGAGGTGATAACTAGACATTTTGAAGACTTGTATACAGGTGAAAGCTTTCTTAGAACTACTTTGGAGGGTGTGTGCTTTCCCTCTATTTCTTCATTCGAGAAGGGTTGGTTGGAGAGACAGTTTGAGGAGGAGGAAATCAGCCAGGCTTTGGATGCTTGTGTGGGGGATAAAGCTCCAGGCCCTGATGGTTTTAATTTTACTTTTCTTAGGGCAACTTGGGGTGTCTTGAAAAAAGATTTCTGTGATATGCTTTCAAAATTTTATGAAAGGGGGAAACTTAATGCAGAGATTAACTCAACATTCTTGGTCCTTATTCCTAATGTTCCGAACCCGGTGGAGCCTAAGGATTTTCGTGCCATTCGCTTGGTAGGGTGTGCTTACAAATTTCTTTTGAAGATTTTAGCAATAGATTGAGAACTGTGCTTCCAAGCATCATTAGCCAGTTTCAAGGAGCTTTTGTGAAGGGTAGGCAAATCTTGGATGGCGTGTTGGTGGCCAATGAGTTGATAGATTCAAGAAAACGGTCTAAGAAAAAAGGAGTCATCTTCAAAATTGATTTGGAATGACCATGTTGAATGGAGCTTTGTAGATTACATGCTTCAAAGGTTTGGCTTTGGTGAACGATGGAGGAGTTGGATTAAGGAGTGTATTTCAACCACTTCTTTCTCAGCTTTGGTTAACGGATCTCCCGCCCGTCTTTTCAAAGCTTCTAGGGCTTTAAGGCAAGGTGATCCGTTGTCCCATTTTCTCTCACTTTTGTAGTAGAAGCTCTGGGTGGCTTGGTAAACAAGGCAAAATATTTGAATTTGTTGGAGGGTTTTAGTTTTGGACGAGATGGGGAGGTGGTCTCACATCTTCAGTTTGCCGATGATACTATTTTTTTCAGTTCAGTTAGGATGGAAAAGATTAATGTTCTAAGGAGGATTCTAAGATGCTTTGAGTTAGTCTCTGGATTGAAGATTAATCTTGGTAAGAGTGTGCTTGTGATGGAACGCGCTCCGAGGCGCCGTTGGGGCGGCTACCGGGGTCGGCGGAACGTGGGAGTCCGTCGGGTCCGGCCCTTTCGCGCCCTGGCGGGCCCTGAAGCGTGCATCAACATTTCTTTTGTGTGGGTGTGCCAGATTTTCTATTTTACTTGGAATTGCAAGTGGTAATCCGGAGATCAACCTTCGCAAGGAAAAAGGAAATCAACTTCTTTCAAGTTTTCCATTGCACAAATATTTAAGAAAAGAGACATTTTTTTAATTTGCCGTGAAAGGCGATTTTGTTTGGCATTTATAGCCGATTTTGGCGTTTATAGCCGATTTACAATTCTCATCAATAATGAAAAAGACAAGAGTTGTGATTTTTGTCTCTTTTAGAAAAATACAAACTACAATGAAAAGCAAGAAAAGGAAGATCTAACTTTTCAGGAGATTGTGGGGGACTCGTTCAGATTGACGGTCGCAAGCCATGTATGGGCTTCGCCATCATCCATGCAGATGAGAACAGAAGATGCTCTTGATTCGCTTGGCTTGGCTATAACCTCAGGTTTTTAGAGGACAAAGACCAAGAGAAGGTCCTATGTCCAATAAAAAGCTAAGTAGACGGGCTCAAAAGCCACGTCTAAGCCATTGGAGGCAGCAGGAGAAGGCAAGGACCTTGGGGGGGTGCCCCCCAAGGGACTTTTGTCACCTTGTAGTGGTGGCCGGTGCAGAACTTCAGCAGAGTTTTTCTCTCTTTTTCTTTCTCTCAGATCTCTTTCTGATCTTTTTTTCTGATCCCGATTTTCCGATCTCTTTTTCCGATTTTTCGATTTCAATGGAATGCTCTCCTATTTATAGGCTTTTGGTAGCCATTTAGGAGGGTTTATGAGCCTTAATGGCTTTAATGGGAGGAGTTACAAGATTTATTTCTTGATTTTGTAACTCCTTTTTCCTTGAATCTGATTGGCCGATGGAGATTAAGGGCTTTTAATCACCTTAATTACCATAATGGGAGGAGTTTCATGGTTTAAATGCCATGAATCAATTGACTTGTAACTCCCAAATGCTTGCTTCTGTTTGGGCCGTCCAAAGAAATGAATTAATGACCATAATAAAGTTAGTCAATTAACCACATTAATTGGTCGCCGAGCAGTCGAAGAGTCGCGGGCCGTGCCGTGTCTTCTGGAATTCTTCTGGCGATGATCATCGATGGATCTACATGCTTATCGACATCGGATGAACATGTAACTTCAGACATTGATAGCTAAGAGTAGGCCGGTGACATCTGTCTTGTCGATTTCACGATCGGTCGGACAGAAAGTGCACTTTCTTGGTCGACCGGTTGGCGATCTTGGAGCGATCAATGATGATTTTATGCTTTTGGAGGTTGACCCGTGATTTTGACGGATGTCGGAGGATATGAGTCAATTTCAAGCACTAAAAATCACATTTTCAGGAAACCACAGGGGCCAAAGTGCGCGAAACGCGAAAAAAGACGGAAAAACGGGTCACCGGCGGAAAATCCGGTGACCCGGACCTCCATGGTCGCCGGCGACCATGGACCGGCGACCATGGGCCATGGTCGCAGGGGCCTGCGACCATGGGCCATGGTCGCAGGGGTCTGCGACCCTGGGGGATTTTTCCCCTTCGGAGCCCGTTTTGCGGTCGTTTTGAGGTCTTTTTCGTCGCCGTTTTCTTCTGTATTTTTCTTGACATTTCTTCTCATTTATTGGCTTGATTTCCCTGTAGAAAACTTGATGAGAATCCTTGCATTTTTTGAGTGCAAAGTTTCCAATTTTCCGGGAAAGCCGAAGACTTTGTCGCGTAGAGCTGCTGATTTTCCGCCAGAAGCTGAAACTTGGTCAAACGATGTCGGAATGACCTGAAATTTGAGGTGAAGCCTCCTGAGCAATAAATAAGACCAACCATAGGCTTTTGTTTGAGTTTTGAAGCCGTTTGGGGTCCCGTCGATGCTTCACTTGATTTTGCTGCGGGGAAAATGCCGAGCTTTGATATGTGGCCAAACGATGTCCGATTGACCTGAAATTTGACGGGGAGCCTATTGGAGTCATTTTGAGACGTTCCATGGGCTCCGTTTTGGATGTCATGGTCCCGGGTTGCTCCTCCGCCGGTAGGCTTGATTTTCTCTCGGAGCATCGAAACCTGGTCAAACGTTGTCGGAATGACCTGAAATTCGACGTGCAGCCTTTTGGAAGCATATTGAAGCCACTCATGCACTTGGTTTGATGAGCGAAGGCTTCGGTGGTTCCCGCCGCCGGGAGGCTTGATTTTGCTGCTCGAGCATTGATGGAGGGTCAAACGTTGTCGGTTTGACTTGAAATTTGGCATAGAGCCCTTTTGAGACATGCTGGAGTCATCTGTAGGCTTTGATCGAAGTTTTGACGTCTCCGATGATGTCACCGTCGGGAGCGCCATTTTAGCTAACGGAGAAGCGAAGTTAGGCCAAATGATTCTGAAATGGCCCGAAACTTCATGTGTACTCTTCTCTTGGCTATCTTGAAGGATCTTGCAGTTTTTGTTTGATTCTGACAAGATTTGATTTTTTGGAGAAGTTGCATTGCCTATTTATGGCAGGTTGCGACTTCATGCAGCTTTCTTGATTTGGAGAGGCAAAGTGACATTTTTGGTGTCAACAAATGCCCCCTCGAGGTACAGCGACGAGTTGCTTGACTTTTGTAGTCGATGTGCCTCGAAGAGAGTTTTGAAGGAGAGCTTGTGTCTCGACCAAGAGTCTTTGAGCAATCCTTCCTTTGGTAGAGTAGCCTTTGAGCTTCCAGGGGAATTTTATGGTAGTGAAAGGAATCACACACCATCTCGAGGCAAAGTTTTGAAGATGACATCAGGGATGTGGATTTGGGCTTTTGTTTTTGATCTTGTGACGTAACCAGCTATATATGGCAGGTTAGGGGATCGGGTTTTGGTTTTGACCTTGTGACCCAACAAGCTGTATGTGGCAAGTTGGGGGATCATGATTTGGTTTTTGGTTTTGGTCTTGTGACCTAACAAGCTGTATGTGGCAAGTTAGGGGACCAGGATTTGGTTTTTGGTCACTCTTTGGGACTGTGTGGGTCCATTGGAGTGGTTTGGATATTTGTGGAATGTCAATTTCAAGATTTTGGCTCAATTTGGTATATGAGGCTGGATGGTTTGATTTTTGGAAGCTCATGGGGCTTGGGATTTTTTTTTGTAAGGTTCAGTCAACTCAAAAGAGGCATGGAACCATTATTGTATGCTCTTGGTAAGAGGGATTTTTTCCTGACTAAAAGCCCATTTTTTTTTTTAGTGCCTAGGTGGTCAAACTTGGCTCATATGGGCTAGCCCATGGGACCTTAAGCTTTTTAGGATGGCTTAGATCTCACGTGGGGCCATTTTTGTAAAGAATATCTAAAGATATCTCATTTGGATAGAGAATATCTAAAAATATCTTTATGGGAGAGAATCTCTCATCTTCCCTTAATTTGGGAGAGAATATCTCAAGGTATCTTTCTTTTTGGGAAGAAATCTCCAATATCCTTTTTTGTTGGAGAGAATCTTTCATTGATTGATTTTGGGAGAAAATCTCTCAAAGACATCTTTCTTTTTGGGAAAGAATCTTTCTAATTCCTTCTCTTTTGGTAAGGTTACTAATTAGTAACACTTACCTTTCTTCTTTGTTTCCTTCTTTGATTTGCTCTCTCCTATAAAAGCAAAGGAAGGTAGGATCTCTTGCTCTTATTGCTTTCTTTTGCAACAATCTCAAGAGAGCTCCAAGACCAAGAGTTTTTCTTCTTCAAGGATCTTCAAGCTTTTTCCTTCTTCTTCTCCATCAATGGCTTCAAGTAAGTTTTCTCTCTTTTTCTTTCAAGAAAACTTTATGTAGAGAATAGGATGGTAAAAAAAAAAAAGTTTCTCTTCTTTTTTTTTTTTCTTTCTTCTTTCTTTTTCTTTCTTTCTTTTCTTTCTATTCTTCTTCTTTTTTTTTTTTCTCTTTTCCACGTGATTTCTTCTTTTGTTTTTTTTTTTCTTTTTTTTTTCACACGTTTTTTCCTTCTTTTTTTTTTTGTGGGCCGTACGGACAGATCCGTACGGATCTGGTCCGTACGGCCACGTGGCCTGTGGGCCACGGCCTGATGGGCCAGCCCCTGATTTTTTTCTTTTTTTTTTTTTTTTTTTTTTTTTTTGCTGTTTTCTTTCTTCTCTTTTTTTTTCTAGAAAGTTTCTTTCTCTTTTTTTGTTCTTTTCTTTCTCCCCCTTTTTTTTGAGAAAGTTTCTTTTTTTTTTTTTTTTCTCCTTTTTTTTTTGAGAAAGTTTCTTTTTTTTTTTTTTTTGCTCATCATGATAATGCGTTTTTATGCAAATCTAGATGTTCATGCATGTACTTTTTGTAAATTGAATTGAGTAGCATGATGTGATAGCATACCTGAAAATCTTTGCAAATTTGGGAATTTGGAGCTCGCAGCGATGTTGAGCCCTTCTTGATTTTGCGGAGATTTTGAGGTTTCGAAAGTTTGGAGTTTCGGAGCCCGCAGCAATGTTGAGCCCATCTTCAAACTTTCTATTTCCGTCGGGGTATTTCCTTTTTCTTTGGAATTGCCCCGGAGTCATGCCAAAATTTCGCCAGATTTTTGGTGGGACAAAGTGACCCTTTTTTTTTTTAACGAAATCCTGTCATTTTGATGACGATCTTTTTCTTTTCCAACCTTTGCAGGTGGTTCCTCCAGAGCGAACAAGGGTAAAGAGCCTGCTACAAGCGTACCTCGTCGATCTGCTAGATCTTCTAATGTGGCCGTTCAGCAGGCCTGGGAGAAGGTATGATTCTTCCTTTTTCTTTTTCTACTTCTTTCATGGGGCTTTCCATGTTCTGATTTGTTTTCTCACCCTGCTGCTGCTTTTTTTTTTTTAGCAGAGGATGAAGACTTGGCGATGCCTGAGGTTCCGACCGATGAGGCGGTGATGGAGCCGGTTATGGCATCTGAAGAAGAGCCGAGGGACTCTGGAATGATTCCAGAATCTCCAATTGGTATAACTTCTTTCGCTTTCTCTCTTTTTTTTTTTTTGCCTGCGACTTTATTTGCTAACATTTCTCTCGTCAGCTGACTTGCCACAGGATTCCGATGACTTTGAACCATCAATGGACGCAAATGTTGATGATGCTTCCGATGAGTTCGTGGAGGAAGAGAGTGTTCCGCCAGTCGTCGAAGAAGGTACTTTGTAGTGATGACCCTGATGATTTTTTTTTAACAGGATCATATTCATACCTTTTTGTGTTTCATTTGCAGGTTTTGAAATGACAGAAGAGAGTCCATCGCTTTCTTCAGAACCAGAGCAAGGGATGCCAGAGGTCGATCCGGAGGTAGAGACCAGTTCAGACATGATTGAGGAGATGCCTCGTGTTGAGATTCCCTCTCCAGTGGCTCCAAGTGAAAAGAGTTCTTTTGTTACTCTTCCAATGGGACATGACATGAGCAGCCGATCAGCGGAGAAGGGTGAATCTTCATCCAGTTCGTCTCTTCAATTTGCGAAGAAGGTGCTGGCTCGGGTTTTGAGTTCTTGGGTCAAGACTCTCCTTTCTGGACACTTGGAGGCAGGATTTGGCATGATCCCACATGTACAGGAGATTCTGACCGACACCGAAGAGGTTGGTCTGGATGTCACAGGTGCCAGGGCGATCGTTGATAGGATCATTGCACTGGGTGACAAGTGGTTTGAGACCATGGGTTTCCCTGATGACCAATTCTTCAAGGAGATGTTCTTGGACCCTGCTGATAAGGCTAAGTCTGACCTGAATGAGGCTACACAAAGCAAGAAGCAGCTAGTTCGGCAGAAGAACAAGGAAGAGCTAGCCATCATCGGATTGAGGCATGACCTTAACGTCCTTGATAGGGAAGTTGAGGAGGCCAGGAAACGTCTTGAGCATTTGAAGGCACAAGTCGATGCGAAGTGGGCTGCTATAACAGAGGCTCGTGACAGGGAGAGTACTCTGATCCGCAGGGTTGCAGATGCCGGTCAAGATCTCGAGAGGAGGACTCTAGAAAACGAACGATGGCAAACTGCTGGGGAAGAGCTTCCCGGTGTAAAAGAAGGGTTACGGCATTCGCCAGCATCTCATGGCAAGTTCCTGAAGAAGCGTGCCTTGGAAACTCTGACGGCTGAGGCCAAAAGTTTGCTTGAGGAGCTGAAGCTTTGGCTGGAGACCATTTTTGGCTGAGCTCCTGATTTTTTATAGCAGAAACCATTCTTCTTTTTTTTGGTACCACATGTATTTTTTGGTACTCTTTTTTTTTGTAGTGCTTGTGGACACTTTCTATTTTTTTTTTTTTGCTTTGGTACCACATGTATTTTTTTGGTACCTTTTTTTTTGTTCCCTACGCTCACTCAAATCTTTTTGTGATGAAAGCAATTGCTAAATGGGATTTGATCAAAAGCTTTGTCATTTTGTGAAAATCTTTTGTCAAATAATTGTTTTGGCATGGGAGCCTGATTTTGGTTGTGGCGTGAAAGCCGATTTTGAGATGGCATGGAAGCCGAAATTTTATGGCGTAAAAGCCAAAATTTGGGTTGGCATGGAAGCCGAAATTTTGTGGCATTTACAGCCAGTTTGGTGGCATTGATAGCCAATTTGTGGCATTTATAGCCGGTTTTGTGGCATTGATAGCCATTTTTTGAAAGCCAAGTTTTGGTTTGTCGGCGTGAAAGCCAATTTTTCGTGGCATTGATAGCCGGTTTGTGGCATTTATAGCCGGATTTTTGTGGCATTGATAGCCAATTGGTGGCATTTATAGCCGGTTTTGACATGAGAGTCAGGTTTTTTTTTTGTGTGTGGCATTTGTAGCCGAGTTTTTTTTGAAAACCGAGTTTTGTTTTATTGGCATGAAAGCCGATTTTGGCGTTTATAGCCGGAAATTTTTGTTTTGGCATTTATAGCCGGATTTTGGCATTTATAGCCGAGTTTTGGTTTTCAAAATGCAGGTATCGACTAAATGTCGCATTCCCGCTGAATGGTCTTGCAAGTATCGATGGAATGTCGCTTCCTTGCTCATTCGGTTTTGCGAGTATTGATGGAATGTCGCTTCCTCGCGAATTGGGGTGCAAATATCGACTAAGCGTCGCTTCCCTGCTTTTCCCAAGACTTTTGCTTTTGCGGGTACTGACTTGATGTCGTTTCTCCGCGATTTTTGAAATTTGAGGTTTTCTCGAACCATTTATAATTTTGGGTTGTGGATAGCAACTGGTATGTTGCATCTCCACGATTTTTGAAATTGGGTTGTGGATATCAACTGGTTTGTTGCTTCTCCACGATTTTAGGTTTTCTCGAACCTTTGAAATTTGGGTTGTGGATATCAACTGGTTTGTTGCTTTTCCACGATTTTTGAAATTGGGTTGTGGATATCAACTGGTTTGTTGCTTCTCCACGGTTTTGGATTTTGCAAGTATCGACGAAATGTCGCTTCCCTGCGATTTTGGATGCAAGTATCGATGGAATGTCGCATCCTTGCTTTTTTTCAAAATTTTTTGTTTTGCGGGTACTGACTTTGATGTCGTTTCCCCACGATTTTTGAAAAACCATTTTTTTTTTGTTTAAAGACACGAGGGTCGTAAATTTTGACCTAGAACCATTTGGCGGTAAAAGGTAAGGTGGACTAGGGTGGAAATCCCTGAATCCGGATTTTTGTTTCAAACCATGAATTTTGGTTCAAGGATCGAAAGTTTTGGTCAAGTCAGGGAGAGGCTCCTAAACTTGGATTTTTTTTTTGTTTTTTGAACAATGAAACAATGAAAGTAAGCATTGTTTTTGAATCTCTATAAATTTTGACATTTGATATGAAAATTCTAAAGAGAGTGGGTTTGACGAGCGAGTACCTGAGAACAGGTTTTAGCCATACAGGCATTGCTCTTACCCAGTTGGGTAAGTCTTCAAGGGTAGTACCGCTTCAAGAACTTGCCGTTGATAGGCAGCATACATCTGTCGCCTTCCATGTTTAGGAGGGCATATGCGCCGTTGGAGAAGACTTTGTCGATGACGTAGGGTCCCTCCCATTTTGGTTCAAATTTGCCTTTGGATTTGTGTGCGAAGACCATTGGTCTTTTTACCGCAAGAACCAAGTCACCCTTTTTGTAGGCGCGTTGCCGGACCCTTTTGTCAAAAGATCCTGCCATGCGTGCTTGGTAAAGTTCAATGCTTTGTCGAGCTTCGAGCCGTCTCTCGTCGAGATTGTCCAGCTCATGGAGTCGCAATTTGACATTGCTTTCTTGAGTCATGTCATTTTGTAGAGATACCCTCAGAGAAGGAATTTGTACCTCTAGGGGCACGACAGCTTCACATCCATAGACCAAGGAGAATGGTGTGCTATGGGTTGGTCCTCGAACGGTGGTTCGATAGGCCCACAAAGCTTCAGACAGTTTCTCGCTCCAGTCTCTTTTGTGACTAGAGACCATTTTCTTGAGGATTTTGCAGAGTGTCTTGTTGAAGGCTTCTGCTAATCCGTTTGCTGCCGGATTGTATGGAGTCGAAGGACAGCTTTGAATTTTGTATTTGTCGCAAAACCTGTAGAATCGATGATCCCGGAATTGTGGTCCGTTATCATGGACGAATCTCTTGGGTATGCCAAAACGACAAATGATGTTGGTGCGCAGGAACTGAAGAACTGATGAGGTCTTCATTTCGTTGAACGCAAATGCTTCTGACCACTTGGAGAAATAATCCGTTGCGGCGAAGATGAAGCGATGACCTTTGCTTGAAGGGGGAGAGATAGGACCTATGATGTCCATACCCCATGCTTCGAAAGGCCATGAGATTGCTGTAGGATGCAGCCATTCCGGAGGCATGTGAATGTAATCTCCGTGAACTTGGCATAGCTGGCAGCGTTTGGCAAATTGCATTGCATCAGCAACCATGGTAGGCCAATAGTAACCTAACCTTTTTATCTGGTCATAGAGCTTAGGACCTGCCTGATGGGCTCCACAAAGACCAGCATGAACTTCTTTAAGTGTTTCTTCGGCCTCTTGTTGTGACAAGCAGCGTAGAAGTACTCCGTTGAAGGATTTCCTGTAGAGGATTTTTGAAGGAATATCCAAATGAAAGTTTGGGGTTCGCCTTTGAATGCTTACCCGTTCTTTTGGATCTTCAGGTAGGATTCCGAACATAGTGTAATCAATGAACGGATCCCTCCAGTCGCCGATTGAAGGTTGAAGGATAGAGATCCGACTTCCAACCACTCGGTGGCATTCAGCAACTGCTTGGTGTGTGTTAAGAGGAGGGAGGATCCTTCTCTCATTCACTGTAATTTGCATGTTTTTCCCTTCCTGGATCGCCATTGATGCGGCAAGTCCGGCCAGGGCATCTGCACGGATATTTTCACCTCTACGAATGTGGGTGATGTTGCAGATGTCAAACTTTTGCAGAAGCGATTGTGCCTTGTTGTAATAAGGCAGTAGATCGGGCTTCCTGACTTCATATTTCTGATTCATCTGGTTGACGATCAGTTGAGAGTCTCCAAAGACTTCCAGCATAGTGATACCGGATTCGATGGCGAGTTCCAATCCTAGGATCAGAGCTTGGTATTCAGCTGCATTGTTTGTGCACGGTTCCAGTAGCGAGAAAGCGTGTGGAATCATGCATTTGTCGGGGCTAACAAAGAGGATGCCAACTCCCGAGATCAGCTTTCTGTTTTCATTTGTCCTGGTTGCACCGTCAAAGTACATGTCCCAGGAGGCATTTGGTGAGGAAGTCTCCACGTTGTAGACAGGTTCGTCTGGGAGATCATCTCTGAGTGGTGAATCTTTAGGCAATGGATGCTCTGCGAGGAAATCTGCTAGAGCTTGGCCTTTGATTGCTTTTTGTGGCACATACCTAATATCAAATTGTGACAAGAGGATGGACCATTTTGCCAGTCAGGCATTGAGAGAACCGGCCTTCGTGACAAGGACCTTCAAGAGGTTGATCCTCGAGACCAGGTAGACTGTGTTGGAAAGCAAGTAGTGACGTAGCTTTTGTACGGCGAACATCACTGCAAGGCATTCTTTTTCGACTGGAGAGTAGCGATGCTCTGCACCTACTAGCATGCGACTGAGGTAGTATAGAGCAGCTTCTTTTCCCTCACCATTCTCTTGTGCAAGCAAAGCGCCTACAGAATGATCAAGAGCTCTTGTGTACAAGATGAATGGTTTTCCAGTGGCAGGGGCAGCTAACACTGGAGGTTTGGTCAGGTATGACTTGATATCTTGAAATGCGGCTTCGCAGTCGGTATCCCAGACAAAGTCTACACCTTTTTTCATCAATCGAGAGAATGGACGGCATTTCCCCGAAAGATTGGAGATGAACCGTCTGATGTAGGCCAATCTCCCTTGAAGCCCTTTTAGTTCCCTTAGGGTTCTTGGAGAGGGCATTTCTAGAATAGCCTTGACTTTTATGGGGTCAAGTTCTATTCCAGCTTTCCGAACAAGGAATCCAAGAAACTTACCCGACGAGACGCCGAAGAAGCATTTTAGAGGATTCATCCGCAGTTTGTGTTTGCGGAGTCGGAGGAAGACTTCCCGAAGATCTTTGAGATGGTCTTCTTTTCTTCTGCTTTTGACGGCGAGGTCATCAACGTAACATTCGACCGTCTTGTGCTGCATATCTTGGAATATTTTCATCATAGCCCTCTGATATGTGGCACCAGCATTTTTCAGACCAAACGGCATGACAGTGTAGCAATACACGCCAAATGGAGTCCGAAATGAAGTGTGTTTTTCATCCTCGGGATGCATCTTTATCTGATTGTAACCAGAGAAGCCATCCATGAATGTCATTCGCTCGAATCCGCAGGTATTGTCAATCATCACCTCCGGTATGGGGAGCGGGAATTCATCTTTAGGGCAAGCGCCATTCAGGTCTCTATAGTCAATACAGACCCTGATCTGCCCATTTTTCTTTGTCACGGGGACAATGTTGGCCAACCATTCTGGATGTTGTTCCTCACGGATGAAGCCAACGCTTTTGAGTTTTTGAACTTCTTGTTCAATTTTATCCATCACATCTGGACGGAATCTTCTTTGGCCTTGTTTGACAGGCTTGACGTCTTCTTGAAGATTGAGTTTGTGGACTGCTACTTTGGGGTCTAAACCAGGCATTTCAGCATAGGACCATGCAAAGCAATCAACGAACTCACGAAGAAAAGCGATATACTCGGGTAACTCATCATCCTTTATATTCTTGCTTATGAATACAGGACGTGGGTTATCAGGTGTTCCCAAGTTTATCTTTTGAACATGATCTTCTGTTGGAAGGTTCGAAGGTGGTTCCTCCACAATATTTTCGGAGGCTTCCAACTCAACGAAACCTTCTGGAGTTTCAACTGCATTACCAGACCAAGGCTCTGTTCCTTTCCATGGATTTTCTTGATTGGTGATCTCCTCAAGGCTTGCTATGAGATAGTCCCAATCGCCTGTTGAGTCTGGTATTTCTTTTGGAGACGAGGGTTCTTCTGGGTCAGGATGCCACAAGTCTGTATTATCGGACGATTCCTCTTTATCATCAGAGAAATCATACCAATTGGATGAGCTTCCTGGATCTTTGTCAGGTAACTCTTTAAAGAGATTTCCAGGGAGATCGATGTCTTCGTGGACTTTAGATGTTGAGGCTTGGTCGGTAAAACGACTTTTAAGCCTTTGTGTCAACTGTCTCAGAGGAGTGTCGGGATCATACCCTAACCCATATGAAGACTTTTCTACATGACCGTAGAGTCTCCAATCTTCCAGCTGGCTTTTGGTCAAGGCGGGCTCCAATGGCGTGAGAATACCGCGTCTTTCTCCCAAACCGACTGGGTTTTGAGCGTCATAGCCCATTTTCTTCATAATTGCTTGTGCCACAGGACTATATAGAGATAGCTGAGGCATACCTTCATTTTGGAAAGGTTCCAGCATGGAATTTGATGAAGAAGTGTCCGATCTATGGAAGAAGATCGGCCTTTGCTTTGGTGATGTTGCCGGAACAACAAAGGTAGCAGACGTAGGATCTTCTACATCAGCAGGTGTCTCCATCGGAGTGAGAGCAGGCTGAACTTGCTGAGTGTCAGCTTGGCTTGACGATGCATCGTCTTCTGGCTCTGAGTCCGAGTCTGTGTCTTGCATGATAGACACGAGAGAGACAACAAATTTGCCCCCAGGCTTTTGTTTCGCCTTCTTCACTTTAGTCGTGATGACCAAAGGTTTTGAATTCTTGAGGGAGATAACGAAGGGAGATTGACTACTCTCTTCTAATTTGCCGGAGGGTTTGTTTTCTTCCGGTGATTTTTGAGGAGCCTTGCCTTTATCTTTCTGGAGATTTTCAGCAGGGGGTGCTATTTCCTCTTCTTCTTCTTTTTCGCCTTCATACATTTGGGAGTCTGCGAAGTGGACTTCTTTACCTTTGAAGGGTTTCCTGTCCGCAAAGACTCGATGTACCATGCCGTCGTCGCCGACAAACTTGATGCATTGATGTAGAGTTGAAGGAACAACACCATTCTCGTGTATCCAAGGACGTCCGAGAAGGATGTTGTAGCATGAGGGGGTTTTTATTGCATACACAGTGACCTCAGAGATAAGATCACCGATTTGCAATTTGAACCTGATTTTGCCGATAGGCCTTTGAGTGCTCCCATCGTATCCAAAGATAGATACAGATGTGTGGCTTAGCTTGCCGGGTGGGATGCCCAACTCTTCAAGAGCCGAAGTGGAGATAAGGTTGAGTGCAGAACCTGGGTCGATCTGAACTCTATGTATCGGCATTTCTTTGATGTACCCTGTGAAGTACAGGGGTCGGTTGTGCCTTGCTTCGCCAAGTAGGAGGTCTTCCTTAGTGAAGGCGATGGTTGCACTGGCTGCCTTTTGAACCGAGAGGCATTGGATGCATGATCCCTCGCTTTTCTCTTTTTCTTCTTTTAAGGAGGTTTCTGAGTTTTTGACCCGGTAGTCCATTTCAATTTGGAGGACTTGCGGGGCATGTTTGTCGACATCCTCATTCAGTTTTTGTAATTCTGAGATGAGATTATCACGAGTGCGTGGAGACATTCGTAATAAATCCAGGATGTGAAGACGTGCAGGTATGTGTTTGAAGTGCTCAACCAAGTCATACTTGAAAGCCTCCTTAGGGCCTGCATGTTCATCATTGTTGCCACTGGGGGCGCTTACAACATCTTTTCCCGAGGGGTTTACATAAGTAAAGGAAGATTGGTTGTAATTTTTGTGGTAGTCCCGGCCCGAACGGGTGCCTCTACCAACTTCGAGAGCTTCTTGAGAAGGATCTTCGTTTGGAAGATTGTCTTCATGATCAAGAGGCTGTCGTTTTTCATCTACTGGGGATGTATCTGCAGCAGAGTTGCCATCCTCAGTGATTGTGTTGCACGGAACATTTTCCGGGAGCAAGTCCTGAACAGCATCCAGCAGCTTTTCTTCTTCGTTGACCCATCCATCACCCCAAGTTGGGTTTTCTTCATGATGATGAGTCGGGAAGAATGTGTATCCTGAAGTCACAGTCTCAGGAGAAGAAACCTGAGAGGGTGTCATCTCTGTGAAAGTCACGTGAGACGAGGTAGCTCCAGAGGATACATTGCTAGGCGTCGTCGGAGTGTAGGTAATCTCATCAGACGACGCTTCAGAAGAGCTATAATCCTGATATATTACATTACATGAAGCTCTGATAGAAGATGTTGCCTGCTCGGAGTCAGACTCATCCTCGGATGTAAGAGGATCGTCAATCCAGCAATGTTCTCCATTTTCAGGAGTTGAGGGAGGAGGTACCTGATGGGCTTCAGGGACTTCCGGCTCTGGATTGTGAGGAATCTCGTTGACGCGGTCTTGCTCTTGTTCTAGAGCGAGACGCTGCAAGATCCTTGCATATTCTTCAAGATCAGGCATGGGAGCCAGATCCTCTTCTTCGTCTTCTCCGTGTGGCTCAACATAGTTGATTTCTACTGGAGCAATGACAGGTGCTGGGTTAACAGCATCTTCTTGTGCCGCCTCTTGGTCTTCTTCATCATCAGACCAGGATCCTTGTGGTTGCAAGGGGTTATACCAGATTACTGGCATAAGGTGAGTTTCAGGAACCCATTCTTCATCGGAGAGATATTCTCCTGTTTCAAGAGATTCCTCCCAGGTTTTTTGATTTGTTGCCGATGATCATGGAGCGTATTTTTGCTCTCATATTGTTACGGCAGATGTCGACTAGCGACGCTTGTGGCAGTACATCTGAGCATTTGTACGCCATTGCTTTCCACTTGTGAATGAAGTCATAAGTTGACTCATTCTCTCCCTGTTTTAGGCTGCAGAGCTGAGCCATAGTAACAGGATGATCCTCACCTTGGAAGTGGGTCAGGAAGCGTGTCTCCAGCATAGCCCAGTTCTGAATGGAGTTCTCCGGCAGAGTGGAGTACCAATCGAAGGCCGTACCTTTTAGGGTACTTGCAAAGAGGCGAATCTTGAGTGCATCTTGATCCGCGATAGCTCCCGTCAAGATCTTGAAGTGGATGACGTGCTGTCTGGCTGATCCTTTCCCCGTATATGTTTGGAGAGTAGGATGCTTGAATTTTGTGGGGAACGGGACCGAGTCCATCCATAAAGGATATGGTGGCTTGATCCCATGCTCTTTGAGTATATCCTCTTCTTTTGCTTTGGCGAGGATACTGTCTACGTCCTTTTTGGTAAGGGCGCGTGACTCATTTTCTTCTCCATTTTCCTCGTTATTGCCATGATTTGGAGGAGGCTCATTGTTCACCTGATTTTGGACGACAAGGAGAAGGTTTTCCATCAGAGTTTCAATCCTCTGCTGGCCTTGTTCCAACTGCTGGATGCGTGTGAGCGCATCATCTCGAGGTGGATTCTGAGGTGGCAGCTCAGAACTTGTAGCCAAGACGTTCATCCCTCGGGATTCGAACGAAGAAATCGTCCCGGTGACCGAGCTGGGGCTCATTCTTTTTTATGAAGAGCTTGATGAAGGATTACTCTCCCGTCCTTGGCTGGAAGGGGCAGGAGATTCTTCGGGATGTCTTTGTGTCCTGGTGACGCTACGGGTCACCGGACGTCGGACATGGATTTTTTATGCTGACCTTTGGCGTCTTCTGGTTTTTCCAACCATATGGACGGCAGCAACTTGGTCGGGTCTTTCTTTTTCGACCCATTTGCGGGAGACTTGAAGTGTAGGAGGCTGGGTCCTTTGCTTCTCTAGTCTCTTTTGTCGATATGACGCACGGCGGCGTGCTCGACGAGCGATTTGAGCTTTGGTCAGCTCTGGCTGGGCTCTGACGATGAAGGATGTGCTCCCTCGGGCGCAGCAGCCGAGCTTGTCTTCTTTGTGGTTGGGCAAGGACAGGATGCGGACCCGGTCCTTTGCCTGTTGCAGCGAAGCTTTGAACCTTTCGAGTTCGGCCCCCGTAGAGATAAAGGGTCGAACTGAAGGGGTGTAGGCCCTGGCAGGTGCTTGCAGAGGCCTGGTGATGCATGATCTGATTTTGGGCCTGTAGGAACAAGCCGGCTCATGCTGGGTTGACTTGGGAGTCAAGTTGGAGATGGGTCTCTCCTCTTTCATGTAGGCAAGAGGGTAGAACTGGTTCTCCTTGAGTGGGGCCAGGTATGCTGGCTTGGTGGAAATTTGAGACCTTCTTTGTTTTGGGGAAGGTCTTGGAGACCAAGTCTTGGGATAGACCTGGTTGTTTGTGGGTCGAGGCTTCGCGGGGGTGCCGCGGGCTTCGGGCTTTTGGGCTTTCGCCTTTGGTGTCACGAGAGTGACACGTTGAGAGGCGATCTTCTGCTTTTTGGCAGGCGCAGTTTGTTCTTCGGGAAGTGGGAATGGTCCCAGTGTCCCGAAGACGATGGTCCGGGGAGTCGAGGTCGACCCTGAGTTCAGAGAGTTGCCGAGGGAGTTGACGCTTCGGCAGCTGGCGGGGCGCTTGTAAGTGCGCTCGGTTTGCTTCTGTTGAAGCATGAGTTGGTGCTTGTTCTCATCGAAGATAATGGTTAAGGCTGCCATTGTTAGTTTCGAAAAAGTTCTGAAACAAGACCACATCCATTAGTAATCACAAGAATATAATGATCATAAATGGGAATTTCTATGGTTGTCTTTTCAAATCGCTTAAGGGATATGACCCAAGCGACATGAAGAAGGCAAAAAGCCATAGATGGTACAATTGTTCTGACAGCAAGTATGGTGAGCCAAGAATGAGCGTTCCAGTGACTGCTAGAAGCAATTGTAAACCTAAATTCGACTTATCGAGAAGCAGGGCTTGCTCGAGATAAGAAGAATAAGAGGTAGGAGTTTACAAATGTGCCGGTCACAGATACAGTAGACCCTGAAAGGGCGTACCAGTACTGCTATGCACAAATGTTGGAGATCGCATCCATGAGATGGGATTCTTTGTTTTGAAATGTCAGAAATGGATTCGTCAAAGAGAGCAGGTGGCATTCCGATTCAAATACGGGCTCAACGATTTCCGCGAGCGCCAGTACTCAGAAGGGAAGAGACCACAATTTCTCGAATCTGAATCCAAAAGTGACGAGTTTTTGGAGATTTTTTTTGAAATGATTTTTTTTTATTTTATTTTTTTTATTTTTTTTATTTTTTATTTTTTTAAAATATTTTTTATTTATTTATTTTTTTTTATTATTTTTTTATTTTTTATTATTTTTTTTAAAATATTTTTTTATTTATTTTTTTTTATTTTTTTTATTTTTTTTTTGAAAATTTTTTTTTTTTTTTTTTTTAAGATTTTTTTTTTGAAAATCTTTTTTTTTTATTTTTATTTTTATTTTTTATTTTTTAAGATTTAAAGACGAGAGAGTACACATAGGCCTCCTAACCCGGTCTTATGAAACCTCAATTGATAGAATTGCCCCCAGGTAAGGGTAGGATTACTTAATGAACCCGTTTGGAGGACCCTTGCCTAGAACAGTCAAGCTGTCTCCACACTCTGGACAAGGCTTTTCTTGAATCAATCGTGATCAAAGAACGCAATTGGTTTAACCTTAGTGGTCTATGTCCCTTTTTTTATAAAAATCCTAAATAGACTCATCGAAGAGAAACGATGGCCCAAAACCTTAGTCGAACGGGCTCAACATTTCTGCAAGCACCAAAGAACGATAGGATAGAATCAAAGTTTCTCAATTTTGAATCCAAACTAAGAAAACTAATTTTTTTTTATTTTTATTTTTTTTTTGTTTTTTTTTTTTTTGAAATCTCTAATGAACTCATCGAAGAGAAACGATGGTCCAAAACCTTAGTCGAACGGGCTCAACATTTCTGCAAGCACCAAAGAACGATAGGATAGGATCAAGGTTTCTCAATTTCGAATTCAAACTAAGAAAACTGATTTTTTTTTTTTTTATTTTTTTTTTTTTTTTTTTTGAAATCTCTAATGAACTCATCGAAGAGAAACGATGGCCCAAAACCTTAGTCGAACGGGCTCAACATTTCTGCAAGCACCAAAGAACGATAGGATAGGATCAAGGTTTCTCAATTTTGAATCCAAACTAAGAAAACTGATTTTTTTTTTTTTGAAATCTCTAATGAACTCATCGAAGAGAAACGATGGCCCAAAACCTTAGTCGAACGGGCTCAACATTTCTGCAAGCACCAAAGAACGATAGGATAGGATCGAAGTTTCTCAATTTTGAATTCAAACTAAGAAAACTGATTATTTTTTTTTGATTTTTTTTTTTGCAAAGAGAAAGGGTGGAAACAAACTTAAAGAAGTAGAAATTTCCAAAAAATCCCATCTCATGTTTTTTGGGTGCAAAATCCAACATAGGCTACCAGCTAGAAAGTAGCCAAGGAATCCGGAAAAGAAGTATAAGCATAGAGCAAAAAGTATGATATGCAAATATTTCATTTCCAAGCACCGTGTTCTCAAATGAACGAGTCCCACCGGGTGTGCTAGCTTGATGGAACGCGCTCCGAGGCGCCGTTGGGGCGGCTACCGGGGTCGGCGGAACGTGGGAGTCCGTCGGGTCCGGCCCTTTCGCGCCCTGGCAGGCCCTGAAGCGTGCATCAACATTTCTTTTGTGTGGGTGTGCCAGATTTTCTATTTTACTTGGAATTGCAAGTGGTAATCCGGAGATCAACCTTCGCAAGTAAAAAGGAAATCAACTTCTTTCAAGTTTTCCATTGCACAAATATTTAAGAAAAGAGACATTTTTTTAATTTGCCGTGAAAGGCGATTTTGTTTGGCATTTATAGCCGATTTTGGCGTTTATAGCCGATTTACAATTCTCATCAATACTGAAAAAGACAAGAGTTGTGATTTTTGTCTATTTTAGAAAAATACAAACTACAATGAAAAGCAAGAAAAGGAAGATCTAACTTTTCAGGAGATTGTGGGGGACTCGTTCAGATTGACGGTCGCAAGCCATGTATGGGCTTCGCCATCATCCATGCAGATGAGAACAGAAGATGCTCTTGATTCGCTTGGCTTGGCTATAACCTCAGGTTTTTAGAGGACAAAGACCAAGAGAAGGTCCTATGTCCAATAAAAAGCTAAGTAGACGGGCTCAAAAGCCACGTCTAAGCCATTGGAGGCAGCAGGAGAAGGCAAGGACCTTGGGGGGGTGCCCCCCAAGGGACTTTTGTCACCTTGTAGTGGTGGCCGGTGCAGAACTTCAGCAGAGTTTTTCTCTCTTTTTCTTTCTCTCAGATCTCTTTCTGATCTTTTTTTCTGATCCCGATTTTCCGATCTCTTTTTCCGATTTTTCGATTTCAATGGAATGCTCTCCTATTTATAGGCTTTTGGTAGCCATTTAGGAGGGTTTATGAGCCTTAATGGCTTTAATGGGAGGAGTTACAAGATTTATTTCTTGATTTTGTAACTCCTTTTTCCTTGAATCTGATTGGCCGATGGAGATTAAGGGCTTTTAATCACCTTAATTACCATAATGGGAGGAGTTTCATGGTTTAAATGCCATGAATCAATTGACTTGTAACTCCCAAATGCTTGCTTCTGATTGGGCTGTCCAAAGAAATGAATTAATGACCATAATAAAGTTAGTCAATTAACCACATTAATTGGTCGCCGAGCAGTCGAAGAGTCGCGGGCCGTGCCGTGTCTTCTGGAATTCTTCTGGCGATGATCATCGATGGATCTACATGCTGATCGACATCGGATGAACATGTAACTTCAGACATTGGTAGCTAAGAGTGGGCCGGTGACATCTGTCTTGTCGATTTCACGATCGGTCGGACAGAAAGTGCACTTTCTTGGTCGACCGGTTGGCGATCTTGGAGCGATCAATGATGATTTTATGCTTTTGGAGGTTGACCCGTGATTTTGACGGATGTCCGAGGATATGAGTCAATTTCAAGCACTAAAAATCACATTTTCAGGAAACCACAGGGGCCAAAGTGCGCGAAACGCGAAAAAAGACGGAAAAACGGGTCACCGGCGGAAAATCCGGTGACCCGGACCTCCATGGTCGCCGACGACCATGGACCGGCGACCATGGGCCATGGTCGCAGGGGCCTGCGACCATGGGCCATGGTCGCAGGGGTCTGCGACCCTGGGGGATTTTTCCCCTTCGGAGCCCGTTTTGCGGTCGTTTTGAGGTCTTTTTCGTCGCCGTTTTCTTCTGTATTTTTCTTGACATTTCTTCTCATTTATTGGCTTGATTTCCCTGTAGAAAACTTGATGAGAATCCTTGCATTTTTTGAGTGCAAAGTTTCCAATTTTCCGGGAAAGCCGAAGACTTTGTCGCGTAGAGCTGCTGATTTTCCGCCAGAAGCTGAAACTTGGTCAAACGATGTCGGAATGACCTGAAATTTGAGGTGAAGCCTCCTGAGCAATAAATAAGACCAACCATAGGCTTTTGTTTTAGTTTTGAAGCCGTTTGGGGTCCCGTCGATGCTTCACTTGATTTTGCTGCGGGGAAAATGCCGAGCTTTGATATGTAGCCAAACGATGTCCGATTGACCTGAAATTTGATGGGGAGCCTATTGGAGTCATTTTGAGACGTTCCATGGGCTCCGTTTTGGATGTCATGGTCCCGGGTTGCTCCGCCGCCGGTAGGCTTGATTTTCTCTCGGAGCATCGAAACCTGGTCAAACGTTGTCGGAATGACCTGAAATTCGACGTGCAGCCTTTTGGAAGCATATTGAAGCCACTCATGCACTTGGTTTGATGAGCGAAGGCTTCGGTGGTTCCCGCCACCGGGAGGCTTGATTTTGCTGCTCGAGCATTGATGGAGGGTCAAACGTTGTCGGTTTGACTTGAAATTTGGCATAGAGCCCTTTTGAGACATGCTGGAGTCATCTGTAGGCTTTGATCGAAGTTTTGACGTCTCCGATGATGTCGCCGCCGGGAGCGCCATTTTAGCTAACGGAGAAGCGAAGTTAGGCCAAATGATTCTGAAATGGCCCGAAACTTCATGTGTACTCTTCTCTTGGCTATCTTGAAGGATCTTGCAGTTTTTGTTTGATTCTGACAAGATTTGATTTTTTGGAGAAGTTGCATTGCCTATTTATGGCAGGTTGCGACTTCATGCAGCTTTCTTGATTTGGAGAGGCAAAGTGACATTTTTGGTGTCAACAGCTTGTACGGGTGGGTTGCTCTCAAGAAAAGATTATCGCTTTGGCCAATCGCCTCTTATGTAAGGTTGGCAAACTTCCCATTCGGCACCTGGGTCTGCCAATTGGAGCGAACACAAGGTCGAAAGCGATTTGGGATCCGGTTGTGGAAAAATTTGAAAGGAAGCTCTCTTCATGGAAAACAAGATGTCTCTCTATGGGAGGAAGGATTACTTTAATAAAGGCAACAATGTCCAATTTGCCTATCTACTTTATGTCCTTGTTCAAGATGCCGGCCTCAGTCAGGGAGAGATTGGAAAGGATTAGAAGAGACTTTCTATGGGATGGTAGTGGGGAGTAGAAAATATTACATTTAGTGGGATGGAAGGAGGTGGTTCGTCCAAAATGGGAAGGGGGGTTGGGGTTGGGGAATTTGGAGTTGAAGAATTGGGCTTTACTAGCTAAATGGTGGTGGAGGTTTGTTTGAAGAGGAAAATTATGCTTTATGGAGAAGGGTCATTTTGTCCAAATATGGTGAGGATGAAGGGGGTGGTTCTTAAAAGGGTTTCGAGATCTCGGGTCTCAAGGGTGTGGGGGAATGTGTTAAAAGTGGGGGAGGAGTCTACTGAAAGAGGGGCAGTGTTCAAAAAGGTGTGGGTTTCAAGGTGGGGGTGGGTAATAGAGTTAGATTTTGAGTTGATGAGTGGGTGGGGGTGGGTACATTGTGTGTGTTGTTTCCTAGACTGTTTAATTTAGCATCTAATAAGTTGTCCACGGTGAGTAATTGCTATGTTGAGATAGAGAGTGGAGGGGTGTCTTGGTCAGTGTTTTTTAGAAGGTCCCTGCGTCTCTCTGAGGAGTCAGATTATATATCTTTGTTGAATATTCTTTCTAATGTATTTTTATGTAGGGAGGAAGCTAATGAATGCATGTGGACTCCTAATCCTTCTGGAAATTTCTCTACTAAGTCTTTCTACAATATGCTTGAGGGTGGATCCTCTATTAGATCCCCTTGCTCACTTGCGTGGTCAGGTTGGTTGATGGCTAAAGGAAAGGTGTCACGGCGGATAACCTTAGAATGAGAGGCTTGTCTTCACAAGAGATTTTAGATGTGTGCCCTTTATGCGAGAATGAATGGGTTGGAGACAGTGGATCACCTGTTCTTGCACTATGAAATTTCATCATCTTTGTGGAGAGAATTTGGTCAGAGATGCGGATTAGCTTGGTGTTTGCCAGGCTCTATGATCAGTATGTTTGAAGTTTGGAGATTTTGCCCTTTTTTAGGATGCGGAGCTAATGGATCATCTTAAAATGACTCCAATAGGCTCCTTATCAAATTTTAGGTCAATCGAACATCGGTTGACCACACATCAAACTGCAAGATTACGGTGTCATCAAGTAGTACAGGACTAAAGAGTCCGGATTATCGATCCTATGGAAAAAGGATGGAAGAAGCAATGAATCCAATTTAAGTAAGAGTTGAACTAAAATATAGCTAATATAGACAAATGAATTGAATAATTAAAACTAATAAACTATGCAATGTAAACAACTAATTAACAATCTAAAATATGAAATTAATAAGATCTAAGCTGATCTAACAAGCTACACTAAACTAGTGGATGAATGATGGTGGAAATGAAAGATTTAAGGTGAAGATGTGGTGTGAAATGTGTAGGATTTTAAAACAAGTTATGTGAAATTTAGAACTAACAATCTAAAAGTAAAAATAATAAATCAAATAAGGATTTAAATTAACAACAATAAAAAGAATAGATTAGGCAATCCAAAATCCACTAAGAAAGTAATTAATTCAAACAATGCATGATCTAATTCAATTCCCAAATCTCTGATCTCTCCGATTTCTCGCTCTCTCCGATCTGTCAATCCCTGTCTACTCTCTCTCTCACTCTCTCTTTCTCGCCCTCAGTCTCTCTCTGCTCTCTGTCTCTCGCTCTCTCGGTCTCTCTCTGCTCTTAGGCTCTCTGATGGACCTGAAAAAGGGAGGGAACCTTCCGTCCTCTCCCTCCGCACCCCGGGGGTTGACCTGGGTCTCGGCGGAGGAGGGAAGATCTCAGGCATCAACATTTTTGTACGGGTATGCCATATTCACTTTCTACTTGGAATTTGGAATAGTAATAATCCGGAGATTCACCTTCACAAGTGGAAAGGAAATCAATCCTTTTTTCTAACTTTTCAAATTGCATAAATATTAAAAAAAGAGACAAGTTTTTAGAATGCCGTAAGAGGCGTTTTTGTTTGTTTGCCGTGAAAGGCGATTTTGCCGTGAAAGGCGATTTTACAAAACTCATCAAATGTGAACGACAAGAATTGTGATTTCTTTTTGTCTCTTTAAGAAATACAAACTACAATAAAAAAGTAAGAAAAGGTGTTGACACCAAAAATGTCACTTTGCCTCTTCAACATCAAGAAAGCTGCATGAAGTCGCAACTTGCCATAAATAGGCAATGCAATTTCTCCAAAAAATCAAATCTTGTCAGAATCAAACAAAAACTGCAAGATCCTTCAAGATAGCCAAGAGAAGAGTACACATGAAGTTTCGGGCCATTTCAGAATCATTTGGCCTAACTTCGCTTCTCCGTTAGCTAAAATGGCGCTCCCGGCGGCGACATCATCGGAGACGTCAAAACTTCGATCAGAGCCTACAGATGACTCCAGCATGTCCCAAAAGGGCTCCATGCCAAATTTCAAGTCAAACCGACAATGTTTGACCCTCCATCAATGCTCGAGCAGCAAAATCAAGCCTCTCGGCGGCGGGAACCACCGAAGCCTTCGGTCATCAAACCAAGTGCATGAGTGGCTTCAACATGCTTCCAAAAGGCTGCACGTCAAATTTCAGGTCATTCTGACAACGTTTGACCAGGTTTCGATGCTCCGAGAGAAAATCAAGCCTACAGGCGGCGGAGCAACCCGGGACCATGACATCCAAAACGGAGCCCATGGAACGTCTCAAAATGACTCCAATAGGCTCCCCGTCAAATTTCAGGTCAATCGGACATCGTTTGACCACATATCAAAGCTCGGCATTTTCCCCGCAGCAAAATCAAGTGAAGCATCGACGGGACCCCAAACGGCTTCAAAACTCAAACAAAAGCCTATGGTTGGTCTTATTTATTGCTCAGGAGGCTTCACCTCAAATTTCAGGTCATTCCGACATCGTTTGACCAAGTTTCGGCTTCTGGCGGAAAATCAGCAGCTTTACGCGACAAAGTCTTCGGCTTTCCCGGAAAATTGGAAACTTTGCACTCTAAAAATGCAAGGATTCTCATCAGGTTTTCTACAGGGAAATCAAGCCAATAAATGAGAAGAAATGTCAGGAAAAATACAGAAGAAAACGGCGACGAAAAAGACCTCAAAACGACCGCAAAACGGGCTCCGAAGGGGAAAATTCCCCCAGGGTCGCAGGCCCCTGCGACCATGGCCCATGGTCGCCGGCGACCATGGAAGTCCGGGTCACCGGATTTTCCGCCGGTGACCCGTTTTTCCGTCTTTTTTCGCGTTTCGCGCACTTTGGCCCCTGTGGTTTCCTGAAAATGTGATTTTTAGTGCTTGAAATTGACTCATATCCTCCGACATCCGTCAAAATCACGGGTCAACCTCCAAAAGCGTAAAATCATCATTGATCGCTCCAAGATCGCCAACCGGTCGACCAAAAAAAGTGCTCTTTCTGTCTGACCGATCGAGAAATCGACAAGACAGATGTCACCGGCCCGCTCTTAGCTATCAATGTCTGAAGTTACATGTTCATCCGATGTCGATCAGCATGAAGATCCATCGATGATCATCGCCAGAAGAATTCCAGAAGACACGGCACGGCCCGCGACTCTTCGACTGCTCGGCGACCAATTAATGTGGTTAATTGACTAGCTTTATTGCAGTCATTAATTCATTTCTTTGGACGGCCCAATCAGAAGCAAGCATTTGGGAGTTACAAGTCAATTGATTCATGGCATTTAAACCATGAAACTCCTCCCATTATGGTAATTAAGGTGATTAAAAGCCCTTAATCTCCATCGGCCAATCAGATTCAAGAAAAAGGAGTTACAAAATCAAGAAATAAATCTTGTAACTCCTCCCATTAAAGCCATTAAAGCTCATAAACCCTCCTAAATGGCTACCAAAAGCCTATAAATAGGAGAGCATTCCATTGAAATTGAGCAGAGAAAAAAAGGAGAAAATCGAGATCAGAAAATCGAGATCGATCGATCGGAAAGAATCCAGAGCTCGTATCCAGAGAAAGAAAAAAGAGAGAAAAAACTCTGCTGAAGTTCTGCACCGGCCACCACTACAAGGTGACAAAAGTCCCTTGGGGGGCACCCCCCCCCCCAAGGTCCTTGCCTTCTCCCGCTGCCTCCAATGGCTTAGACGTGGCTTTTCAGCCCGTCTACTTAGCTTTTTATTGGACATAGGACCTTCTCTTGGTCTTTGTCCTCTAAAAACCTGAGGTTATAGCCAAGCCAAGCGAATCAAGAGCATCCTCTGTTCTCATCTGCATGGATGATGGCGAAGCCCATATATGGCTTGCGACCGTCAATCTGAACGAGTCCCCCACAATCTCCTGAAAAGTTAGATCTTCATTTTCTTGCTTTTCATTGTAGTTTGTATTTTTCTAAAAGAGACAAAAATCACAACTCTTGTCTTTCATTATTGATGAGAATTGTAAATCGGCTATAAACGCCAAAATCGGCTATAAATGCCAAACAAAATCGCCTTTCACGGCAAACCAAGAAAATGTCTCTTTTCTTAAATATTTGTGCAATGGAAAACTTGAAAGAAGTTGATTTCCTTTTTACTTGCGAAGGTTGATCTCCGGATTACCACTTGCAATTCCAAGTAAAATAGAAGATCTGGCACACCCACAAAAAAAGAAATGTTGATGCACGCTTCAGGCCCGCCAGGGCGCGAAAGGGCCGGACCCGACGGACTCCCATGTTCCGCCGACCCCGGTAGCCGCCCCACGGCCCCTCGGAGCGCGTTCCATCAAGCTGGCACACCCGGTGGGACTCGTTCATTTGAGAACACGGTGCTTGGAAATGAAATATTTGCATACCATATTTTTGCTCTATGCTTATACTTCTTCTCCAGATTCCTTGGCTACTTTCTAGCTGGTGGCCTATGTTGGATTTTGCACCCAAAAAAAATGAGATGGGATTTTTTGGAAATTTCTACTTCTTTAAGTTTGTTTCCATTCTTTCTTTTTTTTTAAAAAAAAAATTGGTTTTCTTAGTTTGAATTCAAAATTGAGAAACTTTGATCCTATCCTATCGTTCTTTGGTGCTTGCAGAAATGTTGAGCCCGTTCGACTAAGGTTTTGGACCATCGTTTCTCTTCGATGAGTTCATTAGAGATTTCAAAAAAAAAAATCAGTTTTCTTAGTTTGAATTCAAAATTGAGAAACTTTGATCCTATCCTATCGTTCTTTGGTGCTTGCAGAAATGTTGAGCCCGTTCGACTAAGGTTTTGGACCATCGTTTCTCTTCGATGAGTTCATTAGAGATTTCAAAAAAAAATCAAAAAATCAGTTTTCTTAGTTCTGATTCAAAATTGAGAAGCTTTGATCCTATCCTATCGTTCTTTGGTACTTGCAGAAATGTTGAGCCCGTTCGACTAAGGTTTTGGGCCATCGTTTCTCTTCGATGAGTCTATTTGGGATTTTTTATAAAGAAGGACATAGACCACTAAGGTTAAACCAATTGCGTTCTTTGATCACGATTGATTCAAGAAAAGCCTTGTCCAGAGTGTGGAGACAGCTTGACTGTTCTAGGCAAGGGTCCTCCAAACGGGTTCATTAAGTAATACTACCCTTACCTGGGGGCAATTCTATCAATTGAGGTTTCATAAGACCGGGTTAGGAGGCCTATGTGTACTCTCTCGTCTTTAAATCTTAAAAAATTAAAAAAAAAATAAAAAAAATAAAAAAAAAAGATTTTCAAAAAAAAAATCTTAAAAAAAAAAAAAAAAACAAAAATTTTCAAAAAAAAATAAAATAAATAAAATAAATAAATAAAATATTAAAAAAAAATAAAATAAAATAAAATAAAATAAAATAAAATAAAAATCATTTCAAAAAAAAAATCTCCAAAAACTCGTCACTTTTGGATTCAGATTCGAGAAATTGTGGTCTCTTCCCTTCTGAGTACTGGCGCTCGCGGAAATCGTTGAGCCCGTATTTGAATCGGAATGCCACCTGCTCTCTTTGACGAATCCATTTCTGACATTTCAAAACAAAGAATCCCATCTCATGGATGCGATCTCCAACATTTGTGCCTAGCAATACTGGTACGCCCTTTCAGGGTCTACTGTATCTGTGACGGGCACATTTGTAACTCCTACCTTATATTCTTTTTATCTCGAGCAAGCCCTGCTTCTCGATAAGTCGAATTTAGGTTTACAATTGCTTCTAGCAGTCACTGGAACGCTCATTCTGGGCTCACCATACTTGCTGTCAGAACAATTGTACCATCTATGGCTTTTTGCCTTCTTCATGTCGCTTGGGTCATATCCCTTGAGCGATTTGAAAAGACAACCATAGAAATTCCCATTTATGATCATTATATTCTTGTGATTACTAATGGATGTGGTCTTGTTTCAGAACTTTTTCGAAACTAACAATGGCAGCCTTAACCATTATCTTCGATGAGAACAAACACCAACTCATGCTTCAACAGAAGCAAACCGAGCGCACTTACAAGCGCCCTGCCAGCTGTCGAAGCGTCAACTCCCTCGGCAACTCTCTGAACTCAGGGTCGACCTCGACTCCCCGGACCATCGTCTTCGGGACACTGGGACCATTCCCACTTCCCGAAGAACAAGCTGCGCCTGCTAAAAAGCAGAAGATCGCCTCTCAACGTGTCACTCCCGTGACACCAAAGGCGAGCGCCCAAAAGCCCGAAGCCCGCGGCACCCCCGCGAAGCCTCGACCCACAAACAACCAGGTCTATCCCAAGACTTGGTCTCCAAGACCTTCCCCAAAACAAAGGAGGTCTCAAACCTCCACCAAGCCAGCATACCTGGCCCCACTCAAGGAGAACCAGTTCTACCCTCTTGCCTACATGAAAGAGGAGAGACCCATCTCCAACCTGACTCCCAAGTCGACCCAGCATGAACCGGCTTGCTCCCACAAGCCCAAAATCAGATCATGCATCACCAGGCCTCTACAAGCACCTGCCAAGGCCTACACTCCTTCAGTTCGACCCTTTATCTCTACAGGGGCCGAACTTGAAAAATTCAAAGCTTCGCTGCAACAGGCAAAGGACCGGGTCCGGATCCTGTCCTTGCCTAGCTACAAAGAAGACAGGCTCGGCTGCTGCGCCCGAGGGAGCACATCCTTCATCGTCAGAGCCCAGCCAGAGCTGACCAAAGCTCAAATCGCTCGTCGAGCACGCCGCCGTGCGTCATATCGATAAAAGAGACAAGAGAAGCAAAGGACCCAGCCTCCTACACTTCAAGTCTCCCGCAAATGGGTCGAAAAAGAAAGACCCGACCAAGTTGCTGCCGTCCATATGGTTGGAAAAACCAGAAGACGCCAAAGGTCAGCATCAAAAATCCATGTCCGACGTCCGGTGACCCGTAGCGTCACCAGGACACAAAGACATCCCGAAGAATCTCCTGCCCCTTCCAGCCAAGGACGGGAGAGTAATCCTTCATCAAGCTCTTCATCAAAAAGAATGAGCCCCAGCTCGGTCACCAGGACGATTTCTTCGTTCGAATCCCGATGGATGAACGTCTTGGCTACAAGTTCTGAGCCGCCACCTCAGAATCCACCTCGAGATGATGCGCTCACACGCATCCAGCAGTTGGAACAAGGCCAGCAGAGGATTGAAACTCTGATGGAAAACCTTCTCCTTGTCGTCCAAAATCAGGTGAACAATGAGCCTCCTCCGAATCATAGCAATAACGAGGGAAATGGAGAAGAAAATGAGTCACGCGCCCTTACCAAAAAGGACGTAGACAGTATCCTCGCCAAAGCAAAAGAAGAGGATATACTCAAAGAGCATGGGATCAAGCCACCATATCCTTTATGGATGGACTCGGTCCCGTTCCCCACAAAATTCAAACATCCTACTTTCCAAACATATACGGGGAAAGGATCGGCCAGACAGCACGTCATCCACTTCAAGATCTTGACGGGAGCTATCGCGGATCAAGATGCACTCAAGATTCGCCTCTTTGCAAGTACCCTAAAAGGTACGGCCTTCGATTGGTACTCCACTCTGCCGGAGAACTCCATTCAGAACTGGGCTATGCTGGAGACACGCTTCCTGACCCACTTCCAAGGTGAGGATCATCCTGTTACTATGGCTTAGCTCTGCAGCCTAAAACAGGGAGAGAATGAGTCAACTTATGACTTCATTCACAAGTGGAAAGCAATGGCGTACAAATGCTCAGATGTACTGCCACAAGCGTCGCTAGTCGACATCTGCCGTAACAATATGAGAGCAAAAATACGCTCCATGATCATCGGCAACAAATCAAAAAACCTGGGAGAACTCCTGGAAGCTTCTATGGAAGCTGAAACGGTGATTAAAGACCTCAACAGTCAGAAGTCATCAAGAAAAGAGCCAACCGCCATTGCAACCTCTAAACCAAAGAAGAAAGAGGTCCTTAATGTGCAAACCAAGTCAGCTCCTCAGCAACCAAAGAAAGCTGAAAATAGAGCTGCAGGTAAGAGACCTGAACTCTCTGATGCCTTCAAAGAGCGAGTAGAAAAGAAATATCCGTTCGATGAAGACGTCGAAGAAATCTTTGAGGCTCTCCTAGCAAATGGCAAACTCATTTTGCCAGAGCCCAAAAGACCTGGAGACGTTGGCAAAACCAATGATTCTCGGTACTGTCCATACCACCAGATGGTCTCGCATCCTCTCAATCAATGCTTTGTTGTGAGAGAGAAGATAAACGAGATGTGGAAAAACGGACTCATCACCTTTGACAAAAATTATGGCCCCGCCTCCGTCAACATGGTGTCACGTGGAGAAACACCAAAATCACCGAAGAAGAAGATCACTACTTCCTTCAAGGTGATAAAAAGAATTCAAACGTCCGAAGTGTTGGTTCCTTACCCGACACCAGACGGACAACCCATATGGGTACATCCCGATCTCTTGGAAGATGAAAACTGGGAGATCGTAAAAACAAAGCCGACAGCTCAACAGCGAAGGCAGGCTAGGAAACATCTCCTCAGGCTCAAACGGCAAGAGAAGACCCAGCCAAAACAAGAAGTCCATGAAAAGGCAGAGGCCTCCTCTACCACTTCACTCGGGGCAACAAAAACGTCCCTTCCAGAGACTTCAAAGGCGGTAAGAAACTTCACTCTCAGTGATTTCATGCCACCTCAATTCAAAAAAGAAGTCATGCAGGGGGTATCATACTCTTGCAACTCGGTAGTTGGATTCTCCATTAATGGATACGAGTCCAGCGACACCGACGATGGATTCGAGCCCAACTACACCGATGAGTGGGAGGAATCTCTTGAAACAGGAGAATATCTCTCCGATGAAGAATGGGTTCCTGAAACTCACCTTATGCCAGTAATCTGGTATAACCCCTTGCAACCACAAGGATCCTGGTCTGATGATGAAGAAGACCAAGAGGCTGCACAAGAAGATGCTGTTAACCCAGCACCTGTCATTGCTCCAGTGGAAATCAACTATGTTGAGCCACACGGAGAAGACGAAGAAGAGGATCTGGCTCCCATGCCTGATCTTGAAGAATATGCAAGGATCTTGCAGCGTCTCGCTCTAGAACAAGAGCAAGACCGCGTCAACGAGATTCCTCACAATCCAGAGCCGGAAGTCCCTGAAGCCCATCAGGTACCTCCTCCCTCAACTCCTGAAAATGGAGAACATTGCTGGATTGACGATCCTCTTACATCCGAGGATGAGTCTGACTCCGAGCAGGCAACATCTCCTATCAGAGCTTCCTGTAATGTAATATATCAGGACTATAGCTCTTCTGAAGCGTCGTCTGATGAGATTACCTACACTCCGACGACGCCTAGCAATGTATCCTCTGGAGCTACCTCATCTCACGTGACTTTCACAGAGATGGCACCCTCTCAAGTTTCTTCTCCTGAGACTGTGACTTCAGGATACACATTCTTCCCGACTCATCATCATGAAGAAAACCCAACTTGGGGTGATGGATGGGTCAACGAAGAAGAAAAGCTGCTGGATGCTGTTCAGGACTTGCTCCCGGAAAATGCTCCGTGCAACACAATCACTGAGGATGGCAACTCTGCTGCAGATACATCCCCAGTAGATGAAAAACGACAGCCTCTTGATCCTAAAGACAATCTTCCAAACAAAGATCCTTCTCAAGAAGCTCTCGAAGTTGGTAGAGGCACCCGTTCGGGCCGGGACTACCACAAAAATTACAACCAATCTTCCTTTACTTATGTAAATCCTTCGGGAAAAGATGTTGTAAGCGCCCCCAGTGGCAACAATGATGAACATGCAGGCCCTAAGGAGGCTTTCAAGTATGACTTGGTTGAGCACTTCAAACACATACCTGCACGTCTTCACATCCTGGATTTATTACGAATGTCTCCACGCACTCGTGATAATCTCATCTCAGAATTACAAAAACTGAATGAGGATGTCGACAAACATGCCCCGCAAGTCCTCCAAATTGAAATGGACTACCGGGTCAAAAACTCTGAAACTTCCTCAAAGGGAGAAAAGAAAACTGAGGGATCATGCATCCAATGCCTCTCGGTTCAAAAGGCAGCCAGTGCAACCATCGCCTTCACTAAGGAAAACCTCCTACTTGGCGAAGCAAGGCACAACCGACCCCTGTACTTCACAGGGTACATCAAAGAAATGCCGATACATAGAGTTCAGATCGACCCAGGTTCTGCACTCAACCTTATCTCCACTTCGGCTCTTGAAGAGTTGGGCATCCCACCCAGCAAGCTAAGCCACACATTTGTATCTATCTTTGGATACGATGGGAGCACTCAAAGGCCTATCGGCAAAATCAGGTTCAAATTGCAAATCGGTGATCTTATCTCTGAGGTCACTGTGTATGCAATAAAAACCCCCTCATGCTACAACATCCTTCTCGGACGTCCTTGGATACACGAGAATGGTGTTGTTCCTTCAACTCTACATCAATGCATCAAGTTTGTCGGCGACGACGGCATGGTACATCGAGTCTTTGCGGACAGGAAACCCTTCAAAGGTAAAGAAGTCCACTTCGCAGACTCCCAAATGTATGAAGGCGAAAAAGAAGAAGAAGAGGAAATAGTACCCCCTGCTGAAAATCTCCAGAAAGATAAAGGCAAGGCTCCTCAAAAATCACCGGAAGAAAACAAACCCTCCGGCAAATTAGAAGAGAGTAGTCAATCTCCCTTCGTTATCTCCCTCAAGAATTCAAAACCTTTGGTCATCACGACTAAAGTGAAGAAGGCGAAACAAAAGTCTGGGGGCAAATTTGTTGTTTCTCTCGTGTCTATCATGCAAGACACAGACTCGGACTCAGAGCCAGAAGACGATGCATCGTCAAGCCAAGCTGACACTCAGCAAGTTCAGCCTGCTCTCACTCCGATGGAGACACCTGCTGATGTAGAAGATCCTACGTCTGCTACCTTTGTTGTTCCGGCAACATCACCAAAGCAAAGGCCGATCTTCTTCCATAGATCGGACGCTTCTTCATCAAATTCCATGCTGGAACCTTTCCAAAATGAAGGTATGCCTCAGCTATCTCTATATAGTCCTGTGGCACAAGCAATTATGAAGAAAATGGGCTATGACGCTCAAAACCCAGTCGGTTTGGGAGAAAGACGCGGTATTCTCACGCCATTGGAGCCCGCCTTGACCAAAAGCCAGCTGGAAGATTGGAGACTCTACGGTCATGTAGAAAAGTCTTCATATGGGTTAGGATATGATCCTGATACCCCTCTGAGACAGTTGACACAAAGGCTTAAAAGTCGTTTTACCGACCAAGCCTCAACATCTAAAGTCCACGAAGACATCGATCTCCCTGGAAATCTCTTTAAAGAGTTACCTGACAAAGATCCAGGAAGCTCATCCAATTGGTATGATTTCTCTGATGATAAAGAGGAATCGTCCGATAATACAGACTTGTGGCATCCTGACCCAGAAGAACCCTCGTCTCCAAAAGAAATACCAGACTCAACAGGCGATTGGGACTATCTCATAGCAAGCCTTGAGGAGATCACCAATCAAGAAAATCCATGGAAAGGAACAGAGCCTTGGTCTGGTAATGCAGTTGAAACTCCAGAAGGTTTCGTTGAGTTGGAAGCCTCCGAAAATATTGTGGAGGAACCACCTTCGAACCTTCCGACAGAAGATCCTGTTCAAAAGATAAACTTGGGAACACCTGATAACCCACGTCCTGTATTCATAAGTAAGAATATAAAGGATGATGAGTTACCCGAGTATATCGCTTTTCTTCGTGAGTTCATTGATTGCTTTGCATGGTCCTATGCTGAAATGCCTGGTTTAGACCCCAAAGTAGCAGTCCACAAACTCAATCTTCAAGAAGACGTCAAGCCTGTCAAACAAGGCCAAAGAAGATTCCGTCCAGATGTGATGGATAAAATTGAACAAGAAGTTCAAAAGCTCAAAAGCGTCGGCTTCATCCGTGAGGAACAACATCCAGAATGGTTGGCCAACATTGTCCCCGTGACAAAGAAAAATGGGCAGATCAGGGTCTGTATTGACTATAGAGACCTGAATGGCGCTTGCCCTAAAGATGAATTCCCGCTCCCCATACCGGAGGTGATGATTGACAATACCTGCGGATTCGAGCGAATGACATTCATGGATGGCTTCTCTGGTTACAATCAGATAAAGATGCATCCCGAGGATGAAAAACACACTTCATTTCGGACTCCATTTGGCGTGTATTGCTACACTGTCATTGCATTTGGTCTGAAAAATGCTGGTGCCACATATCAGAGGGCTATGATGAAAATATTCCAAGATATGCAGCACAAGACGGTCGAATGTTACGTTGATGACCTCGCCGTCAAAAGCAGAAGAAAAGAAGACCATCTCAAAGATCTTCGGGAAGTCTTCCTCCGACTCCGCAAACACAAACTACGGATGAATCCTCTAAAATGCTTCTTCGGCGTCTCGTCGGGTAAGTTTCTCGGATTCCTTGTTCGGAAAGCTGGAATAGAACTTGACCCCATAAATGTCAAGGCTATTCTAGAAATGCCCTCTCCAAAAACCCTAAGGGAACTAAAAGGGCTTCAAGGGAGATTGGCCTACATCAGACGGTTCATCTCCAATCTTTCGGGAAAATGCCGTCCATTCTCTCGATTGATGAAAAAAGGTGTAGACTTTGTCTGGGATGCCGACTGTGAAGCCGCATTTCAAGATATCAAGTCATACCTGACCAAACCTCCAGTGTTAGCTGCCCCTGCCACTGGAAAACCATTCATCTTGTACACAAGAGCCCTTGATCACTCTCTGGGTGCTCTGCTTGCACAAGAAAATGATGAAAGAAAAGAAGCTGCTCTATACTACCTCAGCCGCATGCTAGTAGGTGCAGAGCATCGCTACTCTCCAGTCGAAAAATAATGCCTTGCAGTGATGTTCGCCGTACAAAAGCTACGTCACTACTTGCTTTCCAACACAGTTTACCTGGTCTCGAGGATCAACCTCTTGAAGGTCCTTGTCACAAAGGCCGGTTCTCTCAATGCCCGACTGGCAAAATGGTCCATCCTCTTGTCACAATTTGATATTAGGTATGTGCCACAAAAAGCAATCAAAGGCCAAGCTCTAGCAGATTTCCTCGCAGAGCATCCATTGCCTAGAGATTCACCACTCAGAGATGATCTCCCAGACGAACCTGTCTACAACGTGGAGACTTCCTCACCAAATGCCTCCTGGGACATGTACTTTGACGGTGCAACCAGGACAAATGAAAACAGAAAGCTGATCTCGGGAGTTGGCATCCTCTTTGTTAGCCCCGACAAATACATGATTCCACACGCTTTCTCGCTACTGGAACCATGCACAAACAATGCAGCTGAATACCAAGCTCTGATCCTGGGATTGGAACTCGCCATTGAATCCGGTATCACCATGCTGGAAGTCTTTGGAGACTCTCAACTGATCGTCAACCAGATGAATCAGAAATATGAAGTCAGGAAGCCCGATCTGCTGCCTTATTACAACAAGGCACAATCGCTTCTGCAAAAGTTTGACATCTGCAACATCACCCACATTCGTAGAGGTGAAAACATCCGTGCAGATGCCCTGGCTGGACTTGCCGCATCAATGGCGATCCAGGAAGGAAAAAACATGCAAATTACAGTGAGTGAGAGAAGGATCCTCCCTCCTCTTAACACACACCAAGCAGTTGCTGAATGCCACCGAGTGGTTGGAAGTCGGATCTCTATCCTTCAACCTTCAATCGGCGACTGGAGGGATCCGTTCATTGATTACACTATGTTCGGAATCCTACCTGAAGATCCAAAAGAACGGGTAAGCATACAAAGGCGAGCCCCAAACTTTCATTTGTATATTCCTTCAAAAATCCTCTACAGGAAATCCTTCAACGGAGTACTTCTACGCTGCTTGTCACAACAAGAGGCCGAAGAAACACTTAAAGAAGTTCATGCTGGTCTTTGTGGAGCCCATCAGGCAGGTCCTAAGCTCTATGATCAGATAAAAAGGTTAGGTTACTATTGGCCTACCATGGTTGCTGATGCAATGCAATTTGCCAAACGCTGCCAGCTATGCCAAGTTCACGGAGATTACATTCACATGCCTCCGGAATGGCTGCATCCTACAGCAATCTCATGGCCTTTTGAAGCATGGGGTATGGACATCATAGGTCCTATATCTCCCCCTTCAAGCAAAGGTCATCGCTTCATCTTCGCCGCTACGGATTATTTCTCCAAGTGGTCAGAAGCATTTGCGTTCAACGAAATGAAGACCTCATCAGTTCTTCAGTTCCTGCGCACCAACATCATTTGTCGTTTCGGCATACCCAAGAGATTCGTCCATGATAACGGACCACAATTCCGGGATCATCGATTCTACAGGTTTTGCGACAAATACAAAATTCAAAGCTGTCCTTCGACTCCATACAATCCGGCAGCAAACGGATTAGCAGAAGCCTTCAACAAGACACTCTGCAAAATCCTCAAGAAAATGGTCTCTAGTCACAAAAGAGACTGGAGCGACAAACTGTCTGAAGCTTTGTGGGCCTATCGAACCACCGTTCGAGGACCAACCCATAGCACACCATTCTCGCTGGTCTATGGATGCGAAGCTGTCGTGCCCCTAGAGGTACAAATTCCTTCTCTGAGGGTATCTCTACAAAATGACATGACTCAAGAAAGCAATGCGAAATTGCGACTCCATGAGCTGGACAATCTCGATGAGAGACGGCTCGAAGCTCGACAAAGCATTGAACTTTACCAAGCACGCATGGCAGGATCTTTTGACAAAAGGGTCCGGCAACGCGCCTCCAAAAAGGGTGACTTGGTTCTTGCGGTAAAAAGACCAATGGTCTTCACACACAAATCCAAAGGCAAATTTGAACCAAAATGGGAGGGACCCTACGTCATCGACAAAGTCTTCTCCAACGGCGCATATGCCCTCCTAAACATGGAAGGCGACAGATGTATGCTGCCTATCAACGGCAAGTTCTTGAAGCGGTACTACCCTTGAAGACTTACCCAACTGGGTAAGAGCAATGCCTGTATGGCCAAAACCTGTTCTCAGGTACTCGCTTGTCAAACCCACTCTCTTTAGAATTTTCATATCAAATGTCAAAATTTCTAGAGATTCAAAAACAATGCTTACTTTCATTGTTTCATTGTTCAAAAATAAAAAAAAAATCCAAGTTTAGGAGCCTCTCCCTGACTTGACCAAAACTTTCGATCCTTGAACCAAAATTCATGGTTTGAAACAAAAATCCGGATTCAGGGATTTCCACCCTAGTCCACCTTACCTTTTACCGCCAAATGGTTCTAGGTCAAAATTTACGACCCTCGTGTCTTTAAACAAAAAAACAAATGGTTTTTCAAAAATCGTGGGGAAACGACATCAAAGTCAGTACCCGCAAAATAAAAATTTTGAAAAAAAGCAAGGATGCGACATTCCATCGATACTTGCACCCAAAATCGCAGGGAAGCGACATTTCGTCGATACTTGCAAAATCCAAAAACCGTGGAGAAGCAACAAACCAGTTGATATCCACAACCCAATTTCAAAAATCATGGAGAAGCAACAAACCAGTTGATATCCACAACCCAAATTTCAAAGGTTCGAGAAAACCTAAAATCGTGGAGAAGCAACAAACCAGTTGATATCCACAACCCAATTTCAAAAATCGTGGAGAAGCAACAAACCAGTTGATATCCACAACCCAAATTTCAAATGGTTCGAGAAAACCTCAAATTTCAAAAATCGCGGAGAAACGACATCAAGTCAGTACCCGCAAAACCAAAAGTCTTGGGAAAAGCAGGGAAGCGACGCTTAGTCGATATTTGCACCCCAATTCGCGAGGAAGCGACATTCCATCGATACTTGCAAAACCTAACCCGCGAGGAAGTGACATTCCATCAATACTCGTAAAACCGAATGAGCAAGGAAGCGACATTCCATCGATACTTGCAAGACCATTCAGCGGGGAGGCGACATTTAGTCGATACCTGCATTTTGAAAACCAAAACTCAGCTATAAATGCCAAAATCCGGCTATGAATGCCAAAATAAAAATTTCCGGCTATAAACGCCAAAATCGGCTTTCATGCCAATAAAACAAAACTCGGTTTTCAAAAAACTAGGCTACAAATGCCACACAAAAAAAAAAAACCTGACTCTCATGTCAAAACCGGCTATAAATGCCACAAATTGGCTATCAATGCCACCAAACCGGCTATAAATGCCACCAATTGGCTATCAATGCCACCAAACTGGCTGTAAATGCCACAAAAATCCGGCTTTCATGCCAAATTCGTTTCCCCTACCAAAACAACCATTTGACAAAAGATTTTCACAAAATGACAAAGCTTTTGATCAAATCCCATTTAGCAATTGCTTTCATCACAAAAAGATTTGAGTGAGCGTAGGGAACAAAAAAAAAGGGTACCAAAAAATACATGTGGTACCAAAGCAAAAAAAAAAAAATAGAAAGTGTTCACAAGCACTACAAAAAAAAAAAGAAAAGTACAAAAAAAAATACATGTGGTACCAAAAAAAAAAGAAAGTGTTCACAAGCACTACAAAAAAAAGAGTACCAAAAAATACATGTGGTACCAAAAAAAAGAAGAATGGTTTCTGCTATAAAAAATCAGGAGCTCAGCCAAAAATGGTCTCCAGCCAAAGCTTCAGCTCCTCAAGCAAACTTTTGGCCTCAGCCGTCAGAGTTTCCAAGGCACGCTTCTTCAGGAACTTGCCATGAGATGCTGGCGAATGCCGTAACCCTTCTTTTACATCGGGAAGCTCTTCCCCAGCAGTTTGCCATCGTTCGTTTTCTAGAGTCCTCCTCTCGAGAACTTGACCGGCATCTGCAACCCTGCGAATCAGAGTACTCTCCATGTCACGAGCCTCTGTTATAGCAGCCCACTTCGCATCGACTTGTGCCTTCAAATGCTCAAGACGTTTCCTGGCCTCCTCAACTTCCCTATCAAGGACGTTAAGGTCATGCCTCAATCCGATGATGGCTAGCTCTTCCTTGTTCTTCTCCCGAACTAGCTGCTTCTTGCTTTGTGTAGCCTCATTCAGGTCAGACTTAGCCTTATCAGCAGGATCCAAGAACATCTCCTTGAAGAATTGGTCGTCAGGGAAACCCATGGTCTCAAACCACTTGTCACCCAGTGCAATGATCCTATCAACGATCGCCCTGGCACCTGTGACATCCAGACCAACCTCTTCGGTGTCGGTCAGAATCTCCTGTACATGTGGGATCATGCCAAATCCTGCCTCCAAGTGTCCAGAAAGGAGAGTCTTGACCCAAGAACTCAAAACCCGAGCCAGCACCTTCTTCGCAAATTGAAGAGACGAACTGGATGAAGATTCACCCTTCTCCGCTGATCGGCTGCTCATGTCATGTCCCATTGGAAGAGTAACAAAAGAACTCTTTTCACTTGGAGCCACTGGAGAGGGAATCTCAACACGAGGCATCTCCTCAATCATGTCAGAACTGGTCTCTACCTCCGGATCGACCTCTGGCATCCCTTGCTCTGGTTCTGAAGAAAGCGATGGACTCTCTTCTGTCACTTCAAAACCTGCAAATGAAACACAAAAAGGTTTGAATATGATCCTGTTCAAAAAAAATCATCAGGGTCATCACTATAAAGTACCTTCTTCGACGACTGGCGGAACACTCTCTTCCTCCATGAACTCATCAGAAGCATCATCGACATTTGCGTCCATTGATGGTTCAAAGTCATCGGAATCCTGTGGCAAGTCAGCTGATAAGAAAAAATGTTAGCAAATCAAGTCGCAGGCAAAAAAAAAAAAGAGAGAAAGCGAAAGAAGTTATACCAATTGGAGATTCCGGAGTCATTCCAGAGTCCCTCGGTTCTTCTTCAGATGCCATAACCGGCTCCATCACCGCCTCATCGGTTGGAACCTCAGGCATCGGCAAGTCTTCATCCTCTGCTAAAAGAAAAGCAGCAGCAGGGTGAGAAAACAAATCAGAACATGGAAAGCCCCATGAAAGAAGTAGAAAAGGAAAAGGAGGAATCATACCTTCACCGATGGTCTCTTCTTCCCGAATCCTCTTCTCCGGAGGTTCGTCAGCTTCCCCTGGCACCTCCTCATTGACAGTGAGAGGGACTTCCACATTAGGAGAGTCTTCGTCCCGCCCCATGTGACGCTGACTCCTCCTCCTCTTCTTACCTCTACGGGTTCGCTTCCTAGAAGAACCCGCCCCACTATCAGAGTCAGGTTTCTCACTTGACTCCTCACTGGATGGTCTGCTCTTGCCAGCAGACTCCACGGAAGCTCGTCTCTGTGCCGCTTGCATCCAAGCGTCGAGTTCAGCTTCCTCCTGTTCTAGCTGCTCCAAAGCCTCATCAGGTACTTCCCGAACAGCTTCAGAACCAATGACGCCCTGGTCACCGAGAAAGCCTATCTTGTGCTTCTCTCCAGAAAGGAAGGCCCAAACTTCCTCTCGCCGGACGCCATCCGACTTTCCAGTACCTTTCCCCGAAGACAGCTTTACATCAAGCTCCTTCTTGGAAAGCCCCCGATATGCCAAAAATCTCTCCGCGAACCACTTCGTGAAGCCGGCAGTTCGGAAAGTCGACAGCTCAGGATAAGAAATCATGACAGTAGTGTCTTCAGCACTATAGAAAGCCCATGCATTTCTGCCATCCTGTAAACCCCCAAAACGCTTCACCATACTTGAAGGCGCTCCAACAACGCCTTGAGAGAAGCCCAACTGAAGCGCAAAGCGAGAAGGTACATACGGCTGGATGTCGACGAAAAGATGTCTGCGGTACACCATTGTGCCGACCCGTATGCTGAAAAGCCACTCCTTCTCTGCATTTGTCAATGCATAATGTCTCCCCGACCCTGCTCTGGTAGAGTCTCGGGAGGCACCAAAATCAAAAGCCTTCTTCCGCAACTCCTGAGAAAGCTTAACTGAAGACTGCCCCATCTCGACGTCCCTGAACCGTCGGATCCTCATGCGGGCAAACAAAAGTGATTCAGATACGGCTTTTCCCTTAGCCAATCGAATCATCAGAGGATCATCATCCTGTGCAGCACCCAGCTGGTGGAAGCCAGGACAGTGGTATACAAACCACGAATAAAAGATATGGGCTGAAAATACCCTATTCATAGGGAGCCCAAGCCGAACCAAGAAAGCAGCAGCCTGCAGTTCGGTACACAGGTAGGAGTAAAGAGCGGGCACCAAAGCAAGCCGCTCTCCAAACGCCATCTGACAAGCCGGAAAAATACAATGCGGCCTGATGTGCGTCCCATCTCCACCAGCAAAAATAGCCTCACCTAGCCAAAAAGTGAGGTAAACAGCAAGATCTCTCCGCAGTGTAATGTCAGAACAAATGGCATCTGTGCTCGCGAAGAAACCCTTCAACTCTTCCTGCATGGCCGAAGTCTTCTTCCTGTCTTCCCGGGTCATGCTATCAGAAGGTTCTCCACCATCGAAGAAGTTAGGGAACGAAGAGCCACAACTCTTCCAACTGCTGGATCTTACTTTCGAGCCCTCCTTCAAAAAATCATAGAAGGCGACGAGCTGAAAGTATAGGAGCCTGAACTCCTCTGACTGCTCCTCAAGGACGCTGTCAATAGGCATGAACTCCTCGTAGAGTTTGCCAAGGATGGGTAATCCAGTAATAGCACTCAACTCCTTCAAAGAAAAACCAATCTCACCGTTCGTGACAACGAAGGTATTGGTCTGAGGGAGGAAAGACTCCAACATAGCCATGAAGGCATCATCGGAAAAAGTCACGGTCTCCCTAAAAGCGCGGACCGCGTCAAAAATCCCGGCTTCCTTCAAAACGGCGCCCCCAATCAGCAAGGTGTGGTCAGTCCATGATTTCCAATCGGAGTCAACATTGAAACGGCCAGGAAGTCGAAAAGGCTTCACCCAAGTACTGCCGTCACCGCTGAAAACGCCAAGGCCCACCGGTCTCAAATCGACCGACGGATAATCAGAGCCCTGGTAGCCGCTGGCTGGCATCAACATGTCCATACGGACAGGTGGCTTCTCCGCATATCCGGAGGGTCCACCAACAAAAACCCCGGTCTTGATCACACTGGTCCTCTTCACCCAGCTCGGAGGATCTTCCCTCTTAGGGCACGTGGGAGAAAGGCTCAGGATCGAGATGGTCCGATCAAAAGACGACCGGGTAGAAATAATTCTCTCCTCACCATCTGCCGTGTAAGAGAACTGAAAACATCTCCTTTGGTATGTCAAGTCGTCAGGGACTGCATATCCAAAGAAGAAGGTAGGCTTGGGTAAAACCCTCAGATCGTCCATAACCCAAGGACGGTTGCTTACCATGATCTTATAGAACTCCTCATCCTTGAGAGCAATCAATCGCTGTCTCATCTCATCGCGATTGAGGGAATCGCACTCTTCCAAGTTCTTCTCAACAAACTGGACCTTCTCCCAGGCTTGCTGAACGGCCACATTGGAAGATCTAGCAGATCGACGAGGTACGCTTGTAGCAGGCTCTTTACCCTTGTTCGCTCTGGAGGAACCACCTGCAAAGGTTGGAAAAGAAAAAGATCGTCATCAAAATGACAGGATTTCGCTAAAAAAAAAAAAAAAGGGGTCACTTTGTCCCACCAAAAATCTGGCGAAATTTTGGCATGACTCCGGGGCAATTCCAAAGAAAAAGGAAATACCCCGACGGAAATAGAAAGTTTGAAGATGGGCTCAACATTGCTGCGGGCTCCGAAACTCCAAACCTTCGAAACCTCAAAATCTCCGCAAAATCAAGAAGGGCTCAACATCGCTGCGAGCTCCAAATTCCCAAATTTGCAAAGATTTTCAGGTATGCTATCATGCTCAATCTACAAAAAGTACATGCATGAACATCTACATAAAAACGCATTATCATGATGAGCAAAAAGAGAAAAAAAAAAAAAAAGAAGAAACTTTCTCAAAAAAAAAAAGAGGGAGAAAGAAAAGAAAAAAAAAGAAACTTTCTCAAAAAAAAAAAAGGCCACGTGGCCGTACGGACCAGATCCGTACGGATCTGTCCGTACGGCCCACAAAAAAAAAAAAAAAAAAAAAAAAAAGAGAAAAGAGACACACGTGAAAAAAAAAAAAAAAAACAGAAATCACGTGGAAGAAAAAAAAGAAAAAAAAAGAGAAGAAAGAAAAAAAAGAAGAGAAACACTTTTTTTTACCATCCTATTCTCTACATGGAGTTTTCTTGAAAGAAAAAGAGAGAAAACTTACTTGAAGCCATTGATGGAGAAGAAGAAGGAAAAAGCTTGAAGATCCTTGAAGAAGAAAAACTCTTGGCCTTGGAGCTCTCTTGAGATTGTTGCAAAAGAAAGCAATAAGAGCAAGAGATCCTACCTTCCTTTGCTTTTATAGGAGAGAGCAAATCAAAGAAGGAAACAAAGAAGAAAGGTAAGTGTTACTAATTAGTAACCTTACCAAAAGAGAAGGAATTAGAAAGATTCTTTCCCAAAAAGAAAGATGTCTTTGAGAGATTTCCTCCCAAAATCAATCAATGAAAGATTCTCTCCAACAAAATAGGAGATTGGAGATTCTTTCCCAAAAAGAAAGATACCTTGAGATATTCTCTCCCAAATTAAGGGAATATGAGAGATTCTCTCCCATAAAGCTATTTTTAGATATTCTCTATCCAAATGAGATATCTTTAGATATTCTTTACAAAAATGGCCCCACATGAGATCTAAGCCATCCTAAAAAGCTTAAGGTCCCATGGGCTAGCCCATATGAGCCAGGTTTGACCACCTAGGCACTATAAAAAAAAAAAAAAAAAAAAATTTGGGCTTTTAGTCAGGAAAAAAATCCCTCTTACCAAGAGCATACAATAATGGTTCCATGCCTCTTTTGAGTTGATTGAACCATACAAAAAAAATTCCAAGCCCCATGAGCTTCCAAAAATCAAACCATCCAGCCTCATAAACCAAATTGAGCCAAAATCTTGAAATTGACATTCCACAAAAAAAAATCCAAACCACTCCAATGGACCCACACAGTCCCAAAGAGTGACCAAAAACCAAATCCTGGTCCCCTAAATTGCCACATACAGCTTGTTAGGTCACAAGACCAAAACCAAAAACCAAATCATGATCCCCCAACTTGCCACATATAGCTTGTTGGGTCACAAGGTCAAAACCAAAACCCGATCCCCTAACCTGCCATATATAGCTGGTTAGGTCACAAGATCAAAAACAGAAACCCAAATCCACATCCCTGATGTCATATTCAAAACTTTGCCTCGAGATGGTGTGTGATTCCTTTCACTACCATAAAATTCCCCTGGAAGCTCAAAGGCTACTATACCAAAGGAAAGATTGCGCAAAGACTCTTGGTCAAGACACAAGCTCTCCTTCAAAAATCTCTTCGAGGCACATCGACTACAAAAGTCAAGCAATTCGTCGCTGTACCTCGAGGGGGCATTTGTTGACACCAAAAATGTCACTTTGCCTCTTCAACATCAAGAAAGCTGCATGAAGTCGCAACCTGCCATAAATAGGCAATGCAATTTCTCCAAAAAATCAAATCTTGTCAGAATCAAACAAAAACTACAAGATCCTTCAAGATAGCCAAGAGAAGAGTACACATGAAGTTTCGGGCCATTTCAGAATCATTTGGCCTAACTTCGCTTCTCCGTTAGCTAAAATGGCGCTCCCGGCGGCGACATCATCGGAGACGTCAAAACTTTGATCAGAACCTACAGATGACTCCAGCATGTCCCAAAAGGGCTCCATGCCAAATTTCAAGTCAAACCGACAACGTTTGACCCTCCATCAATGCTCGAGCAGCAAAATCAAGCCTCTCGGCGGCGGGAACCACCGAAGCCTTCGCTCATCAAACCAAGTGCATGAGTGGCTTCAACATGCTTCCAAAAGGCTGCACGTCAAATTTCAGGTCATTCTGACAACGTTTGACCAGGTTTCGATGCTCCGAGAGAAAATCAAGCCTACCGGCGGCGGAGCAACCCGGGACCATGACATCCAAAACGGAGCCCATGGAACGTCTCAAAATGACTCCAATAGGCTCCCCGTCAAATTTAAGGTCAATCGGACATCGTTTGACCACATATCAAAGCTCGGCATTTTCCCCGCAGCAAAATCAAGTGAAGCATTGACGGGACCCCAAACGGCTTCAAAACTCAAACAAAAGCCTATGGTTGGTCTTATTTATTGCTCAGGAGGCTTCACCTCAAATTTCAGGTCATTCCGACATCGTTTGACCAAGTTTCAGCTTCTGGCGGAAAATCAGCAGCTTTACGCGACAAAGTCTTCGGCTTTCCCGGAAAATTGGAAACTTTGCACTCTAAAAATGCAAGGATTCTCATCAGGTTTTCTACAGGGAAATCAAGCCAATAAATGAGAAGAAATGTCAGGAAAAATACAGAAGAAAACGGCGACGAAAAAGACCTCAAAACGACCGCAAAACGGGCTCCGAAGGGGAAAATTCCCCCAGCCTGCGACCATGGCCCACGGTCGCAGGCCCCTGCGACAATGGCCCATGGTCGCCGGCGACCATGGAAGTCCGGGTCACAGGATTTTCCGCCGGTGACCCGTTTTTTCCGTCTTTTTTCGCGTTTCGCGCACTTTGGCCCCTGTGGTTTCCTGAAAATGTGATTTTTAGTGCTTGAAATTGACTCATATCCTCCGACATCCGTCAAAATCACGGGTCAACCTCCAAAAGCATAAAATCATCATTGATCGCTCCAAAATCGCCAACCGGTCGACCAAAAAAAGTGCTCTTTCTGTCCGACCGATCGAGAAATCGACAAGACAGATGTCACCGGCCCGCTCTTAGCTATCAATGTCTGAAGTTACATGTTCATCCGATGTCGATCAGCATGAAGATCCATCGATGATCATCGCCAGAAGAATTCCAGAAGACACGGCACGGCCCGCGACTCTTCGACTGCTCGGCGACCAATTAATGTGGTTAATTGACTAGCTTTATTGCAGTCATTAATTCATTTCTTTGGACGGCCCAATCAGAAGCAAGCATTTGGGAGTTACAAGTCAATTGATTCATGGCATTTAAACCATGAAACTCCTCCCATTATGGTAATTAAGGTGATTAAAAGCCCTTAATCTCCATCGGCCAATCAGATTCAAGGAAAAAGGAGTTACAAAATCAAGAAATAAATCTTGTAACTCCTCCCATTAAAGCCATTAAAGCTCATAAACCCTCCTAAATGGCTACCAAAAGCCTATAAATAGGAGAGCATTCCATTGAAATTGAGCAGAGAAAAAAAGGAGAAAATCGAGATCAGAAAATCAAGATCGATAGATCGGAAAGAATCCAGAGCTCGTATCCAGAGAAAGAAAAAAGAGAGAAAAAACTCTGCTGAAGTTCTGCACCGGCCACCACTACAAGGTGACAAAAGTCCCTTGGGGGGCACCCCCCCCCCAAGGTCCTTGCCTTCTCCCGCTGCTTCCAATGGCTTAGACGTGGCTTTTCAGCCCGTCTACTTAGCTTTTTATTGGACATAGGACCTTCTCTTGGTCTTTGTCCTCTAAAAACCTGAGGTTATAGCCAAGCCAAGCGAATCAAGAGCATCCTCTGTTCTCATCTGCATGGATGATGGCGAAGCCCATACATGGCTTGCGACCGTCAATCTGAACGAGTCCCCCACAATCTCCTGAAAAGTTAGATCTTCCTTTTCTTGCTTTTCATTGTAGTTTGTATTTTTCTAAAAGAGACAAAAATCACAACTCTTGTCTTTCATTATTGATGAGAATTGTAAATCGGCTATAAACGCCAAAATCGGCTATAAATGCCAAACAAAATCGCCTTTCACGGCAAACCAAGAAAATGTCTCTTTTCTTAAATATTTGTGCAATGGAAAACTTGAAAGAAGTTGATTTCCTTTTTACTTGCGAAGGTTGATCTCCGAATTACCACTTGCAATTCCAAGTAAAATAGAAAATCTGGCACACCCACAAAAAAAGAAATGTTGATGCACGCTTCAGGCCCGCCAGGGCGCGAAAGGGCCGGACCCGACGGACTCCCACGTTCCGCCGACCCCGGTAGCCGCCCCACGGCGCCTCGGAGCGCGTTCCATCAAAAGGGATCTAACTTCTCAGGAGATTGTGGGGACATGTTGAGATCGACGGTCGCAAGTCATGTATGGGCTTCGCCATCGTCCTTCAAATGAGAACATGTGATGCTTTGATTCTTTGGCTTGGCTCCTAACCTCAGTTTTTAAAAGGACAAGGACCAAGAGAAGGTCCTATATCCAATGAAAAACCGAGTAAACGGGCTGAAAAGCCGCGTTTAGGCCATGTTGGAGAAGGAGGTGACCTTGGGGGGGTGGCCCCCCAAGGGACGTTGATCACCTTGTGGTGCTTCCGGGAGCAAAGTAGCAGAACTTCGTCTCTCTCTTGGATTTTCTGAATTTTCAGAGCTTGCACTTGGGATCTATTTTCATCCTGCTTTCTTCTTGGAATGGACCTCCTTTTATAGGCTTTTGGTAGCCATGAGGTGTTTATTGGCATTGATGGCCATGATGAAAGAATTGATGAGGAGTTATAAATCGATTTTGTAACTCCTTTTTCAAGGCTTGTGATTGGCCGATGAAGGTAGTGGGCATTTAATCACCTTTATGCTTCATGATGATGGGAGTTTCATGGGTTTAATGCCATGATTGCTTGGATTTGTAACTCCCAAATGCTTGGTTCTGATTGGGCCATCCAAAATAATGAGTTAATGACTGTTTTAATGGGTCAATTAACGACATTAAGTGGTTGCCAAGGCATGTGAAGAGTCGCGGGCCGTGCTGCGCCTTTTGAGATTCTTCTTACGATCATCATGGGTGGATCCACGCATTATTTGATGTCGGATTGCGATGCAATTTCAGACATTGATTGATGTTGGCGGGCCGATGACGTCTGTCTTGTTGATTTCACGATCGGTCGGACAGAAAGTGCACTTTCTTGGTCAGCCGGTTGGTGATCTTGAGGCGATCAGTGATGATTTCATGCTTTTGATGGCGGATCCGAGATGTCGACGAAGATCAGTCATTTTCAAGCATCAAACATTGCATTTTCCGAAAATCACAGAGGCCGGAACACCCGAAACGCGAAAACCATCGAAAACGGACACTTTGGTGCAAAATCCGGCGACTCGGATTTCCAGGGTCGCCGGGCGACCATGCACCCAGGGTCGCCGGCGACCTTAGGGTTTTTTGCGCTTTGGTCGCCGAGCTTCGTTTTCGGCCCTTTTTTTGTCTTTTTCGTTCCTTTTTTCTTCTATATTTTTCTTGACATTTTTCCTCAATTATTGACTTCATTTTCTTAGAGAAAACTTGACGAGAACCCGCACGAAATCGGAGCACAAAGTTTCCCATTTTTTGGGAAAGCCGAGGACTTTGTAGCCGATTTTCCGTCAAGCGTCGAAACTAGGTCAAACGATGTCAGAATGATTTGAAAATTGAGGTGAAGCTTCTTGAGCAGTGGATAGGACCAACCATGGGCTTTTATTTGAGTTTTGAAGCCGTTTGGGGTCCCATTGATGCTTCACTTGATTTTACTGCGAGGAAAATGCCGAGCTTTGATATGTGGTCAAACGATGTCCGATTGACCTGAAATTTGACGGGGAGCCTATTGGAGTCATTTTGAGACGTTCCATGGGCTCCGTTTTGGATGTCATGGTCTCAGGTTGCTCCGCCGCCGGTAGGCTTGATTTTCTCTCGGAGCATCAAAACCTGGTCAAACGTTGTCGGAATGACCTGAAATTCGACGTGCAGCCTTTTGAAAGCATGTTGAAGCTACTCATGTATTTTGTTTGATGAGTGATGGCTTCGGTGGTTCCCACCGCCGGGAGGCTTGATTTTACTGCTCGAGCATTGATGGAGGGTCAAACGTTGTCGGTTTGACTTGAATTTTGGTATGGAGCCCTTTGGAGACATTCTGGAGTCATCCGTAGGCTCTGATCAAAGTTTTGGTGTCTTTGATGATGTCGCTGCCGGGAGCACTTGCTTAGCTGTCGGAGCAGTGAAGTTAGGCCAAACGCTGTAGGAATGGCCCGAAACCTCAGGTGTACCCCTCTTTTAGCTGTCTTGAAGGATCTCTCAGGTTCTGTCTGATTCTGAAAAGATCTGATGCTTGAAGTAGCCTTGCCTGTTTTGTAGCAGGATGCAGCTTCACGAGGCTTCTTGATGTGGAGGAGACATAGTGACTTTTTTGGTGTCAACAAATGCCCCCTCGAGGTACAGCGACGAGTATCTTTTTGGAGTCGATGTGCCTCGAAGAAAAACTTGGAGGAGAGATTCCAACTTGACCAAGAGTCTTGAGGTTTTTTTTTTTGAATAGCCTTCTGAGTTTCTGGGGGAATTTTATGGCAGTAAGAGGGATCACGTACCATCTCAAAGCAAAGTTTTGAAAATGACATGGGGTATTTGGATTTTGGGTTTTGGATTTTGGTTTTTGACCTTGTGACCTAACAAGCTGTATGTGGCAGGTTAGGGGGTCGGGGTTTGATTTTGATTTTGACCTTGTGACCCAACAAGCTGTATGTGGCAGGTTGGGGGGTCAGATTTGGTTTGTTGGTTTTGGATTTTGATTTTGGTTTTGGTCTTGTGACCTAACAAGCTGTATGTGGCGAGCTAGGGGACCGGAATTTGGTTTTGTGAAATGTCAATTTCAAGATTTTGGCTCAATTTGGTTCATGAGGTTGGATGGTTTGGTTTTTGGAAACTCATGAGACTTTCTTTTTTCTTTTTTTTTAATGGTTCCATCAACTCAAAAGAGGCATGGGACTTTTTTTTGCTCATTTCCTTCTTTTTTTTGCTCTTGGTAAGAGGAATATTTTGACTAAAAGCCAATTTTAGTGCCTAGGGGGTCAAACCTGGCTCATATGGGCTAACCCATGGGACCTTAGGCTTTGGAGATGGCCTAGATCTCATATGGTGTCATATTTGTAAAGAATTTCTAAAAATATCTCTTTTGTGTAGAGAATATCTAAAAATATCTTTACTTGGAGAGAATTTCCCAAGTTTTTTTTTGTGGAAAGATTCTCTCAAAATATCTCTCTTTTTAGGAAAGTAGCTAAATTTTAGCACTTACCTCCTTTCTTTCTCCTTGTTTCCTCTTTTGACTTGCTCTCTTCTATAAAAGCAAAGAGGGTTGGTGCTTTTGCTCCATTACCTTCTTTTTGCAAGAAATCTTCAAGAGTGCTCCCCAAGACAAGAAGTGCTTTCTCTTCTTCAAGGATCTCCAAGCTTTTCTTCTTCTTCCTCATCAAGAATCTCCATTGTAGAAGTAGCTTCTTCATCATTTTTTTTCTTCTTTTTCTTTTTTTTTTCTTTCTTCTTCTTTTCTTTTTTTTTTCTTTTTTTTTCTTTTCATGCACGTTTTTCTTTTTTTTTTTTTTTCGTGCTTCTCTTTTTTTCTTTCCTTTTTTTTCTTCTTTTCACGGTTTTCTTTTTTTTTTTTTCGTGAACTCTTTTTTTTTTCTTTCTTTCTGTTGTTTTTTTTTTTTCACGCTGATCCTGTTTTTTTTTTTTTTTCAGCGTTTTTCTCTTCTTTTCTTTTCTTTTTTTTTTTTTTTTTTTGCTGTTTTTTTGTTTTCCTGGCTGTACGGACAGGTCCGTACGGACCTGACCGTACTGCCACGTGGCAGTGGGCCACGGCCTGTGGGCCAAATTTTTTTTTTTCTCTCTCTTTTTCTTTTTTCTTGTTTGCTCACTATGATAATGAGGCTATGCAATTTCAATATGTATGCATTTTTTTTTTTTGTTTGATGCATCAAGATAGAAGGCTAAAGTCTCTAGGTCAAGCCAACATGATTTTTGACTTGGACAAAGTTTGATGGTTTTGACCAAATTGGGTTGGAATTGGTCAAACTTTGGTCAAGGTTTTCCTAGCATCTAATGCATGATGATATTCTTTGATGCATGAGTTTTGGTAAATAGATTTGGAAGTATGATGATGCATACCTGAAAATCTTTTGCAAGTATCGGGATTTTGAGCTCGCAGCGATGTTGAGCTCTTTCTCGGTCTTACTGGATTTTGAGGAAGTTTGCAACTTTTGGATTCTGAAGCTCGCAGCAATGTTGAGCTCTTTTCCAGATTTTGTGGAAGTTTGATGAGATTGGCTTGTTCTCGCAGCGATGTTGAGTTCAAGCCTTCTTTGAGAATTCTCCACTAACTATGAGCTCGCAGCGATGTTGAGCTCATCTTCTGGCTTCCTGTCTTTTTCGGAGTATGTTCCTTTTCGTTGGAATTGCCCCGGAACCATGTCAAAATTTTGCTAAAATTTTTGTAGCAGAATTCTGTCATTTTGATGTTGGTTGATCTTTTCTCTTCCACCTTTTGCAGGTAGTTCTTTTAGAACGAACAAAGGTAAAGGTCCTGTTACTGACGCACCTCGTCGGTCTGTTAGATCTTCCAATGCTGCCGTTCAGCAGGCTTGGGAGAAGGTCCAGTTTGTGGAGAAAAACTTGGAAGAATGCGATTCCCTCAATCGTGATGAGATGAGACAGCGATTGATCGCTCTCAAGGATGAGGAGTTTTATAAGATCATGGTAAGCAGCCGTCCCTGGGTTACGGACGATCAGAGCGTTGTGCTCAAGCCTACCTTCTTCTTCGGTGATGCAGTCCCCGACGACTTGACATACCAAAGGAGATGTTTTCAGTTCTCTTACACAGCAGATGGTGAGGAGAGAACTATTTCTACCCGGTCGTCTTTTGATCGGACCATCTCAATCCTGAGCCTTTCTCCCACGTGCCCTAAGAGGGAAGATCCTCCGAGCTGGGTAAAGAGGACCAGTGTGATCAAGACCGGGGTTTTTGTTGGCAGACCTTCCGGTTTTGCAGAGAAGCCACCTGTCCGTATGGACGTGTTGATGCCAACCAGTGGCTACCAAGGTTCTGATCATCCATCAGTCGATTTGAGACCGGTGGGCCTTGGCGTTTTTCGGGGTGACGGCAGCAATTGGGTGAAGCCTTTTCGACTTCGTGGCCGTTTCATTGCTGACTCGAGCCGGGAGTCATGGACTGATCACACCCTGAGGATTGGTGAGGCCGTTCTTCGGGAGGCCGAGATTTTTGATGCGGTTCACGCTTTTCGGCAAACCGTCGTTTTCTCCGATGAGGCTTTCATGGCCATGATGGAGTCATTCCTTCCACAAACCAACACCTTCATTGTGACGAATGGTGAGATTGGTTTTTCTTTGAAGGAGCTGAGCGCCATCACCGGGTTGCCTATCCTCGGCAAACTCTATGAGGAGTTTATGCCAATTGACAGCGTCCTTGAGGAGCAATCTGAGGAGTTCAGGCTTGTATACTTTCAGCTCGTCGCCTTCTATAATTTTTTGAAGGAGAAGGAGGGCGCGAAGGTTAGATGCAGCAGTTGGAGAATTTGTAGCTCTAACTTTTTTGACAGCGGGGATCTTCTGATGGCATGGCCCAGGATGTTAGGGCTAAAGCATCAAGTTTGAAGAAGATCGCTGCTATGCGAGAAGATTTGAAGAAGTTCTTCGCAAGCACGGATGTCATTTGTCCTGACATTGCGTTGCGGAGAGATCTCGCTGTTTACCTCACTTATTGGCTGGGTGAGGCTGTTTTTGCTGGAGGAGATGGGACGCACATCAGGCCGCACTGTATTTTTCCGACTTGTCAGATGGCGTTTGGAGAGCGGCTGGCTTTGGTACCTGCTCTTTACTCCTATTTGTATACCGAACTGCAGGCTGCTGCTTTCCTGGTTCGGCTTGGGCTTCCCATGAACAGGGTGTTTTCTGCCCACATCTTCTATTCGTGGTATGTATACCACTGTCCTAGCTTCCATCGTTTGGGAGTTGCACAGGACGAAGATCCCTTTATGATTCGTTTGGCTAGAGGGACAGCTGTTCACGAATCACTTTTATCTGCCCATTTAAGGATCCGACGATTTAGGGACGTCGAGATTGGGCAGTCTTCAGTGAAGCTTTCTCCGGGCTTGCGGAAGAAGGCTTTTGACTTTGGTGTCTCCCGTGATTCGACCAGGGCAAGGTCGGGAAGATACTATACTTTGACAGACGCGGAGAAGAGATGGCTCTTCAACATACGGGTTGGTACGATGGTGTACCGCAGACATCTTTTCGTCGATATCCAACCGTATATTCCTTCGCGTTTTGCATTGCAGCTTGGCTTCTCTCAAGGCGTTGTTGGAGCGCCTTCGAGTATGGTGAAGCGTTTTGGAGGTTTGCAGGATGGGAGAAATACATGGGCTTTTTACAATGCAGAGGACACTACTGCCATGATTTCTTATCCTGAGCTGCCCACCTTCCGGACTGCTGGCTTCACGAAGTGGTTCGTGGAGAGCTTCTCAGTGCACCGAGGGCTTTCCAAGAAAGAGCTCAATATTAAGCAATCTCCTGGGAAGAGTCTTGGCAAATCGGATGGTGTCCGTCGGGAGGAAGTTTTGGCCTTCCTTTCTGGAGAGAAGCACAAGATAGGCTTTCTCAACGGGCAGGACATCATCAGATCAGGAGCTGCACAGGGGATTCCTGGTGAGGTCCTGAGACAGCTGGAGGAGGAGGAGGCCGAGATCGATGCTATGATACAGGCAGAGCATACGAAGGCTTCCATGGAGTCTACTGAGAAAAGTAGACCATCCAGTGGGGACTCTTGTGAGAGGCCTGATGTTGATAGTGGGGCAGGATCGTCGAGCAGATTGACCCGCCGAGGCAAGAGGAGGAGAGGACAACGCCGTAACATGAGACGGCACGATAGCCCTTCTGATCTTGAAGTTCCTCTCACCATTGCTGAGGAGGTGTCTGAGGATGCTAACGAGCCTCCAGAGAAGAGAAACAAAGAAGAGGAGATAGCTGGTATGATCCCCTTTCTTTCCTTTTGTTTCTTCCTTCCCCTTTTTTTTGTGAAAGATTTTGTTTTGATCCGCTGCTTCTTTGTTTAGCAGAGGATGATGACCTGGTGATGCCTGAGGTTCCGGCCGATGAGGCAATGACGGATGCAGTCGTGGCATCTGAAAAAGAGCCCAGGGACTCTGGAGTGGTTCTAGAACCTTCACCTGGTATGATTTGCTTTTGTTGTTTTTTTTTTTTTTTTTTTTGTGCTGCTGTCATTTGCTAACATGTAGCTGACTTGCCAGAGGATTCCGACGAATTCGAGCCATTTATGGACGCAACTTTTGACGATGCTTCGGATGAGCTCAAAGAGGCAGAGAGTACTCCGCCGGTCGTCGAAGCAGGTATAATTGTATTCATACCTTTTTGTCTTTTCTTTTTTTTTTTTCTTTGACAGATTGTGAAGCAGCAGGAGAGATTCCTCCGTCTTCCTCAGAGCCAGAACAAGGGACACCTACTACTGATCCAGAAGTAAGGGCTTCTTCCACTTTCAATGAGTCAGCTTCTTCCATTGGAAAGAGTTTATTGATTACTCTTCCAATGGAGCATGACGTGGGCAGTCGAGCACCAGAGCATGGCGAATCCTCATCTGCACCGCACCTTCAGTATGCAAGGAAGGTGTTGAAGACTGTCTTGAGCTCATGGGTTGAGACTCTTTCTTAAGGTCATTTGGAAGCTGGTTTTGGCATGATCAAGCATGTGCAGGACATCCTCGCTGATAGCAAAGAAGTCGGTCTGGACATCACAAGCGCCAAGGATTTTGTTGAGGAGATCATCACCTTGGGGAACAAATGGACTGAGACCAAGAGTTTCCCAGATGGTGACTTCTTTGATGAGATGTTCATAAAACCTTCCAGCAAAGTCAAAGCTGAGCTGACTGAGGTCACGAAGACTCGGAGGCAGATCGTTCGAGAGAAGAACGTTACCGAGTTATCCATCATGGGGCTGAAGCAAGACTTGGACCGCCTTGATAAGGAGGTTGTCGAGGCTAGGCAACGTCTTGATCTTTTAGAGGAAGAGGCTGCTGCCAAATGGACCGCCATTGTAGAGGCTCGTGACAAGGAGGGGACTCTCATTCGCCAGGTTGAGGAAGCCGAAGGTAATGTCCGGAGGAAGACTCAGGAGCATGAGAAGTGGCAGGTCCTCTGGGAAGAACTTCCTCGTGCTGCAGATGGGTCACGGCATTCGGCCGCGTTTTATGGGGACATTTTGAAGAAGCGTGGCCTAAAAACTTTGGAAGTTAAGGCCAGGGGTCTGCTTGAGGAGTTGAACCTTTGGTTGAAGACCATGTCGGATTGAGCTCTTGAGTTGTAACAAACTCTTTTCTTCTTCTTTTTTTGGTACCTCCATGTATAACCAGTTTTGGTTCAATATTTTTTGTATCCCCTTCCTTTCACTTAAATCATTTTTTGATGAAAACAATTTTGAGCAAAAGATTGATGGGAATGTTTGTTTAAGAATTTGATCAAAAGGTTGTTATTTTGTGGAAATCTTTTGTCAAAGAGTTGTTTTGGGCATGAAAGCCAATTTTTGAGGCGAAAAGCCTGATTTTTGATGGTTTGAAAACCAAAATTTTGAATGGCATGAAAGCCTAATTTTGTCTGTGGCATGGGAGCCAAATTTGTTTGTGGCATGAGAGCTAAATTTGTTTGTGGCATGAGAGCCAAAGTTTTTTTTGGATGGCGTGAAAGCCGAATTTTGGAATGGCATAGAAGCTGAATTTCATTTTGTTTGTTTTGGCATTTATAGCCGAATTTTGGCATTTATAGCCGGATTTGGCGTTTATAGCCAGAAAATTTTGTTTTTGGCATTTATAGCCGAATTTTGAGATGGCATGAGAGCCAAAAATTTTGTTTGTGGCATGAGAGCCGATTTTGAGATGGCATGAAAGCCGATTTTGGCGTTTATAGCCGAAAATTTTTTGTTTTAGCATTTATAGCCGGATTTTGGCATTTATAGCCAGATTTTGGCGTTTATAGCCGAGTTTTTTGAAAACCAAGTTTTGTTTTATTGGCATGAAAGCCGATTTTGGCGTTTATAGCCGAAAAATTTTTGTTTTGGCATTTATAGCCGAATTTTTGGCGTTTGTAGCCGGATTTTAGCGTTTATAGCCGAGTTTTGGTTTTCAAAATGCAGGTATCGACTAAATGTCGCCTCCCCGCTGTATGGTCTTGCAAGTATCGATGGAATGTCGATTCCTTGCTCATTCGGTTTTGCGAGTATTGATGGAATGTCACTTCCTCGCGGGCTGGGTTTTGCGAGTATCGTTGGAATGTCGCTTCCTCGCGAATTGGGGTGCAAATATCGACTAAGCGTCGCTTCCCTGCTTTTCCCAAAACATTTGGTTTTGCGGGTACTGACTTGATGTCGTTTCTCCGCGATTTTTGAAATTTGAGGTTTAATTGAACCATTTGAAATTTGGGTTGTGGATAGCAACTGGTATGTTGCATCTCCACGATTTTTTGAAATTTGGGTTATGGATATCAACTGGTTTGTTGCTTCTCCACGATTTTTGAAATTTGAGTTGTGGATATCAACTGGTTTGTTGCTTCTCCACGATTTTTGAAATTTGCAAGTACCGAATGGGGTTCGCTTCCTTGCGATTTTTGTGTTTTGGAAGTATCGAATGGGGTTCGCATCCTTCCCGTTTTTTTGGGTTTTGCGAGTATCGACTGAATGTCGCTTCCCCGCGGTTTCTAAAAACCAAAATTTTTGTTTAAAGACATGAAGGTCATAAATTTTGACTTAAAACCATTTTGGTTGTAAAAGCCGAGGCGGTCTAGGGTGAAAATTCCTAAGTCCCGATTTTTGTTTAAAACCATGAATTTTGGGTTCAAGGATCGAAAATTTTGGTCAAGTCTGGGAAGAGGCTCCTTAACTTGGATTGATTTTTCTTTTGAACAATGAAACGATGAAAGTAAGCATTGTTTTGAGAGATTTTTTTTTTTTTTTTTTTTGTGGAAACTTCAACATAAAGATGAGAATTTCAAAAGGGGTGGGTTTGACGAGCAAGTACCTTGGAAATACGCTTTAGCCGTGTAGATATTGCTCTGACCCGTTTTAGGAAGTCTTCAAGGGTAGTACTGCTTCAAGAACTTGCCGTTGATGGGTAGCATACATCTGTCTCCTTCCATGTTTAGAAGAGCGTTTGCACCGCTGGAGAAGACTTTGTCGATGACGAAGGGTCCCTCCCATTTTGGTTCGAATTTGCCTTTGGACTTGTGGGCAAAGACTATGGGTCTTTTTACTGCAAGAACCAAGTCACCCTTTTTGTAGGCGCGTTGCCTGACCTTCTTGTCGAAAGATCCTGCTATGCGTGCTTGGTACAACTCAATGCTTTGTAGAGCTTCAAGTCGTCTTTCATCGAGATTGTCCAGCTCTTGGAGTCTCAATTCGACATTGCTTTCTTGTGTCATGTCATTTTGCAAAGATACCCTTAAGGAAGGAATTTGTACTTCCAAAGGGACAACAGCTTCGCATCCATAGACCAAAGAGAATGGTGTGCTATGGGTTGGTCCTCGAACGGTGGTTCGATAGGCCCATAGGGCTTTTGGTAGTTTGTCGCCCAGTCTCTTTTGTGACTACAAACTATTTTCTTGAGAATTTTGCAGAGTGTCTTGTTGAAGGCTTCTGCTAGTCCATTTGCTGCTGGATTATATGGAGTTGAAGGACAACTTTGGATTTTGTACTTGTCGCAGAACCTATAGAATCTGTGATCCCCGAATTGTGGTCCGTTATCATGGACGAATCTTTTAGGTATGCCGAAGCGACAAATAATGTTGGTGTGCAAGAACTGAAGGACTGATGAAGTCTTCATTTCGTTGAGCGTAAATGCTTCTGACCACTTGGAGAAATAATCCGTAGCGGCGAAGATGAAGCGATGACCTTTGCTTGATGGGGGAGAAATAGGACCTATGATGTCCATACCCCAGGCTTCGAAAGGCTATGAGATTGTTGTTGGATGTAGCCATTTTGGAGGCATGTGGACATAATCTCCGTGAATCTGGCATTTTTGGCAGCGCTTGGCAAATTGCATTGCATCAGCTACCATGGTAGGCCAATAGTAACCTAGCCTTTTTATCTGGTTGTAGAGCTTAGGGCCAGTCTGATGGGCTCCACAAAGACTAGCATGTACTTCTTTAAGAGTTTCCTCAGCCTCTTGTTGTGATAAGCAGTGTAGGAGTACTCCGTCGAAGGATTTCCTATAAAGTACTTTTGAAGGTATATCCAAATGAAAGTTCGGGGCTCGTCTTTGGATGCTTATCCGCTCTTTTAGATATTCAGGTAGTAGTCCGAACATGATATAATCAATGAACGGATCTCTCCAGTCGCCAATCGAAGGTTTGAGGATGGACATCCGACTTCCAACCACTTGGTGGCATTAAGCAACTGCTTGGTGTGTGTTGAGAGGAGGGAGAATCCTTCTTTGACACACTGTGACTTGCATGTTTTCCCCTTCTTGGATTGCCATGGATGCGGCAAGTCCAGCCAGGGCATCTGCGTGGATGTTTTTACCTCTAAGGATGTGGGTGATATGGCAGATGTTGAATTTTTGTCGAAGCGACTGCGCTTTATTGTAGTAAGGTAGCAAATCAGGCTTCCTGACTTCGTATTTCTAATTCATCTGGTTGACAACCATTTGAGAGTCTCCAAAAGCTTCCAACGTGGTGATGCCGGATTCGAGGGCTAGTTCCTATCCTACAATCAGGGCTTGGTACTCAGCTGCATTGTTTGAACATGGTTCCAGTAGTGAGAAGGCGTGTGGAATCATGTACTTGTCGGGACTGACAAAGAGGATGCCAATTCCCGATATTTGCTTTCCCTTTTCATTTGTCCTGGTTGCACCATCAAAGTACATGTCCCAGGAAGCGTTTGACAAGGAAGTTTCCACATTGTAGACAAATTCGTCTGGGAGATCATCCCTGAGTGGAGAATCTTTAGGCAATGGACGCTTTGCGAGGAAGTCTGCTAGAGCTTGGCCTTTGATTGCTTTTTGTGGTACATACCTAATATCAAATTGTGATAGAAGAATGGACCATTTTGCCAGTCGGGCATTGAGAGAACCTGCTTTTGTGACAAGGACCTTTAGGAGGTTGATCCTCGAAATCAGGTAGACTATGTTCGACAGCAGATAGTAACGCAGCTTTTGTACGGCGAACATTACTGCAAGGCATTCTATTTCGACTGGGGAGTAGCGATGCTCTGCACCTACCATCATGCGGCTAAGGTAATATAGAGCAGCTTCTTTTCCGTCGTCGTTTTCTTGTGCGAGCAGAGCACCCAAAGAGTGGTCGAGGGCTCTTGTGTACAAGATAAATGGTTTTTCAGTTGTGGGGGCAGCCAGCACTGGAGGTTTGATGAGGTATGCTTTGATGTCTTGAAATGCATTTTCACATTCAGCATCAGAGACAAAGTCCACGCCTTTCTTCATTAAGCGAGAAAATGGACGGCATTTCCCTGATAGATTGGAGATGAACCGTCAAATGTAGGCCAGCCTTCCTTGAAGCCCTTTTAATTTTCTTAGGGTTCTAGGAGATGGCATTTCCAGGATAGCCTTGACTTTGGTGGGGTCAAGTTCTATTCCAGCTTTTCGTACTATGAATCCGAGAAACTTACCCGATGAGACACCGAAGAAGCACTTTAGTGGATTCATCCTCAATTTGTGTTTGCGAAGTCGGAGGAAGACTTTTCGAAGATCATTGAGATGGTCTTCTTTTCTTTTGCTTTTTATGGCGAGGTCGTCAACATAGCATTCGACCGTCTTGTGCTGCATATCTTGGAATATTTTCATCATAGCCCTCTGATATGTTGCACCTGCATTTTTCAGACCAAACGGCATAACAGTGTAGCAATACACGCCGAATAGTGTCCGAAATGATGTATGCCTTTCATCTTCAGGATGCGTCTTTATCTGATTGTAGCCAGAGAATCCATCCATGAATGTCATTCGCTCGAACCCATAGGTGTTGTCAATCATCACCTCTGGTATGGGGAGCGGGAATTCATCTTTAGGACATGCATTATTCAGGTCTCTGTAGTCGATACAGACCCTTATCTGCCCATTTTTCTTTGTCACGGGGACGATGTTGGCCAACCATTCAGGATGTTGTTCCTCGCGGATGAAGCCAACGTTTTTGAGTTTCTGAACTTCTTGTTCAATTTTGTCCATCACGTCGGGACGGAATCTTCTTTGGCCTTGTTTGATAGGCTTGATTTCTTTTTGCAAGTTGAGCTTGTGGACTGCTACTTTGGGATCCAAGCCAGGCATTTCGGCATAAGACCATGCAAAGCAATCAACGAACTCACGAAGAAAAGAGATATACTCGGGTAACTCATCATCCTTTATATTCTTACTTATGAATACAGGACGTGGGTTATCAAGTGTTCCCAAGTCTATCTTTTGGACAGGATCTTCTGTCGGAAGGTTTGAAGGTGGTTCCTCCATAATGTTTTCGGAGGCTTCCAACTCAACAAGACCTTCTGGAGTGCCAGAGGCATTTTCAGACTGAGGCTCTGTTTCCGTCCATGAATCTTCTTGATCAGTATCCTTCTCAAGGCTTGCAATGAGATGGTCCCAATCATTTGCTGGAATTGGGTTGAAGTAGGGTACTTCTTTTGGAGACGATGATTCTTCTGGGACAGAGAACTGCTCGTCTATGTCATCGGGCAATTCCTCTTTATTATCAGAGAAATTATACCAATTGGAGGAGCTTCCAGGATTTTTGACGAGTAACTCCTCAAAGAGATATCCAGGGATATCGATGTCTTCATGAGATGTTGAGGCTTGGTCGGTAAAGCGACTTTGTAGCCATGGTGTCAACTGCCTCATAGGAGCGGTGGGATCATACCCCAACCCATATGAAGACTTGCCTTTTTGAAGGTGGATTTTCCAATCTTCTGGTTGACTTTTGGTCAAGGTGGGTTCCAATGGTGTAAGAATACCATGGCCACCTCCCAAACCAGTCGGATTTTGAGCGTCGTAGCCCATTTTCTTCATGATAGCTTGTGCCATTGGACTATACAGGGATAGCTGAGGCATACCTCGTTTTGGAAAGGTTCAAGCAGAGAGTTCAGTGGAGATGCTCCTGATCTGTGGAAGTAAATCACTTTTTCTTCTGGCGTAGTTGCCGGAATAACAAAGGAAGCAGACGTAGGATCTTCTATGTCTGCAAGTGTCTCCAATGGAGTGAGAGCGAGCTGATCTTGCTGAGTATCAGCTTGGCTTGATGCTGTGTCATCTTCTGGCTCTGACTCTGAGTCTGTGTCATGCATAATAGACACAAAGGAGACAGTGAATTTTCCCCCAGTCTTTTGTTTTGTCTTCTTTGCTTTGGTAGTGATTACCAAAGGCTTTGGAAATTTGAAGGAGACGACGAAGGGAGCTTGACTGCTTACTTCGAGTTTGGTGGAGGGTTTGTTTACCTCCAATGATTGCTGAGGAGCCTTGCCTTTATCTTTCTGGAGACTGTCGACAAAGCGATTTGTTTTTTCCTCCTGTTCTTCTTTTCCATCTTTATACATTTGAGCATCTGCAAAATGGACATCTCTGCCTTTGAAGGGTTTTTTGTCTGCAAATACTCGATGTATCAGGCCATCGTCGCCAACGAACTTGATGCATTGATGTAGAGTTGAAGGGACGACACCATTCTCATGTATCTAGGGGCGTCCAAGGAGTATATTGTAGCATGAAGGGGTCCTTATTGCATACACAGTGACTTCAGAAATAAGATCACCGATTTGCAATTTGAACCTGATTTTGCCGATAGGCCTTTGAGCGCTGCTGTCATATCCGAAGATGGATACGGACGTGTGACTCAGTTTGCTAGGTGGGATGCCCAGCTCTTCGAGCGCCGAAGTAGAAATGAGGTTGAGTGCAGAACCTGGATCGATCTGAACTCTATGTATTGGCATTTCTTTGACGTACCCCGTAAAGTACAAGGGTCGGTTGTGCTTTGTTTCGCCTAGGAGGAGGTCATCCTTGTCGAAGGCATTTGTTGCACTTGCTGCTTTTTGTACCGAGAGGCATTCATTGCTTGATCCCTCAGTTTTCTTCTTTTCTCCCTTTGAGGGAGTATTTGATTTTTTGACCCTATAGTCCATTTCAATTTGTAGGACTTGTGGGGCATGTTTGTCGACATCCGCATTCAGCCTTTGTAATTCTGAAATGAGACTATCACGAGTTTGTGAAGACATTCGTAATAAGTCAAGGATGTGCAGACATGCAGGTATGTGTTTGAAGTGCTCAATCAAGTCATACTTGAAAGCCTCCTTCGGGCTTGCATTTTCATTATTATTGCCACTTGGGGCGCTTACATCTTGCTTTCCCGAAGGATTTACATAAGAAGAAGAGGGTTGATTGTAATTTTTATGGTAATCCCGGCCAGAACGGGTACCTTTACCAACTTCAAGAGCCTCTAGAGAAGGGTCTTCTTTTGGAAGATCGTTCTCAGGATCAAGAGGTTGATCTTTTGCTGAAGACGTCTCTCTAACAGCATTGGCGTCTTCAGTGATTGTATTGCACGGAGCAATTTTCGGGAACAAGTCCTGAACAGCAGCCGGCAACTTTTCTTTATTAGCCCAAACATCGCCCGTGAGATAGGGTATCTGGGACCAATTGACTGAGTTTTCATTGAAGAGGATTTCATTGGCAGAAGTTTCTTCAAGATGATCAATCGGGAGAGGCTTGAGTTCTGATGTCACAGCTTCAGGAGACGAGGGTTGAGAGGATGTTATCTCAGTGGAAGTCACCTGAGAGGATGTAGCTCCGGAAGATACGCTACCGGTTGGGGAGTACGTGTCTTCAGAAGCTTCAGAGGCACTGTCGTCCTGAGCTACTGCATTGCAGGTTATCCTGACAGGAGATGCCCCTAGTGTAGACTCTTGGGAATCGAACTCATCCTTAGATGTAAGAGGATCATCGATCCAACTGTTTTCTCCATTTTCAGGAGTTAAGGGAGAAAGTTCCCGTTGATTTTCAGGGACTTCCAGTTCTGGATCGTGACGAAGATTGATGCGATCCTGCTCCTGCTCTATGGCAAGATGTTGCAAGATTCTTTCATATTCTTCAAGATCAGGCATGGGAGCCAAATCTTCTTCGTCATTTGCTCCTTGTGGTTTGCCCATGTTGGGTTCCACTGAAGCATTTGCTAGTGCTGGATCGACAGCGTTTTCTTGAACAGGGCCCTGGTCTTCTTCATCATCAGACCAAGATCCTTGTGGCTGTAATGGGTTATACCAGATTACTGGCATAAGATGAGACTCGGGAATCCATTCCTCGTCGGAGAGGTATTCTCCTGTTTCAAGGGATTCTTCCCACTCATCGATATCACTGGCAGTGTCACTGGACTCGTATCCGTTCATGGAGAATCCAACTACTGAGTTGCAAGAGTATGATGCCCCCTGCACATTTTTATTTTTGTATAGAGGTGGCATGAAATCATCAAGAGTTAATTTTCTTACTGCCTTAGAGGTTTTCGGAAAAGATTCTTCCGTCGTCCCGAGTGAAGCAGTGGAAGAAGTTTCTGCTTTTTCAAGGACTTCTTGTTTTGGTTGAGACTTCTGCTGCTATTTGCGCTTGTGGAGTTGTCTCTTGGCTTGCCTTCGCTGCTGAGCGGTCAGCTTTGTTTTGACGATCTCCCAATTTTCATCATCTAGGAGATCGGGATGCACCCATATAGGTTGTCCATCTGATATTGGATAGGGAACCAATTCTTGGGACGCTTGAGCCATTTTTATCACCTTGAATGAAGTAGTGATCTTCTCCTTCGGTGACTTTGAAGTTTGCCGACATGACACCATGTTGATAGAGGCGGGGCCATAGTTTTTATCAAAGGTTATGACTCCGTTTTTCCACATATCATTGATCTTCTTTCTCACAACGAAGCATTGATTGAGAGGATGTGAGATTATCTGATGGTATGGACAGTATCGGGGATCATTGGTTTTGCCAACATCTCCCGGTCTTTTAGGCTCTGGCAAAATGAGTTTGCCATTTGCTAGGAGAGCCTCAAAGATTTCTTCAACATCTTCATCGAACGGATATTTCTTTTCTACACGTTCTTTGAAGGCATCAGAGAGTTCAGGCCTTTTACCTGCAATTTTGTTTTCTGGTTTCTTTGGCTACTGAGGAGCTGACTTAGTCTGCACATTGAGAACCTCCTTTTTCTTTGGTTTTGAGGTTGTAACAGCAGTCGGCTCTTTCTTTGATGATTTCTGACTGTTGAGGTCTTTGATCACCATTTCAGCTTCCATGGAGGCTTCGAGGAGTTCCCCCAGGTTCTTTGATTTATTGCCGATAATCATGGAGCGGATTTTTGCTCTCATATTGTAACGGCAGATGTCGACCAGCGATGCTTGTGGCAGTACATCTGAGCATTTGTACGCCATTGCCTTCCATTTGTGAATGAAGTCGTATGTTGACTCATTCTCTCCCTGTTTTAGGCTGCAGAGTTAAGCCATAGTAACAGGATGATCCTCACCTTGGAAGTGGGTCAGGAAGCGTGTCTCTAGCATAACCCAGTTCTGAATGGAGTTCTCTGGCAGAGTGGAGTACCAATCAAAGGCTGTACCTTTTAGGGTACTTGCAAAGAGGCGAATCTTGAGGGCATCTTGATCCGCAATAGCTCCCGTCAGGATCTTGAAATGGATGAAATGCTGTCTGGCTGAACCTTTCCCAGTATATGTCTGAAGAGTAGGTTGTTTGAATTTTGCAAGGAACGGAACCGAGTCCATCCATAGAGGGTAGGGTGGCTTGATCCCATGTTCTTTCGATGTATCCTCTTTTTTTGCTTTTGTGAGGATATCGTCCACGTCCTTTTTGGTAAGGGCGCGAGACTCATTATTTTCTGCATTGCCCTCGTCATCTTCATGATTCGGAGGGGTTTCATTGTTAGGTGGTGGACGCTGTAGAGTGAGAATCAGATTTTCCATCAGAGTCTCAATTCTCTGCTGTCCTTGCTCCAACTGCTGGATGCGTGCAGTTACATCGTCATGCTGTGGAGGCGGCTCCGAACTTGTAGCCAAGACGTTCATCCCTCGGGATTCGAACGAAGAAATCGTCCTGGTGGCTGAGCTGGGGCTCATTCTTCTGGATGAAGAATCTGAGGAGTGGTTACTCCGATGTTCGTGGCTTGGAGGAGTGGAAGACTCTTCCAGATGTGTTCTTGTCCGAGAGACGCTGCGAGTCACTGGACGTCTAACACTGATTTTGGTTGCTGACTTATGGCGTTTTCTGGTTTTGCCAACCATATGAACAGCAACGAATTGGTCGGGTCTTTCTTTTTTGACCCATTTGTTTGAGACGTGGAGAGTAGAATGCTGGGTTCTTTGTTTCTCGAGTCTCTTTTATCGATATGCAGTGCGGCGACGCATACGACGAGCAATTTGAGCTTCAGTTAGCTCTGGCTGGGCTCTGGCGATGAAGGATGTAGTCCCCTGTGCGCAGCAACCGAGTTTGTCTTCTTTGAAGCTTGGCAAGGACAGGATCTGGATGCGGTCCTTTGTCTGTCGCAGTGAAGACTTGAATTTTGCGAGCTCGGCCCCTATTGAGATGAAGGGTCGTCTCGCAGGAGTGCAGGCTTCAGCATGTTTTTGCGTAGGCCTAACGATGCAGGATTTGATTTTGGGCTTGTATGAGCAAGCCGGCTCATGATGATTTTGTCTGTTTTTTGGGTGGAGGGTAGGTTTCTCCTCTTTCATGTAAGAGAGAGGGTAGAACCGATTCTCCTTGAGAGGGGCCAGGTATGGTGGCTTTGCAGATGTTTGGAACCTCCGTTGCTTTGGCGAAGATCTCAGGGACCAAGTTTTGGGGTAAACCTGGTTTCTTGTGGGCTGAGGCTTCGTGGGAACGCCACGGGCTTCAGGCTTCTTGGTATTCGCCCTTGGTGCCATTTTAGTGACACGTTGCGGGGCGGTTTTCTGCTTCTTGGCAGGTACAGTGTCTTCTGCGGGAAGTGGGAATGGTCCCAGCGATTCTAAGATGATGGTCCGGGGAGTTGAAGTTGACCCGCTGTTTGGAGAGTTGTCGAGGGAGATGACGCTTCGGCAACTGGCAGGGCGCTTATGCTTGTTTTGTTTGTCTTGCAGCATAAGCTGGTACTTGTTCTCATCGAAAGTAATGGTCAATGAAGCTGCCATTGTTAGTTTTGGAAAACTTCTGAAACAAGACCAAATCCATTAGTAATAATCACAAGAATATGGTGATCGTAAATGGAGAACAACTATGGTTTTGTCTTTTCAAATCACTTGAGGGGACATGGCCCAACCCAAGGACGATGAAGAAGGCAAAAAGCCATAGAGGATACAATTGTTCTAAAATGCGAGTATGGTAGGCTCAGAGTGAGCGTTCCAGTGACTGCTAGAAGCAATTGTGGACCTTAATTCAAATTACCGAGAAGCAAGGCTCACTCGAGGTAAAATGATATAAGGTTGGAGATGCAAATGTGTCGGTCGCGAATATAGTAAACCCGAAAGGGCTCACTTGACGAGAACCTGCACGAAATCGGAGCACAAAGTTTCCCATTTTTTGGGAAAGCCGAGGACTTTGTAGCCGATTTTCCGTCAAGCGTCAAAACTAGGTCAAACGATGTCGGAATGACCTGAAAATTGAGGTGAAGCTTCTTGAGCAGTGGATAGGACCAACCATGGGCTTTTATTTGAGTTTTGAAGCCGTTTGGGGTCCCATCGATGCTTCACTTGATTTTGCTGCGGGGAAAATGCCGAGCTTTGATATGTGGTCAAACGATGTCCGATTGACCTGAAATTTGACGGGGAGCCTATTGGAGTCATTTTGAGACGTTCCATGGGCTCCGTTTTGGATGTCATGGTCCCGGGTTGCTCCGCCGCCGGTAGGCTTGATTTTCTCTCGGAGCATCGAAACCTGGTCAAACGTTGTCGGAATGACCTGAAATTCGACGTGCAGCCTTTTGGAAGCATGTTGAAGCTACTCATGTATTTTGTTTGATGAGTGATGGCTTCGGTGGTTCCCGCCGTTAAGAGGCTTGATTTTGCTGCTCGAGCATTGATGGAGGGTCAAACGTTGTCGGTTTGACTTGAAATTTGGTATGGAGCCCTTTGGAGACATTCTGGAGTCATCCGTAGGCTCTGATCAAAGTTTTGGTGTCTTTGATGATGTTGCCGCCGGGAGCGTTTGTTTAGCTGTCGGAGCAGTGAAGTTAGGCCAAATGCTGTCGGAATGGCCCGAAACCTCAGGTGTACCCCTCTTTTAGCTGTCTTGAAGGATCTCTCAGGTTCTGTCTGATTCTGAAAAGATTTGATGCTTGAAGTAGCCTTGCCTATTTTGTAGCAGGATGCAGCTTCACGAGGCTTTTTGATGTGGAGGAGACATTGTGACTTTTTTAGTGTCAACACTCTCTCTGCTATCTCTCTCGCTCTCGGTCTCTCTCTACTTTCTGTCTCTCACTCTCTCTGTCTCTCTCTACTCTCTCTGTGGCTCTCGGTCTCTCTCTGCTCTCTGTCTCTCGCTCTCTGTCTCTCTCTGCTCTCTCTCTCTGTCTCTCTCTAGTCTCTCTCTCTCTCATCAGTCGTCCCTTCTCTGCGATATGTGCCTCCGATCACAACACTAGCGCCCCTCTTTTGGCACCGCTCTCTCTACCGTTGCTGCCTCTGCATCTCTCCCCTCTCTACAGGTAAACTCTATTTCTCATCTCTTCTCTCTTCGTCTCTATCGGATATGGGTATTTGTTGTTTTCTTTCAAAATCTAATAAAATGATGAAACATCCATTAATTAATTGTTGAATGTAACTTGTTTCCTCTCCTCATTGATAGGCTATCCTATCACAATTATCATGCAAATTAGCCGTCTCCCTAAAACTAAGTAGTTTGTACTCAATTGGGTCTTGTCCATATTCGATTTTCCCATCCTATGAGTGGCTTCTAACATTAGATTATAGTTGCACACCATGTGCTTGAACAAAAACCTGATTGCAAATCAAACAACAAATAAATGACTACAATATCAGTAACACACAATGTAACCATGTAAAAATGTTACAAGTTCATAATGCATTTTATAAGGTGACAGTTTTGCCCGTGAGATAGAAGGTTGTTTGGTTTCTCTGTTTTTTTTTTTTTTTTTTTTTTTTTTTTTTTTTTTTTTTCTGAAGTGTTATTACCAACACATAAGATGATCTTTGGTTAATGCCATGAGACTATTATTGGAGGTAGTTACGACTACATCAGGGATTGTTGCTGATATTTGTGTTTTCTTATTTCTAGTGTTGTACTTGAAAAATGAAAAGGGAGTGATACTGACAGGAGATCTAATCTCCCTCTCTGACCAAGAGCTAGTCGAGTGTGACAACTTTTATAACAATGGACTATGCCTTTCAATTTATTGAAATAGGAAATCTTTAGTTTTCCTGACTTGTCTAGAGCCGATATGACCCATTTGGCCCCCTAATATTTTGGCAGATTGAGCCCTATTCACAAAACATAATGTTGCATAGGAGACTGTATACAGTTTTTCCGCAACCAGTTTCAGAAATTATTGATAAAATCAATCTTAATGATTTTGATTTAGTGTGGAAAATAGAATTGAATGCTTGATATTTATTTATTTACTACTTCAAACTCATATCATAACAGATAACCACTATCTGCTGAAATCAATTAGCTTAAAGGGACATTCAGAGGTTTCTTATTTGTTTATTTGTGTGCTAGGAGTGGATGATAGACAATGTTGTTGTCCTACTGGCAAGTAGTTATGGCCTTGCAAAGGACTACACATACTTAAAGAGTTCAATAAAAAATTTCTCAACAGGTATCAATGGAATCTATCTGAAAGAGTCCCAAGTCATATTCTTTTCCAGTCTGATGATCATGTCACTGATTACACACTGGCAAAATTTAGCAGAACAGTTTCTTTGCTGTTGAACATGCTTCTGTGATGGTATCTATTATGATTGAATAACATTTCTTCTTCATCTTTATTTTTTTCTCCTTGAAATGCTGCAGGAAAGGAGTTGGAGAAGCTTGCAAAGGAATTGGGATTTTCCAAAGCCAAGCACTATGAGACTGGTGGAGGCCTCAGGGGAAACTTGGTAGCCACTCGATAAATTGCAAATTTAGAAAGTGCTTGTGTCCAAGAAACTCATCAAATTCTAAAGGGCAAGTAAACAGGAAATCTATCATTTTGCATTGACTCTCAGCAGTTCCTTGGTTTTCTTTATTTCAATGCATGAAACCTTCATAATTATCCATTTACTGTCACTTCTCCTTCTACTGGTGGTATTAAATTGTGGTTCAGTTGCTTGGAAGAACTGCTAACGAAATCAATAACCCATGGAATGAATACCCACAAGCCATTGTCTGAATTACAAGAAAAAGCTTGAGAATGCAGTGGCTAGATAAAACTATGAATTGCCTAGAGCAAAGTTTTTTTATGTGTCCTTTTTTCTCTTAGAAATGAAATGGATGAATGTGCCAAGCATAGAATGACACATCTTTGATTTTATGTTTGGCCAATTTATTTATATAAATGGCACCTGCATTTATTTGATTTTTATAAAATAATTATATAATCAATTTGATACTTTTATGTTAAAAGCAACTTTTTGTAACCAAACAACATATGATGCTTTTGTTGTTAAAAAGTTAGTATAGAAGTTGAGCTTACCAAACATTATCTTATTTTAAAAAGTTGCTCCTGTGAAGTTGCTTTTTGCAAGTCAATTGTGAAAAAGCATGTTAGACTTCATACAAGCAGAACCAAACACACCCTAAACTTGCACAAAAAACTTCTTAAAACTTCTCCACTCAATGACTTTAAGAAAGAATCTCAATCTTGGGTTGTCGCTGAGTTCAGTATAGTTTCAAGGTTCTAAATCTCAATCATAGCAGACAAATGCAACTAACAGATAACTTACCTGTTGGGGTGCCATGACCAGAATGGGATCATGTCCTGGAGTTGAGTTCATGAAAACCATAATAATTTGTAGTTGCCTTAACCAAGTTCTTTTTACCAGACACCATAATAATTTGTAGTTGCCTTAACCAATTTTTTTTAATTCAACCTTTACTTAGCATATATAGCTATATATAGCCATTTAAAGTTAATGAGATTGTTTTTGTGTTTTTTTTTTATGCAACATGTGTTATGTTTGGCTTGTTTGATATTGTAAAGGCTCTATTCAGTGAAGTGAGAGGAAAACTGGAAACACATGATATGGATCTTGTTATGAATTGAAGACTTCTAAGATAAATAGCATATTTATCTTCATTGGAAAACAGAATTGAAGTAGGCCCATTGAGTTGGACCTCATAAACACATTCAATCTATTCAATATTGGTGAGCAGATTCTATTTATAATTTCTAATTTCTAATTACTTATGATTAGGTCAGATATGGACAGGAGTTGGATATTACATTATCAGAACCGATTTAGTGCGAAGTACATAGCTGGGGTGATCTCATTTATTGATTTTGGAAAGGTGAAGTCGGGCGGGGCAGTGTTGATTAACTACCCATGTAACGATTGCTGTAACCATCGGAAGCATGACTATGTAACCGTGAGAAATCATTTGCACATTCAAGGAATGATGGTCTCATACCTACAGTGGATATATCACGGGGAACCTATAGTTCAACCCGATGATTCGAATGAGAGTGAGGATGAATCAGAAGAGAATCAGGATGAATATGATGAGTTGATAGAGGACCATCGTAAGGGAACTTACTTGGAAGAAGATACTCAAGAGAGGGATGATGTGCAGGATTTTGAAAATTTGTTGAAGGCTTCTGAGCGTGGCCTTACCCAGGATGCAAAGCTCAGATACTCTATTATCGTTTGTCATCAAGACATTGCATGTGAAGGTAGAAAGTGGGTGTAGCAATAAGTCATTCGACAAGGTTCTGCAGATTTTTAAGGACTTCTTACTCGAAAGTCCTGTGGTGCCGGCCTCAGTTTACGAGGCGAAGAAATTATTACGTGACTTGGGCATGGGATACAAGAACATAGATGCCTGTGAACACAATTGTGTGTTGTATTGGAAGGAGAATGCTCAATTGGATAAATATCCAGAATGTGAAGAGCCTAGATATAAGGTCAATGATGGCAAGCAAAAGAAGATCCCTCATAAGATGCTCCGTTATTTCCCATTGATGCCGAGGTTACGCAGATTGTATATGTCAAGGAAAACAGCCACATAGATGAGATGGCACAATGACAAGCGCGTTGATGATGGGATAGCGCGGCATCTGGCTGTCAGTGGAATGGAAAGAATTTGATAAGAAATATCTAGAGTTTGCCCAAGAGACACGTAATGTGAGGCTGGGGTTAGCCACCAATGGATTCAATCCTTTTGGTAACATGAGCACCTCTTATAGCATGTGGCATGTTATACTTCTGCCCTATAATTTACCACCATGGATGTGCATGAAGGAGCCATTCTTGATGATGTCATTACTTATTCCAGGACCAAACTCACCGGGAAAAGATATCGATGCATATTTGAGGCCCTTGGTTGATGAGTTGAAGGAGTTGTGGCATCATGGTATATCGACTTATGATGCCTCCACTAAACAGACCTTTCAAATGCATGTGGCTGTGATGTGGACGATAAATGACTTTCTTGCATATGGTAACTTGTCTGGGTGGAGCACAAAAGGTTATAACGCTTGCCCCTCGTGTAACGACAGCTCGTTAGGGGTGAAGTTGGAAGATAAGATTAGGTACATTGGCCATTGAAAATACTTGGAACTGAACCACCAATGGCGTAGAAGCAAGGCCTTTAACGGTGAGCCTGAGCGTGAAAAGAATTCTTTGGATTTACCAGGCCAAAAGGTACTACACCAGTTAGAAGAACTAGCGACAGTCAAGTTTGACAAGAATAACAAAAGACTGTGTGACTTTGAAGAACTAAATTGGACAACGAAAATCATCCTATTTGAATGGCCCTACTGGAAGTGCAAAAAACTCCGACACAACCTTGATCCTATGCACATTGAGAAGAACATATGTGTAGCTTTGGTTGGAACAATTTTGGGCATAAAGGGCAAAAACAAGGATACCGAGAAAGCGCATAAGGATTTAAAAAATAGGGGTATCAGGCCAGAGTTGCATCTAGTGGACAGGGGCGATGGGTCCAGCTTAAATCGGCATGCCTCTTACACTCTCTTACACTCTGGAACCAAAACAAAGTGATGGATTTTATGAATTCTTAAACTCGATCAAATACCCAAACGGCTATGCAGCAAACCTCTCAAGGTGTGTAACCTCGAAAAATGAAAAATTAACTGGTTTAAATAGCCATGATTGCCACATCCTTATCCAATGCATCCTTCCTATTGGCATGCACGACTTTCTGAATAAGGATATCTGTACAACATTGTTTAAGTTAGGCAGCTTTTTTCAAGACCTCTACTCGAAAACACAGAGAATGATGATTTGAAAAAATTGGAGGAGCAAATAGTTTTAATATTGTGCAAGCTGGAGAGGATTTTTCCACCTGTTTTCTTTGATGTGATGGTTCATCTATCGGTTTACTTGCCACGTGAGGCCATGCTTAGTGGACCGGTGCAATATCGGAGGATATACCCGATAGAAAGGAAATAATTGATAACCATTGATTAATTATTTATGTATTAGTGCAATTACGTTGCATTGAAAATCGCAATTGTTATCATTGGTTGTTTAAAGGTTTCTGATTACCATAAAAGGGTACATTCGCAACCAAGCACAGCCTGAAGGTTCGATCACCGAGGCTTACATTGTCAAAGAGCATCTCACTTTTTGCTTAATGTATTTAAGGCAGACTGATCGAGTAGAGCATTATGATGATGGTGGCGAACGTGGCCCGAGGATGTCGATCTTCACACAAACTGTCCATCCCATCGGACTGATGCCAAGGGCACATGATCCTTCTCAAAAAGAGCGTGACATAGCTCATTGGTTTGTACTGAATAATTGCCCCGATGTGGAGTCATATCTATAGTATGTGCTTCAATCTAGCCATATTTATGCATCGCTTGTTAACTCCTTTATTCATTCTCTACTTTTACTTATTCATTAAAAGCTATCTTGAGTAGGGAACACAAGAATTTAGTGCAAAATCAAAGAGGTGGAGATGTCGGGCAGATACAACGAAAAGAATTTGCAAAATGGTTCAAACAACATGTAAGACATATAAAATATTATCATTTTAATTGCTAGATATTATTGGATTACACTTCAAATAGCATTAGTCTAATACATTTATCCTAATCTGCTTATGTAGATGAATCAATTGCGAACTCTAGGGTCACCAGAAGCTTTTGATGAGATATGGTCATTAGCAAATGGCCCTAAATCCCTAGTGAATCTTTACCAGGGGTGTGATTACAATTATGACCGATACGACACTATAGACTGTGAGAAATGTCGTAGGAGCCAGAGTAGTAGCTAGGTTGTGGAAGGGGCATACGAAGGGGAGAAACATGACTACTATGGCTATTTCTGCAAAGTTTGGGAATTGTCCTATCGGCACAGGGGTAAGGTGGTCTTATTTGAATGTGAATGGTACAACACTAGTACCAAGTACAAGATAAACATTGAGAACCATATTACAAGCATTGATATCACGGGTCGTTGGTGTACGAATGATCCATTTGTCCTACCAAGTCAGGTCACCCAAGTCTTCTACGTCAATGACAACAGCAGAGGAAAAAATTGGAGAGTCGTAGAACGGGTCAAGCCTCGAGGAGTATGGGATGTACCCGCTAAGCGGGATGACGAAGATGATGATGATTATGTGCCTAATGATGCATTTCAGCAGGACGAAATGACATTTGTTGTCCCAGTCCTCGTCGATGGTACTAGTGTCCAATACTCTAGGGATGATATAGATCCTGAGATCGTTCTTAGTGATGAGTCAGCAGACGAGGATGGTCAAGACGAAGATGAAACACTGGCGGAGTACAAAGATGAAGAAGAAAATAATGTACATAGTCAGGAAGATGATGACATGGAATATGACATGTAGTGTTTGTTTCAGGTTTTGCGCATGTAACGATTAAATAAATTAATAAAGATCTTGTCTTACATAATGACATTGTCTTCAATTTCATTTTCTCTTCTGATTTGTTCATATATGGATAAAACATTTCTACATTTCACATTTTATGCTTATTTATATATATCATAGTTGCAAAAGATGCCAAACGGCAGGGAAAATGGGTCAAACCATGAGAGTTGTCCCGTCAACTACAAGCATCCACTTATTTATTGAAGAGAATAAAGACAATTAAGCAGAATGCAAAAAAACTTGCATCTCTAGGGCTCCCGCCGACCGCACGTGCTATATTTGGTTCGGCTAAATGGACAAACAAGAAGGGAACGAAGAATGTTAGTGGGAATGATAAGGATGAGAACTACATTCCCCCCGAAGATGATGATGTAGATGGCGAGACATCTTGGTCTCAATCGGATGAGGTAATCTTTCTGTGAATGTCTATGACATGTACTTTAAAATATTAGTTTTAAGGGTGACACTCATGCTAAAATGATTTCCATTTACTTTTAATGTAAATTGTTGACATTCACTTTACTAATATTATTGATTTTTGCTAATAATTATTTATTTTCCTTGTCACTTTGCTTTAAGCCAGATGGCAAATATGCCTCAGGATGAGAGGGTGAAACGTGCTCGCAGTATCGCAGCTGCACTCAGGTTAGCTTGTGTAGAGAGCACACCTGAGGCCTCGAGGATCAGGGAGCACCCCTGATTTGGTAGCCACCCAGCCTCTGCCGATTCAGCCTCTGACCACACAGCCCTCGCCGACCTAGCCTCCCAGCCTCCGCCGAGTCCTCATACAGTCGGGAGTAGCATAGGTGAGAAAATTATGACCTTTTGAAATCCTGAATTCACCTCAATTTAATGATTTGTGTTCACTAACTCATTTAGCACTGTCATCTTAACAGCATCAGCCCCAGTCTCAGAGGTTCTGGGCCGTGTAAGGGGTGTTACGCGAGGGAAGAATGTGGAAAAGCAGAGGAGACAGCTGGGCCATAACATCACAGTCCCGATCCCCATCTCCATTCATATGCCAAAAGGGGAACATGCCCCATCACTGGTTAACCATCTTGGGTTAACCATTTGAGAGGTTGCCCCAGTCGGTCCCCATGGTTGGAAGGAGCTTGACAGTGGGATCAAGCTTGCCGACATTGCTGCAGTTCATGTAAACTAAAATGAGAAATATCAACCAAACTGATTATAGTTGTGCTCCTCATTACAATATCTGGTTATATTTTGTTATTACTAATCTTTATATGGCTCTCCCCTAATTGCAGAAAATTTTTGATATCGGGGACTATGAGGGCGATATGCAGCTCAAGGTGGACATTGACTGCCAATGCGGGGTTTTGTATAGGAATTGGAAGTACGAGCTGCATAGTCACTATCTCGAGCTGTTGGAGCAGGGGGTTCCTCGACCCCAAGACCACCCGGCAAGGGGTTGTGATCCAACTGACTAGCAGTTGATGGTCTCGCAGTGCTGGGAATCACCAGCTTGGAATGTAACTTTGGGATGTTATCTACAACAATTAATTATATTCCAACGTAATTTTATTAGTAATGATTTTATAAATGCTGCTATTGTATTATTGTTTTTCTATGTAAGCGAAGTCGAAAAAAGCTAAAGAGAGTCAAGCCAAGCTGCCATATAACCATGCTAGTGGCACCAGGTCATTTGCATCGAGGATGTCTCTGATGGTACTAATTATATTCATATGAAGAAACTTGATTAAGTTTATTAATTTATCAATATGTAGATAGGTTCATATCTAATACAAAGCTATCTCAAATGACAGATGGCATAGAATGCCGGTCAAGCGCCGCCTATTACTCAGTTCTTCCACGACACCCACTACAGACAAAAGAGTAATGAGTGGGGTAAATGAGGTGGCTCAGCAGAGACATGTACATTTGCTAATAAATCAATTATGATCAATAATGCTATAAAAGCGTTCTAAATCCCTTATTGATTTAAATGGCAGGAGGCCTTGGTGCAGTGGACTGAGGAGCAGTCGCAGCCCTCTGTTACAACTCCGATGACTGAAGAACAAATTGCTGTTGATGTACTTGGGAAGAGGTCGGGATACTTAAATGGGTATGGGATATATACGAGGACCTCTTCATCTTCCACAATCTCAGGCACCGCATCCTAAAGTGATTGCCCTGCGGGAGCAGTTAGCTGAGCAGGCTAGGAGGCAGGCTGAGCAGGACAGGAAGACACGTGCACTTGAGGCTAGGAGGCAGATTGACGGTTCGCAAATAGGACTCCCGGTTAGAGAATTAAAAGCGAAAATCAATGATTTTTCAACATAGGCTCAAAAACGGCCCGCGCGAGGGCAAAACAGGAAAAGGCTCTGAAATAATAGGAAACCAGCACGAGCACCTCGCTCGAGGCGAAATTAACTTGCAAGAACTAATGGCTCATAAATCGGACTCCCGGTTAACAAATTAGACCTAAAAACATTGGATTATTAACACTTAGTCTCGAAAATAGGTCGTCGAAGGTCGAAAAAGGGAAACGGCCATCGGACAGCCCAGAAACCAATACGAGTACCTTGTTCAAGGCCAAAGTAACTTGTAGGAATTGACGGTTAATAAATCGGACTTCCGGTTAACGAATTAGACGCAAAAACCGTCTGATTCTCAACACTTAGGCTGGAAACACAGGCCGCCGAAAAACTTACGAAAAGATTTATATATACATGTTTATCTTTCATTTATAATCTAATTCATTGAAAAAATTCTAATGTTGTTTTTGTCATTGCAGATTGATGGACGCTTTGGGGTCGGTTGCAGACTTGTGGGGGTGTTTTATTCCTTTTAGTTTATTTGTATATGTATATTGGACATTTATATAGGACTGTATCATTATTGATTGTAATATTTGTTTAATTAGATGAATGATTTGATGAAAAATGGCGATGGTTGTTTGTTTATTTATTAACTTTTGTTTGCATGTATTTTTTATATTGAATATAGGTACATGAACAGGTTTATTTTTTATATAGGTGTATAAACAGGTTTAGAGGAAAATTATATTGAAAAAACAAATATAACATTTTTAAAAAAAAATTGTCGATGAAAAGCACTTTTACTGACGTTTATTTTCGTCGGCAAAAGAAAAAAGATAAATAAATAAATAAATAAAATACATTTACCGACTGTTATTTTCGTCGGCAAAAGAAAAAAAAAAAGTACACAAAAAATAAAATTTTTACCGACGTTTATTTTCATCGGCAAAAGAAAAAAAGAAAAATAAACAAAAAATTAAATTTTTACCGACGTTTATTTTCGTCGGCAAAAGAAAAAAAGAAAAAAAAACAAAAACTCAAATTTTTACCGACGTTTATTTTGTCAGCAAAAGGAAAAAGAAAAATAAATAAAAAATAAAAAGAGTTTTACCGACGATTATTTTCGTCCGAAAAAGAAAAAAAGAAAAAAAATAAAAAATAAAACATTTTTTTACTGACGGAAATAATCGTCAGTAAAAAATGTTTTTATTTTTTATTTATTTTTTTGGTTTTACCGACGAAAAAAAACGTAAGTAAAATTGTTTTATTTTTTCTTTTTTCTTTTACCGACGAAAAAAAAAGTCGGTAAAACTATTTTTATTTTTTATTTAATTTTCTTTTACCAACAAAAAAAACGTCGGTAAAACTCTTTTTATTTCTTATTTATTTTTCTTTTTTATTTTACTGAAGAAAAAAACGTCGGTAAAAAATTCGATATTTTTATTTAATTTTCCTTTAGATTGTGCCAACGAAAAAAAAAACGTTGGTAAAAGTTATATTAAGTTTTTAGAAAAGTAAAATAATTTTACTAACGTGAAAACGTCGGTAAAAGTGAAATAATCGTCTGTAAAATTTTTATTTTTGTCGACAGAAAAAAAATTTTGTCGGTAAAAGGTTTTGTCCACAAGTTTTTGCCGACGTCTGGTCGATAAAAATATTTGCATCGGTAAAGGTTTTTACCAACGTTCTATTGACTTTTTATGACGAAAAATTTCGTAGCTAAATATGTAAACTGTTATAGTGGGTAAAGCAAGGTAATCAATTCTCACTAATCGGCCTTGATCACGTATCTATACTCGTATACAACTATGACTACCCGAGCAATGCATTGGTCCGCTCAATGAAATGAATGCAACATAACGAAAGTTTGAAAATTAAATGGAAAGCTAATCTAAATTAAGGTTTTATAAAAGAATTCTAAACAGCTTCTAACTGTGAAGAGGACACTCTGACCTCCAACCTAGACCTATGAAATGGAAGTTTTGGCCAGTTAACCGCCAGGTAGATGGTGGGATCACGACACGCTAGGCGAAGGCTCCTCTTAAAAACTAACTCCTCAAACAATAAAGTTGTCTCCCTATTTGGCAAGATGGCCAAGGGACAAGGTTTGCTTAGGCACCAGAAATTCCACCAAGGCACACAATTGGCACAACCACGGTGGTCTTCCTTAGTGAGCTCGTAACCTAAGGTCACATTTTTACTCAATTTTATTATGTTTTATTGGTTATAAACTAAGTAAGAATTAAAATAAATTCCTAAGGGCAAGAAAACGGTGATGAAATCCGAATTCTTATCTTGTTGGGGTAATTTGTACTTTACTAGTAGTGCACCAAATTACAAGTGCATCTGAAACAAGTACACTATAAAGCAATAAACAACCAAAAAAGTTAACCCTCTTGCAAGGGATTCACAGGGGTTAAGAAATGCAAACCTCCCGATTTTTTTCAGGCGACGAATATGTTGTCGTTGACTCACACCACGAACACCAAATTCCGTGTACAAATGTGAGGGGCTGCAACAGTATAATCCAACCGTCCTCCTTCCCTACAAGCAATTTATTGCAATTCTATTAAAAAGCTAACTACTTAAAGCAAGTAAAGTGCGCAAATTAAAAGGGTCACGGGCCGACCCGCAACCAAAATTATTACAACTTTGATAATAAATACCTAATACAACCAACTAAAAAAGCAAATAAATGTCTAAACTAATCCTAAACTAGGAAGCAAATAAAATCTTCAAGTTCTCTGATGCACTTTTCCACTTTCCTTCGCTCCAAGTGAGGAATTTCCTACAAAACAAACACAAACAATGTGTAGAATCCGCAAGGAAAATAAAGGAAAGATAAAAAGTACACTAAGCTAAAAATAAGTTCAACTCTATGGAATTCAAAGCTTTCCGATGCTTCTCCCCGGCAACGGTGCCAAGAACTGAATCGACACTTATATGTGCAACGCTTAACCGCAAAACTGCGGTGTCGTCAAGTATGAAAGGACTAAAGAGTCCGGGTTATCGATCCCACGGAGAGAGGATGGAAGAAGCAATGAATCCAATTTAAGTGAGAGTTGAACTAAGATATAGCTAATATAGACAAATGAATTGAATAATTAAAACTAATAAACTATGTAATGTAAACAACTAATTAACAATCTAAAATATGAAATTAATAAGATCTAAGCTAATCTAACAAGCTCACTAAACTAGTGGATGAATGGTGGTGGAAATAAAAGATTTAAGGTGAAGATGTGGTGTGAAATGTGTAGGATTTTAAAACAAGTTATGTGAAATGTAGATCTAACAATCTAAAAGTAAAAATAACAAATGAAATAAGTATTTAAATTAACAACAATAAAAAGAAGATATTAGGCAATTCAAAATCCACTAAGTAAGTAATTAATTCAAATAATGCATGTTCTAATTTAATTTCCAAATCTACAATCCAATTAGCAATCTCTTGCCTAATTGGATTGGATGATATAGCAATGAAGATTAAGGTAAAGAAAATAAAAAAGCCAAGATATTAGATCATAACCTAACTACATTAACGATTAATCATTAAAATCAAGCTGCAAAAGATCAAAGATAAGGGCTTTAGAGCATGCTATGTGAGAGAACTTAATCCAACTACAAAGCATCAATTGAGATTATCAAAACATCAAGTATAGAGATAGAGCATGAGAAATGAGAGAGATTAGCACAATTAGATATAAAATCTACTAATCAATCAAGGTACAAGTAGAGAATTTAAACTTAAACATGCATGCATGGTATAAAATATCGGCCGATACCGATCCGATATCTCGCTGAGATATCGGAATCGGTTATATATCCCCATCATCTCGCGATATATCGGCTGAGACGATATGAGCACGACGTGAACCGATATCTCGGCCGATATTTTCAAAATATCGCCCGAGATGATATAAAATGGGTCAAAACTCTATTTTTTGCTACTTTTTCCTCATTTTCATCTTCTTCTCCTCTCTTCTCATTTCCTTACTACCCATAGCAGCAGCCCTACTCCCTTTTGCATATTTTCAAATCCCACATTAATTTTTTGAAGAAAATATTATCTAAGGTATGAGAAAATCAACCCAAAGCATTTTATTATGTGGTTTTTTATTTTTTATTTTTTAGATGAAGTATAGAAATCATTAGGTTTGTCATTTGTGTTGTATTCTTTATTTAGAAGTTAGATATACATACTTTCATGCTAGATCTACTCATACACATGATTTTGAACTTTTTTTTCCAATTTTTTTTATTTTCGGATTTTTTGATATTTGAATTATTAAATATCATTTTTTTGGGATTTCATCATAACTATATTCTTTTAATGATTCATGATCATTGTATGGTGTATAAATGATTGATTTACATACTTTTATGCTAAATCTATATATTTAGGATTTTGAAAATGATTTTATTAAAAAAAAAATTCTTAAAAGTAATTGTTGTTACTTGTTATAATATTTGTGATACCAAAGGCTTATTAATAGTGTGTAGATGATAGATCTACATCTACTCATAGTCATAAACATGATTTAGATGATTGATATGTTATCTTTATTTTCTTACATTTTACACTAATAAATTGATCATGAGCATCAATAATGGTTGCATTATATGAAATATTAAAGAATATAACAAATTGCGCCACAGACAGGACTCATAACTTAAGGTGACCGAGATTTTGATTTATTGTTGTTACTAATGGAAAAAACTATTGTATTCCAGTATTTTCTAATATTCTGGGTTTTTTGGATATTTTTGCAAATTTTTTTGGATTAAAAAAGAAATTCACACCGCGACGACCGCGACGGACCGATATCTGCGACCAATGTCGATATCATATCGGTTTTTCGGCTCGGCCGATACCGCGACCGAGACCGAGATTTTAAACCATGCATGCATGTAATTGAACTAATCACATTACTTAACTTCAAAAGGAGAGCATAATCCAAGAGCTTTAGCCACTAAACATCAAGAAAGAGCTCCAAATTACATTAATGATCATTAATGATCTTCAATTACACACTCTCTCTAGATTAGTTACAAAGAAGCTCCAAATTATAATCTAAAAGTAAAAATAAAATTGCAAAAAGACTAACTTGCCATCCAATTTGTAGGAAAATTGAAGACATTTGATTGAGGTGAGTTGGATGGAATATTTTATATGTAAAAAAAATAATATACAATTGTTAGGATTGGAACCCATAACTTATTTCATACCAACCCAAGCTCTAACCAATACACAAACCAATCCTTTGTGTTAGAAAATGACTTCTTTTATCTTTAAAGTCTTCTCCTCTTATTTTGGAATTCTTCAACTCTTTCTAAGATTTCTTCATGTAACTTCTTTATTGAAATTTCTTCTTGATGCCTTGGGACACTAGCCGGAAGGTTGAGATAGGCGCGAGGTCCACCTATATAAGAGAAATTATATAAAAATGGGCTACAAATAATCGGATTTATACAAGATAATCCGATAATCCATTAACGTGATAGAATGATAAAATCTCTGTGTAAAGCAAATGATATGCATATGAGATGCCGATAAAATTTAGACTAATGAGGGGTAAAATATTCAATATTTAACACTCATCACGAAACCTAAACTAAAAGGATAATAGCAATTGCTAGTTTTAAAATGAAGTTGGGCTCGAAATAAAGGTTTTATTTCTTCGAGAAATCATGGGATACTTTTCATTTTTCTTCTCGTTCGAAATATTATGTGCAATTAGCCAACCTACTGCTGAATACAATTAAGTTAAAAAGTCAAGTAAAAGTCGTTATCTGGCTGTTTGTTCCAAAATGGATTAGATAAATTAAGAAAGAAATGAAATGATAAAAAAAAATGGCATGTCTTACCCAAGGGCGGTTTGTAAAATTGTCTATTTCGAACAGATCTATTTCAAATTGATCTATCTGATAAGACATGCCAAACAGGCCCTACATAAACAGGTACGTCATGATAATCTTTTATTCTTTTATTTTTTTTCTACAATTTATGGATATTTTTAATGCATAAACGCTGGCCATACATGTGTTGATCACGGGTTATTATTCTAGTGATCTGATTTAACATAATAGGATTTCTTTTATATGTATGGATTTTGTTCAAGACCACTATTGATCATATTTAAATTAGATTATTCTTACCTAATTAAATAATAATTTAGATTAGAAATTAATGGGATGCAAGATTTTAACATGGTCGTTCCTGACCCCAACGAATATATATAGGGATAGATCACGCCTACATTTACAATGTACTCAGTGCACAGGCGTTTATATACATAGTGGCTGTGCACCTTTAATACATAATAACACACAACTTGTAAAGGCCACTTCATCTATTGTCCACTAATTAGTTGGAAACAGCTTGATAAAATATAAAATATGACTATAATTAAATGACGGGCTTGATCTCACCTTGATAAAAAAAAAAATACAAATATAATAGTAAAATGGGTTTGACCCGACCTCGATAAATGAAAAAAAAAATAATAGTAATAATAATAATAATAATAGTAAGGTGGGCACACATTGTAAATCTTATAAAGATGGGCCACATTGAGAATCTTATAATGGTGTGCCCCATATTCTAATTCTTAAAGATGGGTCCAACGTTGTAAGTCTAAAGGTGGGTCATGATTTCTACATTGGTTGTAATTCCTATAGGTGGGCCCACATTGTAATTTCTACATGAGTTGCTTAGTTATATCCCTACAAGAGTGGGCCCTAATATTTTTAATATTTCAAATAAATTTGTGAATATTTATCATATATTTAAATTCAATAAATTTACCAAATATGATTCTATTTCCGAGAATAAAATTATTATATTATTATCAAATAAGTTCAGAACAACATATTCTCAATAAAACAATTTAACAAAATGTTATCCAATAAGTTCTACACAGAACAGTACCAACACAATCCAATCCCATCTCAACACAAAACTTGGAATAACATAGGAACAATGCCAAATGGACCCCTAGTTAGAGTAGTTTGTATTTCAGATGTGGGCCACAATGATAGATTTACACGGCTCGAATCCACTTATATGATATCTAGCCGATGTATCCCCAAATCTATCTTCTTATAGGATGTTCTCAAAGATGGATGGACCACAAACAAAATTTGCTAATTGGGTAATCACAATCGTTCATACAGGCTAGCTATCTCGGAAAAAATGGATGGCTGAAAGAACTTTGTTTGACCTTTTTAAATGCAGAGTACGTATATATGATTGGCCACATGGTTTGTCAAATGAGATCAAATCATATATAAACATGTCGAGTCTATACATCTAAATTGTTCTTTAAGGCCTCATTGTGTTTACTTGAGAATACTGGATGGTTACGGTCATGAATAGAGGGTCACACAAAAGTGCATAAAATTAAATTCAGGAATTTTAAATTTTTCATAAATTACTCAAAATATATGAAGATTTAAGATAATGGACTTCAAAATCTTTGGATCTATAGTTCAATAAACAAAATAAACGGTTTAGATCAGAAAGAATGACAAATTTTTTTTTTTTCACAAATTACTCAAAATATATGAAGATTTAAGATAATGGACTTCAAAATCTTTGGATCTATAGTTCAATAAATAAAATAAACGGTTTGGATCAGAAAGAATGACAAAAAATAAAGATGTGGTTAATGGGGGGGGGGGGGGGGGGTTGTGTTTGGCAATGAACTAGTTAAAATAAAGTAAAGTGAATCTAGACAAGAAATGACAAATACTCATATCAAAAGTACATAATTTCAAAATGCCCTCCTAATTTTTCAAAACAAAAAGTCAAAAAAGCAACTTCCTTCTTCCACTAAAAGACAAAAACTCTACTTTTTTATAGGAAAAGTCAAAACGATTTCATACCAAACAACTAAAAATAAAACACCATCATAACACTTTATATTTTATTATCACTTGATTTGATGCTTCACCTCACCATATTTCAATTCATCTCGATAGACATGAAAGTGATTTACACCCCCTCTCGGAGAAAGACGCTAGCACACATTTCATACGCTGATTTATATTTCTCTTGTGGAACCATCAACGACCCATCAGATGTATACAGGGAGGGCAAAGACAGCCCTAGTGGATCCGGATTGCTTGTTTGGAATAAACGGAAAACCCTTTTTGAATCAATCAGAACTCATGTGTCACCCCATAACATGATTTCCCAGTTTGGACCAAACCCGCGATCCGGTCCCCCGCCCGAGTTCTTTATTTCAGAAACCGAGAGAAGGTAGACTCGCTTAGGTAAGGGTGTGGATCACCGTTTGATAGCTAGCGACACTTCATCAGCCTCTTTAATAAGGGACATGCTACTTGTAAATCATCAGCAACAGGCATGTGCTACTTTCCACTTCAGCTGCACACGTGGTAGAAGATCAACGGTCACAAATCCCGTCATAGATCATTCCACGCCATAATCATCGACATCTTCCGATCCCACGTGAATTATGGTAGGAGAATACGTATCCCGTCTCTGGATTCGAGGAGAAATGTATCCTACGTGACTATTGACTATCTATGGTACCAGAAACGTAGGCTTAGGCTTAGGCTTGACCGCTTGAGCTTGAGGAAGAAATTAGTGGGGCTCCTCAGTGGTTCATCTTCTGACAAATCCAGACCGTTAAAAATAAAAGCCCCACTCTTTAAATCAATACTCAACAAATTTTACTCCAGTAACATTTAGATCCATCTGACATCTTCACCACAAAACATTTGAAATTTTTTTTATCATGTTTTCGTCGCCTGTTTTAAAGAGATGGTGATAGATCTGGTGGTGATGCATCAACCCAAATAATCAAATTTAATTCACCTACTTCACGTATTGAACGTTTTAAAATTGTGCCAAATCACATCCCTTGTGGCAGCTACAAATCCACACCTGGGACAATATAGAATGTCATCTCCGCCCCTATTATATTTTTAAAATCTAATTAAAAAAAGTGAGTCCCACCTTAATATTGAGCACAACACGCAAATGGAACCCACTTCATCCTTTTTTTTTTTGGCCCATGGATGTTCCTAACTCTTTGGACTGGATTAGGATTGTAAACAGGTTGGTTCCAGTCCGGGTCCACAACCGGAACCGTTAAGGAGAAGGTGAAACTAGATACGAACCTAGAATCGTTTCGAAACCGGTTCCTTAGCTTCGGAGCCAAAACCAGAACCATATATGGGATGGGTCTGGATCCTGGTCTGGGCCTAGGTAGAAAATGATATTAAAAAAAATATGATTTTTATGAGAAATTTTAGAAAATTGAGATAATATGTCGGGTCTCGGATCTACGAGTCCGAACGAAAGTGGAACTAGACCTAGACCTAGTTAGTTATTGGGACCTGAATAAGGATCCAAACCTAATTTTAACGAGTTGAAACCTTTGGGTAATTAGAAAATTGGGTACTCATTTACATTACTTTAACTTGACTTATATAGAATATTCATTCCCATTCATTTCTATTAATTTTCTGATTCTGTACTTTCACCTGCAAAAGAAAAAAAAAAAGTTTTAACTGTTCTTACATTACTTGACCCATATAGCCTATAGGATATTCATTTATTTTCATTGATTTTCTGATGTCACTGGCAAAAAAAAAAAAGTTTTTAACACCGCAATGTTTCTTGTTGCATTACATTGCCGGTCCCAAGCCCTAAAAAAATGAGGGTTTAAAGTCAGGTCCACACGGGTCTAGTGACAGCAGGAATAATTAGAAAATATTTTGCTTATATCCAGGATTGGGTTGAGCCTAAGCCCGGCCCTATCCCAGCTTGGGCCGTACGGGACAGAATTAAATGTAGACCCGTTCAATTTAGGGCCGAAATTGGATAATACCTGGAGGGCCCATTCAGGCCCGGCCCGTCCACTAATTTTACCTGGCTAGGATGACGAGCCTCACGAATTTCTCGTGAGTACAAACCTGAGACAAGCCAGAGTACGACAGCAATGAAGGCCATCTAGACCCTTCTTTCTCCCCAGTTCCTGTCGTTTGCCATGAAATGAAAAGCCAGATCTCACTGCGTACGCTCGCGAAGACCCCCGCGTCACTCTTCCTATCAGAGAGAATTCTCGCATCATTTTCTTCGATTTCTTCAACGGAACGAAAGTCTTTGATAACTTTCATTTCCTCCTTACATTACATGGAAACCATTGCTTGAAAAACAAACAAATTCCCCAAGATCTCGTGGCTTTCCCTGCTGCGCACATTAGCACATGTCCTTGTCGAGTCATTTTGAAGTCGGTATTTCGTTTTTCTTTCCCAGCATTTGCGCCGCAGAGATCGAACTGGAAAAGGTAAAACTGCCTTGGAAATCTGCGGAATTCTCTTTCTCTCTTTACATCTCTCTCTCTCGCCTTCTTCTCTTTGTTGCTATGAAAAGCCAAAGTCCCGGCGCACATTAGCGCGTACCAGTCTCCTCTTTCTTCGATCTCTGATGATTGTTTGGCTCTGTATTTCAATTCGCGGTGCAGAAACTAATTTGGAAAGGAAGAAAAAAATGAGTTTTTTGCCCGAGAGATTTGGACAAATCTAAGAGTCATTTGCGTTTTTTCAGGATTCCGATCTGAAACGGGGATTTGAAAAGGAAATCTACTGATTTTTGTTGGATCTTCTGGTGAAAAACTTTGATTTGATTTCTGAATTTGAGTTCCAGATCGTAAAACGTGCAATTTCAGCTGTAGTTTCTTTTTCCCCAACTTCTTTTGGAAATCTCGGTTTGTGAAACTTCCGATCTGGAAAAGTGTTCGTATTTGTCTTTCTTATGCTGGAATTTTTACTTGAATCCGACAGAAATCCTGCTATTTGATCCCCATTTTAAGTTGGCGACAGCAGACACTAAGATATTAAGGGAATCTTTGTCATTTTCGTTTTGGAGTTCAAGAATCCGGTTCTGATTTTGATTCTCACGTGGAAAGAAAACTTTTACTGTTATTTCATACCTTATCTATGTGAGAAGTTATGATTTCACCACTTAATTTTGGTTCCAGATTGTAAACGATTCAATTTCAGTTACAGATTCCTTCTTTTTAAATTTAAAACTTCGAAGGTACTTCCGATCTGGAAAGCAGTGGTCTTTATCTTTCTTCTGCTGAGATTTTGTTTGAAATGATGATTTAGGTTTAGATTTCATGTTGTTAATGCGCTTATTTGGCAATTACAGAGAGATTCTTGAGTTAGCTAGTTTTAGGTTTAAATTTGAGATGAAAAGAGAGAAGAAAGGAAGCATTGAAGATATAGAGTTTTAGAATTGGGAATTGGTGGACATGCGGTTTGGATTGAGGTTCAATTTCAAGTTGTGGATCAGTGTGCCCTTCTTTTTGTCTGATCTGAGGTTTTTGGTGTCAAGGCTGGTTGGTTTTGGGCATGCGGGGCCGATCTGCTCTGCGCGAATCTTCTTCGATGCACAAACGCGTGCCATCTAAGGAACGTTTGAGTCTTCTTGATAGAGAAGACAATCCAGGTGCTTGGAGAATCTTTCCCACATTTCTTTTTAAGTTAGTTCTAGGTACACTTTATTTGGTTGGAGTTGGTATGGGTGCATTTGGATCTAACTAAATTGCAAGTGGTTTGAATATTTTTGGTTATACTTTTAGAGAGTGATACTAGGATCCATGGCGGTATAGAAGTTGGCACTGCTTTTCTGCCTTTGAACACTTTAAATAAAATTTATTGGCAACCTTTTATATTGATCTAGGTTGGAAAGTTGGGGAAGCAATATCCCACCTAAGGTGATTTCCTATTTTCTTATATATTCCAACTGACTGCAAATTTTTTACGTCCAAATACATCCTCGAGAAATCCGGTTCTTATGAATTGAATGCTTTGCTGTTGTGTATGTGGATTGTGGTGGTGAATATATTGCAGTTGATTGCCTTTTAGACATAGAGAAATTTCAGTTAGTTGTGGAATTTACCTGTTGTGTTCCATTTGTTCATTTTGATTTTTGAGTGATTGAATATGAGTCAGATTCATATTAATTTGTATAAACAGTTTGTAATCATTTATGGGCTAACTGCTGTTATGGTTTTAGGCCATTTGCTGAACGGCATGGGGCATGATGATGCTGCAAACCCTTCTTGGAGGCTCTCTTTGCCACATATATGTGTTGCTATCATATCTTCATTCTTATTTGGCTATCATATTGGGTGTGTTCTGCATCTTCGCTACTTTCTTTTTCAATTTTGTTTTTTACTGTCTCCTGAAGCCTGTAGCATGTGAAAATTGATGTATGGTCTCGTTTGTTTGTTTACATGCAGAGTTGTTAATGAACCTCTTGAAAGCATTGCATTGGATCTGGGGTTTGGTGGGAATACATTGGCTGAAGGTGGTCCTTGTTATAATGAAATTCCGTCTTGTTTTTTCAGTTGTTTATGTTCTACACTGTATTGATGTTTTAATGGCATTATTTATTTTATGTTGGATGTAGGTCTTGTGGTTAGTATGTGTTTGGGAGGTGCCTTCATTGGATGTCTACTCAGTGGCTGGATTGCAGATGGGATTGGACGTCGCAGGTCATTCCAATTAAGTGCATTACCAATGATTATTGGAGCTTCTATTAGGTTTGTAGTTAAACTGACTTGCGATGAATCTTCCTTTATTAACTAACCTTTATCTTTTTTGCGGTCCTTTATGTTAATTAATATTTTTGTTTTATGAGAAGTTTGTGTAGTTGTATGAGAAACTTGCTGTTTGATGAGCTTCATTTTTTCTATACCATATTTTTCAAAATCTTGCAATTTACTATTTGAGTCTTATGACTTATGGTGTGAATGAAATCTGGTTAAAAATTATTTGCATTCCATTCTTGATTTTCTTTTCTAAGATCCTATCAATTTCTGTACTGATCCTTGTGAGTTCTCAATTGAATCTGTAGTCAAAATCACGAGTTTCTTCAGCAAATTTCATTACTTAGTACAAAACTACAATTAATAGAATTGTATTTTTGTCTTTTCCTCTTTTTCTTTGTTTTTGTTTTCAAATTTATGAGGCCTTTTAACCCAAAAAAGTATTCATTATCATCATCATCATTATCAGTCTTCCCCACTGTTCAACAAAGAAAAAATTGCAACCCAAGGACTTTCCAAAAGCTCATACATCCTAGTAGTACTCTCACTCAAGCATGTGAAAGGTGGAAACCAGAAGTCAATGTCGAAGAAACTAATGCATAATTGTATGGAATAAGGCTTTAATAACGATGGTGCAGTGTGTTATAATAAATAAACAAATAATGATGCTGTAGTGTGTATTTTTTTTGAACGGTTACTTTCATTAAAAAAAAAAAAAAAGACCTGACAGTGTGTATAACTTTAAAAACCTTAAAATGTTGCAGTTTATGGCTTCAGGTGTCCTAAAAGCTTAAAGTCTAACATGATTTTCTAAATATTGGTTCCATTTTTCTCCAATATGAAGTTTTTGTTTTAAATTCATAAGTGGAGTTGGTTGCAATGGGTTCCTTCTTGCATAAGTCTAGTACTGGTAACATGGCTTCTCATTTGTTTTGTCGGTAAACGTTCTTCACACATCTTCATTCTTCACACATCTTTCTGCAGTGCAACAACAAAAAATTTGGAGGGCATGCTTCTTGGACGGTTCTTAGTTGGAACAGGAATGGGTTTGGGACCTGCTGTTGCTTCTCTTTATGTAACAGAGGTAAGAAAAATTGGGAGCTTTCTTATCTTATCATTATTGAGTAGTCTAGCTTAGTTTTTTTTATCATTTTTGTTTATTTTTATAAATTATATTTTTCATCCCTTCTTATCTTGATGAGCAGGTTTCACCTGCTTTTGTGAGGGGTACTTATGGAAGCTTTATTCAAATTGCAACCTGTCTAGGACTTCTAGGGGCTCTATTCATTGGAACCCCTTCAAAGGAGATATTTGGTTGGTAAGAGTGAAGAACGGTATCGTGGAATTATTGGAATTGAGATCTCATATTTGTTGCCCTTTCCTTTCAGCTGAATGATTCATTGTAACCCCTCTATAAACTTTTGTTAACTAATGTAGCTAACAGGTGGCGTGTGTGCTTTTGGGTCTCTACTGTTCCTGCTGCATTGCTTGCTCTTGGCATGGAGTTCTGTGTAGAGAGTCCTCATTGGCTTTACAAGGTTGTTTGTTTTCTCTTATAGTCTTCTCCCTTGTCTTTCCATAATTCATTTATTTTATCTTTTGATGGTGAATTGATTTTGGATCGAAATTCTGAGCTGGCAGAAGCATTCATGGAGCAATTTTATCATGACAAGAAGGCCCGCAAGGGATTAATTGAGAATTAATCGAGATTGTACGAAACAGTCCTAATTTTATTAAATAATAAAATTGAAGTCAGGGGCTGTTTGATCCAGGACAGACCCATGGTAACCATGGGTCAACTAGCCAATAGGCCCAACTCATCTATCTCGACCAACCAATGGATCCAGCCCACCTACCAGCCCATTTATTTTTTGTTATGTAGAGTTTTAATTATGTTTTAAGTTGTTTTTAGCCAGATGTTTCAATCCTGGCCATCAATGTGTTTAGATAATCCAAATTAGTTCTAGGGTTATTTCTTTTCCTATATTTTGATGTAAAGCCTCTTGGCTTAGAATATTGGTCCATGATAATGAAAATTGAAGCTTTTGGGATGTTCCCCAAGTTTTCTTGGGGTTCTCTTTTGCCTTCTGGATTGGAGTTTGGCATGAGGCTAATTCCCCCTATCTCTCCATCTTTATCCTTGCCTGCCCCACATCTTCTCTTTGTTCTGCATTATTTGGTATCGGAGCTGAGGATTGATCCAACCCGGATTTGATAGTCGTTGTCCCATATCAAATCATCACCATCTTTGCATTCAGATCCAATGGTGACATATCACCAAACCCGAACCTCATCAAATCCACAATCGCAGAACCCAGTTCCCAACCCCATTTGCCCATTGAACCCTAAATCCACTCCCTCAAAACCCTAGTCCTGAAATCCTCAGTCCCGAAGAACCATAGTCCATGTTAGTCGAAACTACAAATCCAAAACTCCAATCTTCCCTAAATCTCAGAACCCCAGGTTCCAACCCCAATCGAAAAGCCTTAAAATCCAAAAATTTTGAAGCGCACAAAAACCCAGACCCTAGCTTTCCTTGGCTGAATCCCTTGCTCCACCAGATCTCACAACCGAACCATTCCATCTTAACCAATTCCCTGCACTCAAACAAGCCCAGTCGAGTTTAGTCGACTGCACAAAAAGCCAAATCCCCAAAAATCCCCATATTTTCGAAACCCTAAAACCCTAACCCGTCCCAGATCTCACATCACCTCTAAAACCCTAAACCGTTGAAATTTCTTAACTTCCCAAAACCCTAATATCTCAAACCCCTAAAATCCTGGAACCCATCTTCATCCAATCCTTCCGAACCCACAATCTCCCTTCAAATCCCACTCCCAGAAAAGTAGGAAGAAAAAGAGGAAAAATAATGAGAACCAGAGGAGAGAGGATAGTGAAGCGTATCTGGCACCCAAGATCACTGTCGACCATCGTCATTGTAGCAGCGTTGTCCATCATCATCACCTCGCAGTGACACCTCGACCCTCGACCACCAACATCTGTCGTCTCTCCCCAAGCACCACTAGCGCCGTCGCCCTTCTTGCCTTCCCTCTCCGTGCCACCTTCATTGTCGATTAAGCAAAGGCAATTGAAAACAAAAGAGGGTTCTCCACACTCATCTCCCCCTTGTTGGCACCAGGAGGGCAGGACCAAAGGAGCCTGCACGTGGCTTCCTCGGCAACACCCGTAGAGTGGTGTTCTTTGTTGGACCTGAGTTCAGTTCGGGTTAGGTCCAAACCCTAGGGCAGTAACATAAAGAAAAAGCACCACTCACAACAATTTAGCAGACACTAGCATTGGGCCCATAACCCACAGATCCAATCTGATATCCAATTGCAACCGGCTGCATTAGTTTCATTAAATTACTGGCGTCAATCGATCGATTTCTGCATTATTATATCAGGACCATCTGATTGATGATTTGTCTTCACCTGCATACTCCTATCAAGAAGATTTGCACATCAGGTTAGTTGAATGTTTAGAGCATTAAATTTGGTGTTCCTTTGTGCATCAAGTTAATTTGAAGTTGCAAATTGATCACTACAGTGATCAACTTCAAAGGGTTTTGTATAGAAAGAAATATGGAACATGGTCACTGGCAGAACCAGGCCCTCCCAAAATTTCAGAAAACCCCTTGAGGTTTTAAAGAATTTTATAGTTTTTTTTTACTTATGGCCCCCCAAATTTTTCAAAAACACCCTTATATATTTTGAAAATTATATGCACTTTTTTATATGTGGCCCTCCCAAGATTTTGTTCCTACATAGTACCCCCACACCCCCCCCCCCCCCCCCCCCCCCCCCTCCCCCACACCGCCACCACCACCAAAGGAAGAATTCCTGGGTCCGCCCCTGAACATGGTATTATGAGAATGATGATAGTTGGTGAGTATTTCGATCAATTTTCGTGGTTGCAAGAAATCTGTGGATTAGAGGAAAGTAAGAAACATTATTTAATTCGTTTTCTAAGAGGTTTGAGACCAAGCATATATTGGAAAATATGCAAGACTATATGGCCAAGCATGAAGAATACAAAGAAGTAATTCGTGTTGAGCGTGTGCTAGGATGTTCTCATCTACAAAAACCTAAGCCTCATGTGGGAAAATCTCCACACAAACTACAAAAGCAAATGCTGTGGAAATTGTGGTAGAGGAAATCAAGACTGATGTTGAGAGGCCAATTCAAGGTTGTTCCCGACCCATTCTTACCTTAGAGCAATTGGCCAAGAATAAGCAACAATTGATGGTGCAGATGAATGCCCTGCAGCATTCTAAAAAGGTGTAAAATGAGGAAATCAAGGTCTGTCTTGAGCGACTTGAAAGATCCTACCGAGGCAACATTGAAGGCATGGAGCACAATAGGAACCATGAAAAACAAGATCGAAAAAAGAAGGAAATAACTGCAAATTCATATGAAATAGCATGTGGAACTCCTGATACGGATGAAACTTCAGATGAATTAGAAAACAAAGAAACTGAATTTCCTTCTTTGGACAGTGTTGCTCAACCAGTGTTGGTACCAGCAGAAGAAGACATGGGCATTGAAGAATTGGAAATGGTCAGCAAGCAGACTGATCATCTGATAGAATCCCTTATAAGCCCACTTCTAATTAAATCACCAGAAGATCAGACTATTGCTCATGCGATTGTTCACAAAGATCAAATCCTCGAGGTTCCCCACATTAATTTCATCTTTGGGGACAGACTATTGATAATAGAAGATTGTGATCTACTAGTCCAAAGCCAACAACTGAATCACCAAACTATCAAATCGCATAGCAATGCTGGATTCATAAATTAGAAGAAGCAACGCTCCCATTCTATTTCTAAGTGGAAGACCAAATGGAAGTCGAGAAGATTGAGTCATGCACAGAAAATAAGGATCAAGCGGCAAATTAGAAGTTTGTACGGTTGACTTTTAATCCTAGAGGACTTCTCCAAGAAAGGGAGAAGTTGATGCAGGACAGACCCATTGTCCCCATGGGTCAATTATCCAATGGGCCCAGCATTTGGGATCTTCTCCAAGTTTTCTTGGAGTTCTCTTTTGCCTCCTAGATTGGAGTTTGGCACGAGTCCATTTCCCCCCTATCTCTCCGTCTTTATCCTTACCTGCCCCACATCTCCCTCCGTTCCACATTACTGTTTTAGGGAAACAGAGAATACATGGGTGTTATTTACGATTTCAGAAAGTTTTGTTAACTTAGAAAATCCGGAATGTGACTTTTTTGTTTTTGGGCTGCTTTTGCGAGCTAACCTAAGCCCAAAACCAATAAGGGCCTGTACCCTTTGAGTTGCCCAAAGTGGGCTTCAACCCACATGGACTGCAGCAGCCTTCTTCTAGGAGTGTATGGGACTCACCCAGACTTCCTAAATCTGCAAGTTTCTTTTAAATTTCTTTAGTAATTGGTTTTGTCAAGGAGTGTTAGTCTTATTTGGGTCTAGTAGTGCTAGGTCTAGGAGTCTTAGAAGACCTCTCATTGAGGGTTGTTTGTTTGCAGTCATTTACATATCTAAATGATTCCCATGCGCAATGGTTATGCACCGCGATGTTTTGTCACGCTCATTTATGCATGTTGTGTGCCTCATTTGCACACTTAAATTTATGCACCTGAAAAGATGGTAATATCATTTACACACCTCTCCTGCAAATAGCCGTAGTACACACCACATCGTAATTTTTTTCTCTTGTGGGTTCAGTCAAAGACCTTTTTTTTTTCATTTCCATGGGCCCCATATTAATCCAAAGTCCAAACCAATCATTTTTTTATTGAACGAATAAACCCCAAGTCCTTGATGCTGATTATCTTAAATCTTCATAGATTTAGAGTAATTTGTAGAAATGTCCTAACCTATGGATCTAATTTCTGCACTTTTGTGGGCCCCGAATCCATAATCCTAAACCATTCAATATTCTTGTATTAATGGTAAATATCAGGACATTTAATTTTGTATCTTAATTATTCATGGATTTTGAGAAATTTGTGAAAATGTCAAAGAAAGCCAAATACATCTAAAATCGTTGGATGTACACATTTACTCACATGTAAGTGGTGATTTTGACAAACATGGTAATGCGTTTCACATGGTAACATTTGCAGATGTAAATCTCATTTTTCTATCACCCATAAAGGCAAGGGGTCCTTTGTATGACATGTGAAACACATTCCATTGTTTGTCATTTCCACACTTCACATGTGAATATGAGTGCATCCAACGGTTCACGTCTTTTACAAATTATTAAAAATCCATGATGAATCAAGTGATGAGATTCGACCCACTAGCCATTATTGGCCTTCTGAAGAGGATCAACGGGTTAGATCGGGAAAAAAGAGGCCCACAGAAATTAGAATAGTAGATCTAACGGTTGACCTTTTTGGAAAATTTCTCACAATCCATGCTTGATCAATGGTTCAAATTTGAGCTCCTAGCCACTTTGGGCCAGATGAAGAGGTCTAATGGTTTGGACCTTCCTTTAGGGGCCCACAGAAATGTCAAATTTGAAAAACCCGACTGCCTTTACAACTTGTTTTTTTTCCCCCCCGAATTGCATGTGTATGTATCCAATGGTTCTGTTTTTCACATATTTTTAAAGATGCATGATGAATCACGACCTGATAGTTGACATTATAGTTGTGTTTGGCATATTGAAGAGGATTAACGCTCAAATTGTGCAAATGGGGTCCACAAAAGTCCAAAAATGAAGATATAACGGTCCAATGTTTTTCATAAATTTATTGATATCCATGATGATCCAACGGCTGAGATTTGACGCTGTGGCCATTATTGACCTCTACATGATTAACTATTCAGATCATGATGTAGGGATCACTTATAACCAGAAAATGAAAAAAACCAGAAATGGGAGCACAGGTATGGTTTGGTTTCACACCTGTTGTGATGACAAAAATACGCCCTGTTCTTCACACCTCTTTAACAGCTTTTTCACATGATGATTTCATACCTGGTGAGTAAATGGGTGAAACAAACGTCCTTGATGTGAAACCGTTTCACACGATGCCCCATTTACATACATAAATGGGCGAAACAAACAGCCCCTAAGGGTCTTAAGGGTTTATAACTATAACACTATGTAATGCATTGTAAGAGGTTGACTAAAACAAGATACAATATAAGGACGACAGTGCATAATAAAATACTGCAGTGTTTTAGTTCTTTTCCTCTCCCTTGGTCGCATGGACTCTTGGTCATTGAGAAGACCTCTAAGGTCAGGTGATGGTTATTTAGTTGTTAATTTCTGTAGTTTCTGATTATTTTTTTGCAATTTTCTGCAGTATCTCTATTTTCTGGTTTCAAACATTTGGCCCTTTCACAGTTTGTTTTTACCAATCAGGACTGGATCAATTGGTATTATAGCAAATCGATTTGCTTGATTTGTTGTTTGTTCCCTTCCAAAAGATTGGGTCTCCCTGACATGGACTTGTGGTTGAGAGCGACGTGGGTTATCAACTGAATCCTAGGGACCTTGAAATTTATAATTTGAGGATACAAGTTGAGCAATTGACCCAACACGCAGAGCATATGAAACATCTGAACCATTGTGACTTGTGATGGTTTTAAACACTGGATTGGAAAGCCACGATTTTGTCAATTCGTTCCATGGTTGATCTCTGGATCATGAAGACTGTGATAGGGACAAGGTATTTGCATATAAGAATTTGGTTGATCGTAAAAAGGTCAAATTAAAAGCAATCAGGCTTCATGAAGCTACAATAATGAGGATCTTAAAGAAAATTTTCTGGATGCACCACCAATATTTGATATATATGTGGAAGAAAATCAGATTTGTGTCAAAGACAAATGAAGAACCAGTTGGTGTAGCCTTCAGTCAACCCATGTATGAAGTTTGCTAAAACTAGAATACAAGATGCTGATTGTGACTTTTGAAACTACTACGCTCATCTGCAAATATGTTGATCTATTTTGGAAACCAGTACCATGGCAACAAACAATGTCTGAACAAGTCCCCAAAGTTGCAATTCAGATTGGAAATTCAACTTCAACAACCACGGCATCAGATTCACAATGACAAGAAGGCAACTTAAAAAGGAGTTGAGAAACTCAAGCTCCACAACTGAAGCGACACAAGAAGAGAAAGTGTCGACACAATTTGCTATATGATGGCACAAACTCAAGGTTGAGTTCTTTCCAACCGGGGGAGTGTCGCAGGAGCGAATGGCTTAGATCCAATGGATCATGTGATGAACCTCATGAAATTGGGGCCCATACAAGACCTAGATCTAAGGCCAGATGGAATCAAGTGGCTGGTCCTACACATAGTTACCTAGTTCAGTTAAAAGGGATCCGAATTCCGTACAGTTTGGATTGAACGAATCGCTGTTCGATTTGGCCCTATTCGGTTTTTGAAAAAATTTCAAAAACCTTGATTTGTTGCAGTTCAACATGTCAGTAATTTTCTAAAATGGGATAGCCTTTGAGTTGGGGAGGGGGGGACTTCTAATGGAAATAAACATCATTTTAAAAAATTATAATATATTTTCAACGAGAAGTTTACACAGAGGAGAGATTTATATTAGACTAATGCTAAAATAAAAATAAAATAATAGAAAGCTAAAACAGAGGACGAAACAGATAAAAATAGGTTTTAGAAAGAGTAGAACTCAAATAGTTAAAATGTCTATTTAATCCCATGCCTCGCATAGTTGCAGACAATCAATAGCTGGGTCACAGGCTCTATGCAGTGTGGTGAATCTGGATCTCTAGTTCAGAGGTTCATCACTTCTTTCTTCATATGCTAAGTGCTAACTTGTAGAAGGTTTTAACAAGAAAGAGAATAAAAAAATCTTGCAAAAGGAAGGTAGAGGAAGGAGATTTGGAGAAGGGGTGTTTGAATGAGGAGTTACTCTCTCCTCAATCTCAATCAATCCCACTTTTTATGCATTTAAAGCCGTCTAGTATCTCTCCCCTTTTGCATCCATCAACTAATCAATCACTGTTACAATTAAATAAGAGTCCATGTCCTCAATGGCTTTAACTCTGAGAAATTGTGAGTTAAAAAGAGTGAATCTCATTTGGGTCTGCCTATTGAAATCTAAACCATTCAAAATAAGAGCACTCTTGGTATATCTAGAGTCCTCAATTTTTACTTTATAGTTCGATCCATCGTTGACTCAACTGTTTGATTAAAATGTGATAATGAATATACACAATATTGTGCTAGTCACTTTTTGTTATTATTATTATCAAATAGTCAATCCAGCCATTGAGCAAACTCAGATTGATATGACAGTTCCCATACAGATATATGGGGTTTATTTTGAATGCTTCAGATTTTAGTAGTTGGGCCCCACTGTTGAGCACCACTCCTTTAAGTTGTGATTTCTCTAAATTACATAATGAGAGGGTCGGGATTTATTAAAGCATGTCTATCAATTAAAGTTGTGTGTTTCTCTCTCTTTTGTGCGAGTTTGACTACTCAATCAATCCACCTTGATAACAATTAAAGCATGTTCATCTTTTATTGATCTGTTCTCTGCCTTTGGCTCATGTAATATTTAATTTGAATTTGCGAATCTGAATGTGGGTCTCACCTATGAGAAATCTTAACCGATCGAAATAGCTGGCCTACTTTAATATCTAGTCCAGTGAATTCATCGAATTCAAATTCCGAACCAATCGAATTGAAAGACAAATTAACTAAACCTACCCCATTGAGTTTTCGACTGTGAATTTGAATTTAAATTGATTTAACTGTGTAGTGCCTATGGTCCTACATACCTACCATGTGGGGCCCATAGCCTCTAAAGCACAATCATGTCTGCGCACAACTTCTTGCATGATTTGGCTCATGTTTTCTTTAATACTTTTCTACATTTTAGTTCATTGAGATTTTAAGAGATGAAGAGTCATCTCTTTATTTGGAAAGTTGCTATGAATGAGGACGAGAAATACGGGCTTATTGATGATAATATTTAATCCCTACAAATGTGCAAGAGGATCCAAACAACTAGGCATGATTCTTCATTAGAAAGCTTGCATGATACTCTAGAAAGAAGGAAGAACAACTGGATATCTCTATGCAACCATCAGGTGGGGTCCATGCCCACCCAAACACGGACATCCAAGCGCTTCATATCTTTTTTTTTTTTTTTTTGTTTCTTTATTTTGCTTTTTCCTATTCTTTAGGATCTTCATTATTCTTAAAGATCTTGATGGATGGCTAGGATTTCATTAGGGTTTTATGTTTAAGCTTTGTATATCATTGTAAGGAACGATAGAAAAGAAGTCTTCGTTATATTTCTTTTTATCAAATGATTAAAGTTGCATAGTTTGCAATTTACTTATTTCTTCTCCCTTGGTTGACCATCTCCCATTGGACTGAAGATCACTACGGTGGATTTTGTGATCAACAGTAAGCAAATCTACTTCTGTCCTTGTTTAAGTTGATTTTTTGTCTCATTGAAGATTGGTTATCAATTGGTTCACCACAATTGAGATTTGTGCTTTCCTGACTGCATAAGTGAGAATGATGAAGAATTGATTATGGATAGAAATTTTGAGGTGGCTGAACCATTCATTGAGCAATTTGAGCATCACAAGAAGGCCTGCAAGGGCTTAATCAAGAATTAATCAAGATTAGGGTCCCAAAAGGTTAAATAAAATTAGAGTCAAGGGTTATTTTAAAGAAACAGAGAAGAGGGGGGTTATTTACAATTTCAGAAAGTTCTGTGACCAAAAAAAAAATCTAGCAAGTGACTTTTTTTTTGTGCTGCTTTTTGGGCCAATCTGAGCCCAAAAGCAATAAGGGCCCGTGCCCTTTAGGTCGCTAAGGGTGGGCTTAGATCCAGTGGCACCCTGGTCAGTTTTCATCCAGAAGTAGGCCATGTGGGGCCCACATCAGCCTTTGTTTAGGAGTGTTTGAGATGCCCAGACTTCCTATATCTGCAAGTTTCTTTTAAATTTCTTTAGTATTTGGTTTTGTTTAAAAGTGTTAGTCTTGTTAGGGAAGTCTAGTATTACTATGAGTCTTAGGAAGTCCTTTCTCTATGGTTTTAACAACCCTTTATAATGCATTGTAAGTAGGAGAGTCTAGTATTACTACGAGTCTTAGGAAGTCCTTTCCTTTCTCTAAGGTTTTAACAACCCTTTATAATGCATTGTAAGGGATTGAAACAAGATACAATATATAGATAGCAGTATATAATAAAATACGGCAGTGTTTTATTTATTTTGCTCTCTATTCGTCGTGTGGACTCTTGGTGATTGAGAAGACTTCCTAAGGTCAATTGACTGTTATTTAGTTCCTTGTTAATTTCTGTAATTTCTTCAATTCTCTCCAATATCCCCATTTTCTGGTTGTTTTCTGCTATCAATGATTTGGCCCTTTGACAGTCCGATTGTACCAATTGGGACTTACAGTCATCTTTACCTCTATTTTTACAAGACTTACTGATTCTAGACACTTGCAGAAATTGTAGTTATGTGTGTAGGTGTAGATGGGGGTGACAATTTCTGATCCTACCTGGTTATTGATGCAGCCATGGGTGGTCTATGTTTGAATGGATTGTGAATCAATAGTTTATTTTCATGTTTATGTAGGAGCTTGGTACTGTACACCCATCGATGTTCAGATGTCATAAAATTGGACTTGTTGGACAGCTCTTTGAATTAGCTTTCAATGAGCCCAAGTTAGTGCAATTTCAACGAGTATTTAAATATATGATAAGATGAAGGGAGTCCCTATAGTTGAGACAAGGCTTTGATGATGATGGTGATGAGATGATGGGAGTCCCTAATTTAGAATATTTAAGCATAGTCTTTTTTGTTTTATTATGTTTGAAGCATTTCCTTTTCCATTAGCAATCAAAAAAAAAAAAAAAAATACGAATCTATTATTCTTTTATAACCAAGGTATTAATTGAGATTTATGAAAATGGCTAAATTAAGAATTCTCACTAGTTGAAAGATGTACAAAAATAGCAAGCGCTGTAACCATAGCCAGCTGTACACTAATACACACTGTAAAATAATAATAATAAAAAGTAAAAAAATAAGAAGAGTATATAATCTAGATCCTTTAGATCTGTAGCCTTTTCCTTCATCCTAATATTTTATGGAACTCGATCCTCTAGCATCTATAGCATTGATCAGCTGAATGTTACAAGTCATCTTGTAAAATATTTCAGGTCCATTGAGGGGCCACATCATAATTATATATAGATCTATTGGCCCATCAGGCAAAGGAACATTGGCAATTATGGATAAAGCATTAAAGAACATTGGCAATTGTGGATAAGGCATTTGCTGGGAATTAATCTCAGTCGTTCCATCACTAATTTGCACAATGTTCATCACAACCTTGTAGTAAAGAATTCCTAAGATGGATACAAAATGTCCTCATTTGCTTTCTTTGATTGGAACAAAAAGACAAATTTTGAGGAGGGGCATTTAAGGAAGTGGCCAAAATACTCATAACATTTTCAGAATTCCATAACTACAACCAAATCCAATGTCGTTCTTTGCCTGAAGCAAAAATTGAGGAGGGGCATTTAATGAAGTGACAAATACCCATAAAAACTTTCAAAATTCCCCAACTATAACAAACCAAAATGAAAGTTGGCCACCCCCCCTCCTCTTCCCTTCTTCTCTTCCTTCTTCCTCTGCTTTGGCTGATAGCTCGACAAAATCTTGAGTTATAACATCTTACATTTACTGTATTGATGGATTGTCATTGCAGAGTTGACTCTCTAGTACTTGGGTTTATAGCTATTTGTTACTGTTTCACTGTTATTCTATCTTTACCATACATAAGCTTTGAGTTCTTTGATCTCCTTGTGCTCAGGTTTCCATGTTCACTTGTTATGTGACCAGAATTTCATTAATGTTCACTATTAATATTTAAAAAGTAAGGCCTGAGTACGATAGCACTATTCACATTACAGAAAGGAAGACTTGGTGAAGTTGAAGCTGCATTTGAAAGACTGTTCGGAGTGTCTCATGTCAAATTTGCAATATCTGAACTAGCACGTTCTGATAGGGGGGATGACACAGAAAGTGTGCGGTTTTCTGATCTTTTGTATGGTCGCCATTTCAAAGGTAACAAATATGGTTTTTTATGCATACTAGTCTTTTAATTTTAAATGCTCCATTTTTTCCATGGAAATATTCCAATACTTCATTGTTCCATTTTGCAGTTGTTTTTATTGGATCAGTGCTATTCGCATTACAACAGTTGTCTGGCATAAATGCTGTGTTCTATTTCTCTTCGACTGTCTTTAAAAGTGCAGGGGTGCCTTCAGACATGGCTAACATCTGTGTTGGATTTGCAAATTTATCGGGTATATGTAACTAGCTTCTAACTGTCACTGGAGCACACATTGTAATCAACATTTGGAATTAAAATCTTGACACAATGGTGGATTGAAACTCAGATGAGAATTTAGTTTCTCAAATTCTCAACTAAGCCATTTGATTGCTTGACCTTCTTATAAAGAGTGTGATTGAACTTGTATCCACTTCTCCTTTTTTTTTTTTTTGAAAAAAAATCTCGCACTTAATATTTATGTTAAGTGGTGAGTGTCCTTTTCCTTTAAGTGAATCTGATACTAAATTTTCAAGAAACTACTGGAATGAAAGGCGGCTTTTCTGACACTGATTCATTTTCAGGATCGGTTATTGCAATGTTTTTAATGGATAAAGCAGGAAGAAGGGGACTTCTTTTAGGGAGTTTCCTGGGCATGGTAATATTGGAAAATATTATTGCAAATTTTCTTTTTAAGCGATTATCTATTTTCATTTGTCAACATGTACAATTGTTAAACGATGGAAATCTGACCTTTTATATGGATATGTTTGATTGATACAGGCTATTGCGATGGGTTTACAAGTCACTGCAGCAAGCCTTCCTAAAATAGGCTCTGGATCTTTGTATATGTCTGTTGGTGGGATGTTAATGTGAGTGGTAAACATCTTGGTTTGGAGAATTAATGATTTTAAGATACCTGAGAGTTAAATTCATATACTGAAGATTTAAATAGCATTTTTCTTGTCGTTTTAAGTGAATGGAAAATTTATTTTGCATTTTTTGAGACTTTCTGGTGCAGATATCCCAAAGAGCTCAAGAGATCAGGAGAATAATTCCCCACTATGAACATGTAAAGGACACAAACCTTAGAGGTTACTTAACTACCAGATTAAAGAAAAATCCCATGCATATGGAAAAGCTTCATATGTCCTTTGTCAAAGGCACCTCTTTGCAACAAACTTGACCATCTAATGACTCATTTATTGATAAGTGGAGTTTGAACGTATCATCATCATCATAGCCTTGTCCCAACTATGTTAGGGTCAGCTACATGAATTATGTCCTGCCATTGCAGTTTATCCTAGCCAAATCCTTGGATAGGTTGCACTTCTTCAAATATATCCTTACTACCTCCATCCGTATCATCTTCGGCTTACCCTTTTTTACTTGAGGGGCCATCAGCCTGCATAGAGAAACTCCTCATCGGCGCCGTTGTTAGCTTGCATTAGACATGTTAAATCCATCTTAAATGAGTCTCTTAATTTATCACATATTGATGCTACCCTAAATGCTTTTGAATGTGCTCATTTTTTTAATTATTTCCTAGTTTTACCACACATTCATGACAACATTCTCATCTGTAGTACACATTTTTTGCATGTACTTGTTTCCAAAGTGGCTGACATTTGCTCCATAGATCGTAGCTAGTCTAAGGGCACGCTTGGTAAATAGAGTATTTCTGAGAGAAAAAAAATCAATGCATTCCAGGTTTGGGAAGCTCTTAAGATGAGTAACTCTTTGTAACTCAAGTGCTTCTTTGCTTTTGTGGATTTGCAAGATTCGATGGGGGAAGGTGGAGATCGAGGAATCAGTGGAAGAGAGGATTTTTTGATGGTTTGGAGGATTTAGAAAATCCTCACTTTTCCTCTCTTCACCCAAACTAGGGTTCCTTAGAATCGAGGAAAACCATAGAGGATTCCTCTCCGAGGACATTACCCAAACGAGCCCTAATTGTTATTTTGTAAAATTTTTCCTTAAATCTTGTTGATATGTTTCACAAAGTACTCCAGAAGCAAGTCTCCACTTCAACCGCCCAAGTTTGTCTTATCCTATTTTCGGTTAAATCTCCCTTTCGTTACTAATTATAGAGCAAGTTATAAGAAGGAATCTCTTTGTTGTATCTCGAGGTTCAATTCTCATAGGACTTGCATCTCTTTTCACATCTCCATTGAGGTTGCAATTCCTATATTTTGTCTATTTAGACTTATTTTTTTAGAGCCTTTGGATTCTATAGCCTTTTTTCGCCTCTCAAGTTTTGAATTCATGCCTTCTCTTGATCCATCTGCTAACACTATATCATCTGCAAACAACATACACTACGGTACCTTCTCTTGAATGAGCAATTAATTCCTTCATAATCAGTGCAAAAAGATAAGATCTTAAAGCGGACCCCTAATGTAAACTCTCTCGTCTCTCCGCAAGTAGTTCCCATACTGGTTACCACTCTTGTATGTCTTTACTGATGTCAATATAATCTCTTTAGACACCCTAATTTTATAAAACATTCACCTATAGGTATCTTGTCGTGGTCTTTCTCTAGATTGATGACGACCATATGAAGGTTTATCTTGTTCTCTCGATATTTTTTCATTAAATGAGTAAGTGAGAAGATAGCTTCCATAGTTGACCTCCCTTGCATGAAATCAAATTGATTTTCATATATCTTGGTCTTGTAAGCCTTTGCTCCATTGCTCTCTCCTATAATTTTATAGTGACTCAGAAGTTTAATTCTATGATAATTGGTGCCACTCTATATATATATTAATATATATATATATCCCTTTTTCTTATATATAGGTACTAGTAGTCTAGAACACTTTTTCTGCATTTATCTATCATTTTCTTTATCATTAATATCTTATTGAAGAGCCTAGTTAACCAAACTCATTACTTTTCAACTAAGCATTTTCAAGCCTCTATCAGAATGCCATCTGGCTTGGTAACCTTTCCTGTTTTCATTTTTGCGAATGTTCTTAACTTTTTCTATCCTAATTTTGTGGTTGAAATCATGTCCTGCTAAATTAGCACCCTCTCTCGTCCTAAGCATTTTATGGGATTTTCATTTAAATGTTTATTAAGATATTCTCACTACCTTTCTTTAATATCATTTTCCTTTTCTTAAACCTTTTGATTGTCTCGTTTCTTTTCCATTATTCTTTTGAGCTTGATAGTATCTCTCCCCTTTTCTTGCTCCAAACTTATTATATAGGACTTATTATATAGGTCATCATATGCTTTTGACTTTGCATCGCTTACTACCTTTTGAAATAATGATAAATATCCCATTTATCATTATTCAAGAGCTTGATCAACCTAGTTGGTGTAGCTAATTTCTGAGTTGATCAATAAGCTTTTGAACATTCTTTAAAAAATAAAAAATAAAAAATGGCGTCTATGATCTATTACAACAATTTGGAATAAAAAATGGCGTCTATAATCTTTTACAACAATTTGGGAGGCCTTTTCTTATATTTTGAAAGCTTGGGGCTTTGAACAGTCTATGGATTGTAGTTTATTGGTGCCATTTCGATGATCTCTTTACAACAATATGCTACGTCTTCTCTGCTATTTCTGAAATAATGGTAAATGGGTTCACACTCTATATTAGATACAAACTGTGATTATTAGTTTAGTCAAATCTGACCATAATTGTACCTTTCACAATTTGGGAGGCCTTTTCTTATATTTTGAAAGCTTGGGGCTTTGAACAGTCTATGGATTGTAGTTTATTGGTGCCATTTCGATGATCTCTTTACAACAATATGCTACGTCTTCTCTGCTATTTCTGAAATAATGGTAAATGGGTTCACACTCTATATTGGATACAAACTGTGATTATTAGTTTGGTCAAATCTGACACATAATTGTACCTTTCACAGTGAACATCTGAAAGCTTTTCCATATGCATGGAATTTTCCTTTAAATTAGCAATTAACATCCACGCTGTGCATGGCTCTGCTGTTTTTGAAAACTTGGGGCTTTGAACAGTCTGGATGCATCATAATTTAATAATTTTTTGTATGTAACTATGGAAGCCTCCTTATTTTAAAATGTCTGATACATCAACGGATGGATTCATATCTTTTGAATATGTATTCGTTTCAATTTTAGCGGATGTCTCTAGAGAGACTTTTGAAGATGTAATATTAGGACATCTGTTCCAGTAGTTTCGGTTGCTTATGCTATGTGCATAATTAGCATCATAGAGACCAACTTTCCAGTAGTGCTGCTGATTTCTTTGAAAATGTCTCAGCTTTGTTAGTGCTAAAGAAAAGAATTTTAAAAAATAAAAAATAATAAAAATAAAAATAAAAAAAATCTTATTTGCCCTTGTGATTATTTAGTGGTCCTTTTCTTGAATTTCCTCTTTGCTCTGTAGTGCCCTAATGGCCATATCAATGGGTATACTCTGTCCTAAAACAATCTGGTGTGGAAGACAAGGTCTGTGTGGAGATGGACAATCCAGACTCTGTCCAAGTTTCTGTGTGGGTGGCTGGGTGCAGGCACACGTGTGAGTGCATGCGAGTGTGGTGCGCAGGTGGTTGTGTGTTCGCACATGTGCTTGTGTGCTTGGTGTATGGAAGTGTGCATGCGTGTGAGCGCACAAAAGCACCACTTAGTCAAAGCTTTCATTAAAAGTTTTTAAATTGGTGTGCGTGTTTGTGGACCACTTTGTTTATAAATGGGAACATTTATGGTACAAATTGTCTTATTTTTATTCAAAAATTTTATTTTGGTTTTGAAAGAAGTTTTGGTTATTAATGCACTATTTGTAACATGAATATTGACAGTACTAATTTGAAGGGTGCCTTATGGTAGCAAGGATCATCAAAATAGAGGTTGCGGTGGGTGTAGCGGCCAATGGCTAAAACGCTACGTAGTGGGTGATATGTAGTGGTTGCGGCGATACGTAGCCGCATAGTGGTGTGAATTTTTTAAGTAGTTAAAAGAATTCAAATATTGTGAAGCAAACAATCTTGTATTTTTTTTTAGTGATTTGGAACCATATAAGAGCGGAGACAACTTAGGAAAGGCTATTGAAGAAAAGAAATAAGAAAAAAAAAATCGTTTAAATTAAAACTCATGGGCTCTAATAGGTTTTAGACCATAACGTTGCTATTTTAAAAACAGTGTAGCGGCCTTAACCGCTACGGCTGATAGTGTGGCTGCTACTATTTTGAGCCATGGATGGTGGTGTGCAAAAGAACAAAAATATAACCAAATTTGGTTACAGATATTAAAAAATCAGTGATCTAAAAATGAAATAAGATTGTTCATTATGGATTTTCTATGTTTGAAGAAACCAAATCAATTAAAACAAAAATGTGGCATCAGGTGTTTCAGCTTTGCTTAAACCAAACCAAACCAAACCAAACCAAGCCTTTTCCCACTAGGTGGGGTCGGCTATATGGATTTGACGACGCCAATCAAATCTGTTTAGGGCCATGTCCTCCGTTAGATCCATGTAGGCAAGGTCATGTTTAATAGTTTCTTTCCAACTTCTCTTGGGTCTCCCTTTCCCTCTCCTACTCCTGGCAATCTCTATGCCTTCACACCTTTTAACAGGTACTTAAGCTTTGCTTAAAAAAAAAAAAAAAAAAAAAACTCTTCGTACTTTGAATAGGGAGAGGGGAATCTGAGTTTGGTACATGGGGCTTTGTAAAAGCATGCATGAATTTCCAGGCATTTTTTTTTTCTTTGAGCTGATTGTAAATTCTTTAGTTAGCAACAGTACTGAGATTGAGGGTGGTTTTAACTTTATGCTGATTTATGAGTTATTATTTATTTACTTTGGTTGTGAGCATGAATTGGTGGTTCATGTCATATATTATACATGAGTAATATATAAAGATATATTGTTGGGTAAACATAACTATGGTAAAAACTGGTTCATCAGTTTACAGACTACTGGACCTTGTGTATCATGGGTACATTTGCATTGTTGTATGCTTGGGGACTTCTGCATATCATAGGGAGGTCCTGTCATTTCAGGGGTGATCACATCACTGTCCATTGAGTGGAGTTTCTATTCCACTTGACTATTTTCCAAAACAAAGTTGCTCATATGAATTTGTTGGGCTCCAGTAGGTAGCTATATATTTTGGTTTCTGAATTAAATGTGAACTCGCTTTTGCAGGTTTGTCTTAATGTTTGCACTAGGTGCTGGTCCAGTCCCTGGTCTCCTCCTATCGGAAATTTTTCCTAGCCGTATTCGAGCAAAGGCTATGGCAATCTGTGTGTGTGTACATTGGGTAATAATCTACTGCCTACATTGTCTTCATTTAGAAGCTGTGAATGGGGATTGGTTTCACATTCTAGAGACAGAACTTGCAACGAGCTAGCTTAAAGCCATGTTGTGAAGTATGACCCATGTAATCCTGAAAGATGATATAGGTTCATAAACTATTAACATAAAGTACACAAACAAGTGTCTGACACTGTATGTGCACTCTGCTTTTCGAGCTAGAAGGCTGTCAGCCTTCATTTGCAGCTTGAAAGCTAAGCCCTAGTTTGCAGCTTCGGCCCCACTTTTTTTGGGGGCTTACCTTTGTTGTTACTGCACACGCAGGCTTGAAAGGGAAGCTGATGTTTGCTCCCTTGGGGTCACCTGCCAAAACTGGAACCTTTATTCCAAAACTGGAGAAAACTGCTATATTGCTGTAAAAATTCCCACCAAAGAAGATATTAGGGCCTATTTGGCATCATTATGGGAATGTTTCATTCTGAGAATGAATGAAGAAAAAATACTGGCAGGCATTCTCTCCATCTGCGTATCTATAAAATCTCTCCCTCTAGATTCTCTCTCTCACAAAATGCTTGGCATAAGTATTTCTTCATTCATTCTCAGAATGAAACATTCCCAGAATGATGCCAAATTGGCCAAGCTCAATTTGAAAATGCAGCCGCCAAATCCTCTCAAAACTTGAAGATTAAGAGGCCGTGTGCCCGTGACTCTTGAAAGAGTCTAATCTTTTCAATTGCGGGTAAGAAGGATGTGATGTGGTTTTTACTCTCAGCAGAGTGAGCCCTTGCCTGGTTGGCTGAGCAACCTGACATGGCACTTCAGTTTTTATAAGGATCCGAGTGTCAGCCACCTGGGAAACACTTAAGTTGCCCATTATAGTGGAGTTGATGAGATCCATGACAATCAACTACTATATTATTTTATTTTTCCTTTGGTTATATAGGTCCTTTGTGATTCAGATTCAATTCTGCAAGTGAGTAACACTTGCAGCTTTGATAAAAAATCGGCTGAAGGGTTGGATACTACCTAAAGATTTGGAAGAAAACACTAACAGTCGTCTGAATCTCAGTTTGATGTAAGATGGCCTTTCGGTTGGAGTCTATGATGCACGGATACTTCAAAATGGGCAACGTATCGTGTCGTATCGTACCCGATACTTCATATTTTATGTGTAAAATCCATGTCTTTGCTGTGTCTATAGCGTGTCTTTGCCGTATCCATGTCGTATCTGTGCATCATTGGTCGGAGTCTTTTTCTTGCCAACTATATGACCTTGTGATGGGGTCTTTTTCTCTTCAACTACCTCAAGGATCACGAAAAATCAGCGTCTTGAGCAGGACTCAAAAGACGTCTGCTGATTTTTCTCAGGGGCAACCGTCTAGACAGTCTTATAACTGTTGACTTCAAAAATCTATTGCAAACTGGACATTATAATTGTCAGATTATCAAGTCTTTTAAATGGTTGGTTCCTTGTGGCTTTCAGGTGGTGAATTTCTTTGTGGGCTTGCTCTTCTTGCGATTGTTGGAGAAACTTGGACCTCAAGTGTTGTACTCGATCTTTGCTTCTTTTTGCTTGGTGGCAGTTATTTTTGTAAAGAAGAATGTGGTTGAAACAAAAGGAAGGTCTCTCCAGGAAATTGAGATTTCACTTCTCTCACCAGAAGAATAGAGGTAATGTTTGTTTTAGTTAATTTGCTATATATACCGCTCTGCTTTTCTTGATGGTGAACCTTCTTTCTCCCCTGATCTGGAATTTTTTCCATTTGAGAATATGATTTCATCATGATGTTTTTCTGGTACCATTGTGAAAACTTTTAGAAATGGCAGTCTGAGGAAACCAAGGCCCATTTTGCGATTTGCCAAGGGTGTCTTTCACCTAATAATTTCCCTTTGTTGTCCCATATGCACAACAGATCTATCATGTATTGTCTACTACACATAAATGTCCTTGGTTGGTGCGCATCCCAGTTTAGGAGGTTTTCTCTTACCATATTTGTGCCACTCAGCATTGTTTGATCAGACTTCATTTTGGACAATTGTTTCATGAGTCTGGAACAGTTGGCCAGACATCAAATTGATTAGCATGGGGAAGCACTGACTCAGCTTTTGCATGCTTTCTGCTAGTGTTCATAGAATACTTCTGTTTCCATTTGTATCTCAGTTTCTTTAATTTATGTGCAGCTTTAGTGTAGACAATTCGGCGGCATGTGGATTTCCTGTGGATGACGTGACCATATATCTGACCTGATTTCACATCTGCTTGATCAAGCGGGTGTAAATATGAGTGCAAGAATGTTAGTGATGATTATGCTGTTTCCATTGGAAATGCTTCTAATATTGTGGCAATCATCTCTCTATATCCTTTTGAGTATATTTTAGTTGGGCTAGGGATTATTACCAATAAAATAGCTTCCAATAGAACATGACGTGTTATAATGGTACCACTATGTGGAGCAGCATGGAAACAGTCTCTTCTCCATTTATACCAGCCTAATGAGAAATTTATACCTGCCTGAGTGTTTATTGCAGTTGCTTTTACATATAAATTTATTTGCACTAGAGGCATATTATGTCAGCTAGAACAAACTAGGCATGATGGTGCATCTTGTCCTCAATTTATACTTGTCTCTTGCTACCTGGTCCAGTGATGCAATATCCTATCAGACGGTTGGGAGTAAAACCTTCGTTTGCCGATCTCTACCTTGTGGTAATGGTTTAAACCTATGGTTTTACATCATTAGGTCATGAGTTTGAGATATGGCACCAACAGGGGAGAGGCTAAGCACCTTAGTTCACTAATATGAAGAGAGAACTCTGGTGCCTCTCTTCACAGGCTAGCTTGACATGTCCAACAGGAAAGCTGCATTGCAGTGTTGCTCACAAACGGTTGATCGGTCAGGTTCTGGTGATTGGAAATCGTTGGCTGATTGGACCATTCAATTGTCTTGAGCACCAAATAAGTGGTTGGATTTATGCTACTGAATTGCATTTGAAAACATAGTAATCAACTGCCATAACCTTTCTTCGTGTGATGTGTGGTAAGTTGAGTACTACTGCATCCAAAAGAGTAGGCTAAAATCTGGTTCCAGATGAGAGTTTTTTAACAATTGAATAATGCATTGACAATGGTAGTATCAGTGATTGGCACTTTATTCGTCTTCAGCTAGTCAGAACACGTTTCTTTTCTAGTTTTCAATTAAGAACAAGTTTGCCCAAGAAACTGATGTGTGTAAGCCCAATAAAGATGGACAGTGCTTTGTGGAAACTGCACAGGCATGTGTAACTAGATTCAATCAAAATCAGTGTGCCTATGCTGGTCTGGTCAGCTCTAAATCTGGTGGTATTTAGTGTGGTCAAAATCAGTAAGAATTGGTCAATACCATTTAAAATGGGCAAAACTGCTGTTAGAACTATCAGAAACTAATGGTCAAACCAGGTGGGTCCAGCATTATTATTGTTATCATCTTTTGTTTTTCATCATTATCTTATTTGTGTTGAGATTTCAGACTAGAACTCCAATCAAGATGAGTGGTCGAACCAGTTTGGACCATACCGTCCCCTTGGACCTGTTCGGATTCTCATGCGGTTTTAAAAACATTGATGCAGTGAGAATAGTTTAGACTTACTGTACTGCTAGGGTTTTTAGAATTCACATCGGACCAACAGCCATCTGCATCTGTGGCCTTTGATCGTTCAGGCAGAGCACTTGAATTCAGTCAAACTTGGTTGCCGCCTGTGATTACTTCAATGATCCATTTTCCTAATGGTGTTGCCCAAAAGCTAGTGATAGAATGGTTGTAGATAAGACCACTGATCAGAGGCATGCAACATGGATGCTCATGAAAAAAAGTTGGGATTCTGTGGCCAATCAAATGAAATAACGGTTCACTTGGCTTGCATCCAATTCAGCAGGATAAAGGGCCTTCGGGTTACGCACCTAACAAATTCCAGCCCTATTAGGTGAGTGTTGCGGGCAGCCTTATTAGGTGAGTTTTCACGTTTCTAGCTTATATTTGGAATCAAATGGCTAACTGTAATAGAAAGGCTGTTAAAGAGGTACTCGGAGAGTCGAAAGGGAAGAGACGTGATAATAAAGAAACTCGGTGATGGAATGTAGAGGTTCAAGAAATATTGTTACAAAGTTTGACAGAGAACTAGGAATTTGGAGAATTATGAGATGTATAAGGAGGCAAAGAAAGAGGCTAATAAAGTAGTAAGTGATGCAAAGTGCAAAGTATATAATGACCTATATAATATGTTGGGAACAGAGGAGGAGAGTGATATTTTTAAGCTTACAAAGATAAGAGAAAGGAAAAGTAGCTACTTAGATTATGTCAAATGTATTAAGACCAATGACCAAAAGGTTCTACTGAAGGATAACGAAATCAAATAAAGGTGCTGGGAATATTTTAGCATACTTTCAAATGAAGACTATATAGAACAAAAGATGATACTTCATAAGTAAATTATACTTTTTTTCGTAGAATTAGGGAGGCGGAAGTAATGAAAGCATTAAAACAAATGAAGACAAGAAAGGCTACGGGTTTAGATGACATCCCTATTGAGGATTGGATATGCTTAGGAGAAGTTTGGGAGATTTGGTCAACTAGACTCTTCAATAAAACATTAATGACAAAGAAAATGTTGGATAAATGGAGAAGAGGTGTTCAATTACCTATATATAAGAACAATGGGGATATACAAAACTGTACTAATTATTGTGAGATTAAACTTATAAGTTATACTATGAAGCTATGAGAGAGAGAGAGAGAGAGAGAGTAATGGAGCAAAGACTTAGACATAAGACCAATATATCTGAAAATCAATTTGGTTTTATGACAGGGAGGTCGACGATGGAAGTTATCTTCTCACTTAAGTAATTAATGGAAAAATATCAAGCGAAGAGGAAAAATCTGCATATGGTTTTCATCGATCCAAAGAAAACCTACAACAGGATACCTAGAGATTTAATTTGGTGGGTTTAAAATTAAATGATTTTCTAAGAGGTTATATTGAAATTAGTAAAGATATATATGAAGGAGCAGTAACTAGTGTGAGACCTACTTGTGGAGATAGGGGAGTTTCCAATTACCATAGGCCTGCATTAGGAGTCGACCCTAAGTCCTTATCACTTTGCACTGATTATGGATGAGTTAACTACTCATATTCAAGAAGAGGTACCTTAGTGTATGTTATTTGTAAATATGGGTCAAAGTGGGCCTGGCCTTCCGCGGTCGGCCCGAGCTCGGCTCAAAAGATAAAAGAGCCAAGCTAGGGCCTAATAGGAGGCCTGTTTGCTTAAAAGGGCCGAGATCGGGCTTAATGAAGTTCGACTCGTAAGCCCTAGGGCCTACATATATTAATACATATTATATATGTACACTATACAGTATATAATACACATATGAATACCATAACTCATAAATACTAAACCTTAGTTTTAATCCAATATAAATAATCCCTAAACCCTAAACACTAAACTCTAAGCACTAAATAATCCATAAACCCTAAACCTAAGCACTAAACCTTAAACCCTAATTTTAATCCAATATAAATAATCCCTAAACCCTAAACACTAAATAATCCATGAATCCTAAACTCTAAATCTAAGCACTAAATAATCCATAAACCCTAAACCCTAAACCTTTATTTTATGATGCTAGCCGAATACTTTATTTTATTCTATGATGCTATTGAAGTTTAATTTGATTTGTATTATTGTTGGAGTTTGATAATGCTCATCTACATTAACATTAAACCATTATGGAGTGTTGGAACTAGGCTCCCTTTGCTTTTATGGAGTCTTTCTTATTTTAGTTAATTTTATTGCTGCAATCCAAATTATGGGAATGGGAATATGGGATGAATGCATGCATTTGACCATTTTTTGTTCTGGTTTGCATGTGCAGATTTCTTTAAATTCCGATAGGATTTTTTTTCCTGAAAATATTTTCTTTCAGCTAGTGCTATATTATTATAAAACAGGCCGAGCTCACGAGCCGTGCCTAGGGCCTCAATCGAGCCGGGCTCAAAGGGCCGGCCCTAGGGCCTCATAACTTAATAAGAGCCAAACCCGAGCCAGGGTTTTTGAGGTCCTTTTGAGCTCAGGCCAAGCTAGGGCCTACTGAAAAATACTAGGGTCGAGCCTAGAGCCTCTCAAAGCCCGGCTCGGCTCGGCCCACTTTCATCCCTATTTGCAAATGATATTGTGTTGGTAGATTAATCAAGGGATGGTGTTTAAACTTGACCCACGAATCTTTTTATTCACAAGTGGGCTTGGTTGATTTAAATTCTACAAGTGTGATTGCTTGATTGACACACAAGTTAATTGGACACGCATTTAGTTAAGGGCAATCAACCCTAACAAGAAAAGAATCGGATTTCATCACTGGGCTCTTGCCCACTAGGTTTAAATACACCCCACATAGGCACCCATCTTTAATTAAAATCAATAAGACATTGGCCCTTGGATTTAGGATGAGGACCACCAAAGGTTGCACCAGTTGTGTTCTTTGGTCAAGTTGATGTCCAGGTAAGCCCTGTCCCACTAAAGGGTGGCAGTTTAAATTCTAGAAGTTTGGTGTTTAAGCAGTACCTTGCCAAGTACATTGTGACCCCACTATTCAACCTGGGGGGCTTACTTGGTCGATTTGGCTTCACAAGACCGGATTGGAGACCTAGGTGTACTCTTCAAACATGTAGGAACTGTCTAGTTGATTAGGTGAACCCATTAGATTCTCTAAGTGTTTTAATCTTTGCTTGATTGCCTGTGTCTCATATCAGGCCAGGATTGCATTCGGGTAGGACCCAATCTATACAATCAAAGAAAATCAATTGGAAAAGCTTTGGGTACATAAAAGGGGCGTTTATATCGAATTGAGTTAGATCTACCTCTTATAGTTGTAGGACAATCTTCAATATTTGAGGAAATTTCTCAAATAATGGTGGAAGAGCCACGAGCTGTTACGTTGAGGGAGTACATGTACCCAACCCGAATTACCCAACCATCATGCATCACCTTACCTACCTCCAATGCTACATTCGAGCTAAAATCTGGTTTGATCCAGATGCTCCCTGTGTTTCATGGGATGGACCAAGAGAATCCATACCAACATGTTAGGGAATTTGAAGACATATGTGGGACCATGAAATATAATCAAATGTCTGAGGAATCCCTAAAACTTATGTTGTTCCCATTTTCTTTAAAGGAAAAGGCTAAAGCATGGCTTTATGCCTTACAAACGGGGTCCATCACATCTTGGGGCGCATTAGTTGAGGCTTTCTACAAGAAGTTCTACTCCAAATAGAAAACTGCTTTGATAAGACAAGACCCGAATAGTTTCCATCAATTGGAAGGGGAGACCATGTACAATTACTTGGAGCGGTTCAAGGACCTTTCACTCCAATGCCCCCACCATGGTTTTGAAAAGACTCGATTAGTTCAAATTTTGTATGAGGGGATGGATTGCCCAACAAAGACTGTGGTGGAATCATTTTGAAATGGTGCATTCACACAGAAAACAACAGACCAAGCATGAGCATATTTGGAAGAGGTCGCTGAAAACACATTGCAATGGGCACCATCAAAGATGAGCCCAAAAGACAAACCATTGCAGAGAGGGTGCATGCATAGAATTGAACCAAAGCTTGAGGCAGAGGCCAAATTGGCCACATTGATAAGACGATTAGAAGCCTTAGAACTGAAACAAGGAAATCAAAATCCCACTCCAAACACCTTGGAGTCCCTAAAATATAGTCAAGCCATAGGGGATAGTGTTGAGTCACCAAATTGGGGACAAGGAGAAAATACAGAGGAAGTAAGTGCAGTGTATCAAAACAATCGATGTGAGAATAGGCCGAGATACGATCCTTATTCAAACATCTACAATCCAGGTTGGAAGGACAACCCAAAATTTTCTTGGTCTAAGGGTCTATTGATCGACACTTAAACTAAGATATAGCTAATGAAGACAATTGAAGTGAACAATTAAAACTATTAAACTATGTGTGAAAAATGGAATTAAATCAATTGAAATGTGAAACAAAATTAATACTACTCTAATTAACAATTTAAAATATAAAATGAGTAAGATCTAAGCTAATCTAATAAGCTACACTAACTAGTGGATGATGGTGGTGGAAATGGAAGATTTAAGGTGAAGATGTGGTGTGAAATGTGTAGGATTTTAAAACAAGTTATATAAAATATGTATCTAACAATCTAAGAGTGGAAATAACAAATAAAATTAACAATAATCAAAATAAGAGATTAGGCAATCCAAAATCCACTAAGTATGTAATTAGTCCAACTAATGCATGCTCTAATTCAACTCCCAAATCTACAATCCAATTAGCAATCTCTTGCCTAATTGGATTGGATGATATAACAATGAAGATTAAAGTAAATAAAATCAAAAGCCAAGATCGTAGATCATAGCCTAACTACCCTAACAATTAATCATCAAAATCAAGCTAAAAAAGATCAAAGATAAGGGCTCTAGAGGATGCTATGTGAGAGAACTTAATTTAACTACAAAACATCAATTGAGATAATCCAAGCATCAAGTGTAGAGATAGAGCATAAGAAATGAGAGAGATTAGCACACTTAGATCTAAAATCTACTAATCAATTAAGGTACAAATAGAGATTTTAAACTAAAACATACATGAAATTGAACTAATCACATTATTTAGCCTCAAAAGGAGAGCCTAATCTAAGAGCTTTTTCCACTAAACATCAAGAAAGAGCTCCAAATCTTCATTAATGATCTTTAATTACACACATTCTTTCTAGATTAGTTACAAAGAAGCTCCTAATTACAGTCTAATAGTAAAAATAAAATTGTAAAAAGACTAACTTGCCAAAAGATCTCCTCTTCACTCTACAAATACATTCCAATTTATAGGAACATTGAAGACATTTGATTGGCTCATTTCATTTCATAAGGATTGCTTCCATTTGATTGGTTGCAACTTGAAGGCTTTTGATTGGCTCATTTGCTTTAACATGGATTGCTTGAATTTGATTTGGAGGCTTTTTATTGGCTCTTTTGCTTTCACATGGATAGCTTCAATTTGATTGATTGCAACCAACTTTCCTTCCAAAAGGATATGTGCCTTTTGCTTTATGTGGTCCTTCATTTTGGAGGCTTTTGATTGGCTCATATCCTTTCACATGGATTTGTGCCATGGCAAGCTTTGATTGGTGGAGAGGTGAGTTGGATGGAATATTTTATAGGTAAAAAAATAATTTGCAATTGTTGGGATAGTCGCGGGGTCCACCTACACAAGAGAAATTACATAAAAATGCGCTACAAATAATCGGATTTATGCAAGATAATCCGATAATCCGTTAATGTGATAAAATAATAAAATTTTTGTGTAAAGCAAATGATATGCATATGAGATGTCGATAAAATTCGGACAAATGAAGGGTAAAATATGCAATATTTAACACTCATCATCTACACTAGGGCAGCCCAGCTCAGGCCATGCTACCTCCAGGTTTCCAAAAAAAAGCCATGCAAAATTTCAACCCTAATTCACATTATTAATGCGTAAATTCTCTTGACGAAACCATCAAACTGTTAGCTCAGAATACCCTCCAGTTTTAGCAAAGCACCGTTCAGAGTCTGAATGCCAACAGGCAATCAATTGCAAAGTTGGAATACAGAGTGAGCCAATTGGCTAACTCATTAAGTGCTAGGGACAAGGGAACCTTCCATAGTCAACCAGAAGCCAACCCTAAGAGCCAAATTCAAAAAGGCCAATTTGAAGTTCATGACATAAAGGGGAAAGGCCATGAGCAGGTTAAAGCCATAACCATACTTAGGTCCGGCCATTAGGTTGATAACAAAATAGAGATACCCAAGAGTACCGAGGATTTAGGAAAGATGAGTCAAAAGCTGAAGAGAAACAAAAGGAACATGAGCCGGTTCAGGAAACAAGCACTACCGTAGGAAATCCATCACCTAGTAAACCACTTCCTAGGACTTTCATTCCTAAAGCTCCATACCCTCAAAGGCTAGGCCCAGCAAAATCAAATGCCCAGTTGGATAAGATGCTTGAGGTTTTCAAATCAGTGAGGATTAAGACCCCATTGTTAGATGCAATCCAACAAATTCCTCCCTATGCTAAGTTCCTGAAGGACCTTTGCACCTTCAAGAGAACCACCAATGGACCACAAAAAAGCTTTTGTATCTCAGCAAGCTAGCTCCATTATTTCTTGCCCAACCCTAATCAAGTATAAGGACCCAAGGTATCATACATCTTCGTGTCAGATAGGGGACCATCATATTGAGCAAGCTTTACTAGACTTAGGTGTGAGTGTCAACCTACTTCCGTATTCATGTGACCCTCCAATTGGATGATGCTTCAATTCGATACCCGAAAGGGGTAGTGGCGGATGTCCTCATCAAAGTGGGAGAGTTCGTGTTTCTTGTGGATTTTGTTGTCTTGGACACAAAACCACCAACAGAAACTATAGCCAAAATACCTATCATTCTAGGACGACCATTCCTAGCAACATCCAAAGCTTTGATTAATTGTAGGAATGGAGTGATGCAAGTTTTGTTTGGCACCATGAAAGTTCAACTAAACATCTTTAATGTGAGTAAGCAACCTCAAGATGAAGATGATGGGATTGCTGAGGTTAGCTACTTACAAGAGTTGGTTGGAAATGTTGCTCCCTAGTTAGGCTATGGGAATCCATTGGAGGTTTGTCTAGCAAATTTTGGGAGTGATTTTGACATAAATGGCCACATTGAAGAGGTGAATGCACTGTTAGATTCATCCCCATTCTTGGAAAAGAATAGGTGGCAACCCAAACAAGAGATTTTAACCCCATCTTTTACCCCACTTGTGCCATCAATTGTGGTACCCCTAAAATTGGACCTAAAACCATTACCTGACACACTCAAGTAATTGTTTTTAGGCCTTTCAGAAACCCTTCCTGTCATTATAGCTGCAGGCTTGAACACTGCCCAAGAAAAATTACTAGTCGAAGTCCTTTGGAATCATAAAGAAGTTATGGGCGGTCAATAGCAAATATCAAAGGCATAAGTCCCTCTGTTGTTCAGCACAGGATTCATTTAGAGGAAAAATCCAAAACCTCTTAGGAACCACAAAGGCAACTAAAACCCGGCTATGAAGGAAGTGGTTAGGGCGGAAGTGCTCAAATTATTGGATGCAGGAGTAATTTATCAAATTTCAGACAGTTCTTGGGTGAGTCCTATCCAAGTGGTACCAAAGAAATTAAGAATCACAGTGGTGAAAAACAAAGGAAATGAATTGGTGCCAATCAAAGTACAGACTCGATGGAGAGTGTGCATAGATTATAGAAAATTGAATTCAACCACCTAGAAAGATCATTTTCCACTCCCATTCATGGACAAAATGCTTGAAAGATTAGCCGGACATGCGTATTGCTACTTTATTGATGGTTATTACGGTTATAATCAGATTCCAATTGCACCAGAGGATCAGGATAAGACTACCTTCGCCTGTCCCTTTGGAACATTTGCCTATCGGCGCATGCCCTTTGGGTTATGCAACGCACCGGCTACTTTTCAATGGTGTATGATGAGTATCTTTTCAGACATGGTTGAGCCATTCCTTGAGGTTTTCATGGATGATTTTTCAATATTTGGAAATGATTTTGAAGAGTGCCTGCACCATCTGGAACTTGTGATGATTAGGTGCAAAAAGAAAAATACGGTCTTGAATTGGGAAAAGTGTAATTTCATGGTGTAGAGAGGGATAGGTACAAATTCTGGTAGATAAAGCATTGAGGTAGATAAAGCAAAGATTGATTTGATATCTAACCTTCCACCACCACGGACAGTCAGGCATATACAATCTTTCTTAGGCCATGCAGGTTTTTATAGGTGATTTATAAAAGATTTCAGTAAAATTGCAAATCCTTTGTACAATTTACTTGCAAAGGATGTTCCATTTGAATTTAATGAATCATGCCTTCGAGCCTTTGAACAACTAAAGAAAGCGCTTACCTCTGTCCCAATCATCCAACCTCCAAACTGGACTATCCCATTTAAGCTCATGTGTGATGCATTAGATCACGCTCTTGGGGCTGTTTTGGGACAGCGAGTGGATAAGAAGCCCCATGTCATCTATTATGCGAATTGAACCCTGAATGATGCACAACTGAACTATACCACAACTAAAAAGGAGTTGTAAGCTGTGGTCTTGGCCCTAGAGAAATTTAGATCCTACTTGATAGGATCTAAAGTCATCGTATACACTGATCATGCAGCCTTAAGGTACCTTCTTGCTAAGAAGCATGCGAAGGCTCGTCTTCTTAGGTAAATACTTTTGCTATAGGTGTTTGATTTGAAAATTCGGGGTATACACTGATCATGCAGCCTTAAGGTACCTTCTTGCTAAGAAGCATGCGAAGGCTCGTCTTCTTAGGTAAATACTTTTGCTACAGGAGTTTGATTTGGAAATTCGGGATAAAAAGGGTTTTGAAAATGTTGTAGTAGATCATCTCTCTAGGTTGTCGGTTGCTCTCAGGATGATGTCTCGCTGAGAGAGCTTCCCTGATAAATAGTTATGGAGAGTTTCCAAACTACCCTGATTCGCAGATATAGTGAATTACCTTGTCACTGGGGAAATGCCTGAACATTGGACCAAACAGGATAAGTACAAATTCTGGTCTGAGGTGAAATATTTCTTTTGGGATGACTCGTACCTATTCAAGTACTGTCCCGACCAGATAATCAGGAGATGCATTCCTAATGAGGACCGTCAAAGTGTCATTTCATTCTGTCATGATCACACATGTGGAGGCCATTTCAGCTCCAAAAAGACAGCTACAAAGATTTTGCAGTGTGGTTTCTATTGGCCCACAATCTTCAAAGATTGTCATGTGTTCTGTCTTAGTTGTAAGAGATGTCAAAAGCTCGACAAACTCAACAATCGAAATATGATGCCCTTGAACCCTATCCTAATTGTGGAAATCTTTGATGTTTGGGGCATTGATTTCATGGGACCATTTCTAAATTCCTTCGGTAATGTGTACATCTTACTTGCGGTGGACTATGTTTCTAAATGGGTAGAGGCAATACCAACCAAAAAGAATGATCGACATGTGGTAATCAAAATTGTGAAGGAATACATCTTTTCTAGATTTGGTGCACCTAGGGCAATCATGATGGTGGAATTCATTTTTGTAATAGCACATTCGATCATTTGATGAAGAAATACTTTGTTCTCATAAGGTTTCTACGCCCTACCACCTGCAGACTAGTGGCCAAGTAGAAGTCTTGAATAGGTAGATTAAATGAATTTTGGAAAAGACGGTCAATCCAATTCGGAAGGACTGGTTTCTACAATTATTAGATGCATTATGGGCCTATCAAACTACTTACAAGACCCTTATTGGGATGTCCCCGTATAGGTTAGTCTATGGTAAGGCTCGCCATTGCCAGCTGAATTGGAACATAGAGCATACTGGGCCATCAACACATTCAATCTCAATTTGTCATTAGCTGGCAATCATCGTAAGCTGTAACTCAATGACCTCGATGAATTGAGAAATGATGCCTATGAGAATGCCAAAATCTATAAGGAACAAATGAAATTGAACCATGACAAATCAATTCTTTGGAATTGAAAGTACTCCTGTACAATTCCTGGTACGCCAATTTCCAGGGAAATTGAGATCTCGATAGTCTGGCCTATTCATTGTACATGCTGTTTATTTTCATAGGGCAGTGGACATTGAGAACCCTAAAACTGGAGAAATTTCCAAGGTTAATGGTCAAAGGCTGAAACATTTTCTGGAATTGAAGGATAAACACATTGAAGAAGTCCTTCTGGATAATCCTATTTATCAGGATTGACAGGCCCTGGATCTGACAGAGGCCCATTACTGTGTACATTGTGTATACTGTTAGTCTAGCTTCTATTTTTTTTTTCTTCGTTTTGTCTACTTTTGGATAAGGAGAAACACAAACATCATTCAATGACTTCTTTCCCTTTAACTTTTGCCATCTCTTTTCCCTCATGTTACAATACCACATTTTTGTATTACATGCATGCATGACATCAAGGACACTGTCTAGATTAGGTTGAGGGGTGAGAGCAAGCACGCTTGTTCAATTTTAGGCAAAATGTTTCGCTTTTTACTTATTAAAAAAAAGAAGTATGTGTGTTTTCAAGACTCTCACTCAGTTTTCGGTTTTGTCTGGCTGAAGACGTTAAACTTAATGCTTGTTGGGAGGCAACCCAATGGTTTCCAATTTTCGTCAGTGTGAGTGGTTTATGTCAAACCTTGATGTCCCTTCCGACATCAAGTTCATCATATTGATGAAGATAAGGAAGGCATTTGAGCAAGAAATGAAGGATAAACAATTATCGTCGTTCGATGGCAAGAGCCTTTATGCCATTAAACGTAGAGCAAAGAGGATAGGTTGTTGCTACTGGTGTGCTTGACCGAATTGTAAATTAGTTATAAGATAAAATGGAAAAAAGTGTAATGCACTATTTTTTTTTTAACCTCGGCTAGAAGATTACAAAGAAGACTATTAGTTTGGGAATCGCTGAGTAAGACCAAAGAAATTTGGTATGAGATAGGTTAAGCTAGAAGGGAGATGAACGAGTTCCTGCTAAGGCAAAACTAATCCACTTGCCACGGTAAGCAACCCGTCTGGGAATCTAATGCGAAAAGACCACCTATGCCGGTCCGGGGTTGACCATTTTTTTTTTTTTTTTTGTCATGTGTTTTAGAAGAGTTTTCTAAAGAACTTGACGATTTGAAGATGTCTAGAAATCTTGAATATCAAAATATTTTTGGAATAAATAAAATGAAGGTTCACTATCTTCTGAAAAAAATACCAAACTTTGTTTTTCACGGTAACACGTGTACATCATCTCAAATTTCTTGGATAAAAAGATTTAAAGGTCGTTTCCAGAGTTTTTTTCAGAGAAAGTATGATGACTTTCTGAAATTAGGTTATATAAGTCGTCCTGGTTCATCGAAATGGTTAAGCCAACCAAAACTAGTGAATTAATTTGGGTGAATTGAAAATGGTGCCTATTGTTCGGGACCGTTTTGAAAAGAACAAAAATGAATGAAAAGAAAAATGAAAATTGATAAGGGATGCACGAACTTGAAATAGGTGAAATATATGGTCTAAAAGAAACCTCAAAAGAACCCTATTAAAAAAAAAGAAAAAAAAAGATGCATCCTGCGGCCTTTGAAAAAAAAAAAAAAATAGTGCGAAAGCCATTATAGTAGCCTTGAGAGGAGACTTGTAATTCCCCGAATCTAGGAGAGTTGGAAAACTTGAGGGAGAATTCTGTTTACACGGCATTATCAAAGAATATTTGAAAGTTTGATTTGATGTATACACTTCACAAAGTACCCAAAGTATTGGTGTGATTTTTGACAAGTATTAAAAACAAAAAGGTGAACTGGATTTTGAAAAGTATGAAATTTTGATTATTCAGGAATTCGAAGCATCCGATTTGACTCAATTGTCCTTTGGAAAAAAAATTTGTGGGTATATTCACTACAAACCCTCACGAGGCACAACTCATTCACTAGGGGGAACCTAGGGGTTTAAGGGCTTACTGCATAAGCTAAATGCAGTCGAGAGTGTCAGCAAAAGTGGCATTTTTCATCTTTTAATTTTCCATTATTTAGGTAAAGGCTTTCTCCTTTTTTTGCATGTTTTGCTAATGGACTAGCAAAATGTTGGTTTGGGGGTGTGATGAGTCTTTAAGATTGCACATTTTCATCATTAATTTTTAATAATTAAGGACTTAATCATCTAATCATGCTTGATTTCATTGGGAAATGATGATTAATTGAAAAACCACATTTTCACTTAATACCATGAAAATTTCTATCTTTAGCATGAAAAGCCAAAAATCTCTCATTACTTTTGATTTACACATGTAACACTTTTTCTTGATTATTTTTGTAGGGTATCTTCGTGTTTTTGGACCTGCTTTAAGAGAGAAACAAAGGAGAAGAAAAGTCCACACAAGCTATATGTGGGACCCACACCTGTACACGAGAGCACCACCCATATGTGTGAACGCAAATGGATTGTCACAGCCACAATATTGAAGACCTGTCCATACCACGTAAAGAGTTGTGCATACCACGTGAAACTTGCGCATGCACCGCAAGAGAAGCCAATCACTTGACGAATCTCACTGCAGCATCCAGATGATTGTCCCCTGTGCACCCTTATAAAAAAGGTTGCTTTCAAGTGATTGGTGAGGCCGGACCGAAAAAGATCACAAAAAGAGGAGCCTGTGAGTGCTGCTCATGAGTGATTGGTGAGGCCGTAAGTGCTACTCGCGAGAGATTGGTGAGGCTGAATCCATCTCATCTTCCCCCTTATTCTTTCCAGCGATTGTCTTTTGGTATCCTTGGGCCATGTCCAAGGACTTCTTTTGAAAGAAGATTATTGTGAAAGAGAAGTTGGAAATGTGCATTTTTAATGATAAATCAAGAAGTATCATTTGCTATGGCGGGCTAGTTTCTTTGATTGGAGCTATAGATGAAGATAAGTAATCGCCCTTTTATTTATTGAGTAGTTACAATTTGTGTTTCATGTTTATGTGCATAATGATTAATAGACTTACCTTTGTGCCCTAGACAAACATCCATTCTTAATTTCTGGAAATATAAATATATTTTTGACTATCCATGCTTAGGTTTAATAGTCCATACTCAGAACTGAGTTTTCCTTTGATGGATTATGCTTACCTTTGATGGGTAGTACTTAAATGATTTCTATACTTCTCTGAGGTGAAGGAAGTCTTGGATTTTGGATTTTTGTTAATTAAAAAGGCTTTTAAAGTTAAATTGTCCCAGTCAAAAACATTGATTTGTCTTTGGTTTGAAGTAAAGGTTGGACCAAGTTGTGATTATTTGATAAATAAACGGGTGGATGCCTTTTGGATTCCTATGCTCTAATCATTTTTATCAACTGTTACTTTTCATCTTCTAATTGATCGTATGATTTTGTTTACATTAACTCATTTAAAAACTCATCTTCATTGATTAATTAAGTTTCTTAATTTAAATGTTTCTTTAACTAGCTCCATGTGGGTTCGACCCGTATTTGCTACTGTCTCAAATAGACAGCCGTGCACTTGCGGTTTAATAATGTTGTTTCTAAGTTGCTGGAGTTTTAGGCCAGATACTGTCACGCAAAAGGCCTGGACTAACCATATTCATGAGTGAGCCCAGAAGACGAAACCGGCCAGATATATTATAAATAATTTAATTTGTTAATTTGGTCATAATTTTATTCTTAAATCTACGAATTTGGATTTTATAATATTTGTTGAACTATTTTATTCAAATGGCCCATACATACTAATCTTTACTGAGCTTTGGTAAGACCTTGTGTTTTGATCTCTCTAAATGTACTTAGGACATCGATCAAGTTCTGGTCGCATCAAGTTTTTGGCGCCGTTGCCGGGGAGCTAGTTTTAAGAAAAAAAATTTTCATTTAATTTTTTTTTTAAAAAAATTGTTTTATTAAACCCTTTGACAAAATAGTTGACTTTTGGTCGGAATCTCAAAAGTATGTCAATATTGGGCTCGTTGGAGAGAGGATTTTATGCTGATCATTTTTCATGTTTTGCATTTCTTGATCCATGGTCTGGAAAGTCCTCTAAAATCCATTGCAATTTCTACTCAAAAGCGATCCCCACATATTAAGATTTCCAATTTAAAAATTAAGATTCCTGATTTAAAAATTTTCTTAAAATTGGCTCCCCGGCAATGACGCCAAAATCTTGATGCGACCAGAACTTGATATGAAAAAGTGTAACTAGAGAAACAATCGGGGATGAAATTAGAGAAATCTGTTTGAGATGGTTTTGGCATATTCAACGTAGGCTGACAATGGCGCCAGTAAGAAAAAGTTTGGCTGTGAAGGTTGATAGCCCATCAAGGATAAAAGATAGCCCAAAGAGGACGTGAATGGAGGTAGTAAACATATATATGAAAAAGTGTAACTTATATGAGGATTTGACTAAAGATAGACCGGAATGGAGAAACATAATTTCTATAGTGGACCCCAATATAGTTTGAATAAGGCTTTAATGATGATAATGAACTTTCAATAGATCAAGGAAATTATCATATTCAAACATTTATTTTATAAGGCCATGTGATGGATGCTTTGTAGATTATGTGTGAGAATTTATAGCAGCTTTGGCAATAAATTTGTCCCGGCTGCTGCTCCGCTGGTTTGAGGACGCGTGTGTGCTTAGTTGATGTCCCTTGAATGCATAAAAATGAAAAGGGAGCTCAAACGATCGGTGAAAATGAAGATAAAAAAATAGAGATAAGGATTCTTATAAGGTTTCAGTATCAGATGTTCATGATGTTCGTGTCATGGATTTTATTGAGCTCATGCAAACATTCAATGGAGTCCTAGACTTCTAGGTCATGTTTGTGTAGACGATTTTTGTGGACTAAGTGAGGCTTGAGGAAATGGTAATGGTCTTTTGCGCTTTCCTCATGGATTGAGTAAATGATCTTCTGCATTTTTGTGGAGTAAAATCTATGTTTGGTGCAGCCGCCTTTCTTCGCATTAAAGCACAAAGAATGGGCTAAATCTTCTACAATTCGTCATATGATAAATTGGGCTAAATTGACCAATTTGAGGTCCATAACCCTTTTTGTGGTTTTCGGCCATTGAAGTGAAAGTGTTAAAGTGAGTAAAATATTGGAGTTTTCGAACATTTTCAGCTTAAAAATCACAATTTCATGCTGTTTTAAGTTTGTGCCATATCAATTGAATTATCATAATTCCGTTAAATCTCCATCAACAGTGGAGATTTATTACCTCTGAAATAGGAATTTCATACTGTTTAAGTCCCTTACTTATCAGTAAATCATCAAAATTCCTCTATAATTTTCATCTACAATGTTATGAAACCATCCAAGTGGCATTTTTTACTTTTGGTGGGGTCGGATAATTAGGTACAAATGTGGCTCGGCCCACGTAATAACAAGAGCAACAAGCTACAATTACAGTACCTATGGATCAATCTATGAGGTAATAATGTTAGAGGATTCTAGATCTTATTAAAATTTATGAGGGTTGTACTTGTACCCCAAGTTTGTGCTATGAGCCGTGCTACATGGACCGATCCAGAGCCCGGGATCTGGACCGATCCCATGCAGACTTTTCAAACTTTTGAAAAGTCTGCATGGGATCGGTCCAGAGCCCGGGCTCTGGGATCGGTCCAAGTAGACTTTTTGTTGTGCTATAGCAACAAGCTACAATTACAGTACCTATGGATCAATCTAGAGGTGCTTTTTCCCCTCTCTCAAAAGTTGCACCTCTAGGATTGTGCCACATGGGAGTTTGTCCCAAATTCATGCCAAAAAGTTTGTCCATTTAGACTTTTTGTAAAATTTATGAGGGTTGTACTTGTACCCCAAGTTTGTGTTGTCTAGTACTTTATATTATTTAAACACTAAAGACTGGTAACAATATTTGATACTTTGCACAGTACCTTCAACCCTTGAGTCTGCTTGTGGGGCCCATGGGTGATCGTGATGGATGAACCACAACACCTCAAAGATCTCAACTTATCCAAAATTTCAACCTTTTTGATCAATAGCCTCCATGTTGACCATATAAAGGATTGGTGTTCCAAACACATGATGAATCAAATCATGGATAGAGTATCCAGAACTGGAAGGCCATGACCAATTATAATATATTATAGACATAGGCATCGATTTCGAAATTGGAGTCCAATTTGCTAATTGATTGTAAAATTGGACGTTAATCTCAAATCAATTTTAGAAATTGGATCTCAAATCAATTTTAAAAGATAAACTCTATCAATCACTTTGGAGTCCACTTTTGTTAAGCTTCTTTATGTGAATTCAAATTTTAATATATATCTATTATGGATAGGTGATTAGAGAGTCCAGATGAAAAAATCCACCTTGCTCAATAACTCTACAAGTTGAAATGAGTCTTCTTTAACTGGATTTAGAATTTTAATATATTTATTACGGTTAGAAAATCTTTAATGTTTGTGATTTTTGAAAGTGAAACCTTGATAGTGACTTTTGTTAAGCTTCTTTATGTGAATTCAAATTTTAATATATATATATATATATATATATATATTATGGATAGATGGTTAAAGAGTCCAGATGAAAAAATCCACCTTGCTCAATAACTCTATTCAACCAAGTTGAAATGAGTCTTCTTTAGGTGGATTTAGAATTTTAATATATCTATTATGGTTAGAAAATCCTTAATGTTTGTGATTTTTAAAAGTGGACCCTTGATAGTGATTTGTATATATGGGCTCCATATACAATAAACTTTTTAAAAGTGGGCCTCATATTCTAATTCCTAAAGACGGGGCCACATGCAATTTTGCAATTGGTCATTTGATTTTGATTTTGATATTGACTTTATTTATTTTCTTTATAAAAAAATAGAGATATATCTTATCTGTTAGGGTTTTCCTTATAAAGAAATTCATTTAAACAGAATTCATAATATATATCTTATCTTTTGGATTGCCTTGCAATTGATTAAGAAAGTTGGTTATAGTAACTAAAAGATTTTGTGACGAGTGATATATATACACATCAAGTTATATTGCAACTTTGCAAGGCACCCAAGTTCCCAATTCGGAAACAAATAAATATCAAATAATGATCGAGGACCTTTTCTTTCTACCTTTTTTATTCATCCCTGATGGGTACCTGTAAAATCCAAAGTATTCAAGTCCAAAATTATCATATGTATTGGCGCTCAAGTCCAAAATTATTGTATGTATTGGCGCCCGGCGTCCAAATGGGATTTTGGCCCATTCCGCGGAAAGTGAAATGTTTCAAAATTATTTTTAAGAAATATAAAAACGAAAGGAATTCTTACAAGAAGATATAAAGACCTCTAGTAATTCTCAAATAAAGATAAAATTTGAACTTTTGTCAAAGAAGCATGACTCATTCTTAGATTGGCCCAACCGTGCCATGTCATACCCCAATTAGGCCAAGCAGTGCCACCCACGAGCTAGCCCACATGCCCATCCTAATCTTATATTTTTAAATTTGCTTATATAAATTAAAAGAGACTTTATGGGCTTTTAGGGTTTTCAACTTAAAATAAAGTTGAAATTACTAAAATAAATACATAAACATTGATGTTAATTTACATAAGACTTGAAGTTTCATTCATACTCATTTATATAAAAAAATAATATTTCCTTTGTATGAATGCCGAGTTGGGCCATGCTTTGAACCGTAATAAATGGTATATTTATTTATTTTATATTTATTTCTCATTAATTAATATCTCATAAAATAGCCACAAATTGGACGTATTTTTATTTATGGGCCTGGGCTTAGCACATGCATGCTTTGTTAGTTATTATTATATATTACAGACGTAGGATTCGATTTTGCAATTGGAGTCCGATTTCGCAATTGATTGTGAAATTGGAGCTCAATTTTGATTTCAATTGCAAAATTGGAACTCCAATTATATATAATGAAGCGAACTGATTCCAATTAAGAAATCAGCCGCTTCATTTCAATTTTATTTTGACCATTTTGATACCAATTTGACCCTCTTTAATGCCTCTTTAAATTCATCTTAATTTTCACCTGAGTCTATTATTAACTCTTAAAACTGTTATGGAGATTTGTAACTGAAATTAGCATATATGGAGCCCTATTTTCTGTAACTGAAATGAGTAATTGAGAAAATGAGTTGTAACCTTCTCCATACAAAGTCTTCTCACCACGAGTCTCTTTTCTATGTGGCATTTCTTTTCTTCTTTTCTCCGTGTGAATGGCTACAAGTCTCATTGGGTCTCCTCTTCTCTACAAAAAACTAAGCTATTTGCATATTTTTTACTCATATTTTGTGATTTTAGTTTCCTTTTATGAATCTTAATTTCAATTTTTAACATAGATCATTATTCATAGCACCTATATGTGATAATGGAAATAGATATATTATTTTCTCTAGGCAGTCAACTCACTAACAAACCTGTCTTTATTTGGAGAATCCCATATTTTTAAATTTCTTATAATTTCACCCGTCTCAATATTTCATATTTCACGTTTCTACTAAAGATATTAAATTTCTATATTTATTGATTATTTTAAATTTTAATTGTGTAATTTTTAAGAAACCTATAAATTTGTGTGAGAAATTAACACTTCTATTTTAGATTTAAAAAATATAAATATATGAAATTAAAATTAAAATTCTATTTATGCCATAAAATTAAATGTTATTCTCTGTTGGACTTTCAATGCCCGTGTTAAGCACAGGGGCATTTTGCTAGTTAAGATTTACATCGAGAGTCCACTTTTGTTAAGCTTCTTTAGTTGCATTTAAAATTTTAAAATATCCGTTATGGTTAGGAGATTAAAGAGTCTGGATGATGCAAGAATTATTGGGAGATTTGTTTTTACAAGTTTTGGGTGTGGATTGATTTCTCCAAATTCAAAGCTATCCCTTAAATCAGTTGCTATCATCATCCAAAGTTTTATATGATTCATCTACAGTGGGATCTACCTAATCTGGCCTTTCCAACTACTAATAGGAAACTTCAAAATTCAAATTTCTTAACCCATCCGTAAATCCTACTAAAACGTCTCTAACAAATAGGAGAGGATTATTTTCACAATAGGTTGCTCTTGCCGGTCCTTTTTTTTTTTTTTCCTTAAAAGGAGTGAATTACAAAAGGATTGACAGTATTGTTCAATAGCTTTCAATGTGATATGAACTCTTCCATTCCTTATATGAACACTTTAAAACTGTGTTCCGGTTATTGCTCCGTAAAGTTATAGTTACCATCAAGTTCATCATGAAGGACTCAAGGCGATTTTAAGAACTTCATTGACGCCAATTTCTACTATCTTAATGCTTTTTATGTTTTAATTTGACTTTTTTTTCTGTTTTATTTCAATGTATATTTGCATTGTTTGAAGAAATACAAAGAGTATTGGGTCGTATTGGATTACATAGTAGATGGGGTTTTCCATGTCTGATTTAATCTTACAATTTTTTCCTTGGATTAATGTGTGCTAGTAATATTTGATCTGGTAATTATGTCTTATTGGTTCTTAATTTTCTCTTTATCTATGATCATTATGTTTCTTGTAAAAGTTTTTATATGTAGTGGTGGTGCTGCCATGAGAAAGCATGCTCAATGAAAATATATAAATCTGACACAAGATCCAAAAGTGAAAATGCATTCAACTGATTTCAATTGAAAATCCGGCCAATTTATTCTGACCGCATGCTCAAATTATTTCGGCCTCGACTGTTATATTTGACTTTCCTCTTTGTTCTAACATGGCACATACTAAAGAAAATTTTATTTTTAGATTGGTTAATGTGTTGATCGGGAGACTCTTAGTAGGAAGAAAACATAGAGCTTTGATGGCTTGCAAGCTTTTAGAATTAGCCCTTAAGATGATAAACACATCAATACATCACGCTGTAAAAAAAGAAATAAATAAATAAATAACACAAAAGACATGTAGGAACAAGAAAACTACATTTATGTATAGGAGGAAGTTTATATATGTTTATATATAGTAATTGACAAAGGGGGCTGTTTATTCTAATGGAATTAGAATACATTCGAAGAAGTTGATTGAAATGGGCATGTTTATTTTGCATAAAACTGGAATACATAGAAACTTAGTATTAATATTTATTAATTTTTTTATAATAATAAGTAAGAGGGTAAGGCTTGGTATTGTCCTACTCCAACCCTCAAATTGGCTTGTCATTTTTTTCGAAAAGGAATTATTATATTTGCGTTACATTCTATTTTGCACTATAAATAATTCTTATGCATTTTTAATTACATGAGAAATTTAAATATGTGGGCTTTTATAAATTCAAATTTGATTTGCAAATTATGTGATTTTATTGCACATTCTTATTTTAAATAATTGTTGATAAATATGATTTTAATAATGATAAGTGATATATATTAATGGTTTTAGATATATTTTCTTTTTACTATCTTAAAAAACAGGTGTTAAAAGGTATATAGAATTAAGGGACATTTCGGTCTTATGTTGTAGGAGAAATATTTAGGATTTGTGAAATATAAAATGGTTAACATTTTGTATAAAATTGGACATCACACCTAACTTCTAGATTTTATTAGACAAAGAAAAATTAGACTCCACAAACCTTGAGCCTCACTGATCCAAGAAATCCTGCTTTAGCCATGGGCAACTTCAATGCAGTGAGCGCCTCTACAGGCTTCAGTTGCATATTTGTTATCTCAACATTTCATGTTTTACACTTTGGACAATAAGTAAAGAACCATAAAACATTAAGGCAGCAAATCATTTGCAATAATCATATAATGTTATACACATTCAGTGACCCTTTTAATATAAAATACTGATATATCAAAGTTTTAACCAAGGCTATGTTTGGAAAGTAGATTCGGCCCACTTGGGGACCGTTGGGTTGGGGATCGTTGGTGTGCGTGCCTAAAAATTACGGACTTGGTTTAGATGATAATGAGAGTTTAAGAATAAGTTGTTTAGCTGAGCAGGAACGTCTTTGACGGTCTGGAGCCTAAAAGGGAGAAGAAAACAGAGGTCAAGGCCCGAGGCTGCTGTCAGCCAAAGGCACTCCGATGCCTGAGCTAGTGCAGTCATTGAACTAGGGTGAAGTGAGGAAGAAGATGTGAGCAAAATAGCAAGATGTATGCTGTGTATTGCGTACCTCTCAATAGCTTACCATGCAGGCATATATAGAGGAGAGTGGAAGGTTCCACAGTGGAGGTAGGTGAGGATACTTTTCCCATCAGCCCACATCTAGGATCCTTGGTGGGGGTAGGTGAGGATACTTGTCCCATCAGACCTCCCCCAAATCTCTCACATAAACGTGGATGTGATATGCTGATAGGAAGGAGCCCTTATCAATGGCCGGTGGCTACCCTATTTGTCAGGGACTCTCTGTGAAGTAGCCATCCCATCCCATAATGGGGATTAGACACTTAGTGTTCACCTCGGCCAAGAGGCCGAACGGGAGAAGACACTGAGGTCGGTTACGCCTGAGGTCGGACAAGGATGTCGACGCACGAGGCTGAGTTCGGAAGGACGTGGTCGGTACTTCTACCGAGACCAATCCTACCTTGATAGTGGCTGAGGCGCTGCCGCGCCAGGGAGATGGGAGCCGGGGCCCCTCTTGACCGGTACCATTATCGAAGTCAGATGTAACCTCGGTTTCGGTAAAATACTCCACACAATTACCCCCCAGCTCCTGACCTCGGGGGTGTAGTAACCCTTTGGGGTCGGGAGCTAGGTAGAAATGGAGTTTCCGAAACTGAACCCGTAGCTTTTAAGAGGCATGGGGTGTCGTTTTGCTTTCCGAGGCGCATTTAATAGCGCGCAGCTGTATGGAGGCGGTTTAATAGCCCGCCCATATCATTATGAAGGCGACGTGGTGCTGCCACGTGTCATACCCCCGATGGCTGTGAAGTCATATCGAGGAGACTGGTGGCGTGCCCGAGGCGGTGTCTACACGTGCGTCTTTCGGGATACGAAGAGATTTTCATCTCTGTATAAAAGATCTCGTCCTCGAAGGAGGACTACTCTTGCTAAACCTACTACTGCGTCTGGTGCTTTTGCCTGAGACTTGCCTGAGAGACCTCGTCATCTGAGAAGTCCATCCGTCGCTTTGAAACCCGAGTTTCAGTCGTCTGTACATCTGTTCTAGCCTCGCGTTCCAGTGAGTTCTTCTCTGCCCTTCTGCCATTTTTTCCTTTTCTGGAGTTTTCTTCCGGGGCCTCCTTTCTGGGTAGCATCTACTGCTCTGTCTTCTCCGTTGCTGTCCGTTCTTCTGTCCATGCCGAGGAAGATGGGGGTATATAGACATCGGATAGACACAGAACTTGCCCTAATAGAGCTTAGGAATAGATACCAGATACCGGAGAACGTCAGTATCAGGGCAGACGGTCCCGATGACCAAATCCGGCCTCGGATTTTTGTAGATGGGTGGATGCCATTCCCATTAGTTGCCATAATAGAAGGTGGGGTGAGGTTCCCGGTCCACCCCCTCCTGAGGGCCTGCCTGAGGAGGTGGAACCTTACCCCCTGTCAGCTCATGCCCAACGGTTATAAGATAATCATAGGTATATCCGAGCTGAATAGGATTCTGGGGACCGACCTGGGTGTCGAAGATATTGAAGATGTCTATGATCTTTGTCGATCTCCGAAGGACGATGCGTACTACCTTCGAGTTCGGTCGAAGGAAACCCCTTTAATCAACGAGCTCGAGGACAATAGTAAGTACGCCGGGGATGACCGTCTTTACGTCACCGGGAACTGGGAGTTCGGCCCTGGCGAGCCTAGGGTGGACTAGATCCCTCGTCGTCTCGGGGAGCCACCGAGTAATTACCCTCCTCGATTTCTCTTTTCTAACGCATTTCTGTCTTGCCGAATTGATACACTAATTGCTTGTTGTGCAGGTCACAAGGAGAGAAAACAGTAGAGAAAGAGCTCTAGGTGGCGACGAAACATCACCTGGCTAAAGAGAATTCATAGCTACAAGGGCCATCGGACCCGAGCAGGTATGAAAATCTAAGGGGGAAACGAGTTCTAACTTTGGCCGAGGCCGAAGAGCAGATAGTTCAAGCTGCGGGGCTTCCTCAAGTGCCCCGCAAGGTCAGACCTCTTCAAGCCTCAGCCAAAGCCGGGCCCTCCCAGGCTGGGATCGCCTCCGAGGTCGAATCCGGGGAAAAAACCCTATCAGAGGGCGAACCCGAGGAGGCTCGACGAGACGACCTCGTGAATCTTCAGTCTTCTAGCTCAGACGAAGAGGCCGAGATGGGCCTGCGCCGGGCGACAATCGTAAGCCTCGACACTGCTGTCTTCGGAGACTCACCTACCCCCTCCTCGGCAGCTGCTCTTCCTTTGAGCCTGGTAAACACAGTCGTCTCTGCCCCCACTCGGTCTTCTCCTCAGCCTTCCTCAGCAACTGAGGGCTCCACCAAGTCCAACCGAGATGCGGTTCGGTTGGGAAAAAGGCCGAGAATCGCGGATCTGGCCGAAGGTGAACACAATCGGTCTCCCCGGCGCTCGCCGTCCCTCGTCCCGAGCCCCTGGAATCCTAGCTTCCTGCTGGAAGACGGCCAGCCGTTGCTGGAGGATGGCCGGGTGAATGACGGCACTTTGGTCGTCAGCGCCCTCGCGCACGCCTGTGCTCTGCTAAGAGATATGGCAGAGTACTGGAAGCTGAGCGAGGTGGACCTGGATGTGGCTCAGATGGGCAATGCCTTCAGGGTAAGTTTCTTTCTTCTCAGCTTGTGATCTTTTGATTCTGTAGGCCTTTTCGTAATTCTGACATTTGCTTTCGTAGATCCTTCAAAGGAGCCTGGTGCTGGCGGAGAAGACTCATCAGAACGCTGTCCGGGCCGAGAGGGCGGAGAAGAGGAGAACGGACCTTGAGGTAGAGCTCGGCGAGATAAAAAAGAAGGCGGCCGAGCAGGAAATGTTTGCCGCGGGCCTCAAGACCGAGCTTGAAAAGGCCAAAGCAGACCTGGAGGACCAAGTTAAGACGACGGTTGAGCTCGAGAAGAGGAGGGAGGAGGTGGAGGTTGAACTCGGCGCTGAGGCTGACAAACTCCGGACTGAAGTCGACCGGGCTTTTGATGAAGGGGTGGCGGAAGCCACTGATTTGTATGTTGCCCAGGTCCGTGAGGTCAGCTAGAAAGCCTGGAGGCTGGGGTGGACAGGCTCGCTGAGAGCAGCAGAGGTCCTCGAGGACAACGCTGTATATGCCGAGATCCCCCAGTTTCCCCCACCTAAGCCCGTGCTGAACGAAGCTCCTGAGGCCCCTGCTGGGGAAGCCGAGGCCAATGCCGCCGAGGTCAATGCTGACGCCGAGGAGAATGTTGTTGCTGGGGGTGCCGAGGTGGCTGTGGTTTGAAATTGATTTGATGTAAATTCTTTTTTCGATTTTTGTACTTGGGGATTTGGGGAGAATGGAAAAGATTTGTGATCATTTTTCAATTTGAATGAAATTGGCTTTTGTTCCTAACTTGAGTAAATGTGTGATTGTCTCTTTTCTCCTTTCCATGTTCTTGTGTGGCCTTGTAACCAAGAAAAAGTACTAGGAGATAAGACGAAGTATTTGAACTCGGCTCTGTAGCTGAGCTTAGGATATCAAGTTTGTAACCGAGAAGGGTCTAGTTAGGTTCTGTAACCATAACAAAGAATCGAACTCGGTAGAACAAGATGTGCTCGGTCGTGTGACCATTGCGGAATTCGGGTTTTTAATCAGAACTTGATCGGTCCAACGACCGGACCAGACTGACTCTGATAGCCGAATTGAGTGACGAGTCTTGTGACAGCTTCATAAGCTGGTTTTGTAACCGAACTTGAAATGGCTAGTCGTGACCGCGCAGAAATGCAATCTGGTCCTTTGACCAAGCTGTATAACTTGGCCATATTTGGGAGTAGGAGAATTTGGAAAGTAAAAACACATTCTATTTAAAGATCAGTTTATTGACTTCCAAAATCCGAATATATCTCAAAAGTAGTATTTCTTGAGGTGCGTGGCATTCCATGGACGTGGTAGCTCTCTACCCTCCATGTCCTTAAGTTTGTATGCGGACTGCCAAGCTACCGAAGTCACTTTGAATGGCTCATGCCAGTTCGGTGCAAGCTTTCCTTCGCTGGGATTTTTGTCTGCTGGAAGTGTCTTTTTTAAGACTAGTTCTCCAGGTGAGAACTTTCGTTTTTTGACCTTTTGATTGTATCCTCTGGCTAACTGTCGCTGGTAGGAAGCGAGGCGGATGGTTGCTGCATCCCTCCGTTCCTCGGCGAGGTTGAGCTCTGTGGCGAGGTTTACATCGTTTCGGCCTTGGTCGAATAGTTCCGACCTGAGGGTCGAGAGACCGACCTCAAGTGGAATTACAGCCTCCATCCCGTAGGCCAGGGAGAAGGGTGTAGCCGAGGTCGAGCACCTTGGGGTAGTTCGGTACGCCCAAAGGACACTTGGGAGCTCCTCTACCCATCTCCTTTTGGCTCGGTCCAGTCTCTTCTTGAGTCCGTCGAGCACGACCTTGTTAGAGATTTCAGCTTGTCCATTGCTCTGGGGATATGCTGGAGTAGAATAGTAGTTCCTGATGCCAAGTTCTTGACATAAGCTTTTGAAGAAATGAGAGTCGAACTGAGTCCCGTTGTCCGAGATCAAGGTTCGAGGTACTCCAAATCTTGTTACGATGTTCCTCCATACGAAGTTTTTAGTATCCTTCTCGGTGATGGAGGACAACGCTTCAGCTTCTATCGACTTGGTGAAATAGTCAGTAGCCACTATCAACTATCTTTTGTTCCCTGGAGCTCGGTGGAGAGGTCCCACCAGGTCCAGTCCCCACTGGGCGAAAGGCCAGGGACTGGAAATAGGACTTAGGTCATGTACTGGCTGATGGAGAGAGTGAGAGAACTTCTGGAACTTCTCACATTTTCTAGCATAGACCTGTGTGTCCTTCTGAATGTAGGGCCACCAGTAGCCTTGGCTGATAGCTCGGTAAGCCAGCGACCGACCTCCAATGTGATTGCCACAGATTCCTTCGTGGATTTCATAAAGGAAGTCCTCGACTTTGCTTAGGTGAACACACTGGAGGTAAGGGCCATTGTAGGACTTTTTGTAGAGCTTGCCATCCGGAGATAGCCAGAACCGAGCTGCTTTCAGCCTAATTTTGTGGGCCTGATTTTTGTCCTCGGGGAGCTGGTCGTCCCTGAGCTAGGAAACGAAATCATCCATCCAGCTCGGTCCGAGGTCGGCGCATAGTATCTACCGAGGTGGATGGAGTTCTATACTTGGTCTGTCCAGTGCCTCTACTTCGACAGTCCTTTTCCTTCCTGCCTCGACAGCAGAGGCCAAGCTTCCAAGTGCGTCGGCATGAGAGTTGGAATCTCTGCCGATCTGCCTGACTTTAGCTTTTTGGAACTGAGATAGGAGTTGCTTGGCGTGAGCTAGGTAGGCTGCCATCCTATTGTCACGGGCCTGGTAGTCTCCATTCAGTTGGCTCATCACCAGCTGTGAATCGCTGAAGACCACCAGTTGCCGTGCCCCTAGAATTTTTGCGCTGCCCAGCCCTGAGATTAGTGCTTCATACTCAGCTTCATTGCTTGATGCTTTGAAGTCCAGAGTCAGAGCTTGCTCGACAACAAGGCCCTCCGGAGATTGGAGGACAATGCCTGCGCCGGCCCTTTTGGAGGTTGAGGATCCATCGACGAAGACCTTCCAGGATGAGTCGAGGAACTGTTTCCAGGACAGCTCCTGTTCTGTTTCGGTCTCGAGTTCTGTCACCTCCTTGCCCCCCAGTTCGGTGCCGAGCTGGCTCGGTGCCGAACTAGGAGATGTGAATTCCATAATAAAGTCTGCCAACACCTGGGCTTTGATTGCCATTCTGGGTTGGTATTGGATTTCATACTGTCCCAGTTCGACAGCCCATTTGGAGATTCTTCCAGAGAAGTCTGCTTTTCTGAAGAGAGACTTGAGTGCGTGTTCGGTCACGACCACTATAGTGTATGTCTGAAAGTAGTGGGAGAGCTTGCGGGAGGCACTAACGAGTGCAAATGCAAGCTTTTCCAAAGGCAGGTAACGCGTCTCAGCATCCAGCAGAATCTTGCTCGCGTAATAGATAGGCCTTTGTTGCCTATCTTCTTCTCGGACGGTCACTGAGCTCACTGCATGGTCCGAAACAGCCAAGTATAAGTACAAGACCTCACCTTGAGTCGGGGTGGAGAGTAGGGGAGGAGAGGAGAGATATCCTTTGAGCTCCTGGAGGGCACTCTCGCACTCCGGGGTCCATTGGAACCTTGAGCTCTTCTTCAAGAGTTGGAAGAAGGGACGGCACTTGTCGGAGGCTTTGCTGATAAAGCGGTTCAGTGCTGCTGCCATCCCTGTCAGCCTCTGGACTTGCTTTGCCGTGGTCGGACTTTGGAGGGCCCAAATCGCCGAGATCTGATCGAGATTGGCCTCTATTCTACGTCTGGTGACCAGGCTGCCCAGGAATTTGCCCGAGACGACGCCAAATGCACATTTGGAGGCGTTCAGCTTGAGCTTGAACTTTTTTAGGACGGTGAAGGTTTGATGCAGGTCGGTCAAGTGGTCCTGTGACCTTTTAGTCTTGACAACCATATCGTCAATGTACACTTCAACCGTCTTGCAGAGCTGGGCTTGGAACATTTTTGTTACCAGCCTCTGGTAAGTGGCACCGGCGTTTTTTAACCCGAAGGGCATCACTTTATAACAGTAGATGTCTCTGGGTGTTATGAACGTGGTTTTTTCTTCATCAGGCCCATGCATTGGAATTTGATGATAACCTCGGTAGACATCGAGGAAACTCATCCTGTTGTGCCCAGCAGTGGCATCAATCAGCTGGTCTATCTTTGGAAGGGGAAAGCTGTCTTTGGGACAGGCTTTGTTGAGGTCGGTGAAATCCACACAGACCCTCCAGCTTCCGTTTTTCTTTTTGACCACTACTGTGTTGGCTAGCCACACAGGATAGTGGACTTCCCTGATGGCCTCTGCCTCCAACACTTTTTTGACCTCTTCGGTCACTGCCTCTGCTTGATTGATTCCTATCTTGCGAGTCTTTTGGACTATAGGCTTATGTTCGAGATCGACATTCAGCTTGTGGCACATGACCTCGGGGTCGATGCCATGCATTTCATATAGGGTCCAAGCGAAGACCTCCCTGTTCTGTAATAGGAAATTAAGCATCTCGGCCCTTTCTTTTTTCGCAAGCTGACTCCCGAGCAGGAAGTACCTTTCTGGATCGCTGGGGTCGATCTTGACCTCGGTGAGGTCCTCTACGCTCTTCTGCTCAGGAGCTCGGCCGACAGCTTCGAGCTCGGCCTCGAGCTCGGTCATGTGAACTCGCTGCGGCTCTGCTTATCCAGGAGCCACGGCCAGGAGGCACTCTTTGGCCATATATTGGTCACCGCGGATTATGATTACTTGGAAGCCACCCTCCCCGTCCTGCAACAGGAATTTGAGCTTCTGGTGATGAGTGGAGGGGATAGCTTCCATGCTGTGCAGCCAGGTCCTTCCCATGATGGCATTGTATGGGGATGGTGCATCTACCACCAGGAAGTCTGCTGTCATGGAGGCTCCTCCCACATCGACCTTGAGGGAGATCTTCCCTTTGGGGTACACGGACTTGGAGCTGAAACCCACCAGTGGGGTGCGAGCCGCCTGCAGGTCCTCCTCTCTTAGACCCATCTTTTTGAAGCAGTCAAAATAGAGGATTTTTGAGGAGCTTCCGGGGTCCACCGGGATTCTTTTGACATTAAAGTTCTGCAACCTCATAGTCAGGAGCAGGGGATCATTGTGGGGTAGCTAGACCCCGTCCAAGTCTTGGTCAGAGAACCAAATCTTTGGTCTCTCAATACGTGCCTTCTTTACCGAGGGACCAAGCTCGGCCGTCATTACTTGCTTGCCGTGCTGGGCCCTCCTGGCCTCAGCACGGGCCTGGTCACTGCCCCTAGGAGCGGAGGCCAGGTGGATGACGTCGATGGTTACCACCGGCTCATCGCTATCCTGGTCATCGGGCTGGCGTTGTTGAGCTTGGTTGACTCTGGCTTCTTCTTTGACGTGATCTCTGAGGTGCCCGTCCTTCACGAGCCTTTCGAGGTGTGCCTTGAAGGCGTGACAGTCCTCTGTCCTGTGTCCTTTATCTTTGTGGTAGGCACAGAACTTGCTCTGATCTCGGGAGGCGACGTCACCTTTTATAGGCTAGGGCCACCTAAAGAAGGGCTGTGTCTAAATCTTGTCTAGGAGCTTGTAAATAGGCTCCTTGAAGATGGTGTTGACGGCCTTGTGAGAGGCGCCATTGGGTTTCGGCTTCGCGCTGCCTCCCGAGGTGGGAACAGAACGCGCTGCCGAGCTGGATGACTCTCTGTTTCGGTCCGCCTCCCTCTTAGCTAACTTCCTGTCCTTCTTTGAGGGTCGGGGCTCCTGCCAAAGGCTGTGGTTCTCCCGGGCTCGGACTTCGTCCTCTTCTTGCTCAACGTACTGGTTCACCCGGGCCATCAGTGCTTTCACCGAGGCCACGCGGAACCGCACCAGTTCCTTTCGAAGCTCATTGCCTGGCAATAGAGCCTGTTGGAAGGATTTGATGGCCACTTCATCGTTGGCATCTTCGATCACACTGTAGATGGTCCAGAACCTCTTAGCGAACCGAGTGATATTCTCGGCGGGCCTCATTCTGATAGAAATCAGGTCGGCGTCGGTCTTCGGGATGACCCGATGTGCTTGGAACTTTTCGACGATGGCCTCCTGTTGCTAGCTCGAGATCGATCCCTCGGAGAGCGCATAGAACCATCGAAGTGGGAGGTCGCCCAAGCTGGAGGAGAAGACCTTGCAGTCGAGGTTGCCGTCACCGCCAAACACCGACATCCTTTAGGTGAAGTGGCGAAGATGTGCCTCGGGATCCGAGGTCACGTCATAAAGATTGAACCTCGGGACGCTGGACTTGTCGGGGAGGGGGTAATCCCTAATTTCCCCGGTGAATGGAGACTTTCCGTGGTTATCGCTATCTCTGGTAGCCAACCGACCTCGAGCGAGGCCGGCGTACTCCATATTCTGCTGCACGGCCAGCTTGATTTGCTGGTCAATCCACCCAGCCATGTCGGGGTCGGCACCCTGACTTCATTTCTGGCAGTGCTGCTGGTTAGCGCTGGCGTGGGTGCTACTCGAACCCTCTTCGCGAGCTCGGTCACGCTTTTTATTTATGATTTGCCTCAGATCTGGCCTAGCTTTAGCAGCTTTTCGGGTTTACTGCTGTGCACGAGGCACGAGTGGAGTCTCGGCTGGGGCCTTCTGTCCTTCGAGCTGCTGCTGGAGCTGGAGGATCTAAGCTTTTTGCTCTTCGATTATTTGGTTTTGAGACTTAATTGTTTCGGCTTGGGCCTCGGTATCCTCCTCCAGGGCCATGTCGTCGCCTTCATCGTCGAGGTGGACGTGGTCCTCTTCCATGTGGTCCTCGTAGTGAGACTGGTGAGGATCAGACTGCACTGGAGCCTTGCCCCGTTGGGACTGTCCCTGAGGAGGAACGTCCTTACGGGGTAGCTCGGTGAAAACGACTTCCAGACGTGGACGCTCCGCCTGAGAGGTAGTCAGCTTGACCCGCTCCAGTTCAGGACCGGGGCGAGGAGATGTTGCTGCATCCCTTGACGACGAGTGCGTCACCGTGACAGGTGATCCTACACTTCTCATGCCAGGTTCTCCGCCGACCCTCCTCTGCTGAGGGTTAGACGGTGTTTGCCTGGTTGCTCTTTTTTGGTTTGTCACCAGCGCTCCTGCTTGGTTCGTCACTAGAGGTGGCGGCATGGAGGACATGAACGTCTCTGGCTGCTCGGACATGGATGGTCCAGCAATACTCTTTCCCTTCCTAGCCTTCGAAGGCATGGCTTTCAGGATGAAAATATGGATTTTTCAAATCGCCTTCCCACAGATGGCGCCAATTGTGCGTGCCTAAAAATTACGGACTTGGTTTAGATGATAATGGGAGTTTAAGAATAAGCTGTTTAGCTGAGCAAGAACGTCTTTGATGGTCTGGGGCCTGAAAGGGAGAAGAAAACAGAGGTCAAGGCCCGAGGCTGCTGTCAGCCAAAGGCACTCCGATGCCTGAGCTAGTGCAGTCATTGAACTAGGGTGAAGTGAGGAAGAAGATGTGAGCAAAATAGCAAGATGTATGCTGTGTATTGCATACCTCTCAATAGCTTACCATGCAGGCATATATAGAGGAGAGTGGAAGGTTCCACAGTGGAGGTAGGTGAGGATACTTGTCCCATCAGCCCACATCTAGGATCCTTGGTGGGGGTAGGTGAGGATACTTGTCCCATCAGACCTCCTCCAAATCCCTCACATAAATGTGGATGTGATCTGCTGATAGGAAGGAGCCCTTATCAATGGCCGGTGGCCACCCTATTTGTCAGGGACTCTCTGTGAAGTAGCCGTCCCATCCCATAATGGGGATTAGACACTCAGTGTTCACCTCAGCCAAGAGGCCGAACGGGAGAAGACACTGAGGTCAATTACGCCTGAGGTCGGACAAGGATGTCGATGCACGAGGCTGAGTTCGGAAGGACGTGGTCGGTACTTCTACTGAGACCAATCCTACCTTGGTAGTGGCTGAGGCTCTGCCGCGCCAGGGAGATGGGAGCCGGGGCCCCTCTTGACCGGTACCATTACCGAAGTCAGATGTAACCTCGGTTTCAGTAAAATAGTCCACACAGTTGGGTATCAACATTTGTTTGGCAAAATTTGAGGGGTGTTCGGCACTGTTTGCAAACTCCCCCCGAACATAACTTTGGATGGTTCACACGAATGCCATTTTCCAATAGTTTACCTGTGTTAGAAAAACGAAATGACCAATTTGTCCCTCTCACAAATAAAAATCAATCGATCGCTAACACTTGTCAACTTAGCAATTCTCAACACTCCCCAACCCAACAACCCTCTTCATTGCGAACGGATTTTCCAAACATAGCCTTAATCTTCAACTTACTTGCTTACCGATAACAAAACTTCATGCATAGCTCAAGAAAAGCATCATAACTAAAGCCACAACACACTTCCGCAAAAACTAAATATCGCAAATAAGCACAACTTCTACATAAACATATAAATCGATTCAAACACTAAATTAAAGCCAATCGCCAATCGCCAACGCCAACATTTGCATCACAACTTCATTCCAAACAACATTTCTGAAACCCTAAGTAAATTCTATTTCGAAAACAAATTAAGCTGCACATAAATTCAATCACTAGAAATTCTACTTCGCAAGCAAATTAACTCTTAACAAAGTTTCCAAAAATTTACAATAGATCCAATGGTGAAAAGGTTAGAGAAGAAACGAAAAGTGCCGAACCTTTCCAGACACTAATCTTCAAATATTCTTTATTGAGGCCCCTCACGTAGTTCCCCAAAAACCTAAAAGCTAAAGTCATGACAGGTTCCCGCGTTGGAGAAATTGTATTGATAATTCGTACAGACCTAACATCGGCGTTTGGCGATTTGACATTCGAACTAAAAAGAAGACAATTTCCTATCAAGCTGGCTTTTCCAATGACCATAAATAAGAGTCAGGGACAGACTCTAAAGAATGTGGGTGTCTACCTCCCGAATCCTGTGTTCTCACATGGCCAGCTATATGTAGCTTTGTCGCGTGTTACATCTCCGTCGGGTTTGAAGATGCCGCTGATCAATAAAGAAGGGATGCCAAATAATATCACCAAAAATATTGTGTACAGGTAAGTCTTCAACGATATCCCCCATTAAAACATGTTACGAGATTTGATATCTGGTGAATTTAATGTATATATACAAAGGTACAAAGATTGGTTGAATTGTTCTTACATTGTCGATAATTATATTTTATCGTGCGGTTGCTTAATTGTCGTTATGTTCATTTTACAGGTATTTTATAGTTTGTGTCAAGTTTATAAATTGCTCACTATTTTGTTGCTAATTTGAATAAATTGTTGTTGCTTTCATTAAAATGACAATTAACATAATAATTTTTCAAAACTAAACCAGATAAGATGAGTGCACCTCTCAAATATTATCGTCGCAATTACTCTCTACGTATTAGCGAGTGGACAGATGAGTTCGAACATAAACAGTTTGAGCATGATACCCCAATATCAAAGCATGGTTCACGCAAAATACAACTAGCTCTGTGGTTGGGAGATTGTGGAAACTTCATCCCCGAAAGATATATAATGATAAAGATTGCCGAGACATTGCCACCGTCTTGGGATGCTGCAAAGAGGAGGATATTTGAAATTTTACTACCATGGCATGCGGTGGAGTTTGTCGACCTATTGCAGTCATTTGAAAAATATATTCAGCCCTCATGGATAAAGTTCAGGAAAGAGATAATGGTTGAAGGAACATGTGTTAGGGATCATTTGCTGAAAAATGAACAGTTGTACTGCAATCTCAAAAGAAGAGGATTTGAACCGAATATTGTAGATCTGGTATATTCCATAGTAAGCACTCTACCTCTTCCTTGACCGGTACAAGACATCCATGCTAAACTGAAGATTAATTTCGTAGAGATGAGGGAATTAAGAGAGATGTTGGAAGAAATCGAGATAGACCTTACAACGGTGAAGGCTTTAGAAGATTTGAAGGATGGATTGAACAAACGACAACACTGTATGAAAGGAAATCTCCATATTCCAGGTAAAAATGTCCTTTTATGATGACTACTGAGATATTTTCAGTTGAATATTTTCTAGTAACATAATATGTAATTAATTATAAAATTATTAAACAGGTTTTCATTTGCCTACAGGTCCAAATCCGCGTACTACTTGAAAGATGGAGTTACAATTACTCGGCATGGAAAGTTTGTTTGATATTGTCTGTGTTATAATTTGTAAATATTTTAGATTTCTAGAGGTTAATGTAACTTGATCAACCTTTGAAATCAGTGCCTTCTCATTTGTAAAATTCGTATGAATGTGAATATTGTGATTTTCCCGGATACCTTTCCCTCGCCAACCATCTTAATCCACTCTGTGAAATCATGTAACCGAGATTGTAAAGTTTCAGAAACACTGTTTGTCCTAACACGCATATTTATATTCAACTGCAAAACCTGGTAATATTTCCAAATACTCGACTTCGGCAACGACTCAAATAGATGGCTTTCAGCTGTGCTATCATATTCGAGTTTTTCCATCATAAGCCTGTTCGTCACAATTTGGCCCAATCGGTTGGATGGCAGCGTCATGGGGAGGAGTTTTGTCAATGATCTGCCATTCTTATTCGGTATACGCTCGATATCCAGAAGCCCTAAATTTCTCAATTCACTTTCATCAAGATATCTATCTCTGTCTCCAAGTTGTCTCCTCGTTCGGCGTTGTAAATCATCTGTTAGGTCCACCCAGTGTTTTTCCCACAATTCTGTGGGATCTGTAATTGCAGAGAATATCAGCATTGAACAAAACATGCTTCTGAGTTGGGAACCTGTGGCCCATGTTGAGGCCTCGGTTAGTGCTTGATGCCACTCACCATCATGTTCAAGTAGGCCAAGTGCAAAGCATGCTGATTTGTATGTAGGGTGCACCACTCCGCCGACGGTTCTAATATCCTTATAGCATTTTGCCCCCGTACCTTGTTTAGTAGCATACCCAGATAATGACGTTCTCCCAAGTTTGGATGTGCATAAGCAAGTCTACCAATACACATACGTTGTTTTCGCCTTGTCCACTATTTTTGCTTTGCGTTCTAGACCCCCCACTTTGTTGGGAACTCAACGTACGTGAATTCATTAGCATCTGGGTGCTTTATATTAGCTTCGAACCATTTGGTAAACATTGTGTCATGAATGCCATCCCGATTAATCACGGACTTGATGGACCCGAAAAGGGAATCTTCCGTTCTCTCCCTCCGTACCCCGGGGGCTGACCTGGGTCCCGGCGGAGGAGGGAAAATCTCGGGCATCAACATTTTTTGTACGGGTATGCCAGATTTACTTTCTACTTGGAATTTGGAATGGTGATAATCCGGAGATTCACCTTCACAAGTGGAAAGGAAATCAATCCTTTTTTCTAACTTCTCAAATTACATTAATATTAAGAAAAGAGACAAGTTTGTTTTTTTAGAATGTTGTAGGAGGCGTTTTTGTTTGTTTGCCGTAAAAGGCGATTTTGCCGTGAAAGGCGATTTTACAAAACTCATCAAATGTGAAAGACAAGAATTATGATTTCTTTTTGTCTCTTTACGAGATACAAACTACAATAGAAAAGTAAGAAAATGGATTTAACTTCTCAGGAGATTGTGGGGACACGTTGAGATCGACGGTCGCAAGTCATGTGTAGGCTTCGCCATCGTCCTTTAAATGAGAACATGTGATGCTTTGATTCTTTGGCTTGGCTCCTAACTTCGATTTTTTAAAGGACAAGGACCAAGAGGAGGTCCTATATCCAATGAAAAACCAAGTAAACGGGCTGAAAAGCCGCGTTTAGGCCACGTTGGAGAAGGAGGAGACATTGGGGGGAGGGGGGGGGGGGGGGGGGTGGCCCCCCAAGGGACGGTGATCACCTTGTGGTGCTTCCGGGAGTAAAGTAGCAGGACTTCGTCTCTCTCTTGGATTTTCTGGATTTTCAGAGCTTGCACTTGGGATCTATTTTCATCATGCTTTCTTCTTGGAATGGACCTCCTTTTATAGGCTTTTGGTAGCCATGAGGTGTTTATTGGCATTGATGGCCATGATGAAAGAATTGATGAGGAGTTACAAGTTGATTTTGTAACTCCTTTTTCAAGGCTTGTGATTGGCCGATGAAGGTAGTGGGCATTTAATCACCTTTATGCTTCATGATGATGGGAATTTCATGGGTTTAATGCCATGATTGCTTGGATTTGTAACTCCCAAATGCTTGAATCTGATTGGGCCGTCCAAAATAATGAGTTAATGACCACATTAAGTTGTCATAAACGGGTCAATTAACGTCATTAAGTGGTCGCCAAGACATGTGAAGAGTCGCGGTCCGCGCTGCTCCTTTTGAGATTCTTCTTGCGATCATCACAGGTGGATCCACGCATTGTTTGATGTCGGACTGTAGTGCAATCTCAGACATTGATTGATGTTGGTGGGCCAGTGACATCTGTCTTGTCGATTTCACGATCGGTCGGACAGAAAGTGCTATTTCTTGGTCAGCCGGTTGGCGATCTTGAGGTGATCGGTGATGATTTCATGCTTTTGACTGCGGATCCGAGATGTTGACGAAGATCAGTCGTTTTCAAGCATCAAACATTGGATTTTACGAAAATCACAGAGGCCGGAACACCCGAAACGTGAAAAGATCGAAAAACGATCAATTTGGTGCAAAATCCGGCGACCCGGATTTGCAGGGTCGCCGACGACCTTAGGGTTTTTTGCCCTTTGGTCGCCGAGCTTCGTTTTCGGCCGATTTTGCGTCTTTTTCGTTCCTTTTTTCTTCTGTATTTTTCTTGATATTTTTCTTCAATTATTGGCTTCATTTTCTTTGAGAAAACTTGACGAGAACCCACGCGAAATCAAGGCACAAAGTTTCCCATTTTTCGGGAAAACCGAAGACTTTGTAGCCGATTTTTCGTCAAGAGTCGAAACTAGGTCAAACAATGTCGGAATGACCTGAAAATTGAGGTGAAGCTTCTTGAGCAGTGGATAGGACTGACCGTGGGCTTTTATTTGAGTTTTGAAGCCGTTTGGTGTCCCATCGATGCTTCACTTGATTTCGCTGCGGGGAAAATGCCGAGCTTTGATATGTGGTCAAACGATGTCCAATTGACCTGAGATTTGACAGGGAGCCTATTGGAGTCATTTTGAGACATTCCATGGGCTCTGTTTTCGATGTCATGGTCCCGGGTTGCTCCGCCGCCGGTAGGCTTGATTTTCTCTCGGAGCATCGAAACTTGGTCAAACGTTGTCGGAATGACCTGAAATTTGACGTGCAGCCCTTTGGAGGCATGTTGAAGCCACTCATGTACTTTGTTTGATGAGTGATGGCTTCGGTGGTTCCCACCGCCTGGTGGCTTGATTTTGCTGCTCGAGCATTGATGAAGGGCCAAACGTTGTCGGTTTGACTTGAAATTTGGCGTGGAGCCCTTTGAAGACATTCTGGAGTCATCCGTAGGCTCTGATCAAAGTTTTGGTGTCTTTGATGATGTCGCCGCTGGGAGCGCTTGTTTAGCTGTCGGAGTAGTGAAGTTGGGCCAAACGATGTCGGAATGGCCCGAAACCTCAGGTGTACCCCTCTTTTAGCTGTCTTGAAGGATCTCTTAGTTTCTGTCTGATTCTAACTAAATCTAATGCTTGAAGTAGCCTTGCCCGTTTTGTAGCAGGATGCAGCTTCACGAGGCTTTTTGATGTTGAGGAGACATAGTGACTTTTTTGGTGTCAACAGATGCCCCCTCGAGGTACAACGACGAGTAGCTTTTTGGAGTCGATGTGCCTCGAAGAGAAACTTGGAGGAGCGATTCCAACTTGACCAAGAGTCTTGAGCATTTTTTATTTATTTTATTTATTTATTTATTTATTTTGAATAGCCTTCTGAGTTTCCGGGGGAATTTTATGGTAGTGAGAGGGATCACACACCATCTCAAGGCAAAGTTTTGAAAATGACATGGGGCATTTGGATTTTGGGTTTTGGATTTTGGTTTTTTGACCTTGTTCCCTAACAAGCTGTATGTGGCAAGTTAGGGGGTCGGGGTTTGATTTTTTATTTTGACCTTGTGACCCAACAAGCTGTATGTGGCAGGTTGGGGGGTCGGATTTGGGGTTTTTGGTTTTGGGTTTGGTTTGGATTTTGATTTTGGTTTTGGTCTTGTGACCTAATAAGCTGTCTGTGGCGAGCTAGGGGACCGGAATTTGGTTTTGTGAAATGTTAATTTCAAGATTTTGGCTCAATTTGGTTCATGAGGTTGGATGGTTTGGTTTTGGAAACTCATGAGGCTTTCTTTTCTCTTTTTTTTTGAATGGTCCCATCAACTCAAAAGAGGCATGGGACTTTTTTTTTGCTCTTTTCTTCTTTTTTTTTGCTCTTGGTAAGAGGAATATTTTGACTAAAAGCCACTTTTATTGCCTAGGTGGTCAAACCTGGCTCATATGGGCTAACCCATGGGACCTTAGGCTTTGGAGATGGCCTAGATCTCATATGGTGTCATATTTGTAAAGAATATCTAAAAATATCTCTTTTGTGTAGAGAATATCTAAAAATATTCTTATTTGGAGAGAATTTCTCAAGTTTCCTTTTTGTGGAAAGATTCTCTCAAAATGTCTCTCTTTTTGGGAAAGTAGCTAAATTTTAGCACTTACCTCCTTTCTTTCTCCTAGTTTCCTCTTTTGGCTTGCTTTCTTCTATAAAAGCAAGAGGATTGGTGCTTTTGCTCCATTGCTTTCTTTTTGCAAGAAATCTTCAAGAGTGCCCTCCAAGATAAGAAGTGCTCTATCTTCTTCAAGGATCTCCAAGCTTTTCTTCTTCTTCTCCATCAATGGCTTCAAGTAAGTTTTCTTCCTCCTCAAGAATCTCCATTGTAGAAGTAGCTTCTTCATTTTTTTTCTTTTCTTCTCTTCTTCTTTTTCTTTTTCTCTTCTTTCTTTTTTTTTTCTTTAAGCACGTTTTTGTTTTCGTGCTTCTTCTCCTTTCTTTTTTTCTCTTTTTTTTCTTTTTTTTTCTTTAAGCACGTTTTTCTTTTCTTTCTTTTTTTTCGTGCTTCTCTTCTTTTTTTTTTTCTTCTCTCACGGTTTTCTCTCTCTCTTTTTTTCCGTGAACTTTTTTTTCTTTCTGTTTTTTTTTCCACGCTGATTTTTTTTCTTCTTTTTTTTTTCAGCGTTTCTCTCTTCTTTTTTTTTTTTTTTTTTTGCAGTTTGTTTTTTTTTCTTGTTTGTACGGACGGCCTGCCACATGGCAGTGGGCCAGAAATTTTTTTTTTTTTTTGCTGAGATTTTTTTTTCTCTCCCTTTCTTTTTCTTTTTCCTTGTTTGCTCACCATGATAATGAGGTTATGAAATTTCAATATGTATGCATTTTTTTTCTTTTTTTTTATGCATTTAGATAGAAGGCTAGGGTTTCTAGGTCAAGCCAACATGATTTTTTTGACTTGGACAGAGTTTGATTGGTTTTGACCAAATTGGGTTGGAATTGGTCAAACTTTGGTCAAGGTTTTCCTAGCATCTAATGCATGATGATATATTCTTTATGCATGAGTTTTGGTAAATGGATTTGGAAGTATGATGATGCATACCTGAAAATCTTTTGCAAGTATCGGGATTTTGAGCTCGCAGCGATGTTGAGCTCTTTCTCGGTCTTGCTGGATTTTAAGGAAGTTTGCAATTTTTGGATTTTGAAGCTCGCAGCAATGTTGAGCTCGAACATTCTTTGAGAATTCTCCACTGACTATGAGCTCGCAGTGATGTTGAGCTCATCTTCAGGCTTCCTGTCTTTTTCGGAGTGTTTTCCTTTTCTTTGGAATTGCCCCAGAACCATGTCAAAATCTTGCTAGAATTTTTGTAGCAGAATTCTGTCATTTTGATGTTGATTGATCTTTTCTCTTCCATCTTTTGCAAGTAGTTCTTCTAGAACGAACAAGGGTAAAGGTCCTATTACTAACGCACCTCGTCGGTCTGCTAGATCTTCCAATGCGGCCGTTCAGCAGGCTTGGGAGAAGGAGGGGACTCTTATTCGCCAGGTTGAGGATGCTGTAGGTAATGTTTGGAGGAAGACTCAGGAGCATGAGTAGTGGCAAGTCCTCTGGGAAGAACTTCCTCGTGCTGTAGATGGGTCACGGCATTCGGCCGCGTTTTATGGGAACATTTTGAAGAAGCGTGGCCTAAAAACTTTGGAAGTTAAGGCCGAGGGTCTGCTTGAGGAATTGAGCCTTTGGTTGAAAACCATGTCTGATTGAGCTCCTGAGTTGTAACAAACTCTTTTCTTCTTCCTTTTTTGGTACCTCCATGTATAACCAATTTTGGTACTATATTTTTGTATCCCATTCTTTTTACTTAAATCATTTTTTGATGAAAACAAATCTAAGTAAAAGCTGATGGGAATGTTTGTTTAAGAATTTGATCAAAAGGTTGTCATTTTGTGAAAATCTTTTGTCAAAGGGTTGTTTTGGGCATTAAAAGCCAATTTTGTGGCGAAAAGCCTGTTTTTTTATGGTTTGAAAACCGAAATTTTGGATAGCATGAAAGCCTAATTTTGTCTGTGGCATGGGAGCCAAATTTGTTTGTGGCATGAGAGCCAAATTTGTTTGTGGCATGAGAGCCAAAGTTTTTTTTTTTGATGGCGTGAAAGCCGATTTTGGCGTTTATAGCCGAAATTTTTTTGTTTTGGCATTTATAGCCGACTTTTGGCGTTTATAGCCGAGTTTTGGTGTTTATAGCCGAATTTTGTTTTGTTTTGTTTTTTTTTTTTTTGGCATAAGAGCCAGATTTTTGAAAACCAAGTTTTTGTTTTGTTGGCATGAAAGCCGATTTTGGCGTTTATAGCCGAATTTTTGGCGTTTATAGCCGATTTTTGGCGTTTATAGCCGAGTTTTTTGAAAAACAAGTTTTATTTTATTGGCGAGAAAGCTGATTTTGGCGTTTATAGCCAAATTTTGGCGTTTATAGCCGAGTTCTAGCGTTTATAGCCGGGTTTTGGCGTTTATAGCCGTTTTTTTGGCATCTATAGCCGAATTTTGGCATTTATAGCCGAATTTTGGTTTTCAAAATGCAGGTATTGACTAAATGTCGCCTCCCCGCTGAATGGTCTTGCAAGTATCGATGGAATGTCGCTTCCTTGCTCATTCGGTTTGCGAGTATTGATGGAATATCACTTCCTCGCAGGCTGGGTTTTGCAAGTATCGATGGAATGTCTCTTCCTCGCGAATTGGGGTGCAAATATTGACTAAGCGTCGCTTCCCTGCTTTTCCCAAAACTTTTGGTTTTGTGGGTACTGACTTGGTGTCGTTTCCCCGCGATTTTTGAAATTTGAGGTTTTCTCGAACCATTTGAAATTTGGGTTGTGGATAGCAACTGGAATATTGCGTCTCCATGATTTTCGAAATTTGGGTTGTGGATAGCAACTGGAATATTGCGTCTCCATGATTTTTGAAATTTGGGTTGTGGATATCAACTGGTATGTTACTTCTCCACGATTTTTGAAATTTGGGTTGTGGATATCAAATGGTATGTTGCTTCTCCACGATTTTTGAAATTTCGCAAGTATCGAATGGGGTTCGCTTCCTTGCGATTTTTGGGTTTTGCGAGTATCGACTAAGTGTCGCTTCCCCACGGTTTCTAAAAAAACCATTTTTTTTTCAAAGACACAAGGGTCATGAATTTTGGCTTAAATCCATTTTGGTTGTAAAAGCCAAGGCAGACTAGGGTGAAAATTCCTGAGTCCTGGTTTATGTTTCAAACCATGAATTTTGGGTTCAAGGATCGAAAATTTTGGTCAAGTCTGAGAAGGGGCTCCTAAACTTGGATTTTTGGATTTTGATTTTTTTTTTTTGAACAATGAAACGATGAAAGTAAGCATTGTTTTGAAAGGGTTTTTTTTTTTTGGAAACTTCAACATAAAGATGAAAATTTCAAAAGGGGTGGGTTTGACGAACAAGTACCTTGGAAATAGGCTTTGGCCATGTAGATATCACTCTGACCCGTTTGAGGAAGTCTTCAAGGGTAGTACCGCTTCAAGAACTTGCCGTTGATGGGCAGCATACATCTGTCTCCTTCCATGTTTAGAAGAGCGTATCCGCCGTTGGAGAAGACTTTGTCGATGACGAAGGGTCCCTCTTATTTTGGTTCAAATTTGCCTTTGGATTTGTGGGCAAAGACTATGGGTCTTTTTACTGCAAGAACCAAGTCACCCTTTTTGTAGGCGCGTTGCCTGACCTTCTTGTCAAAAGATCCTGCCATGCGTGCTTGGTATAACTCAATGCTTTGTAGAGCTTCGAGTCGTCTTTCATCGAGATTGTCCAGCTCTTGGAGTCTCAATTTGACATTGCTTTCTTGCGTCATGTCATTTTGCAAAGATACCTTTAAGGAAGAAATTTGTACTTCCAAAGGGACAACAGCTTCGCATCCATAGACCAAAGAGAATGGTGTGCTATGGGTTGGTCCTCGAACGGTGGTTCGATAGGCCCACAAGACTTCTGGTAGTTTGTCGCCCCAGTCTCTTTTGTGACTAGAGACCATTTTCTTGAGAATTTTGCAGAGTGTCTTGTTGAAGGCTTCTGCTAATCCGTTCGCTGCTGGATTATATGGAGTCGAAGGATAACTTTGGATTTTGTACTTGTCGCAGAACCTGTAGAATCTGTGATCCCGGAATTGTGGTCCGTTATCATGGACAAATCTTTTAGGTATGCCGAAGCGACAAATAATGTTAGTGCACAAGAACTAAAGGACTGATGAGGTCTTCATTTCGCTGAGCGCAAATGCTTCTGACCACTTGGAGAAATAATCCGTAGCGGCGAAGATGAAGCGATGAGCTTTGCTTGATGGGGGAGAAATAGGACCTACGATGTCCATACCCCAGGCTTCGAAAGGCCATGAGATTGCTGTTGGATATAGCCATTCTGGAGGCATGTGGACATAATCTCCGTGAATCTGGCATTTTTGGCAGCACTTGGCAAATTACATTGCATCAGCAACCATGGTAGGCCAATAATAACCTAGCCTTTTTATCTGGTTGTAGAGCTTAGGGCCAGCCTGATGGGCTCCACAAAGACCAGCATGTACTTCTTTGAGAGTTTCCTCAGCCTCTTGTTGTGACAAGCATCGTAGGAGTACTCCGTTGAAGGATTTTCTGTACAGTGCTTTTGAAGGTATATCCAAATGAAAGTTCGGGGTTCGTCTTTGGATGCCTACCCGCTCTTTTGGATCTTCAGGTAGGATTCCGAACATGACGTAATCAATGAACGGATCTCTCCAGTCGCCAATCGGAGGTTTGAGGATGGACATCCGACTTCCAACCACTTGGTGGCATTCAGCAACTGCTTGGTGTGTGTTGAGAGGAGGGAGAATCCTTCTTTGACACACTGTGACTTGTATGTTTTCCCTTTCTTGGATTGCCATGGATGCGGTAAGTCCGGCTAGGGCATCTGCACGGATGTTTTCACCTCTGAGGATATAGGTGATATGACAGATGTTGGATTTTTGTCGAAGCGACTGCGCCTTATTGTAGTAAGGTAGCAAATCAGGCTTCCTGACTTCATATTTCTGATTCATCTGGTTGACGATCACTTGAGAGTCCCCAAAAGCTTCCAGCATGGTGATGCCGGATTCGAGGGCGAGTTCCAATCCTACAATCAGGGCTTGGCACTCAGCTGCATTGTTTGAACATGGTTCCAATAGCGAGAAGGCGTGTGGGATCATGTATTTGACGGGACTGACAAAGAGGATGCCAATTCCCGATATTTGCTTTCCCTTTTCATTTGTCCTGGTTGCACCGTCAAAGTACATGTCCCAGGAAGCATTTGATAAGGAAGTTTCCACGTTGTAGACAAATTCGTCTGGGAGATCATCCCTGGGTGGAGAATCTTTAGGCAATGGATGCTCTGCAAGGAAGTCTGCTAGAGCTTGTCCTTTGATTGTTTTTTGTGGCACATACCTAATATCAAACTGTGATAGAAGAATAGACCATTTTGCCAGTCGGGCATTGTGAGAACTTGCTTTTGTGACAAGGACCTTTAGGAGGTTGATCCTTGAAATCAGGTAGACTGTGTTCGACAGCAGATAGTGACGCAGCTTTTGTACAGCGAACATTACTGCAAGGCATTCTTTTTCGACTGGGGAGTAGCGATGCTCTGCACCTACCATCATGCGGCTAAGGTAATATAGAGCAGCTTATTTTCCGTCGTTGTTTTCTTGTGCGAGCAGAGCACCCAAAGAGTAGTCGAGGGCTCTTGTGTACAAGATAAATGGTTTTTCAGTTGTGGGGGCAGCCAGCACTGGAGGTTTGGTGAGGTATGCTTTTATGTCTTGAAATGCATTTTTACATTCAGCATCCCAGAAAAAGTCGATGCGTTTCTTCATTATGCGAGAGAATGGACGGCATTTCCCTGATAGATTGGAGATGAACCGTCGAATGTAGGCCAGCCTTCCTTGAAACCCTTTTAATTCTCTTAGGGTTCTGGGAGATGGCATTTCCAGGATAGCCTTGACTTTGGTAGGGTCAAGTTCTACTCCAGCTTTCCATTGTATGAATCCGAGAAACTTACCCGATGAGACACCGAAGAAGCATTTTAGTGGATTCATCCGTAATTTGTGTTTGCGAAGTCGGAGGAAGACTTTTCGAAGATCATCGAGATGGTCTTCTTTTCTTCTGCTTTTGATGGCGAGGTCGTCAACATAGCATTCGACCGTCTTGTGCTGTATATCTTGGAATATTTTCATCATAGCCCTCTGATATGTTGCACCTGCATTTTTTAGACCAAATGGCATGACAGTGTAGCAATACACGCCAAATGGTGTGCGAAATGACGTATGCCTTTCATCTTCAGGATGCATCTTTATCTGATTGTAGCCAGAGAATCCATCCATAAATGTCATTCGCTCGAACCCATATGTGTTGTCAATCATCACCTCTGGTATGGAGAGCGGGAATTCATCCTTAGGACATGCATTATTCAGGTTTCTGTAGTCAATACAGACTCTTATCTGCCCATTTTTCTTTGTCACGGGGACGATGTTGGCCAACCATTAAGGATGCTGTTCCTCGCGGATGAAGCCAACGTTTTTGAGTTTCTGAACTTCTTGTTCAATTTTGTCCATCACGTCGGGACGGAATCTTCTTTGGCCTTGTTTGATAGGCTTGATTTCTTTTTGCAAGTTGAGCTTGTGAACCGTTACGTTGGGATCCAAGCCAGGCATTTCGGCATAAGACCATGCAAAGCAATCAACGAACTCGCGAAGAAAAGAGATATACTCGGGTAACTCATCATCCTTTATATTCTTGCTTATGAATACAGGACGTGGGTTATCAGATGTTCCCAAGTCTATCTTTTGGACAGGATCTTCTGTCGGAAGGTTTGAAGGTGGTTCCTCCACAATGTTTTCGGAGGCTTCCAACTCAACAAGACTTTCTGGAGTGCCAGAGGCATTTTCAGACTGGGGCTCTTTTTCTATCCATGAATCTTCTTGATCAGTATCCTTCTCAAGGCTTGCAATGATATGGTCCCAATCATTTGCTGGAATTGGGTTGAAGTAAGGTACTTCTTTTGGAGACGATGGTTCTTCTGAGTCAGAAAACCGCTCGTCTGTATATCAGGCAATTCCTCTTTATTATCAGAGAAATCATACCAATTGGAGGAGCTTTTTGGGTCCTTGACGAGTGACTCCTCAAAGAGATATCCAAGGATATCAATGTCTTCATGAGATGTTGAGGCTCGGTCGGTAAAGCGACTTTACAGCCATGGTGTCAACTGTCTCATAGGAGCAGTAGGATCATACCCCAACCCATATGAAGACTTGCCTTTGTGAAGGTGGATTTTCCAATCTTCTGGTTGACTTTAGGTTAGGGTAGGTTCCAATGGTGTGAGAATACCACGGCCACCTCCCAAACCAGTCGGATTTTGAGCGTCGTAGCCCATTTTCTTCATGATAGCTTGTGCCATTAGACTATACAGGGATAGCTGAGGCATACCTTTGTTTTGGAAAGGTTCAAGCAAAGAGTTCAGTGGAGATGCTCCTGATCTGTGGAAGTAAATCACTTTTTCTTCTGGCGAAGTTGCCGAAATAACAAAGGAAGCAGACGTAGGGTCTTCTATGTCTGCAGGTGTCTCCAATGAAGTGAGAGCGGGCTGATCTTGCTGAGTATCAGCTTGACTTGATGCTATCTCATCTTCTGGCTCTGCATCCGAGTCTGTGTCATGCATAATAGACACAAAGGAGACAGTGAACTTGCCCCTAGCCCTTTGTTTTGTCTTCTTTGCTTTAGTAGTGATTACCAAAGGCTTTGGAGATTTGAAGGAGACGACGAATGGAACTTGGCCGCTTACTTCGAGTTTGGTGGAGGGTTTGTTTACCTCCGATGATTGCTGAGGAGCCTTGCCTTTATCTTTCTGGAGATTGTCGGCAAGGTGAATTATTTTTTCCTCCTGTTCTTCTTTTCCATCTTTATACATTTGAGCATCTGCAAAATGGACATCTCTGCCTTTGAAGGGCCTTTTGTCTGCAAACACTTGGCGTATCAAGCCATCGTTGCCAACGAACTTGATGCACTGACGTAGAGTTGAAGGGACGACACCATTGTCATGTATCCAGGGGCGTCCAAGGAGTATATTATAACATGAAGGGGTCTTTATCGCATACACGGTGACTTCAGAAATAAGATCACTGATTTGCAATTTGAACCTGATTTTGCCGATAGGCCTTTGAGCGCTGCCGTCATATCCGAAGATGGATATAGACGTGTGACTCAGTTTGCTAGGTGGGATGCCAAGCTCTTCGAGTGCCGAAGTAGAAATGAGGTTGAGTGCAGAACCTGGATCGATCTGAACTCTGTGTATTGGCATTTCTTTGACATACCCCGTAAAGTAAAAGGGTTGGTTGTGCTTTGTCTCGCCTAGCAGGAGGTCATCCTTGTCGAAGGCAATTGTTGCACTTGCTGCTTTTTGTACCGAGAGGCATTCATTGCTTGATCCCTCAGTTTTCTTCTTTTCTCCCTTTGGGGGAGTATTTGATTTTTTGACCCTGTAGTCCATTTCAATTTGTAGGACTTGTGGGGCGTGTTTGTCGATATCCGCATTTAGCCTTTGTATTTCTGAAATGAGACTATCACGAGTTTGTGGAGACATTCGTAATAAGTCAAGGATGTGCAGACGTGCAGGTATGTATTTGAAGTGCTCAATCAAGTCGTACTTGAAAGCCTCCTTCGGGCCTGCATTTTCATTATTATTGCCACTTGGGGCGCTTACAACTTGCTTTCCTGAAGGATTTACATAAGAAGAAGAATGTTGGTTGTAATTTTTGTGGTAATCCCGGTCAGAATGGGTACCTCTACCAACTTCAAGAGTTTCTGGAGACTAGTCTTCTTCTGGAAGATCACCCTCAGGATCAAGGGGTTGATCCTTTGCTGAAGTCGTCTCTGTAACAGCATTGGTGTCTTCAGTAATTGTGTTGCACGGAGCAATTTCCGGGAACAAGTCTTGAACAGCAGTCGGCAACTTTTCTTTATTTGCCCAGACATCGCCCGTGAGATCGGGTATCTGGGACCAATTGACTGAGTTTTCATTGAAGAAGATTTCATTGGAAGAAGTTTCTTCAAGATGATCAATCGGGAGAGGCTTGAGTTCTGATGTCACAGCTTCAGGAGACGAGGGCTGAAAGGATGTTATCTCAGTGGAAGTCACCTGAGAGGATGTAGCACCGGAAGATACGCTACCGGTTGGGGAGTACGTGTCTTCGGAAGCTTCAGAGGCACTGTCGTCTTGAGCTATTGCATTGCATGTTATCCTGACAGGAGATCCCCCCAGTGTAGACTGTTGGGAATCGGACTCATCCTCAGATGTAAGAGGATCATCGATCCAACTGTTTTCTCCATTTTCAGGAGTTGAGGAAGAAAGTTCCCGTTGATTTTCAGGGACTTCCAGTTCTGGATCATGACGAAAATTGATGCGATCCTGCTCCTGCTCTATGGCAAGATGTTGCAAGATTCCTGCATATTCTTCAAGATCAGGCATGAGAGCCAAATCTTCTTCGTCATTTGCTCCTTGTGGTTCACCAATATTGGGTTCCACCGGAGCATTGTTTGGTGCTGGATTGACAGTGTTTTCTTGAACAGGGTCCTGGTCTTCTTCATCATCAGACCAAGATCCTTGTGGCTGTAATGAGTTGTACCAGATTACTGGCATAAGATGAGACTCGGGAATCCATTCCTCGTCGGAGAGGTATTCTCCTGTTTCAAGGGATTCTTCTCACTCATTGATATCACTGGCAGTGTCACTGGACTCGTATCCATCCATAGGGAATCCAACTACCGAATTGCAGGAGTATAATGCCCCCGTCTTTGAAGTTTTGGGAAGAGATTCTTCCGTCGTCCCTAGTGAAGCAGTGGAAGAAGTTTCTGCTTTTTCAAGGACTTCTTGTTTTGGTTGAGACTTCTGCTGCTGTTTGAGCTTGCGGAGTTGTCTCTTGGCTTGCGTTCGCTGTTGAGCGGTCGGCTTTGTTTTGGCGATCTCCCAATTTTCATTATCTAGGAGATCGGGATGCACCCATATAGGTTGTCCATCTGATGTTGGATAGGGAACCAATTCTTGGGACGCTTGAGCCATTTTTATCACCTTAAATGAAGTTGTGATTTTCTCCTTCGGTGACTTTGAAGTTTGCTGACATGACACCATGTTGACAGAAGTGGAGCCGTAGTTTTTATCAAAGGTTATGACTCCGTTTTTCCACATCTCATTGATCTTCTCTCTCACAACGAAGCATTGATTGAGAGGATGTGAGATCATCTGATGGTATGAACAGTATCGGGGATCATTGGTTTTGCCAACATCTCCCAGTTTTTTGCGCTCTGGCAAAATGAGTTTGCCATTTGCTATGAGAGCCTCAAAGATTTCTTCAACATCTTCATCGAACAGATATTTCTTTTCTACACGTTCTTTGAAGGCATCAGAGAGTTCAGGTCTTTTACCTGTAGTTTTGTTTTCAGGTTTCTTTGGCTGCTAAGGAGCTGACTTAGTCTGCACATTGAGAACCTCCTTTTTCTTTGGTTTTGAGGTTGTAACAGCAGTCGGCTCTTTCTTTGATGATTTCTGACTGTTGAGGTCTTTGATCACCATTTCAGCTTCCATGGAAGCGTCGAGGAGTTCTCCCAGGTTCTTTGATTTGTTGCCGATGATCATGGAGCGAATTTTTGCTCTCATATTGTTACGGCAGATGTTGACTAGCGACGCTTGTGGCAGTACATCTGAGCATTTGTAGGCCATTGCCTTCCATTTGTGAATGAAGTCGTATGTTGACTCATTCTCTCCCTGTTTTAGGCTGCAGAGTTGAGCCATAGTAACAGGATGATCCTCACCTTGGAAGTGGGTCAGGAAGCGTGTCTCTAGCATGGCCCAGTTCTGGATGGAGTTCTCCGGCAGAGTGGAGTACGAATCAAAGGCTGTACCTTTTAGGGTACTTGTAAGGAGGCGAATCTTGAGGGCATCTTGACCGCAATGGCTCCCGTCAGGATCTTGAAATGGATGACATGCTGTCTGGCCGAACATTTCCTAGTATATGTCTGGAGAGTAGGTTGCTTGAATTTTACAGGGAACGGAACCGAGTCCATCCATAGAGGGTAGGGTGGCTTGATCCCATGTTCCTTCAATGTATCCTCTTCTTTTGCTTTTACGAGGATGTCATCCACGTCCTTTCTGGTAAGGGCACGAGACTCATTGTTTTCAGCATTGCCCTCGTCATCTTCATGATTCGGAGGGGTTTCGTTGTTAGGTGGCGGACGCTGTAAAGTGAGAATGAGGTTTTCCATCAAAGCCTCAATTCTCTGTTGTCCTTGCTCCAACTGCTGGATGCGTGCGGTTACATCATCATGCTGTGGAGGCGGCTCAGAACTTGTAGCCAAGACGTTCATCCCTCGGGATTCGAATGAAGAAATCGTCCTGGTGACTTAGCTAAGGCTCATTCTTCTGGATGAAGAATTTGAGGAGTGGTTACTCCGATGTCCTCGGGTTGGAGGAGTGGAAGATTCTTCCAGATGTGTTCGTGTCCGAGAGACGCTGCGTGTCACTGGACGTCTAACACTGATTTTGGTTGCTGACTTCTGGCGTTTTCTGGTTTTGCCAACCATATGAACAGCAACGAATTGGTCGGGTCTTTCTTTTTCGACCCATTTGTTTGAGACATGGAGAGTAGAATGCTGGGTTCTTTGTTTCTCGAGTCTCTTTTGTCGATTGTAGTGCGGCGACGCATACGACGAGCAATTTGAGCTTCAGTCAGCTCTGGCTGGGCTCTGGCGATGAAGGATGTGGTCCCTCGTGCGCAGCAGCCGAGTTTGTCTTCTTTGAAGCTGGGCAAGGACAGGATCTGAACGCGGTCCTTTGTCTGTCGTAATGAAGACTTGAATTTTGCGAGCTCGGCCCCTGTTGAGATGAAGGGTCGACTCGCGGGAGTGCAGGCTTCAGCATGTTTTTGCATAGGCCTAACGATGCAGGATTTGATTTTGGGCTTGTAGGAGCAAGCCGGCTCATGATGATTTTGTTTGTTTTTTGGGTGGAGGGTAAGTCTCTCCTCTTTCATGTAAGAGAGAGGGTAGAACCGATTCTCCTTGAGAGGGGCCAGGTATGCTGGCTTTGCAGATGTTCGGGACCTCTGTTGCTTTGGTGAAGATCTCGGTGACCAGGTTTTAGGGTAAACCTGGTTTCTTGTGGGTTGAAGCTTTGTAGGAACACCACGGGCTTCAGGCTTCTTGGTGTTCGCCCTTGGTGCCATGTTAGTGACACGTTGCGGGGCGGTTTTCTGCTTCTTGGTAGGTACAGTGTCTTCTGCAGGGAGTGGGAATGGTCCCAGCGACCCGAAGACGATGGTCCGGGTAGTTGAAGTTGACCCGGTGTTTGGAGAGTTGTCGAGGGAGATGACGCTTCGGCAACTGGCAGGGCGCTTATGCTTGTTTTGCTTGTCCTGAAGCATAAGTTGGTACTTGTTCTCATCGAAAGTGATGGTTAATAAAGCTGCCATTGTTAGTTTTGGAAAACTTTTGAAACAAGACCAAATCCATTAGTAATCACAAGATTATGGTGATCATAAATGGAGAACAACTATGGTTTTGTCTTTTCAAATCACTTGAGGGGACATGGCCCAACCCAAGGACGATGAAGAAAGCAAAAAGCCATAGAGGATACAATTGTTCTAAAATGCAAGTATGGTAGGCTCAGGGTGAGCGTACCAGTGACTGCTAGAAGCAATTGTAGACCTTAATTCAAACTACTGAGAAGCAAGGCTCACTCGAGGTAAAATGATATAAGGTTGGAGATACAAATGTGTCGGTCGCGAATACAGTAGACCCGAAAGGGCGTAATGGCACCGCTAGACACAAATGTTGCAAATCGCATCCTTGGAAAGGACACGAGATGGGATTTTTTGAAAAGTCAAATTTGGATTCATAAAGGAGAGCAACTGGTATTCCAATCTGAACCACAACTCAACATTTCTGCGAGCGTTAAATCCGAAAAGGAAGGAAACCAGAATTTCTCAAATGTGAATCCAGACGTGACGGAAGTTTTTTTGAAAGGTCAAGATTGAATTCATCAAAGAGAGCAAATGGTTTTCCATTCCGAACAAGGCTCAACATTTCTGCGAGCGCTAAATCCGAAAAGGAAAGAACCAAGATTTCTCAACTCTGAATTCAAAAGTGACAGAAGTTTTTTTTTTTTAAGGGTCAAGATTGAATTCATCAAAGAGAGCAAATGGTGTTCCATTCCGAACAAGGCTCAACATTTCTGCGAGCGCTAAATCCGAAAGGGAAAGAACCAAGATTTCTCAACTCTGAATTCAAAAGTGACAGAAGTTTTTTTTTTTTTTTTTAAATATTTTTTTTAAAAGATTTTTTTTAAAAGGATTTTTTTTGAAAGGTGCACATAGATTTCCAATTCGATCTTATGAAACCTTAGTGGATAGATCAGCCCCCAGGTAAGGGTATGATTACTTAATGAACCCGTTTGGAGGACCCTTGCCGCGAACAGTCTAGCTGTCTCCACACTCTGGACAAGGCTTTTCTTAAATCCAATTTGGTCAAAGAACGCAACTGGGGGAACCTTAGTGTTTTTTTTTTTTTTAGCTCTTTTTTTTTTTGAAAGGTTTTTTAATGAACTAATCAAAGAGAGCGAATGGTGTTCCAATCCGAACAAAGGCTTAACATTTCTGCGAGCGCTAAATCCGAAAGGGAAGGAAACCAAGGTTTCTCAAATTTGAATTCAAAAGAGAGAAAACTAATTTTTTTTTTGAAATTATAACTTTTTTTTGAAATCCCAATTGGACTCATCAAAGAGAAAAGATGGCCCAATCCCTGATATGAACGATAGCTGCAAACATTTTTGTGAGCTATCAAGTTCAAAGAGGGAATGATCAAAATTTCTCAAAGTTGAATCTTGAGAAAGAGAGATCTTTTTTTGTTTGAAAGAGTTTTAAATGAAGGTGTTTTTTTTGAAATCTCAATTGGACTCATCAAAGAGAAAAGATGGCCCAATCCCCGATATGAACGATAGCTGCAAACATTTCTGTGAGCTATCAAGTTCGAAAAGGAGAGGATCAAAATTTCTCAAAGTTGAATTTAAGAAAAGAAATCAGATTTGTTTTTTTTTTTGAAGTGAGAAAGAACAATTGAAATCCCATCTCATATTTTTTTAGATGCAAAATGCAACGTAGGCCACCAACTAGAAAGGAGCTAAGTGATCAAAGCATCACGTTATCAAGTCAACGTATCCCACCAGGTGTGCCAACTTGATGGACCCGAAAAGGGAATCTTCCGTCCTCTCCCTCCGCACCCCGGGGGCTGACCTGGGTCTCGGCGGAGGAGGGAAAATCTCGGGCATCAACATTTTTTGTACGGGTATGCCAGATTTACTTTCTACTTGGAATTTGGAATGGTGATAATCCGGAGATTCACCTTCACAAGTGGAAAGGAAATCAATCCTTTTTTCTAACATTTCAAATTGCATTAATATAAAGAAAAGAGACAAGTTTGTTTTTTTAGAATGGCGTAGGAGGCGTTTTTGTTTGTTTGCCGTAAAAGGCGATTTTGCCGTGAAAGGCGATTTTACAAAACTCATCAAATGTGAAAGACAAGAATTATGATTTCTTTTTGTCTCTTTACGAAATACAAACTACAATAGAAAAGTAAGAAAAGGGATCTAACTTCTCAGGAGATTGTGGGGACACGTTGAGATCGACGGTCGCAAGTCATGTGTGGGCTTCGCCATCGTCCTTCAAATGAGAACATGTGATGCTTTGATTCTTTGGCTTGGCTCCTAATCTCGGTTTTTTAAAGGACAAGGACCAAGAGGAGGTCCTATATCCAATGAAAAACCAAGTAAACGGGCTGAAAAACCGCGTTTAGGCCATGTTGAAGAAGGAGGAGACCTTGGGGGTTGATCACCTTGTGGTGCTTCCGGGAGCAAAGTAGCAGGACTTCGTCTCTCTCTTGGATTTTCTGGATTTTCAGAGCTTGCACTTGGGATCTATTTTCATCATGCTTTCTTCTTAGAATGGACCTCCTTTTATAGGCTTTTGGTAGCCATGAGGTGTTTATTGGATTTGATGGCCATGATGAAAGAATTGATGAGGAGTTACAAGTTGATTTTGTAACTCCTTTTTCAAGGCTTGTGATTGGCCGATGAAGGTAGTGGGCATTTAATCACCTTTATGCTTCATGATGATGGGAGTTGCATGGGTTTAATGCCATGATTGATTGGATTTGTAACTCCCAAATGCTTGAATCTGATTGGGCAGTCCAAAATAATGAGTTAATGACCGCATTAAGTTGTCATAAATGGGTCAATTAACGTCATTAAGTGGTCACCAAGACATGTGAAGAGTCGCGGGCCGCGCTGTGCCTTTTGAGATTCTTCTTGCGATCATCACAGGTGGATCCACGCATTGTTTGATGTCGGACTGTAGTGCAATCTCAGACATTGATTGATGTTGGTGGGCCAATGACACCTGTCTTGTCGATTTCACGATCGGTCGGACAGAAAGTGCTCTTTCTTGGTCAGCCGGTTGGCGATCTTGAGGCGATCGGTGATGATTTCATGCTTTTGACGGCGGATCCGAGATGTTGACGAAGATCAGTCGTTTTCAAGCATCAAACATTAGATTTTCCGAAAATCATAGAGGCCGGAACACCCGAAACACGAAAAGATCGAAAAACGATCAATTTGGTGCAAAATCCGGTGACCCGGATTTGCAGGGTCGCCAGGCGACCATGCACCCAGGGTCGCCGGCGACCTTAGGGTTTTTTGCCCTTTGGTCGCCGATCTTCGTTTTTGGCCGATTTTGCGTCTTTTTCGTTCCTTTTTTCTTCTGTATTTTTCTTGATATTTTTCCTAAATTATTGGCTTCATTTTCTTGGAGAAAACTTGACGAGAACCCGCGCGAAATCGAGGCACAAAGTTTCCCATTTTTCAGGAAAGCCGAAGACTTTGTAGCCGATTTTTCGTCAAGAGTCGAAACTAGGTCAAACAATGTCGGAATGACCTGAAAATTGAGGTGAAGCTTCTTGAGCAGTGGATAGGACCAACCATGGGCTTTTATTTGAGTTTTGAAGCCGTTTGGGGTCCCATCGATGCTTCACTTGATTTCGCTGCGGGGAAAATGCCGAGCTTTGATATGTGGTCAAACGATGTCCAATTGACCTGAGATTTGACAGGGAGCCTATTGGAGTCATTTTGAGACATTTCATGGGCTCCGTTTTCGATGTCATGGTCCCGGGTTGCTCCGCCGCCGGTAGGCTTGATTTTCTCTCGGAGCATCAAAACCTGGTCAAACGTTGTCGGAATGACCTGAAATTTGACGTGCAGCCCTTTGGAGGCATGTTGAAGCCACTCATGTACTTTGTTTGATGAGTGATGGCTTCGGTGGTTCCCGCCACCGGGAGGCTTGATTTTGCTGCTCGAGCATTGATGAAGGGTCAAACGTTGTCGGTTTGACTTGAAATTTGGCGTGGAGCCCTTTGAAGACATTCTGGAGTCATCCGTAGGCTCTGATCAAAGTTTTGGTGTCTTTGATGATATCGCCGCCGGGAGCGCTTGTTTAGCTGTCGGAGCAGTGAAGTTGGGCCAAACGATGTCGGAATGGCCCGAAACTTCAGGTGTACCCCTCTTTTAGCTGTCTTGAAGGATCTCTCAGTTTCTGTCTGATTCTGACAAAATCTGATGCTTGAAGTAGCCTTGCCTATTTTGTAGCAGGATGCAGCTTCACGAGGCTTTTTGATGTTGAGGAGACATAGTGAATTTTTTGGTGTCAACAGGACTCAACATCATCCGTGTCTCTAAACACAACAAACTATTCTCCTGGTAGATGATATTGTAACCTTTGCACCGAAGGATATTATTTTTACAAGTAATGCTCGAATATTCTCCAGCATCCTTCAATCGATAATATCTATCGACCGTCTTCAAATTGCTTGATCTCATTAACACATCTGTACATACGGTCTTCACTGTTATTAGGCTATACAATATTGTCATCGATAACAATCGTTGCATGATCTAGACCCTTATCAATGTACTTGTATAAGTACTTGATAACCTTGCTGTGGGCACACCACTCAACATTTATGTGCGAATCATATCTTACAATGAAGTCACGATTATATGGAATAACCCATCAGTTATATATATCAAAATCGTTGATTCTATACGTCAAGTTATTATTTCGACGTCTGTAGACCACAAATCCATTCTCTGCTATTGTCGTTGCACTGACAAATGATTTTGGATAACCTTTTGAGCGCTTTCCATTTACCATACATGGAGCATTTATATTTTGATAACCACATGGCCCGTGTAACATGCATCTCGTCACAGTCGTAAATGCCAATGGATCTTCAACCTCACTTGGTATTTCCGCTGAAATAATGTAATCAATCTCTTCAGGTAACTGTGGTTTGTCCTCACCAGCTAGAGTGAGGATGATGTGGGAATGCGGTAATCCTCGTTTTTGAAATTCAATGACATGAATATCTATTCAGAGTGGGGTGATTTCCAAAATTAATAGAATGTTATAAAATCATTCAGACACAGTAATACAATTTCAAAAATTAAGAGTAGTTATTGCAGTGAAAGTATACTAATAATTGAGTTTGTATACCTGCAATTACTTTGCCGAGGAAATTATTTTTTTTAGGTCCTTCATCAGTTGTTTCAGCCTAATGTGAAATACCCTTGCAACTATATTTGGCTTGTCCTCAGTGCGTTGATCAGGGAATCGTGATAGTTGTTGCAGAATCTCTGGCCAACTTGGGTTACATGTGAATGTTATAAACAGATCAGGGAAACCCATCGTACGATAAATAGCCATTGCGTTATAAAATCATTCAGACACAGTAATAAATTTTCAAAAATTAAGAGTAGTTATTGCAGTTAAAGTATGCTAATAATTGAGTTTGTATACCTGTAATTACGTTGCCGAAGAAATTATTTTTTTTAGGTCCTTCATCAGTTGTTTCAGCCTAATGTGAAATACTCTTGCAACTATATCTGGCCTATCCTCAGTGCGTTGATCAGGGAATCGTGATAGTTGTTGTTGAATCTCTGGCCAACTTGGGTTACATGTGAATGTTATAAACAGATCAGGGAAACCCATCGTACGATAAATAGCCATTGCATCCTGATAAAATTGTATCATGTTCCTCGGACCACAGTGAATGACGAAGGAATAACGTAACGCATACCAACTGTAGTTGCATCCGTATCTCCAGCGTTGACCGCATCTTGTAAACCCCGATACAAATCTGCATGCAAAGCATTCTGATTGTTCCTTATGAAACTAAGCCTTTCCTGCTCTATTGCCGCATAGCAATCAACCACAAACTGCTGGAACAGTCGGCCACCCTGAAGCAACGACATTACCTCGCCATCCTGAGACATCAGTCTAAATGCATAGAACTCTCTAATCGATACACCCTCACGCATATAGTTTGACCCAGGTGCAAACTTTATGAACTTTGTCCATCCATCAGTTCCATATGGAAAGAGCAATGGGATTTGGAAATACATAAAAACAAATCAATATACAAACAAATAATAGCGAAATAACACAAGGAGTGCACAAACTACATGTTTGCATAAAATCACAACAGATAGTTAAAAGCTTTTCATAGCAACACTATGTTTGCTGATTTTAAAAAAGCTTTAATATATAAAAGAAGTTTCATATAAACCTAAAAAACAGGGAAATAATAGAAGGACTGCACAGATCACAAAATACATAATAACAAATTCATATAGGCAAAAAGTAAAAGAAAAAACCAGGTAAACAATAGAAGCAGTACACAAACCACATGTTTCTCATAACTATTCCTTCCAATATACCATAAAATTAAAACATATAGTTAAAACCATTTCATACCATGACTTAATATATAAAAACATCATTTTAAAAACATCTTTAATATATCAAAACACATTCATATAGACGTAAAAAATAGCGAAATAATACAATGAGTGCACAGATCACATGATACATAAAAACAAATCGATATACAAAAAAATAACAGCGAAATAACAGAAGGAGTGCATAGAGCACATGTTTGTATAAAATCACAACAGATAGTTAACAGCTTTTCATAGCAACACTATGAAAGCTAATTTTCAAAAAGTTTTAATATATAAAAATAGTATTTTCAAAGATACTTAAAATATTTAGTGATTTCAAAATAGGTGTAAATATAGCATAAAAACATATTCACATATACAAAAATAACAGGGAAACAATATAATAAGTGTACAGATGACATGTTTGCCATAACTATTAAAACCAAACATGTTGAAACAACAAAGGGATAGATTAGAATAAGTATTCCTCAGAGTGCGACCGCAAACCAGAAAAGAGAGGACAACAGAAAAGTAGCAAGCACTGGGAGTGTACAAATTGTTGCAGAACATACAGCAGTAGACAAAATATTAGTAATCATTAACTCAAAGAGCAAGGAGTAAAAAAATTATAATTTTTCGAAAATTAAATACTGCAATTGAAAAGATATTCCATTCACATGCAAAATATGGGAAGAAGAGGAATAAACTAGAGCTTAGGAAGAGAAAAACCGTAGAGGGAAAGCTTCAAGGAAACACTGGCAGAGGAAGGGGATGCGCAAAGGTTGAATCAGGGTAAATATACAAAATTAGCTCAAAAAGTAGCTATAGAAACGACAAATACAATGATATATACGGAATTAAAATGGGGGATATTCAAGTGCATCCATCCCTCACTGTTGGGAAGTTTCATGAAACTTCCTAAAAGGGTGTCCCTCGCCACAACGGTGAGGGATGGATGCACTTGAATATTCTCCATTAAAATATAGTTAAAAAAATGATTATAATTGGTTTAAAATCTCTAACTATATTCATTTGATTTTGATTGGTTTAGATGTCTAAATATTGATCAACAACGGGAGGGTTAACAGACCAAATCTTTACAATTTCAAGGGAGAAACACAAAGGACAAACTGCAATTAAGGAATGAAGGACGCGTCAAAGGGAGGGGAATATGGAACCCTAGGTCAAGAAGTCAAGCACAGACGACAAAGTGATAATGATTTCAAGCATTAAAACCAACCTCAAATCGAAGACTGGAGTAGAGCTGTCTTCCAGGAACCTTCCCCCATCGTCGATCATTAATAGACGTCCGAGCCACTCATATTGCCTCAAAGATACACGTACACAAAGGGAAACGAAAGGAAACAGGAGACATCGAACAATCCAGTTGAGGAGACCGAGAAACATCTGATATGTTAACAAAATAGAAGAAATTTGAAGATTCATAAGGAAAACCACTCGGAGGGATTGAAAGATACGAAACCAGAAGCAAACAGGAGACGTCGGACGATCCACTTCAGGAAACTGAATCAGATCTGATGGATTCGGCGGTCTCAAAAACCTAGAACAGAGAGATGTAATTTGAAGAGTTGGTTCGTTGTGGACGATAAAACACAAATGGAGTTTGCAAATTAATAAAATACAAGAAGACAAAACCTTTAAAACAACACAATCCAACGGTCAAAGAAAATGAGAAGTCCATGGAACGGTACAAGAACACTCACAAAACAAAGAGAGCTGGGGCTATCCACGTGGTAGCCTTTAAGAAAAACCCTCCACTTTATAATATAGTAAGATGAAGGGAATACAAGTAAAATATTTTGATTTTTACATGAAGATTGAACAAATCATACTTCATTTTACTTTGATAAATGTGTTAGGAGGGTCTGCAAACCTTCTACAGTGTGGATTTTGTGTTTATCCTGCTTACATGTATCCTTATGTATACCACATGGATGTAAACTTGAAGGGACAAATGGATAATATGTAATTATAAATAACAATAATTATTTTAAAGGATTTTTACCAAATAATTGCTAAACCTGTATTAGACGGATTTAATCGCAAATACACCAAAACACCATATTTGGTGTTCGTACATGTTTTTTGGACGACTTTTACCCCCAGTGTGCTGAACGACATCGTCATCTCATTCACCCAATTTCCTCTCTCCATTCTCGCAGATTTCCTCTCTTCCTCAAAAATCATTCAACAAAAGTTTCTCTTGGAGATCGATTGCAGAGGAGAGCAGAAATCCCCCCCCCCCCCCCCCCCTCTTTTTCTTTCTCTTTCCCTTCTCATTCGTGTCTCGCGGGACGAAGTTCTGATTTGGATCTCAGGTGGGGCCATCGTCGTTCACCAGAGGGCACCGGAGAAGAGGCCATGTGTTTTTCAATCTAGTTATGCTGGTGGCAAAACCCTTGGCTGACGGAGAAGAAAGAACAATGCTGCCCATCCAAACCGACGACCTCTGCCGGAGTCGTTGTAACAGAGACCGATCACCGGAGGATCTCTTAACGCTGACCGGAGAAGGTGGGCTCCGCATCGATTCAAGTTTGCCGATCGTCGCTTCTGGTATGCAGAACTTCTTGCCATTGTGGGAGAAGACAAAACCCTTGGGGCAGAGGATTAGAAAAGAGCAGATTGGAAGGTAGAGGCTCAGGTTTCTGTTTCCATTGCTGGAGCGCAGATTCACCCACCGTTGCCGGAGAAGACTAACAAAGGATGCTGGGTCTGCGATTCCCACACCTTCAACTAACTCGTTAAAGACGGCTTCAATAATCCCCTCTCTCTCATTCTCCTTTGATTTCTGCATTTTCTCTTATTTTTTTGGGATCTATTTTGCTAGTGAATCTAGGTTTGGTTGATTTGCAATTTTCTTGTGGTAGATGTCTGTTTTGATAGTGAATCTATGTTCTGATTGATTTGCATAATCCCTTTTAGCCATCTGTGGGTCTATTTTCTTCTTACTTTCGATTTTTTTCCTTTGATGATAAAATTTAGACAAGCAATTCAATCAACAACGTGCTATTGGGAATGGATATGTTGTTATTGGTTTTTATGATATGCTGTCATAGTTTAACTGATTATGACAACAGATGGTTTTGACACACTCCTAACCCAACAATCTCCGTTTTTATCTGTAGTTCCATCTCCATTAATCTCCATTAATCTAATTGCATGATGGATAGTTTCAGTTTTTCTGAATTTGTAATGGTTTGGGGTTTCATTTGATTATAGGACTTAAAAAGTAAAGCCCCTTCTATATTTGAATGCAGAGTTTAACTGTAATTGCTTTCCTACACTTGATTATAGGATAAGTTGTCATTATTTTGTCACGAGACTCCTAATACTTTTATTCTTTTTTCTTATTCATTCACCCTGCAGGTACTTCATGCTTGTTACATGGAAAATGATTAGAGTCAGTTGCTGAGTTGTTCGATTTGGGTCCTAAAGAGTTAGTGTATCTGAACCTTGTGTAACTTTAGGCCAGCTCCCTTTTTTATGTCTATCAACTCTTATGCTTTTAAATGCATAGTTTTATGGATCATATGGTAATTGACCTTTACTCTGTTGTTCCATTTACTTGGGTATACTTTTATTGATAACTCTATTGTTTTCAAAAAGACATGCACCTAATTTAATTTTCATTATTTATGTTTGTTGGGATCATTCTTAATCATGTTTTTGTTGACACTATTTTTATCGGTCTATGAATTGAAATGAACATTGTGCTAACTTTAAAGTTGCTGCGGATTATAAATGGAGAATCTACAGCCTGGTATCTCTATGCCAAAAGAATGGAAAACTTGTGAAGACAATAATGGGTCCTCTAAAACTTCTGCAAGTGATTGACCTAGGAAGTGATCTGCGTGAATCAGTCCTTATAACTTTTTTTTTTATTCTATACTTCTAACCATCATTTTTCTGCAATTGGTCAGGTCTGGGCATACTCACGTATGACAATTGAAAAGCTGATCCGTCGAAGAGCTGATTGGGTATCAGATGTTGAGTTTCCTCTTCTCTTAACAACCATAACCATTCATAAAAATGGATAAAAGGGAATCATAATGATTTTTAGGTTTTTGTTTCATTAATTGTCCATCTCTTTTCTTTTGTCTAAGCCGTCTATAATGTTTGATGGAAAAACATACAAGTCAAACAAATTAAATTTGTTAAAACATATTGATTGTTCTCATTTTATTTCCTTTAATTGTCCTCTTATAGTTCAAGAGCCTTCTTTTGGTGCCATCATCACATCTATTCAGACATTTTATTTGGACATAATTTCTAGAACTAAGGGTAAATTAAAATTTTCCAATAGTAGAGTTCAAAGAGCCTGCTTTTCCTTCTTTCTTCTCTCAAGACTCCCTAATCCTGAGCTGGAAAAGAAGTTACTAATATATCTCTCAATAGCTGGGGTTTTTAGTTGTGGAATTGCTAAAGTCATGAAGAGGTTGAGTAGCTCGGATTCTTTGGATGCTATAATGATTTCTATCTGCCCATCTGCGGGTATTCTTTGACTCTCATTACTCTTTCTATTAAACTCATTTCTACTGATCTAATGCTTGGTTATTAGTTTCTTTCATGGTTTTGGTGTGGTGGGGTTATCTAGTATCTTTCGATTTCCTAGTTTTACTTGCTTTCTTGAGTGCATTTCATGTCTTTTAATCTGTAGTCTTTGCTAGTATTTGTTTGTGCAAATATTAAATGGATCTGAAAGACTAAAACTGAAATTTGATGTTCTTTTTCCTTGTTTTTACACTTTCCTCTTTTAAGTGTAGTGCTAAAAAGTTTAGCCTTGAATTGGTTGCTTGCTCAAATCTGTATCTATCTTTAATATTCTTTTTTGTTTCAGATGTTGTTTTATTACATAGGCATAGTTTTAGTTGATGGGTGTTTTTTCTTCCTTGTTGAGACTTAAGATTCAATTGAGATCATTTCTTTGCTCTTCCTTCTTCCCCTTGATGGAACGCGCTCTTGTCGAGGGTGCTACCGGGGTCGGCGGACGTGGGAGTCCGTCGGGTCCGGCCCTTTCGCGCCCGGGGGGCTGAAGCGTGCATCAACATTTCTTTGTGTGGGTGTGCCAGATTTTCTATTTTACTTGGAATTGCAAGTAGTAATCCGGAGATCAGCCTTCGCAAGTAAAAAGGAAATCAACTTCTTTCAAGTTTTTCATTGCACAAATATTTAAGAAAAGAGACATTTTCTTGGTTTGCCGTGAAAGGCGATTTTGTTTGGCATTTATAGCCGATTTTGGCGTTTATAGCCGATTTACAATTCTCATCAATAATGAAAGACAAGAGTTGTGATTTTTGTCTCTTTTAGAAAAATACAAACTACAATGAAAAGCAAGAAAAGGAGGATCTAACTTTTCAGGAGATTGTGGGGGACTTGTTCAGATTGACGGTCGCAAGCCATGTATGGGCTTCGCCATCATCCATGCAGATGAGAACAGAGGATGCTCTTGATTCGCTTGGCTTGGCTATAACCTCAGGTTTTTAGAGGACAAAGACCAAGAGAAGGTCCTATGTCCAATAAAATTTAAGTAGACGGGCTGAAAAGCCACGTCTAAGCCATTGGAGGCAGCGGGAGAAGGCAAGGACCTTGGGGGGGAGTGCCCCCCAAGGGACTTTTTGTCACCTTGTAGTGGTGCTTGATGTAGAATTTCTGCAGAATTTTCTCTCTTTCTCTAGACTCTGTCTGTCTGGAATTCGGGATTCTCTGCACCTTTTGATTTTCGATCTTCGGTTTTCCATTCGTCCCTTTTCCCCGATCCCTTTCTTCTTGGAAAGCTCTCCTATTTATAGGGTCTTGGTAGCTATTAGGAGAGTTTATGGGCTTTAATGGCTTTAATGGGAGGAGTTACAAGATTTATTTCTTAATTTTGTAACTCCTTTTTCTTTGAATCTGATTGGCCGATGGAGATTAAGGGCTTTTAATCACCTTAATTGCCATAATGGGAGGAGTTTCATGGCTTGAATGCCATGACTTAATTGATTTGTAACTCCTGGATGCTTGCTTCTGATTGGGCCGTCCAAAGAAATGAATTAATAACTGCAATAAAGCTAGTCAATTAACTGCATTAAATGGTCGCCGAACAGTAGAAGAGTCGCGGGCCGCGCCGCGTCTTTTGGGATTCTTTTAGAGATGATCACCGATGGATCTACATGTTGATCGACATCGGATGACCGTGTAATTTCAGACATTGATAGCTAGCAGCGGGCCGGTGACATCTGTCCTGTCGATTTTTCGATCGATCGGGCGGAAAGCACACTTTTTTGGTCGACCGGTTGGCGATCAATGTTGATTTTGATACTTTTGGAGGTTGACCCATGATTTTGACGGATGTCGGAGGATTTGGCGCCTCAAAAGTATGAATTTTGGAAAGTCTCAGGGGTTGGAAGCTTCGAATCGCGAAAAACGACGGAAAACGGAGCTCCCGGGGCGAAACCGGAGATTCCGGGCTTCCAGGGTCGCGGGGGTCTGCGACCTTGGGGGAATTTTCCCCTTCGGAGCCCGTTTTGCGGTCGTTTTGAGGTCTTTTTCCTTCGTTTTTTCTTCTGTATTTTTCTTTGAAATTTTTGCTCATTTGTTGGCCTTATTTCCTTGTAGAAAAATTGATGAGAATCCTTGCAATTTGGGTTGCAAAGTTTCCAATTTTCCAGGAAAGCCGAAGACTTTGTCGCGCAGGGTTGCCGATTTTCCATCAGAAGCTGAAACTGGGTCAAACGATGTCCGAATGACCTGAAATTTGAGGTGGAGCCTCCTGAGCAATAAATAAGATCAACCATAGGCTTTTGTTTGAGTTTTGAAGCCGTATGGGGTCCCGTCGCCAGTAGGCTTGATTCTGCCGCGAGGTAGATGTCACGCTTTGATGTGCGGTCAACCGATGTCCGATTGACTTGAAATTTTATAGGGAACCTATTGGAGTCATTTTGAGATGATCCACAGGCTCTGTCTTGGAAACCATGGTCCCGGGGAGCTCCGCCGCCGAGAGGCCTGATTTGGCTTCCGAGAGTCAAAGTCTGGTCAAATGTTGTCGAAATGACCTGAAACTTGACGTGTAGCCCTTTGTAAGCATTTTGAAGCTGCCCATGTGCTCTGTTTGATGAGTAATGATTTCGGTGGTTTTCGCCGCTGAGAGGCTTGATCTAGCTGCTTGAGGGTTGATGTAGGGTCAAACGTTGTCGGTTTGACTTGGAACTTGACGTGGAGCCTTTTGGATGCATTTTGAGATCATCCACAGGCTCTGATCGGGAATTTGATGTCTCCGATGCTGTCGCCGCCGAGAGCTCCTGTTTAGCTGTCGGAGAAGTGAAGTTAGGCCAAATGTTGTCGAAATGGCCCGAAACTTCATGTGTACTCTTCTCTTGGCTATCTTGAAGGATCTTGCAGTTTTTGTTTGATTCTGACAAGATTTGGTTTTTTGGAAGCAGCATTGCCTATTTTGGTATGCTGTGGCTTCATGTAGCTTGAAGAGGCAAAGTGACATTTTTAGTGCCAACACCCCTGTTATCACCATCTTTCTTATTTCAGCTTGATTTAATGGATGAAATCGGGTGATTTCTCTTCATTTTATTAGTTTTCTTGATCTGGGTGTTGTGCCATTGCATCAGATTTACATTGACCATTTGGGCATCGAAGAGAAGGCGGACACGTTGCAGAGAAGAGGAGGCGACTGAGCATCGAGCATTGTACTTTCCTTGGAGAAGACATACACTTCATTGGGTCTGCACAAATGCCACCCGTGTAAAACAAGTGATGATCTCAAAGATGCCTAATTGGCCAAACTTAAACCTCATACAGAAAACTACTGGGGTAAACCATGGAAAATCACAGGGAGAGGGAATTCAAAACCATTGGCAACCATTTTTGGAAGAATGAAGGAGAGAATTTAGTCTGTTACAAGCACTAACTGACTGCAATTGCAGCAATCGGCTATTACCCCTGTAATTTGCAGTTAGTTTTCAGTTTTATGTTTTCTTTTGTAAATTCAGTCAGTCTGAGATCACCTAAGCACTAACCCACAAATCCCTGTAACTTGTAACCATAAAGGCCAAAGCACTCGTGTAAGGTCCCGTCCCGAGTTAATCAAGATTAACTCTAATAAATTGAGGTTCATGCTAGTTAATCATGTTTAACTAGTTTAATGGTACTTAATGGCTAAGCTCAATGAGATTAGTCCCAAGTGAATGTAATGAACGGATAATGAGAGAATTAAGTGAATTGATTGTGTTTAAGGCTAATTTACTATGGTTAATTGGATTAATGATGGTTTATGACCAAATGATATGAAATTACCTCGAATGAATGAATTGGACTTAATGTGATAGCAAGGAATGGAATTTCATGGTTTAAATTGAGTTTTAGACTCAAGCATTAAAATGAAGGACTTTTGTGTAAATACGAGTTTTTGCGTATTTCATCGAATATGGAAACTCTTGATACCAACACGTGTATCTTGACGAGTACGTCAACTTTCGTAATAGGCTCGAAGTCGTTTGACGAGAGTTCGATCAAATGACCCTTCATTTGACTCGAATTGTAATTTAGTGAAATTAATGGGCTTAAGTGCAATTTACTAGCTTATATAAGCTAAAGTATTCCAAATGAGATCATCCATCTCATTTTCAAACCCTAGGCACCTCTCTTCTTCATTTCCTTCTTGCTTTTCTCTTCTTTCCTTCCAATCTCACTCAATCAAGCATCAAACAAGGAGTTTACAAGTGTTTTCAAGAAGCTTTCATCCTCTACTTCATCTTCCTCAACTTTGTTTACAAATTTTGGAGGTGTGAAGCTTGGAATTGAGGTTTTCTTCTTGGAACTACAAGCTAGAGAAGGTTTATTCTTCATTGATCTTCACTAGAGGCAAGTATATGTGTATTCTTATGATTTATAGTGGTTTAAAGAGGTTTGAGTCCATTTGGCTCAATTTCTGGAGCTTTTGCTTTAGAAAATCCGAAGTTCAAAATTGAACTTCTGGGCATGTGTCGGTCAACCAATGGCTGACCGACGAGTGAACCGACAGCTCTGGGAGCTGTCTCGGAGAGTTTCAGTTCTCTGGAATTCTGACCGACATTGTGTCGGTCAGCCTATATGGAAGTGTCGGTTGACCGACAGGTGGACCGACGGACTAACCGACAGATCTAGAAATCTGTCTCAGTGAATTCCAGCTCTCTGGAATTCGAACCGACAATATGTCGGTTAACCGACGTGGTGTCTTCGGTCAGCCGACACCTGACCGAGGTTTGACCGGCAGAAGTGTCAGAGAATGGACTGGAAATCCAGCTTCTAGAATTTGAACCGACAAAGTGTCGGTTAGCCGACATTCCAGCCGACGTTGTGTTGTCGGTCAGCCGACAGGCCAACCGACAGCTGAGTCAAACTCAAAGAAGTTATGGGAATGAAGCTTAAGCTGCACAGGCTATTCCATGAGAATATCTAAGCCTACATAGGTGTTAGCGAAGGTCGTCTCAATGTACAAATCAAATACATAAAGTGATATTCATCGAAAATAACACGTACATTGGATAACTAACGCTTCACTCGTTTGTTTGGCTTAGAAGTGTGAATAGAATTGATTAGAAATGAATAGAATCCTTGAAGTGACATAGAGATGAATTTCACTGACAATTGTACGAACTGACATAATGCACGCATTGAATTAAGGTAATGAAATGAATAGTCACTAAAGGTGACAGTAAAGTGAATAAATGAATGATTCCTGCTGCAACAGATGTGAGGGGCGTTCCGGAGCCTCGTGGAATGCCAGTGCTCTCTGATCAAGACACTGGAAAATTCCCACCAATTATGATAAGCCATGTAATGAAAACTGAAACAATAATAAAGCCTAGGCCTTGAATGGTTTGCCCTTCCGCCTTGTGCTTAAACTTCTTCCGTTGGAAGACACGAAATGGAAAGTAATGGATTGACATACTTATTGTATGGCACGAAATGAAAAGTAATGCATTGACATAGATATATTGTCATTGAATTGAATTCGGTTATATAGAACTGTTAAGTTCTTGCTTTGATGAATGCTTGTATAGAATTGATAGATAACATGGAAATTCGTAAAAATGCATATGTCTTGTTGAACCGTTGTGTTCACGTATTATTGATGATGTCACAGGCCCAGATGCCCGTGCTGGTCCTGCCGAGGCCGCGCCGCTTGCGGAGGAGGCCCATCCGATACCTCCAGGAGGTTTAGCGGAGTGGGCGTAGTTCGGAGGGCGATTTGAGTGAATCCTTTTTGGATACATGCTTTTGTAAACATTAGTTTGAAAAGTAATTAGATACCAACTGCATTGTATGTTAAATGTGTAGTGTTGGTTTTAGTGGGCAGTAATTGTGTATATGTGAACTTTACTCTTGATATAAAGTTAATTATTGTCAATGTATATATCTATATATTCCGCACGTTGTACATTGACAGGTTTTGTGATTTGATATCCCTTGTGAGTTTTGTCTTATCTTCGGTTAATTCAGGATTTACGGGAGTAAGTATGGTATCGCGACTCAGGGGTCCGTTTGAAATAATCCGATCTCGGGCCCGGGTTGTGACAACTCGATTCCATGTAATACAAATGTGAGAAATTGAATTAAATAATAAATATTTTTGCCTTTTCTCATATTTCTTTGTTTTTGATTTGGATTTTTATAAATTCCACTACCTAGTTTATGACCTTTCCATACTAAGATTGTGTGATGATTGGTTTGAGACAATGTGTGATGCTTGGTTTGAGACAAAAAACTAAAAGTTCATGGGTTGTTTTTCCTCAACTAGTTCAAAATATGGTTTGTAAGCCAAAATTCATTTGCGTGTGGCCATTTTAGCCTAAGCTTGTATGATGCGTGGTTTGCAAACCAAAATTTGTATGTTCAAGGTTTAGACCTAGACTTGTCCAAAATACAGGTTTTAGGCCAATATTCACTTGGTTATGGATTTTTTAGACATGAGTTGTGAGAAGAATTGGTTAAATACAAAAAATTCACAAGTTTATGACTTTCCGCGTGCACTTGTCAAAAATATGGTTTTTTACGCCAAAACCCACTTGCCTATGGCTCTTAAAGGTTTCAAGCTTGTATGATGCATGGTTTGAAGACACAAGCTCTTGTCCTCTCACCTTTACTTGTCCAAAACATGATTTTTTGGCCAAAAGTCACTTAAAACTTTTGAGACACTTAGCTTGGGTGATACATTATTTGAAGATCAAAATTCACTAGTTTTGGGTTACCTAAAATTGAACACAGTTCATAGTTTCAGCCACTAAACTATTGCCAAAGGGTCGAAGTGGCATAAAACGAGTTCGAACATTGGGCTCTCTGGAAATGGCCCGTCATGCATAGGCCTTGAAGGTTTGAACTCTCTCTTTGGGTTTTCTGGAATTTAGCCCGGCAAGGGCAAATTTTGAAGGCGAGGGTTCGAACCTTTGTACTCTTTAGAAAATGGCTCCGGAAGGGCAACAATTAAAGGTTCGAACCCTCAAAGCCAGGGTTCAAACCATTGGGCTCTCTGGAATTTGGCTCAAAAAGGGAAGGCTCCAAGAGAGGGTTCGAACCTTTGTGCTCTCTGGAAAATGGCTCCGGAAGGGCAACAAGAGAAGGCTCAAACCCTCAAAGCGAGGGTTTGAACCTTTGGAGTCTGATGGTTCGAAGATCACATTTTTATCAATCTAAGCAACATCCATGAGTCTTTCCCATTGTTTAAAGATCACATTTTAAAATTGAGGCCATCAACTTGCTGGATAATAAATTTAGACTGAAAACTCTAAAGGACGGTAGCGATTCGTTATTGGAATATAACTTCCATGAGCCTTTTTCCTTGTTTCTGTATCTCAATAGATAATCAGGGCCAATCCCGTTGCTGAATGGTAAAAAGAGGAACAAAAAGTCTAAGGGGTTGTAACGATATCGTTATAAAAAAAAATGAAGTAATCACTAATCTGGGTGAAATTCGTGAGCCTTTTCATTGTTTATGTATCTCAATATATAATCAGGGCCAATCTCGTTGAAAACTCTAAATGATCGTAACGATATCGTTATCAAAAAATTTAGAAACGTCAAACAAATTATGTTCTCCACTAGTTATTGAAGATACATCCAAAATATAAATCAAAATATGTTCCCCCTTGGTAAGTATTTTCAACATTTCAAATCTAAACAACGATGTGGACAAGTTGAAGTTACATCTCATCCAAAAAAAGAGGAAAATGATAATTCATCCTTTTGGAGGTGGATCTCTATATGTCTGTCTATTATGACCACGCTTCCTGCAATGGGAGCATGTTACTTGTTACTTCATTCTGCCCTTTATTCGTATCCGATTTTTCTCGGTCTTCCAGGCCGTCTGCTAGCTACCAGGGACAAGACATGCTCGACACTTCTAAGACCCCACTGTTTTCTGTGCGCATGGCACTTATAACATCATTTTAAGTTGCTCGATAACAATCACTGAAGAACCAATGCTCACAGAAGTCGTATGGATCATACCGCCTGAGTTTAATCGTACAAATGCCATGTGAACAAGGAATGCTGAGAAGGTCCCATTTACGGCACGTGCATGACCTTCGATCGATTTGAACAACATCCGTGTACTTTGAAAACAATACTTGAAATTTAAAAGAGATCATTATGAGTTGAACATGTTTAAAAGAGCATGATGTGGCAAACATGAAATTTAGGGGGGGAAATCTTTAAGAACTTGAATTCTAACTCATACGAACTTGAATTTTGTGCCCGACATTGTTTTTTTATATCGATATCATACGGTAAATTGTGTTTAATGTGAAAAAGAAAGGCAAAGGGTCAATGGTACTTGTCATCTTCTTTTGTTAGCACCAATCAATCAAGTACCCCACACATAATTTTAGGCTTTCAGATTAGTGAAAAAAGGTGGGGCATTACAGTACAAAATTACAAAGACATGATGGGTGCAACAAACATTTTAGCAGTGCAGCATTAACGATGAACCCAATCAATTCATAGATCCCATAAGTAAGGTTAAGAATAGCAACAAATAGGGGTGTAAAAAAAAAAAACCGGAAAACCGTCTAATCGAACCGCGGTTAATAACCGTATTTCACGGTTCAGTTACGATTATGGTTAATGAAATCCAAAAAATGCACGGTTCAGTTCAGTTCGGTTACAGTTTTCCATAATAATTCACGGTTATTAACCGAATTGAACCGTTAATATGGTTCGATTAACCGTATGCGGTTAACCGTACCGTTTACAAATAAAAAAAAGGGAGTCGTAACCGTACGGTTAACCGTATAATAAAGATTATTGATCAATGAGATTTTTATTCAATTGCTCCTTATGTGTCATTTAACTTTAATAATTCACATTTATCCTCTTATGTGAGGAAGGCATTCCACGGTTATTAACTGTAACCGAACCGTTTAATACGGTTAACCGCAGTTATGGTTTCCACGGTTTTTGTGGATATGGTTACGGTTACGGTTTTAAAAGACAGAAAACCACGGTTACGATTCGGTTAACGGTTTTCCCAAATTGACCTGTTAACCGAACCGTTACACCCCTAGCAACATACATAAGAAAAAACATTTTATAATTCCAGATGGGATGATCTATAGATGGTTTTTAGGGGGGAACAAATCTTTAAGAACTTGAATTCCTACTCATATGAACTTGAATTTTGTGCCTGACATTGTTTTTTGGTACCGATATCGTTACCATCATTTATAGTTTCTTCATCCCTTTTTTGTTTCCAACAAGAAAATAATGGTGACTTTATATTGAGATGCATAAACAATAAGAAAGACTCACGATTTCACTCAAAATCTAGTTTTCAAAATTTTCTGATAACGATATCCTCACAATTATTTATTGGTTCTTCGCCTATTTTTTGTCTCTAATAACAAAATGACAATGACTTTATAATGGGGTGCATAAACAATGAGAAAGACTCATGGATTTGGCTCAGAAATGCATTTTACACCTTGTTTGGGAAGGGGGAAGGGGAGGGGATGGAAAATTTGAGAGAAAGGAAAATGAAGGGGAGGGGAGGGGAGGGAAAATTAATTTTACCTCCTCTTGTTTGGGAAGTCAAAAAGTAGGGGGAAGAAAAGTGAAAAAGTAGGGTTTTGTTTGTTTGTGAAGTAGAGAGAAAATTACCAATTTATCCTTACTTTGTGAAAAAGTGAAAAAGTCAAAAGGGTATTTTAGTAAAATGGTGAAAAGGGCATTTTAGTAAAATGCTACATTTTCCCCCCATTTTTGAGGGGAAAGTTTTAAAGTGGGCCCCACACAAATTCCCCCACCCCCCCCTACCCAAACACCCCCCATTATCATTTTCCCTCCACTTTCCCCCCATTTTTTTCCTCCCCCCCCCCCCCCCCCAAAGGGTACCTTAAGATTGCTTGTTATGGATTAGAAGTTTCAGATGCAAGTGCCCACCATTTTGTTTCTCTGAAGCATGTGATTTTTTTGTTAGTTCCAAGGAACCCACTTCCAAATAAATTGCAAAATTAGCTCGCTTGAGAATGCCATCTTTTTTTTACAGCATGTAGTTGGTTGGTAAAGCTCACAAAGAGTCACATAGATACAGGCCTAATAAGCCAAGCCTGAACTTCTAACTAGACCTCATTTCTTTAACAGGTTATAATCTGGACTGGGCCATAGGGCCCATTTGAAGCCTGTAGAGATGTTGGAAGTATTCACAGAGAAGAGGTTTTTAAGTATTCCAATAAAATACTACAATTCTCATAATACACACTTACCACTGAATGACCTTGGCAAATGTAAGCTCGAAGAGTGTAAGTAGAGAATACAACACCCAATATGTGAGCCATTGCTGATCATTGAGACATGATTTACTATATATTTCCTTAACTGAAATCATACATGTCAAAGATTCCAAACACCAAACAAAAACAAAAAGGAAAAAAAAAAAAAAACAGAGAGAGAGAAATACCCACCTAAATTTTTTTGTCAAGGTTGCAAGAAACCCAAGTAAATTGAAAAATAAATACTGTTAATGGCATTGAAAGAAAAAGGCTTCTTTGGTTTTTGGTAAAAAGAAAAGGGAATACATAGTTTAGAAAATCTTATGAAAACGTGATATTTTTACAAGAATCGTATTTTCATAATCCAATTGATTACAACCATCACAACAATAGGATTACAACCATCACAATAATAGATCTCTAATCATTTAATTCCAAAGAAACTTCATTGATTAAAAAAAAAACTTCAAATCAAGTGAGGGAATGATATTGGTAGCGCCATTAATTTCTCTCGTGATTATATTGATTTCAGGAGGATGAAAAAGATCTCCAAGCGTCAATTTTCTCATTCAAAGATCCGATCATATAAAGAAGCATAGAAATTTTGCAAATGCACATAAAAAAGCAAGTGAAAAGAACATAATTATAAGTATATTAAGCTGCAAATGAGTATTTAGCCATCTCTATAGGGTGAAAAGCCATAAACCAACTAATAAAAAGAACAAAAAGAAAAAAAAAAAAAAAAAAGAGGATTTCAACAATCTGTTCAAAACATTACTTGAAAGCAGCAAGAGGTCAAAAAAATAAAAAGACTATGCCCTAACTCAGTGAAGAATTCCATCAAACACTTAGCAGGCATGATCAAGTGCATAAAATTAAAGAAAAACAATAATAAAATATCAATAACTAAACATCAAAATGGTAACAAGAAATTATAAAAAAGAAATCAAAGATGCAATCTTTGTGGAAAACAGAGGATGTTGCACTAGGATCTGAGACAAAACAAAACTCATTGAAGCTTAAACCTCTCAAATTCCAACTAGGAACAGATGATACCAATAGAAAAACTAGGAACGGACGATCATCGAATTTAATGGAATTGCAGATAAGAAGAAGAGGAGATTACCTGCAAGATTGAAGGCCAATCCGTCGAACCAAGCTCAAGGAGATTATAGTGTTTCAAATCCATTCAGCTTTCACCAAGAGGGGGAGCAAGAGAAAGAGGAAGAGGAGAAGCTCTCACTATTCTATTTTAAGGTGGTGAAGAGAAGAAGAAGAACCGAAAAGGAATCAAGAGGAGAGGAAACATTAAGAGATTTCTTTTGGAAGCATGATGATACATGAGGAGAAACTGCCGTTCTTAATTCTGGGTTGGGATGACGATGTCGTCCGCAGCTTTGGAGGTAGAGTTGTAAAAATCCCTTGTACGAACACTAAAATTGTCATTTTGGTGTATTTCACCCTAAATCAGTATAATACAAGTTAGGGACATTTATTTGGTAAAAATCCCTTATTTTTATTATTTTAAAAAATAATTAAATGATGTGGTGAAATTATTTGTGCTAATAACCGGTAAGATTATTCCCTACAATCATTTTTCAATCTTACCACTCTATGAATGGGCCTAAACCTATTTCAGATTTGGACAAAAAGCAATATACAATTTGTAATTACAGAGAAAAATCATTCTTTTTGAGTTTTATGAACACATGATTAATGGAGAAGAATTCTGAGAACTATCATCTGGGTTCCAATTGGGAGATTTCTGAAACATTATATGAAATAAATTCTGGCTGGGATGATGAGGATCCACTTTCCATCTTTCCTCCTTTTCTCACTGAAAATGCTGGCCTTCTAGGAGCAGAAATATCCACTGCATCACTTTTGATCATGGAGAACACTTCCAACATGGAGGGTCTATCATCTGGATTTTCCTGAACACAATGTAGTGCTACTTGCATACATGTCATGAGTTTGCAAGGTGAAGACGAATCGTCAAGTGATGGATCAAGGAGCTCCTTCCCTCTACCTTCCTTCCACAATTCATGCCTGCATCAGTTTAATGTGACCAATGGTTAGAGCTTCAGCCTAAATAAAAGACTGAGAGTGACGGTTTCGGGAAGTAGAACTCACAAATTCAAGAAGGCTCAAGCTTTCGGATGGACCGTAATAACAATTATTCCTCTTGCCACTTATGATCTGCAGAAGTAGAACTCCGAAGCTATATACATCATACTTCATGGAGTATATACCTTTCTTTACATATTCAGGAGGAGCAAAACCACTGCATGTCAATGATACAATAGAAGCTTTTAGTACTAAGCAGCTATAATAATAACATGGGTCAGATACTGGTAAAAAGTAATTACTTACTAAGTTCCAACAATACGGCTTGTGTTTGCTTCATCTATATCTTTTCTGAAAAGTTTAGCCATTCCAAAATCTGATATCTTTGCCTTCATCTCCTCATCCAGTAAAATGTTGCTAGACTTTAAGTCTCGGTGAATTATAGTAAAATTCGAGTACTCTTGGAGATACAGAAGCCCTTGAATAACTCCTTCAATAATGCGAACCCGTTTATTCCAATCCAATACATATCGCCTAATTGGATCTGCAGAACATTAGAGCTAGTAAACAATTAGTTATTGCTTAACTAGAAATACAGACGGGTTGTATTATGCATAAAGAACTTAAATTTAGGTTACCAAAGAGGTAGAGATCCAGGCTTTTATTTGGCATGTACTCATAAATCAACATATTTTCATCCCTCTCACTGCAGAATCCCAGAACCCGAACTAGATTTACATGTTGAAGTCTTGCAGTGAGTGAAACCTCATTTTTGAATTCCTCAAGTCCTTGAGTCGACGATGCTGAAAGTCTTTTCACTGCTATTTCCTGTCCTCTTGGTAATTTACCCTGGCCAAATGAACTCGCAACGTTAACACTATCTGTTCTAGTTAACCCTAATTTTAAGTTAATTAGAGATCAAGGCCAACATATATAGACAAATTACAGTAAATAACAGCTGCATTGGTATCTGATCTTGCTCCCCACATTTACTTGTCATCTCAGGTCTCATATTAAACTTCTCACACATAAAAGTTAGTACCTAGTGCATGAAAGCATGAGGCTTTCATCACTCTGAATCTAGAGAGGCTGATTTACGTAGCCTTACCAAGGATTTGTGAGAGTAGGCTGTATATTTATGTTCAGTTTATCACAGGGGTGATTCATGAGTGCCACTCTGCTTTCAATCTGCACTGCAGCCTCTGGTTGATCTCCTGTTCTAGCTCAAGGCTATGGTGCCTCAATTATTCAAAATTTTACTTCTTTATACCCTCAATAATGTAGTTCAAAGGAAGAACACATTTTGAAATCACATCCTTAGTCAACAATATGGGCTGTATTTCACCATTTCAGCTACAATTAAACCATTCATATTATCTCCCATTCATGTCATGTCCCCACTGAAGTCTATTTGATTATACGCTTCTGTATGTACAAATATGCTAACTTTGTATTGTGTATCTTGATCCGTCCACCAACTTTAATGAACCAAAAAGAAGAAAGAACTTTAAAGGACAACTGTATGTACCTTATATACAGGGCCGTACCCACCCTCTCCGAGCTTGAATTCATTTGAAAAGTTATCCGTAGCTGCTTTGATTTGTGCAAAACTAAACGCTTGGATGGTAGGAGCATGGCTGTCAAGATTTTCCGAGCCTGATAAAGTTCTATTCCCAAGATGTATTGTTCCTGCATCCCCTACAAAATAAATCAGAAACATTTCAAGTTGGTCAGAAAATCATAGACCCTTTCATTTTGTAATTCCTACTATTGAGAAGCCACATGAAGAACTTACCTTTTTTGGTCTTGAATAGGCTGCTTCGTCGATAAAACACCACAGTGGCTAATACGATCAAAATGAAAGCGATTGGAAGCAAAATGATCAGCAACAATTTCCTCTTGCTTCTATGATCTGTTACCCCGGCAGCTGTAATTGTTGTTCAAAATAGATTTTGACAAAAACCAATACAATGTATAAGCATATGGTTCTCTTCGAAGGGCCAAATTTTCTATATATAAATTGTATTTTAGGACACATATTAATGCTCAATGATGCAAGTAAATATGAATGTATATAGGTTGCAGATAAAAAAAGCTATCAATACCTGCCATAGAAAGTGCCCAATTATCATCATTGCCGACCTGAAACACATTGGTTCCAATCAACCCCTTCTCTTTTGCATAAGAAATCTTAGCTCTTACAGTCTCCACATCATCATAGTTGATCCAAGTCGATCCAACAATGAAGTAGTTAACCACATACGTCGAATTATACACTGGCTTTGCTCCATAACCATAATTTTGAATGAATGATTTGAGGAGCCTGTAACCCATAGAACCATCAAGAGTGGTACCAGGACCAGATGCTGGTGCCCCAACAGAGGTGTCCTTTGGATTCACCAGTGTCCAAATATAGCCATGGTAAGGCAGTCCCAAAGCCAGTTTGTTAGCAGGCATTCTCATACCTAACCATTGCTTTAAACCAAAATCAGTAGAGATATTGCTTGAAGGATTATACAGAGCTGCATGATTGCCTGTAAATTTCTCTTTCAAAGGCAAATGATAGTCATATGCCACCAAATGTGCCCAATCCAAGTTCTTCTTTATCGAATCGACTGGATAACTTACCGATTGAAGACTTGGCGAGTAACGAACCGCCATGGTGAAACTCAACTCTGACTGGCTAGAATTTGTTGCCTCAGAAGAAATGGCAGCTCTCCACTCATCTAATAAAGCTCCGATATTTGTCAGGTCTGTACTATTAGGCCAAAGCCAAAACAGGTCTATCCCTAGAAACCCATGAAGCCTAGCCAATTTTATCGATGAATCAATGAAGGTTTTGCGAGAAGAAGGTTGTTCGATCATGGAAGACAAGACTGAAGTGTTAACTGGTTCGCCCCTAATTGATTGACCAGTAGAAGCTTGTCCGTTCCATATAGACATAAGAGGTATGACCGAAGGGTTTTTGCGTTTAACAACAGAAGGGAAGACAGAGAAGTTTTGTGCATAACTGGAGGGGATGAAGACTTGGTAGGTGGAGTTGTCTACTTCTGCAAATGCACAAATTAGGTGTGTAAACAACGCATAGTTTATGTCGGCGACCGGAAAGTCACTGCCGGCTAACCAGTAGCCGGAGCGAACCCAGATTTGTGCAGTTGAATAGTGAAATTGAGAGAAAATGAGGGTGAAGGAAAAGACGAGGATATTTTTTGATGCCATGGAAGGAAAGAGAGTTCCAACAGAGTACCAGGGTTTATCTGTTTCCATCAGCAAGTGTAGATGGCTCTGTCAACAGGTAGGAAGTTAGGTTTAGAGTTTTGATTTTCTTCCTTTTTCTTTATTTGAGATTTTGTCAACAGGTAGAAAATGAGGTTTAGAGTTTTGACTTTTCTTCCTTTTTCTTTATTCGAGAAGAGTTAGTATCCTTGCAAACAGATAAATATAACTGCTAACAAGTATCATAAATGCTTTTCAACAAGAGAATACATTTAATGGGGATGGGAAATCAATCCATTGTTTTGATACACCTAAATTTTTTTAAAATTTTTAAAAGATTATAAATAGAAAGATTTTAAATATGTATTTTGTTTCCGGTACAACAATCAAAATTTATTGAAAAAAAATAGACAACAAATGTGAACCGTTGACGAAAACTGTAATAAATAAAATAACGAAATTGTATTTTTTTCCAAGATTCAAAATATCAAAATCAAATTTAATGGTTAAAATTATATTTCTAAAATAATCGTGTTTTTTGTCTTTTTTACGGTGTCGGAACACCGGGATTGAGCTCCCGAGTTCTATTTAATGAGCATCACACGTTATTTGTCATGCTGATGTGGTGTGTAATTATTAATGAATATGTGTCACACAAGATTACTTTTTATGAGATAATTGACATTTGGTCCCCAAAAGATGACACTTGTTCTCAAGTCTCTCGCGTATAGGGATGTCAAATGGGCTGGAGCGGGCCATGCCACCAGTCAACGGCCCGTGGCCTGGCCCGGCCCGCAAAGGCACGGCCCGTGACAGGGACTGGGCTGGGCCGAGGTGGCTGGGCCAGTTGGCCCATTTGGCCCGGGCCCGCCAGGCATGTGGGCTGGAGGCAGCAGCCCGTCAGGCCTGCTGGGATCGACCCGCCAGCCCACCTAACGTCTATAACACTTTTTTTTTGGAAAAAAAATTTCATGTTACCCCCCAACAGCTATAAAACGGTCATATAAAGGGTATTTTGTGTCATTTTTCATTTTACAAAGTCTATAAATACACTAACCCTCCCATTCTCATTCCTCACCAATTTACACAACTCTCTTATTCTCTTTATACATTCTCTAACTCTCTCTTAAAGCATTCAACTCTTTCACTCTCTCTAAGAAGTTTTTGGAGGGCCAAAGATCAAGTCATCAAGAGACAAGATTAAAGGGGCCTTCAAAGATTTAGAGGTATTTATATTATTTAAATTTGAGATTCCATATATATAAGTTTATATTATATTATATTAACTCTCATTTTTTCCCATTTCTTATATTAATTATCACAAAAGAAGGCCATTAGAGCCTATTACTGTTATTACTTATAAATTTTATTTTTTTAAAATATGGCTAGAAGATTTTCCACAGAATCATCTTCAGTTAATTTAGGGGAAGAAGAAAATTTTATTGAGTTAAAAGATTAAGTATGTGATTTACCACCCCCCTTTCCTCAGAGTTCCCGTAAACCGATCAAGAGGAATAGAACTTCACCAGTTTGAGAAATATTTACAAGGTTTGAGGTTATTGAAAATCAAAAAACAGTTGAAGGCAAAATGCAAATTTTGTAGTAAGATTTATGGTGCCCAATCAAAAATGGGTACCGGCCATTTGGCAAGGCATAGGCAAAAATGTCCAGCCTTAAAAAAGCCAACGGATGCAGGAACAAGGAAGCCTGGATCACAGACCCAAATTTCTAATACTGGTGGTGGTAGTAGTAGTAGCAGTTTGGTTCTTTTTTCTTTTAATGCACAAAGTTGTAGACAAAATCTTGTTAAAATGATTATGTTATCTGAATTACCATTTTGTTTTGTTGAAAATGAGTTTTTTGAAGAATGGGTCTAGAAATACTGTCAACCACAATTTCACAGTATTTCAAGAAATACAACCAGAAATGATGCTATTAGACTCTCTGGCAGGAAGAGAAAACAAATATAAAAAATTATCTTGCAGAAATTCCTGGTAGAATAGCCCTAACCACAGACATGTGGACATCTAAAGGGGATGAAAGTTTTCTTTATATTACTGCACATAATATAGATTCAAAACGTATTATTAATAAACGTATAATTAGTTTTAGCAGTCTTGAATGGCCACACAATGACATTAGAATAAGTACATTTATTTTGGAAAAACTAGATGAATATAATATTAAAGAAAAAGTTTAATCTATAACTTTAGATAATGCCAGTAATAATACAGTGGCTATTGAATTAATGAGAATGCAGATGCCACTTGCAACTCTGATAGATAGCTCTATCTTTCAAAATAGATGTGTATGTCACATTTTAAAACTCATTGCAAAGGTTGGTTTAAAGCATATTGTAAGTTACACAGATGCTATTAAAGACATTGCTAGATTTATTTTCACCTCCTCACAGAGAAGACAATTGTATGCTGGAATATGTGCGAAGCAAGGCGTATCAACTATTAAATTGCCTGAGGAGGTAGAACATAGATGGAATTCTATGTATGATTTGTTAAACAAGGCACTTGACTGGAAAATTGTTTTGAATGAATTTTGTGCTTTTCATGCGCAAAATTTGATGATTAGTGATGAACATTGGGAGTTATGTGCCCAAATAAGAAATTTATTAGAAGCTTTTTATACTTCAACATTATTTTTTTCCGAGATATATTATCCCACATCTAATGAAGCTTTTTAAAATTACTTTACAATTCAGTAGATTTAGAGATCATTTTTTACTGAGTAGCACTATTAAAAACATGGAAGAAAATTTTAATAAATATTGGAAAAAGGCTCCAATGACATTTTCTTTAATTGCCGTATTTGATCTTAGGTTAAAATTAAGTGGTGTACAGTTTTTTATTGATGGAATTAATAAAAATATGAATTAAATATTTAAATATTTTTTCAAATATTAGGGCAAATTTACAAGCACTTTTTTAATTTTATTGTGAGCAAATTGGTACAACTGGGCTTAGTATGGGTCATTCAGAAGTCCGGCAAATATGTGTTGGTGAGTGGAATGTGTGGTATTCTTCCCTGTCTACGGGCATGGCATCCAGCTCAAGCTCAAGTAACACTGTGACTGAGTTATCATCGTATCTTGACGTCGGTGTAATACGGGTGCAGGATGCATCTAGTTTTGACCTTTTAGCTTGGTGGAAGCAACAAGAAAGCGTTTATCCGGTGTTAGCCGTCATGCCTCGTGATCTATTGACTATTCCAATGTCTTCTGTAGCATCATAACAGGTTTTTAGTGCAGGTGGACGTGTGATGGATGACAAAAGAACCAATCTGACTGAAAAAACTGTGGAGTGTTGTGTTTGCCTACGAGACTGGTATTTGGCAGATAAGAGGAAGCAAAAGTTGACATCAATGGAAGATTATGATTTAGCAGAATACATTAGTGGACTACACATCTGATTTTTTACTTTTTTCTTCATTGTAATTTTTAAATTTATAAGCTTTTCATTCTTTTTTATTTTTATTTTCTAAAAAGTTTGTAAGGTTTTGAAGGTAATCCTATTTAGAAACCTTCAAGAAGTTAAGATCCAAATGGTTCTCTCTTCTCAGTGGAGTAGGTCGAGTTTGACCGAACCACTTAAATATCTTTGTCATTCTCCGTGATTGTGTGATGTTAAAATTTTTTACTGATCTGATAATTCAATAGCCACTGTAAAAAAAATCCATTAATTTTTAACTGTCTCATTATTGAAAATACAGTGGCTATAACTAGATAATGCCATTTAAAATCCAAATGGTTCTCTCTTACACTAACTGTGTCTTTGACTCTTTGTGTTCTACTCTTTTTTTTTTTTTTAATACTGAAAAAAAAGGGCAAAAAGGAGCAGGCCCGCCAGGCCAGCTGGCCCGGCACGGCTCGGCCTGTGGCGGGCCATGCCAGCGGGCCGTGCCGTGCCAGGGTTTTTCCCTAGCGGGCCAGGCCGGCCAGGCCTGTTTGACATCCCTACTCACGTATCAAGTGTTACGAATCAGAATCAGTCATCCATATTTGAAGCAATGTTATAAAATGGTCACCCAATTATCACCATTGTTTCAAAATAGTCACTCCACATGGGTGACTGATTCGTAACACTTGATAGATGGGGAATTGAGTTGTAACAAGTGTCATCTTTGGTTGATAAAAAATGTCAATTAACCTTATTTTTTATTACTAGATCTGACTTGAGAATTGTTTATTGATAATAATTAACATCATTAGGGCCGGCCCGAGACAATTCGAAGCCTAAAGCGACAATCCTAAATAAGGCATTTTCTATGTTTTAATATTATTACAAATATTTTATTTAAAATTTATTTTTCTTTCTTTTTTGTGATGAAAAATTACTAATTAAATTTTTATATTTAAGTTTTGCTAACCTATCTTAATTCCACCTCCAAAACCCACATATCTTGTGCCCATCCCCAAAACTCACATGGAAATCTTGGGTTATAAAATCCAACTACCTATTTCGCTCCAAACCCCCTCCCTGCAAGAAAAAACAAAAATCTTGAGTTTGTCACTGGTGAGGCTCGAAGCATTTTCACTTGCACATATGCACCATAAGTCAGGACCAACCAAGATGGACTTCGCAAGTGAATAAATTCTGACGGGGGCCCATTGTTTATATTAAATTTTAAGATCTATTATAAGGTTAAAATCACAAGTTATGGATCTATTACAGTCCCATCATAGATCAAATTTGAAAGGGCCCCTATTGAAATAGGATCCACAAAAATAATGAGAAAAGCTTGTGAAGCAAATTCATGACTGAATATATGGCTGAGATTTGATACACATGGACTACTAGAAATATAATGACGTGCTAAAATCAGTTGAACTCCTAGCAATAGAAATAAGGGGGATTCGGCGACGGGTCCCTGAACATTTGACTTTGGTGGCTTAGGTCCACAATCTTTTCTTATAGTGTGAGAGGTCCTTTTTCCAAATTTGGAAGCCTATAATGTCTAATTTACCCTTTCTTCAAATCACATCCCATGATTAGTGGGATAAGCCATTAATAATGGTTAACTACCATTAAATTAGCCATGATTAATACAATTCCACTAATGAGATTTTCAAATCAATTTAAAAAAAAAACACAAATAAGTTTCAAAAAACAAGAAAAATATTTCAAATAAATTTCTAAAAATGAAATAAATTTAGAAAATGCAAATAAAATTCAAAAGAAAGCAAATAAATTTCAAAAAATGAAATACATTTAAAAAACGCAAATAAATTTCAAAAGAAAGAAAATAAATTTCAAAAAATGAAATAAATTTCAAAAAACACAATAAATTTCAAAAAAACGCAGATAAATTTAAAAGACACAAATAAATTTCAAAAAATATAAATAAATCTCAAAAGAAGAAAATCAATTTCAAAAGATCCAAATAAATTTCAAAAGATCCAAATAAATTTAAAAAATATATAAATAAATTTCAAAAGACACAAATAAATTTCAAAAGAGGTAAATAAAATTAAAAAACGCAAATAAATTAAAAAAAAGCAAATACATTTGCCAAAACTAAGATAACCCAATTTTTCAAATTAGCGAACAATGTGGCAAAAAACTCAAGTCTTTTTGTCAAAAACTCAGTTGAATTTATTTCAAAAAATACAAATAAATTTCAAAAGACATAAATACAATTCAAAAACACAAATAAATCTCATATAGATTTGTTTATAACTTAGATATATTTGTTCCATAACTTAGATAAATAGCCTAAAACTCGAATAGATTTATCTAGAATTCAGATAAATTTGTCCATAACTCAGATAAATTTGTTCTAGAAGTCAGATAAATTTATCCAGAAGTCAGATAAATGTATGCAGAACTCAGATAAATTTGTTCCAAAAGTCAGATAAAAAGCCAAAAACTCAGATAGATTTTGTCCAAAACACAAATAAATTTGAAAAAATATACAAAACTAATATAAATTTAACTTTGATGGGAATCAGGATGGACTTCTGGAACGGGTCAGGTCGGACCTGACGTAGAACCAACCCGGAACTACTGCAGATCCTAGGCCCACTTTCTTCTTCTTCGTTCTGGAATCAGAGACACAAAAGCCATCTTCCATTAGCCTTCTTCCTCGATTCCGACGATGGCATGGCGCGGCGTCCGGTGGGCGATCCCCCTTCCGACGGGTTCTTCTGTAACAAAACTTGTTGCTGCAAGGCACTGCTTCTCGATCTGGGTTCTGGATCTGGGTGCAGCAAGGTACTGCTTCCGAAATCCAAAACTGGCAAGGCGCAGCAACGCAAGGAACATGACCTGAACTGGCATGTTGTTGGAATCTATAACCAGTTGTCGTTGCAGAATCCAGAACCTGAACTAAACTGCGCTGGCCCAGAGCTTCTGAATCCTACTGGGCTTTCCTGGAGTGGGCGGGTCGGACCTGACCTGGGACTGACCCGCAACGGACACAACTTGGTTCGTCTTCTTCGATCTTCTCTGTTTCTGCAACAGGGAGACTGCAGCGCTCAGACTTCTTCTAGGGTTGTCTTCCGCGGCGACGATGGACGGGCGGCCAGGCGACGACGACGGCGGAACTCCGGCTACAGCTGCGGCGGTGATAGGTGTGACGACGATCGTGCAGCGATGGGCGACTGTGTGGCGATTTCGGGTTCTCCTCCTACAAGGACTAGCAGGCGACGGGCAGCGGAAGCAGCAAGATTATCCCCTTCTCCGGCGCAGGTGACAAGGGGGCGACGGAAGTCCGATCTTCTTCTTCGGAACCGTGCGATCCCAGAACCCAAGTTTGGATTGGATTCTCTGTTTTGCTGAAACTGGGTTCTTCAACTCGATTGTGTACAGTGATGGCCCACCAAGTTCGATGAATCTCAGCCAGAACCCTTCTCCGATGGGTTCTCTTCCGTCGATGGATCTGCTGTGCTGTGAAATCAAGAGATCCTGATGATCTCTTCCCAGGGATTAATCTCAGAAGAATTCAAAATTTGAAATTTAAAATTTCAAAATTTTATGCCTAAAATGGTTAAAAGGGTAAATCAGTCATGTAAATTGTATCTAGGGACCTCTGACTGCAAACAGTCTAACTGCTTGGATCAGAGCCCTTAAAAAAAATTTGCCTGGACTGGAGGCTGGATACATTCAATTCGAGGGACCTTTCGCTAATTATCTCTAGAAATAAAAGGGGCAGCTTTGGAAATATAATAGGTCATAAATGACACTTTAAGCCCCATGAAGACCTTAGTTGTATCTTCTCAAGAGAGAGTCATTATGGAGCTTTATATTTTGGGGAGAAAATAAGAGATGACAAGTGACAAGTTTGATTTTTTGGGTTTTCAAAAGATATCAACTGTTATTATGAGGCCTTTTTTTGTCATTATTTTCTGGGGCCTAAAGCAAATGCTTTATTGGTCTTATGGTTCAGCCGGCCCTGAACATCATGTTAGCATGACACGCGACGAGTGATAATTACTGAATATTTTATCTTTCATCACAGAGTAAAAATGAAAAAATACTCAATATTCGTGAAATAAGTTGACGTGATATTCCGATTCTAATGAAATAAAGACAACTAAAGAATCAATACATTATTATCATATTGTTAATACAATATTATCGTAATTTTATTAATACAAAAATAATATCAAATGAAATTCTAAAAACACTAAATAATATAAAAGCAGGCTTTCATAAAAATGCACTGTCATAAAAATAATATCAGGTGAAATTCTAAAAACACTAAATAATATAAAAGCAGGCTTGCATAAAAATGAACTGTCATATAAAAATTTTGTTTAAGATCCGGAGAAATGTGGTTGGCGAAATTGTCAAACAGGAAACGAACGTTGGGTGTAGAGTACTATTGAAGGCCTGAACTTTTCTTTGCATTTCTTGTCTTCTTCTTTCTTTCTTTCTTTCTTTCTTTTTCTACTAAGGTAATTTTTTTAAATAATTTTTTTAATTTTATATTTGTAAATTTCCAATCAACTATTTTATTCTGGGACATGCCGGTCAACTTACTCAAAATCTGCCGGCTGAGTTGCAATTAAACTATTGGATGTAGAGTACTATTGAAGGCTTGAACTTTTCTTTGCTTTTCTTGTCTTCTTCTTTCTTTCTTTTTTATCTACTAAGGAAAATTTTTTTTAAGTAATTTTTTTAATTTTATATTTGTAAATGTCCAATCAACTATTTTATGCCGGGACACGCCGGTCAACTTACTCAAAATCTGCCGGCTGAGGTGCAATTAAACTAGTGGATGTAGAGTACTATTGAAGGCTTGAACTTTCTTTGCATTTCTTGTCTTTCTTCTTTCTTTCTTTCTTTTTCTATTAAGGTAATTTATTTTAGGTAATTTCTTTAATTTTATATTTGTAAATGTCCAATCAACTATTTTATTCTGGCACATGCCAATCAACTTACTCAAAATCTGCCGGCTGAGTTGCAATTAGACTATTGTACTTTAATTTAAAATAAAATATTCACATTTTTACACAGAGGGGATCCTCAAGTGCATCTATCCCTTACCATTTGTGGTGAGGAACATCCCTTTTGGAGAAGTTTCAACTAAAAAAGGAGATATAAAAGAGAAGTACACATCTCTTTTGTACTTGAAATTTCTCCAAAAAGGTGTCCCTCACTAGAAATGGTGAGGGATGTATGCACTTGAATATTATTCTCTATACAGAATCACAAAGATAATGTTTTAGAGCACCCACACCCGCACCAGCTTCCATTATCAGATTCTCTACACTACAACAAAAAGTATATATTTTCATAGTTTACGGATTCTTTACCCACAACACTCCACACCAAATTCTCTTAACTCTTCCCTACAACATTAAATTGTTCATTTCTTTCACCTCTATTAACAAATTCTCTTACCTCTTTTTATTATATTATTACTTTTTGATAAGATAAGAGTCTTTTTTAGAATAAAATAACACAAAATATATCTTTTATTATTAAAATAATATAAGAGAAAACTCAAGTTGTCTCTCAATCTAGAGTGCAACAATTCTCTCACTTCAAGTTAGGGAAGCTTTAAAGTGACTGGTGTGTCCTATATTTTTTAGGCACTCTCTCCACATTAGAGAAAAGAGGCCATTTAGAGGGGCCGCTGCCGCATCATGCGGTCATGAGAAACCTAATAACACATTTGTATGGGATCCACCCATTTAGGCCCATGTAAATCAAGGGGCCGTGCTTAGGGGTGTTCATTATTCGGTTTTAATCGAAATATCGAACCGAACTGTATAATTTTTGTTAATTCGATTCGGTTAATGAGGTTCGGTTTGGTTGATTAATTATATTCAGTTCGATTAGGTTAATTAGGTTCCGAAAAACCAAAATAACCGAACCAAATTATACAAAAACTTCCGAAAAACCAAAATAACCGAACCGAATTATACGAAAACCGAACCGGCGGATTTACACCCTGGGCTGAACTTGTGCTCACTATTGCGTTCGAAGGTTTGCCCTCCAAGTTAACGACAGTTGTCAATGAAGGATCAAGCTGAGATTTGAAATTATTTCTACGTATCATATATATATATATATATAATTATGACGTCATACCAGTTATGAAGCAACATAACCTTTAATAATTTGCTTAACCACAACAAAGGTCGTTGAAAATTAATATCTCAGAGTATCGGCTGGGTGTTGGGTGTTGGGTGTTGGGTGTTGGAGAAAAAAGGTGTGGGCTGAACTTGATGTCTCGCTGCATGTGATGACTTTTATTGAGTGTGGGACATGCACATTCAGTGCATGATAAATCGTGATGACTTTTGTGCATGAGAGATCGACAATGCTGGCATGAATATTCAATGCAGAGAAGAAAGAAGGGAAAAGTTGTGTGAAGGCATTTATGCTTTCAACTGGAATTTCGGCAAACTCTCCTATAAATAGAGAGCGAGAGAACGGCGTCAGATTAATGTTCTCAGATCCGACCGGGGTATCGACCCCTTTTTTTGGTGTCGTCCCGGGCAGCCCGCGTAACGAAATTGATGCAGATCAAATGGTTAGTTAATGTTTTTTCACTCTAAATGCCCAAGTTCGATATCCCAAGTTGCATTTATTTTTTCTTATTTAAATTTAATGTTGGATAGGATTATATACATTAAATGTTCACAAATATATCAATATATTGATATGGTCTATTGGTTAGAGATACAAATTTTCAAATCCAGGTTCTACTCCCCACTCCTCATTTTAATTCTAAATGTTTCAAAAGACCCGCCTGCCCTCAAGACACACCCGGGTCTTCAAATTCCCGGGTTTGAGCAAGACCCGCCCGTTTAAAGATCTAGGTCCCGGTCCGACCGCTCAGGCCGGGTCGGGTCTTGCAACACTGCAGTTAAGATGAACTCAACTTAAAGAAAGACTAAGACTATGATGCACGAATATTTTAAAATAAGCAACGTATTATATTCGGTATTTCAGCTTTCAACTTTCATTTTTGGTGTGTAAAATCGGTGTCCGTGCACATATGATTGAGAGTTTAGGAGAAGGAAAGAAGAAAAATATGCAAAGTGGGCCAGCATTCATTGAATGCAAGAAAGAAAAAAAAGGTGTGGTGGAACCCCTAAGCTGACATCATGTGTTAGGTGTTGAAGAAATAAGGTGTCGGCTGAGCCGTGAGCTGACATGATGTGTTACGTGTTGAAGAAAAAAACGTGTCGGCCGAGCTTGACGTCTCGCTGCATGTGATGACTTTTATTGGGGAACGAATCGCCTGTTTGCTCCAAACAGGAGAATTCTGTTTACACCACTCGAGGGGCCATGTGGGGGGAGAGATGTCATTTATGACATCTCATTTCCTTCACATAAATTTTGCTTCCCACGTGGCATCCTCTCATTGATCCAAGCAGAATCCTTTTTCTAGTTTGAAACGTACTAGCCGACAACTTTGACTTGTCTATACTCTTTCACAGGCTCGCAGCAAAAGCCTTTCACAAGATGCCAAGACGCCCATGTGTAAACTGAAAAGAGAAATGCTACACGGACCTCCTTTCCGACCAAAAAATACGTGTAAACTGAAAAATGTGTGTTCAATGGTTTTACCATTGAACCCTAACCATTGAACCCACCCAATTACCCGCTCAAATTCATTTTAGTATTAATGGGCAGCTAGATCGATACATTTTAATAAAGGGAGAATAACAGGTTCGTCATTTTTGAAAATTTTTCTAACTTCTTCAACTTCCAAGCCCAACTTAACATCCATTCCAAAATCCCAGCTCCCTTAACTCCTTCCACATTCCAACCTCTATATTAAAAAACCCCTTCACATCTCAACTTCTTCCACTTCCCATGGACATCATTATTTTTCTTTTTATTTTCAGACATTTTTCATAATTTTTAAGGGTAAAAATGGACCCAAATCCAGAATCGGACTCAAGGGGGACCAGTTGGGTCCTAAGTCCAGCTTAAATCCTTGCTATAGGAACCACAAATAAAAACAAACAGCAAACCATATAATGATAGAAATCTACACTAGCAAACTCCTTACCGGGAAGAGTTGCAGAACCACCCATGTAAAGAAAAGTGCACCAAGAAGAGACGAAAAATCCAGTTTAAGTTGCGTTGCAGGTTTTGGCATCTCTTTGACAAAATCAATAAGAACCTTTACGCCAGTGCCTTTGAAGAATCGAAGGTACGCATTGGAGGCCTATGCATATGGAAAAATCAGAATGCCATTAACTATAGACTATTGAAAGTGGTGAACTACACATACACAAAATTGAACAAGAGTGGATTTTAGGAAGGACCATGGACGTAAATTTAAAAAAAAAAAAAAAAATGTAAATTTTAGGGGTCTCCCTCAAAGTTAGTGTTACAACTTTGAAGTAAGATGTGGACTGTACAGGAAAAAGAACTTTTCTATAAAAAGGAATTTAGTAGAAGCAGAGCTCTAAAAGCTTATATCATACAGAATCCCCTAAAAAAAAGTGGAAACATTGTATTCTTTGAGAGCTTAAACCATGGTTTTCGTGATCCAATAGGTGGTTGTTTGCCTACTGTGATATCAGCTTGAGGAGACCTTTCCATCCCTCTATCCAGTGATTGCACATCAAGGTTGGCGCCACAAAGGGTGCACCCAATCACAACCCTATATATTTCAGCGCCTCTTCTAATGACCCACCTAGATTCATGCTAATCACATGGGTTAAAAGGGATGCAAATTCATAACATAGTAGTTACGGAAAGGTGAGAAAAACACCAAAAAAACATGAGACAATTTAGATCATCACAATTCTATATCACCACTGCAACTTCTGGTAATAATATAAGAAACAGGTCATGGGGCAAAAAGTAGCACATTCTTGCCTGGAATCAATACTACAGAGTACATACCACAGTCAATGAGCGTGAAACCGGCACCAATCCAAGAGGATTATTCCCACTATCATTCTTATAGGTCGCATTATACCAAATAGACACGTTGAAGTTATTTGCATCTGTGTTTAGGAAATCATAAGCTGCAAAAAAAAAAAAAAAAGAAAATGAATAATTTCATATGGAATGCCAATGGAAAGAAAAAGATCACATCATCAAGAATGCAAAGCAAGCCAAACCTGCAGCAATTTCATTAATCTTTCTCTCTGAATTCCCTCCTCGGTAACCCTTGAACAGCTCATCATTAACTACCGAAGTACTATCACGCCATAAACGTAGACCTTGCAGACACTTCACCTCTGGATAGAAGGTAAAAAACAAAGAATTACGAAAAAGGGCCATGCTCAGAGGAGAATGGCGTTCAATTTGATGTGTGATTGTGAAAGTACAATAATTTGTGTATATCATTTATTTATTTTTCTGGTAAATAAGTCACATTTTGTGTTAAATTACAATAAACCAATGCACTAAATGCCAAAAATTAATACTCTCTCACCGCCACATCAGCACTCACTCAACGCCTCACAAATCAAAAAATAAAACCACGCTTTTTTACTTTTTCTCTCTCCTTTCTTTTCTTTAAAAATCTTTTCTGGATACGTTTGACAAAATCTGAGAAAACGAACACCACCATTAGCTTAGTCTCGTCGAGATCTATATATTGACAGGTGGATTGAATATGTTTCGAGGTTTTTTGTTTTTCATAGAACCTGAGTACCTCAGTGCTTAATTCTTAGGTACTTAGTTAATTTTATTTCTTAGTTGAATTCACCGAATAAGATTAATCAATATGCTTTATTGTTGAATTATTTCTTAATTTGTTACTTAGGTACTTAAGTACTGGGGTATTTAGCACGTCAACACAATTTCTCTTGAAATCACATCAATTTATTCAAATCAAACTGTTCATAGTAATTCACAAATACTAATTAGGTACTTAGGTACTGAGGCAATAAATGTCATTTTTTCGTGATTAATCAGTATGCTTTATTGTTATACTTAGGTACTGTTCTATTGTGCTCAGTAAAAGAGGTACTTAGGTATTGAGGTACTGAGCACCTCAACAAAATTTCTCTTGAATTCACCTCAATTTATTCAAATCAAACTGTTCATAATAATTCACAAATGCTAATTAGGTACTTAGTTACTTAAATTTGTTGGTTTATTTGTTAATTTGTTACTTAGGTACTTAGGTATGGAGCACCTCAACACAATTTCTCTTGAATTTACCTTAATTTCTTCAAATCAAACTGTTCATAATAATTCACAAATGATACTCAGGTATTTAAATTTGTTGGTTTATTTTTTAATTTGTTATTGAGGTACTTAGATACTTAGCACCTCAACACAATTTCTCTTGAATTCACCTTAATTTCTTCAAATCAAACATGTTCATAATAATTCACAAATGCTAATTAGGTACTTAAATTTATTGGTTTATTTCTTAATTTGTTACTGAGGTACTTAGGTACTGAGATACTGAACACCTTAACACAATTTCTCTTAAATTCACCCCAATTTCTTCAAATCAAACTGTTCATAATAATTCACATATGCTAATTAGGTACTTAAATTTGTTGGTTTATTTCTTAGTTTTTTACTGAGGTACTGAGCGCCTCAACACAATTTCTATTGAATTCACCGAATAAGATTAATCAGTATGCTTTAAGATTAATCAGTATGCTTTATTGTTGGTTTATTTCTTAATTTTTACTTAGGTACTGAGGTATTGAGCACCTCAACACAATTTCTCTTGAATTCACCTCAATTTCTTCAAATCAAACTTTCATAATGATTCACAAATGCTAATTAGGTACTTAGGTACTTAAATGTGTCAATTGTAACTAAGTACTTAGATACTAAGCACTTCAACACAATTTCTCTTGAATTCACCTCAATATCTTCAAATCAAACAGTTCATAATAATTCACAAATGCTAATTAGGTACTTAGGTGCTTAGCGCCTCAACACAATTACTCTTGAATTCACCGAATAAGATTAATCAGTATGCTTTATTGTTAGTTTATTTCTTAATTTGTTATTTAGGTACTGAGGTACTGAGGTACTGAGCACCTCAACACAATTTCTCTTGAATTCACCTCAATTTCTTCAAATTAAACTGTTCACAATAATTCACAAATGCTAATTAGGTACTTAAATTTGTTGGTTTATTTCTTAATTTGTTACTGAGGTACTTAGGTACTACAGTACTAAGCACCTTAACACAATTTGTCTTGAATTCACCTCAATTTCTTCAAATCAAACTGTTCATAATAATTTACAAATGCTAATTAGGTACTTAAATTTGTTGGTTTATTTTTTAGTTTGTTACTAAGGTACTTAGGTACTTAGCACCTCAACCCAATTTCTCTTGAATTCACCTCAATTTTTTCAAATCAAACTGTTCATAATAACTCACAAATGCTAATTAGGTACTTAAATTTGTTGGTTTATTTCTTAGTTTGTTACTGAGATACTTAAGTACTTAGGTAGCATTTGGTTCGCTGTAATGAAGGTCGGAATGGAATGATCATTTACCCCGTTTGGTTCGCAATAAAGTGCCGGAATGACCATTACCTTCGGAATCAGCATTTCTTTATGTAGAGGAATGGTCATTCCACTGGGGAGGCAGACGAATGGCCATTTTATTCCTTTATAACTTTTCGTTGAGACCAAAATACCCTCACATTAATCCTAACAAAAAAGCTCTGGTCTTCCACTGATTCCCCCATGTTCATATTATAAACATCATCATTATAGATCCATCAAACTATCCACTCGTCCTAGACCGTTGATTTATCCAACCCCACTATGGATTGGAAGTACCAGAAAGCAGAAATAGAAAAACAAAAAAAGTGTCTCAATTGCTCAAGTAAATAGCGAAATGTCCTCGAATTGGCCGTTTTGGATTCTGATGGCGGTACAACTTTATGGCGCAAATAATTGGCAGCCTAATGTATGAATTGCACTCGTCCAGACATTGCATATGCGGTTAGTAAATTGAGTAGATACACAAGTAACCTAGGAGCAGACCACTGGAAGTCCTTAGTTCGGGTTTTAAGATAGTTAAAATACACCCAAAACTATGGACTGCGTTACTCTAAATATCCAGCTGTACTTGAAGGCTATTGTGATGCCAACTGGATATCCGATATCAAAAATTCAAATTCCACAAGTGGATATTTATTTACACTTGGTGGTACAGCGGTATCATGGAAATCTTCTAAGCAAACTTGGATTGCTAGATCCACTATGGAATCTGAGTTTATTGCATTGGATAAAGCTGGCGAAGAAGCTGAGTGGCTTCATCAATTTTTAGAAGATATTTCGACGTGGTCAAAACCTGTGCCTCCTATCTGCGTTCATTGCGATAGTCAATCAGCAATTGGAAGGGCACAAAGTAAAATGTATAACGGTAAGTCTCGACACATTCGTCGAAGGTATAATACCGTGAGATAACTGCTCTCTAATGGCATTATGACGATTTAGTAGATAAAGTCCATAGATAACATTGCGAATCCTCTTACCAAAGGATTAGCAAGAGAGCAAGTAAATCGTTCATCGAGGGGAATGGGCTTAAAACCTATGAATGGAAAGTCGCCATAATGGAAACCCTACCTAGTTGACTGGATATCCCATGATCTAGGTTCAAAGGGACAACCAAATTGTGTGTGACTTAACAATATCACTATGGAGATAACATCTCCTGCTCATTCCTATGATATTAATAGTGATACCTGCAGCGGTAAATAGGATAAGCAAGTTTTTAATGATTCTTATATCTTGGATAATCAGATGGAGTATAGCAGGATACTCTTAATAAGAATCACCTACGTGGGTGTGAACTGGGCCGATTCTATGAGAATGATAAGGCTAAATTCTCTAAAGCACTCATGAAATCAGGCATTGTTCAGGGCCAAAATGAACACAATCATGAGAACCAACTGTGTCAGGGAAGATTCTGTGTGAACTCTATTGTCTTGGTTTACGCAAAAGGCTGAGCAGTTCAAGACATCATGTTCACTGTTCTACCAGTAAATCCGATAGTACTTTACAAGGGAAGGTTCAAGGCCACAAGCTACCTTTCTCTATACAGATGATTTCCAATTGTACTCTCTCTGTGTGTCTGCATATCATTTCATTGCTTACAGTCAATTTCATTCATTTGGGGGATTGTTGGAAAAATGGCTAGAGCACCATTACTTTTGTCAAAGTTTGAGCCAAAAACTAAGTGGGACCCACTAATCATTTTTTGTGGGAATACATGGGAATGTACTCTACTCCATGACTAGAGTAATTACATGTATTGGGTTGTTCTAATCAAACTGTTCATAATAATTCACAAATGCTAATTAGGTACTTAGGTACTTAAATTTGTTGGTTTATTTTTTAGTTTGTTACTAAGGTACTTAACTTAGCACCTCAACCCAATTTCTCTTGAATTCACCCAATTTTTTCAAATCAAACTGTTCATAATAACTCACAAATGCTAATTAGGTACTTAAATTTGTTGGTTTATTTCTTAGTTTGTTACTGAGATACTTAAGTACTTAGGTAGCATTTGGTTCGCTGTAATGAAGGTCGGAATGGAATGATCATTTACCCCGTTTGGTTCGCAATAAAGTGCCGGAATGACCATTACCTTCGGAATCATCATTTCTTTATGCAGAGGAATGGTCATTCCACTAGGGAGGCAGACGAATGGCCATTTTATTCCTTTATAACTTTTCATTGAGACCAAAATACCCTCACATTAATCCTAACAAAAAAGCTCTGGTCTTCCACTGATTCCCCCATGTTGAGATTATAAACTTCATCATTATAGATCCATCAAACTACCCACTCGTCCTAGACCGTTGATTTATCCAACCCCACTATGGATTGGAAGTACCAGAAAGCAGAAATAGAAAAACAAAAAAAGTGTCTCAATTGCTCAAGTAAATAGCGAAATGTCCTCGAATTGGCCGTTTTGGATTCTGATGGCGGTACAACTTTATGGCGCAAATAATTGGCAGCCTAATATATGTAATGAATTGCACTCGTCCAGACATTGCATATGCGGTTAGTAAATTGAGTAGATACACAAGTAACCCAAGAGCAGACCACTGGAAGGCCTTAGTTCGGGTTTTAAGATATTTAAAATATACTCAAAACTATGGACTGCGTTACTCTAAATACCCAGTTGTACTTGAAGGCTATTGTGATGCCAACTGGATATCCGATATCAAGAATTCAAAATCCATAAGTGGATATTTATTTACACTTGGTGGTGCAGCGGTATCATGGAAATTTTCTAAGCAAACTTGCATTGCTAGATCCACTATGGAATCTGAGTTTATTGCATTGGATAAAGCTGGCGAAGAAGCTGAGTGGCTTCGTAAATTTTTAGAAGATATTCCGATGTGGTCAAAACATGTGCCTCCTATATGCGTTCATTGCGATAGTCAATCAGCAATTGGAAGGGCATAAAGTAAAATGTATAACGGTAAGTCTCGACACATTCGTCGAAGGCATAATACCGTGAGACAACTGCTCTCTAATGGCATTATGGGGATTCAGTACATAAAGTCCATAGATAACATTGCGGATCCTCTTACCAAAGGATTAGGAAGAGAGCAAGTAAATCGTTCATCGAGGGGAATGGGCTTAAAGCCTATGAATGGAAAGTCGCCATAATGGAAACCCTACCTAGTTGACTGGAGATGTCACGTCCCCTAAAATAAGAAATGAGGAAAAACATGAAAAATTAAAACAAAATTCAAATTCCTGTGTTTAATACAACACAAGCTTCCAAAAGTGGACCCACATAAAATTTCAACATGTGGTGAGTCAAAATAAACTTCATTAAATGCAATGGAAGCTTTATTCAATTAGTATTGAAGATTCATAAATGAAACCCAACATAAAAATCAGATAAGTATTAATAATTAGAGTTGCAGAATGAATTAAATAAATTCTAAAAGGGTCTCAATACTAAAAGAAAGTTCATTTAAAAATAAATCCTAAGATGACGTTCTCTCGTTTGCTGGCTCAGACGGCTCCAAAGCCATCTCCGGCATCCCACTCGGATTCGTCAGTTGGCTCAAATGTTTGAAACGCTTGATCCTCCTCCGTCTCCTGGGTAAAGTAGGGCTCGGTACCTATGCACCAATTATTACAAGGTAAATAGCAAGAACATAATCATAATTCGAAATTTAATACGATAACGAGAAAATATAGACAAGTGTGATCATATCGAAGTAATGATAATGACAATGACAAAAGAACATATAGAATAATCCAAATAAAGCAAATGGAGCAGTATGATTCACACGAAGACAAGTGTCCCCGTTTCGGGTGGTCAGACCTAAATAAATCGGGAAAGCCCGTCCACAACGTCGGTGGTCATAAACCGATCAAATAAAACAAATATCAGGATAACCTGTTCACATTCATAGTGGATTATAAGTGATCCGGTCACATCGGTGATCAACCGTCCACATATCGATCTGCAGTCGTCCATAAATGACCCACAATAAACATAAACATATAAACATAATAGACCTGAATAATAAAGCTCCGACACAAGAATCCTAAGTCAAAGTAAAGTGCTGGCCTTTCCACATTCCATATCATAATCGAATCATCATACAAAATTTGCCAAGCTACTTTATAAACCATAACACACAATAGGGTATGCATCTAAAAGAATACACATCCTAAACCAACATATTTATGCATGCGAAGGTTAAGACATAGATATAAAGCGATCCTAAGGTCAAATATAAGGTCTCGTACTCAACAACCACATGAATCTCTAATAGATGAAAGATCAACGCATCACTTCTAATTCAATTGTGCATAGACCCAATTAAGGGTTTTCCAAATAGAGATGTGTTGAGTTCAAATCCATTAGAATTTTCCCGAGGTTATACTAAGTACTGACCCTTATGTTAATAGTGTACCGTTTGCCCGGACGGTATTTACTTGAACCAAAGATCCACTTATAAAGTACAAAAATATAATTTTAACATATTAAAACCCAAAGGTATCAATTAATCTTAATTTGCAAATAATGATAAGTCACAATCTTAGTTTATAATTTTAGAAAACCTGAAAATTCCATCCCAACATTTTCAACATCCAAAATAAGCCAAAGGTCTAATTTGAATTTATAAAACAACTAGGGCCCTTGTTTCTAATTTTTAGAAAACCAAAGGGGCAATGTAAATAACTTCACCACACTATAAGAGTCAAATGGGATTACATCATCACACCACTACTTTATTATTCCCATCCTTATCAAGTAGCCAGGTCATCCCATTCTCTCTTTCTTTATTCCAATGCATGACAAGTTACAGGTCACATGCCCTCAGGTCAACAGGTCACCTTTCATCTCCTTCATATGCAAGCAACAGTCACCTCATCCTCAACTCTAACACAGAACCCATTCTGTAATAGTGTCCGACGCCAGCAGCATTGGACTACTGGGATTGTGAACCCCATCGATCAACACCATTGATGAAGATAATTTTCAATGTCGCCCAGGACCCCACTAATAAGTCTTTGGTCCGGATCAATCATCAAGTTCCATCTCTTGGTCCCACCACATGATTAAATACATGAAGTAACCCAAATATGCAGAACCACGCCTGCATATCAGTTTGAAAGAGTGGGCCCCACTGCTCAAGAACCCAAGATGGGTCCGATCTCTAGGATCGCCTCACCATGTACGGCCGTATGATCGGGCCAGATCTGTGATCCGATCAATCATTGGGTCCCACAATCTGATTAAATACAAGAAATCATCTACAGAGTGACTCACGCCCCAAGTTTCAAAATCATTCGATGGTGGGTCGGATGGGACCCACTCCTCATGGGTCCAACACCTCTAAGGTCGCCCGTGGGTCCTCTGCTGGATCCACAGATCAGATCTACCGTCAAGTGGCCCACCTGGTCCCACCGTCAACGCACAGACAATCCCAACTGCGTGGTGCGTTCCCTGTTACAAGTTATTCTCTGGTGTATGTGATTCTGGATGCCCATGAAGGACACTTGAAATAATGGTCTCAATCCCTAACCACAAGTCTACGATGGGTTTTGAAATCCAAACGAAAGTGCTGCTGGGAACAGCCATTTGTAACAGTAGCAACAGTAACATCGATATTAGAAAATCGAATCAATTGGGTCATCCCCAAAACCTTTGATCGCAAAAACAATTAAATCATAAAAAGGGCATTAAAAGGGTTCCTATATGCACAACAATGGAATCAATGACAAACACATTTATTAAATTCACAGATTATGGTTAAGTACTTGCCTTTTACCGGGGTTGAAAAAGAAAGCGACAGATCCTAACCAATACCCAATTTGAGATTACCACGGCGCTCGATCGCAATCCCAACACCAATCTGACATAAGAGATGGGAAGGAAATACCCATGTGATCAGATCTATGGTTCTCTCAACCAAATCTACCATTGGAAGAAAAAGAAGATAAAACCTAAGAATATAGATCTATTCCTAATGATTTGAGGAGAAGGTTACCTGAGATGAGAAAGTCGAGACAATAACGGTGGTGTCCTCTGATTTTGGTTCTGATGGCTGGATCCTAAAGCTGGAATGGTTTGGGAAGCTGAAGGAGGAAGAAGACCGGGAGAAGTTGCAGACGAAAGAGGGAAGATAAGAACGTACAGTTCTTTAAAATAGGGATTAGGTTAAAAAGGGGATCTTATGGGCTTAAGTTATTGGGTCAAACTACGGGTCAGGTCCTCTACCCATTAACCCAACTCACCGATCCAAGCATCTAATCTATCGTGTGGCCCAATTAATCCTACCCACTTAAATAACTATAATACATTTAATTAAAATAATGATAATAATCTAATTAAAATATAATAAAATATTATAGTGGGGCCGGGATCTTACAGGAGATCCCATGATCTAGGTTCAAAGGGACAACCAAATTGTGTGTGACTTAACAATATCACTATGGAGATAACATCACTTGCTCATTCCTATGATATTAATAGTGATACCTGTAGCGGTAAATAGAATAAGCAAGCTTTTAATGATTCTTATATCTTGGATAATCAGATGGAGTTTAGCAGGATACTCTTAATAAGAATCACCTATGTGGGTGTGAACTGGGCCGATTCTATGAGAATTATAAAGCTAAATTCTCTAAAGCACTCATGAAACCAGGCATTGTTCAGGGCCAAAACGAACACAATCATGAGAACCAACCGTGTCAGGGAAGATTCTGTGTGAACTCTATTGTCTTGGTTTACGAAAAAGGCTGAGCAGTTTAAGACATCATGTTCACTGTTCTACCAGTAAATCCGATAGTACTTTACAAGGGAAAGTTTAAGGCCACAAGCTACCTTTCTCTATACAGATGATTTCCAATTGTACTCTCTTTGTGTGTCTACATATCATTTCATTGCTTACAGTCAATTTCATTCATGTGGGGGATTGTTGGAAAAATGGCTAGAGCACTATTACTTTTGTCAAAGTTTGAGCCAAAAACTAAGTGGGACCCACTAATCCTTTTTGGTGGGAATACATGGGAATGTACTCTACTCCATGAGTAGAGTAATTACATGTATTGGGTTGCTCTAATCTATTAAGGAGTGAATGAGAAATTGCCTCCTAAACACAACTACTTGAACATGTTAAACATGGAAATAAAGGAAGAAGTGAACTTGCATCCCACATTGCTTGGGAGCAAAACATTCCTTGGGTTTAAATATACTTACATTGGTAGTATAAAATAAGCTCCAAGGGGCACCCCACTTTTGTGGGGAAGGGAGGACCTAGATCAAGGTGGGGTCACCACCACACACGCGCGCGTGCCGCCCCACCCCGCACCGAATCGGGCGAAGCCTGGGCTTGGGCTTGGGCTTCACGCGCGAGTTGGGCCTTGGCTCGGCCCACTACCGTTTATTTTTTGGAGAAATTTTATTTAATAAAATTTCTTTTGGCAAATGGGATGTGTCCCTAGTGGTGTGTGTCCTTTCGCTCTTGAAAGGGTGTGTCCAGAGAAGATGCATCTGTTCATTGAACAGTCACTGTTCTGAACAGATGCAACTCCCATTGAAGAGACCTTTTCAAGCTATTTAAGTGCATCTTGTACATGCTTTTTGAGCGTCCATTTTCACTGCATTCGAGTCATTGTTCATAGTAAGAGAGAGTCCTGCTGCTGCACTTTTGGTTCGCCGGACACACAGTTTGTAGTGCTGCAATTGTTGTGGTTTGATCATTGTATCTTGGGAGACAGACGCTGTAGAGCTCGTAAGTACCGTTGCGAGGGCGAATTTTGTCTTAAGGACATAGTGTTTAACACTAGCCTTGATCATAATTCATCTGCGAGTTATAGAACTTCTCAACTTCAGACATACACACTCTGTCTCTGCTTTTAAACAGTAAGTGAATTATATTCCTGCATTACAATTTGCTACTGTATTTAGTTGTTATTTTGATTCACTGTGTTTTAGAACTTGTCTTCTAAATACTGATTTATTACTGACTGTACTCGGCAATAACAAAGCTTACAGACATCAAAATCCTCCTCATCTATTGTTTCAGCTACTTGACCTTTTTGGTCTTACAAGCAGTTTGTCCTAGTAAGAATTTCTACTCAACAAACTGATGTTCCTAATAAAGTTCCTTACAAGCAATAGAACATGTAAATGGAGTGTGAAACGAACACCACATGCAAGGACAAGGGAGGAGAGCGATCATCGGGGAAAGTGAGGCCACCTATCTTGTTGGCATGTCAGGCCACCTATCTTGTTGGCATGTCATACTCCCTTTCCTTCTTTTTTCTTTTCTTGTCCAAACAATCTCTCTCTTTTCCTATTTTGAAAGGAATCTCTTCATCCTTTTGTTAATGAGATGAATAATGGATTGTCAGTTCTTTTTGTGTTAAGTATAGAACAATCAAAGTAACGTGTCTAAACAATTGTATCAATTGTAACTAGGTGAATTTCATAGGTAAATAATTATATTTTGGATAGCTTGAAATAAGAAAAATTATAAAAATAAAAAATTATAGCAAGGGTATTTTAGTCAGTCTAATGTAAATTTTATTCCATTCCAGGCATCATTCCAGTGTACCAAATGCAGGAACAGGAATAAGAATTCCATTACAAGGTTGATTCCTCAGCGTACCAAATACTGGAATGGAAATGACGATTCTTGCCTCATTCCATTCCAGGCCCATTCCACTCTCCATTTTATTCCTGTCTAAAACCATTCCAGCGAACCAAACGCAACATTAGGTACTTAGCACCTCAACACAATTTCTCTTGAATTCACCTCAATTTTTCTAAGTCAAACTGTTCATAATAATTCACAAATGCAAACTAGGTACTTAAATTTGTTGGTTTTTTTCTTAATTTGTTATTGAGGTACTAAGATACTTAGCACCTCAACACAATTTCTATTGAACTCACCTCAATTTCTTCAAATCAAACTGTTCATAATAATTCACAAATGGTACTTAGGTACTTAAGTTTGTTGGTTTATTTTTTAATTTGTTACTGAGGTACTGAGGTACTGAGGTACTAAAGTATTTATTCAAGATTATTATTCAATTAGGTACTAATCAAGATTATCTATAATGGATAAACTCGAAGTTTGCATTCTAAGTATCAACAACTAAATAATAAGACATTATAGATTTAGAAACTAATAGAAATAATAATAATTAGGAAAGTGCTTCTTTTTTTAAAGGTTCCAACTCGACGAGTTCGCTGAAACTAGCCTCCGTTTTATTTGACTCATAGCTTTTCCTTCCGGTAGGCTCCTTGACTGAGTTGTTTCTCAAGCTTTCAATGTTTCTTTTGAACCCCAATCTCGTATTTCTAAAATTATTAGGGTTTTTTTTTTTCCTGCCCCTTCTTTTAGTTCTCGAATTGTGCTTTCGCAAGTGATTTTGTTTTGAAAAATGTTGTTTGATTCTAAATATGGTATTCATACTTCATCCCTAATTATGTTGATAATTTTTTTTTTCCTGACAAAAACATGATTGTAGAGGCTTGAAATGGATTCGAGAAATGAATCAGTAACTCTACAGGAAAAACTTGATGTGGAAATCAACTCATTTTTTTGACTCAAATCCTCCTCTAAAGGACTCTACAAATGTATGGAAGAGATTGACCGAATTCATTCTACTTAATTCTTATCCACCAGGCCAAAATCACTACTCATCAACTTTTCACTTATATGTTTATATATTGATCACTGTGGTTTCAGTTTAGGTTCTAAATTGTCTTTTAATGCATTTGCAGGGGAGGAGAGAGGTAGGAGGATTGTGTGTGTAACATCAGGTGGTACAACAGTTCCTTTGAATACACAACAAAGGAAAGACGGGAATGACTTTTGAAGTTCTCAGAGTGAATGACGCTTTATATTAGGGCTGTCTATCGGGTCATGTTAATGAATTCGGGTTGCGGGTCAAACGAATTCGGGTTAGAATCACCTCAACCTGAACACGACCAATTAAGAAAACGGGTCAAAAAATCAAACACGAACACGATTCGTTTATTTAACAGGTTATAGAACATGACCCGTTAACTCATTAACTTCGAAAAATATATTCATACGACACGAACAAGATTCGTTCATTAGACTGGTGAGGCGCCCCTTTTGCAATGATGAAAGAGAACTTTTACATGGAGGGATTTTAGGGTTTCACTTAATCACTTCATCCTCTGTAAATTTACCAGAAGACCCCTCATACGGTCATACCTTTTTTTTATAATTTAAATCATGGCATTTTTTTTGGCGGGTTGTATCGGGTCATAATGGGTTACCGGGTTTATTCGTTAACGACCTATCAATTTCACAGGTTAATGGGTCCAACCCATTAACGACCCGAACCCATTAAGGGGTTACCCAAACCCGTTAATATCGTATGGGTTCGTGTCGTGTTAACGGGTCATGTGACATTTTGACAGTCCTACTTTATATTCAGTGTATATAAGGGTATATTTGGGATTATAAAAATATTTTAAGTGGAAAATCAGAAAAACCCTAAAAATGTGACTTATTTACAAGAGACTTTAAGTGGTATGACTAAAAATCAAATAATTCTTCTATAAGTGACTAGGATACAATTTACACTTTAATAAAAGGATCATAATTAGGCCATACCAACTAAGGATCATAAAGAAAATGCTACTCCACCCATCTTTTTCACCCACCTTTAAGAGCCCACCTCACGTGGACCAATCATCTTTATGATCTTGAAATAATAAAAATATAACTTTTATTGATGTGAACCACACATCAAATGCCAAATAAGGTGGGAGGGAAAGGTGGGGGTGATAGCATTGCTCATTTATTAATGGGTTGGATATAGGTACCCAACTAAAAGTGCTATATGAAGCTAGAATAAATGGTGTCCTCATTAACGAGCCGTTCAATCCTTTTCTTAATGGTAGGTGTGAATGCCTGATGTTGAATATCAGTAGATGGCATCCAAGCTAATTTACAAAACTAGTGTATATATATATATATGGGATTTGATCAGATGCGAACAGTTCATATACAAGCTATGCGAAGTCAATCGTGGACCGTTGGATCGTGTGGATGATCCAACGACAAGCGGATAGACTACTTAAGGCGGAAAAAAAACTTTTCGTTTACTCCTCCTTTCAACCTCTGTTTCCCGCTCACGTTTTCACCAAAATGAGAAGAAGCGCCCTGTCTCCTCTCTCCCTTCTTGCTTCTCCGAAAGCTCTCTTTGCCTCCCATCTCCATCGATCACTCGAAAGGAAGTTCAAGCATCATCCCCGTCTTCCCGAGATTAGGTTAGTCTTCTCTTTCTCTGTCTTCCTGCCCTTCTCTGCCATCTTCCCTTGACTGTTTCTCTTGATCTCAACAAAGATGTTTCCCTCGATCTCTCTCTCCGATTTCTGTCTCATATCCCACCGGAGGCCTGTGAGGTCAAAGCTCATGCACCATCTGTTAGATTGTATGGACTCAATCCATCAGTTGATGTGATAAATTGATTAATTTCTTTATTTATCAATAAAATCATGCTTTACTTTCATGAGATGAATGTTATTTTATTACTTTATGCACATGACCAATACATATGACATAATGGTTCATGAGTTGAACCGGGTCCATTAGTATATTAGATGTGATATATGTGTATGGATGAGATCCACACACGGGAGATATATGTCACAAATCTTATACTTAAAATATCAATACAGCCAGTGATGAGACTGGGCATCTCATCTGATAAGGTTATAACACTTTAATCACTATGAGATAGTGTGATTTGTCTCGATCATCAGAATGTAAGATTCTTGATCATGGTGCTGGTACATTGGATGTATTGAAGGACCATGAGAAGCACCTTATGTAATTCTGTCTCAATAATAAGGTGTGCTCTCATAATTCCCTAGCAATAGGCTCTCAATCCTGAGTCATTGATGAACTCAAGTTTCTATCTATTCATTTGCTTTGAGTCACCAATGAGTGAGGCCAACTGTAGGTCAACACATCGGTGTCTTGGGTATGTGAAAGTAGGACTGTGGGAACATTGAATGATCAAGATGGAATCTATCTTTATTATCCCCTTGTGCCAATTAGTGGATTTGTCATTAGTAAGTGCGCACCCATCTCGATTAAGAGTTAATTGGATGGTACTGATGATCACTGTGATTAATTGGGGCTCAAGGATAATAAGATGTGGAACTAAGATTGGAAGAGACAAATTTATTCCAATTGATCCATCAATAGCGATAGAGGGGCCTACTTGTGGTAATTGGGAAGTTTAGGGTCTTCATTGTAATTTATTCCTAAGACTGGAGTGCAATTGCATTTATATAGTGGTGTTATTTGCAATTAACTGTGGGCCCGGATTGCACATGAGATGTGGGGTCGCGGTGTCTCAGTTGGAGCCAGCTTTCTAAGGAATCCCTAGTGGTCCCCACGCTAGCCCAAGTTATTAGATAGCTACTAATTATAGTAGAACTCTAAAAGGAAATAGAGAGTTACTATTTCTATTTGAAATAAGACTTCTAATAGTACTAATAGTAAGTTACTAATTATAATGAAAGTGAGATTTCTATTTTAATTAGAAAGAAGAGAGTTACTAATTGTTACAGAAGTAAGACTTCTATTTCAATTAGATAACAAAGAAGAGGAGCTGCTTTTTTTTAGCAATAAATAGAGGAGAATAAAGTGCTGGACGTGCAATGATAATCACCACCTAGGGATTCACGCCCAAGCCCTTTTGTGCAAGAGTTGCACATGTTCATTCTCCTCTCTTCCTTCTTCTAGTTCTCTTCTAGTTTTCTTGAGAGTTTTCTTTTGGAGATCCCACCCATCTTCTTGAGAAAAGAGAATCCAATAAGGGTCATAGCGTGGAAGATCAAAAGGTCTTGGAGATTCCTATTTGATAAGTGAAAGAGTTTCATCATCAAATAAAGACGCAACTTCTCCATTAAAGCACAACCGAGCTCCAAAGGTATAGTCTACTTCGTTGCATGTTGTAGATTTTTATGGATGCTTGTTGGCTGCTTGTTTCTATCTTTTAGATAATTTTATTTACTATACATGATCATGAGATTGAGGGTTTATGCATCCTGTATTGGGTTTTTGGCCTGATGGATACTTGATCCCTGAGTCAAGTGGGTCAAAAGTTTTGAAAATCTATCCATGAGGCCCACCTACTTCCAACACCATCTCCACCGCAATAGCTATCACTGAGCTCGAAACGCCGATCACCCCCTATGAACTGAAGCTCTTGCCATCCCTCGCCCAGACTCTTTCTTGTTATTTTTTCCCTAGATTCCAGCTTATGTATTTGGATTAAAGAGGGGTGGCACTGTGATTGGAAGTTACATCGATGGGGTGGGGATTTCAGCTATAACCATGACACCCTAAATCCTTACATCCCTAAAGCCCTAAATCGCATAACCTTAAACTCCCAAATTTCAAAAACACTGTCTATATTCAGATCGGGTACTGTTATTTTTTCTTTGTGTTTGATTGATTGTCCAACCCAAATCGTGTGATTGGCATGCCCCACCTATAAATGATCAATCAGCCATGATACTAGAAGGTCATGACACGTTAAACATACCTATGACAAATGGTTTCTGGTGTGCAGAAATCACTGCACTGTATGCTCAGTGTGCCAAACGTGGAATTCAATATCACATGACTATTAGGCAAAGAATCAGTGCTCCCAAGTAGAGCTTCTTTTTTTTTTTTTTGGAATTTTTTTTCTATATCTATTGTGATTTTACTATATTATTCCAGATTATTTGTGGTTTATTTTGTATACTTATGTCACTGGGACTGATTTATGGTTGATTCTTACATGTACTCCTACCTTATATTTGGCAGGGATTCACTGCATAGGACAAAGTGGTGGTAGTTTGGTTTGAAGAAAAGGGTTTGAAGCATGTTAGGAAAGATGGGATCACAATGGGTCCATAGCATGTTGTGATGAATAGATATTTTATAGTTGTAATTGATCTGTAGCATGTTCTGAAACAAGGAACTAAATTGGGGTTTCATTACATTTTTGGAAGTGAAATCTGAGATTTTGATCTATAGAGATGGGTGTTTTGTGTTTTTAGAAATTCGTTGTTTGAAACTGTACAAAAGAGCTTGTTTATATTTGTAAAAATATGTGGTTTTGTATTTGTAGGAATAGATGATTTGAGCGTTGTAATGGATTTGAAAATTGTTTCAGTTATCCACACCTGTACGAACACTTGTAAGGATCTGAGCACTGAGGACTCAACCTCAAAATGAAAAGAATAAAATACATGTACAAACACGCTTGACAACATAAAATACATGTATCACCAACACTGACTAATCCATAGACAACTCTTCACAACATTTCAAAATACCATTTCCAAAGGAATTCAAACTTCACTTCTACATAAATAGACACATGAAATACAAACTCTACTCCTATTACAGGCATCTATAACCATTTCAGGAATCAATTAAGTGCCTTCCTAAACCAAAGTCATCCAGACACTTCAGGTGTTTCTTATTTGGACCAAACAGGGAATACATTCAAATGGGTATTTAGGTTTCAACTGTCAAGTTTCAACATTAGTGTAGACATTCCAAAATATACATCCATCCATTCATGATAATATCAAAATATACACGGCGAATTTCTAGACTGCCTTCCACTGTTCTCAAAGACATAATATCCACATTAACATTTCTCCATATCCGCACGAGCATTTTGGAACCCATTCGCTGGCATTAGAATTGGACGATGAAACCCTGTAAGCCAAAGCCATTGATAATGTCAAAACTCTAAGGTAGCGTTTGGTTCGCTGGAATGGTTGTCGGCAGGAATGAAATGTAGATCGGAATGACAATGGAATGGAATGAGGCAGGAATAGTCAATTCCATTCCAGCATTTGGTATGCTGAGGAATCAACCCAGTAATGGAATTCTGATTCCTATTCCTGCGTTTGGTACGTTGGAATGCTGCCTGGAATGGAATCAAATTTACATAAGATTGACCAAAATACCCTTGTTAGATTCTACTGTCACATTACATTGTTTGTGGTGGATGATTTTTGTGTCCTCCTAATGGGCTACACGGTGGAAACTCCAATTCAGATCATGTATGAATTATGACGATAAAGGGATCTTCACAAATGGCCCACATTTAGCAAAGGTAAGATCTACCGTTGGATCGAAACATAGTTAGAGTAGTGTAGACGGTGTAATTAATCAGCTTCATCATCTAATCATATCATCTAAATTTCCTAATGGGTGAGTTTAAAATTACTGCATGACAAAGTGTGACACCTTCTTTTGGCTTCTTTTGACAAAGTGTGACACCATCCATTAATAGGTGTTAATTGTATCTGCATCCACAACCATGTTGCCCAAGCATCTGAAGGAAAAAAAAAAAGAGAGAGAGGGAATAAAATGTCCTTCCCAACAAACATTAGATTCCATTTTACTGTATACTTCAAAAGAAGGAAGACACTCTCTCCCCACCATTGGCATATCAGCTATCCATACATCCTCATTCGTGTTCAAGTGCCAGATGCAATCTTCCTCATGGTAGTGGAATCTTTGTCCCTGAATAGTGGAAATGTGCAATTCTGCAAACTCACTTGAAAACATCACACTGCTTGCCAACTCACTGGACCTGGACGCATACCCAATTTATTTTATGCCCCAGACCCAAATCTAATGGACCCAGTCCCAACTCCTGGCCCAATTCGGCAACTAGAAAAGATTAAAATTTTAACATTTAATGGGCTGTTGCTGGCAATTAAAATAGTGCCTTTTAAAACCATTAAAATTGAGGCCATATGATCAAGGAGTTCAGATTCTCTGTGGTTGATAGTGTGCACATTGTATGATGCTTAAGGAGGATTGTGTTGTTCTGCTTAAACAATTATTTGCAAAAATTATAGTGCCACTATAGAGTGCAGAAGCTACAGACACTATCCTCAGTCTTGAACCTACACCTGTTGGACGTGATTTTATCAATGTTCATTAAAGTTGGCTGCAACAGAATGAGCAGGTCTGCAAATTAATCAGGACAGTCCTCGGTCCTGAACCTACACCTGATGAAGTATTCAATCATCTATGCAACACCTCCACAACCAACTGAAGAAAACATAATGACAAGTAAAACTCAATAAATAAACATCCCATCTCAACCATTAGAAAACACATACTATTCAAACATGGATGGAATGATCATAAAATTAAAAAAATTAATTGCATGGTACTACTAACACAAGCTCCATATCAATTCATTGCACCCAAAAGAAAACCCTCTTCTTGTTGTTAGTCATAATTGTAAGTACTACAAATTAGAAGTAGAAGTCTAGAAGTATAGTCATTTCCAGTCATCTCATGACATCCACAGTGCTTACGAAGTAGCAAAAAACAAAATGTCGATAATGTATCAAAAGACCCATCATGAGATGTCATCTCATGACATCCACAGTGCTTACAATAATAGTAGCAAACAACAAAATGTAGAGGGAGGATCAAAATACCCATCTATATCACAGGCCTCCACTGAGCAAAGCCCTCACAAACTCTTCTTTTTCGTCATTTTCCAAAGTAAAAAAAAAAAAAAAAAAAAAAAACAGCAGTCATCTCATGATCACGAGCTATAGCAATCAGGGCTTTGTGGTGTTCCCCTCTCTCAAGATTTCCACAGTGACTGCGAAGTTCCTCATTGATTTTATCCCTTTTGTTTGCTATATCCAAATCAACACCAATAGCTCTACTAAACTTCTCAGTGGCTTCATCAGTCTTGTTGCCAATGATCATGACTGCTTCTCGAATTCCATCCATATTGTCGATGCTCCTCTTCCTCTTTCTTGTGTGACTAGTTCTTTCACTATTGGTGGAAGGAGTGGAGACGTTGTGTTCCAACAAATCAAAATCCATGCCCATATCTTGTGTATCTTCACACTCCTCATTCCTAGTCACTTCATCCAAGACATCTTCAGTGGTAGCAGCTCCTCTTCCTGTGGCACGATCCTTCCCAAAGATAGTGCATAACATTTTATAATGTGGGAAACTACTACTCCTCCATTGACCAGCACCCTTGTGTGTCTACAACAAACATACAAATAAGACAAACATATAAACATATTCAAAAGAAATGGAAAAACAAGGATACATAAAGATATTTCTTATTTAATATACTCCATTATGAATTGTTTTTTAAATGATAATACCTTCACATAACTGTTCCAAACCTCATCTTCGGCAACCACATTTTTATGTGGATCCCATCCAAAACTGCTGCAGTTCTCTCCATTAAGCATATCATACACAACACGAAAGTCCTTTTTCATTGTCTTGATTCTAGAATCAATTTGTGGCTTAGCTTTAATTCCACTTCCAGGCAACTTTTAGCTTTAATTCCACTTCCAGGCAACTTTTGCTTTAACAATGCTTCAATGACTCTAAGAAAACCGGGCTTGAGTCCATTGTTAGCCTTATGAGTCCCCGTATTTACCATGTCAAAAAGAGCATAAACCAACTCCTTATCCTCAGCATCAATCCATTTTCTTTTGTTCTTCCCTGGCCTTTTCTAGTTAGTGTCCATGTCTTCAATCATGTCCATGCCTATTAATGTTGTGGGAACAACCACAATCAGAACAAAGACAATTTGATATTTAATTAGCCAACGAAACCTGGCAAAAATAGAAGAGTTAATATAATGCAGATAAATAACATAATATTGAAATTTAAACATTGTCACCCAAATACAAGAAAGTTTAAAAGTTACTACCATTAAAAATGTTGTCACTAAAATGCAAGAAAATAAAAGTTATAACCATTACAAACGTTGTCACTCAAATAAAAACAAATCTAAATACTTCTCCACAAATTAAACATAGAATCAGCCAATCGGTCTCTAAATGACGTCCATTCAACTGAAGTCTCAATAGTAGAAATATGATATGTGTCGCCTTCGCCCTCCTCCTCCTCTAGTTCGATATCTTCATACGGGTCCACACATAACTCATTCCTTACGTAGTTGTGAAGCAAACAACATGCCAAGATGATACGAACTTAAATGTTGATGGGATAAAAAGCAGGACTCCTAAGAATTGGCCATCGTTTTTTCAATATCCCAAATGCTCTTTCTATTACATTTCTAGTGGTTGAATGCTTCATATTAAAACGTTCCTTTGGGTTCGTAGGTTGACGTCCATTATTCCACTCATTCAGATGGTAACGTTGGCCTCTAAATGGTGCAAGAAATCCTTTGCCATTTGTATACCCAGCATCCACCAAATAGTAGGTACCTTGAACAAATTGAACAAATTGTTTTTTATGTTTGTGATCTATAATATTTTTCGAAAAAGAAAATAATTATTTATTTTGTAATACTGTTGTGTCTTACCACGTGGAACAACTAAGCCATGTCTTCTAGAAATTGCATCCCGTAACACCCGACCATCAGCGACAAACCCCTCCCATCTAGGTAATACATAAGTAAAATGTAGGTCTGGGGTACACGCTGCTAGAACATTAGTTGCAATGTGATTTTTTCTAGTTCGATACCTAGGCCTGTCAATAACCGAAACATGGACCGGTATGTGTGTCCCATCTAAAGCTCCTAGATATCCCTACAAGACATTACGATTCATTATAATATACTTACACATAAATAATAAATTAATAAGATACAATTGTATAAAATATATGAATCATTTACCTTAAACTACTTCCATTTCTCATCTGCTGAGTTCTCCGGTATTGGCTCAGGTTTCTTATAAACTCTCCTTGTAGCCTAATGACTGTAATAAAAAACATTTTAAAGTGCCTACTGATTGACTCTGCTGAACGGTTAAACTCACTCTGAATGACCCTATTTTTGACATGATGAGCAAGGATATGCAATGAAATTGCAACCTGCTCATCAACCAACATGTGTCTGGTTGGTTCCAACTTTCCAATTGTGCTAAGCAAGTGACATAATTTCACAAAGGGTCGCCTAGTCATTCTAAAATTGCTCATACATATGTGATCACTCTTATACACCCAACTTTCAATAATTTCTCTATTACCATAGAAATCTAGACGGTACCTAGATCTAGCCCCACCCATGCATTGTCTTTCGAACAATTTATATGATAATTGTATGAATAGCCCTACTAGATGTAGAATGTTCAACCACCACTACATAGCCAATGCCAATTTCTTCACTTTCAGTTTTCTTCTAGCTAAACTAAAACGTGCCATAGCTGAAATCCAAAGAAAGATACATCAAACTAATAGAAAATAATCATATAGTCAAAATTGAGGAAAGTTACTGCTTGGAATTACTTGTGAGATACTGTATTTTACTGAAAAAGCTATCCTGGGAAATACCCCTTTAAAGCGTGAGGCCAACAAATAGCGAGAAAACCATCAAACGAGAAGGTACAGGAAAATTAAGTGCTTGATAAATGAATAAATAAACCTGTCCAAACACACATAACTGTTCTATGATCCTAAGCTAAAGTACAGTTCCCTGGATTGGTTTAGTCATGTACTCTTTTTTATTGAAATGTACCTTATGTTCATATGATGCAGTTTTGTAAATTTCAAAGGAAATACAAGTGGCCCAGTGCAGCCTAAATCTCATCCAGAAACTGGGTTCCGTATGAGCTTTTGTAGCAGATGTATGCAAGATCTCATCAATCTACAATTTCTACTCCAGCCCCATTTCCCAAAAATAAGAAATAAACTTCCCTAGCCCAAAACTCGATCTGCATCTGCAAGCAAGCAAAGTGTAATTGGCAAACTGACCCATTGAAAGCTACTGCCAATCTTGCACATTCAATGCAATTTCAAGGCATACTTGTAAAAGGATTGCCTGGTTGCTAACCTGCTGTTAGAGAAGTGGCGATGCACTGTTAACTGTTATGGGATGACCCCTAGACCAAACCCCAACCCAGCCCCATGGTGCCAGTCACTGGAACTGAACTGTGATTTAGACCACATTGAACTAGTTGTCACTAAACCTGAACTGTGATTTTTTTTTTTTTTCAATAGCTGAATACAACTCCCAAACTTATTATAAAGTAAAAGAACTTATGGTGGATATATTGGAGTACTGGGCTAGTTAGATTTACATAAATGATAATCAAACTAATTGATTTTTGTCTGGTTTTTGTAGGCCCTCATCCTCGCTGGGACTAATACTACTGCAGCAACACTAACGTGGGCACTCTCATTGCTGCTAAACAACCCAGGCATGTTAAAGAAAGCCCAAGATGAATTGGATACCCAAGTTGGAAAAGAGAAAAATGTGGAGGATTCGGATATCCAGAACCTAGTCTACCTACAAGCCATCATCAAGGAAACAATGTGTCTATACCCTGCAACGCCATTAGCAATACCTCACCAGGCCATGGAAAGCTGCTACATCAACAGCTATTATGTCCCTGCTGGCACGTGGTTGATCCCTAACCTTTGGAAGGTTCAACGGGACCCACGCATGTGGTCAGATCCTGAAGAGATCAGACCCGAGAGGTTTCTCACCTGCCACTCCAACATAGATTTCAGGGGCCAGTACTTTGAATGACCCAATTAAAATCACAGATCTAGACTGAGCACAAGAAACCCATACAACTCAAAAGTCTCCAACCAAAGTAGATGACCACAAGTAGTAAAAACCCACGAAAATTCAACCAAAACGATGAAGAGAAAAGGGGGAAATCCATAGATCTAGAACAAACCATAAAGGAAAGTGGAATATCCAAAAGGGTTCTGAAAACCGAAACCACCAAGTTCCGAGAAAGCTTGTTCTGAGAAAGCTGGGTCAACACCATGTGAGACGAAGAAGAGTAGTTGCAACAGTATTTTAAAAAAAATGGGGAAAAACAATGGAAGAAGAAGAAGAAGAAGAAAATGGGGGAAAACAATGGAAGAAGAAGAATAAACTGTGTACCTGCAACCAGAGACGGGGTGGCTAGGACTTGGGCTCCTACTGGGCGTGGCACCGGCGACGGATTCGCTGGATTGAAAACGGAGAGGAGGGAGATGGAGACCCTTTTCGTTTTGCAGGAATGGGGAGAGTGAACGATTGATGTGTTTTTAGGTTAATGTCAAGCAAAGGTATTTTCGACTCAACAAAAAGTTAGAAAGGAATGGAATGGTCATTCCTTCCCCTCCCTAATGGAATGATGATTCCCTCACATAAAGGAATGAGATTCCGGAGGTAATGGTCATTCTGCTCCTTTTTGGCGAACCAAACGCTGGAATGCTCATTCCATTCCGACCTTCATTCCAGCGAACCAAACTCTACCTAAAGGAATTGTTTCTTTGCATTACAATAGATAAATTAAAAATGAAGGAACTAGGATGAGAGCAAATGCCGGAACTGAATAAAAAATGCGGGTTTAGGTTTTATCAACTTTGGCCTAGATTTGTGGCTCTCGACATGTCAGAGCAAATGCCAGAACCAATTTCTCACAAAAGATTCAAATGTTTTATCCAATGAAATATTCGTATGTAGTCTCAAATCATGCCTATTGACTTTCATCTTTAAAAAAAAAAAAAACCCTCTTTTCCTACTTTGATCAGAAATTTAGAAAAAAATTATTGCTTTGATAAGAAACTTAGAGGAAATAAATTAATATGATAAGAAATTAGAGAGAAAAAAATTATTGCTTTGATCAGAAACTTGTTTGGTAGAACTAATTTGATCAAAAATCTGGAATATAAATTACTATAAACAAATATTGGCTACCATCTTCACATTTGACAAAGTACGTACATTCGTGATTCAACATTCAACAATCGAACATTGAGATCCTGGATTGGATTTAGGTATAGGGGGTTGGTCTCTAGGGTATATAGTTTAATAATTAGGGGTTAGGGACTTAGGGTTCAAGGTGGAATTGGGGATTCGGGTGGGTTCAAGGTTTCATGTCTTAGGGTTTCTATAGTAGGACTGGGGGAAGAAAGGGGAGAGGGAGAGAGGAAAGGGATCTAAAAGGGCAAAGGGAGATGGCAGAGAAGGGTAGGAAGACAGAGAAAGAGAAGACTAACCTAATCTCAGGAAGACGGGGATGATGCTTGAACTTCCTTTCTGGTGATCGATGGAGATGGGAGGCAAAGAGAGCTTTTGGGGAAGAAAGAAGGGAGAGAGGAGACGGGGGGGGGGGGGGGGGGGGGGAGGGGGGGTGGTGTTCATCTCGTTTTGGTGAAAACGGGAGCGGGAAACAGAGCTTGAAAGGAGGAGCCAACAAAAAGTTTTTTTTTTCCACCTTAAGTAGTCTACCTGCTTGCCGTTGGATCATCCACACAATCCAACGGTCCACGATTGACTTCGCACGGCTTGTATACGAACAGTTCGCATCTGATCAAATCCCATATATTATATATATTAAAGCAAAGGGGGAGGTGGGCTATGAGGGGTGCCACCTCATCCCTAAAAAGTCTCTCCTTTCAAATAAATATGCACAAAAAACCCACATTATTTTAAGGTGCCACCTCACTTTAGGCTACTCTCTCTCCTAAAACCTCTCTCATAAGAGATTTTTATGAATGTTTGAATTTGAGTCCTATTTCTTGCCATTATCCAAATTATAAGCAAGTCTTTATAGCCGGTTTGTTTTCTTTTCTTTAGATCTTCAATCATCAATAGGTCCCATATTACATATGTATTGTGGGCCCTACCAATGAATGAAATCCAAATTGTTGCTCATTTACTCTCCTTTCAGTTTTTTTTCCCTAAATGGATGGATCCAGTAGTGGGCACCAATCGTATTAAATATATTTCAAGATTGGACTCCAGTATTGGATGAAATCCTAATGGCCTTCTCTTAACCCCTTTTTTCTAATAGTGGGCCCCACTAATGGAGGGAGGCAAGCTTGTTGACCGTTGTCTGGTTTCTTAATGGATGCATATCAATTAGTGGGCCACACACATTTAACTTATTTATACAGTGGGACCCACTCATGAATTATGCATAGATATTAGTTTTTTAGGTCAATATGTATCGGTAGCAAGCAGTCAGACTTGGTTGGTATCATACACAAGCTTAATTTCTTTGATAATTATTAGGATGTGATGTGTGTGCATGAGTTAGAACTATTAGAAACATACTATGATGACTCATATCTATATCCACGTACACTCATCGCATTCAATGTACATCTTTTAGGTTTTTTTTTCTTCTCTTACACTTGTTCGCCCCCTTCTCTTTCGATTTTTTTTCTTATACTATCAATCATCTGTGGGGGCCAACTATTCGATCACCATAAATCCAGATGTGGTGTGTGGCTCATTGAGGATGAAATCATTTGATTTCTATTTCCTTTCTTCTTATCCTCCATTTTTTCTTCTTTGAATGAAGAGCCATCAGTGGGTCCTACACGTTAAAAACATTTCAAGGGTGGCCGCCACTAATGGATCAAACACGTTAATTTTTTTATTTGTTCCTTTTGGTTCCTTTTAGTAAATGTAGATCCATCCGGTTTGTTTTCTTTTTCTTAAATTTTCAATCATCAATGGTATAATATATCCATAAATGAGATGGTCGTAATGGTCAATGCCTGTAAATTCAAGGGGTCGTCAAGTTATGTAAATTTACTTTATTTTATATTTATTTTAACTTAACAATATTTCAAAAGAATTCTTAAATTTTAACATATCTTTATTTTTTGCCTGGGCTTAGCACGGGCCTTTGTTGCTAGTATATATTTATAGGATAAGATTCGTATACACTACTGGAGTTTAGGCTTTTCGCGTTGCAAAAGCGGGCGGTCGCTATCTGGCGGCCACAACAGCGGTCACTAAATCCCCCCTTATATACCCACGAAACCCAGTTCCCAGTTCCGCTTTTCACTTTCCTTCCCTTTTCACTTTCGTTCCCAATTATTTTCCCCTCCCACGCTCTGCCCTCCCGCCGCACCGGCCACGCCACCGCCGGAGCCCTCCCTCTCTCTCTCTCTCTCTCTCGCTCTACACCGTTCTCTCTCTCCCACTGCTCTGCACCGTTCCTTTCTCTCTCTCTCTCTCTCTCTCTCTCTCTCTCTCTCTCTCTCTCTCTCGCTCTGCACTGCGCCCAATCCACCGTGCCCTCTCGCTCTGCGCTGAGAACAGCGTAAGATCCTGGGGTTCGTTGGAGTCCAGACCGGATTCACGTCCGCTGATCGGCGTGCCGCGCTTCGGAGCACGTGGTTCCCTTCCGACACCGACGTCCTATTACAGTGAGATCTCGCCTTCTGTTTTGGGGCTTTGAATTGGGTTTTGTGAATTATTACCTGCTTGTTTTAGTTGTTTGTTTTAGTTGTAATCTTGTGTTGATCACAGAGAGATGGCAGAGGATGCAATAAGAAATGGGTGCTTGTAATTAGAGTGTGTTTCCATTTGTTTCATTTATATTTATTTTTTTTTAGGTTTTTTTTTTTTTTTTTTTTTTTGGGATGTTATGTTTATTCTCAATCATGAAGGATTTGTTTGTATTTTATCAAAGTCTTGAATTTTTGCAGTTTGTGGGTATGGGAAAGTTCATTAAAATTGGACTATCCTGTTCCTAACTTGGTATTGGGATTTTAGTATTTCTCATTTATATCTATATTTGTTGATTTATTTTGGGGCAGTTGTGTTTAGTATCAAGTATCAAGCATGAAGGATTTGTTTGTGATGCTATATCGTTCTTATGAAATCTTGCAGTGGGAGCTGTTAAAAAGATCATTAAAATTGGTACTCAGGGAGTGGTTTGTTTGTGATGCTATCAAATTCTTATGAAAATTTTGCAGTGTGAGCTATTAAAGAGATCATTAAAATTGGTATTCAGGGAGTGGATTGGTGGCAATAGGAGGCATTCTTTTTCAATAGAAATGAAGGGGTTTGGAGAGAACCTCAGTTCTTTGATTTGGGGTTCTTTGTATTTACAGTTGGGTCTGGTTTTTGTCAAGATTATTATAATAATTGGGAGAATTTACCTAAATTCTGGTTTGGATTTTGGAGTTAAAAAATTGATTGATATGATTAGAGTCGTGGACGGTACTTTGATCTGAAAGCAACAATCAGGGCATTGTGGGAGATCCAATGGCTTAGATGGTTTTGCTAGGAAATTCAGATGCAAAGTAAGCTTTGATGGATAGATTCTTTTGAGGATTTTGGGTTGGGTTTTGATAGAGAGGCTTACATGGGCAGATAGATAATGTTGGGTGTTAGATGTAGACTAGTCGTCCCAGGAAGAAATGGATGAGTAGTTGGCACGTGGCTTGCGCGCATGTGCATGAGAAAAGAGGAGTTGATGTCTTCAGAGAAATTTTTGAACTTATTTGGATAAATGAGGAGTGGAGTAGATTTCACATCATTAGTTTATTAGAGAAAAGGAAGGTTGAAGTTAAGATAAAGCACTTCACTCCACTTTCTTTGGATGACAAGCGTAGTTACAGCTGAAGTAAAATCAATATATATAGCTACGAAACTCATCCAAATAAGGTATGGTTAAAATTTTAAATCATTGAAGTTCATTTAACTTCACTTTATTCTATTTTTTGCCTATCCAAATATTCTTGGGGACGTTAGACGGGTGACAATTCTGTGTGGCCCACCTGAATCTGCTACCACTAAAGTTGGTCCACGAAACATGGTCCTTTACTGGGTTATTACAAGTATATCTAGGGTTTGGTGATTGATTATTTATAAATATATGTATGTGGCTTACTTTAATCTTTGAACTAAAGATAGTAGACTTCTAGGCTTAGTCTTTAAAGAAGAACCCTCCAAAGTTATAGAATACCGTCAGAAAGCTCAACTGGGTGTATTGGTGTTTTATCTAGGACTACAACCAACTATTGCATTCTCTCTACCTATTCATCTTCCTGCACCCTTATCTACTTTTACTCTATGCTCCCAGCGGCACATCTTCTTGTTAGTTGTAAACTTGGATCCTTATTTGCAAGGGACCTGTTTCTTTCTAGAATGTTGCTTTCATTCTTGTAAGACCCCACCCCGAATTAATCAAGATTAACTCTAATTAATTGAAGTTAATGCTAATTAATCACGTTTAATGAGGCTAATGATGGCTAATGACTAAGCTCGATGAGATTAGTCTCAAATGATTGAATTAAGCTTAATGAAATGATAATGAAGGGGATTGAATGGATTGAATGAGATTTTAAACTCAAACTAAGAGAACAAGGCCTTTTCCCGTAAATATGGATTTATACGTATTTTGTCAAATACGGAAACTCTTGATACCAACACGTGTATCTCGACGAGTACGTTAACTTTCATAATAGGCTCGAAGTCATCCGACGAGTATTGACTCAAGTGAGCCTCCATTTGACTCGAATTGAAAATAAGAAAGAAAGAGAGGGTGTAGTTGCAAAATAGCCTTATAAGGCATTGAAATGAAACCCTTGGGTTCCTTCATCTCAAATCCATTGCAAAGAAACCCTAAGCACATTTTCCCTTCCCTTCTCCCATTCTTCTTCATCAAGAGAGATTGGAGTGTCTCAAGCAAGTTTTGAAGGAGCTTCATCTTCTTCATCATCTTCCTCACCTTATTTCCTCCATTGGAGTGTTTGGAACTTGGGAGAAGAGCTCAAGGATTCCTTTCCTTAGAACTACAAGTAAGTAGATGATCATTTTAGTGAGTTTCCAAGTTATAATGAGTGATTAGATGTGGTTTCTGGCCAATTAGCTCATAAGGTAGTATTTCTTGTGTTTTATGGAAATAGGGTTTGGATTTGGGGATTTCTCACCTCAAAGTCAAGCTATCAAAGGATTTCTTGCTAATAGGCTTTAAGAGGCAAGTATAAATGCTCATTTATGATTCAAAATGCTAGTCTACAAGTTTATTGAGCTATGATTTGCAAGAGTGGGTTTTCAAACCCTCTTTGTTGTAGAAATAAGATGTTATGGATTTGTTTGAGCTCTATGGATATTATGATGTATTAATGATGGAATAGGAGTGCTAATGGTGTATTAAATGATGAATGAGGGGAGGATTGGAGATCCTTAAATGTGTATGTAAATGGTGGTTGAAGTGAATGAATGAAGGAGTGAAGTTCGGAGTTCCAGAAATGGAGTTCTGGACAGTTCGCTCGAGCGAACTTGACAGTTCGCTCGAGCGAACCAGTTACTGTCTGACGCGAAAAAGTGTCTGCACGAGCGAACTTTAGGTGCGCTCGTGCGATGAATGTTCTGTTTGGGTCCGCTCGAGCGAACTTGGATCCGCTCGAGCGAACCTGATACTGGCCCAAACATGAAATTGTAAGCAAAAATTTGTCCAATCGATCGGACCTAACGGTCCGATCGATTGTGGGACTCAGTTTGAGTCCAGTGGATTTTGATATTGTGGGTGGAAAATTTTTGGGGACTAAATGCACATATTAAATGAAAATGTGATGTCCATCGAAAATAACACGTGCATTTAGTAACTAATAATTACACCCAGAATTTGTCTAAATTGGAATAGAGACAAGTAGGACCGTGAGTAATTAATGATTCATCTAATCCCCTTGAGTCTATAATGACTGAATACACTGAACCACCGAACAATGAATGAATACACTGAACCACCGAACAATGAATGAATACACTGAACCACTGAACAATGAATAAATGCAATGAATAATGATTAATCCTGCTGCAGCAGATGATTGGGGTGTTCCGGAGCTCCGTGGTGATGCCAGTGATCTCTGATCAAGACACTGGTAGATCCCACACATATAGACTGAAAAGTCAATGAATTGATAAGCCATGTAAGGAAAACTGAAATAATATGGAAGCCTCGGCCATGAATGGTTCGCCCTTCCGCCTTGTGCTTCATTAAATTGATTAAATGAAAGTGAAATAAAGCCAGGCCATGAACGGTTTGCCCTTCCGCCTCGCGCTTAAGTTTCTTCCGTTGGAAGACACGAAATGAAACGAAATGACACGAAATAAATGAAATGAACTGAATAATAGTAATACTATTGTATTTGTAAATTGAGCCATTGAGTATCAATGGGCTACACTGTACATGATATTGCATTAACCTAGATGTAATCGTCTAGAGTTGTTATATTGATAATGGACAAGTTTAGCATGTGTTATCATAAATGTGTTTATACATTGTTGAACCGTCGTGTTCATAGTGTTATTGATGGCATTACAGGCCCAGTTGCCCCTCCCGGTCTTGCAGAGGCCGCGCCGCGTGCGGAGGAGGCCCATCCGATACCTCCAGGAGGTTTAGCGGAGTGGGCATAGTTCGGAGGGCGTTGATTTTGAATGTTTTGGAGATTATTTTGTGAATCATTTGATAGATATTTTATATATCATTTTGAGATGTAATTAGATGTCCCCTGCATTGTATTGTGAATATGCAGTGGTGGACTTCTTTGGATTATGCTTTTGTATATGTGAACTTTACTTGTAATGTAAAGTCAATTATTGTCAATGTACGTATATGTTTCCGCAAAAATGTACATTTGACAGGTATGTATGTTAGATCCCTGGTGAGTCTTCGTCTTAACTTCGGTTAATTCGAGATTTACGGGAGTAAGTATGATGACATCGCGATCCGGGTTAGGCCCCGATTAGTCCGATCTCGGGCCGGGGTCGTGACAATTCTTCACAATCACTACTAGAATTACCAACATTATTTGACAGTTAATATATATGTTTTTTGATTATGCACCTATAAATAATCTTTCTAATGAATAATGTTTGTGTATGTCACAGAATTTCTTCCTAGGTATTCCTGCATTATAAGTTTCGCCTTTCTTTCTATTTTTGAATGTAATTTGTCCTTAATTCCTGTGAAGTTTATATCCTAAATTTGAATATGGAACTTGGTTTTTCGATCTTCTATGGAAGAAATAATTTGTCTAAAGATTTATTCCAAATCTCCCTTTTTTTTTCCATGGTTCCTCTAATGCTTAAGACTTAAGAGGACTATTTGGTGACTGATTTTTATCATCTGTAACATAATGTTTAAATTAGTATTTCAAATAGGTTACTTTAATATTGAGATGTAATAGTAAAAAAGTGAAGTTGCTTATTAACTTATGTTTTGTGTGTACGTAAGTTATAGTTGCCACAGCTTTAGAATTTGATCGTTAGCGGATCAGGCATATTACAAAGATGGAAATAAGATAAACAAGACCAGGTGAAAATAGTAGGTTTTGATGAAGGAAGAGTAGGACATTAAAAATTACCCAAATCCATATATTACAGAATAATGCTTGGAGGTTTTCAATCGAACTTAAGATATGAATAGAAAACAAAAGATGGCAGTAGGGGCCTCATCCAGTTCAGAGAAACAGAGAAGAGAATTAAGAATTATGATTGGAAGCTGTCTTATAATTGAAACTTCAGGATGTTTTCCATGAGAATAGACGAGAACACTATCAAACAACCATGAATCTTCACATAAAACGACCAGAAATCACTAGAAAACTTAGGTTTCCTGATATCAGAAACTCAGATTTCAAATGTGGCTCACTTGATTAAGTATGGCTGTATGGGTATTATCAGTCTAGTGGAAATGGAGACACTTTGAGATGGTAAAAAGGAAGATGGATGCCTCTTAGATTTGGTGGCTAGGGTTGTGATTCCTGGTTCTGATTCTTTGTTAATGATCAGAAAATTGAGAATGAGTACAAATTAGTATTAAATTACTTTAATAAAATTCTTCAAAAATATCAATTAAGAATAATTATTTTTCGGGCTCAATCATTAATCTAATATCCATTACTTGGACCCAATCCAATCCAATGTACTTAGAATCCAATCAAATCCTTATTACTTGGGTTCAGGAAACCATTGACGGAGATACAGTTGACTTACACAACCAGTAAACGGTTGAGAACTAATTCACCAATGTTAAATTTCAGTGTAGATTTTTTTAAATGTTAATTTCAATTATCTTGTTAAATTAATTTATCTTACAAACATTTAAACAGATATGTCAGGACGAAAGAGGAGAGATCGTCCACGGACGATCAAGGAGCTGCTGCGCCAGGCTCAGGCCAGTGAGCCATCTGGGGACCCTACTCCTACACTAGGTGTTGCCCAGCCTAGTTCGATGGCTCCACCGAGTAGGCCATCGACCTCCCATTCGAGTACATCGACTGCATCAACTTCACAGACCGGTACATGTTTATATAGTTAGACATTTTAATTCTAGCAAATTAATTTATTTCAATTTAATTAGATTATCTCTAATTTAAATAGATTCTATGAGCACAGGCCCATCTTCCAGCAGGGGGAGAGGCCCTGTTAGAGGGATCCGGACGTCGAATTTCGGTAATCCCATTGACGTGGAGTTTGATGAGACGTGGCATCCGGTGGGTCCGCATGCTAGGCATCTTATCAGCTAGTTGGGACATATGGTCTGGGATCCATATCCATTCCCTTTGACTACACTCGATTGGGAGGCATTCCTGGTGGAGACATTAAACCGTGTCTGGCAGCAGGTTAAGATAATAATTTAACATTTCTCAACAGGATGTGTCAATTTAAACTATAACCTAATGAAAAATTATTCTTCCTTTTCAGAACAATTTGAGGGCATGTCCTGAGCTCTTCCGGCCAGTGTGCATGTCCAAGTGCAGAAAGATATGGAAAGATCATAAAAATAAAATAAAGATGCAGCACTGGAAACCACATCAGGATACCCCTGATATACTGGACAGAGTTCCAAGGGGCGTTCTCCTAGATCAGTGGACTCAGCTCGTCCGGTACTGGACGAGCGAGGAGGCTCGGGTGAGAAACATATAATTTTTTTATTTTGATTTTAACTATTTACTAGTGACTAACGTAACTAACAAAAATTAACTGGTAAATATTGAAAACAGAGAGAGGCAGATACGAATGTACGGAATCGCGCAATGCAAGGTCCCGCACACAGGTTGGGAACTCGACACATCACCCAGGTCCGCCACGAGGTAAAAAGTTAGATTGTACATATAATTTATATTTTTGTCATTTTGTATGATATTATGCTAATAATATAACTCTCCACCAAACAGTTGTGGACCGAGGGTGGTCCGGTCGACAGGATGTCTGTTTGGATGCGTTCTCGAGATACTCGCCACTCGGATATTGCAACTATCGTCGTAAGTTTTTATATTGAACCGCTTATATTATCTGTCTATTACTATGTCGTGTTATGCATGGTAGTATATTAAATTAATCAACTACGCAGGCCCTGTTTCAGTCACGTCTGGAGGACTTGCCCGAGGAGGAGCGCAGTTTGCCATCGCGGAGGGATGAGATATTCCACTTCGTTGTTGGCCGGGACGGGCACGGATACACACACACACACACACACGTATGAGACAAGAATTCCACACTTGCACATCGTGTGAGCGGAGTCATCCGGTGCTAGCTCCTCCCAGGGCTTGCGCCTCCGTACAGATGAGGAGGTCGAGCGATTGATGCAGTCCATGAAGGCAGCGATCAGAGAGGAGGTGACGGCTGAGGTCAGGGCAGAGATGAGGGCCGAGATGGTAGAGCTGGAGGCTCGTCTATCACAGAGTCGCGGCCCGCTCGCTTCAGACCCACCACCCACTACTCATGTTAGTAAGTAATAATTTTGTACGTTTAAATTGTCAATTATGCCATTAATGTGCCAATATTTATGTTTTTTTAATTGTTTTTAACTGTATAATAAATAATTACAGGCACCTGACGCTGGCAGCAGCCATAGGGCGAGACAAGACTCGGTTGGAGAGGGCAGTCATGATCCAGCATCCTCGACTGATCCTAACTAGGTATAATTATTTTTTTAATTCCAGATTGTGGCATATTCAAGCCATATCTGCTCAATGTAGCAGTGCCGAAGGAATGCTGCCCTACATTTAGGTTTTGCTGGTTTTATTTACTGTTTGTAAATAATGGTTTTGTTATTTGTTTCAATTGTTTGAGTTTGCATGCATTGAATTATTCACCTAACAGTTTCATTTGACTATCAGTTTCATTTGACTATCTCTTTCATTTGACTAGCAGCAAGGGTACAAGTATAATTGATATTTTCTATTCACAAACCACGTTTTGATTGCCATCTGATCTTCAGGAGCTGCATTTTGAAAGAAGAGTTTCAAAATCTTTCATAACTGGTCTGTCACATACAATTTCAGGTGCAAACATGTCATCGCAATTGACATGGATCCACAAAAGATTGACTATGCCCAACACAATGCAACTATCTATGGAGTTAATGAAAACATTGATTTCATTAAAGAGGATTTTTTACATTTAGCCCCCAAGTTGAAGGTAGTGTGCTCATTTATTAGCTTTACATGTTTTAGGGAAGCCAAAGTAATATTCCTATAATAAGCAAAAGCTGTAAAGAGTGAAGGTTTATACTTGAAGGATATTGGCATAATTTCACATAGCAGAAGTTGAATTATGCTATTTCTTTTCTCTAAAAAAAATCTATTTCTTCCTTAAAAGATGAAACCGACCATTCAAACAATTTTGCTCTGAAAAATTGGTCAGATTCTACTGTTCATGTATTTTTTATTGTTTATTTTTTCTGAACATTCTCTTGTGAAGCTTATGTTCATATTTTAATGTTCTTTCAATGAAGGGAGACACCATTTTCTTGTCACCTCCTTGGGGAGGCCCAGATTATGTGAAAGTACCGACATATGATATCAGCACCATGCTCAAGCCTCGTGATGGGTATGGCGTTCGTTCTTTAATCAATAGTTCCTGAAACTGGTAGTTCAAATTTAAAAAATTGTCCCTTGCTCTTTGTGCTTATGCCAGACATCTTCTCTTTAAGATTGCGAGCAGGATTGCTTCCAGTATTGTCATGTTCCTTCCACGAAATGTTGATCTAAACCAGTTGGTTGAGATTTCTCTATCAGCCAACCCTCCTTGGTCGCTAGAGGTATTCCTTTATTAATTGTTTTGTACTCTTTACTCTTCTTGTTTTACATATCTAAATAATTAGTTTTGAAAACTAAGATCTTTTTAAGTGGTTTCTCTCATGTTAATTGGTGATCCAGTGGAAGAGTGATGCTAAGAAATAGGTCAACTTTATGGATAAATAAGCAGGATGCTTCTGTGGTCCATTCATGGAATGTCTCAACTTTTGTTACTTCAGAGCTTCATAGTTGGCAATCTGTCATGACCCGGGCCCAAGATCTGATTACTTCGGACAGACCCCGAGTCGCGATATCATACTTACTCCCGTAAATCCTGAATTAACCGAAGTTAAGACAAGACTCACAAGGGATATCAATTCACAAAACCTGTCAATGTACAAAGTGCGGAATACATATATATACATTGACTACAATTAACTTTACATGAAAAGTAAAGTTCCCTTATACAAAATTACAGACCACTAAAACCAACACTGCACATTTAAAACACAATGCAGTTGGTATCTAATTACATCTCAAAAGCTAACTATTACAAAAGTATTCATTTACATTCGTCTTCCGAACTATGCCCACTCCGCTAAACCTTCTGAAGGTATCGGATGGGCCTCCTCCGCCGGTGGCACGGCCTCTGCAAGACCGGTACGGGCATCTGGGCCTGTGACATCATCAATAACACGTGAACACGATATTTCAACAAGACATATGCATTTTCATGAATTCTCATGTTATTTATCAATGCAAGAACTCAATAGTTCTATATAACCTAATTCATTTCAATAACAAATATCTATGTCAATTCATTCTTCAGTTTAAGCATAAGGCGGAAGGGCAAACCATTCATGGCCGAGGCTTCAATATTGTTTCAGTTTCCTTTATTCAAGTTAATTAAGCACAAGGCGGAAGGGCAAACCATTAAGGACCGAGGCTTCAATATTGTTTCAGTTTCCTTTATTCAAGTTAATTAAGCACAAGGCGGAAGGGCAAACCATTCAGGGTCGAGGCTTCAATATTGTTTCACTTTTCATTACATGACTTATCACATATGGTGGAAATTTTCCAGTGTCTTGATCAGAGAGCACTGGCATTCCACGAGGCTCCGGAACGCCCCAAACATCTACTACAGTAGGAATCATTCATTTATTCACTTTACTGTCACCTTTAGTGACTATTCATTTCATTATATTAATTCAATTCGTGCATTCTGTCATTTCGTACATTATGTCAGTTCGTGCATTATGCCAATGAAGTTCACCTCTATGTCACTTCAAGGATTCTATTCATTTCTAATCAATTCTATTCATATTTCTAAGCCAAACAAATGAGTGAAGCGTCCGTTATCCAATGTACGTATTATTTTTCGATGAATATCACGTTATGTATTAGATTCGTACATAAGGACGACTTTCGCTAACACCTATGTAGGCTTAGACATCACAATAAACAGCCTGTACAAAATAGGCTTCATTCTCAACATTTTCTCTGAGTTTAACTCAGCTGTCGGTTGGCCTGTCGGCTAACCGACAATACAACGTCGGTTGACCAACAGTAACACGTTGGTTAACCGACACTTTGTCGGTTCAAATTCCAGAAGCTGGATTCTTCAATCCACTCACTGATACATCTGTCGGTCAGGCTTCGGTCAAGTGTCGGCTAACCGATGACACCATCTCGGCTGACCGACATCTCGTCGGTTCGAATTCCAGAGAGCTGGAATTCACTGAAACAGGATTCAGATCTGTTGGTTAGTCCGTCGGTTGACCGACACTTCTATGTCGACTGACCGACACAATGTCGGTCAGAATTCCAGAGAGCTAAAAACTCTCTGATACAGCTCTCAGAGTTGTCGGTTAGTCTGTCGGTCAACTGTCGGTTAACCGACACATGCCCAGAAGCTCAATTCTGAGCTTCAGGTTTTTTGAAGCAAAACTTTGAGAAATTGAGCCAAATAGACTCCAACCTCTCTAAAACATTGTAAATCATAAGAATACACATGTACTTGCCTTTTGTGAAGATTGAATGGATAAAAACCTCTTTCTAGAGCTTGATTCCAAGAAGAAAACCTTGAGTGCAACTCCACACTTTCACAATTTGAAAACCAAGTTGGAGAAGATGAAGTTGAGGATGAAGGCTTCTTGAAAACACTTACCAATTCCTTGTTTGAGACTTGATTGAGTGAGATTGGAAGGAAAGAAGAGAAAAGGAAGAGGGAAATGAAGAAGAAAGGTGCCTAGGGTTTGGAAGATGAATGATCTCATTGGGCTATTTTAGCTTATATAAGCTATGCAATTGCATTTAAGTCCATCAATTCCACTAAATTACAATTCAAGTCAAATGAAGGGTCATTTGACCGGATTCTCGTCAAACGACTTCGAACCTATTACGAAAGTCGATGTACTCGTCGAGATACACGCGTTGGTATCAAGAGTTTCCGTATTCGACAAAATACGCGAAAATTCGTATTTACATAAAAGTCCCTCATTGCAATGTTTGAGTCTAAAACCTCATTTAAACTATACAATTCCATTGCTTACTATTCCATTAAGTCCAATTCATTCATTTGAGGCTAATTCCATATTATTTGGTCATAAAACCATTATTAGCTCAATTAACCACAATTAATTAGCCTTAAGCACATTCAATTCACTTAATCTCTTTACTACCACTTCACTAATTTCCTTTGAGACTAATCTCATCGAGCTTAGTCATTAATTATCATTAAACTAGTTAAACACGCTTAACTAGCATGAACTTCAATTAACTAGAGTTAATCTTGATTAACTCAGGACGGGACCTTACACAATCATACTCACACTTTGGCCTTAGATGTATTTTAGTAATGTTAACAATGTTGTGGGCTCTATATATTTTTGGACCAGATCTGGGCCACTTATTTTGTATGTCCCCTTTTGGTGTCAAAAGGAGATCACAACTTCATGAAGCTTGGTGCTGTTGGATGGCTCCCTCACTGATGGGCCTAAAGGTTTTTGAGAATTGAAGTCGATTAGAGAAGTTATGGGGAAAATATGAATATAGTCTAAAGGGGTGATGAGATTAGAGGTTTTTATTTTTTTTTCATTATTTTTTGCTCTCTCTCTCTCTCTCTCTCTCTCTCTCTCTCTCTCTCTCTCTGTAATTTTCTTTTGGCTTTTTTGTAGGATTAAAATAATAACCCCTTGTTGTGTAATTTTCTTTTGGCTTTTTTGTAGGATTAAAATAATAACCCCTTGTTGTGTAAGCCCGATGGGTTGATTCTTTTGCTTAGTTATCATCCCCTTTCTTCTATCAATGCCATTCTCTTTTGTCTTTATTTATTTCTTCGATTCCCCTCTTTTATTATATTATTATATTTTATTTTTTGTTGCTGCTTTTGCTGGCATTATTGATAATCTTACTTCTTTTTATTAATCCATATAGAATTATTGATATATAGAATGTTAGGTGCAAATAGTTCACAATGCCGTCCCATTTTTAGCCCTAACTCTCCGGAAGTGAGCAACAATGGCAGGTGGAGATGGCAATATCATGGTTGTTAAACTTAGTACATGCCAGCTTGGCTGCATACATCACAGTTACTATTTTTTTTTAATGATTTCATCTCAGTTACTATTAATATTTGTATAAGTATAAATCAAGGATTTTATAGCTTTGTTGCATTCCTTTTGCATTCAGTTGTTAATTTTGAACCATGTGAGCTTTTTTCTATTGCTCAGACTTGGAAATTTTGTTTCAGGTTGAGAAAAATTTCTTAAATGGTTAGCTCAAGGCAATCACGGCCTACTTCAAGGATGTTTCGCTATAGTCAGCAAGTGTCACATCCCGGTCCCGAAATCACCCTGGCCTAGGGTAATCCCCGAGGTGGAACACACGTACTCCCGTGTGATTGTACCTGTCGCGAGTCAAATACAAGCACACGAAGGAGAAAACCATTTCCACTCGTGAGTCAAACTCACTGATAACCATCTATCAACAGTTAATATACCGGAAGCTTATATCAAATGATCATCATAACCCTGTACAATCCCATACATAATATTCAAGTTTAAAACAAAAGAATTTATACATTGATATACAAGGTTTGTCCAAAAGAAAGTTCTATGCATCCTTACCAAAATACATAACAAAATGGAATAAATTAAGTGTGACCCAAACAAAAACACTAGTCACACTTTCCCTATGTGCTCTCAAAAATTTGGCGCTCTCCGTGTAGAGGAGTCTCTACATGGGCCCTACTCCGGGCCACTCCTCTAATCCTGAAGGTACCTCTTGGGTAACCTTCTCTCCCTCCGTGGTCTCTGCTGGACCGGGAGCTGCATCTGTGCGTGTGACACCAAGAGTAGTATCTTAATGCACAATTAGCAAGCATAAACTATAAACAGGAAATACGGTGAGGTTTTTTGAAGACAATTATAAATTGAGAATAATAATGAGACGAGTAAAAGAGAGATCAAATAATTCATTTTTCATGAGTAAATCCTATATGTAATTCCTTTTAAAACAGTTAAAGAAACTGCAAATACAAGAATTGACAACTACATAAAGCTCATCCTCTCATTGAGAGCAAATCGTGTTGGAATGTCATTAGGGGTCCGGCCAAAGATCCTCCTAGCTACCCGGGTCCTGGAGTTCCGGTGCTCCAATCTGTCAACTGCGCAACGGCGTTCAATATTAAACCAGGATTTAACCCCGTCGGGTACCATCCGGTCGAAGCTAAGTAGTGCCGACTAAATCAAATTGAATAACTTTCAAATATTTGAACGTTCATTCAACTCAATTGTTTTTCAAGTCAATATCAAATAAGGTATAACAATTGAATAACAATTTTTGAAGGGACAAAAGAGGTAATTAAATATATGAACATATCGTATCAATATGACAATTTATCGAATAAATTGATGTAAATAAAAGGTCCATTTTCAATATTCAATTGAACTATTTAATGACAATAGGCAATTAATACTAATTTATTACTCATATAACCTATTATTATCCAACACAAGATTAATTTAAAGAATCAACACATTACTATCTACTTAGCGTCACTTACGATGATATTATGTTGAATATCTAGATTAGTCTTCATGGCTTAATAATAGATTAATGATTTCCTTTGGGCTTGATTAAAAGGTTAAGGATTCCAATTCTAAGTCATAATGAAATGAGACCTAAGTTCCTGTGGTAAGGGGGTGTACATCCTAATTATCCATCGGGAGTGATTAGGAGGGTTAATTATGGACTAGGAGTGAGAATTTCACTCATTAAAAGGGTTTAAAGAAGCCTGAAAACAACTTCAGGTTCGCTCGAGCAGACCCCAAATAGAGAGTTCATCGCACGAGCGCACCCTTTGGTCGCCCGAGCTGAGTATTCCAGTATCAGGTCCGCTCCATGTTCGCTCGAGCGAACTGTCCAGAAATCCTTTCGGGATTTCCTTCCTTTCTTCCATTTCCATTCATTCCCAACTCCTTTCTACCATTAACACCTGCAATGTAGAGCCCCCATGCTCCTTTACATGTCCTTATACTCTTCCGTCCCATTCATTACTCATAATTTTAACAAATGAAAGCCAAGAAAATACATGTAATAAATCATAAAACTTGATAGATGCAAATGAATACATTTACACAACATGTATAGCATGTTTAAAGTCTATACTTACCTCAAGAAGAGCTTTTCAAAGTTCTCACACACTTGATTGAAGAAAAACCCAAAAGCCCCAAATGAGTAAACCCTAATCACCATAGACACATGGAAAATTGATGAGGATGCAATGCATGCATGAGAATGGGTTTATTTGTCTCAAAAATACTCAAAATCATAGTTATAGGGTTTTTGTTACTCACCCCTAGTAGAGATTCCGAATTTGAGGGGAATAGAGAGTTGGAGGATGCCCCTTGTCAAAAAATGGAGGAAATTGGATAGATGAGGAAGAAGATGATGATTCACCCAACTCTTAATCACATGCAATAGTTCTTTGAATGATTGAATGAGGAGAGTATTGGAAGGGAAGGTAAGGAGGGTTGTTGAAAGAAGAAAAAGGAGAATGAAATGAATGAAGGGGAGAAAGATTGAGCTTTATATAAGAGTAGGCTTTTTGCAAATCAACCCAATAGCTAAGAATATTTCCATATTAAGTCAATTGAGAGTCCACTTTCTCAATGAGTGGTCAAATGAGATCAAGTCTATTATGAAAGTTGATGGGATCGACAAAATACACATGTTAGTGGTAAAATGACGTGCAAATGATGCAATTTATGAAAATCAAGAATTACGAAAAAGCCCTCGATTACATTAAACCGAGTCAAATCGTGTCAACTCACCTCTTTAGGGTTCAAAACTCACCCAACTCAATTCAAATGCATCAATCAATACTAATTTATCATAATTAGAAGTCAAGCATCATTAAGTTGGCTAATACTCAATTAATTAGCAATAATCAAGGTTAATTAAGCTTGGGATGTAACAGCAAGCCAACTTGCTTGTAGATATTCTGAGGACTGCTCCACAGCTGTTTTTTCTCGACTGGATCCAGTCAATATATCTTTCTCTATTCAGCTATACAATCTTTTAGGAGCTTGACATGCTGCATACGGCTCATGCAGGATGCAATATGTAAGAAACACTGATGCCTCTTTTACATCTATATCCATCAATGGGAAAGCTTTTTGAGTTAGTCAAGGGTAGTATACTATGATGTTGATATATGTTTGGGTACTTAGTAAATTGGCCTCCGAGCGCCCAAACCGGGCAAACGGGCTCCGGTGCCCGTGTAACTGGACGGGCATGAGCCCATAGTCATTCCTGACCTGCCGGAATTGACGGCTCGGGATTCCGACTCTCGGATTACCTGTAGGGTCGAAACGCAGGTTTAAGTTAAATCGTTAATTTAAAACTTAGTAAATTAGCCTCCGAGCGCCCAAACTGGGAAAACGGGCTCCGGTACTCGTGAAACTGGATGGGCACGAGTTCATAGTCATTCTTGCCCTGCCGGAACTGACGGCTCGGGATTCCGACTTCCGGATTTCCCGTAAGGTCAAAACGTAGGTTTAAGTTAAATCGTTTTCTTATTACTTAGTAAGTTGGCCTCCGAACTCCCAAACAGGGCAAACGGGCTCCGGTGCCCGTGAAACTGGACGGGCACGAGCCCATAGTCATTCCTGACTTACTGGAACTGACTTCTCGGGATTCCGACTCCCGAATTGCCCGTAGGGTCGAAACGTAGGTTTAAGTTATATCGTTTTCTTCTTAATTAGTAAATTGGCATCCGAGCGCCCAAACAGGGCAAACGGGCTCCGGTGCCCATGAAAGTGGACGGACACGAGCCCATAGTCATTCTTGACTTGCCGGAATTGACGGTTCGGGATTCCAACTACCGAATTGCTCATAGGGTCGAAACGTAGGTTTAAGTTAAATCGTTTTCTTATTACTTAGTAAATTGGCCTCCGAGCGCCCAAATCGGGTAAACGGGCTCCGGTGCCCATGAAACTAGACGGGCATGAGCCAATAGTCATTCCTGAGCTGCCGGAATTGACGGCTCCGGATTCCGACTCCCGGATTGCCCGTAGGGTCGAAATGTAGGTTTAAATTAAATCGTTTTCTTATTACTTCGTAAATTGGCCTCCGAGATCCCAAACCGGGCAAACAGGCTCCGGTGCCCGTGTAATTGGACAGGCACGAGCTCATAGTCATTCCTGACCTGCCGAAACTGACGGCTTGGGATTCCGACTCCCGGATTGCCCGTAGAGTCGAAATGTAGATTTAAGTTAAATCGTTAACTTAAAACTTAGTAAATTGGCCTCCGAGAGCCCAAACCGGGCAAACGGGCTCTGGTGCCCTTGAAACTGGACGGGCACGAGCCCATAGTCATTCCTGACCTGCCGGAATTGACGGCTCGGGATTCCGACTCCCGGATTGCCCGTATGGTCGAAACGTATGTTTAAATTAAAACATTAAGTTAAAAGTTAGTAAATTGGCCTCCGAGAGCCCAAATCGGGCAAACGGGCTCCCGTGCTCGTGAAACTGGACGGGCACGGGCCCATAGTCATTCCTGACCTATCCGAATTGACGGGCCGGGATTCCGACTCCCGGGTTGCCCGTAGAGTTGAAACGTAGGTTTAACTTTCAAAATTTTAATTTTAATTTTTAATTCTGTTTATATTTACTATATATTGTCAATTTTTATAATTAACTATTAATATTTATTTCCCTTTTTATCTTCAGGTTTGAGAGCATCGGATCCATCACGGCACCCTTCTCAGACAATATGTTTATTTTTGTAATGAATATAATTTGTTGAAACTTTTGTAATGTTTTGAATATCATTAATATAAGAATTTGTTTTTTTATTAGTATTTTTAATTGATTCTAGTAGTTGGATATAATATATTCAGGTACAGGTATAAAAAGTAGGAACAAATTTAACAAAAAAATGAAAAGAATATTAAAAAAAAAGAGTATTAGCGGCTGCCAGTGGCTGTCGCTAATGATAAATTAAAAAATAAAAAAAATTTAAAAATGAAAAAATGGTCTATTAGTGACCGCCATTGGTCGATTAGCGGTCGCAAAAGGCCTAAAAAAGTTTAAAAAATTAAAAAATAAAATATTTGCGACAGCTTTTTTTTAGCTTTAGCGACAGCCCTGGCGGCCGCTAAAAGTCAGAGTACTAGCTATGGCCACATGGCGGTTGCTAATACGTTTTGCGACGAATTTTTCGCGTCACCGTCATAGCGGTTGCTGAGCCGTCGTTAAAAGGGTATTAGCGACCGCCAGTCCACTTTTAGCGACGGCTTTTGGCGGCCACTAATACCCATTTTTCTAGTAGTGATACAATTAGTTTTACCGGTGGTTTGCAAAACCCAATGTAGGAGTTTTATTTTGAAAAACCCAATGTAGGAGTTTTATTTTGAGAAACCCACATCATGTCTACAAAATATCAAATTGATCGGAAATTAATAGCTACTTCATCAATAACTGTAAAATATTGTGATATTTTCTATTAACTAGAAATGTGACTTTATGGATCGAATGGCTACTAATATCCGATTAGCTTGATTTTTGGCAGACTTGATACTTATAAGTAGGGTATTTAATCCAACGGTGGGTTTTTCAAAATCCAATCTCCACATTTAGATTTTGCAAACCACTCGTAAAACTATTGGTATACGGATACTGTCCCTAGGATTACAATATAAGATGCATTTTATATAAAGTTATGTAAGGTAACCTACTTTAGCCCATGTTTGGCATCTCTATTTTATGCCTCTATTTCTCTAAATGTCTAAATTGGACAGAGGTTTAAACAATTAGAGCGTTTGGCACAAGATTCTAGACTCTATTCGCTTTAGACATTTAGAGACAAATCCTCTAAAATCCAAATGCTCCAAAAATGGGCAGATGAGAAATAGAGCTTTTGAGTCTTAAAATATAGAGGCAAGGTATTTAAAATAGATTCGTGCGTTATCAAACGCGTTTTTTTTATTCTAGCCTCTTTTTTTTATGGCTCTTTTTTTAATGGCTCTATTTTAAATGTATCTATAGAAAAAAGAGTAGAGATGCCAAACAAGCAGAGTCAATTATAAAAGAGATTTTGAAGAACAGACCATTGGATTAGATAAACTACTTATCAGTTTAATGCTCACAAAAAATCAAAGTGATCCAAAGGTCGGATTCTATAAAAAAACTAACCGGAAAAATGGTGGTGATTTGAAAAATATAAGAGTCATAATTTTTCACAGTGACATTTCTTAAAAATCAACCGTTGGATCACTGTGATTTTTAGCGAGCATGAAATTCATAAGACTTTCATAGGATTCTTCAACCACGGATGCTTGAGCACCATTCAATTGTGCAGATTCTTCCTAATCTGCACCGTTCTTCCCCTCTCTCTCCCTCTCAATATAGAACACGAGTTTCATGTTCTGGATTCTCTCTCTCAAACATGGGTTTCAAACACTAGTTGAGAACTTTGAGTTCCCTTTACTCTTTTGCAGCAAAAGCCTTTCACAGGATGCCAAGATGCCCATGTGTATACTGAAAAATGTATTTTCATTGGTTATGTGTAAACTGAAAAATGTATTTTCATTGGTTAATCCATGCTCCCAAAAAAAAAGAATCTGCCTGCCCACGTGAAACCGTCAATGTCGTTACCAATATTCCAATAAAGTGGACATTGGCCTGGAGGTTTTGCAGTCTTTAAATGCCCATCCATCCTAAGCAGTAATCATATATTTGGTTTTGTGGCTCTGTCTCACTCAAATGGCTGATCAACTTGTTATTCTCAATGATGAGCAGCTGCGGCTGCTTGCAAGGATAATTTACCTCCGTGAAGTAGAGGCCTATAAAACAAATCATATTCACGTCCGAACCCGAACTTGCAAAATGCCTACGAGATAGTAAAGCTGCCTTCGACACCATAGTGGGCATTTTGGACGCTGGTGGTGAATTAGAGGGGCAAGTTTAAGGACGACGAGACTCGCGCTCCTATTGCTTATGACATCTTTTCTTACGTCGTATACGCTGCCAACATCGCACTCCAGACTAGGGATGTCAAAACTGGCCGGGCCGGCGCGGCCTGTCAGGGAAAAACCCTGGCACGGCACGGCCCGCTGGCATGGCCAGCCACTGGCCGGGCTGGATCGGGCTGGGCGGTGCCGGGCGAGGCGGTGCCACGCCTGCGGGCCAAGCATGCCTGCTCTGTTTTTTTCCCTTTGTTTTTTCAGTATTAAAAAAAAGGAATAAAACAAAAATTTACATGTCCTTCAGTAATTACTTTACTTGTTTTTTAGGAAGTACAATATTTAGGTTCTGATAAAGTAAAAGTAAATTTTTTAATTACTAAAACTTTGTTTTTCCATTTGTTGTGAACAATCAAACATAGTTTATTAAAAAAATTCGGGTGATTGAAATTATTTAACTATAGATTTTTAATACTTCGTGATGCTCTACAATAAGGCTTCAAAAGGATTTTATGAGCTCAACACTATAAATTCATCAGTGATTGTAACAAAAAAATAAAAATAAAAATCATCAGTGAAACTATTTGTTTATAATTACCATCCTTTATGTTTGTTAGTATAGAATACATAGAAATTGAGTTCATATAGAAAGAGTCAAACACACAGTTAGTGTAAGAGAGAACCATTTGGATTTTAACTGGCATTATCTAATTATAGCCATTGTATTTTTAATAATGAGACAGTTAAAAATTAATGGATTTTTGGCTATTGAATTATCAAATAAGTAAAAAAGTTTAACATCACACAATCACGGAGAATGACAAAGATATTTAAGTGGTTCGGTCAAACTCGACTTACTCCATTGAGAAGAGAGAACCATTTGGATCTTAACTTCTTGAAGGTTTCTAAATAGGATTACCTTCAAAACCTTACAAAATTTTTAGAAAATAAAAATAAAAAAGAATGAAAAACTTATAAATTTAAAAATTACAATGAAGGAAAAAGTAAAAAATCAGATGTGTAGTCCACTAATGTATTCTGCTGGATCATACTCTTCCATTAATGTCAACTCTTGCTTCCTCTTATCTGCCAAATACCAGTCTCGTAGGCAAACACAACACTCTACCGTTTCTGCAGTCAAATTGATTCTTTTGTCATCCACCACACGTCCACCTGCACTAAAAGCTTGTTCTGATGATACAGAAGACATTGGAATAGTCAATAGATCAAGAGCCATGGCGTCCAACACCGGATAAACACTTTCTTGTTGCTTCCACCAAGTTAAAAGGTCAAAACTAGATGCATCCTGCACCCGTATTACACCGACGTCAAGATACGATGATAACTCTGTTACAGTGTTACTTGAGCTTGAGCTGGATGTCATGCCCGTAGACAGGGAAGAATACCACACATCCCACTCACCAACACCTGTTTGCTGGACTTTTGAATGACCCATACTAAGCCCAGTTGTACCCATTTGCTCACAATAAAATTGAAAAAGTGCTTGTAAATTTGCCCTAATATTTGAAAAAACATTTAAATCTATATAAGTCATTTTTTTATTTATTCTATCAATAAAAAACTGTACACCACTTAATTTTAACCTAGGATCAAATACGGCAGCTAAAGAAAATGTCATTGGAGCCTCTTTCTAATATTTATTAAAATTTTCTTCCATGTTTTTAATAGTGCTACTCAGTAAAAAATAATCTCTAAGTCTACTGGATTGTAAAGTAATTTTAAAAAGCTTCATTCGATGTGGGATAATATATCTCGGAAAAAAATAATGTTGAAGTATAAAAAGCTTCTAATAAATCTCTTATTTGGGCACATAACTCTCAATGTTCATCACTAATCATCAAATGTTGTGCATGAAAAGCACAAAATTCATTCAAAACAGTTCTCCGATCAAGTGCCTTGTTTAACAAATTATACATAGAATTCCATCTATGTTCTACCTCCTTAGACAATTTAGTAGCTAATACGCCTTACCTCGCACATATTCCAACATACAATTGTCTTCTCTGTGAAAATAAATCTAGCAATGTCATTAATAGCATCTGTGTAACTTACAATATGCTTTAAACCAACCTTTGTAATGAGATTTAAGATGTGACATATACATCTATTTTGAAAGATAGAACTATCTATTAGAGTTGCAAGTAGCATCTGCATTCTCATTAATTCAATAGCCACTGTATTATTATTGGCATTATCTAAAGTTATAGATAAAACTTTTTCTTTAACATTATATTCATCTAGTTTTTCCAAATAAATGTACTTATTCTAGTGCCAGTGTGTGGCCATTCAAGACTGCTAAAACTAATTATACGTTTATTAATAATCCATTTTGAATCTATGTTATGTGCAGTAATATAAAGAAAACTGTCACCCCCTTTAGATGTCCACATGTCTGTGGTTAGGGCTATTCTACCAGGAATTTCTGCAGGGTGATTTTTTATATTTGTTTTCTCTTCCTGCCAGAGTCTAATATCATCATTTCTGGCTGTATTTCTTGAAATACTGTGAAATTGTGGTTGACAGTATTTCTGGACCCATTCTTCAAAAAACTCATTTTCAACAAAACAAAATGGTAATTCGAATAACACAATCATTTTAACAAGATTTTGTCTACAACTTTGTGCATTAAAAGAAAAAACACTCAAACTGCTACTACCGCTACCACCACCAGTACTAGAAATTTGGGTCTGTGATTCAGGCCTCCCTGTCCCTGCATCCGTTGGCTTTTTTGAGGCTGGACATATACGAATATGCCTTGCCAAATGGCCGGTACCCATTTTTGACTAGGCACCATAAATCTTACTACAAAATTTGCATTTTGCCTTTTCAACTATTTTCCATTTTCAACAACCTCAAACCTTGTAAATGTTTTCCAAACTGGTGAAGTTTTATTCCTCTTGGTTGGTTTACGGGAACTCTGAGGAAAGAGGGTGGTAAATCACCTACTTCATCTTCTAATTTAATAAAATCTTCTTCTTCCCCTAAATTAACTGAAGATGATTCTGTGGAAAATCTTCTATCCATATTTCAAAAAATAAAATTTATAAGTAATAACAGTAATAGGCTCTAATAACCTTCTTTTGTGATAATTAATTTAAGAAATGAGAGAAAATGAGAGTTAATATAATATAATATAAAATTATATATATGGAATCTCAAATTTAAATAATATAAATACATCTAAATCTTTGAAGACCCCTTTAATCTTGTCTCTTGATGACTTGATCTTTGGCCCTCCAAAAACTTCTTAGAGAGAGTGAAAGAGTTGAATGCTTTGAGAGAGAGCTAGAGAATATATAAAGAGAATGAGAGAGTTGTGTAAATTAGTGAGGAATGAGAATGGGAGGGTTAGGGTATTTATAGACTTTGTAAAATGAAAAATGACACAATATACCCCTTATATGACTGTTTTATAGTTGTTGGGGGGGTAAGAAGGAATTTTTTTTCAAAAAAAAGGCTTATGGACGTTGGGCGGGCCTGCCGTTGGGCGGGTTGGCGGGCCGGGCTGGCGAGCTGGCGGGCTAGCGGGCTGATCCTAGTGGGCCTGGCGGGCTGCTGCCCCCAGCCAATGTGCCTAGCTGGCTCGGGCCAAACGTGCTAGCGGGCCCAACCACCTCGGCCCAGCCCGGCCCGTGTGAAGGGCCGTGCCTTTGAGGGCCGTGCCGTTGACCGGGCGGGGCCGGGCTGCTGGCCATTGACTGGCAGGCTGGAGCGTGCAGGCCCGGCCCATTTGACATCCCTACTCCAGACCGTGCAAAACTACACACTGCGAATGAACTATGTAGATAAAATTGGTAAGCATGCCACTGAGATTAGCAATGCACTGGAAGAGTTGGATCCTACGAATTTGACCAATGTTAGGCGCATGGCCAATGGAGCAGTCCAATACAGGAACGCTATGTTGGAGTTCACCAGGCACCATCAAAGTATCGCATCACGCAAAATAGCTGAAGGAGAGTGGTGTGACGTTTGAGGAACTAGTGCAAAGGTACATATATATTTATATATATGGAGAATATTCAAGTGCATCAATCCCTCACCATTTGTGGTGAGGGACACCCCTTTTGGGGAAGTCTCAAGTACAAAAGAGAGGTATAAAAGAGCAGTACACTTCTCTTTTGTACTTGAAACTTCTCCAAAAGGGGTGTCCCTCACCACAAATGATGAGGGTTGGATGCACTTGAAGATCCCTATATATATATATATATATATATATATATATATATGTTAGATATCAATCACTGAATTTGAAACGCAGCTTATTGTAGCACACTCAAATGGGTGCATGATTGAAGCGCAGGTACCAGGTGAAGCTTGAATTGGATAGGCTGTTCGAGAACCTGGAAGATGCAGAAAAGATACAGGTAATTAATGTTTTCTACAACAAGCTAGGCATATATGCATTTGTAGAATGCAAATTTACGATTTCCTGACAACATCACTACACATATATGTAGGTATATAATGAAATCATTAAGGCATCCGGGTGGGGAAATGTTATTGTGAACTCGTTATCAACATTCGCTGGTTTTGCTGGCATTGCCGTGATCCTTTTCACTGCAGGCATGATGGTGTGGGACGTATTTTCATCTGAGGACATCCTTCAAACCGCAACACATGATGCTGTAGTGACTGTAGCATCAGTTGGTGGTGCGTCTCTAGGAGAAGTTGTGGGAGCTGCCTTGTCGACTCGGTTGGTGAGGAGGCATCTACTTTATTCGTGTTGGCGGCAGGAATAATAAGTAGCATTGTAGGAGCTTTTATCCCTGGGGCATTTGCCTGCTTCTTGATTGATTTAGTTTTTCGCTCTGGAGGCAGCGCCCCCTTGAGCACTGATGGCCTTCACTGCTATGTCGCACCCATGCCTGATGGCATGGCTCTGGCGCGTCAAATTGCGCATAATACAAACTAAAGCCTCATCAGGAATTCTAGAAGCTCTTCTTTAATTTGCGAGTTTTAATTGCATTTATATATCTATGTACGAGCGTAAATCCCGCAATGCGCTGGACTTAGCAATAATATTTTATCTAATTAATTATAATTGTATAAAATAATTATTTTGATTAGATTATTGTTTTATCGTAGTTAAATTTATTGAGTTAGAGTAAATACTGTAGTACATAAAAATTTGGGGAAAATACAGAAAACCCCCCTCAACTATCGATTGCAACACTTTGCCCTCCTAAACTATTGAATTAATGTGACAAATAACCTCATTCCGTGATTTACACAGTTTGATTTATGGCAAACTGACTGTTTGATTACTGTGATTTTTGGCGTGCCTAACATAGACAGTCAGATTATCAAATCCAATGGTAGGTTTTTGAAAATACAGACCGTTAGATTAAGAAATAGACTATAAAAATAGAGATATTTTCAAAATTGTATTTTAAAAAACAGACCGTTGGATTGGGTAATCTGCCTGTCCATGTCAGGCACACCAAAAATCACAGTGATCCAACGATTGATTTGCTATAAAACAAATTGTTAAAAATCACGGAAGTGTGTTATTTGTCACAATTCAATAGTTTATGGGGACAAAGTGTTACAATCGATAGTTGAGGGGGTTAAAGTGTCACAAGGTGATAGTTGAGGGTTTTTTTTTTTGTATTTTCCCCTAAAAATTTTAAAACACCACAAAGAAAGTAGAAAGTAAAGTGGAAGCAACTTTTTAAATAAAAAATAAAAATTAATTAATAAAAGAGAGGGTAGAAGTAGATGAGGTCCACAATAAATAAAAATAAAAAATAAAAAAAGAAAAGAAAAATGCTACTTCATCTACTGTTTTCTACCGGCTCACATAGACCAATAGCCTTTATGATCTTGAAAGAATAAAACTATTGCATTTATTGATATGAACCACTCATCAAATACCAATTAAGGTTGGCGGAAAAAAGGTGGGTGAAATAACATTACTCCAAAAATAATCATGGAAAGAGAAAGGATACTTATATGAGACCCACCCCAATAAAGAATCTTGAAAATATAAATTTCAATTAATTAGTTGGACCGATCATATAATGCATGCCATGCCATTTTAAAGTAAGGGCAAAACCAATAAGAATGAAGAATGAGATCGAGAGAATTAAGGAAAAACAGAGAATGAAGAGGAGGGAAGCAATATAAAGCATGCCATATCAGCGTAATGCTGTTTATATAATAGATAGATGGGCAAGGCTCTCCTAAGCTTAAGCTTACGATAAGATTCCGTAACCTAACGCTTCTGGGTCCATCCTTGGTCCATCCAAATGGACCAAACATACAAACCCCCTAAATTGCACATGGTCACCAACTTTTGGTCAGATCCAAATTTACTAGACCGTTGGATCGACTATGCACTGATCTGAATGGACCATTGACCATTAAACTTTTGGTGCCTAAATGGAGATGATAAAAACCACGGTTTTGGTTGATTTTTTTACAGGAATGATGGTTCTAAGGAGTCCTTGAAATCCGCCCACCCCCATCCCCATGTAGGTCCCTAAGTGGGCTCCCCCACGCAATTGAGCTTACTTCAGCTCATCTTATCCTAAGCTTCAGCTTAGGAGAGCTGGCCCCTACATAGATAGATGTAGCTACTGTTGGAAGTTAATCCCACACAGGTTTCTCACACCACCCAAGCTTGTTTTAAAAGCTCTAGGGACCCTCCACTTGGTAAATTAAGTTATTGAGTTGGAATCTGGTTTTCAACATGGTATCAGAGTCAGGTCTTAGGTGGGCCACTAATTCTCCATTCCCTAACACTCCCGGGGTTTGCATCACTTGTGTCCATGGATTAAAATCTCGGCCGATACCGAGTCATATCTGCCGATATGACTCGGTATCGGTCGATACTGAGCCGATATCTCGCTGAGATATAGGTCTCGGCAAAATATCCCCAATAAATAGCAAAATATCGGCCGATATGATATTTATATCCTATGAACCGATATCTTGGCCGATATTTTGAAAATATCGGCCGAGATGATATAAAAAGGGTAAAAACCCTAATTTTTGCAACTTTTTCCCCATCTTCATCTTCTCCTTCTCTCTTCCCATTTATTTACTACCCATAGCAGCAACCCTACTCCCTCTTACATATTTTTAAATCCCACATTAATTTTTTGAAGAAAATGTTATCTAAGGTAAGAGAAAATCAACTTAAAGCATTTTATTATGTATTTTTTTTTAATTTTTTAGATGAAGTATAGAAATCATTGGGTTTGTCATTTGTGTTGTGTTCTTCATTTAGAAGTTAGATCTACATACTTTCATGCTAGATCTATTCACACACATGATTTTGAACTTTTTTTTTCAATTTTTTTATTTTCGGATTTTTTAATATTTGAATTATTATATATCTTTTTTTGGGGATTTCATCATAACCATGTTCTTTTAATGATTCATGATCATTGTATGGTGTATAAATTATTGATCTACATACTTTTATGCTAGATCTATATATTTAGGATTTTGAAAATGATTTTATTAAAAAAAAATTTCTTAAAAATAATTATTATTACTTGTTAGAATATTTGTGATACCAAAGGCTTATTAATAGTGTATAGATGATAGAGCTACATCTACTCATACTCTCATAGTCATAAACATCATTTCTATTTTTGTTTTAATTATTTTATTTTCGGATTTTTTAATATTTGAATTATAATATATTATTTTTTGGGGATTTCATCATAAATTTGTTCTTTTAATGATTCATGATCATTGTATGGTGTGTAAATGATTAATCTACATACTTTTATGCTAGATCCATATATTTAGGATTTTGAAAATGATTTTATTAATTTTTTTTCCTAAAAATAATTGTTGTTACTTGTTACTTGTTAGAATATTTGTGATACCTCATACCAAAGGCTTATTAATAGTGTGTAGATGATAGATCTACATCTACTCATAGTCATAAACATGATTTAGATTTTTATTTTAATTATTTATTTTCGGATTTTTTAATATTTGAATTATAATATATCATTTTTTGGGGATTTCATCATAAATATGTTCTTTTAATGATTCATAATCATTATATGGTGTATAAATGATTAATTTACATACTTTTATGCTAGATCTATATATTTAGGATTTTGAAAATGATTTTATTAAATCTTTTTTCCTAAACATAATTGTTGTTACTTGTTCCTTGTTAGAATATATTTGTGATACCTCATACCAAAGGCTTATTAATAGTGTGTAGATGATAGATCTACATCTACTCATAGTCATAAACATGGTTTATATTTTTATTTTAATTATTTTATTTTCTAATTTTTTAATATTTGAATTATAATATATCATTTTTTGGGATTTCTACATAAATATGTTCTTTTAATGATTCATGATCATTGAATGGTGTGTAAATGATTAATCTACATACTTTCATGCTAGATCTATATATTTAGGATTTTGAAAATGATTTTATTGAATCTTTTTTTTCCTCAAAATAATGGTTGCATTATATGAAATGCTAAAGAAGACACCGAACTGCGACATAGACAGGACTCATAACTTAAGGTGACCGAGATTTTAATTTATTGTTGTTACTAATGGAAAAAAATATTATATTCCAGCATTGTCTAATATTCTGGATTTTTGGATATTTTTGCAAATTTTTTTGGATTAAAAAAAAATTCACACCGCGACGGACCGATATCCGCGACCGATACCGATATCATATCGGTTTTTCGGCCCGGCCGATACCGCAACCGAGACTGAGATTTTAAAAATGCCTGTGTCCATATGTACGTCCTTATTTATGCAAAACTTCAATTTCTCTATTGATATACATACATATATACGTTGGTGGAATTAAGCCAATATCTTCATCATGGCAAAGGAAGGAACTTATATCTAGTTAGGATAGAATTTCATGTTTTAAAAAATAATAATATCATAATTCTCTTTTGAAAAACAAACAAATACAATTTCTTCAAACCGTACTTTGATGGATTCGGCTCAACTACCACAACAACTTGACTCTTTTTGGAAATGGAATGCCTGCGTCCATATGTACGTCCTTATCTATGCAAAACTTCAATTTCTCTATTGATATAAATACATATATACGTTGGTGGAATTAAGCCAATATCTTCATCATGGCAAATGAAGGAACTTATATCTAGTTAGGATAGAATTTCATGTTTTAAAAAATAATAATATCATAATTCTTTTTTGAAGAACAAACAAATACAATTTCTTCGAACCGTACTTTGATGGATTCGGCTCAACTACCACAACAACTTGACTCTTTTTGGAAATGGAATGCCTGCGTCCATATGTACGTCCTTATCTATGCAAAACTTCAATTTCTCTATTGATATACATACATATATACGTTGGTGGAATTAAGCCAATATCTTCATCATGGCAAAGGAAGGAACTTATATCTAGTTAGGATAGAATTTCATGTTTTAAAAAATAATAATATCATAATTCTTTTTTGAAGAACAAACAAATACAATTTCTTCGAACCGTACTTTGATGGATTCGGCTCAACTACCACAACAACTTGACTCTTATTGGAAATGGAATGCCTGCGTCCATATGTACGTCCTTATCTATGCAAAACTTCAATTTCTCTATTGATATACATACATATATACGTTGTTGGAATTAAGCCAATATCTTCATCATGGCAAAGGAAGGAACTTATATCTAGTTAGGATAGAATTTCATGTTTTAAAAAATAATAATATCATAATTCTTTTTTGAAGAACAAACAAATACAATTTCTTCGAACCGTACTTTGATGGATTCGGCTCAACTACCACAACAACTTGACTCTTTTTGGAAATGGAATGCCTGCGTCCATATGTACGTCCTTATCTATGCAAAACTTCAATTTCTCTATTGATATACATACATATGTACGTTGGTGGAATTGAGCCAATACTTCATCATGGCAAAGGAAGGAACTTATATCTAGTTAGGATAGAATTTCATGTTTTAAAAAATAATAATATCATAATTCTTTTTTGAAGAACAAACAAATACAATTTCTTCGAACCGTACTTCGATGGATTCGGCTCAACTACCACAACAACTTGACTCTTTTTGGAAATGGAATGCCAACACAAACTCAATTTGACTCTACAATTAATATATAAAATAAGTAATTATCAATTATTAGAGATAATTATACTTTTAATTATTAATATTTATACTACAAGAAAATTTTCATTTAGCAAAGGTCAGCAATCCTTACTAAAAACTAATTTTGCGTTACTAAAACTTTTAGTTAGGATCGGCTGATCTTTACTAGGCGTTACTAAAACATACCGTGGCTAAAACCTTTAGCAAGGACCATGACCCTTACTAAACCCAGGTCTCTAACTAATCCTAAGTTAGTCTAATGACCTAAAACACTAATGCATCGTTGCTGGAATTTCTGGAAAATCCAAAAAAAAAAAAAAATGCATGAAACAATTAATAAAATGAATGGCAATGCTCATAAATGCAAACTAATTCAACTATGTGAACCTAGGCATATTTCTAAGTTGAATTTGGCCCTAAAAATTATGTTTAAAGCCCTTTAAAGCCACAAACAAATCTGGACAGATTTGAATATACACTTTAAACCACTCTCAAAACCTTGAAAATCAAGAATAAAAATCATGGGAGTGACCTAACATGCATTCTACATGAATATGCAACACTACTATGCAAAATATGGCTTAAAAATGATAATTAAGCTTCTTCAAAAACCAATTCCAAATCTGGACAGATTTGAAATCAATCTTAAAGGGATTTAAACCATCACAATTAATCCAACAAAATGACAAATAAGAATCCTAATATGCATACTAAAATAATAGACTAAATTACTATGCAAAATAGCATTAAAATCAATCTCAAATAACCAAATTTATCAAAAGGGAAGGAACTTACCTTCGCATCGCTCCCTCGAACATAATTCATATATCCAAACCATTCACCATATTCCAAGTGATAAAAACAATTAAGCAAGATCAAGAAAAATGCTATAATAATTGAAAACAAGACATGAAGCTATTCTATCCTAATACATAAGCATGCAACTACATGACTATTAACCATGAAACCTCATAATAAACACATAAAATTGAAACATGAATCAAACAACCACATTCGGATTAAAAAACCTATTATCGATAGAACCGCTATGGTCTATCGATAGTTGTGAGTCTATCGATAGTCGTATTGATAGAATCAAATTCTCTGCAAAAAAACTCTTTTTTTATTCAATCTTCCCGATTATCCTTATTCAAATTCAAATTCACAATCTCTATATATCCAATCATGCCTATTCATAGGATACTAATCATGCAAGGCTCAACACACATTTAATACACACATCAAACCATAGCTATTCTACCATGCAAATCTACTACTATCATGCATCAATAATCAAAAATATATTTTCTAACATGCAAATAATCTAAGCAACCATGCATACGTACTCCAACATAAACTAATCCTATTCTAACATGCATAAAATCATTCTACACTAACATGCATAATCCTATACTAGCATGCATATGACTATTCTAAGTTAACATGCATAATTATTCTAAACTAACATGCAAATATAATTATTCTAAACTAATATGTATCTAACAGTACACATAACTCAAACACATAAGAAGAGAAGCTAGTTCATCTTGAGCGAAGACGAACTAAGCTTCTACCATAGAGTAGAAGAGGAGAATCACATCAAAAAAGCATAAAAACAAGGAGAATGAACCAAGGTTAAAGCACTTACCTCTTCTTCTTCTTTCCTTGTGTGAACACCCGGAGGAATCCGAGTTTGGATTCACCATCATTTGTGGATTGTAGATAATATCTTTCTCTGTTTATCCTTCTCTGTTATCTACTTGTATTTATCCTTCTCTATTATCCACTCAAGATCATCCAATCAATTCTTTCCTATCCTTCTCTATTGTGGGGTCCACTTTAGATTGGGTTTTAGAAAAGGTATTTGATTAAGACTAGGAGTCGCCACCTTATTTTTAAGGAATAAGGAAACCATAAAAAGAGTTTTATTTTCAATAAAACAGTGACTCTATTTTTTAATGAAAAAGCAAGGTCTTTGAATCAAAATAGGATTCGGAGGGCAGGTTATGAAGTGGGAAGGTTCCAAGACTCATCTTGTAGGCACCCACCTCACCCTAATTAAAGGTCTCTTAATTAACTTGGGCTTTTCGAATTCTTATCACAATCAAAGTCCTACCACTCAATAAGGTATCAATAGATAATAATATACAAACACAATCCTAAAGACTTTAGGAGACACACAGTCATCCTAAGGGTGGACTTGAACCCTATTGGCGGCCTACGTACCTTATCTGTCTCTTGACAAAGATCAAAGTCCACGTAGTTCGAACTACCTAGGATTCTCCTATTGTAGTGAACTACATCATCAAAGGTTGTGCGTGCCTAAAAATTACGGACTTGGATTAGATGATGATGGAGGTTAGTAAGGTGTTGTTTTAGCTGATCGGGGACGTCGCCAACGGCCAGAATCCTGAAAGGGAAAAGAAAACAGAGGTCAGGGCCCGAGGCTGCTGTCAGCCAAAGGCACTCCGGCACCTGAGTTAGTGCAGTCACTGAACTAGGGTGAAGTGGGGAAGAAGATGAGCAAAACAACAAAGTGTGGGCTGTATGTTGCGTTGCGTACCTGTTCATGGCTTACCATGTAAGTATATATAGAGGAGGGTAGAAGGTTCCATAGTGGAGGTAGGTGGAGATACTTGTTCCATCAGCCCACTCCTAGGATCCTTAGTGGGGGTAGGTGACGATACTTGTCCCATCGGATATCTCCTCAAATCCCTCACATAAATGTGGAAGTGATAGGGAAGGTCCCTTATCAGTATTCGGCGGCCACCCTATCTGTCAGGGTGCTATGTAATGCAGTTGTCCCATCCCATAATGGAGATTAGACGCCTGGTGTTCACCTCGGTGCTTGGACGAACTGGAGAAGGTACCGAGGCCAAGAGCGCAAGCTCAGGAGTTACTGCTGAAATACGAGATGCCGAACTCCAAGGAAGTGTGCTAGGTTCTCTTTTACCGAGGTAGACCGGGTCTCGGTACTTGCTGGCACTATTGCCGAACTGACCGAGACCGGGCCCAGAGCAAGCCCCAATTGGTACTTCTACGGAACTGGGAGGTAATTTCTGGATTACGGAAATACCCCACACATACATCATCAAAGGTGTGTGGGGATATTCCCCAAGACGACCGACCTCAGCCCTCGGCCTCGGCAAAAAGTCCACTTCGGCAAAAGTGCCTATTGGTCTCGGCCAGGTTCTTCATCTCGGCCAGGTTCTCCATCTCAGCCAGGTTCTCCATCTCGGCTAGGTTCTGCATCTCGGCCAGGTTCTTCATCTCGGCCAGGTTCTGTATCTCGGCCAGGTTCTCCATCTCGGCCAGGTCTTCATCCATCTCGGCCAGGTTCTTCATCTCGGCATTGTCAGGAGCTCCCGCCTTGGCACCATGTCTCGACTTCGGCCAGATCACCAGGTCCGTCTTCCACCTTGGTTCACCACCTCGGTAAAATGCCCCATCTCGTTAATAAGGCTAGATCAAGCTCATAGCCGACCTCGGCAACAGTGCCAACGCGCCCATGTGAAGTTACTACCACGTTGCAGAATGTGCTGACAGATGGGACGAGCGCCGAATAGATGTCACATCCACAACTCTCGAGGCGTCAGGGTAAGGTCCGATGGGCCAAAGTAGGCTACGATGGGACATCCTCTCAAGTGCTTGCTCCAAAGTCAGCTCTCTCCCTCTATAAATATTCATAAGTTTTTAATGGGTAGAAGGGAGGCATCCACAAGTTAGTATGCCATCTCCTCCCAAACTTCATCTCCTACCTTTACTTTGTCCTGCAACTGCAACTAAATTAGGCATTGAAGAGCCCTGCGCTGCCTAAGCCAGGGTCCTTCAGCGTCTTCTTTCCCTTTCCCTTTCTCAGGTTCAAGGCAGGCAGCGATTCTTCTATCATCATCAAGGAGATGCAATCTCCGTCCTCCTCCAGTGAGTCTCAAAATCACTCCCCCCTGGGTCTGTGAATTTTTGTGCACTTACAATTAGCGCCGTCTGTGGGAAAAGATCAAAAACCCATCTTCCCAAACACCATGCCTCGAAGAACCGGAAATGGGAAAGAATCGTCGACATGTTCAACACAGCTGCCTCCAATCCCCCGCTAGAAGAGGTCCAGAGCAAACTCTGGTCCAGCGAGCGTCCACAGGCCGGAAACTCAGTCAGGTTCATCCTCTAAGGGGGTGATAGCACCTTCCCGACGAGATGATCGTCGACTAAAGCCTACCCGGCAAAAGGACCCTCGGCTAGGCATCTCAACCCCCCAGCTAGGTGACAGCACCAGCTAGGCAGCTAGGCATCTCAGCCTCTCAGCTAGGTGACAGCACCAGCTAGGCAGCTTGGCATCTCAGCCCCTCAGCTCGGTGATAGCACCAGCTAGGCAGCTATGCATCTCAGCCCCTCAGCTCGGTGACAGCACCAGCTAGGCAGCTTGGCATCTCAGCCCCTCAGCTCGGTGACAGCACCAGCTAGGCAACTTGGCATCTCAACCCCTCAGCTCGGTGACAGCACTAGCTAGGCAGCTTGGCATCTCAGCCTCTCAGCTCGGTGACAGCACCAGCTAAGCATCTCAGCCCCTCAGCTCGGTGACAACACCAGCTAGGCAGCTTGGTATCTCAGCCCTTCAGCTCAGTGACAGCACCAGCTAGGCATCTCAGCCCTTCAGCTAGGTGACAGCGCCAGCTAGGAAGCTTGGCATCTCAGCCCTTCAGCTCGGTGACAGCACCAGCTAGGCAGCTAGGCATCTCAGCCCCTCAGCTAGGTGACAGCACCAGCTAGGCAGCTTGGCATCTCAGCCCCTCAGCTCGGTAACAGCACCAGCTAGGCATCTCAGCCCTTCAGCTCGGTGACAGCACCGGCTAGGCAGCTTGGCATCTCAGCCCCTTAGCTCGGTGACAGCACCAGCTAGGCATCTCAGCCCCTCAGCTAGGTGACAGCACCAGCTAGGCAGCTTGGCATCTCAGCCCCTCATCTCGGTCCAGCACCAGATTGCTGCCCAAAAGATTACACTGGCTCCGGTAAAAGTACCAGCCAGTTACGTCCCGATCTCGGCATAAAGCATCTCGGTCTAGCACCAGATCACTGCCTAAAAGATTACACTGGCTCCGGTAAAAGTACTAGCCAGTTACGTCTCGATCTCGGCATAAAGCATCTCGGTCCAGCACTAGATCGCTGCCCAAAAGATTACTCTGGCTCCGGTAAAAGTACCAGCCAGTTATGTCCCGATCTCGGCATAAAGCATCTTGGTCCAGCACCAGATCGCTGCCCAAAAGATTACTCTGGCTCCGGTAAAAGTACCAGCCAGTTACGTCTCGATCTCAGCGTAAAACATCTCGGTCCAGCACCAGATCGCTGCCCAAAAGATTACACTGGCTCTGGTAAAAGTACCAGCCAGTTACGTCCCGATCTCGGCATAAAGCATCTCAGTCCAGCACCAGATCGCTGCCTAAAAGATTACTCTGGCTCCGGTAAAAGTAACAGCCATTTACATCCAGATCTCGGCATAAAGCATCTCGGTCCAGCACCAGATCGCTGCCCAAAAGATTACACTGGCTCCGGTAAAAGTATGAGCCAGTCATGTCCCGATCTGTCAGACTTCTCAGTTGGTGACGAACCAGCTGAAGAAAGACTTAGAAAAGCTGCCTATAAATCGCAAGCGCGAAACAAAGGTCCTCCTAATATTTAGTTTCCGACCTCAAAGAGTTGGGAACTCTGGGCTTTGTGTGGGTATATTCCCCAAGACGACCGACCTCAGCCCTCGGCCTCGGCAAAAAGTCTACTTCGGCAACAGTGCCAATTGGTCTCGGCCAGGTTCTCCATCTCGGCCAGGTTCTCCATCTCGGCCAGGTTCTTCATCTCGGCTAGGTTCTCCATCTCGGCCAGGTCTTCATCTCGGCCAGGTTCTCCATTTCGGCCAGGTTCTTCATCTCGGCCAGATTCTTCATCTCGGTATTGCCAGGAGCTCCCGCCTTGGCACCATGTCTCGACTTCGGCCAGATCACTAGGTCCGTCTTCACCACCTCAGTAAAATGCCCCATCTCGGTAATAAGGCTAGATCAAACTCACAGCCGACCTCGGCAACAGTGCCAACGCGCCCATGTGAAGGTACGACCACGTTGCAGAACGTGCTGACAGACGGGACGGGCGCCGAATAGAGATAAGGAGTTGTCCTTATCCGAATGTCACATCCACAACTCTCGAGGCGTCAGGGTAAGGTCCGATGGGACAAAGTAGGCTACGATGGGACAGCCTCTCAAGTGCTTGCTCCAAAGTCAGCTCTCTCCCTCTATAAATATTCATAAGCCTTTAACAGGTAGGGGGGGCATCCACATTTTAGTATGCCATCTCCTCTCAAACTTCATCTCCTACCTTTGCTTAGTCCTGCAACTGCAACTAACTTAGGCATCGGAGAGCCCTGCGCTGCCCAAGCCAGGGTCCTTCACCGTCTTCTTTCCCTTTCCCTTTCTCAGGTTCAAGGCAGGCAGCGATTCTTCTATCATCATCAAGGAGTTGCAATCTCCGTCTTCCTCCAGTGAGTCTCAAAATTACTCCCCCCTGGATCTGTGAATTTTTGTGCACTTACAAAAGGTATTCTACCTTATCCAAGACTCTATTTTCGAGAGTTTTTTTTTATTTAAAATCCTTTAACATTCAATTGACTCCTAATGAACCTGGAACTTTATTTAAAAGATAATTCCTATCTTTTATAATTAAAATGCAATCACAACTTCTTTTCAAAGTGGAATTTCATTCCAACACAACTTCTTGCAAGTTCCAATTTCATTGGGAATCTTTTAATTATTAAAACACTTTTTGGGAAAACCTCTCGAAGATAGACTCCTAAACTTAATAGAACTCCTCATTTGATGTAATTCTTACAACAAAAGAGAATCCTAAGTGGAGTCAAGTGACTCGCCTAATCCTAGGATTTCTAGCTACTCCTAAGTTAGTCTAACACTCTAAAACACTAAACAAGCATGCTATAATTTCTGAAAAATGCATGAAGAACACACCAAATTAACCAATTAATGCATGAAAATGACCCTAAATGCAAGCTAATTTAACTATGTGAACCTAAGCATATTTCTATGTTAGATTTGATCCTAAAAATGGCTTTTAAGACACCCTAAGGCCACTTTCAATTTCTGGACAGAATTGAAAGTAACCAAAAACATGAATTAAAACTCATGAAAACAACAAAAGAAAAAGGGATAAATGACCTACAGTGCATCCTAATATGATATGCTAAAATCACCATATAAAAAACTATGCAAAATGTGACTTAAGAATGATGATCAAGCCACATTAAAGTGCATATTCAAATCTGGACAGATTTGAATACCCACTTTAAATGGCTTAAAACCCATTCTTAACCCCTCAAAAGCATTGAATGAACATCCTAATATGCATGCTAACATAACATACCAAAACAATGTGCAAAGCAATCAAGAAATATCATTACAATCATGCTCAAATAACTAACTTTATCACAAGGGAAGGGACTTACCATAGCATGCTCCCTGAACACAATTCATATATCAAAACAATCTCAAGTCATCCCAAATGATAAACTCAATTTAAAGAAGCATCATAGCAATACTATACTTGAATGAACATGGCACAAACTCATCCTAACATCCTAACATGATAATCACATATAAAAGACTCACACTTTCCAACAAACATGCTTCTTAAGCTAAAAATAGAAAATCACATGACTCAAACTAACTCCTAACAAGCATTCTACACACAAAAAGAACTCCTAAACATATTCTTGGCATTCATGTGACTATCATCATGCTTTAAATATAATAGAAATACTATTTTAACCATGCAATAATCATCTACTAAACTAAACATGCATTATGAACTCAAAACAGCAACTGTTCACGCATTTAAACTCTCTAACCTATATGCAAACACTAGGACTACAAACCCTATTTATATATTCATGATTTCAATCTACATCTCAATTGAATTCATGCATATAAGTAGAAGGAAACAAAACATATATTCTGTAGAATCCTAAACTACTCAAAAACACCTAGAATTAAACTATGATATGTAAATCTACTTCCTAAGAACAATGGCGTAGATGATCCTACCATTGGTCTTCTTCTTCATTGCTCCAAGTCTCTTCTTCAAGCTCCATTGGCCTCCCAATTCGTAGCTAGGGTTCTAAGTGCAGCTCTTAGAGGTATTAAGTGCCAAAAGTCTCAAAAAGGATCTCCAACTCTTTGCAAGAGATCAATATATAGAGAGAGACCCCAAATTGATCAATGGTCTTTATTTAATCCTTCAAAGATGATCCAAGGGCTCTCAAGAGACTCCCCACAGACCCTAGGGTCTTCCTTGGTCATTTAAACTCATTCAAATAGGATTTGGAAGAGTCCATGGGAGTCAAAACTCTCAAATCTATGAAAAAGGTCGTTAGGGATGGATGACCATCCACCCAAAACAGTCCAACCGTCCACCATGGACGGTCCAACCGTTTTGGGGTGGACAGTCACCAGTGGAGGGCGACAAAAATCCCCAGTTTTGATGTTTTTTGACTCGTCTCGACTATTTTTGGCTTTTCGGGCCCGTTTTAAGTCCAAATTCGACGATTCAAAAGCCAAAACGATCGTGATTCGATTATCTATATTTCTAGAAAAGTTTGAAGTGAAAATGCTTTGACCATGGTCATAGAGTTGGAAGAAATCAAGCCGATTAGCTGTTTTGGGCCTATTGAGCCGAATTAGGGTTTTGAAATCCACAATCGTTTGATCCCGAAATCGATCCTACTTCTCGAAACATGTTTTGAAAAAAAATTTAGAAACATTTGAAAGCTTTGATTTTGTGAAAATCACCTACATGTGATAATGACCTCTAACTAACTACACAAAAAGGGTACTATGGGAAGCTTAGGGTTTCACACCTCTAACTCGACTCAAACTATGAGAAACCATTAATGACTCTTTCCCAGGGTAAAAATTGGATGTCTACAGAAGCCCCTCTGATGGACCTGGCTTTTGTCCTCTCCTTCAGCCCCGAGGCTGCCGGGGTCCCGTGGAGGAGAAAAGCGAGCATCAACATGTTTTTTTTTTTTTTTTTTTTTTTTACAGGTATGCCAAATTTTCTATTCTACTTGGAATTTGAAGTGGTGATCCGGAGATTCACCTTAACAAGTAGAAAGGAAATTAACTCTTTTTTCTAACTTTCCATTGCACATATATTTTTAAGAAAGAGAAACAATTTGTTTTTAAATGTTGTGAGAGGCGATTTCATTTTGTTTGCCGTAAAAGGAAATTTTTGTTTGTTTGCCGTGAAAGGCAGTTTTACCGTAAAAGGCGATTTACAAATCTCATCAATAATGAAAGACAAGAATTGTGATTTTTTTGTCTCTTTAAAAAAATACAAAATACAATAAAAAAGTAAGAAAAGGAATCTAACTTTCTCAGGAAATTATGGGGACTCATTCAGATCGATGGTCGCAAGTCATGTATGGGCTTCGCCATCGTCCTTCAGATGAGAACATATGATGCTTTGATTCTCTTGGCTTGGCTTGGACCTCAGATTTTTAGAGGATAAAGACTAAGGGGAGGTCCTATATCCAATAAAAAAACCGAGTATAAGGGTTGAAAAGCCGCGTCTAGGCCATGTTGAATATAAGGAGAGGACCTTGGGGGGGTGCCCCCCTAAGGGACTTCGATCACCTTGTGGTGTTTCTTACAGCAGAGTTTCTTCAAAGAAGTAGAGCTTATTTGTGCAGAGATTTCTTCGGGATTTCTTCTGGACCTTTTCTTCTTGGAATGAACCCCCTTTTATAGGCTTTTGGTGGCCATAAGGTGGGTTTATGAGCATTGATGGCATTGATGCTCTTTGATGAGAGGAGTTACAAATTTTTATTTCTTGATTTTGTAACTCCTTTTTCCTTGAATATGATTGGCCGATGGAGAATGATGGGCATTTAATCACCTTTAATCTCCATGATGAAGGGAGTTTCATGATTTATTGCCATGATTACTTGGACTTGTAACTCCTTTTTCCTTAAATCTGATTGGGCCGTTCAAAATAATGAGTTAATGACCGCATTAACTTGCCATGAAACGGGTCTTTTTACTTCATTAATTGGTTGGCAGGGTGCTCGAAGAGTCACGGGCCGTACTGTATCATTTGGAATTCTTCTTGCGATGATCGCCGATGGATCCACATGTTGTTTGATGTCGGATGGCAATGCAACTTCAGACATTGATTAATACTAGTGGGCCAGTAACATCTGTTCTGTCGATTTCTCGATCGGTTGGGCAGAAAGTGTACTTTCTTGGTGGGCCGGTTGACGATTTTGAAGCGTGCGATGATAATCCCATGCTCCTGACGGTAGATCCAAGATATTGGTGAAGATCAGCTGATTTGAAGCACCAAAAATCAGATTTTCAGAAAAACACAGGGGCCTGAATTCTCGAAACCCTAAAAGGGCCGGAAAAACGGCCTTTTCAACAGAAATCTGGAGACCCAGATTTCCAGGGTCGCCGGCGACCATGAGGAGTTTTCCTCTTTCTATCGCCGTTTCTCAGCCGTTTTTTGATCTTTTTTGTTTCTTTTCTCTCCTGTATTTTTCTTGACATTTTTTTCTCATTTATTGGCTTTAATCTCCTTAAGAAAACCTGACGAGAAGCCATGCAAACCAGAGCACAAAGTTTCCTATTTTTTGGAAAAGCTGAAGATTTTGTAGCCGATTTTCCGTCAAGAGTCAAAACTAGGTCAAACAATGTTGGAATAACCCGAAATTTGAGGTGAAGCCTCCTGAGCAGTAGATAGGACCAACCATGGGCTTTGTTTGAGTTTTGAAGCCGTTTGGGGTTCCGTTGTTGCTAGACTTGATTTTTCCCGAGGAAGATGTCGAGCTTTGATATACGGTCAACCGATGTCCGATTAACCTAAAATTTGACAGGGAGCCTATTGGGGTCATTTTAAGATGATCCATTAGCTCTGATTTGGATGCAATGGTCCTGGGGAGCTCTGCCACCGGTAGGCTTGATTTTGTTTCCGAGCATCAAAGTCTGGTCAAACGTCATCGGAATGACTGAAATTTGACATGTAGCCCTTTGGTAGTATGTAGAAGCCACCAATGTGCTCTGTTTGATGAGTAATGGCCTCGGTGGTTCTCGCCGCCAAGAGGCTTGATTTTGCTGCTCAAGATTTGATGAAGGGTCAAACGGTGTCAGTTTGACTTGAATTTTGACATGGAGCCTTTTGGAGGTATTTTGAGATCATCCGTAGGCTCCGATCGAAGATTTGATGTCTTTGAAATTGTCACTACCGGGAGAGCTGACTTTACTGCGGCTGTTTCCTTTTTTGGCCAAACGATGTTGGAATGGCCTGAAACTCGATGTAGAGCCTCTTGGTGGCATTTTGAGGCCACCTGTGTGCTCTGTTTTGTGTGTCAGTGTCTCTGGCTTCACCGTTGCCGGGAGCTCCTGCTCAGCCGTTGGAGGAGTGAAGTTTGACCAAATGATGTTGAAATGGCCCGAAGCTTCATGTGTACCCCTCTTTTGACTATTTTGAAAGATCTTGCAGTTTTTGTTCGATTCTGATAAGATCTAATGCTTGAAGCGGTGTATGCCTGTTTGTGGTGAAATGCAGCTCCATGTGGCTTTTGATGTCTAGAATGTGTGAAGAGGCAAAGTTACATTTTTGGTGTCAACAAATGCCCCCTCGAAGTACAGCGACGAGCTGCATAGCTTTTATCGACGATGTGCCTCGAAGAGAACTTCGAAGGAGAACTTTTGATTTGACCAAGAGTCTTTAAGCATTTTTTTTGACATGGTAGCCTTTTCGAGCTTCCAGGGGAATTTATGGAAGTGAGAGGGATCATGTACTATCTCAAGGTAAAGTTTTGAAAATGACATTTGGATTTGAATTTTTGGATTTTTGGATTTTCTTTTTGATCTTGTGAACCTAAAGGCTTTATGTGGCGCGTTAGGCGGTCAAAAAGGTTTTTTTAGTTTTTAAACTTATGACCTAACAAGCTGTATGTGGGCGGTTAGGGGGTCAGGTTTTGGATTTTGATTTTGACCTTGTGACCTAACAAGTTGTATGTGGTAAGTTAGGGGGTCGAGATTTGGTTTTTTGGTTTTGGCCTTGAGATCTAACAAGCTGTATGTGGCAAGTTAGGGACCATGGTTTGGTTTTTTTATCACTTTATGGGATTATTTTGGGTCCATTAGAGTGGTTTGGGCTTTTGTGAAATGTCAATTTCAAGGTTTTGGCTTAATTTGGTGCATGGGGTTGGATGGTTTGAATTTTTGGAAGCTCATGAGGCTTGAATTTTTTTTTTTGTGGTCTAATCAACTCAAAAGAGGCATGGAACCATTTTTCGTATGCTCCTGGTAAGAGGGATTTTTGACTAAAAGCCACTTTTAGTGCCCAGGTGGTCAAACCTGGCTCATATGGGCTAACCCATGGGACCTTAAGCTTTAAAGATGGTTTAGATATCATATGGTGTCATTATTATAAAGAATATTTAAAAATATCTCTTTTGGGTAGAGAATATCTAAGAATATCCTTACTTGGAGAGAATCTCTTAAGTTTTTTTTGTTTTTGAGAGAGATTTTCTCAAAGTATCTTTCTTTCTCAAAGTATCTTTCTTTTGGGAGAGAATATCTCACATTCCCTTCTTTTAGGAGAGAATTTCTCAAAGAATCTTCTATTTAGGAGAGAATATCTCAAATCTCCTTTCTTTTATGAAGGTTGCTAATTTGTAACACTTACCTCCTAGCTTTTCTCCTCGTTTCGTCTTTTGGTTTGCTCTCTTTTATAAAAGCAAGGGAAGTTGTATCTCTTGCACTTGTTTCTTTCTTTTTGCAAAATCCTTCAAGAGTGCTCCAAGATCAAGAACCCTTCTTCTTCTTCAAAGATCTTCAAGTTCTCTTTCTTCTCCATCCATGGCTTCAAGTAAGTTTTCTCCTTCACAAGAAACTCCATGTATAAGTAGAAAAAGTTTCTTTCTTTTCTTTTTTTTTTCTCTTTCTTCTTTTTTTCTTTTCTTTTCTATGTGTTTTCTTTTTTTTTTTTTTTTTACACGTGCCCGTTTTTTTTTTTCTTTTTTTCTTTTTTTCTTTCTTTATTTTCTTTTTTTTTCTCACGGTTTTTCTTCTTTCCTTTTTTTTTCTTCACAGTTTTCCTTTTTTCTTTTCACCGTTTTTTTTTTCTGGCTGTACGGACAGGTCCGTACGGATCTGGTCGTACTGCCACGTGCCAGTGGGCCACGGCCTATCAGCCTAGATTTTTTTTTTTTGAAGAGGTTTTTCTCTTTTCTTTTTTTCTTTCTTTCCCTCTTTTTGCTCACCATGATAATGAGGTTTATGGAATTCAAGATGTTTTATGGAATTCAAGATGTTCATGCATTTTTTTTTATGCATCAAGATAGAAGGCTAGAGTCTCTAGGTCAAGCCAACATGATTTTTGACTTGGACAAAGTTTGATTGGTTTTGACCAAGTTGGGTTGGAATTGGTCAAACTTTGGTTACAGTTTTCCTATCATCTAATGCATGATGATTTTCTTTGATGCATGATTTTTAGTAAATTGATTTGGAAGTATGATGATGCATAACTGGAAATCTTTTGCAAGTATTGGGATTTGGAGCTTGTAGCAGTATCGAGCCCTTCCTTAGTCTTGCGGGATTTTGAGGAGCTTTGCAAGTTTTGGAGTTTGGAGCTCGCAGCAATGTTGAGCCCTTTTGCAATCTTGGGGAGAGTTTGAGAAGACTGGCCTGATCTCGCAGCAATGTTGAGCCCTTTTGCAATCCTGGGGAGAGTTTGAGAAGACTGGCCTGATCTCGCAGCAATGTTGAGCCCTTTTGCAATCTTGGGGAGAGTTTGAGAAGACTGGCCTGATCTCGCAGCAATGTTTGAGTTCAAGCCTTTTTTGAGAATCCTCCATTGACTATGAGCTCGTAGCGATGTTGAGCTCATCTTCAGGCTTCCTATCTTTTCCGGGGTGTTTCCCTTTTCATCGGAATTACCTTGGAACCATGTCAAAATTTCGCTAAATCTTTTTAGCAAAATTCTTTCATTTTGGTGATGATTGATCTTTTTTTTTCCATCCTTTGCAGGTAGTTCCTCTAGAACGAACAAAGGTAAAAAGCATGTTACCGAGGCACCTCGCCGTTCTGCCAGATCTTCAAATGCGTCGTACAACAGGCCTGGGAGAAGGTTCAATATTTGGAGAGGAACTTAGAAGAGTGTGATTCCCTTAACCGAGATGAGATGAGACAGCGGTTGATTGCTCTCAAGGATGAGGAATTCTACAAGATTATGGTAAGCAATCCTCCTTGGGTCACGGACGACCAGAGCATTGCGCCCAAGCCTACCTTTTTCTTTGGTGATGCAGTCCCTGATGACTCAACATACCAAAGGAGATGTTTCCAGTTTTCTTACACAGCTGATGGTAAGGAGAGAACTGTTTCTACCTGGTCGACTTTCGATCATACTATCTCGATCAGGAGTCTTTCTCCCACATGCCCTAAGAGGGAAGATTCTCTGAGCTGGGTGAAGAGGACTAATGTGATCAAGACCAGAGTTTTTGTTGGCGGCTCTTTCGGTTATGCAGAGAAGTCGCCTGTCCGTGTGGACATGTTGATGCTGGCCAAGGGTTACCAAGGTTCAGATCATCCTTCAGTCGATTTGAGACCGGTGGGCCTTGGCATTTTCAAGGGTGACGGCAGTAGAAGCCTTTTCAACTTCGTGGCCGTTTCAGTGCTGACTTAAGCTAGGAGTCGTGAACTGATCACATCTTGTAGGTTGGCGGGGCCATTCTGAAGGAGGCCGAGATCTTCGATACGGTTTACGCTTTTCAGAAGACCGTGGTTTTCTCTGATGAGGCCTTCATGGCCATGTTGGAGTCATTCCTTCCATAAACCAACGCTTTCGTTGTTACGAATGGTGAAATTAGTTTTTCTTTGAAGGAATTGAGTGCCATTATCGGGCTACCCATCCTCGGCAAGCTCTATGAGGATTCATGCCTATCGATAGTGTCCTTGAGGAACAGTCTGAGGAGTTTCGACTTCTGTACTTTCAGCTTGTCGCCTTCTACGATTTTTTGAAGGAGAAGGAGGGCTCGAAAGTCAGGTATAGCAGTTGGAAGAGTTTCAGCTCTTTGTCTCTCAACTTTTTTAACAGCGAAGAGCCTTATGAGAGTATGACCCAGGAAGCCATGGCTAAGAACCCGGGTTTGAAGAAGATCTCCATGATGCGAGAAAATTTGAAGGAATTATTTATAAGCACAGACGCCATTTATTCTAACGTTGTGCTGCGGAGAGATCTCGCTGTTTACCTCACTTTTTGGTTGGGTGAGACTGTATGAACAGGGTATTTTCAGCCCATATTTTTATTCGTGGTATGTATACCACTGTCCCGACTTCCACCAATTGGGTGTTGCGTAGGATGATGACCCTTTCATGATTCGGTTGGCTAAAGGGACGGCCATTTCCGAATCACTTTTGTCTGCCCGTTTGAGGATCCAATCGTTCAAGGATGTCGAGATTGGGCAATCTTCGGTGAAGCTTTCTTCGGATTTGTGGAAAAAGGCTTTTGACTTTGGTGTCTCCCATGATTCCACCAGGGCAGGGTCAGGGAGACATTATTCTTTAACCAACGCAGAGAAGAGGTGGCTTTTCAACATACGTGTTGGTACGATGGTATATCGTAGACATCTTTTCGTCGATATCCAGCCGTATGTTCCCTCGCATTTTGCACTACAGTTGGGCTTCTCTCAAGGCGTTGTTGGAGTGCCTTCAAGCATGGTGAAGCGTTTTTGGAGGTTTGTCGGATGGGAGAAATGCATGGGCCTTTTACAGTGCGGAGGATACTACCACCATGATTTCCTATTCAGAGTTGCCCACTTTCCGGACTGTTGGCTTTAAGAAGTGGTTCGTGGAGAGATTTTCGGCGTACCGGGGGCTTTCCAAGAAGGAGCTTGATGTAAAACAGTTTTCTGCGAAGTGTCTTGATGATGGAACGCGCTCCGAGGCGCCGTGGGGCGGCTACCGGGGTCGGCGGAACGTGGGAGTCCGTCGGGTCCGGCCCTTTCGCGCCCTGGCGGGCCCTGAAGCGTGCATCAACATTTCTTTTGTGTGGGTGTGCCAGATTTTCTATTTTACTTGGAATTGCAAGTGGTAATCCGGAGATCAACCTTCGCAAGTAAAAAGGAAATCAACTTCTTTCAAGTTTTCCATTGCACAAATATTTAAGAAAAGAGACATTTTCTTGGTTTGCCGTGAAAGGCGATTTTGTTTGGCATTTATAGCCGATTTTGGCGTTTATAGCCGATTTTGGCGTTTATAGCCGATTTACAATTCTTATCAATAATGAAAGACAAGAGTTGTGATTTTTGTCTCTTTTAGAAAAATACAAACTACAATGAAAAGCAAGAAAAGGAAGATCTAACTTTTCAGGAGATTGTGGGGGACTCGTTCAGATTGACGGTCGCAAGCCATGTGTGGGCTTCGCCATCATCCATGCAGATGAGAACAGAAGATGCTCTTGATTCGCTTGGCTTGGCTATAACCTCAGGTTTTTAGAGGACAAAGACCAAGAGAAGGTCCTATGTCCAATAAAAAGCTAAGTAGGCGGGCTGAAAAGCCACGTCTAAGCCATTGGAGGTAGCGGGAGAAGGCAAGGACCTTGGGGGGGGGGGGGGGGGGGTGCCCCCCAAGGGACTTTTGTCACCTTGTAGTGGTGGCTGGTGCAGAACTTCAGCAGAGTTTTTCTCTCTTTTTCTTTCTCTCAGATTTCTGGATCTGTGGCGCTTTTGAAGTGATGCCCGATTGATCGATCCGGATTTCAATGGAATGCTCTCCTATTTATAGGCTTTTGGTAGCCATTTAGGAGAGTTTATGAGCCTTAATGGCTTTAATGGGAGGAGTTACAAGATTTATTTCTTGATTTTGTAACTCCTTTTTCCTTGAATCTGATTGGCCGATGGAGATTAAGGGCTTTTAATCACCTTAATTACCATAATGGGAGGAGTTTCATGGTTTAAATGCCATGAATCAATTGACTTGTAACTCCCAAATGCTTGCTTCTGATTGGGCCGTCCAAAGAAATGAATTAATGACTGCAATAAAGCTAGTCAATTAACCACATTAATTGGTCGCCGAGCAGTCGAAGAGTCGCGGGCCATGCCGTGTCTTCTGGAATTCTTCTGGCGATGATCATTGATGGATTTACATGCTGATCGACATCGGATGAACATGTAACTTCAGACATTGATAGCTAAGAACGGGCCGGTGACATCTGTCTTGTCGATTTCACGATCGGTCGGACAGAAAGTGCACTTTCTTGGTCAGCCGGTTGGCGATCTTGGAGCGATCACTGATGATTTTATGCTTTTGGAGGTTGACCCGTGATTTTGACGGATGTCGGAGGATATGAGTCAATTTCAAGCACTAAAAATCACATTTTCAGGAAACCACAGGGGCCAAAGTGCGCGAAACGCGAAAAAAGACGGAAAAACGGGTCACCGGCGGAAAATCCGGTGACCCGGACCTCCATGGTCGCCGGCGACCATGGACCGGCGACCATGGGCCATGGTCGCAGGGGTCTGCGACCCTGGGGGATTTTTCCCCTTCGGAGCCCGTTTTGCGGTCGTTTTGAGGTCTTTTTCGTCGCCGTTTTCTTCTGTATTTTTCTTGACATTTCTTCTCATTTATTGGCTTGATTTCCCTGTAGAAAACCTGATGAGAATCCTTGCATTTTTAGAGTGCAAAGTTTCCAATTTTCCGGGAAAGCCGAAGACTTTGTCGCGTAGAGCTGCTGATTTTCCGCCAGAAGCTGAAACTTGGTCAAACGATGTCAGAATGACCTGAAATTTGAGGTGAAGCCTCCTGAGCAATAAATAAGACCAACCATAGGCTTTTGTTTGAGTTTTGAAGCCGTTTGGGGTCCCGTCGATGCTTCACTTGATTTTGCTGCGGGGAAAATGCCGAGCTTTAATATGTGGCCAAACGATGTCCGATTGACCTGAAATTTGACGGGGAGCCTATTGGAGTCATTTTGAGACGTTCCATGGGCTCCGTTTTGGATGTCATGGTCTCGGGTTGCTCCGCCGCCGGTAGGCTTGATTTTCTCTCGGAGCATCGAAACCTGGTCAAACGTTTTCGGAATGACCTGAAATTTGACGTGCAGCCTTTTGGAAGCATGTTGAAGCCACTCATGCACTTGGTTTGATGAGCGAAGGCTTCGGTGGTTCCCGCCGCCGGGAGGCTTGATTTTGCTGCTCGAGCATTGATGGAGGGTCAAACGTTGTCGGTTTGACTTGAAATTTGGCATGGAGCCCTTTTGAGACATGCTGGAGTCATCTGTAGGCTCTGATCGAAGTTTTGACGTCTCCGATGATGTCGCCGCCGAGAGCTCCTGTTTAGCTGTCGGAGAAGTGAAGTTAGGCCAAATGTTGTCGAAATGGCCCGAAACTTCATGTGTACTCTTCTCTTGGCTATCTTGAAGGATCTTGCAGTTTTTGTTTGATTCTGACAAGATTTGATTTTTTGGAGAAATTGCATTGTCTATTTATGGCAGGTTGCGACTTCATGCAGCTTTCTTGATGTTGAAGAGGCAAAGTGACATTTTTGGTGTCAACAAATGCCCCCTCGAGGTACAGCGACGAGTTGCTTGACTTTTGTAGTCGATGTGCCTCGAAGAGATTTTTGAAGGAGAGCTTGTGTCTTGACCAAGAGTCTTTGAGTAATCTTTCCTTTGGTAGAGTAGCCTTTGAGCTTCCAGGGGAATTTTATGGTAGTGAGGGGAATCACACACCATCTCGAGGCAAAGTTTTGAAGATGACATCAGGGATGTGGATTTGGGTTTCTGTTTTTGATCTTGTGACCTAACCAGCTATATATGGCAGGTTAGGGGATCGGGTTTTGGTTTTGACCTTGTGACCCAACAAGCTGTATGCGGCAAGTTGGGGGATCATGATTTGGTTTTTGGTTTTGGTCTTGTGACCTAACAAGCTGTATGTGGCAAGTTAGGGGACCAGGATTTGGTTTTTGGTCACTCTTTGGGACTGTGTGGGTCCATTGGAGTGGTTTGGATTTTTGTGGAATGTCAATTTCAAGATTTTGGCTCAATTTGGTATATGAGGCTGGATGGTTTGATTTTTGGAAGCTCATGGGGCTTGGAATTTTTTGTATGGTTCAATCAACTCAAAAGAGGCATGGAACCATTATTGTATGCTCTTGGTAAGAGGGATTTTTTTCCTGACTAAAAACCCCAAATTTTTTTTTTTTTTTTTTTTTATAGTGCCTAGGTGGTCAAACCTGGCTCATATGGGCTAACCCATGGGACCTTAAGCTTTTTAGGATGGCTTAGATCTCATGTGGGGTCGTTTTTGTAAAGAATATCTAAAGATATCTCATTTGGATAGAGAATATCTAAAAATAACTTCATGGGAGAGAATCTCTCATATTCCCTTAATTTGGGAGAGAATATCTCAAGGTATCTTTCTTTTTGGGAAAGAATCCTCAATATCCTTTTTTGTTGGAGAGAATCTCTCATTTGATTGATTTTGGGAGGAAATCTCTCAAAGACATCTTTCTTTTTGGGAAAGAATCTTTCTAATTCCTTCTCTTTTGGTAAGGTTACTAATTAGTAACACTTACCTTTCTTCTTTGTTTCCTTCTTTGATTTGCTCTCTCCTATAAAAGCAAAGGAAAGGTAGGATCTCTTGCTCTTATTGCTTTCTTTTACAACAATCTCAAGAGAGCTCCAAGACCAAGAGTTCTTCTTCTTCAAGGATCTTCAAGCTTTTTTCCTTCTTCTTCTCCATCAATGGCTTCAAGTAAGTTTTCTCTCTTTTTCTTTCAAGAAAACTCCATGTAGAGAATAGGATGGTAAAAAGTTTCTCTTCTTTTTTTTTCCTTTCTTTTTTTTTTTCTTTTTCTTTTCTTTCTATTCTTCTTCTCTTTTTTTTTTCTTTTCTTTTCCACGTGATTTCTGTTTTTTTTTTCTTTTTTTTTCACGTTTTTTTTTTTTTTTTTTTTTCTCTTTTTTTTTTTGTGGGTCGTACGGACAGATCCGTACGGATCTGGTCCGTACGGCCACGTGGCCTGAATTTTTTTTTTTTTTTTTTTTTTAAACAGGATCATATTCATACCTTTTTGTGTTTCATTTGCAGGTTTTGAAGTGACAGAAGAGAGTCCATCGCTTTCTTCAGAACCAGAGCAAGGGATGCCAGAGGTCGATACGGAGGTAGAGACCAGTTCTGATATGATTGAGGAGATGCCTCGTGTTGAGATTCCCTCTCCAGTGGCTCCAAGTGGAAAGAGTTCTTTTGTTACTCTTCCAATGGGACATGACATGAGCAGCCGATCAGCGGAGAAGGGTGAATCTTCATCCAGTTCGTCTCTTCAATTTGCGAAGAAGGTGCTGGCTCGGGTTTTGAGTTCTTGGGTCAAGACTCTCCTTTCTGGACACTTGGAGGCAGGATTTGGCATGATCCCACATGTACAGGAGATTCTGACCGACACCGAAGAGGTTGGTCTGGATGTCACAGGTGCCAGGGCGATCGTTGATAGGATCATTGCACTGGGTGACAAGTGGTTTGAGACCATGGGTTTCCCTGACGACCAATTCTTCAAGGAGATGTTCTTGGACCCTGCTGATAAGGCTAAGTCTGACCTGAATGAGGCTACACAAAGCAAGAAGCAGCTAGTTCGGGAGAAGAACAAGGAAGAGCTAGGCATCATCGGATTGAGGCATGACCTTAACGTCCTTGATAGGGAAGTTGAGGAGGCCAGAAAACGTCTTGAGCATTTGAAGGCACAAGTCGATGCGAAGTGGGCTGCTATAACAGAGGCTCGTGACAGGGAGAGTACTCTGATCCGCAGGGTTGCAGATGCCGGTCAAGTTCTCGAGAGGAGGACTCTAGAAAACGAACGATGGCAAACTGCTGGGGAAGAGCTTCCCGGTGTAAAAGAAGGGTTACGGCATTCGCCAGCATCTCATGGCAAGTTCCTGAAGAAGCGTGCCTTGGAAACTCTGACGGCTGAGGCCAAAAGTTTGCTTGAGGAGCTGATGCTTTGGCTGGAGACCATTTTTGGCTGAGCTCCTGATTTTTTTATAGCAGAAACCATTCTTCTTTTTTTTGGTACCACATGTATTTTTTGGTACTCTTTTTTTTGTAGTGCTTGTGAACACTTTCTTTTTTTTGGTACCACATGTATTTTTTTGGTACTTTTCCCTTTTTTTTTTGTTGTGCTTGTGAACACTTTCTATTTTTTTTTTTTTTTTTTTTTGCTTTGGTACCACATGTATTTTTTGGTACCTTTTTTTTTGTTGTTCCCTACGCTCACTCAAATCTTTTTGTGATGAAAGCAATTGCTAAATGGGATTTGATCAAAAGCTTTGTCATTTTGTGAAAATCTTTTGTCAAATAATTGTTTTGGCATGGGAGCCTGATTTTGGTTGTGGCGTGAAAGCCGCTTTTGAGATGGCATGGAAGCCGAAATTTTATGGCGTAAAAGCCAAAATTTGGGTTGGCATGGAAGCCGGTGTTTTTGTGGCATTTACAGCCAGTTTGGTGGCATTGATAGCCAATTGGTGGCATTTATAGCCGGTTTTGTGGCATTGATAGCCAATTTGTGGCATTTATAGCCGGTTTTGACATGAGAGTCAGGTTTTTTTTTTTGTGTGGCATTTGTAGCCGAGTTTTTTGAAAACCAAGTTTTGTTTTATTGGCATGAAAGCCGATTTTGGCATTTATAGCCGGAAATTTTTGTTTTGGCATTCATAGCCGGATTTTGGCATTTATAGCCGAGTTTTGGTTTTCAAAATGCAGGTATCGACTAAATGTCGCCTCCCCGCTGAATGGTCTTGCAAGTATCGATGGAATGTCGCTTCCTTGCTCATTCGGTTTTGCGAGTATTGATGGAATGTCACTTCCTCGCGGGTTAGGTTTTGCAAGTATCGATGGAATGTCGCTTCCTCGCGAATTGGGGTGCAAATATCGACTAAGCGTCGCTTCCCTGCTTTTCCCAAGACTTTTGGTTTTGCGGGTACTGACTTGATGTCGTTTCTCCGCGATTTTTGAAATTTGAGGTTTTCTCGAACCATTTGTAATTTTGGGTTGTGGACAGCAACTGGTATGTTGCATCTCCACGATTTTTGAAATTGGGTTGTGGATATCAACTGGTTTGTTGCTTCTCCACGATTTTAGGTTTTCTCGAACCTTTGAAATTTGGGTTGTGGATATCAACTGGTTTGTTGCTTCTCCACGATTTTTGAAATTGGGTTGTGGATATCAACTGGTTTGTTGCTTCTCCACGGTTTTTGGATTTTGCAAGTATCGACGAAATGTCGCTTCCCTGCGATTTTGGGTGCAAGTATCGATGGAATGTCGCATCCTTGCTTTTTTTCAAAATTTTTGTTTTGCGGGTACTGACTTTGATGTCGTTTCCCCACGATTTTTGAAAAACCATTTTTTTTGTTTAAAGACACGAGGGTCGTAAATTTTGACCTAGAACCATTTGGCGGTAAAAGGTAAGGTGGACTAGGGTGGAAATCCCTGAATCCGGATTTTTGTTTCAAACCATGAATTTTGGTTCAAGGATCGAAAGTTTTGGTCAAGTCAGGGAGAGGCTCCTAAACTTGGATTTTTTTTGTTTTTGAACAATGAAACAATGAAAGTAAGCATTGTTTTTGAATCTCTAGAAATTTTGACATTTGATATGAAAATTCTAAAGAGAGTGGGTTTGACGAGCGAGTACCTGAGAACAGGTTTTGGCCATACAGGCATTGCTCTTACCCAGTTGGGTAAGTCTTCAAGGGTAGTACCGCTTCAAGAACTTGCCGTTGATAGGCAGCATACATCTGTCGCCTTCCATGTTTAGGAGGGCATATGCGCCGTTGGAGAAGACTTTGTCGATGACGTAGGGTCCCTCCCATTTTGGTTCAAATTTGCCTTTGGATTTGTGTGCGAAGACCATTGGTCTTTTTACCGCAAGAACCAAGTCACCCTTTTTGTAGGCGCGTTGCCGGACCCTTTTGTCAAAAGATCCTGCCATGCGTGCTTGGGAAAGTTCAATGCTTTGTCGAGCTTCGAGCCGTCTCTCGTCGAGATTGTCCAGCTCATGGAGTCGCAATTTGACATTGCTTTCTTGAGTCATGTCATTTTGTAGAGATACCCTCAGAGAAGGAATTTGTACCTCTAGGGGCACGACAGCTTCGCATCCATAGACCAAGGAGAATGGTGTACTATGGGTTGGTCCTCGAACGGTGGTTCGATAGGCCCACAAAGCTTCAGACAGTTTGTCGCTCCAGTCTCTTTTGTGACTAGAGACTATTTTCTTGAGGATTTTGCAGAGTGTCTTGTTGAAGGCTTCTGCTAATCCATTTGCTGCCGGATTGTATGGAGTCGAAGGACAGCTTTGAATTTTGTATTTGTCGCAAAACCTGTAGAATCGATGATCCCGGAATTGTGGTCCGTTATCATGGACGAATCTCTTGGGTATGCCGAAACGACAAATGATGTTGGTGCGGAGGAATTGAAGAACTGATGAGGTCTTCATTTCGTTGAACGCAAATGCTTCTGACCACTTGGAGAAATAATCCGTAGCGGCGAAGATGAAGCGATGACCTTTGCTTGAAGGGGGAGAGATAGGACCTATGATGTCCATGCCCCATGCTTCAAAAGGCCATGAGATTGCTGTAGGATGCAGCCATTCCGGAGGCATGTGAATGTAATCTCCGTGAACTTGGCATAGCTGGCAGCGTTTGGCAAATTGCATTGCATCAGCAACCATGGTAGGCCAATAGTAACCTAACCTTTTTATCTGATCATAGAGCTTAGGACCTGCCTGATGGGCTCCACAAAGACCAGCATGAACTTTTTTAAGTGTTTCTTCGGCCTCTTGTTGTGACAAGCAGCGTAGAAGTACTCCGTTGAAGGATTTCCTGTAGAGGATTTTTGAAGGAATATCCAAATGAAAGTTTGGGGCTCGCCTTTGTATGCTTACCCGTTCTTTTGGATCTTCAGGTAGGATTTCGAACATAGTGTAATCAATGAACGGATCCCTCCAATCGCTGATTGAAGTTTGAAGGATAGAGATCCGACTTCCAACCACTCGGTGGCATTCAGCAACTGCTTGGTGTGTGTTAAGAGGAGGGAGGATCCTTCTCTCACACACTGTAATTTGCATGTTTTCCCCTTCCTGGGTCGCCATTGATGCGGCAAGTCCGGCCAGGGCATCTGCACGGATATTTTCACCTCTACGAATGTGGGTGATGTTGCAGATGTCAAACTTTTGCAGAAGCGATTGTGCCTTGTTGTAATAAGGCAGCAGATCGGGCTTCCTGACTTCATATTTCTGATTCATCTGGTTGACGATCAGTTGAGAGTCTCCAAAGACTTCCAGCATAGTGATACCGGATTCGATGGCGAGTTCCAATCCTAGGATCAGAGCTTGGTATTCAGCTGCATTGTTTGTGCATGGTTCCAGTAGCGAGAAAGCGTGTGGAATCATGCATTTGTCGGGGCTAACAAAGAGGATGCCAACTCCCGAGATCAGCTTTCTGTTTTCATTTGTCCTGGTTGCACCGTCAAAGTACATGTCCCAGGAGGCATTTGGTGAGGAAGTCTCCACGTTGTAGACAGGTTCGTCTGGGAGATCATCTCTGAGTGGTGAATCTTTAGGCAATGGATGCTCTGCAAGGAAGTCTGCTAGAGCTTGGCCTTTGATTGCTTTTTGTGGCACATACCTAATATCAAATTGTGACAAGAGGATGGACCATTTTGCCAGTCGGGATTGAGAGAACCGGCCTTCGTGACAAGGACCTTCAAGAGGTTGATCCTCGAGACCAGGTAGACTGTGTTGGAAAGCAAGTAGTGACGTAGCTTTTGTACGGCGAACATCACTGCAAGGCATTCTTTTTCGACTGGAGAGTAGCGATGCTCTGCACCTACTAGCATGCGGCTGAGGTAGTATAGAGCAGCTTCTTTTCTTTCATCATTTTCTTGTGCAAGCAGAGCACCCAGAGAGTGATCAAGGGCTCTTGTGTACAAGATGAATGGTTTTCCAGTGGCAGGGGCAGCTAACACTGGAGGTTTGGTCAGGTATGACTTGATATCTTGAAATGCGGCTTCACAGTCGGCATCCCAGACAAAGTCTACACCCTTTTTCATCAATCGAGAGAATGGACGGCATTTCCCCGAAAGATTGGAGATGAACCGTCTGATGTAGGCCAATCTCCCTTGGAGCCCTTTTAGTTCTCTCAAGGTTCTTGGAGAGGGCATTTCTAGAATAGCCTTGACTTTTATGGGGTCAAGTTCTATTCCAGCTTTCCGAACAAGGAATCCGAGAAACTTACCCGACGAGACGCCGAAGAAGCATTTTAGAGGATTCATCCGCAGTTTGTGTTTGCGGAGTCGGAGGAAGACTTCCCGAAGATCTTTGAGATGGTCTTCTTTTCTTCTGCTTTTGACGGCGAGGTCATCAACGTAACATTCGACCGTCTTGTGCTGCATATCTTGGAATATTTTCATCATAGCCCTCTGATATGTGGCACCAGCATTTTTCAGACCAAATGGCATGACAGTGTAGCAATACACGCCAAATGGAGTCCGAAATGAAGTGTGTTTTTCATCCTCGGGATGCATCTTTATCTGATTGTAACCAGAGAAGCCATCCATGAATGTCATTCGCTCGAATCCGCAGGTATTGTCAATCATCACCTCCGGTATGGGGAGCGGGAATTCATCTTTAGGGCAAGCGCCATTCAGGTCTCTATAGTCAATACAGACCCTGATCTGCCCATTTTTCTTTGTCACGGGGACAATATTGGCCAACCACTCTGGATGTTGTTCCTCACGGATGAAGCCAACGCTTTTGAGTTTTTGAACTTCTTGTTCAATTTTATCCATCACATCTGGACGGAATCTTCTTTGGCCTTGTTTGACAGGCTTGATGTCTTCTTGAAGATTGAGTTTGTGGACTGCTACTTTGGGGTCTAAACCAGGCATTTCAGCATAGGACCATGCAAAGCAATCAACGAACTCACGAAGAAAAGCGATATACTCGGGTAACTCATCATCCTTTATATTCTTGTTTATGAATACAGGACGTGGGTTATCTGGTGTTCCCAAGTCTATCTTTTCAACAGGATCTTCTGTCGGAAGGTTCGAAGGTGGTTCCTCCACAATATTTTCGGAGGCTTCCAACTCAACGAAACCTTCTGGAGTTTCAACTGCATTACCAGACCAAGGCTTTGTTCCTTTCCATGGATTTTCTTGATTGGTGATCTCCTCAAGGCTTGCTATGAGATAGTCCCAATCGCCTGTTGAGTCTGGTATTTCTTTTGGAGACAAGGGTTCTTCTGGGTCAGGATGCCACAAGTATGTATTATCGCACGATTCCTCTTTATCATCAGAGAAATCATACCAATTGGATGAGCTTCCTGGATCTTTGTCAGGTAACTCTTTAAAGAGATTTCCAGGGAGATCGATGTCTTCGTGGACTTTAGATGTTGAGGCTTGGTCGGTAAAACGACTTTTAAGCCTTTGTGTCAACTGTCTCAGAGGAGTGTCGGGATCATACCCTAACCCATATGAAGACTTTTCTACATGACCGTAGAGTCTCCAATCTTCCAGCTGGCTTTTGGTCAAGGCGGGCTCCAATGGCGTGAGAATACCGCGGCCTTCTCCCAAATCGACTGGGTTCTGAGCGCCAAAGCCCATTTTCTTTATGATAGCTTGTGCCACAGGACTATATAGAGATAGCTGAGGCATACCTTCATTTTGGAAAGGTTCCAGCATGGAATTTGATGAAGAAGCGTCCGATCTATGGAAGAAGATCGGCCTTTGCTTTGGTAATGTTGCCGGAACAACAAAGGTAGCAGACGTAGGATCTTCTACATCAGCAGGTGTCTCCATCGGAGTGAGAGCAGGCTGAACTTGCTGAGTGTCAGCTTGGCTTGACGATGCATCGTCTTCTGGCTCTGAGTCCGAGTCTGTGTCTTGCATGATAGACACGAGAGAGACAACAAATTTGCCCCCAGGCTTTTGTTTCGCCTTCTTCACTTTAGTCGTGATGACCAAAGGTTTTGAATTCTTGAGGGAGATAACGAAGGGAGATTGACTACTCTCTTCTAATTTGCCGGAGGGTTTGTTTTCTTCCGGTGATTTTTGAGGAGCCTTGCCTTTATCTTTCTGGAGATTTTCAGCAGGGGGTGCTATTTCCTCTTCTTCTTCTTTTTCGCCTTCATACATTTGGGAGTCTGCGAAGTGGACTTCTTTACCTTTGAAGGGTTTCCTGTCCGCAAAGACACGATGTACCATGCCGTCGTCGCCGACGAACTTGATGCATTGATGTAGAGTTGAAGGGACAACACCGTTCTCGTGTATCCAAGGACGTCCGAGAAGGATGTTGTAGCATGAGGGGGTTTTTATTGCATACACAGTGACCTCAGAGATAAGATCACCGATTTGCAATTTGAACCTGATTTTGCCGATAGGCCTTTGAGTGCTCCCATCGTATCCAAAGATAGATACAGATGTGTGGCTTAGCTTGCTGGGTGGGATGCCCAACTCTTCAAGAGCCGAAGTGGAGATAAGGTTGAGTGCCGAACCTGGGTCGATCTGAACTCTATGTATCGGCATTTCTTTGATGTACCCTGTGAAGTACAGGGGTCGGTTGTGCCTTGCTTCGCCAAGTAGGAGGTCTTCCTTAGTGAAGGCGATGGTTGCACTGGCTGCCTTTTGAACCGAGAGGCATTGGATGCATGATCCCTCAGTTTTCTTTTCTCCCTTTGAGGAAGTTTCAGAGTTTTTGACCCGGTAGTCCATTTCAATTTGGAGGACTTGCGGGGCATGTTTGTCGACATCCTCATTCAGTTTTTGTAATTCTGAGATGAGATTATCACGAGTGCGTGGAGACATTCGTAATAAATCCAGGATGTGAAGACGTGCAGGTATGTGTTTGAAGTGCTCAACCAAGTCATACTTGAAAGCCTCCTTAGGGCCTGCATGTTCATTGTTTTTGCCACTGGGGGCGCTTACAACATCTTTTCCCGAAGGATTTACATAAGTAAATGAAGATTGGTTGTAATTCTTGTGGTAGTCCCGGCCAGAGCGGGTGCCTCTACCAACTTCGAGAGCTTCTTGAGAAGGATCTTCGTTTGGAAGATTGTCTTCAGGATCAAGAGGCTTTCGTTTTTCATCTACTGGGGATGCATCTGCAGCAGAGTTGCCATCCTCAATGATTGTGTTGCACGGAGCATTTTCCGGGAGCAAGTCCTGAACAGCATCCAGCAGCTTTTCTTCTTCGTTGACCCATCCATCACCCCAAGTTGGGTTTTCTTCATGATGATGAGTCGGGAAGAATGTGTATCCTGAGGTCACAGTCTCAGGAGAAGAAACCTGAGAGGGTGTCATCTCTGTGAAAGTCACGTGAGACGAGGTAGCTCCAGAGGATACATTGCTAGGCGTCGTCGGAGTGTAGGTAATCTCATCAGACGACGCTTCAGAAGAGTTATAGTCCTGATATATTACATTACAGGAAGCTCTGATAGGAGATGTTGCCTGCTCGGAGTCAGACTCATCCTCGGATGTAAGAGGATCGTCTATCCAGCAATGTTCTCCATTTTCAGGAGTTAAGGGTGGATGTACCTAATTATCTTCAGGGACTTCAGGCTCTGGGTTGCGAGGAGGCTCGTTAACACGATCTTGCTCTTGTTCTAGAGCGAGACGCTGCAAGATCCTTGCATATTCTTCAAGATCAGGCATGGGAGCCAGATCCTCTTCTTCGTCTTCTCCGTGTGGCTCAACATAGTTGATTTCCACTGGAGCAATGACAGATGCTGGGTTAACAGCATCTTCTTGTGCAGCCTCTTGGTCTTCTTCATCATCAGACCAGGATCCTTGTGGTTGTAAGGAGTTATACCAGATTACTGGCATAAGGTGAGTTTCAGGAACCCATTCTTCATCGGAGAGATATTCTCCTGTTTCAAGGGATTCTTCCCACTCATCAGTGTAGCCGGACTCGAATCCATCATCGGTGTTGCTGGACTCGTATCCATCAATGGAGAATCCAACTACCGAGTTGCAAGAGTATGATGCCCCCTGCATAGCTTCTTCTCTGAATTGAGGTGGCATGAAATCATTGAGAGTGAGTTTTCTTACCCCCTTTGAAGTCTCTAGAAGGGACGTTTCTGTTGCCCCGAGTGAAGTGGTAGAGGAGGCCTCTGCCTTTTCATGGACTTCTTGTTTTGGCTGGGTCTTCTCTTGCCGTTTGAGCCTGAGGAGATGTTTCCTAGCCTGCCTTCGCTGTTGAGCTGTTGGCTTTGTTTTGACGATCTCCCAGTTTTCATCTTCCAGGAGATCGGGGTGTACCCATATAGGTTGTCCGTCTGGTGTCGGGAAAGGAACCAACACTTCGGACGTTTGAATTCTTTTTATCACCTTGAAGGAAGTAGTGATCTTCTTCTTCGGTGATTTTGGTGTTTGTCCACGTGACACCATGTTGACGGAGGCGGGGCCATAGTTTTTATCAAAGGTTATGACTCCGTTCCTCCACATCTCATTGATCTTCTCTCTCACAACGAAGCATTGATTGAGAGGATGTGAGATCATCTGGTGGTATGGACAGTACCGAGGATCGTTGGTTTTGCCAACGTCTCCCGGTCTTTTGGGCTCTGGCAAAATGAGTTTGCCATTTGCTAGGAGAGCCTCAAAGATTTCTTCAACGTCTTCATCGAACGGATATTTCTTTTCTACACGTTCTATGAAGGCATCAGAGAATTCAGGCCTTTTACCTGCAGTTTTGTTTTCAGCTTTCTTTGGCTGCTGAGGAGCTGACTTAGTCTGCACATTGAGAACCTCCTTCTTCTTTGGTTTAGAGGTTGCAACAGCAGTCGGCTCTTTCTTTGATGATTTCTGACTGTTGAGGTCTTTGATCACCATTTCAGCTTCCATGGAAGCTTCGAGGAGTTCCCCCAGGTTCTTTGATTTATTGCCGATGATCATGGAGCGGATTTTAGCTCTCATGTTGTTTCGGCAGATGTCGACTAGCGACGCTTGTGGCAGTACATCTGAGCATTTGTACGCCATTGCTTTCCACTTGTGAATGAAGTCATAAGTTGACTCATTATCTCCCTGTTTTAGACTGCAGAGCTGAGCCATAGTAACAGGATGATCCTCACCTTGGAAGTGGGTCAGGAAGCGTGTCTCCAGCATAGCCCAGTTCTGAATGGAGTTCTCCGGCAGAGTGGAGTACCAATCGAAGGCCGTACCTTTTAAGGTACTTGCAAAGAGGCGAATCTTGAGTGCATCTTGATCCGCGATAGCTCCCGTCAAGATCTTGAAGTGGATGACGTGCTGTCTGGCCGATCCTTTCCCCGTATATGTTTGGAGAGTAGGATGTTTGAATTTTGTGGGGAACGGGACCGAGTCCATCCATAAAGGATATGGTGGCTTGATCCCGTGCTCTTTGAGTATATCCTCTTCTTTAGCTTTGGCGAGGATACTCTCTACGTCCCTTTTGGTAAGGGCGCGTGACTCATTTTCTTCTCCATTTCCCTCGTTATTGCTATGATTCGGAGGAGGCTCATTGTTCACCTGATTTTGGACGACAAGGAGAAGGTTTTCCATCAGAGTTTCAATCCTCTGCTGGCCTTGTTCCAACTGCTGGATGCGTGTGAGCGCATCATCTCGAGGTGGATTCTGAGGTGGCGGCTCAGAACTTGTAGCCAAGACGTTCATCCCTCGGGATTCGAACGAAGAAATCGTCCTGGTGACCGAGCTGGGGCTCATTCTTTTTGATGAGGAGCTTGATGAAGGATTACTCTCCCGTCCTTGGCTTGAAGGGTCAGGAGATTCTTCAGGATGTCTTCGTGTCCCGGTGACGCTACGGGTCACCGGACGTCGGACATGGATTTTTGATGCTGACTTTTGGCGTCTTCTGGTTTTTCCAACCATATGGACGGCAGCAACTTGGTCGGGTCTTTCTTTTTCGACCCATTTGTGGGAGACTTGAAGTGTAGGAGGCTGGGTCCGTTGCTTCTCTAGTCTCTTTTGTCGATATGACGCACGGCGGCGTGCTCGACGAGCGATTTGAGCTTCAGTCAGCTCTGGCTGGGCTCTGACGATGAAGGATGTGCTCCCTCGGGCGCAACAGCCGAGCCTGTCTTCTTTGTAGCTAGGCAAGGACAGGATCCGGACCCGGTCCTTTGCCTGTTGCAGCGAAGCTTTGAACCTTTCGAGTTCGGCCCCTGTAGAGATGAAGGGTCGAACTGAAGGAGTGTAGGCCCTGGCAGGTGCTTGTAGAGGCCTAGTGATGCATGATCTGATTTTGGGCCTGTAGGAACAAGCCGGCTCATGCTGGGTTGACTTGGGAGTCAGGTTGGAGATGGGTCTCTCCTCTTTCATGTAGGCAAGAGGGTAGAACTGGTTCTCCTTGAGTGGGGCCAGGTATGCTGGCTTGGTGGAGGTTTGAGACCTTCTTTGTTTTGGGGAAGGTCTTGGAGACCAAGTCTTAGGGTAGACCTGGTTGGTTGTTGGTCGAGGCTTCGCGGGGGTGCCGCGGGCTTCGGGCTTTTGGGCGCTCGCCTTTGGTGTCACGGGAGTGACACGTTGAGAGGCGATTTTCTGCCTTTTGGCAGGCGCAGTTTGTTCTTCGGGAAGTGGGAATGGTCCCAGCGTCCCAAAGAAGATAGTCCGGGGAGTCGAGGTCGACCCGGAGTTCAGAGAGTTGCCGAGGGAGTTGACGCTTCGGCAGCTGATAGGGCGCTTATGAGTGCGCGTGCTTTGCTTCTGTTGAAGCATGAGTTGGTGCTTGTTCTCATCGAAGATAATGGTTAAGGCTGCCATTGTTAGTTTCGAAAAAGTTCTGAAACAAGACCACATCCATTAGTAATCACAAGAATATAATGATCATAAATGGGAATTTCTATGGTTGTCTTTTCAAATCGCTCAAGAGATATGACCCAAGCGACATGAAGAAGGCAAAAAGCCATAGATGGTACAATTGTTCTGACAGCGAACATGGTAGGCTCGAAATGAGCGTTCCAATGACTGCTAGAAGCAATTGTATACCTAAATTCGACTTATCGAGAAGCGGAGCTTGCTCGAGATAAGAAGAATATAAGGTAGGAGTTACAAATGTGCCGGTCACAGATACAGTAGACCCTGAAAGGGCGTACTAGTACTGCTATGCACAAATGTTGGAGATCGCATCCATGAGATGGGATTCTTTGTTTTGAAAGGTCAGAAATGGATTCGTCAAAGAGAGCAGGTGGCATTCCGATTCAAATACGGGCTCAACGATTTCCGCGAGCGCCAGTACTCAGAAGGGAAGAGACCACAATTTCTCGAATCTGAATCCAAAAGTGACGAGTTTTTTTTTTTTTTGAAATGTCAAGATTGGTTCCATCAAGGAGAGCAAATGGTATTCTGATCTGAACACGGTCTCGGCGATTTCCGCGAGCGCCAGTGCTCAGAAAAGAAGAAACCAAAATTTCTCAGATCTGAAATCAAAAGTGACGAGTTTTTGGAGATTTTTTTTTTGAAATGATTTTTTTTATTTTAATTTTTTTTTAATTTTTTTTTTAAAATATATTTTTATTTATTTTTTTTTTTGAAAATTTTTGTTTTTTTTTTTAGATTTTTTTTTGAAAATCTTTTTTTTTATTTTTTTTATTTTTTTTTATTTTTTATTTTTAGATTTTTTTTTGAAAGTCTTTTTTTTATTTTTTTTTATTTTTTTTTATTTTTTTTTTAGATTTTTTTTTTGAAAATCTTTTTTTTTTATTTTTTTTATTTTGATTTTAATTTTTTAAGATTTAAAGACGAGAGAGTACACATAGGCCTCCTAACCCGGTCTTATGAAACCTCAATTGATAGAATTGCCCCCAGGTAAGGGTAGGATTACTTAATTAACCCGTTTGGAGGACCCTTGCCTAGAACAGTCAAGCTGTCTCCACACTCTGGACAAGGCTTTTCTTGAATCAATCGTGATCAAAGAACGCAATTGGTTTAACCTTAGTGGTCTATGTCCTTCTTTATAAAAAATCCCAAATAGACTCATCGAAGAGAAACGATGGCCCAAAACCTTAGTCGAACGGGCTTAACATTTCTGCAAGCACCAAAGAACGATAGGATAGGATCAAAGTTTCTCAATTTTGAATCCAAACTAAGAAAACTGATTTTTTTTTATTTTTATTTTTTATTTTTTTTTGAAATCTCTAATGAACTCATCGAAGAGAAACGATGGCCCAAAACCTTAGTCGAACGGGCTCAACATTTCTGCAAGCACCAAAGAACGATAGGATAGGATCAAAGTTTCTCAATTTTGAATTCAAACTAAGAAAACTGATTTTTTATTTATTTATTTTTTTAAATTTTTTTTTGAAATCTCTAATGAACTCATCGAAGAGAAACGATGGTCCAAAACCTTAGTCGAACGGGCTCAACATTTCTGCAAGCACCAAAGAACGATAGGATAGGATCAAAGTTTCTCAATTTTGAATTCAAACTAAGAAAACTGATTATTTTTATTTTTATTTTTTTTTAATATTTTTTTTTTGAAATCTCTAATGAACTCATCGAAGAGAAACGATGGTCCAAAACCTTAGTCGAACGGGCTCAACATTTCTGCAAGCACCAAAGAACGATAGGATAGGATCAAAGTTTCTCAATTTTGAATCCAAACTAAGAAAACTGATTTTTTTTTATTTTGAAAAGAGAAAGAATGGAAACAAACTCAAAGAAATAGAAATTTCCAAAAAATCCCATCTCATGTTTTTTTTTTAGGATGCAAAATCCAACATAGGCTACCAGCTAGAAAGTAGCCAAGGAATCCGGAAAAGAAGTATAAGCATAGAGCAAAAAGTATGATATGCAAATATTTCATTTCCAAGCACCATGTTCTCAAATGAACGAGTCCCACCGGGTGTGCCAGCTTGATGGAACGCGCTCCGAGGCGCCGTGGGGCGGCTACCGGGGTCGGCGGAACGTGGGAGTCCGTCGGGTCCGGCCCTTTCGCGCCCTGGCGGGCCCTGAAGCGTGCATCAACATTTCTTTTGTGTGGGTGTGCCAGATTTTCTATTTTACTTGGAATTGCAAGTGGTAATCCGGAGATCAACCTTCGCAAGTAAAAAGGAAATCAACTTCTTTCAAGTTTTCCATTGCACAAATATTTAAGAAAAGAGACATTTTCTTGGTTTGCCGTGAAAGGCGATTTTGTTTGGCATTTATAGCCGATTTTGGCGTTTATAGCCGATTTTGGCGTTTATAGCCGATTTACAATTCTTATCAATAATGAAAGACAAGAGTTGTGATTTTTGTCTCTTTTAGAAAAATACAAACTACAATGAAAAGCAAGAAAAGGAAGATCTAACTTTTCAGGAGATTGTGGGGGACTCGTTCAGATTGACGGTCGCAAGCCATGTGTGGGCTTCGCCATCATCCATGCAGATGAGAACAGAAGATGCTCTTGTTTCGCTTGGCTTGGCTATAACCTCAGGTTTTTAGAGGACAAAGACCAAGAGAAGGTCCTATGTCCAATAAAAAGCTAAGTAGGCGGGCTGAAAAGCCACGTCTAAGCCATTGGAGGTAGCGGGAGAAGGCAAGGACCTTGGGGGGGGGGGGGGGGGGGGGGTGCCCCCCAAGGGACTTTTGTCACCTTGTAGTGGTGGCTGGTGCAGAACTTCAGCAGAGTTTTTCTCTCTTTTTCTTTCTCTCAGATTTCTGGATCTGTGGCGCTTTTGAAGTGATGCCCGATTGATCGATCCGGATTTCAATGGAATGCTCTCCTATTTATAGGCTTTTGGTAGCCATTTAGGAGGGTTTATGAGCCTTAATGGCTTTAATGGGAGGAGTTACAAGATTTATTTCTTGATTTTGTAACTCCTTTTTCCTTGAATCTGATTGGCCGATGGAGATTAAGGGCTTTTAATCACCTTAATTACCATAATGGGAGGAGTTTCATGGTTTAAATGCCATGAATCAATTGACTTGTAACTCCCAAATGCTTGCTTCTGATTGGGCCGTCCAAAGAAATGAATTAATGACTGCAATAAAGCTAGTCAATTAACCACATTAATTGGTCGCCGAGCAGTCGAAGTGTCGCGGGCCATGCCGTGTCTTCTGGAATTCTTCTGGCGATGATCATTGATGGATTTACATGCTGATCGACATCGGATGAACATGTAACTTCAGACATTGATAGCTAAGAACGGGCCGGTGACATCTGTCTTGTCGATTTCACGATCGGTCGGACAGAAAGTGCACTTTCTTGGTCAGCCGGTTGGCGATCTTGGAGCGATCACTGATGATTTTATGCTTTTGGAGGTTGACCCGTGATTTTGACGGATGTCGGAGGATATGAGTCAATTTCAAGCACTAAAAATCACATTTTCAGGAAACCACAGGGGCCAAAGTGCGCGAAACGCGAAAAAAGACGGAAAAACGGGTCACCGGCGGAAAATCCGGTGACCCGGACCTCCCTGGTCGCCGGCGACCATGGGCCATGGTCGCCGGCGACCATGGACCGGCGACCATGGGCCATGGTCGCAGGGGTCTGCGACCCTGGGGGATTTTTCCCCTTCGGAGCCCGTTTTGCGGTCGTTTTGAGGTCTTTTTCGTCGCCGTTTTCTTCTGTATTTTTCTTGACATTTCTTCTCATTTATTGGCTTGATTTCCCTGTAGAAAACCTGATGAGAATCCTTGCATTTTTAGAGTGCAAAGTTTCCAATTTTCCGGGAAAGCCGAAGACTTTGTCGCGTAGAGCTGCTGATTTTCCGCCAGAAGCTGAAACTTGGTCAAACGATGTCGGAATGACCTGAAATTTGAGGTGAAGCCTCCTGAGCAATAAATAAGACCAACCATAGGCTTTTGTTTGAGTTTTGAAGCCGTTTGGGGTCCCGTCGATGCTTCACTTGATTTTGCTGCGGGGAAAATGCCGAGCTTTGATATGTGGCCAAACGATGTCCGATTGACCTGAAATTTGACGGGGAGCCTATTGGAGTCATTTTGAGACGTTCCATGGGCTCCGTTTTGGATGTCATGGTCTCGGGTTGCTCCGCCGCCGGTAGGCTTGATTTTCTCTCGGAGCATCGAAACCTGGTCAAACGTTTTCGGAATGACCTGAAATTTGACGTGCAGCCTTTTGGAAGCATGTTGAAGCCACTCATGCACTTGGTTTGATGAGCGAAGGCTTCGGTGGTTCCCGCCGCCGGGAGGCTTGATTTTGCTGCTCGAGCATTGTTGGAGGATCAAACGTTGTCGGTTTGACTTGAAATTTGGCATGGAGCCGTTTTGAGACATGCTGGAGTCATCTGTAGGCTCTGATCGAAGTTTTGACGTCTCCGATGATGTCGCCGCCGAGAGCTCCTGTTTAGCTGTCGGAGAAGTGAAGTTAGGCCAAATGTTGTCGAAATGGCCCGAAACTTCATGTGTACTCTTCTCTTGGCTATCTTGAAGGATCTTGCAGTTTTTGTTTGATTCTGACAAGATTTGATTTTTTGGAGAAATTGCATTGTCTATTTATGGCAGGTTGCGACTTCATGCAGCTTTCTTGATGTTGAAGAGGCAAAGTGACATTTTTGGTGTCAACACTTGACAAATTAGATGGCGTCCGACGAGAGGAAGTTTTGGCTTTCCTTTCTGGAGAGAAGCATAAGATAGGCTTTCTCAATGAGCAGGACATCATTAGATTTGAAGTTGTGCAAGAAGTTCCTGGTGAGGTCTTAAAATAGCTAGAGGAGGAGGAGGCCGAGAGGAGGTCTTAGATGCAAGTGGAATGAACAAAGGCTTCCATGGAGTCTACTGGGAAAAGCAAACCATCCGGTGAAGACTCTAGTGAGAGACCTGATTTTGATAGTGGGGCAGGTTCTTCGAGCAGACCGACCCACAGAAGTAAGAGGAAGAGAGGACAACGCCGTAATATGAGACGGCACGAAAATCCTCCCGATCTGGAAGTTCCTATCACCATTGCTGGGGAGGTGTCTAGGGATGTTGACGAGCCTCCAGAGAAGAGGAGACCACTGATATTGGTATGATTATCTTTCTTTCTGTTTACGCTTCTTTTCTCTTATGAGAGATTTTTGTTTTAATCTGCTGCTTTCTTTTCTTTTGGCAGAGGACGATGATTTGGTGATGCCCGAGGTTCCAGCCGATGATGCGATGACAGATCTAGTCGTGGCATTTGAGGAAGAACCAAAGGTTTCTGGAATGGTTCCAAAATCTTCACCTGGTATGATTTCTTTTTCTTTTCCTCCTTTTTTGTCTGTACTGTCATTTGCTAACATGTTGCTTTATTTTCTTGTTAGCTGATTTGCCAGAGGATTCTGACGACTTCGAGCCATCCATGGATGCAACCTTTGACGATGCTTCGGATAAGCTCATAGAGGCAGAAAGTATTCCGCCGGTCGTCGAAGAAGGTATTTTGTAGTAATAATCTTGATATTTATTTTTGACAAGATCATATTCATACCCCCCCTTTTTTTGTCTTTCATTGGTAGGTTGTGAAGCAACAGGAGAAGCTCCTCCGTCTTCCTTAAGGCTAGAGCAGGAGATGCCTGCAGTTGATTCAGAAGCAGGGGCTTCTTCTACCAGTTTTAATGAGGTAGGGGTGAAACCTCATGATGAGTCAACTTATTCAATTGGAAAGAGCTTATTGATTACTCCTCCAACGGGGCATGACATGGGCAGTCGAACGCCGGAGCATGGCGAATCATCATCTAGGCCATCCCTTCAGTATGCGAAGAAAGTGTTGAAGAGCGTCTTGAGCTCATGGGTCGAGACTCTCTCTTCAGGTCACTTGGAAGCTGGCTTCGGCATGATCAAGCATGTGCAGGACATTTTTGCCGAGAGTGAAAAGGTTGGTCTAGATGTCACTGGCGCCAGGGCATTTGTTGATGATATCATCGCACTGGGCAACAAGTGGTCTGAGACCGAGAGCTTTCCAAATGGTGACTTCTTCAGGGAGATGTTTTTGAAGCCTTCTGGCGAGGTCAAATCTGAAATGGATGAGATCTCACGGACTCGGAAGCAGTTTGTTCGGGAAAGGAATGTCATTTGAAGATGTATTATTAGGACATCTATTCCAGTAGTTTTGGTTGCTTATGTTATGTGCGTAATTTTAGCATCATAGAGACCAACTTTCCAGTAGTGTTGCTTATTTCTTTGAAAATGTCTTAGCTTTGTTAGTGCTAAAGAAAAGAATTTTAAAAAATAATAAATAATAATAAAAAAAATCTTGTTTGCCCTTATTATCATTTAGTGGTCCTTTTCTTGAATTTCCTCTTAGCTCTGTAGTGCCCTAATGGCCATATCAATGGGTATACTCTGTTCTAAAACAATCTGGTGTGGAAGACAAGGTCTGTGTGGAGATTGACAATCCAGACTCTGTCTAAGTTTCTGTGTGGGTGGTTGGGTGCGGGCACACGTGTGAGTGCATGGGAGTGTGGTGGGCAGGTGGTTGGGTGCGGGCACACGTGTGAGTGCATGGGAGTGTGGTGGGCAGGTGGTTGTGGGCGCGCACATGTGCTTGTGTGCTTGGTGTATGGGAGTGTGTGCGCGTGTGAGCGCACAAAAGCACCACTTAGTCAAAACTTTCATTAAAAGTTTTTAAATGGGTGTGCGTGTGTCTGCGGACCACTTTGTTCATAAATGGGAACATTTATGGTACGAATTGTCTTATTTTTATTCAAGAATTTTATTTTGGTTTTGAAAGAAGTTTTGATTATTAATGCACTATTTGTAACATGAATATTGACAGTACTAACTTGAAGGGTGCCTTATGGTAGCAAGATTATCAAAATAGAGGTTGCAGTGGGTGTAGTAGCCAATGGCGAAAACGCTATGCAGCGGGCAATATGTAGTGGTTGCGGCGATATGTAGCCGCATAGCGGTGTGAATTTTTTAAGTAGTTAAAAGAATTCAAATATTTTGAAGCAATCAATCTTGTGTTTTTTTAGTGATTTTGAACCATATAAGAGTAGAGACAACTTAGGAAAGGCTATTGAAGAAAAGAAATAAGAAAAAAAAATCTTTTAAATTAAAACTCATGGGCTCTAATAGGTTTTAGACCACAACGCTGCTATTTTAAAAACAACGTAGCGGCCTTAACCGCTACGGCTAATAGTGTGGCTGCTACTATTTTGAGCATGGATGGTGGTGTGCAAAAGAACAAAAATATAATCAAATTTGGTTACAGATAGTAAAAAATCAGTGATCTAAAAATGAAATAAGATTGTTCATTATGGATTTTCTATGTTCGAAGAAACCAAATCAATTAAAACAAAAATGTGGCATCATGTGTTTCAGTTTTGCTTAAAAAAAAAAAATAAAAATAAAACTCTTCATACTTTGAATAGGGAGAGGAAAATCTGAGTTTGGTGCATGGGGCTTTATAAAAGAATGCATGCATTTCCAAGATTTTTTTTTTTCGTTTGAGTTGATACGTAGCGGTGTAGTGGTGTGAATTTCTTAAATGGTCTAAGTTTTTTGAATCTTGTATAGCAACCAAGATTGTGTATTTTTAGTGAATTGAAACCATATAAGAGCAGATACAACTTTAAGAAAGGCTATTGAGAAGAAGAAATAGCAAAAATAGTTTTTGAAACTAAAATTACTTGGCTCTACTAGGTTTTAGACCGTAGCGTTGCTATTTTCAAAAAAGCATAGCGGCCTCAACTGCTACGGCCGATAATGCGGGCGCTACGCTACGTAGCGGCCACTATTTTGAACCATGGTTTACAGACTACTGGACCTTACATATCATGGGTACATTTGCATTGTTGTTTGCTTGGGGACTTCTGCATATCATAGGGAGGTCTTGTCATTTCAGGGGTGATCACATCACTGTTTATTGAATGGAGTTTCTATTCCACTTGACTATTTTCCAAAACAAAGTTGCTCATATGAATTTGTTGGGCTCCAGTCGGTAGCTATATATTTTGGTTTCTGAATTAAATGTGAACTCGCTTTTGCAGGTTTGTCTTAATGTTTTCAGTAGGCGCTGGTCCAATCCCTGGTCTCCTCCTACCGGAAAATTTTCCTAGCCGTATTCGAGCAAAGGCTACGGCAATCTGTATGTGTGTACATTGGGTAATAATCTACTGCCTACATTGTCTTCATTTAGAAGCTGTGAATGGGGATTAGTTTCACATTCTAGAGACAGAACTTGCAATGAGCTAGCTTAAAGCCATGTTGTGAAGTATGACCCATGTAATCCTGAAAGATGATATAGGTTCATAAACTATTAACATAAAGTACACAAACAAGTGTCTGACACTGTATGTGCACTCTGGTTTTCGAGCTAGAAGGCTGTCAGCCTTCATTTGCAGCTTGAAAGCTAAGCCCTAGTTTGCAGCTTCGGCCCCACTTTTTTTGGGGGCTTACCTTTGTTGTTCCTGCACACGCAGGCTTGAAAGGGAAGCTGATGTTTGCTCCCTTGGGGCACCTTCCAAAACTGGAACCTTTATTCCAAAACTGGAGAAAACTGCTATATTGTTGTAAAAATTCCCACCAAAGAAGATATTAGGGCCTGTTTGGTTTCATTCTGGGAATGTTTCATTTTGAGAATGAAAGAAGAAACAATTCTGGCAAGCATTCTCTCCATCTGCATATCTATAAAATCTCTCCCTCTAGATTCTCTCTCTCACAAAATGCCTGCCAGAAGTTTTTCTTCATTCATTCTCAGAATGAAACATTCCTAAAATGATGCCAAACTGGCGAAGCTCAATTTGAAAATGGGGCCTCTCAGAACTTGAAGATTAAGAGGTGTGCCTGTGACTCTTGAAAGAGTCTAATCTTTTGAACTGCGAGTAAGAAGGATGTGATGTGGTTTTTACTCTCAGCAGAGTGAGTCCTTGCTTAATTGGCTGAGCAACCTGACATGGCCCTTCAGTTTTTATAAGGATCCGAGTGTCAGCCACCTGGGAAACACTTAAGTTGCCCATTATAGTGGAGTTGATGAGATCCATGACAATCAACTACTATATTGTTTTATTTTTCCTTTGGTAATATGGTCCTTTGTGATTCAGATTCAATTTGCGGCTTTGATAAAAAATCGGCTGAAGGGTTGGATACTACCTAAAGATTTGGAAGAAAACACTAAAAGTTGTCTGAATCTCAGTTATATGTAAGATGGCCTTTCGGTCGGAGTCTTTTTCTTGCCAACTATACGACCTTGTGGTGGGGTCTTTTTCTCGTCAACTACCTAAAGGATCAAGAAAAATGTCACGACCCGGGCCCGAGATCTGATTACTTCGGACGGACCCCCGAGTCGCGGAACCATACTTACTCCCGTAAATCCTGAATTAACCGAAGTTAAGACAAGACTCACAAGGGATATCAAATCACAATACCTGTCAATGTACAATGTGCGGAAAACATGTATATATACATTGACTACAATTAACTTTACACAAAAGTTAAGTTCTATTATACAAATTTACAGCCCACTAAAACCAACACTGCACACTTAAAATACAATGCAGTTGGTATTTAATCACAATCCAAAATTCTCTATTACAAAATATTCATTCTACAATCGCCCTCCGACTATGCCCACTCCGCTAAACCTCCTGGAGGTAACGGACGGGCCTCCTCCGCAGGCGGCGCGGCCTCGGCAGGACCGGCACGGGCATCTGGGCCTGTGATATCATCAATAACACGTGAACACGAAGGTTCAACAAGATACATGCATTTTCATGATTCTTCATGTTATTTAACAATTCTTTAACAATTCTATAACAATTCTTTAACAATTCTATACAAGAATTCAATAAGGTAAGAACTTAAACAGTTCTACAATAAAAGAACTTAACAGTTCTATATAACCTACTTCAATTCCATAACAAATATCTATGTCAATCATATCCTTTCATTTCGTTCATTTCGTTCATTTCGTTCATTTCGTGTCTTCCAACGGAAGCAGTGTAAGCACAAGGCGGAAGGGCAAACCATTCATGGCCTAGGCTTCAAGATTATTCAATTTTCATTTAGTCACATTAATTAAGCACAAGGCGGAAGGGCAAACCATTCATGGCCGAGGCTTCAAGATTGTTTCACTTTTCATTACATGACTTTTCACAATGGTGGAAATTTTCCAGTGTCTTGATCAGAGAGCACTGGCATTCCACGAGGCTCCGGAACGCCCCTCACATCTACTGCAGCAGGAATTATTCATTCATTCAAGTTACTGTCACCTTTAGTGACTGTTCATTTCATTTCATTTTATTAATTCAATTCATGTATTCTGTCATTTCGTGCATTATGTCAATGACGTTCACTATGTCAATGAAGTTCACCTCTGTGTCACTTCATGGATTCTATTCATTTCTTATCAATTCTATTCATACTTCTAAGCCAGACAAACGAGTGAAGCGTTAGTTATCCAATGTACATGTTATTTTTGATGAATATCACTTTATGTATTTGATTTGTACATTGAGACGACCTTCGCTAACACCTATGTAGGCTTAGACATCAGCATGGAATAGCCTGTACAAATTAGGCTTCATTTCCATAATCTTTTCTGAGTTCATCTCAGCTGTCGGTTGGCCTGTCGGCTGACCGACCATACAACGTCGGTTGACCTATCGGTTAACCGACACTTTGTCGGTTCAAGTTCCAGAAGCTGGATTCTTCAGTCCACTTCCTGATACACATTCGTCGGTCAGGCTTCGGTCATGTGTCGGCTGACCGAAGATACCATGTCGGTTGACCGACCTATTGTCGGTTCGAATTCCAGAGAGCTGGAATTCACTGAGACAGATTTCAGATCTGTCGGTTAGTCCGTCGGTTGACCTGTCGGTCGACCGACACTACCATGTAGGCTGACCGACACAATGTCGGTCAGAATTCCAGAGAGCTGAAACTCTCCGAGACAACTCCCAGAGCTGTCGGTTAGCTTGTCGGTCAGGTGTCGGCTAACCGACACATGCTCAGAAGTTCAGTTCTGAACTTCGGATTTTCTGAAGCAAAACTTCCAGAAATTGAGTCAAATAGACTCCAACATCTCTAAAACACTATAAATCATAAGAATGCATAAGTACTTGCCTTTTTGTGAAGGTTGAATGGATAAAAACCTCCTTCTAGAGCTTGATTCCAAGAGAAAACCTTGACTCCAAGCTTGACACTTTCACAATTTGAAAACAAAGTTGGGGAAGATGAAGTGAAGGATGAAAACTCCTTGAAAACACTTACAAATCCCTTGTTTGCCTCTTGATTGAGTAAGATTGGAAGGAAAGAAGAGAAAAGCAAGAGAAAATAGTTGCCTAGGGTTTGGAAGAAGATGGAAATGAGATGAATGATCTCATTTAGGTTATTTTAGCTTATATAAGCTATGAAAGTGCACTTAAGTCCATCCATTCCACTAAATTACAATTTAAGTCAAATGAAGGGTCATTTGACCGGATTCTCGTCAAACGACTTCGAACCTATGATGAAAGTTGACGTACTCGTCAAGATACACGCGTTGGTATCAAGAGTTTCCGTATTCGACGAAATACGCGAAAAATTTCGTATTTACATAAAAGTCCTTCATTTCTACGTTTGAGTCTAAAACTCCATTTAAACCATGCAAATCCATTCTTTACCATTCCATTAAGCCCAATTCATTCATTTGAGGCTTATTCCATATTATTTGGTCATTGACCATCATTAGCTCAATTAACCGCAGTTAATTAGCCTTAAGCATAACCAATCTACTTAATCTTTTCATTATCCGTTCATTCTATTCATTTGGGACTAACTCATCGAGCTTAGTCATTAATTACCATTAAACTAGTTAAACATGGTTAACTAGCACTAATTTCAATTAACTAGAGTTAATCTTGATTAACTCGGGACGAGACCTGACAACTATCACAACTTTTTGAACCATTCGGTCCTCCGAATGCAATTCAAATCAATGCAATCCAATTACAAGGAAAATAAACAATTCAATTCAAAATTACCTGAACAAATAGCTCGGGATACTTCTGAGCCATTTGCTCCTCAAGTTCCCATGTAGCTTCATTAGGTTCATGATGATCCCAAAGGACCTTGACCCACTTGATCGTTCTAGTACGCAGAACTGCCTCCTTTGTATCTATGATCTGAACTGGCTTCTCAACATATGTGGTGTTTGGTAACACTTCGATCTCTTCATGATGAATGACATGTGAAGGATCATGCACATACTTCCGAAGCATAGAAACATGAAATACATTATGAATACCGGAGAGTTCTGATGGGAGGTCTAGGCGATAAGCCACATTTCCAATTCGACTCGTGACCTTGAAAGGTCCAATAAATCTCGGGGAAAGCTTCCCTTTCTGTCCGAATCGAACAGTACCTTTCATTGGAGAAGTCTTCAAAAAGACTAAATCATTAACTGCAAACTCTAGATCACGCCGACGATTGTCAGCATAGCTCTTTTGCCGTGACCTAGCAACTTTTAGCCTTTCCTGTATCCTCTGGACTTTCTCTGCTGTTTCTGCAATAATCGTAGGACCATGGAAACTCCGAGTTCCAACTTCTTCCCAGCTAACTGGGGTCCTACACTTTCGACCATACAATGCCTCAAATGGTGCCATCTCAATGCTGGAGTGATAGCTATTGTTGTACGCAAATTCGCACAAAGCTAAATGGTCATCCCAATCACTCCCGAAATCAATCACACTGGCACGGAGCAAATCTTCCAGAGTTTGTATAGTCCTTTCTGACTGCCCATCAGTCTGTGGATGGTAAGCAGTACTAAACTGAAGTCTAGTGCCAAATGAACTCTGAAATGACTTCCAGAATGTGGACACAAACCTGCTATCCCGATCGGAGACAATCGAGACCGGTGTTCCATGCAATCGAGTCACTTCTTTGACAAACAGTTTAGACATCTCACTGAATCCTATATCCTTTCTGATGGGAATGAAGTGTGCAGACTTTGTAAGACGATCAACGATCACCCATACGGCATCGTGCTGCTTCCTCGTCCTCGGTAAACCCGATACAAAGTCCATCGTAATGTTCTCCCACTTCCATTTAGGAATTTTCAGTGGATGAAGCAATCCCGGTGGTTTCCGGTGCTCAACTTTTACACGCTGGCAAGTTAAGCAGGATGATACATAACCTGCTATCTCTCGTTTCATGTTATTCCACCAGAATCTATCCTTCAGATTTCTGTACATCTTCGTACTTCCAGGATGCATAGAATACCTGGTGTGATGAGCTTCAAACATTATAGCTTGTTTAAGATCTTCTTGAGCTGGGACACATAATCTGTCTCTAAAATACAGAACTCCTTCTACTAACACGAAATCTGGCTTCGTGGCAAGGTTATCTCTAATCCTTACCAAATCAAGGTCTTGAAATTGCCTAGCCTTGATCTCCGTGATAAGCATTGGTTCAAAGACAGACATTGCTGCAAGCATTACTTTACTGTCTATCATTTCAATAGCCACATCCAGATCTCTGAATTCTTCGATCATGTCCCACTCACCAACTAACGATGCCAAGTCAGCTGATTTCCGACTCAAAGCATCAGCCACCACATTACCCTTTCCAGGTACATATTTGAATGGAAAGTCGTAGTCCTTGATTAGCTCTAACCAACGACGTTGCCTCGAATTAATATCTTTCTGAGTGAATAGATACTGAAGGCTCCTGTGATCGCAATGGACTTCAAAAGTCTCTCCATACAGATAATGTCTCCATTGCTTCAATGCAAACACAACCGCCGCGAGCTCTAAATCATGTGTGGCATAATTCTTTTCATGTTCCTTTAACTGACGCGAACCGTAGGCAATCACCCTACCATTCTGCATCAATACACATCCCAAGCCAATACCCGAGGCATCTGAGTATATCTCAAATCCTCCTCTTCCGTCGGGTAAAGACAAGATTGGGGCTGAAATCAACTTTTGCTTCAAGGTTCGAAAACTAGACTCACATGCATCATTCCATTCAAAGGAAGAGCTCTTGCGAGTCAGTTTTGTTAATGGCGATGCTATCCTTGCGAAGTCCTTGACGAACCTCCTATAATAGCCTGCCAATCCCAAGAAACTTCTTACTTCTGGCACATTCTTCGGGCTCTGCCAATTGGTAACTGCTTCAATCTTAGCTGGGTCAACTGCTAATCCATCTCCGGAAATGATATGACCCAGAAATGCAACCTGCTGCAACCAAAAGTCGCACTTTTCGAGTTTTGCATACAACTGATTCTCTCTCAGTATCTGCAAGGCTGTCCTCAAATGACGTGAATGCTCGACCTCTGACTCTGAATAGACCAGGACGTCATCAATGAAGATTACCACAAACTGGTCTAGGAAGGGAGCAAACACCCTATTCATTAAAGCCATAAACACTGCAGGTGCATTGGTTAGACCAAAAGGCATAACTAAAAACTCGTAGTGACCGTAACGAGTCCTGAATGCAGTCTTCTGCACATCTTGATCCTTAACCCGAATCTGATGATAACCAGATCGGAGATCGATCTTGGAGAAATATGATGCACCCACGAGTTGATCAAACAACTCGTCAATTCTAGGCAGAGGATACTTGTTCTTGATTGTCATCTGATTTATCTGCCTATAATCGATACACATTCGCAGGGTACCATCTTTCTTCTTTACAAACAATACAGGTGCTCCCCATGGTGAGACACTAGGTCTGATAAAACCTTTGTCCAGCAAATCCTGTATCTGCTTCTTCAACTCACACAACTCTGATGGTGCCATTCGATACGGTGCCTTCGATATTGGTGCAGTACCGGGCACAAGTTCAATTGTAAAGTCCACTTCCCTAGCTGGAGGTAGACCTGGCACTTCATCCGGAAACACATCTGGAAATTCACAGACTACAGGAATGTTTCGCAATTCCTGTACAGGCTTCTTCTCTGAAACGAATGCGATGTAGCCTTCACTACCACTACGCATCATACGTTCAGCCTTAAGTGCTGAAACGAGCCTGGTGTCATACTTCTTCTGCACTCCTTCAAACAATACACTGGCATTGGCTTCATTAACCCTGAAGGTAATGACTTTGCGAAAACAGTCTAGACAAGCCCTGTACTTCGCAAGCCAATCCATGCCGAAGATCACATCGAAATCATTCATAGGTAGTATCACCAGATCAGCTGGCATTGATACATCTCCAATTCTAATAGTGCATTGTGGAATATATCATTCACACACTACTTTACTCCCTAAAGGAGTAGATACAGTAAAATCATAAGACAATTGCATGATCCGGTCTTGCATGCCACCAGCAAATGCGGGTGCTACAAATGAGTGTGTGGAACCGGGATCAAACAATGCAATTGCAAGTCTATTATCTACAAAAATTGTACCTTCAACCACATTCGTGGCAACATCAGCTTGTTCTCTGTTGACAGCATAAGCCATCCCAGCCATCTGTGGCCTGTTTGGCTGCTGCTGCTGTCTCGGTTGTTGTCTCTGCCACTGACGCTGCTGGCCCTGACGTTGTGGCTGTGGTTGCTGTTGTTGTTGTGGTCTAGGAGGAGGAGCTGGTAAAGCTAATCTATGCGGGGGAGCAGGAAGTGCTGCTTGACCCTGCGCAGGATACTGGTACGGAGCTCTATCATCTCTCCTAGCTCTTGGACACTGTGCCATTCTGTGTTCCAAAGAACCACAGACGAAGCAGGCTCCAGTATTCCTCCAACATAGCTCAGTCCGGTGACTCTTGCCACAAGTCTCACAGACTGGCAGATTCTCTCTTCTCTCATTCCTAGGAATGAATTTCTGCTTCTGCTTCTTATTTCTAGACTGTCCTCCTTTCTTAAACCAGGAGTCACCACTTCTCTTGATGTTCACAGTCTCTCTATCTCTCTCTCTCTGAATTTCCTCAGCGGTATATGCCCTGTCTACGGCATCATCAAACGTCGTAGGCTTCTGTCCAGCCATTACGATCGCTTTGTAATCGGGGTTCAACCCAATGAGGAATCTCTTAACCTTCTTCTCCTCAGTATCCACCAAGTCTATAGCATACTTGGACAACTGTAAGAAGGTATGAACATAGGCAGCTACGGTCATTTGACCTTGCTTCAAGTGTAGGAATTCCGATTCCTTTTGCTGCTGCACATGCTCGGGAATAAACTTTCTTTGGAACTGTTTCTTGAAAGTCTCCCAAACGTCCGGTGCGGTCATGACTTTAAATGTGTCCTTGACACTCTTCCACCAAGTATTTGCTCCCCCTCTAAACATCGTAGAGGTGAGCAACACTCTCTGCCTGCGAGTGCAGACGACTGTTTCTAACACATCTTCAATGTGTTCCATCCACTCATCAGCTTGTATGACATTCTCAGTACCATGGAACTCTGTAGCTTCTCTTTTACGAAACCGCTCATAAACAGCATGAGGGTCCGTCTCCTTGTGCTGTAATACTAGCTGAGTCTCAACATGAGGCTGTAGTGGAACAGACGGGGTTTGCATGACTTGTAACATCGAAGTCATTTGGGTTTGCAAACCTAACTGAGCTTCATGACTTTTCGCAATCTGCTCGTTAGTTCTGGCTAACTGTTCCAGAATAGCAGTAAACCGAGCATCATTATCCGATGCTGGGGGAGGTGGTGTAGTACCGTCATTGACAGTAACTTCTACGAAGTTATCACTCCCTGATCCAGAAGCCATACTGTAAACAATATGGAAGGTAAGATAAACATCTATACACTTCCATGACCTTTATATCACATATAGTGAAAGCAATAAATACAAATCCAAGATTGGATTCGTCCTATCGATATCGTTCCTCACTTCGTTCTTAGTTGTACTAAGGCTTTTAAAAGTTCCTTAACCTAGTTCTCAACCTAGGCTCTGATACCATACAATAAGTATGTCACGACCCGGGCCCGAGATCTGATTACTTCGGACGGACCCCCGAGTCGCGGAACCATACTTACTCCCGTAAATCCTGAATTAACCGAAGTTAAGACAAGACTCACAAGGGATATCAAATCACAATACCTGTCAATGTACAATGTGCGGAAAACATGTATATATACATTGACTACAATTAACTTTACACAAAAGTTAAGTTCTATTATACAAATTTACAGCCCACTAAAACCAACACTGCACACTTAAAATACAATGCAGTTGGTATTTAATCACAATCCAAAATTCTCTATTACAAAATATTCATTCTACAATCGCCCTCCGACTATGCCCACTCCGCTAAACCTCCTGGAGGTAACGGACGGGCCTCCTCCGCAGGCGGCGCGGCCTCGGCAGGACCGGCACGGGCATCTGGGCCTGTGATATCATCAATAACACGTGAACACGAAGGTTCAACAAGATACATGCATTTTCATGATTCTTCATGTTATTTAACAATTCTTTAACAATTCTATAACAATTCTTTAACAATTCTATACAAGAATTCAATAAGGTAAGAACTTAAACAGTTCTACAATAAAAGAACTTAACAGTTCTATATAACCTACTTCAATTCCATAACAAATATCTATGTCAATCATATCCTTTCATTTCGTTCATTTCGTTCATTTCGTGTCTTCCAACGGAAGCAGTGTAAGCACAAGGCGGAAGGGCAAACCATTCATGGCCTAGGCTTCAAGATTATTCAATTTTCATTTAGTCACATTAATTAAGCACAAGGCGGAAGGGCAAACCATTCATGGCCGAGGCTTCAAGATTGTTTCACTTTTCATTACATGACTTTTCACAATGGTGGAAATTTTCCAGTGTCTTGATCAGAGAGCACTGGCATTCCACGAGGCTCCGGAACGCCCCTCACATCTACTGCAGCAGGAATTATTCATTCATTCAAGTTACTGTCACCTTTAGTGACTGTTCATTTCATTTCATTTCATTAATTCAATTCATGTATTCTGTCATTTCGTGCATTATGTCAATGACGTTCACTATGTCAATGAAGTTCACCTCTGTGTCACTTCATGGATTCTATTCATTTCTTATCAATTCTATTCATACTTCTAAGCCAGACAAACGAGTGAAGCGTTAGTTATCCAATGTACATGTTATTTTTGATGAATATCACTTTATGTATTTGATTTGTACATTGAGACGACCTTCGCTAACACCTATGTAGGCTTAGACATCAGCATGGAATAGCCTGTACAAATTAGGCTTCATTTCCATAATCTTTTCTGAGTTCATCTCAGCTGTCGGTTGGCCTGTCGGCTGACCGACCATACAACGTCGGTTGACCTATCGGTTAACCGACACTTTGTCGGTTCAAGTTCCAGAAGCTGGATTCTTCAGTCCACTTCCTGATACACATTCGTCGGTCAGGCTTCGGTCATGTGTCGGCTGACCGAAGATACCATGTCGGTTGACCGACCTATTGTCGGTTCGAATTCCAGAGAGCTGGAATTCACTGAGACAGATTTCAGATCTGTCGGTTAGTCCGTCGGTTGACCTGTCGGTCGACCGACACTACCATGTAGGCTGACCGACACAATGTCGGTCAGAATTCCAGAGAGCTGAAACTCTCCGAGACAACTCCCAGAGCTGTCGGTTAGCTTGTCGGTCAGGTGTCGGCTAACCGACACATGCTCAGAAGTTCAGTTCTGAACTTCGGATTTTCTGAAGCAAAACTTCCAGAAATTGAGTCAAATAGACTCCAACATCTCTAAAACACTATAAATCATAAGAATGCATAAGTACTTGCCTTTTTGTGAAGGTTGAATGGATAAAAACCTCCTTCTAGAGCTTGATTCCAAGAGAAAACCTTGACTCCAAGCTTGACACTTTCACAATTTGAAAACAAAGTTGGGGAAGATGAAGTGAAGGATGAAAACTCCTTGAAAACACTTACAAATCCCTTGTTTGCCTCTTGATTGAGTAAGATTGGAAGGAAAGAAGAGAAAAGCAAGAGAAAATAGTTGCCTAGGGTTTGGAAGAAGATGGAAATGAGATGAATGATCTCATTTAGGTTATTTTAGCTTATATAAGCTATGAAAGTGCACTTAAGTCCATCCATTCCACTAAATTACAATTTAAGTCAAATGAAGGGTCATTTGACCGGATTCTCGTCAAACGACTTCGAACCTATGATGAAAGTTGACGTACTCGTCAAGATACACGCGTTGGTATCAAGAGTTTCCGTATTCGACGAAATACGCGAAAAATTTCGTATTTACATAAAAGTCCTTCATTTCTACGTTTGAGTCTAAAACTCCATTTAAACCATGCAAATCCATTCTTTACCATTCCATTAAGCCCAATTCATTCATTTGAGGCTTATTCCATATTATTTGGTCATTGACCATCATTAGCTCAATTAACCGCAGTTAATTAGCCTTAAGCATAACCAATCTACTTAATCTTTTCATTATCCGTTCATTCTATTCATTTGGGACTAACTCATCGAGCTTAGTCATTAATTACCATTAAACTAGTTAAACATGGTTAACTAGCACTAATTTCAATTAACTAGAGTTAATCTTGATTAACTCGGGACGAGACCTGACAAAAAATCAGCGTCTTGAGCAGGACTCAAAAGAGGTTTGCTGATTTTTCTCAGAGGAAACCATCTAGACAGTCTTATAATTGTTGACTTCAAAGATCTATTGTAAAATGGACATTGTAGTTGTCAGATTATCAAGTCTTTTATATGGTTGGATCCTTGTGGCTTTCAGGTGGTGAATTTCTTTGTGGGTTGCTCTTCTTGCGGTTGTTGGAGAAACTTGGACCTCAAGTGTTGTACTCGATCTTTGCTTCTTTTTGCTTGGCGGCAGTTATTAAGAAGAATGTGGTTGAAACAAAAGGAAGGTCTCTCCAGGAAATTGAGATTTCACTTCTCTCACCAGGAGAATAGAGGTAATGTTTGTTTAGTTAATTTGCTATATATACCGCTCTGCTTTTCTTGATGGTGAACCTTCTTTCTCCCCTGATCTGGAATTTTTTCCATTTGAGAATATGATTTCATGATGCTATTTTTCTGGTACCCATTGTGAAAACTTTTAGAAATGGCTGTCTGAGGAAACCAAGGCCCATTTTGCGATTTGCCAAGGGTGTCTTTCACCTAATAATTTCCCTTTGTTGTCCCATATGCACAACGTATCTATCATATATTGTCTAGTATACATAAATGTTCTTGGTTGGTGCGCATCCCAATTGAGGAGCTTTTCTCTTACCATATTTGTGCCACTCAGCATTGTTTGATCAGACTTCATTTTGGACAATTGTTGTTGGAAGATGGCTTTCATATTTGGACAATGGGAGAAACAAGATAGCTACAACTTAATTACAAAATACAAATTTTACTAAGAACAAGAACCCACTTTATAAATTTTACACAAATACACTATTACAAAGCTTACAACTTATACACACTTTAAGCCTACACTCTTACAAGCAAAAGACTCACTCACTACAAATTACTCAAAACACTCACTCACTACCTAATAATTTCCCTTTGTTGTCCCATATGCACAACGTTTCTATCATATATTGTCTACTATACATAAATGTTCTTGGTTGGTGCGCATCCCAATTGAGGAGCTTTTCTCTTACCATATTTGTGCCACTCAGCATTGTTTGATCAGATTTCATTTTGGACAATTGTTGTTGGAAGATGGCTTTGATATTTGGACAATGGGAGAAACACGATAGCTACAACTTAATTACAAAATACAAATTTTACTAAGAACAAGAACCCACTTTATAAATTTTACACAAATACACTATTACAAAGCTTACAACTTATACACACTTTAAGCCTACACTCTTACAAGCAAAAGACTCACCCACTACAAATTACTCAAAACACTCACTCACTACAAAGGAGCACTCACTCTAATTTCTCACTACACACTTCAGTGTGTCTTACTCCACACTCCACTCACTAAACCTCACTTCTCTTCACTTCACACTTGAGTTGTGTTTTTCACTTGATGATTTCAAAGAGTGGCTGGGCACTACTATTTATAGGCACTCTACTAAAGTAGGTGATGGACCATGTGGTGGAGGCCTGATCAGCGTGGCCTACTTTTTCACCGTGCTTTATGTCGGTTTGTAAGGTTGGTGGGGAGTCTTGAATATTCTGGAATGGGTATGTCGGTTGTGTGAGGTGGAGGTGATGAGAGATTTCTTGAATTCTCTAGAGTCTTGTCATTGGGCTCTTTCTAGACTACTTTAGAGTCTAGGAGAAGGTCAGTGTTTGACTGTCATGACTCCCCCTCAAACGTTGACGTTCTTAATCTACTGAAGCTATCTTCTTGCCAAGCTTTGCTCTTAGTTTTGTGAATGTGTCTGTTGGCAAAGCCTTGGTAAAGATGTCTGCCACTTGTTTTGTGGTACTGCAGTACTCCAACTTTATTGTCTTTTGCTTTACATGGTCTCTTATGAAATGAAATCTGATGTCAATGTGCTTACTCATTCCATGCTGTATCGGATTCTTGGCTAGTTCAATGGCAGACTTATTATCCACATGTATAGTTGTGGATTCATCTTGTAAGTCATCAAATTCTTCCAGGAGGTTTCTCAGCCATATAGCTTCGCAGACTGTTGCTGACGCTACTACGTATTCGGCTTCACATGTAGACAGGGCTACTATACTTTGCTTTTTGGATACCCATGTGAAAGCTGTCGATCCAAGATAGTACACATACGCTGTAGTGCTCTTTCTTTCATCTTGATCACCTCCCCAGTCACTGTCTAAATATCCATATAACTTGGCTTCGTTGCCATAGCAGTAGAAGAGACCATGATTCATGGTACCTTTGATGTACCGTAAGATTCTTTAGCTGCGACCTAATGCGAATTCTTTGTCTTTTCCATATATCGGCTCAAAAGTCCGACACCATAAACAATATTTGGCCTTGTGATTGTGAGATACCTTAGGCTTCCAATCAGACTTTTGAATAATGTTGGATTAATGTCTCTTCCTTCTCCTTCTTTCGTTAGTCTCAGACCTGTTGCTACAGGGGTGCTTACAGGATTGCAGTTGCTGATTCTGAATTTTTCAAGGAGTTATTTAGCATATATTTTTCTGTGAGATGGAAATACCATCTTGCTGCTGCTTGACCTCTATACCCAAGAAGAAGGACATTAGTCCACAGTCGGTCATATCAAACTCCTTGAACATAGCATGCTTAAATTCTTCAAACATCTGGGGGCTGTTACCAGTGAATAGTAAATCATCGACGTAGAGGCATGCTATGAGCATTTTTCTTTATGTAGACTGAATGCTCATACGGGCATTTGGAGAACCCGTCTTCCTCTAGATAGCTATCTATAAGAGCATTCCATGCTTGTGGGGCCTACTTTAGCCCATATAATGCTTTCTTTAAGTGGTATACCTTTTTCTCCTCTCCTTCTACTATAAAGCCTTCTGGTTGTTCTACATATACTTTTCATCAAGTATACCATTTAGGAATGTTGACTTAACATCTAGTTGATAAATTTTCCAATTATGATGTGCTACAAGAGAGATAAGCATTCTTACCGTATCAAGTCGGGCGACAGGAGCAAAGACTTCTTTATAATCCATGCCATATTGCTGTTTGTAGCCTTTAGCTACAAGCCTCGCCTTATATCGATCCATCTCTCCATCGATCGTTCGCTTGATCTTGTATACCCACTTGACACCGATAGCGTTTTGGCCTGGAGGGAGTGTAGTAAGCTCCCAAGTGTCGTTCTTTTCGATGGCATGAATCTCTTCTTCCATGGCTTTTCTCCAATAATCTTCGTTTACTGCTTCTTGGAAGGTAAGAGGCTCATGGTCAGCATAGAGACATAAGAGGTTAGTCTCTTTAGTTTTCTCATAGATGTCTCTTAGGCTTCTCATCTTAATTGGTGTGATGGAAGAGGAAGAGCTTCGAGCTGATGAACTGCTTGTTGATGATCCATCTTGTCCTTCAGGACTCCTTTGAAGTGCAGATGCTGAACGCGGAGATGTTACATCACCTCGCCGCGGGCCTTCATTATTTTGAGGATGTATCTCTTGTTCTTCTATTTCAAGAGGCTTTCTTGGGATGTGTTTTCTTCATTCCACCTCCATGCCTCTTCTTCACTAAAGACTACATCTCTACTTACCACCACCTTTTTAGTAAGTGGGTTGTAGAGTTTGTAGGATTTAGACTCCTCACTGTATCTGATAAAGATACACTTTTTCTCCACGATCATCAAGCTTCTTCCTCTTTGCCTCTGATACTTGGGCATATGCAACACACCCAAATATTTTTAGATGGGCCACACTTGGTTTGTAACCGCTCCATGCCTCTTATGGTGTCTTATTCCTGATACTTTTTGTAGGGCAACTGTTGAGTAAGTAGGCTGTACATTCAGCAGCTTCTGTCCAAAATTCTTTTGGCAGACCTTTTTCTTTAAGCATGGTCCTCGTCATATCGAGGGTGGTACGGTTTTTCCTTTCCACTATTCCATTCTGCTGCGGTGTATAGGCAGTTGTGAACTGATGCCTGATGCCCTATTGTTTGTAGTACTCTTGAAATTCTTTCGAGGTGTACTCTCCACCTCTATCAAATCTAAGTGCTTTATCTTACAACCACTTTCTACTTCTACACTGGCTTTGAAATTCTTGAAAGTAGTGAAGGCTGCAAACTTCTCTTTGATAAAGAATACCCAAAGCTTCCTACTGAAGTCATCGATAAAAGTAATGATGTATCTATTACCTCCAAGAGAAGGTGTCTCCAATTGTCCACAAATATCTGTGTGAACCAACTGCAATGGCGCTTTTGCTCTCCATGATTTCCCTACTGGAAATGTGTTTCTTTGTTGCTTACCAAGTGTGCATGCCTCACACACATGCTTGGGCTTTTCGATAGTAGGCAAGCCATGCACCATGTTTCAAGTGGATAATAGCTTGAGCCCATTGAAGTGAAGATGCCCATATCTAAGATGCCATTTCCATGACTCATTGTTTATTAGTCAATGGAAGCACTTCTCTAGCTTTGTGTTAAGATAGAGTGGGAACATGCGATTCTTCGCCATTTGGACTCGAGCTATATGCCTCCCATGTACATATCTCAATGACAAAGAGAGATTTTCCATGTGTATTACATACCCCTTCTCCAGGAGTTGCCCAAGACTAAGGATGTTACTTTTCATGTTGGGCACGTAATACACATTTGATATATATGCAGGCACACCATCTTTCTGATAAATCTTAATATTTCCTTTACCTCGTATGATGGACCCGAAAAAAAGGGGGAATCTTCCGTCCTCTCCCTCCGCACCCCGGGGGCTGACCTCGGTCTCGGCGGAGGAGGGAAGATCTCGGGCATCAACATTTTTTGTACGGGTATGCCAGATTTACTTTCTACTTGGAATTTGGAATAGTGATAATCCGGAGATTCGCCTTCACAAGTGGAAAGGAAATCAATCATTTTTTCTAACTTTTCAAATTGCATAAATATTAAGAAAAGAGACAAGTTTTTAGAATGCCGTAAGAGGCGTTTTTGTTTGTTTGCCGTGAAAGGCGTTTTTACAAAACTCATCAAATATGAAAGACAAGAATTGTGATTTCTTTTTGTCTCTTTAAGAAATACAAACTACAATAGAAAAGGAAGAAAAGGGACATAACTTCTCAGGAGATTGTGGGGACACGTTGAGATCGACGGTTGCAAGTCATGTATGGGCTTCGCCATCGTCCTTCAAATGAGAACATGTGATGCTTTGATTTTTTGGCTTGGCTCCTAACCTCAGTTTTTTAAAGGACAAGGACCAAGAGAAGGTCCTATATCCAATGAAAAACCGAGTAAACGGGCTGAAAAGCCGCGTTTAGTCCATGTTGGAGAAGGAGGTGACCTTGGGGGGGTGGCCCCCCAAGGGACGTTGATCACCTTGTGGTGCTTCCGGGAGCAAAGTAGCAGGACTTCGTCTCTCTCTTGGATTTTCTGAATTTTCAGAGCTTGCACTTGGGATCTCTTTTCATCCTCTCTTTCTTCTTGGAATGGACCTCCTTTTATAGGCTTTTGGTAGCCATGAGGTGTTTATTGGCATTGATGGCCATGATGAAAGAATTGATGAGGAGTTACAAGTTGATTTTGTAACTCCTTTTTCAAGGCTTGTGATTGGCCGATGAAGGTAGTGGGCATTCAATCACCTTTTTGCTTCATGATGATGGGAGTTTCATGGGTTTAATGCCATGATTGCTTGGATTTGTAACTCCCAAATGCTTGGTTCTGATTGGGCCGTCCAAAATAATGAGTTAATGACTGCTTTAATGGGTCAATTAACGTCATTAAGTGGTTGCCAAGGCATGTGAAGAGTCGCGGGCCGTGCTGCGCCTTTTGAGATTCTTCTTGCGATCATCACGGGTTGATCCACGCATTATTTGATGTCGGATTGCGATGCAATTTCAGATATTGATTGATGTTGGCGGGCCGGTGACATCTATCTTGTTGATTTCACGATCGGTCGGACAGAAAGCGCACTTTCTTGGTCAGCCGGTTGGCGATCTTGAGGCGATCAGTGATGATTTCATGCTTTTGACGGCGGATCCGAGATGTCGACGAAGATCAGTGGTTTTGGAGCACCAAACATTGGATTTTCAGAAAATCACAGAGGCCAGAACACCCGAAACGCAAAAAAAAATCGGAAAATGGATGATTTGGCGCAAAATCCGGCGACTCGGATTTCCAGGGTCGCCGGGCGACCATGCACCTAGGGTCGCCGGCGACCATAGGGCTTCGGCCCGTTTGGTCGCCGAGCGTTGTTTTCGGCCGTTTTTTCGTCTTTTTCGTCCCTTTTTTCTTCTGTATTTTTCTTGAAATTTTTCCTCAATTATTGACATGATTTTCTTGAAGAAATCTTGACGAGAACCCTCGCGAAATCGGAGCACAAAGTTTCCTATTTTTCGGGAAAGCCGAAGACTTTGTAGCCGATTTTCCGTCAAGCGTCGAAACTAGGTCAAACGATGTTGGAATGACCTGAAAATTGAGGTGAAGCTTCTTGAGCAGTGGATAGGACCAACCATGGGCGTTTATTTGAGTTTTGAAGCCGTTTGGGGTCCCATCGATGCTTCACTTGATTTTGTTGCGGGGAAAATGCCGAGCTTTGATATGTGGTCAAACGATGTTCGATTGACCTGAATTTGACGGGGAGCCTATTGGAGTCATTTTGAGACGTTCCATGGGCTCCGTTTTGGACGTCATGGTCCCGGGTTGCTCCACCGCCGGTAGGCTTGATTTTCTCTCAGAGCATCGAAACCTGGTCAAACGTTGTCGGAATGACCTGAAATTCGACGTGCATCCTTTTGGAGGCATGTTGAAGCCACTCATGTATTTTGTTTGATGAGTGATGGCTTCGGTGGTTTCCGCTGCCGGGAGGCTTGATTTTACTGCTCGAGCATTGATGGAGGGTCAAACGTTGTCGGTTTGACTTGAAATTTGGCATGGAGCCCTTTGGAAATATTCTGGAGTCATCCGTAGGCTTTGATCAAAGTTTTGGTGTCTTTGATGATATCGCCGCCGGGAGCGCTTGTTTAGCTGTCGGAGCGGTGAAGTTGGGCCAAACGATGTCGGAATGACCCGAAACCTCAGGTGTACCCCTCTTTTACCTGTCTTGAAGGATCTCTCAGTTTCTGTCTGATTCTGACAAAATCTGATGCTTGAAGTAGCCTTGCCTATTTTTAGCAAGATGCAGCTTCAGGAGGCTTCTCGATGTTGAGGAGACATATTAACTTTTTTGGTGTCAACATCGTACTTGAAGCTTTGATGAGTCTCCGAGACTTACTTTTCCCCTGACCTCTTCCGCAAGCTCTTCAAAGTGTTCCTTCTTCCCGCACATGTGGTTGCTTGCGCCGGAATCCAGGTACCAAACATTTTCTTGGCCATAGCCTTCCTCTTGTGCTAGGAGAACTGTGGACAATTCTTTTTCTTCATCTCTCACTTCTGCGAAGTTAGATCACTCCTCCCATTCAGCAGGTTTGCTCCAGCATTCTGAGGCAAAGTGTCCAAACTTTCTGCAGTGTGGCATTGAACACTTCTTGAATTACCACGACCACAGGTGAATCCACCTCGGCCAGCTCCTCTTTCGCGATTGTTGGAGCTCCTCGATTGAAATTGCCCTTGGCTTTGAGGATTTGCTCCCCCTTTACCTTTGCCACAATTGCTGTTTGTGCTACCGCCCCGCTTCGAACTTCCGCGTCCGGGCTTTTGCTCAGTTGGAGTCAATTTTGACTCTAGTGGTTGTTCCAAGACCATGGAACCACTATTTTTTTGCATACGTTGCTCATGGACTTGAAGTGATCCCATTAATTCTTCTATTGAGAGAGTCTCCATATCTTTGGATTCTTCAATAGCCACAACCACATGCTCAAATTTGGTTGTGAGGGATCTCAATACTTTTTCTACAACTCTATTATCTTCTATCTTTTCACCATTTCTCTTAATTTGATTTACTATTGCTAGCAATTGTGAAAAATAATCAGAGATAGTCTCACCTTCTTTCATGTGAGTGGCTCCGAACTCTGCTCGGAGGGACTGCAAACGGACCCTCTTGACACGATCAACGCCTTTGAAGATAGTGCTCAGGGTCTCCCATGCTTTCTTGCTAGATGGTGCTTCAGTAATCTTTTCGAAGGTTGATTCATCTACCCCTTGATAGAGTAGGAACAAGGCCTTCTTGTCTTTCTTTCTTTGATCTTTAAGGGCAGTCTTCTGCTCCGGAGTGTACGCAGCTTCTTGCTCTATAGTGGGCTCCACGTATCCTTCGGTAACGATCTCCTATAGATCCTGCGATCCAAATAACGCCTTCATCTAGATACTCTAGTTCTCATAGTTCTCCTTTGTCAGCTTCGGGATCTTGGGTTGAACCAAGCTTGATGCCACCTCTGCTTGTAGGGGAACCTGGCTCTGATACCACTTTGTTGGAAGATGGCTTTGATATTTGGACAATGGGAGAAACATACTAGCTACAATTTAATTACAAAATACAAATTTTACTAAGAACAAGAACCCACTTTATAAATTTTACACAAATACACTATTACAAAGCTTACAACTTACACACACTTTAAGTCTACACTTTTACAAGCAAAAGACTCACTCACTACAAATTACTCAAAACACTCACTCACTACAAAGGAACACTTACTCTAATTTCTCACTACACACTTCAGTGTGTCTTACTCCACACTGCACTCACTAAACTTCACTCCTCTTCACTTCACACTTGAGTTGTGTTTTTCACTTGATGATCTCAAAGAGTGGCCGAGCACTACTATTTATAGGCACTCTACTAAAGTCAGTGATGGACCATGTGGTGGAGGCCTGATCAATGTGGCCTGCTTTTTCACCGTGCTTTATGTCAGTTTGCAAGGTTGGTGGGGAGTCTTGAATATTCTGGAACGGGTATGTCGGTTGTGTGAGGTGGAGGTGATGAGAGACTTCTTGAATTCTCTAGAGGCTTGTCATTGGGCTCTTTCTAGAATACTTTAGAGTCTTGGAAAAGGTCAATGTTTGACTGTCAATTGTTTCATGAGCTTGGAACAGTTGGCCAGACATCAAATTGATTAACATGGGGAAGCATTGACTCAGCTTTTGCATGCTTTCTGCTAGTGTTCATATAATACTTCTGTTTCCATTTGTATCTCAGTTTCTTTAATTTATGTACAGCTTTAGTGTAGACAATTCGGTGGCATGTGGATTTCCTGTGGATGACGTGACCATATATGTGACCTGATTTCACACCTGCTCGATGAAGCGGGTGTAAATATGAGTGCAAGAATGTTAGTGATGATTATGTTGTTTCCATTGGAAATGCTTCTAATATTGTGGCAAGCATTTCTCTCTATATCCTTTTGAGTATATTTTAGTTGGGTTAGGGATTATTACCAATAAAATAGCTTCCAATAGAACATGACGTGTTGTAATTGTGTGGAGTGTTTCCCCGAAACTGAGGTTACTCCTGACTTCGGTAATAGTACCAATCAGGGACTGCCTCAACCTCACTTACCCAGCTCGGCATTGTCCCAGCTGGCACCGAGATGGAACTGGTCTCGGTAAGAGTACCGACCAAGCTCCTCCGGGTTCAGCCTCGTGCGTCTCGGCAGCAGTGTCCGACCTCAGGCCACCCGCCCTCAGTGCCTTCTCCAGTTCGGTCCCTTGGCCGAGGTGAACACTGAGCGTCCAATCCCCATTATGAGATGGGACAACCACATTGCAGAGCGCCCTAACAGGTAGGGTGGCCACCGGCCATCGATAAGGGCTCTTTCCTAACAGCTGATCACATCCGCATTTATGTGTGGGATTGAGAAGAGATCCGATGGGATAGTATCCTCACCTACCCCCACTCAGAATCCTGGGTATGGGCTGATGGGACAAGCTCTCTCACCTACCTCCACTCAGGAAGCTTCCACTCCTCTATTATACCTGCATGGTAAGCCCATAACAGGTATGCACTATGCACTGTGTATTACACGACTATCCTACCTGAACCTTCTTCTTCTCCCTCACTTCACCATAGTTCAGTGACTGCACTAACTCAGGTGTCGGAGTGCCTTTGGTTGATAGCAGCCCGGGGCCCTGACTTTTGTCTACACTTTCAGGTTTAGGACTTCCAGTCACATTTCCAGTAATTCCCAGACTTGATAAGCAGCATCATTAAAAGCTTCATCATCGCCTAAACCAAGTCCGTAATTTTCAGGCACTTACAATTGGCGCCGTCCGTGGGAAACATTTGCAAAAACCACATTTTCATCTTGAAAAACCATGCCTCCAAGGACTAGGAAATGAAAGGGCGTTGGACCATCCAGGTCCATACCCCAAGGAGGAGGGCAGAGTCAACCGCGCTCAACAACGCTAGCTCGATGATCGGGACAGCGAAGAGCCGGAAGGGACCATCAACGTTATCCACTTAGCTCCCACTCCTAAGGGGAGCAGCCAGGCCCGTACCGAGGCCAGGAGGGCCCAGCACAGCAAACAGGTGATGATGGCTGAGCTCGGTCGCTCAGCAAAGAAGGCAAGGAAAGAGAGGCCAAAAATTTGGTTCTCTGATGAAGACTTGGACGGGGTCCAGCTACCCCACAATGATCCTCTGCTCCTAACTCTGAGGTTGGGGAACTTCAAGGTCAAGAGGATCCTAGTGGACCCCGGGAGCTCTTTGGAAATCCTCTACTATGACTGCTTCAAGAAAATGGGTCTGAAAGAGGAGGACCTACAGGAAGCTCGCACCCCACTGGTGGGTTTCAGCTCCAAGTCTGTATACCCCAAAGGGAAGATCTCCCTCAAAGTGGAAATGGGGGTAGCCTCCATGAGAGTAGACTTCCTGGTGGTGGATGCACCGTCCCCATATAATGCCATCATGGGAAGGACCTGGCTGCACAACATGGAAGCTGTGCCCTCCACCCATCACCAGAGGCTCAAGTTCTCATTACAAAACAGAGACGGTAGCTTCAAGGTGATCATAGTTCGTGGCGACCAACAGATGGCCTAACAATGCCTCATGGCCGTGGTCCCCGGAGAGGCAGAGCCACAGCAAGTCCATATGGACGAGCTGGAGGCAGAGCTCGAAGCTGTCGGTCGAGCACCAGAGCAGAAGAGTGTAGAGGACCTCATCGAAGTTAGGATCGATCCCAACGATCCAGAGAGGTACTTCCTGCTCGGAAGTCAGCTTGCAGAAGCTGAAAGGTCCGAGCTGATTGACTTCCTGTTACAGAACAGAGAGGTCTTTGCTTGGACCCCCTACGAGATGCCCGGCATCGACTCTGAAGTCATGAGCCGCAAGCTGAATGTGGATCCCGGACTCAAGCCCGTAGTCCAAAAGGCCCGCAGGACCGGAATCCAGCAAGCAGAGGCAGTGACCGAAGAGGTCAGGAAGCTGTTGGAGGCCGAAGCTATCAGGGAAGTCCACCACCCTGCGTGGCTGGCCAACACAGTAGTGGTCAAGAAGAAGAATGGGAGCTGGAGGGTCTGCGTGGATTTCACCGACCTCAACAAAGCCTGTCCCAAAGACAGCTTCCCGCCTCCAAAGATCGACCAGTTGATTGATGCCACTGCCGAACACTACAGGATGAGTTTCCTCGATGCCTACTGAGGTTACCATCAGATCCCGATGCATGGGCCTGACGAAGAAAATACCGCGTTCATAACACCTAGATGCATCTACTGTTACAAGGTGATGCCCTTTGGGTTAAAAAACGCCAGTGCCACTTACCAGAGGCTGGTAACTAAGATGTTTCAGGCCCAGCTTGGCAAAACGGTTGAAGTGTAAATAGACGATATGGTCGTCAAGTCTAAAAGGTCACAAGACCACTTGGCTAATCTGAGTCAAACCTTCGCCGTCCTCAAGAAGTTCAAACTCAAGCTGAACGCATCCAAGTGCGCGTTTGGTGTCAGCTCCGGGAAGTTCCTGGGCAGCTTGGTCACCAGACGAGTGATAGAGGCAAATCCCGAGCAGATCTCGGGGATCCAGGCCATCCAAAGTCTGACCACGGAAAAGCAAGTTCAGAGGCTCACAGGGATGGCAGCTGCACTAAACCGCTTCATAAGCAGAGCTTCAGACAAATGTCGTCCCTTCTTCTAGCTCTTGAAGAAGAGCTCGAAGTTCCAATGGACTTCGGAGTGCGACAGAGCCCTTCAGGAACTCAAGGGATACTTATCTTCACCTCCCCTTTTGTCCACGCCGACACAGGGATAGACCCTCTACTTGTATCTGGCAGTCTCGGATCACGCAGTGAGCTCGGTACTCGTCAGAGACGAAGACGAGTAGCAGAAGCCTATCTACTATGCGAGCAAGACTTTGCTAGATGCCGAGACGAGATACCTGCCATTAGAGAAGCTCGCGCTCGCGCTCATCAGTGCCTCCCGTAAACTCTCACACTACTTCCAAACCTACTCCAAAGTGGTTGTTACAGAGCACCCACTTAAGTCTCTCTTCAGAAAAGCAGACTTCTTTGGAAGAGTGTCCAAATGGGCCGTTGAGCTAGGGCAGTATGATATTCAGTATCAGCCCAGAACGGCGATCAAGGCCCAGGTCCTGGCAGACTTCATCGTCGAATTCACCTCTCCTAGTTCGGCACTGAGACAGCTCGATACCGAACTGGGGGGCAAGGAGGTGGTAGAGTTCACCGAGACCGAGATGGAACAAGAGCGAGCTTGGAAACAGTTCCTCGACTCGTCTTGGAAAGTCTTCGTCGATGGATCCTCAACCTCCAGAAGGGCTGGCGCAGGCATAGTCCTCCAATCTCCGGAGAGCCTTGTCATCGAGCAAGCCCTAACACTTGACTTCAAGGCATCAAACAACGAAGTAAAGTATGAAGCGCTGATCGCAGGGCTGGGCACCGCTAAAATGCTGGGGGCACGGCAACCGGTGGTCTTCAGTGATTCTCGGTTGGTGACGAGCCAGCTGAATGGAGACTACCAAGCCCGTAATGACAGGATGGCAGCCTACCTAGCTCAGGCAAAGCAACTCCTCTCTCAATTCCAAAAAGCTGAAGTCAAGCAAATCGGCAGAGACTCTAATTCTCACGCCGATGCCCTTGCCAACTTGGCCTCTGCTGTCGAGGCAGGGAGAAAAAGGGCTGTCGAAGTGGAAGCACTAGACAAACCGAGCATAGAGCTCCACCCACCTCGGCAGGTCTTCTGTGCTGATCTCGGTCCGAGCTGAATGGACGAATACATCTCCTACCTCAAAGACGACCAGCTCCCCGAGGAAAAGAGCCAGACCCACAAAATCAGGCTAAAGGCAGCTCAGTTTTGGCTCTCTCCAAATGGCAAGCTCTATAAAAAGTCCTACAATGGCCCCTACCTCCAGCGCATGCACCCTAGCAAAGTCGAAGACTTCCTTTATGAAATCTATGAACGGATCTGCGGCAATCACTAGCTTACAGAGCAATCAGCCAGGGCTACTGGTGGCCTTACATACAAAAGGACGCCCAGGTCTATGCCAGGAAATGTGAGAAGTGCCAAAAGTTCTCTCACTCTCTCCATCAGCCAGCACACGACTTGAGTCCTCTCTCTAGTCCTTGGCCTTTCGCCCAATGGGGGCTAGACCTGGTGGGACCTCTCCACCGAGCTCCAGGGGATAAGAGGTGGCTAATAGTAGCCACTAACTATTTCACCAAGTGGATAGAAGCCGAAGCGTTGTCCTCCATCACCAAGAAGGATAATAAAAATTTCGTGTGGAGGAACATCGTGACGAGATTTGGAGTGCCTCGAGCATTAATCTCGGACAACGGGACTCAGTTCGACTCCAACTTCTTCAAAAGCTTTTGTCAAGAGCTCAGCATCAGAAACTACTATTCCACTCCGGCCTACCCTCAGAGCAATGGTCAGGCCGGAATCTTTAATAAGGTGGTGCTCGATGGACTCAAGAAGAGACTGGACCGAGCTAAGGGAAGATGGGTAGAGGAGCTTCCGAGTGTCCTTTGGGCATACAAAACTACCCCAAGGCGCTCGACCTCGGCTACTCCCTTCTCCCTAGCATACGGGATGAAAGCTGTAATCCCACTTGAGGTCGACCTCCCAACCCTCAGGTCAGAACTGTTCGGCCAAGGCCAAAATGAAGTAAACCTTGCCAAGGAGTTCAACCTAGCTGAGGAACGAAGGGATGCAGCAGCCATCCGCCTCGCTTCCTACCAGCAGCAACTGGCCAGAGGATACAATCAGAGGGTCAAAGAGAGGAAGTTCTCACCTAGGGAACTGGTCTTAAAGAAGACACTTCTAGCAGACAAAAATCCTAACGAGGGAAAGCTTGCACCGAACTGGCATGGGCCATTCAAAGTAATCTCGGCAGCTGGGCAGTCTGCATACAAACTTGAGGACATGGAGGGTAGAGAGCTACCGCGCTCATGGAATGCCACGCACCTCAAGAAATACTATTTTTAGGTTGTACTCAGATTTTGAAAGACAATAAAATTAGTTCTTGTGAAAGGATGTGTTTTGTTACTTTCGAATTTCACCGAGTTATGTAATTCGGCATCTGCAAACAGCTCGGTTACAGAACCAGCTTGCATTTGGCGCTGTCATAGGACTAGCCACTCTCAGTTCGATTACAGAACCAGCTTCCTCGGCTCGGTCACAGGACTAGCCACTCTCATCTCTGTTACAGAACCAGCTTGCATTCGGCGCAGTCACAGGACTAGCCACTCTCAGCTTGGTTACAGAACCAGCTTCCTCGGCTCGGTCACAGGACTAGCCACTCTCAGCTCGGTTACAGAACCAGCTACCCCGGCTCAGTCACAGGACCAGCCGCCTTCAGTTCTGGTCGTTGAACCGAACTTCGTGATTTCAGCTCTGGTTACGGAACCTAGCTCAGTCACATAGCTCCGGTTATGGAACCAGCTACATCGGCCCGGTTACAGGACCAGCCATTTTCTAGCTTTGGTTGTGGAACCTAGCATACTACTGACTTCGGTTATAGAGCCGAGCTCAATTACTTGTCTTATTTCCTGTTATTTATTTTGTCTTGGTTACGAGGCCAAGCACGTAAAAAAGCAGGAGAGAAAATGTAAAGGCATTCAACGCATTGCACAAAGATAGATGAATAACCCGATTCCATTCATTTTCCAAGGATGTTTACATACAAACAAAAAGAAAAAACAATTCCTCCCCCAATACAGAAAAATAAAAGAAAAGATGACATCAACAGATGAATTCCCCTCAAGCGGCAGCATCTCCAGCATCCTCCAGGGTTACCTCGGCCTCGGCACCTTTAAGGGTTGGCTCGGGGGCAACAGATCCAGCAGGGTCCTCAGGAGGGGGGTTCGGCGCGGGATGTGGAGGTGGAAACTGGGGGACATCTTGATAAGCAGGATGGTCCTCGGGGACCCCTGCCTCCTTCAGTGCACTTGTCCACCCCAGCTTCCAGGCTTTCTTACTCACCTCGCGAACCTAGGTCACATAAAGTTCCGAAGCAGCCTCGACTCCCTCGTCATATGAACGATCGACATCGGCTCTGAGACTGGCTTCGACCTCTCCCCTTTTCTTCTCGAGCTCGGTCATCATGTCCTTTTGATCTTCCACTTCAGCTTTGGCCTTTTCGAGCTCGGACCTGAGGCCCGTGATGATCACCTCCTGCTCGGCCGCCCTCCTGTTGGCCTCCCCTAGTGCCGCCTCGAGGGCCGCTGATGGAACACGCTCCTGCCGAGGGTGCTACCGGGGTCGGCGGACGTGGGAGTCCGTCGGGTTCGGCCCTTTCGCGCCCGGGGGGCTGAAGCGTGCATCAACATTTCTTTGTGTGGGTGTGCCAGATTTTCTATTTTACTTGGAATTGCAAGTGGTAATCCGGAGATCAACCTTCGCAAGTAAAAAGGAAATCAACTTCTTTCAAGTTTTCCATTGCACAAATATTTAAGAAAAGAGACATTTTCTTGGTTTGCCGTGAAAGGCGATTTTGTTTGGCATTTATAGCCGATTTGGGCGTTTATAGCCGATTTACAATTCTCATCAATAATGAAAGACAAGAGTTGTGATTTTTGTCTCTTTTAGAAAAATACAAACTACAATGAAAAGCAAGAAAAGGAGGATCTAACTTTTCAGGAGATTGTGGGGGACTCGTTCAGATTGACGGTCTCAAGCCATGTATGGGCTTCGCCATCATCCATGCAGATGAGAACAGAGGATGCTCTTGATTCGCTTGGCTTGGCTATAACCTCAGGTTTTTAGAGGACAAAGACCAAGAGAAGGTCCTATGTCCAATAAAAAGCTAAGTAGACGGGTTGAAAAGCCACGTCTAAGCCATTGGAGGCAGCGGGAGAAGGCAAGGACCTTGGGGGGGAGTACCCCCCAAGGGACTTTTTGTCACCTTGTAGTGGTGCTTGATGTAGAATTTCTGCAGAATTTTCTCTCTTTCTCTAGACTCTGTCTGTCTGGAATTCGGGATTCTTTGTACCTTTTGATTTTCGATCTTCGGTTTTCCGTTCGTCCATTTCCGATCCCTTTCTTCTTGGAAAGCTCTCCTATTTATAGGCTCTTGGTAGCCATTAGGAGAGTTTATGGGCTTTAATGGCTTTAATGGGAGGAGTTACAAGATTTATTTCTTGATTTTGTAACTCCTTTTTCCTTGAATCTGATTGGCCGATGGAGATTAAGGGCTTTTAATCACCTTAATTACCATAATGGGAGGAGTTTCATGGCTTGAATGCCATGACTTAATTGATTTGTAACTCCTGGATGCTTGCTTCTGATTGGGCCGTCCAAAGAAATGAATTAATGACTGCAATAAAGCTAGTCAATTAACTGCATTAAATGGTCGCCGAGCAGTTGAAGAGTCGCGGGCCGCGCCGCGTCTTTTGGGATTCTTTTGGAGATGATCACCGATGGATCTACATGCTGATCGACATCGGATGACCGTGTAATTTCAGACATTGATAGCTAGCAGCGGGCCGGTGACATCTGTCTTGTCGATTTCTCGATCGGTCGGACAGAAAGAGCACTTTTTGGGTCAACCGGTCGGCGATCTTGGAGCGATCAATGATGATTTTATGCTTTTGACGGCGGATCTGAGATGTCGTCGGATATGAGTCAATTTCAAGCACTAAAAATCACATTTTCAGGAAACCACAGGGGCCAAAGTGCGCGAAACGCGAAAAGGGACGGAAAAAACGGGTCACCGGCGAAAAATCCGGTGACCCAAACTTCCATTGTCGCCGGCGACCATGAGCCAGGGTCGCCGGCGACCCTGGGGGTTTTTCTCCCCTTTTTGGTCCGTTTTGCGGTCTTTTTCGTCGCCGTTTTCTTCTGTATTTTTCCTGAAATTTCTTCTCATTTATTGGCTTGATTTCCCTGTAGAAAACCTGATGAGAATCCTTGCATTTTTAGAGTGCAAAGTTTCCAATTTTCCGGGAAAGCCGAAGACTTTGTCGCGTAGAGCTGCTGATTTTCCGCCAGAAGCTGAAACTTGGTCAAACGATGTCGGAATGACCTGAAATTTGAGGTGAAGCCTCCTGAGCAATAAATAAGACCAGCAATAGGCTTTTGTTTGAGTTTTGAAGCCGTTTGGGGTCCCGTCGCCAGTAGATTTGATTTTACCGCGAGGGTGATGCCGCGCGTTGATGTGCGGTCAAACGATGTCCGATTGACCTGAAATTTGACAGGGAACCTATTGGAATCATTTTGAGATGATCCACAGGCTCTGTCTTGGAAACCATGGTCCCGGGGAGCTCCGCCGCCGGTAGGCTTGATTTTCTTTCGGAGCGTCGAAACCTGGTCAAACGTTGTCGGAATGACCTGAAATTCGACGTGCAGCCTTTTGGAAGCATGTTGAAGCCACTCATGCACTTGGTTTGATGAACGAAGGCTTCGGTGGTTCCCGCCGCCGGGAGGCTTGATTTTGCTGCTCGAGCATTGATGGAGGGTCAAACGTTGTCGGTTTGACTTGAAATTTGGCATGGAGCCCTTTTGAGACATGCTAGAGTCATCCGTAGGCTCTGATCGAAGTTTTGACGTCTTCGATGATGTCGCCGCCGGGAGCGCCAATTTAGCTATCGGAGAAGCGAAGTTAGGCCAAATGATTCTGAAATGGCCCGAAACTCCTTGTGTACTCCTCCCTTGGCTGTCTTGAAGGATCTTGCAGTTTTTGTTTGATTCTGACAAGATTTGATTTTTTGGAGAAGTTGCATTGCCTATTTATGGCAGGTTGCGACTGCATGCAGCTTTCTTGATGTTGAAGAGGCAAAGTGACATTTTTGGTGTCAACAAATGCCCCCTTGAGGTACAGCGACGAGTTGCTTGACTTTTGTAGTCGATGTGCCTCGAAGAGATTTTTGAAGGAGAGCTTGTGTCTTGACCAAGAGTCTTTGAGCAATCTTTCCTTTGGTAGAGTAGCCTTTGAGCTTCCAGGGGAATTTTATGGTAATGAAAGGAATTAAGTACCATCTCGAGGCAAAGTTTTGAAGATGACATCAGGGATGTGGATTTGGGTTTCTGTTTTTGATCTTGTGACCTAACCAGCTATATATGACAGGTTAGGGGATCGGTTTGGTTTTGATCTTGTAGACCTAACAGGCTGTATGTGGCAAGTTAGGGGATCAGGATTTGGTTTTTGGCTTTGGTCTTGTGACCTAACAAGCTGTATGTGGCAAGTTAGGAGACCAGGATTTGGTTTTTGGTCACTCTTTGGGACTGTGTGGGTCCATTGGAGTGGTTTGGATTTTTGTGAAATGTCAATTTCAAGATTTTAGCTCAATTTGGTATATGAGGCTGGATGGTTTGGTTTTTGGAAACTCATGAGACTTTCTTTTTCTTCTCTTTTTTTTTTTTTTTTGGAATGATCCCATCAACTCAAAAGAGGCATGGGACTTTTTTTTTTCATTTCTTTTTTTTTTGCTCTTGGCAAGAGGAATATTTTGACTAAAAGCCACTTTTAGTGCCTAGGTGGTCAAATCTGGCTCATATGGGCTAACCCATGTGACCTTAGGCTTTGGAGATGGCCTAGATCTCATATAGTGTCATATTTGTAAAGAATATCCAAAAATATCTCTTTTGTGTAGAGAATATCTAAAAATATCTTTACTTGGAGAGAATTTCTCAAGTTTTCTTTTTGTGGAAAGATTCTGTCAAAATATCTTTCTCTTTGGGAAAGTAGCTAAATTTTAGCACTTACCTCCTTTCTTTTCTCCTTGTTTCCTCTTTTGGCCTGCTCTCTTCTATAAAAGCAAGAGGGTTGGTGCTTTTGCTCTATTACTTTCTTTTTGCAAGAAATCTTCAAGAGTGCTCCCCAAGGCAAGAAGTGCTTTCTCTTCTTCAAGGATCTCCAAGCATTTCTTCTTCTTCTCCATCAATGGCTTCAAGTAAGTTTTCTTCCTCATCAAGAATCTCCATTGTAGAAGTAGCTTCTTCATTTTTTCTTTTCTTTTTCTTTTTTTTTTCTTTTCTTTCTTCTTCTCTCTTTTTTTTTTCTTTTCTTTTCATGCACGTTTTTCTTTCCACGGCCTGTGGGCCAAAAAATTTTTTTTTTCCTTGTTTGCTCACTATGATAATGAGGCTATGCAATTTCAATATGTATGCATTTTTTTTGTTTGATGCATCAAGATAGAAGGCTAGAGTCTCTAGGTCAAGCCAACATGATTTTTGACTTGGACAAAGTTTGATGGATTTTGACCAAATTGGGTTGGAATTAGTCAAACTTTGGTCAAGGTTTTCCTAGCATTTAATGCATGATGATATATTTTTGATGCATGAGTTTTGGTAAATAGATTTGGAAGTATGATGATGCATACCTGAAAATCTTTTGCAAGTGTTGGGATTTTGAGCTCGCAGCGATGTTGAGCTCTTTCTCGGACTTGCTGGATTTTGAGGAAGTTTTGCAATTTTTGGATTCTGACGCTCGCAGCAATGTTGAGCTCTTTTCCAGATTTTGCGGAAGTTTGATGAGATTGGCTCGTTCTCGCAGCGATGTTGAGTTCAAGCCTTCTTTGGGAATTCTCCACTGACTATGAGCTCGAGGTGATGTTGAGCTCATCTTCAGGCTTCCTGTCTTTTTCGGAGTATTTTCCTTTTCGTTGGAATTGCCCCGGAACCATGTCAAAATTTTGCTAGAATTTTTTGTAGCAGAATTCTGTCATTTTGATGTTGATTGATCTTTTCTCTTCCATCTTTTGCAGGTAGTTCTTCTAGAACGAACAAAGGCAAAGGTCCTGTTACTGATGCACCTCGTCGGTCTGCTAGATCTTCCAATGCTGCCGTTCAGCAGGCTTGGGAGAAGGTCCAGTTTGTGGAGAAAAACCTGGAAGAATGCGATTCCCTCAATCGTGATGAGATGAGACAGCGATTGATCGCTCTCAAGGATGAGGAGTTCTATAAGATCATGGTAAGCAGCCGTCCCTGGGTTACGGACGATCAGAGCGTTGTGCTCAAGCCTACCTTCTTCTTCGGTGATGCAGTCCCTGACGACTTGACATACCAAAGGAGATGTTTTCAGTTCTCTTACACAGCGGATGGTGAGGAGAGACCTATTTCTACCCGGTCGTCTTTTGATCGGACCATCTCGATCCTGAGCCTTTCTCCCACGTGCCCTAAGAGGGAAGATCCTCCGAGTTGGGTGAAGAGGACCAGTGTGATCAAGACCGGGGTTTTTGTTGGTGGACCTTCCGGTTTTGCAGAGAAGCCACCTGTTCGTATGGACGTGTTGATGCCAGCCAGTGGCTACCAAGGTTCTGATCATCCATCGATCGATTTGAGACCGGTGGGCCTTGGCGTTTTTCGGGGTGACGGCAGCAATGGGTGAAGCCTTTTCGACTTCGTGGCCGTTTCAATGCTGACTCGAGCTGGGAGTCGTGGACTGATCACACCCTGAGGATTGGTGAGGCCGAGATTTTTGACGCGATTCGCGCTTTTCGGCAAACCGTCGTTTTCTCCGATGAGGCTTTCATGGCCATGCTGGAGTCATTCCTTCCACAAACCAACACCTTCATTGTGACGAATGGTGAAATTGGTTTTTCTTTGAAGGAGCTGAGCGCCATCACCGGGTTGCCTATCCTCGGCAAACTCTATGAGGAGTTTATGCCTATTGACAGCGTCCTTGAGGAGCAGTCTGAGGAGTTTAGGCTTGTGTACTTTCAGCTCGTTGCCTTCTATGATTTTTTGAAGGAGAAGGAGGGCTCGAAAGTTAGATCCAGCAGTTGGAGAAGTTGCAATTCCAACTTTTTTTACAGCGGGGATTCTTCTGATGGCATGGCCCAGGATGTTAGGGCTAAAGCATCAAGTTTGAAGAAGATCGCTGCTATGCGAGAAGATTTGAAGAAGTTTTTCGCAAGCACGGATGCCATTTGTCCTGACATTGCGTTGCGGAGAGATCTCGCTGCTTACCTCACTTACTGGCTGGGTGAGGCTGTTTTTACTGGAGGAGATGGGACGCACATCAGGCCGCACTGTGTTTTTCCGGCTTGTCAGATGGCGTTTGGAGAGCGGCTGGCTTTGGTACCTGCTTTTTACTCCTATTTATGTACCGAACTGCAGGCTGCTGCTTTCCTGGTTCGGCTTGGGCTCCCCATGAACAGGGTGTTTTCTGCCCACATCTTCTATTCGTGGTATGTATACCACTGTCCTAGCTTCCATCGTTTGGGAGTTGCACAGGACGAAGATCCCTTCATGATTCGTTTGGCTAGAGGGACAACCGTTCACGAATCACTTTTATCTGCCCGTTTAAGGATCCTACGATTTAGGGACGTCGAGATTGGGCAGTCTTCATTGAAGCTTTCTCCGGGCTTGCGGAAGAAGGCTTTTGACTTTGGTGTCTCCCGTGACTCGACCAGGGCAGGGTTGGGAAGACATTATGCTTTGACGGATGCGGAGAAGAGGTGGCTCTTCAACATACGGGTTGGTACGATGGTGTACCGCAGACATCTTTTCGTCGATATCCAACCGTATGTCCCTTCGCGTTTTGCATTACAGCTTGGCTTCTCTCAAGGCGTTGTTGGAGCGCCTTCGAGCATGGTGAAGCGTTTTGGAGGTCTGCAAGATGGGAGAAATGCATGGGCATTTTATAGCGCCGAGGACACTACCGCCATGATTTCTTATCCTGAGCTGCCCACCTTCCGGACTGCTGGCTTCACGAAGTGGTTCGTGGAGAGCTTTTCAGTGTACCGGGGGATTTCCAAGAAAGAGCTCGATATTAAGCAATCTCCTGGGAAGAGTCTTGGCAAATCGGATGGTGTCCGTCGGGAGGAAGTTTTGGCCTTCCTTTCTGGAGAGAAGCACAGGATAGGCTTTCTCAACGGGCAGGACATCATCAGATCAGGAGCTGCACAGGGGATTCCTGGTGAGGTCTTGAGGCAGCTGGAAGAGGAGGAGGCCGAGATCGATGCTATGATACAGGCAGAGCATACGAAGGCTTCCATGGAGTCTACTGAGAAAAGTAGACCATCCTGTGAGGACTCTTGTGAGAGGCCTGATGTTGATAGTGTGGCAGGATCGTCGAGCAGATTGACCCGCCGAGGCAAGAGGAGGAGAGGACAACGCCGTAACACGAGACGGCACGATAGTCCTTCTGATCTTGAAGTTCCTCTCACCATTGCTGAAGAGGTGTCTGAGGATGCTGACGAGCCTCCGGAGAAGAGAAGCAGAGAAGAGGAGATAGCTGGTATGATCCCCTTTCTTTCCTTTTGTTTCTTCCTTCCCCTTTTTTTGTGAAAGATTTTGTTTTGATCCGCTGCTTCTTTATTTAGCAGAGGATGATGACTTGGTGACGCCTGAGGTTCCTGCCGATGAGGCGATGACGGATCCAATCGTGGCATCTGAGGAAGAGCCCAGGGACTTTGGAGTGGTTCCAGAACCTACACCTAGTATGATTTGCTTTGGCTTTTGCTTTTTTGTCTTCTTTTGCTGTCATTTGCTAACATGTAGCTGACTTGCCAGAGGATTCCGACGATTTCGAGCCATCCATGGATGCAACTTTTGACGATGCTTTGGATGAACTCAAAGAGGCAGTGAGTACTCCGTCGGTCGTCGAAGCAGGTATACTTGCAATAATAATCTTGATATATTTTTGACAAGATTATATTCATACCTTTTTGTCTTTTCCTTCTTTTTTTCTTTGACAGATTGTGAAGCAGCAGGAGAGATTCCTCCGTCTTCCTCAGAGTCAGAACAGGGGATACGTGCGGCTGATGCAGAAGTAGGGGCTTCTTCTACTTTCAATGAGTCAGCTTGTTCCGTTGGAAAGAGTTTATTGATTACTCTTCCAGTGGAGCATGACGTGGGCAGTCGGGCACCAGAACATGGCGAATCCTCATCTGCACCGCACCTTCAGTATGCTAGGAAGGTGTTGAAGACTGTCTTGAGCTCATGGGTTGAGACGCTTTCTTCAGGTCATTTGGAAGCTGGTTTTGGCATGATCAAGCATGTGCAGGACATCCTCGCTGATAGCAAAGAAGTCGGTCTGGACATCGCAAGTGCCGAGGATTTTGTTGAGGAGATCATCACCTTGGGGAACAAATGGACTGAGACCAAGAGTTTCCCAGATGGTGACTTCTTTGATAAGATGTTCTTAAAACCTTCCAGCAAATTCAAAGCTGAGCTAACTGAGGTCACGAAGACTCGGAGGCAGATCGTTCGGGAGAAGAACGTTACCGAGTTATCCATCATGGGGCTGAAACAAGACTTGGACCGCCTTGATAAGGAGGTCGTTGAGGCTAGGCAACGTCTTGATCTTTTAGAGGAAGAGGCTGCTGCCAAATGGGCCGCCATTGTGGAGGCTCGTGACAAGGAGGGGACTCTCATTCGCCAGGTTGAGGAAGCTGAAGGTAATGTCCGGAGGAAGACTCAGGAGCATGAGCAGTGGCAGGTCCTCTGGGAAGAGCTTCCTCGTGCTGCAGATGGGTCACGGCATTCGGCCGCGTTTTATGGGGACATTTTGAAGGAGCGTGGCCTAAAAACTTTGGAAGTTAAGGCCAAGGGTCTGCTTGAGGAGTTGAACCTTTGGTTGAAGACCATGTACGATTGAGCTCCTGAGTTGTAACAAACTCTTTTTTCTTTTTCTTTTTTTTTGGTACCTCCATGTATAAACAATTTTGGTACTATATTTTGTATCCCCTTCCTTTCACTTAAATCATTTTTGATGAAAACAATTTTGAACAAAAGTTTGATGGGAATGTTTGTTTAAGGATTTGATCAAAAGGTTGACATTTTGTGAAAATCTTTTGTCAAAGGGTTGTTTTGGGCATGAAAGCCAATTTTGTGGCGGAAAGCCTTGTTTTTGATGGTTTGAAAACCAAAATTTGGATGGCGAGAAAGCCTAATTTTGTGGCGTAAGAGCCAAAATTTGTTTTGCGGCGTGGGAGCCAAAATTTTTGGATGGCGTGAAAGCCGAATTTTAGAATGGCATAAAAGCCGAATTTTGTTTTGTTTGTCTTGGCATTTATAGCCGAATTTTGGCATTTATAGCCGGATTTGGCGTTTATAGCCGAGTTTTGGCGTTTATAGCCAGATTTTGGCGTTTATAGCCGAGTTTTTGAAAACCAAGTTTTGTTTTGTTAGCATGAAAGCCGATTTTGGCGTTTATACCCGAAAAAATTTTGTTTTTGGCATTTATAGCCGAATTTTGGCATTTATAGCTGGATTTGGCGTTTATAGCCGAGTTTTGGCGTTTATAGCCAGATTTTGGCGTTTATAGCCGAGTTTTTTGAAAACCAAGTTTTGTTTTGTTGGCATGAAAGCCGATTTTTAGATGGCATGAAAGCCAATTTTGGTGTTTATAGCCGAAAAATTTTATTTTTGGCATTTATAGCCGAATTTTGGCGTTTATAGCCAGATTTTGGCGTTTATAGCCGAATTTTGGTTTTCAAAATGCAGGTATCGACTAAATGTCGCCTCCCCGCTGAATGGTCTTACAAGTATCAATGGAATGTCGCTTCCTTGCTCATTCGGTTTTGCGAGTATTGATGGAATGTCATTTCCTCGCGGGTTAGGTTTTGCGAGTATTGATGGAATGTCGCTTCCTCGCGAATTGGGGTGCAAATATCGACTAAGCGTCGCTTCCCTGCTTTTCCCAAAACTTTTGGTTTTGCGGGTACTGACTTGGTGTCGTTTCCCCGCGATTTTTTTTTGAAATTTGAGGTTTTCTCGAACCATTTGAAATTTGGGTTGTGGATAGCAACTGGTATGTTGCGTCTCCACGATTTTTGAAATTTGGGTTGTGGATATCAACTGGTATGTTGCTTCTCCACGATTTTTTGAAATTTGAGTTGTGGATTTCAACTGGTATGTTGCTTCTCCACGATTTTTGAAACTTTGCAAGTATCGAATGGGGTTCGCTTCCTTGCGATTTTTTGGGTTTTGGAAGTATCGAATGGGGTTCGCATCCTTCCGGTTTTTTTGGGTTTTGCGAGTATCGACTGAATGTCGCTTCCCCGCGGTTTCTAAAAAACCATTTTTTTGTTTAGAGACCCGAGGGTCATAAATTTTGACTTAAAACCATTTTGGTTGTAAAAGCCAAGGTAGACTAGGGTGAAAATTCCTGAGTCCTGGTTTTTATTTCAAACCATGAATTTTAGGTTCAAGGAACGAAATTTTGGTCAAGTCTGGGAAGAGGCTCCTAAACTTGGATTTTTGGATTTTGATTTTTTTTTCTTTTTGAACAATGAAACGATGAAAGTAAGCATTGTTTTGAGAGATTGTTGTTTTTGTTTTTTTTTTTTTTTTTTTTTGGAAACTTCAACATAAAGATGAAAATTTCAAAAGAGGTGGGTTTGACGAGCAAGTACCTTGGAAATAGGCTTTAGCCGTGTAGATATTGCTCTGGCCCGTTTGAGGAGGTCTGCTTCAAGAACTTGCCGTTGATGGGTAGCATACATCTGTCTCCTTCCATGTTTAGAAGAGCGTATGCACCGTTGGAGAAGACTTTGTCGATGACGAAGGGTCCCTCCCATTTTGGTTCGAATTTGCCTTTGGATTTGTGGGCAAAGACTATGGGTCTTTTTACTGCAAGAACCAAGTCACCCTTTTTGTAGACGCGTTGCCTGACCTTTTTGTCGAAAGATCCTGCCATACGTGCTTGGTAAAGTTCAATGCTTTGTCGAGCTTCGAGCCGTCTCTCATCGAGATTGTCCAGCTCATGAAGTCGTAATTTCGCATTGCTTTCTTGAGACATGTCATTTTGTAGAGATACCCTCAGAGAAGGAATTTGGACTTCTAATGGCACGACAGCTTCGCATCCATAGACCAAGGAGAATGGTGTGCTATGGGTTGGTCCTCGAACGGTGGTTCGATAGGCCCACAAAGCTTCAGACAGTTTGTCTCTCCAGTCTCTTTTGTGACTAGAGACCATTTTCTTGAGGATTTTACAGAGTGTCTTGTTGAAGGCTTCAGCTAATCCGTTTGCTGCCGGATTGTATGGAGTCGAAGGACAGCTTTGAATTTTGTATTTGTCCCAAAACCTGTAGAATCGATGATCCCGGAATTGTGGTCCGTTATCATGGACGAATCTTTTGGGTATGCCGAAACGACAAATGATGTTGGTGCGCAGGAACTGAAGAACTGATGAGGTCTTCATTTCGTTGAACGCAAATGCTTCTGACTGATGGAACGCGCTCCTGCCGAGGGTGCTACCGGGGTCGGCGGACGTGGGAGTCCGTCGCGTCCGGCCCTTTCGCCCTCGGGGGGCTGAAGCGTGCATCAACATTTCTTTGTGTGGGTGTGCCAGATTTTCTATTTTACTTGAAATTGCAAGTGGTAATCCGGAGATCAACCTTCGCAAGTAAAAAGGAAATCAACTTCTTTCAAGTTTTCCATTGCACAAATATTTAAGAAAAGAGACATTTTCTTGGTTTGCGGAGTCGGAGGAAGACTTCCCGAAGATCTTTGAGATGGTCTTCTTTTCTTCTGCTTTTGACGGCGAGGTCATCAACGTAACATTCGACCGTCTTGTGCTGCATATCTTGGAATATTTTCATCATAGCCCTCTGATATGTGGCACCAGCATTTTTCAGACCAAATGGCATGACAGTGTAGCAATACACGCCAAATGGAGTCCGAAATGAAGTGTGCTTTTCATCTTCAGGATGCATCTTTATCTGATTGTAGCCAGAGAAGCCATCCATGAATGTCATTCGCTCGAATCCACAGGTATTGTCAATCATTACCTCTGGTATGGGGATCTGGAATTCATCTTTAGGGCAAGCGCCATTCAAGTCTCTATAGTCAATACAGACTCTGATCTGCCCATTTTTCTTTGTCACGGGGACAATGTTGGACAACCATTCAGGATGTTGTTCCTCACGGATGAAGCCAACGCTTTTGAGTTTTTGAACCTCTTGTTCAATTTTATCCATCACATCCGGACGGAATCTTCTTTGGCCTTGTTTGACAGGCTTGATGTCTTCTTGAAGATTGAGTTTGTGGACTGCTACTTTGGGGTCTAAACCAGGCATTTCAGCGTAAGACCAAGCAAAACAATCAACGAACTCACGAAGAAAAGAGATATACTCGGGTAACTCATCATCCTTTATATTCTTGCTTATGAATACAGGACGTGGGTTATCAGGTGTTCCCAAGTTTATCTTTTGAACAGGATCTTCTGTCGGAAGGTTCGAAGGTGGTTCCTCCACAATATTTTCGGAGGCTTCCAACTCAACGAAACCTTCTGGAGTTTCAACTGCATTACCAGACCAAGGCTCTGTTCCTTTCCATGGATTTTCTTGATTGGTGATCTCCTCAAGGCTTGCTGTGAGATAGTCCCAATCGCCTGTTGAGTCTGGTATTTCTTTTGGAGACGAGGGTTCTTCTGGGTCAGGATGCCACCCGTCTGTGTCATCGGGCGATTCCTCTTCATCATCAGAGAAATCGTACCAATTGGAGGAGCTTCCTGGATCTTTGTCAAACGACTCTTCAAAGAGATATCCAGGGAGATCGATGTCTTTATGGACTTGAGATGTTGAGGCTTGGTCGGTAAATCTACTTTTAAGCCTTTGTGTCAACTATCTCAGGGGGGTATCAGGATCATACCCTAACCCATGTGAAGACTTTTCTACATATCCGTAGAGTCTCCAATCTTCCAGCTGGCTTTTGGTCAAGGCGGGCCCCAATGGCGTGAGAATACCGCGGCCTTCTCCCAAACCGACTGGGTTCTGAGCGTCAAAGCCCATTTTCTTCATGATAGCTTGTGCCACAGGACTATATAGAGATAGTTGAGGCATACCTTCGTTTTGGAAAGGTTTAAGCAAGGAACTTGATGAAGAAGCATCCGATCTATGAAAGAAGATCGGTCTTTGCTTTGGTGATGTTGCCGGAACAACAAAGGTAGCAGACGTAGGATCTTCTACATCAGTAGGTGTCTCCATCGGAGTGAGAGCAGGCTGAACTTGCTGAGTGTCAGCTTGGCTTGACGATGCATCGTCTTCTGGCTCTGAGTCCGAGTCTGTGTCTTGCATAATAAACACGAGAGAAACAACAAATTTGCCCCCAGACTTTTGTTTCGCCTTCTTCACTTTAGTCGTGATGACCAAAGGTTTTGAATTCTTAAGGGAGATGACGAAGGGAGATTTACTACTCTCTTCTAATTTGCCGGAGGGTTTGTTTTCTTCCGGTGATTTTTGAGGAGCCTTGCCTTTATCTTTCTGGAGATTTTCAGCAGGGGGTACTATTTCCTCTTCTTCTTTTTCTCCTTCATACATCTGGGAGTCTGCGAAGTGGACTTCTTTACCTTTGAAGGGTTTTCTGTCCGCAAAGACACGATGTACCATGCCGTTGTCGCCGACGAACTTGATGCATTGATGTAGAGTTGAAGGGACAACACCGTTCTCGTGTATCCAAGGACGTCCGAGAAGGATGTTGTAGCATGAGGGGGTTTTTATTGCATACACAGTGACCTCAGAGATAAGATCACCGATTTGCAATTTGAACCTGATTTTGCCGATAGGCCTTTGAGCGCTACCGTCATATCTGAAGATGGATACGGACGTGTGACTCAGCTTGCTAGGTGGGATGCCCAGCTCTTCGAGTGCCGAAGTAGAGATGAGGTTGAGTGCAGAACCTGGATCGATCTGAACTCTGTGTACTAGCATTTCTTTGACGTACCCTGTAAAGTACAAGGGACGGTTGTGCTTTGCTTCGCCTAGGAGGAGGTCACCCTTGTCGAAGGCAATTGTTGCACTTGCTGCTTTTTGTACCGAGAGGCATTCATTGCTTGATCCCTCAGTTTTCTTCTTTTCTCCCTTTGAGGGAGTATTTGATTTTTTGACCCTATAGTCCATTTCAATTTGTAAAACTTGTGGGGCATGTTTGTCGACATCCGTATTCGGCCTTTGTAATTCTGAAATGAGACTATCACGAGTCTGTGGAGACATTCGTAATAAGTCAAGGATGTGCAGACGTGCAGGTATGTGTTTGAAGTGCTCAATCAAGTTGTACTTGAAAGCCTCCTTCGGGCCTGCATTTTCATTATTATTGCCACTTGGGGCGTTTACAGCTTGCTTTCCCGAAGGATTTACATAAGAAGAAGAGGGTTTATTGTAATTTTTGTGGTAATCCCGGCCAGAACGGGTACCTCTACCAACTTCAAGAGCCTCTAGAGAAGGGTCTTCTTTTGGAAGATTGCTCTCAGGATCAAGGGGTTGATCCTTTGCTGAGGACGTCTCTGTAACAGCATTGGCGTCTTCAGTGATTGTGTTGCACGAAGTAATTTCCGGGAACAAGTCTTGAACAGCAGCCGGCAACTTTTCTTTATTAGCCCAGACATTGCCCGTGAGATCGGGTATCTGGGACCAATTGACTGAGTTTTCATTGAAGAAGATTTTATTGGCAGAAGTTTCTTCATGATGATCAATTGGGAGAGGCTTGAGTTCCGATGTCACAGCTTCAGGAGACGAAGGCTGAGAGGATGTTATCTCAGTGGAAATCACCTGAGAGGATGTAGCTCCGGAAGATACGCTACCGGTTGGGGAGTACGTGTCTTCGGAAGCTTCAGAGGCATTGTCGTCCTGAGCTATTGCATTGCAAGTTATCCTGACAGGAGATGCCCCCAGTGTAGACTGTTGGGAATCGGACTCATCCTCGGATGTGAGAGGATCATTGATCCAACAATTTTCTCCATTTTCAGGAGTTAAGGGAGAAAGTTCCCGCTGATTTTCAGGGACTTCCGGTTCTGGATCATGACGAAGATTGATGCGATCCTGCTCCTGCTCTATGGCAAGATGTTGCAAGATTATTGTATATTCTTCAAGATCAGGCGTGGGAGCCAAATCTTCTTCATCATTTGCTCCTTGTGGTTCGCCCATGTTGGGTTCCGCTGAAGCATTTGCTGGTGCTGGATTAACAGCGTTTTCTTGAACAGGGTCCTGGTCTTCTTCATTATCAGACCAAGATCCTTGTAGCTGTAATGGGTTATACCAGATTACTGGCATAAGATGAGATTCGGGAATCCATTCCTCGTCGAAGAGGTATTCCCCTGTTTCAAGGGATTCTTCCCACTCATCTATATCACTGGCAGTATCACTGGACTCATATCTATTCATGGAGAATCCAACTACCGAGTTGCAAGAGTATGATGTCCCCTGCACATTTTCATTTTTGTATAGAGGTGGCATGAAATTATCAAGAGTGAATTTTCTTACCACCTTGGAGGTTTTAGGAAGAGATTCTTCCGTCGTCCTTAGTGAAGCAGTGGAAGAGGTTTCTGCTTTTTCAAGGACTTCTTGTTTTGGTTGAGACTTTTGCTGCTGTTTGAGCTTGCGGAGCTGTCTCTTGGCTTGCCTTCGCTGCTGAGCGGTCGGCTCTGTTTTGACGATCTCCCAATTTTCATCATCTAGGAGATCGGGATGCACCCATATAGGTTGTCCATCTGGTGTTGGATAGGGAACCAATTCTTGGGACGCTTGAGCCATTTTTATCACCTTGAATGAAGTAGTGATCTTCTCCTTCGGTGACTTTGAAGTTTGCCGACATGACACCATGTTGACAGAGGCGGGGCCATAGTTTTTATCAAAGGTTATGACTCCGTTTTTCCACATCTCATTGATCTTCTCTCTCACAACGAAACATTGATTGAGAGGATGTGAGATCATCTGATGGTATGGACAGTATCGGGGATCATTGGTTTTACCAACATCTCCCGGTCTTTTGGGCTCTGGCAAAATGAGTTTGCCATTTGCTAGGAGAGCCTCAAAGATTTCTTCAACGTCTTCATCGAACGGATATTTCTTTTCTACACGTTCTTTGAAGGCATCAGAGAGTTCAGGCCTTTTACCTGCAGTTTTGTTTTCAGGTTTCTTTGGCTGCTGAGGAGCTGACTTAGTCTGCACATTGAGAACCTCCTTTTTCTTTGGTTTTGGGGTTGTAGCAGCAGTCGGCTCTTTCTTTGATGATTTCTGACTGTTGAGGTCTTTGATCACTATTTCAGCTTCCATGGAAGCTTCGAGGAGTTCCCCCAGGTTCTTTGATTTGTTGCCGATGATCATGGAGCGGATTTTTGCTCTCATATTGTTACGGCAGATGTCGACTAGCGACGCTTGTGGCAGCACATCTGAGCATTTGTACGCCATTGCCTTCCATTTGTGAATGAAGTCGTATGTTGACTCATTCTCTCCCTGTTTTAGGCTGCAGAGTTGAGCCATAGTAACAGGATGATCCTCACCTTGGAAGTGGGTCAGGAAGCGTGTCTCTAGCATTGCCCAGTTCTGGATAGAGTTCTCCGGCAGAGTGGAGTACCAATCAAAGGCTGTACCTTTTAGGGTACTTGCGAAGAGGCGGATCTTGAGGGCATCTTGATCCGCAATAGCTCCCGTCAGAATCTTGTAATGGATGACATGCTGTCTGGCTGATCCTTTCCCGGTATATGTTTGGAGAGTAGGATGTTTGAATTTTGTTGGGAATGGGAGTGAGTCCATCCATAAGGGATATGGTGGCTTGATCCCATGCTCTTTGAGTATATCCTCTTCTTTAGCTTTGGCGAGGATACTGTTTACGTCCTTTTTGGTAAGGGCGCTGACTCATTTTCTTCACAATTTTCCTCGTTATTGCGATGATTCGGAGGAGGCTCATTGTTCACCTGATTTTGGACAACAAGGAGAAGGTTTTCCATCAGAGTTTCAATCCTCTGCTGGCCTTGTTCCAACTGCTGGATGCGTGTGAGCGCATCATCCTGAGGTGGATTCTGAGGTGGTGGCTCAGAATTTGTAACCAGGACGTTCATTCCCGTAGCGTCACCAGGACACGAAGACATCCCAAAGAAATCGTCCTGGTGACTGAGCTGGGGCTCATTCTTTTTTATGAAGAGCTTGATGAAGGATTACTCTCCCGTCCTTGGCTTGAAGGGGCAGGAGATTCTTTGGGATGTCTTCGTGTCCTGGTGACGCTACGGGTCACCGGACGTCGGACATGGATTTTTTATGCTGACTTTTGGCGTCTTCTGGTTTTTCCAACCATATGGACGGCAGCAACTTGGTCGGGTCTTTCTTTTTCGACCCATTTGTGGGTGACTTGAAGTGTAGGAGGCTGGGTCCGTTGCTTCTCTAATCTCTTTTGTCGATATGACGCACGGCGGCGTGCTCGACGAGCGATTTGAGCTTTAGTCAGCTCTGGCTGGGCTTTAACAATGAAGGATGTACTCCCTCGGGCGCAGCAGCCGAGCTTGTCTTCTTTGTAATTGGGCAAGGACAGGATGCGGACCCGGTCCTTTGCCTGTTGCAGTGAAGCTTTGAACCTTTCGAGTTCGGCCCCTGTAGAGATGAAGGGTCGAACTGAAGGAGTGTAGGCCTTGGCAGGTGCTTGTAGAGGCCTAGTGATGCATGATCTGATTTTGGGCTTGTGGGAGCAAGCCGGTTCATGCTGGGTTGACTTGGGAGTCAAGTTGGAGATGGGTCTCTCCTCTTTCATGTAGGCAAGAGGGTAGAACTGGTTCTTTTTGAGTGGGGCCAGGTATGCTGGCTTGGTGGAGGTTTGAGACCTTCTTTGTTTTGGGGAAGGTCTTGGAGACCAAGTCTTAGGGTAGACCTGGTTGGTTGTTGGTTGAGGTTTCGCGGGGATGCCGCGGGTTTTAGTATTCTTGGGGTTCGCCCTTGGTGTCACAGAAGTGACACGTTGAGGGGCGATCTTCTGCTTCTCGGCAGTTGCCTTTGGTGTCACAGTAGTGACACGTTGCGAGGCGACCTTCTGCCTTTTGGCAGGAGCAGTTTCTTCTTCGGGAAGTGGGAATGGTCCCAGTGTCCCGAAGACGATGGTCCGGGGAGTCGAGGTCGACCCGGAGTTCATAGAGTTACTGAGGGAGTTGGTGCTTCGGCAGCTAGCAGGGCGCTTGTAAGTGCGCTCGGTTTGCTTCTGTTGAAGCATGAGCTGGTGCTTATTTTCATCGAAGGTGATGATCAGTGAAGCTGCCATTGTTAGTTTCAAAATTTCTGAAATAAGACCACATCCATTAGTAATCACAAGAATATGATGATCATAAATGGGGAATTCTATGATTTTGTCTTTTCAAATCGCTCAAGGGACATGACCTAAGCAATATGAAGAAGGCAAAAAGCCATAGAGGGTACAATTGTTCTGGATGCAAGCAGGGTAGGCTCGAAATGAGCGTTCCAATGACTACTAGAAGCAATTGTATACCTAAATTCGACTTATCGAGAAGCGGAGCTTGCTCGAGATAAGAAGAATATAAGGTAGGAGTTACAAATGTGCCGGTCACAGATACAGTAGACCCTGAAAGGGCGTACTAGTACCGCTATGCACAAATGTTGGAGATCGCATCCATGAGATGGGATTCTCTGTTTTGAAAGGTCAGAAATGGATTCGTCAAAGAGAGCAGGTGGCATTCCGATTCAAATACGGGCTCAACGATTTCCGCGAGCGCCAGTACTCAGAAGGAAAGAGACCACAATTTCTCGAATCTGAATCCAAAAGTGACGAGTTTTTTTTTTTTTTTTTTTAAATGTCAAGATTGGTTCCATCAAGGAGAGCAAATGGTATTCCAATCTGAACACGGTCTCGGCGATTTCTGCGAGCGCCAGTGCTCAGAAAAGAAGAAACCAAAATTTCTCAGATCTGAAATCAAAAGTGACGAGTTTTTGATGATTTTTTTTTTTGAAATGATTTTTTTTTTATTTTATTATTTTTATTATTTTTATTTTTTTTTAAATATTTTTTTTTAAGATTATTTATTTTTATTTTTTTTGAAGATTTTTTTTTATTTATATATATATATATATATATTTTTGAAGGTTTTTAAAGACGAGAGAGTACACATAGGCCTCCTAACCCGGTCTTATGAAACCTCAATTGATAGAATTGCCCCCAGGTAAGGGTAGGATTACTTAATGAACCCGTTTGGAGGACCCTTGCCTAGAACAGTCAAGCTGTCTCCACACTCTGGACAAGGCTTTTCTTGAGTCAATCATGATCAAAAAACGCAATTGGTTTAACCTTAGTGGTCTATGTCTTTTTTTCCAAATCCCAAATAGACTCATCGAAGAGAAACGATGGCCCAAAACCTTAGTCGAACGGGCTCAACATTTCTGAAAGCACGACGAACGATAGGATAGGATCAAAGCTTCTCAATTTTGAATCAGAACTAAGAAAACTGATTTTTTGATTTTTTATTATTTTATATATATATATATATTTTTAAATCTCTAATGAACTCATCGAAGAGAAACGATGGCCCAAAACCTTAGTCGAACGGGCTCAACATTTCTGCAAGCACCAAAGAACGATAGGATAGGATCAAAGTTTCTCAATTTTGAATTCAAACTAAGAAAACTGATTTTTTTTTTTATTATTTTATTATTATTATTATTTTTTTTGAAATCTCTAATGAACTCATCGAAGAGAAACGATGGCCCAAAACCTTAGTTGAACAGGCTCAACATTTCTGCAAGCACCAAAGAACGATAGGATAGGATCAAAGTTTCTCAATTTTGAATTCAAACAAAGAAAACTGATTATTTTTTTATTTTTGATTTTTTTTTTGAAATCTCTAATGAACTCATTGAAGAGAAACGATGGCCCAAAACCTTAGTCGAACGGGCTCAACATTTCAGCAAGCACCAAAGAACGATAGGATAGGATCAAAGTTTCTCAATTTTGAATTCAAACTAAGAAAACTGATTTTTTTTTATTTATTTTTTTTTTTTTGAAAAGAGAAAGAGTGGAAACAAACTCAAAGAAATAGAAATTTCCAAAAAATCCCATCTCATTTTTTTTTGGATGCAAAATCCAACATAGGCTACCAGCTAGAAAGTAGCCAAAGAATCCGGAAAAGAAGTATAAGCATAGAGCAAAAAGTATGATATGCAAATATTTCATTTCCGAGCACCGTGTTCTCAAATGAACGGGTCCCACCGGCTGTGCCAGCTTGATGGAACGCGCTCCTGCCGAGGGTGCTACCGGGGTCGGCGGACGTGGGAGTCCGTCGGATCCGGCCCTTTCGCGCCCGGGGGGCTGAAGCGTGCATCAACATTTCTTTGTGGGGTGTGCCAGATTTTCTATTTTACTTGGAATTGCAAGTGGTAATCCGGAGATCAACCTTCGCAAGTAAAAAGGAAATCAACTTCTTTCAAGTTTTCCATTGCACAAATATTTAAGAAAAGAGACATTTTCTTGGTTTGCCGTGAAAGGCGATTTTTTTTTGCATTTATAGCCGATTTTGGCGTTTATAGCCGATTTACAATTCTCATCAATAATGAAAGACAAGAGTTGTGATTTTTGTCTCTTTTAGAAAAATACAAACTACAATGAAAAGTAAGAAAAGGAGGATCTAACTTTTCAGGAGATTGTGGGGGACTCGTTCAGATTGACGGTCGCAAGCCATGTATGGGCTTCGCCATCATCCATGCAGATGAGAACAGAGGATGCTCTTGATTCGCTTGGCTTGGCTATAACCTCAGGTTTTTAGAGGACAAAGACCAAGAGAAGGTCCTACGTCCAATAAAAAGCTAAGTAGACGGGCTGAAAAGCCACGTCTAAGCCATTGGAAGTAGCGGGAGAAGGCAAGGACCTTGGGGGGGAGTACCCCCCAAGGGACTTTTTGTCACCTTGTAGTGGTGCTTGATGTAGAATTTCTGCAGAATTTTCTCTCTTTCTCTAGACTCTGTCTGTCTGGAATTCGGGATTCTCTGCACCTTTTGATTTTCGATCTTCGATTTTCCGTTCGTCCTTTTCCCCTCCCTTTCTTCTTGGAAAGCTCTCCTATTTATAGGCTCTTGGTAGCCATTAGGAGAGTTTATGGGCTTTAATGGCTTTAATGGGAGGAGTTACAAGATTTGTTTCTTGATTTTGTAACTCCTTTTTCCTTGAATCTGATTGGCCGATGGAGATTAAGGGCTTTTAATCACCTTAATTACCATAATGGGAGGAGTTTCATGGCTTGAATGCCATGACTTAATTGATTTGTAACTCCTGGATGCTTGCTTCTGATTGGGCCGTCCAAAGAAATGAATTAATGACTGCAATAAAGCTAGTCAATTAACTGCATTAAATGGTCGCCGAGCAGTTGAAGAGTCGCGGGCCGCGCCGCGTCTTTTGGAATTCTTTTGGAGATGATCACCGATGGATCTACATGCTAATTGACATCGGATGACCGTGTAATTTCAGACATTGATAGCTAGCAGCGGGCCGGTGACATCTGTCTTGTCGATTTCTCGATCGGTCGGACAGAAAGAGCACTTTTTAGGTCAACCGGTCGGCGATCTTGGAGCGATCAATGATGATTTTATGCTTTTGACGGCGGATCTGAGATGTCGTCGGATATGAGTCAATTTCAAGCACTAAAAATCACATTTTCAGGAAACCACAGGGACCAAAGTGCACGAAACGCGAAAAGGGACGGAAAAACGGGTCACCGACGAAAAATCCGGTGACCCGGACTTCCATGGTCGCCGGCGACCATGGGCCAGGGTCGCCGGCGACCCTGGGGGTTTTTCTCCCCTTTTTGGTCCGTTTTGCGGTCTTTTTCGTCGCCGTTTTCTTCTGTATTTTTCCTGATATTTCTTCTCATTTATTGGCTTGATTTCCCTGTAGAAAACCTGATGAGAATCCTTGCATTTTTAGAGTGCAAAGTTTCTAATTTTCCGGGAAAGCCGAAGACTTTGTCGCGTAGAGCTGCTGATTTTCCGCCAAAAGCTGAAACTTGGTCAAACGATGTCGGAATGACCTGAAATTTGAGGTGATGCCTCCTGAGCAATAAATAAGACCAACCATAGGCTTTTGTTTGAGTTTTGAAGCCGTTTGGGGTCCCGTCGCCAGTAGACTTGATTTTGCCGCGAGGGAGATGCCGCGCGTTGATGTGCGGTCAAACGATGTCCGATTGACCTGAAATTTGACAGGGAACCTATTGGAGTCATTTTGAGATGATCCACAGGCTCTGTCTTGGAAACCATGGTCCCGGGGAGCTCCGCCGCCGGTAGGCTTGATTTTCTTTCGGAGCGTCGAAACCTGGTCAAACGTTGTCGGAATTACCTGAAATTCGACATGCAGCCTTTTGGAAGCATGTTGAAGCCACTCATGCACTTGGTTTGATGAGCGAAGGCTTCGGTGGTTCCCACCGCCGGGAGGCTTGATTTTGCTGCTCGAGCATTGATGGAGGGTCAAACGTTGTCGGTTTCACTTGAAATTTGGCATGGAGCCCTTTTGAGACATGCTGGAGTCATCCGTAGGCTCTAATTGAAGTTTTGACGTCTTCGATGATTTCGCCGCCGGGAGTACCAATTTAGCTGTCGGAGAAGCGAAGTTAGGTCAAATGATTCTGAAATGGCCCGAAACTCCTTGTGTACTCCTCCCTTGGCTGTCTTGAAGGATCTTGCAGTTTTTGTTTGATTATGAAAAGATTTGATTTTTTGGAGAAGTTGCATTGCCTATTTATGGCAGGTTGCGACTTCATGCAGCTTTCTTGATGTTGAAGAGACAAAGTGACATTTTTGGTGTCAACAGCCGCCTTGTGCTTCTCCATCCTCGCCACCCGGGCAATGCTCTGCTGGGACTTTTCCGCCAGCACCAGGCTCCTTTGCAGGATCTACGAGAACAGATGTTAGGGCAGATCACCGAGGTTAAAAAGTTCAAAAGAAAGCTCTAAAAGGAAAACATACACTACACCATTTCAGGACATTCCTAACGGTCCAAAACCGTTACTAAAAAAAATTGTAACGGTTTTTTTGGGTCACAGTTTGGGCGTTTCTAATCTGTTATAAACATCCGTAACGGTTATAAACCGTTACAAACATATTAATTGTAACGCTTTATTTCCGTTACTGAAATTAGTTCCTAACGGTTTTAATACTCATTTGTGTTAATAATTCTTAATAAAACAGTAACAGTTTCGCAAGTTTTGTAACGGTATTTTACGCTTAAATATTTGTAACGGTTTTGTAAACTCTGTAACGTTTTTTTCGTGCCAAATTTGTGTTACTGATTCATAACATTCCTAACGGTTGTGAAATCTTTTGTAACGTTTTTAAGTGTTGCTATTCGCACAAATTAGTAACGGTTTATAACTGTTACAAAACTTTTTCATGTGTAAAAAAAAAATATCCAAAAACCACCCCTTGGGCAGTCGTTTAATGGGTTTAAAAACGACGGTCAAATGCCGTCGTTTTTATTTTTTCGAATTTAAAAAAAATATATTGAAAAACCAGGGCATGCCCAGGTTTTTCAATATATATTTTTTTTAAAGCCTGAAAATTCATTAGAATCACTTAAAATCTTTAAGGTGAAACACTAATACATTTAAAATCTTAATTACATTGGAGAAAACTATACAACAATTACATTAGAAAAGAGTATAAAAAAAATCAATAATAGAAGTGAGAGGGAGGCATTTGAAGGGACTCCAGGCAAATTGCAAAGAGAAAATGTCATTGGAGCCATCTGAAGGGACTCCACAGCTTGGGGCAGCTCTCAATCTGATCAAGTTCTTGCAAAGAGAAAATGTCATTGGAGCTAGATGGCATCAGCTGTATGGGAAAGTACTTTGACATCACGAGGAAGATACACTGTAAATGCCCCTGTAAATTGTAATTACCACATGAGAAAACTACACTGTTCCTAACACACACATACATACAAAGGAAAATGTGCATAAATTCAGGTTTAGTAGATTGCCAGTGCCCTCGTCCAGAAACAACAAAAAAGAATGTCTTGTTCTTTATACTAACTATTCAAGAGAAATAATGTAAACAATAATCATACATAATCTGCATTAAGTGATAACTTCTGACATAGATTGTCGTAACTGAATTGAAGCAACAAAATAAAACCACCAAACTCGGATTGCTCCCACTTAATCTACAAAGACAAATAAATGAACCAATCTCAATGTGTAAAAAGCTTCTGTTTCTATGTTGGACTTCAAAAAAATAATAATAATATAGCACACACAGAGAGACCACACTTCTAACAAAAAAACAACAGAAGATTGACTAGTACATATGAAAAAGAGCAGAAAATGTCATTTGTCCAACTATTAGTCCTTAAAGTAAAATTAGAAAATAAAACCTCACTTCCAGCTTCAGCAAATCTTCTCAACTTAACATAGTTATAATGCTAAGAAACGAGACAGAGAAAGGAAGATGGACAAGAAAATAAGCAACACACCAAGATGCACTAAAATTCATTGTAAGCAGTACAACTTCTTAATCCCCTTGCTAGAACTCCCACTTAAAGAGCACTTTAGAAAAGACTCTACCTGTATAGCATATATGTCAGCATTAATCGTGAAGAAACTTGGCCTAAGTCCATCAGTAGATACAGCACGTGCCTGCCAAATACCATATGATAAGAGAAACAAAAAAGGTGCAAGCAATAATCACAAGTCAACTAACACGAGTAAAACCAACCAGCCAAGAATCAAAACCAACTTGATAATAAATTTCAGCCCAAAACAAGACCAAAAGTGCATATGTTGTGAAGAATACAAGACTAGGCAAATCAAGCAAAATATGTTGTATGATCTGACAATAAGACAACACCATTTATCACTTAATACCACTGAAGTAAAACTTATAAAGATTAGAAGAAGAAAAAAATACCAAAAAGAGCTTCAATTAGTAACATAGATATCAAGCAAACCTCGGGCTTTATATGTTGTATATCCCGCCGAAACACAAACACCACGCATCGAACTATAAAATACAATTCAAAGCTAAGGATCCATAAAGAACATAAACACCAAAAACAAGTTCATAAACACACCAAGAAACACAGAAACAGATGCATACCTGCATTCACAACAAAGTTCAAGAAATGGAAAACCTTCTGCGTAGTCCAACCATACTCAGGGACTCTCAGTTGAATTCGAACAAGTTGGATCTGTAAATTACAGTATATCAGCACTTCAAAGCATATAATTCAGATCCAAAAAAACAAAAAACATTATTCAATCGAAACTACGATATAAAATTTTAAAAAAGAAGCTATTTTCAAATCCCCCTCCCAACCCAAAAAAGGCTGCACCACCCTGCACAGCCCACCTGCTGCACCACCCTGCACACACCCGGCCACCTGCTGCACCACCCAGCACACACCCGGCCACCTGCTGCACCACCCTGCACACACCCACCCTGCACAACCCACCTGCTGCACCACCCTGAACACACCAACTGCTGCACCACCCTGCACACAGCCACCTGCACACCCACTTCCTCCTCTTCCACCACCTGCACACACCCACCTGCTGTACATAGTAGTTCTGGCTCTTAATTTTATGGTTCGATTCCCACAAGACACCTTTCCAGATGTTTAGAAATTTGTTAGACAAAGAACTTAAAACATCATGATCGTTAACATTGAGTGTGTTCTATTAATTAATTATAATAAATGACAACCACGAATGTACCACTCATATAAAATGATCATACATCAGATGATATTCCTTAAGTTAGCAAAAAAAATTCACTTTGATTTAGAAATCTATAAAACCCAAGATAAAATGCGATATACCAAATCATGAATATCCAACTGAATATAACATCTGGGTGATATTTTGGTGAGCAGCAAGTCATTTGAGTGGTATTGATATAACTGCTAACAGTCTATATTCAGTGGTAGTGAGTTTGTTATGGCACAATTGGAACAACTGGAGGCTTACCTAACAACTCATACTTTGGGCAATTGGAACAATCAGCTCATGCCACCTAAAAGAAAATCATTTGATTGGTTACTTGTAATACATGATTTGCAAATGACAATTGTAGTAGTTGCCTTATGACTTTAAGATGCATTAAATAAAATGAGCTAAATGAAAAAGAAAACAAGAGAAAACAGAGTAGCAAATAGTACCTGGGGTCTTGGAGTCCCAGCATTGAAAAGGGTAGGGGAAGCATGGGTGAACCAACGGTGTGACATGAGATGGTATGTTCTGAGGACAGAATCAATATCATCTTTATGAATTCCACAGAACTTGGATAGTTGGATTAACATGAATGGTATACAATCCTCAGAACACAACTGTGTGCCTTTACACAACAAAATTGAAGGATATACACATAAACACATAAGTTGATAAGAACACAAGATGGCACTATAATACACCTAGGAGTGGGAGCATCAATGCCCTTGAATCACGTAATAGATGTGTGGCATGCGTATGATCCCTTTGGGGGGGTTATAACTAGACAAGAATCCAACCTTGTATAAATCTTGTTTCTAGAGTTTGGCGGGGTTGATATGACCAAAGCCATATTTCAACCAGATTATGGATGTGCTCAAATTTCTGCATCAAAACACCATCACAGTAAAGAGATTTGTTATTACCAATGATGTTGCTGAGGAATGACTGACTCATTCTAATACAATTCTCACTGACACTATAATATGATGCCATAATCCATTCAACTATGCTAGACTACAAGTAGGGCCACTTGTGATCAGTTCACTTGTAATCAGTCTGAATCTTTGCATCAACCACATCTACTCCCACCCACACATGCCAACCAATAAAAAAAAAGGGTATAGAACCAAGTTCAGACCCAGTGAGAAAGGTCAGGCCAAATAATGCAATGATGGGATAGATTAAATTAGTAAATTGTCAACTGCAGATGCATGGGATAAAGCAATGATGATGTTATTTAATCCAGACCCAATAAAGTAAAGTCCTTTTTTGTCCTGCTTCAGCCCAGAAAAAAACAAAACAAAAAAGGGAATGATGGAAATAAATGGCAACTATTGAAATAAATAAATAAGTTTACAGCACCCAAAGAGGTTGTGCAGAAAGACCATTCTGTTTCCATTTCCATCCAGCTGTGGAAGGTGAGCCACAGATGTTAGAAAATAAATTGCAGCCCTTGAACTAAATAAATCTTCTGCACCCAAAGAAGTTGCAGTCTAATTGGGTCCAATCCAAAAATCCCACAACATGTACTGGCAAAGTGCTTTTCAAGGATGATTACACCAAGTCCCATCCCATGTTAACAATAAAAGCATTTCAAAATCACGAGTAGAAAGGGGGATGGATTTACCTTTGATTCTAGGATCCCTTCTTTCCTTTTTCTGGTAGTGAAAAAGAATATGGGCTTCAACTTGGCTAAAATCTGTGGAATTTGGGTTGGGAAGGAGGCCAAGAAGAAATTTCTGCTTTTTTCTAAGCCATGGTTCATTTGTAAATCCAAAATTTCTAATTTTCGATTACTATCCTCTAGTGGTATTTTAAATTTCTGCTTCGCTGCAACATGCTTAAGTGACACAGAAGGCAGAAACCAAAATAGGCACATTTTATCTTTTCCATATCATCCTATCACAACATCATGAAAAATTGACTCCAGTTCAAGTAGATTTATAAAGCAACCAGCATGTGCAGAACAATATACAATCCTTGCTGAGATAACTAACTGATCATGCCCAAGGTTAGAATAAACAACACCACACACCTGGAGAGCATAACCAACCATCTTCGAGAAAGCTGTATTAGTAACATGCTTTCCTTCTCTTCAATCTGTCAATAGAGGACATCAAACACAAGAATAATTACTGTGAATTCATGAAGATGATGATGTAGATAACTGTTTTTTTTTTTTTTTTAATAACGATGTAGATAAATGTTTGTACACTTGAAAAGCATACCTTAGCCTTTCCTATTGGAAGGCAGAAACTTGAATCAAGAGCTTCCACTGAAACAGGGAAAGACTCACCATATCTGGACGCCATGCAAAGCACATGTCAAAATTTTAACGTTAATCAAGTAAACATTCGGTCTTGAACCAAAAAAGTTTTCAAACAGAACTTACAGCAACTCATTTTCAAGGAAAACTACAGGATCATTACGCAATACAAAAGCTAAAACTGATAGAGATCTTTATCATACTTTTAGAAAAATAGAACCCCCAAATTCAGTAAATGAATCAAGCTTCTAAACAATTAAGAATGGAGTGAAAGACGCATACAAGTGCGCAATGCGCATGCATGCACACATGTGCACTTGTATGTGTCTTTCACCAAATACTTTCAAAAGCATGCTTAGATACCTTACATAGTCCACAAACTAAAACAGGAATATAGCAAGAAATATTAAGCATTATGTCCATGATGTTAAACATCAAAATCATAAATCAAACTCTGAAATAGCCCCTGGTTGTTGCTCAACTAGCTAGGGATATGTGTAGTATGCAGGGGTGTGTGAGTTCCAGTCCATTGTAGACCAAAAAAAAAAAAAAAAAAAAAAGAAAATCAACCTCTGTAATTGGAGTATCAAGAACCCTCTCAGGACCATACTTCTCAAGAAGACCTTTGGAAATCTGCATAAAAAAGTTTTAGATTAACTATAAGGAGAGAACAGGAAACAAATATATTAGAAATCAAAGAAGAAAAAGAAAATGGATTTACAATCTCAATGAAGAAGCAAGACAAAACATTTGAAATGAGCATGTCTAATCTTGTATGAACCCTGGTATTCACCAACCTGCAGTAGAAAAGGCCATCCTTAGAATAAAAAAATTAATGGAATAAAAATTCCAGAAAATATTGTGAGTAATGATTTCCACAATTACCTCTTCACCCATCAAGAGAACTTTCGGATCAGCAGACATTTCTTCATCAAGTGCAGAATTTTACAGTCATCTGTGATAAATCAGAGTTAAAACAAAATTCCCTCACTTTCAATATGTTCAACATAAAACCAATAAGCACATACAAACAAGAAGAATTTATTTGAATGCCCAAGTGGCAAATGGGCCTCATATCCCAATGTTCTCTGGCCAATTTAATAAGATCTTAGTTGACCCAAAGTAACAATAAATTGAAAATTTCTGTGAATCATTGGAACACATGACATTGACAACTAACAAGTTGACAGAATGTAGAGCTTGTGCTATCATCCTACTCTTATACTCACATCTGGGTATCTAATAGATAACACCATTATCAACACACTATGTTAGTTCAAGAGTTGTATCCGTTGTATCAGAGAAATGTTCTAGTGACTCTGCTTGCAGTTCACTGTGGGCATTCTTTCCCTGGTAACATGACTCAAATCCACAACCTTCTCATTGTAGCAATGACCACCTTATGACTCTGCTAGATATTATTTCCTTGCCTTGTAAAATGGCAATACTATTGAAGAAAACAGGTTTCTCAAGTTGTTCATCACTCTCATGATTGAAACTGTAGAAAGGAACTGATAACGAATACGAATTAATGTAGGGAATAAAGTTAATCAAGTAATTGGATGTAATGGTGATAGTCAGACTGAGAATCTTTTAAGCACCACAATGATGCTCTCAAGTTCCAAGAATATCAAAGGTTCATATTCTAAATATTTGACTCACATGATGTCAGTAAAAGGCTTAATGTGATTCTAAATATAAGCAAGTGCCTGCTTATATTTCTTGTAGATTTGCTTGGTTACTATGTTCTTGGATTCAAGGTAATAAACCAATAAATACCAAAACACCCACCTGAAAATCAAGAAGAACTTATAAGAGGAATCCTCAACTGCTACTTGTTCTGCCTTTCTATCTCTCATTTGCATAACATGTTCTGCCTGATCAGCAAATGAGACACCAGAGTACCAGACTGATTACAGACAAAGTTCAACCAAGGTAAGGTCACTCAATGGCGAATGCTCAGTAACTATAATTACATAGAACTGTAATTAACTAAAATAAGAATCAAGCAAGATAAATAACAATTCATGAAACATATAATTTCATAGATGTCTGGTATGAATTGAAGTAGAATTTGACTTTGATAGAACAAAGACTAAGGTCCTCAATATCCCTTTACAATCATTCAAGGGCACAAGAGGGAACAAGAAGGGAAACCCTCCTAGTTCTCCATCTTTAGATTCTCTGAGAAATTTAGAAGTCCTTTGCATGCTTAAGAGCTCTTGGGAGGCAACAGCTTTAGAGGTGAATAGAAGGCCCTACAGTCATGCTAGGGAGTAGGGACTCCTATTTACTTTTATATGGCTTGGATGAGCAGAAAAAAAAAAAGGCAAAAAATCCTAAAATCCAAAGGTGGGGGCAGGCAGGCCTCCCTCACTTGCTTCTTTCCATTCTATCTGCTTTTTTTCCTTTTTCTCTGTTCCCCAATGTAGACAACTTTGATTGGACCCCCAAAAAAGGAAAAGAAAAAATCACACTTGATAAATCCCCCTAAACCTGCTACCGAAAACCATGCTGGAGTTTCCCCATCTGCCCTACCAACCTGATTGATCCAGCAGCAAAATCTGTACACTAATTCTCTGTTTACAAGAAAATTACACAAAACAGAGAGTCCAATCCTGGAATTTTCTGGGCAGTCCACACTAGCATTTCATGATTAAAACAATGAATATGACATTAGAAATGGGACAAAGGTTACAGTGTATTGCTGCCTCCTAACAGGAGTTGACAAATGAAACAAGAAAAGAAATAAATGAAATAAAAAGGAACAGAAAAGAAGAAAAATGGGATGAATAAACAATACAATACCTCAAATTGAAATCAACATAGATGAAATTGTGAGGTAAATTTAATTATTCACAAGCAAACCAAGTCAAACATGGTTTTCAGGAATGGAGCATGTGATGACAAAGAAAGTAATGGATGATTATTCTCTTGACCTCACCTTGGACCCATTCTTAGTGGCTCCAGTATTAGTCTTCAAATCAGCATCCCAGTTATTTAACAAATGTAGAAAGAGTCAGGCAAATACACAATAGAAATTCATAACATAAATCACTAAAAGGGAGAAACACCCACCAGTTTAGCTTCTACTTCAGCCTTATCTTCAGCATCCCTACTTAGTAAAGCAGAATTAGCATGTTACAGAGAATAGAAGCTTGATTTTGTTTTGTTTTGAATGGTAAGAAACTAAAGAAAATGGAATGACAAACACATCCACATGAGGAAAATGTCTATTAAACAATAAAAAAAATACCCTTCTTATGTGAATCCTTCCCCTAGAGACCAAATACCAAATCCAAAGAACAACAAGGTAGTTATGTGATGAGTCCAAAGAACACTGAAAAGAAAGCCAGACAGCTGCAGCAGTAGCTCAAAGCTACACTCCAACCAGAAAGCCAGCAGCAGCTTAGAAGAAGAAAAAAAAGTCATACATAATCATGCACTTTCACTCATAACCATATAAAAAAGCCCAAGAAAAAAAAAACTATCTTGAAAAAAAAAAAAAAAAAGAAAACCAACTTTCTCAGAGTTTCAACAGCCCATAGATCAAAACCATCAATCAAAAAGGAAAATATAGATCCAATTAATGAGATGTATAATACCTGTCTGGCAAAAAGCTTGTTTCAACTGTTGGATCCTTGCCTAGTCCCCCATGGCCAAATTTCTTTGTTTCTTGATTGCCTGCAGAGAATAAAAAAAAAAAATTAACTATAGAAACACGGATGACAAACATAGCAGAAACACTTTACCAAAAGAAAAAAAAAAAAAAAACACAGCAGGAACACACCCATGACATACCTCCATTAATTCTTAAAATTGAACTTGAAAAAAAAAGTGACATAACAAAACTTTCCATTATACAATTTTCAAAAATTAAAATAATAACAATGAAATGTACAATTTTTTTTTCATGTATAACAGTTAGTGGGTGCACATCCCATGTAAGAACGCTGTTGGTCATGCTTGCTAAAGAAACCCAATTTCATAGAACATGATAAATATGATAGACACAACAACTTAGCCTGGCCAAAGTGTGTGGGAAAGGTCAAATCCGATCTCCTAATCGCCTAGGATATCATCCACTGAATAAAAAGATTGAACTTTACACCCTCCCTCTCCAAGTTGGTAGGAAAGGAGTCCAAGTAACCTCATTTATGGTATGAGAACAAGACATTACCTAATTGTAATAAAACTTGTTTGTCAACATTTAACAAATACTAACAATCAATATTTTGGTAACAAAAATTTCTATAACCCCCATATAGAAAAAAAAAAGTACACATCCACAAATCAGAAGTTGCAGTTAATTAACAAGAGCAAAACAAATATTCTCACCGCTTTCTCCAGCCTCCTCATCACTCTCATTCTCAATATCGTCAGCAAAAGACAAGCGCGAGTTCACCTTCCCTACCCTCCTCTTTTTCCGTTTTTGAAGTTCAAGTTCCTCCTCCCTAAAATGTCAATCAACATGATAAAACATCAGAGACATAAGTCTATAAAGGTCTCTCACCAAATCATAATAAAAATTCACCCACTCTTGTTGCAACTTTTGGAGCTTCTCCTTCTCCTCCTCTTCTATCTTGTTTCGAATATTGACTCTCTATGATAAAAACAAAACCAAACCCATATCAGAACATGTCTGCATTACAAAATCTCTGCTCCAATACAAGAGCATAACATTGCCAACAACAAAAAAAAAAGGACATTTTTACCTTCTCAACATATTGCTCTCTAGTAACAAGACCAACAGTTTCCTTTTTAAAAGCAGTCTCAAGAATCTGCAACCATCACAGTCAATTTACTCAAATTGCATTGATCACTCCCAATCAATATGTTTGGAGCATGGACTTCACATATTCCATAGTCCATACAAAGTTGGGGCAATTTTTTTGTTGCCAATTCAGTCATCCATTCATCAAAATATAGATCACATTAGAAAAAGACTTACCAGATCAGGCAAGTGTGAGCCGATTGAAACAAGTAGACCAGCTGCAGCCCTTTGCCAATCAGCATTGAGTTCCTAAATAGGAAGGTGAAAAGATTAGTAGTTCAGAATACTTCAGATAGCATCCATTTAACAAACATTAAAGAAAATTTTCGTTAGCATTGTAAATGAAATAAACTAATCAAAGCTCAACCCTGATTCAAAAGTACACTTGCATCCACATCAAATAGAAAACTCTCCCTCATCAACATCTTTGAACAGCTCAAGTGTATCCGTGAGTCAACTCCTACCAGCAATGTCAAAGGTGAAAAGGCATGCATGCATGTACTATAAGAGGTTGCTTCTGTATTCTCTCTGGTTGAGTAAAGAGAAATACATCCATGGCGAAAAGACATATAATCATCAAGAAGTGAAAAAATAAAATGACCTAACTGTTTGGACATTCTGCGATGCTACTTCTGCGAGAGAGTAGACAATGACATTTGTTCACTACACACAAAATCAACTGTTCACAATAAAAGAAATCACCATGCATCTAAATAGAACCTGGAATCATGTGACTGGTCACTTTCAGAACTGTCACTTATGATTACAAGGTTAGGAAAAGACACTTCGAAGGGGTAAGCCAACTTAAACAATTTCAAGCTTCTGTCCGCAGTGAAGATGACAAAGCCACAGGTGCCCAAGATGAAGTACACCTGTCATCATTTCTAAATTCTAAGGAAACCTCAATCCCAGATTCTACTACTGCTAGAAAGGGAGCACCTAGTCGATATTGAACTCCCAGAATCTTAGAAGAAGAGCAATACAAGAGTCAACATTTGATGGTTGACCCCCTTTTTCTTTGGAGTCGACAACCAATTTCCAATCCCCTTCCAGTTCAACAGAATTTGCAAGAAATAATCTTTTGTCAATAGCCAAAGGCCCCAATCAGACTAGTGAAACCTGCCATATTTTTTAAATTTCAAAAGAGGATTTTTGTCATCCATAAAGGCCTCGTTTTCATTTTCAAAATTCTAATGTAACTGCTACCATTCATGGGAAATCTCAAATAACCTCTTATATCTATGATATCTATAAATGGGATTAAATTACATTAATCTACCAGAATTGAACTAAATATAGAAACACTTCAAATACAAAGACAAAAAATGCACTTCAAAAAAAAAAAAAAATCTTCTAAAAATTAAGGCATGTGCATATTAAAAAAAAAAGACAGCATAGTGACTGCAAGTTTGCATTACATTAACCTCGTAGGGTTTTGCTGTGCTACTTACCAACAGAGTTTGAAATGCAAAAAATGAAAGAGACAAATTGAAATCCAATTTTCTTGTGCAACACCAGGTGTTTCCAAAACCTATGTTATAATAAGTGAAACAAACTGATGATGTTTTCTCACCTTCAGATTTTAAGCAAAAGTAATGCATCTTTCCAACCAAGTCTTTGGACACCAAGCGCTGAATATATGTGCTACCATTCATGGGAAAAGAAATGTATGAACATGTAGATGAACAATGCCAGTTCGCAATCTAACCGCAGATGGTACACAAGGAAATATGTGAGTTTTTTCAAACAAGTGGAGGAACAAAACAACATCCATCCCACCAATTTTTTTTTTCATTTTCTTGATATTTCACAGAGCAATCCAAACCACCAAAAAAGGGCCACGAGAGGGTGTGGGGTTCTCACCTGGATTGGGAAGGGATTATCCTCGCTGGAGGGTGTCTACGAGCTGCTGCGGAAACCCCAAGTTATCCTCGCTGGAGGCGGCCTCGCCGTCGGCCTCGGAGGAGAAGTCGTCCTCGGCGCACGGGAAGGCACAGTGCACAGAGACAGAGAGAGAGAGAGAGAGAGAGAGAGAGAGAGAGAGAGAGAGAGAGAGAGGAAAAGAGGGAGAGGGAGAGTTAAATCCTCGCTGGAGGCGGCCTCGCCGTCAGTCTCGGAGGCTTAGTCGTCCTCGGCGCGCGGGAAGTCATAGTGCAGAGCGAGAGAGAGAGAGAGAGAGAGAGAGAGAGAGAGAGAGAGAGAGAGAGAGAGAGAGAAATAGAGAAATAGAGCGAGGGAGAGGGAGAGGGAGAGGGAACCGACGCAAGAGAGCTAGGGGGAGAGTTAAAAGGGCGCGGGAACAGGGCGGGAGCAGGGGAAATAAAAGCGGGAGAAAAAATTAAGATACAGTAAAAAAAATATATTAAATCAAATAAAATTAATTTAACACTTTAAAACCAATCTTAACGGCCATAAAACGTTAGGAAACTAGTTACACTTAAAAACTGTTACTAACCAAAAACCTTGAGTGTTACTAATATCCTATTTTGGTGTAGTGATATCCTGAGGGCATCGCCCATCTACGTCACTGATAGCTCCATATCGCCAGACTCCCAGTGCCCTGCCATGTCTTTTGGCAATGCACAGGCGTGCGCGAGAGCACTGACAACCGAGGTGCCATCCCCTACTCGGCCCTCCACCGATAGCGGCTAGCCATCCTCAAGCAGGAAGCAGGGCCTCCAAGGGGCTGGGCCAAGGGGCGGCGGGAGCAGCGTGGTCGGGTCGGCTTCACTCGGGGCCAGATCTTCAATCCTTGGCCTTTTCCTTGCCCGGACCTCCTCTCGGGTGGACTCAGTCAAGCGCTGATCGGCCGCCGAGGAAGCGGGCAGAGTGGGGGCGGAGGTCCCGACAGTAGCTACATTGGCCGGGCTGGATGGGGCGGAGGCTCTCGAGGTGGGGGTAGAGGACTCCCCTAAAACGATGGCGTCGAGGTTCCTAACAGCTGGACAGCGTCGCCCCATGCTGGTCTCCTCGTCCGAACTCGACGAATGGACCTCAATCGCCTCTTCGAGCCTGGCCACCTCGGGGTCGTCCTTGGGATCGGCTTCCGAGTTGGCCTCGCTGATGGCTTCGTTGCCGACTTGGGAAGGCCCGGCCTCGGGGTGCGCTTGAGAAGGCCCCGCTCCTGATGTCCTTTGCTGTTCAACCTCTACCAAAGTCAGCACTGTTTCCCCCGTAAGGTTTTCGTGCCGCCTCCTGCTGAAGGAACGGTACACGGGCTCGTACCTTAGGAGGGACTAAGCTGCTCACCCCTGGTGACCTCGGTAGCTATGGATTCTCTTCAACCAGGCGACGTTTCGGCGCCACCCAGACCTCTTCGCCTCTTGCTTCCTCTCCCCGTGGCCTGCATAACGAGCAAAGAAAATGTCAGTTCGGCAGGACAAAAAAGCGCATCATTAAAAAAGAATGGGAGAAGGTATTTTACTCGGTGGTTCTCCGAGCCGGCGAGGAATGCGGGTCGTCCTCTCAGCCCCGGTCTCGACGGGGCCAATCTCCTAGTTTCCGGAGACGTAGAGGCGGTCATCTCCGGCGTATTTGCTGGAATTTTCAAGATCAATAATGAAAGGGATCTCCTTCGACAGCGCTCGGAGATAATATGCGTCCTCCCCTGGGGACTTGCAAAGATCATAAATATCTTCGATGTCATAGACACCGAGATTGATCCCCAGGATCTTGTTCAGGTCGGCCATGCCCATGATGACTTTAAACCCATTGGGCATCAACTGGCATGGGGTGAGGTTCCACCTCCTAAGGCAGGACCTCAGGAATTGATGGACGGGAAACCTCACCCCGCCCTCTATAATGGAGACCAACGGGAACGACATCCAGCCGTCCCGAAAGATTCGGCCTCGGACTACATCTTCAGGACCGTCCGCCCTAATGCGGACGTCCTCCGGTATCTCATATTTTTTCCTCAGCTCGGTCAGGGCCAACTCGGTATCTATCCAATACCTATAGACCCCCATGTTCCCCAGATTGGAAGTGGCCGGAAAAACAGAGACGGGGAGGAGAAGAAGAAGACAGAAAAGAGAAAATCCCAGAAAGAACCCTAAGAGTGACAACAGAGATGAAAGAAGGAGGAAACTTACAAAGAGAACTCGAAGACGAGGCTAGGACACACGGAATCTAGAATCTCAAAGCGACAGGGTGATTTCTCCGGCGAAAACGCAAATGCAGGGAAGCACTCTCTCTGGCAAAAGCAAAAGTAGTCCTTCAGCATAGACGAGCCTCTTTATACAGGACGGAAATCTTTTCATATCCCGGAAGACGCGCTTGCAGGACACCACCTCGGGCACGCCACTTGTCTCCTCGATATGACTTGGCAGCTAGCCAGGCTGCGACATGTGGCGTCGTCGCTCCGCCTCCCGTAATGATTAAAGCAGATCATTAACTGCATCCAGACAGCTGCCCACCGTCAATGCGCCTCGGAAGGCGAAACAACAGCTAACGCTCCCACGGGGAGCTACAGACTTGGCTTTGGGAAACTCCAGTTCACTTAGCTCCCGACCCCAAACGGTACCGAGGCCATCGTGGTCAGGAGCTAGAGGGCAATTGTGTGGAGTGTTTCCCCGAAACCGAGGTTACTCCTGACTTCGGTAATAGTACCAATCAAGGATTGCCTCAACCTCACTTACCCAGCTAGGCAATGTGCCAGCTGGCAGCGGGATGGAACTGGTCTCCGGGTTCAGCCTCGTGCGTCTCGGCAGCAGTGTCCGACCTCAGGCCACCTGACCTCAGTGCCTTCTCCAGTTCGGTCCCTTGGCCGAGGTGAACACTGAGTGTCCAATCCCCATTATGAGATGGGACAACCACATTGCAGAGCGCCCTGACAGGTAGGGTGGCCGCTGGCCATCGATAAGGGCTTTTTCCTATCAGCTGATCACATCCGCATTTATGTGTGGGATTGAGAAGAGATCCGATGGGACAGTATCCTCACCTACCCCCACTCAGAATCCTAGGTATGGGCTGATGAGACAAGCTCTCTCACCTACCTCCACTCAGGAAGCTTCCACTCCTCTATATATACCTGCATGGTAAGCCCATAACAGGTATGCACTGTGCACTATGTATTACACTACTATCCTGCCTGAACCTTCTTCTTCTCCCTCACTTCACCCTAGTTCAGTGACTACACTAACTCAGGCATCGGAGTGCCTTTGGCTGATAGCAGCCCGGGGCCCTGACTTTTGTCTACACTTTCAGATTCAGGACTTCCAGCCACATTTCCAGTAATTCCCAGACTTGAAAAGCAACATCATTAAAAGCTTCATCATCGTCTAAACCAAGTCCGTAATTTTCAGGCACTTACAGTAATGGTACCACTATGCGGAGCAGCATGGAAATAGTCTCTTCTCAATTTATACCAGCCTAATGAGAAATTTATACCTGCCTGAGTGTTTATTGCAGTTGCTTTTACATATAAATTTATTTGCAGTAGAGGCATATTATGTAAGCTAGAACAAACTAGGCATGATGGTGCATCTTGTCCTCAATTTATACTTGTCTCTTGCTACCTGGTCCAGTGATGCAATATCCTATCAGACGGTTGGGAGTAAAACCTTCGTTTGCCGATCTCTACCTTGTGGTAATGGTTTAAACCTATGGTTTTACAGCATTAGGTCATGAGTTTGAGATATGGCACCAACAGAGAGAGGCTAAGCACCTTAGTTCACTAATATGAAGAGACAACTCTGGTGCCTCTCTTCACAGGCCAGCTTGACATGTCCAACAGGAAAGCTGCATTGCAGTGTTGCTCACAAAGGATTGATCGGTCAGGTTCTGGTGATTGGAAATCCTTGGCTGATTGGACCATTCAATTGTCTTGAGCAGCAAATAAATGGTTGGATTTATGCTACTGAATTGCATTTGAAAACATCGTAATCAACTGCCATAACCTTTTTTCGTGTGATGTGTGGTAAGTTGAGTACTACTGCATCCAAAAGAGTAGGCTAAAATCTGGTTCCAGATGAGATTTTTTAACAATTGAATATAATGCATTGGCAATGGTAGTATCAGTGATTGGCACTTAATTCGTCTTCAGCTAGTCAGAACACATTTCTTTTCTAGTTTTCAATTAAGAACTCGTTTGCCCAATAAACTGATGTGTGTAAGCCCAATAAAGATGGACAGTGCTTTGTGGAAACTGCACAGGCATGTGTAACTAGGTTCAATCAAAATCAGTGTGCCTATGCTGGTCCGGTCAGTTCTAAATCTGGTGGTATTTAGTGTGGTCAAAATCAGTAAGAATTGGTCAATACCATTTAAAATGGGCTAAACTGCTGTTAGAACTATCTGAAACTAATGGTCAAACCAGGTGGGTCCAGCATTATTATTGTTATCATCTTTTGTTTTTCATCATTATCTTATTTGTGTTGAGATTTCAGACTAGAACTCCGATCAAGATGAGTGGTTGAACCAGTTTGGACCATACCATCCCTTTGGACCTGTTCGGATTCTCATGCGGTTTTAAAAACATTGATGCAGTGAGCATTGTTTAGACTTACTGTACTGCTAGGGTTTTTAGAATTCACATCGGACCAACAGCCAGCTGCATCTGTGGCCTTTGATCGTTCAGGCAGAGCACTGAAATTCAGTCAAACTTGGTTGCCGCCTGTGATTACTTCAATGATCCATTTTCCTACTGGTGGTTCCCAAAAGCTAGTGATTGAATGGTTGTAGATAAGACCACTGATCAGAGGCATGCAACATGGATGCTCATGAAAAGAGTTGGGATTCTGTGGCCAATCAAATGAAATAACGGGTCACTTGGCTTGCATCCAATTCAGCCGGATAAAGGGCCTTCGGGTCACGCACCTAACAAATTCCAGCCCTATTAGGTGAGTGTTGCGGGCAGCCTTATTAGGTGAGTTTTCACTTTTCTAGCTTATATTTGGAATCAAATGGCTAACTGTAATAGAAAGGCTGTTAAAGAGGTACTCGGAGAGTCGAAAGGGAAGAAACGTGATAATAAAGAAACTCGGTGATGGAATGTAAAGGTTCAAGAAATATTGTTACAAAGTTTGACATAGAACTAGGAATTTGGAGCATTATGAGATGTATAAGGAGGCAAAGAAAGAGGCTAAGAAAGTAGTAAGTGATGGAAAGTGCAAAGTATATAATGACCTATATAATATGTTGGGAACAAGAGGAGTGTGATATTTTTAAGCTTACAAAGATAAGAGAAAGGAAAAGTAGTAACTTAGATTATGTCAAATGTATTAAGACCAATGACCAAAAGGTTCTACTGAAGGATAACGAAATCAAATAAAGGTGGTGGGAATATTTTAGCATACTTTCAAATGAAGACTATATAGAACAAAAGATGATACTTCATAAGTAAATTATACTTTTTTTCGTAGAATTAGGGAGGCGGAAGTAATGAAAGCATTAAAACAAATGAAGACAAAAAAGGCTACGGGTCTAGATGACATCCCTATTGAGGATTGGATATGCTTAGGAGAAGTTTGGGAGATTTGGTCAACTAGACTCTTCAATAAAACATTAATGACAAAGAAAATGTTGGATAAATGGAGAAGAGGTGTTCAATTACCTATATATAAGAACAATGGAGATATACAAAACTGTACTAATTATTGTGAGATTAAGTTTATAAGTTATACTATGAAGCTATGAGAGAGAGACAGAGAGAGAGAGTAATGGAGCAAAGACTTAGACAGAAGACCAATATATCTGAAAATCAATTTGGTTTTATGACAGGGAGGTCGACGATGGAAGTTATCTTCTCACTTAAGTAATTAATGGAAAAATATCAAGCGAAGAGGAAAAATCTGCATATGGTTTTCATCGATCCAGAGAAAGCCTACAACAGGATACCTAGAGATTTAATTTGGTGGGTTTAAAATTAAATGATTTTCTAAGAGGTTATATTGAAATTAATAAAGATATATATGAAGGAGCAGTAACTAGTGTGAGAACTACTTGTGGAGATAAGGGAGTTTCCAATTACCATAGGCTTGCATCAGGAGTCGACCCTAAGTCCTTATCACTTTGCACTGATTATGGATGAGTTAACTACTCATATTCAAAAAGAGGTACCTTAGTGTATGTTATTTGCAAATATGGGTCAAAGTGGGCCCGGCCTTCCACGGTCGGCCCGAGCTTAGCTCAAAAGACAAAAGAGCCGAGCTAGGGCCTAATAGGGGGCCCGTTTGCTTAAAAGGGCCGAGATCAGGCTTGATGAAGTCCGACTCGTAAGCCCTAGGGCCTACATATATTAATACATCTTATATATGTACACTATACAATATATAATACATATATGAATACCATAATTCATAAATCCTAAACCTTAGTTTTAATCCAATATAAATAATCCCTAAACCCTAAACACTAAACTCTAAGCACTAAATAATCCATAAACCCTAAAGCTAAGCACTAAACCGTAAACCCTAATTTTAATCCAATATAAATAATCCTAAACCCTAAACACTAAATAATCCATGAACCCTAAACCCTAAATCTAAGCACTAAATAATCCATAAACCCTAAACCCTAAACCCTTATTTTATGATGCTAGCCGAATATTTTATTTTATTCTATGATGCTATTGAAGTTTAATTTGATTTGTATTATTGTTGGAGTTTGATAATGCTCATCTACATTAACATTAAACCATTATGGAGTGTTGAAACTAGGCTTCCTTTGCTTTTATGGAGTCTTTCTTATTTTAGTTAATTTTATTGCTGCAATCCAAATTATGGGAATGGGAATATGGGATGAATGCATGCATTTGACCATTTTTTGTTCTGGTTTGCATGTGCAGATTTCTTTGAATTCCGACAGGATTTTTTTTCCTGAAAATACTTTCTTTCAGCTAGAGCTATATCATTATAAAATAGGCCGGGCTCACGAGCCGTGCCTAGGGCTTCAATCGAGCCGGGCTTAAAGGGCCGGCCCTAGGGCCTCATAACTTAATAAGAGCCGAGCCCGAGCCAAGGTTTTTTAGGCCCTCTCGAGCTCAGGCCGAGCTAGGGCCTACTGAAAAATACTAGGCCCGAGCCTAGGGCCTCTAAAAGCCCGGTTCGGCTCGGCCCACTTTCATCCCTATTTGCAAATGATATTGTGTTGGTAGATTAATCAAGAGATGGTGTTTAAACTTGACCCACGACTCTTTTTATTCACAAGTGGGCTTGGTTGATTTAAATTCTACAAGTGTGATTGCTTGATTGACACACAAGTTAATTGGACACGCACTTAGTTAAGGGCAATCAACCCTAACAAGAAAAGAATCGGATTTCATTACTGGACTCTTGCCCACTAGGTTTAAACACACCCCACATAGGCACCCATCTTTAATTAAAATCAATAAGACATTGGCCCTTGGATTTAGGATGAGGACCACCAAAGGTTGCACCAGTTGCGTTCTTTGGTCAAGTTGATGTCTAGGTAAGCCCTGTCCCACTAAAGGGTGGTAGTTTAAATTCTAGAAGTTTGGTGTTTAAGCAGTACCTTGCCAAGTGCATTGTGACCCCACCATTCAACCTGGGGGGCTTACCTGGTCGATTTGGCTTCACAAGACCGGATTGGAGACCTAGGTGTACTCTTCAAACGTGTAGGAGTTGTCTAGTTGATTAGGTGAACCCATTAGATTCTCTAAATGTTTTAATCTTTGCTTGATTGCCTGTGTATCATATCAGGCCAGGATTGCATTCGGGCAGGACCCAATATATACAATCAAAGAAAATCAATTGGAAAAGCTTTGGGTACATAAAAAGGGCGTTTATATCTAATTGAGTCAGATCTACCTCTTATAGTTGTAGGACAATCTTCGATATTTGAGGAAATTTCTCAAATAATGGTGGAAGAGCCACGAGCTGTTACGTTGAGGGAGTACATGTACCAAACCGAATTACCCAACCATCATGCATCACCTTACCTACCTCCAATGCTACATTCGAGCTAAAATCTAGTTTGATCCAGATGCTCCTTGTGTTTCGTGGGATGGACCAAGAGAATCCATACCAACATGTTAGGGAATTTGAAGACATATGTGGGACCATGAAATATAATCAAATGTCTGAGGAATCCCTAAAACTTAGGTTGTTCCCATTTTCTTTAAAGGAAAAGGCTAAAGCATGGCTTTATGCCTTACAAATGAGGTCCATCACATCTTGGGGCGCATTAGTTGAGGCTTTCTACAAGAAGTTCTACTCCAAATAGAAAACAACTTTGATAAGACAAGACCCGAATAGTTTCCATCAATTGGAAGGGGAGACCATGTACAATTACTTGGAGCGGTTCAAGGACCTTTCACTCCAATGCCCCCACCATGGTTTTGAAAAGACTCGATTAGTTCAAATTTTGTATGAGGGGATGGATTGCCCAACAAAGACTGTGGTGGAATCATTTTGAAATGGTGCATTCACACAGAAAACAACAGACCAAGCATGAGCATATTTGGAAGAGGTCGCTGAAAACACATTGCAATGGGCACCATCAAAGAGGAGCCCAAAAGACAAACCATTGCAGAGAGAGGGGGCATGCATAGAATTGAACCAAAGCTTGAGGCAGAGGCCAAATTGGCCACATTGATAAGACGATTAGAAGCTTTAGAACTGAAACAAGGAAATCAGAATCCCACTCCAAACACCTTGGAGTCCCTAAAATATAGTCAAGCCATAGGGGATAGTGTTGAGTCACCAAATTGGGGACAAGGAGAAAATACAGAGGAAGTAAGTGCAGTGTATCAAAACAATCGATGTGAGAATAGGTTGAGATACGATCCTTATTCAAACATCTACAATCCAGGTTGGAAGGACAACCCAAAATTTTCTTGGTCTAAGGGTCTATTGATCGACACTTAAACTAAGATATAGCTAATGAAGACAATTGAAGTGAACAATTAAAACTATTAAACTATGTGTGAAAAATGGAATTAAATCAATTGAAATGTGAAAAAAAATTAATACTACTCTAATTAACAATTTAAAATATAAAATGAGTAAGATCTAAGCTAATCTAACAAGCTCCACTAACTAGTGGATGATGGTAGTGGAAATGGAAGATTTAAGGTGAAGATGTGGTGTGAAATGTGTAGGATTTTAAAACAAGTTATATAAAATATGTATCTAACAATCTAGGAGTGAAAATAACAAATAAAATTAACAATAATCAAAATAAGAGATTAGGCAATCCAAAATCCACTAAGTATGTAATTAGTCCAACTAATGCATGCTCTAATTCAACTCCCAAATCTACAATCCAATTAGCAATCTCTTGCCTAATTGGATTGGATGATATAACAATGAAGATTAAAGTAAATAAAATCAAAAGCCAAGATCTTAGATCATAGCCTAACTACCCTAATAATTAATCATCAAAATCAAGCTAAAAAAGATCAAAGATAAGGGCTCTAGAGGATGCTATGTGAGAGAACTTAATTCAACTACAAAACATCAATTGAGATAATCTAAGCATCAAGTGTAGAGATAGAGCATAAGAAATGAGAGAGATTAACACACTTAGATCTAAAATCTACTAATCAATTAAGGTACAAGTAGGGAATTTATACTAAAACATACATGAAATTGAACTAATCACATTATTTAGCCTCAAAAGGAGAGCCTAATTCAAGAGCTTTTGCCACTAAACATCAAGAAAGAGCTCCAAATCTTCATTAATGATCTTTAATTACACACATTCTTTCTAGATTAGTTACAAAGAAGCTCCTAATTACAATCTAATAGTAAAAATAAAATTGTAAAAAGACTAACTTGCCAAAAGATCTCCTCTTCACTCTACAAATACATTTTAATTTATAGGAACATTGAAGAGATTTGATTGGCTCATTTCATTTCACAAGGATTGCTTCCATTTGATTGGTTGCAACTTGAAGGCTTTTGATTGGCTCATTTGCTTTAACATGGATTGCTTGAATTTGATTTGGAGGCTTTTTATTGGCTTTTTTGCTTTCACATGGATAGCTTCAATTTGATTGGTTGCAACCAACTTTCCTTCCAAAAGGATATGTGCCTTTTGCTTTATGTGGTCCTTCATTTTGGAGGCTTTTGATTGGCTCATATCCTTTCACATGGATTTGTATCATGGGCAAGCTTTGATTGGTGGAGAGGTGAGTTGGATGGAATATTTTATAGGTAAAAAAATAATTTGCAATTGTTGGGATAGTCGCAGGGTCCACCTACACAAGAGAAATAACATAAAAATGTGCTACAAATAATCGGATTTATGCAAGATAATCCGATAATCCGTTAATGTGATAAAATAATAAAATTTTTGTGTAAAGCAAATGATATGCATATGAGATGCCGATAAAATTTGGACAAATGAAGGGTAAAATATGCAATATTTAACACTCATCATCTACACTAGGGCAGCCCATCTCAGGCCATGCTACCTCCAGGTTTCCAAAAAAAAGCCATGCAAAATTTCAACCCCAATTCACATTATTCGCGCGTAAATTCTCTTGACGAAACCATCAAACTGTTAGCTCAGAATACCCTCCAGTTTCAGCAATGCACCGTTCAGAGTCTGAATGCCAATAGGCAATCAATTGCAAAGTTGGAATACAGAGTGAGCCAATTGGCTAACTCATTAAGTGCTAGGGAGAACGGAACCTTCCATAGTCAACCAGAAGCCAACCCTAAGAGCCAAATTCAAAAAAGCCAAGTTGAAGTTCATGACATAAAGGGGAAAGGCCATGAGCAGGTTAAAGCCATAACCATACTTAGGTCCGGCTGTCAGGTTGATAACAAAATAGAGATCCCCAAGAGTACCGAGGATTTAGGAAAGATGAGCCAAAAGCTGAAGAGAAACAAAAGGAACATGAGCTGGTTCAGGAAACAAGCACTACCATAGGAAATCCATCACCTAGTAAACCACTTCCTAGGACTTTCATTCCTCAAGCTCCATACCCTCAAAGGCTAGGCCCAGCAAAATCAAATGCCCAGTTGGATAAGATGCTTGAGGTTTTCAAATCAGTGAGGATTAAGATCCCACTGTTAGATGCAATCCAACAAATTCCTCCCTATGCTAAGTTCCTGAAGGACCTTTGCACCTTCAAGAGAACCACCAATGTACCAAAAAAAAGCTTTCCTATCTCAGCAAGCTAGCTCCATTATTTCTTGCCCAACCCTAATCAAATATAAGGACCCAAGGTGTCATACAATTTCATGTCAGATAGGGGACCATCATATTGAGCAAGCTTTACTAGACTTAGGTGTGAGTGTCAACCTACTTCCGTATTCATGTGACCCTCCAATTGGATGATGCTTCAATTCGATACCCGAAAGGGGTAGTGGAGGATGTCCTCATCAAAGCAGGAGAGTTCGTGTTTCCTATGGATTTTGTTGTCTTGGACACAAAACCACCAACAGAAACTATAGCCAAAATACCTATCATTCTAGGACGACCATTCCTAGCAACATCCAATTATTTGATTAATTGTAGGAATGGAGTGATGCAAGTTTCGTTTGGCACCATGAAAGTTCAACTAAACATCTTTAATGTGAGTAAGCAACCTCAAGATGAAGATGATGGGATTGTTGAGGTTAGCTACTTGCAAGAGTTGGTTGGAAATGTTGCTCCCCAGTTAGGCTATGGGGATCCATTGGAGGTTTGTCTAGCATATTTTGGGAGTGATTTTAACATAAATGGCCACATTGAAGAGGTGAATGCACTGTTAGATTCATCCCCATTCTTGGAAAAGAATAGGTGGCAACCCAAACAAGAGATTTTAACCCCGTCTTTTACCCCACTTGTGCCATTGATTGTGGTACCCCTAAAATTGGACCTAAAACCATTACCTGACACACTCAAGTATGTGTTTTTAGGCCTTTCAGAAACCCTTCCTGTCATTATAGCTTCAGGCTTGAACACTGCCCAAGAAAAATTACTAGTCAAAGTCCTTCGGAATCATAAAGAAGTTATGGGTGGTCAATAGCAAATATCAAAGGCATAAGTCCCTCTGTTGTTCAGCACATGATTCATTTAGAGGAAAAATCCAAAACCTCTTAGGAACCACAAAGGCGACTAAACCCGGCTGTGAAGGAAGTGGTTAGGGCGGAAGTGCTCAAATTATTGGATGCAGGAGTAATTTATCAAATTTCAGACAGTTCTTGGGTGAGTCCTATCCAAGTGGTACCAAAGAAATTAAGAATCACAGTGGTGAAAAATGAAGGAAATGAATTGGTGCCAATCAGAGTACAGACTGGATGGAGAGTGTGCATAGATTATAAAAAATTGAATTCAAACACCTAGAAAGATCATTTTCCACTCCCATTCATGGAAAAATGCTTGAAAGATTAGCCGGACATGCGTATTGCTACTTTATTGATGGTTGTTACGGTTATAATCAGATTCCAATCGCACCAGAGGATCAGGATAAGACTACCTTTGCCTGTCCCTTTGGAACATTTGCCTATCAGCGCATGCGCTTTGGGTTATGCAACGCACTGGCTACTTTTCAGTGGTGTATGATGAGTATCTTTTCAGACATGGTTGAGCCATTCCTTGAGGTTTTCATGGATGATTTTTCAATATTTGGAAATGATTTTGAAGAGTGCCTGCACCATCTAGAACTTGTGATGATTAGGTGCAAAAAGAAAAATCCGGTCTTGAATTGGGAAAAGTGTAATTTCATGGTGTAGAGAGGGATAGGTACAAGTTCTGGTAAAAGCATTGAGGTAGATAAAGCAAAGATTGATTTGATATCTAACCTTCCACCACCACGGACAGTCAAGCATATACAATCTTTCTTAGGCCATGCAGGTTTTTATAGGTGATTTATAAAAGATTTCAGTAAAATTGCAAATCCTTTGTACAATTTACTTGCAAAGGATGTCCCATTTGAATTTAATGAATCATGCCTTCGAGCCTTTGAACAACTTAAGAAAGCGCTTACCTCTGTCCCAATCATCCAACCTCCAAACTGGACTATCCCATTAAAACTCATGTGTGACGCATTAGATCACGCTCTTGGGGCTGTTTTGGGACAGCGAGTGGATAAGATGTCCCATGTCATCTATTATGCGAATTGAACCCTGAATGATGCACAGCTGAACTATACCACAACTGAAAAGGAGTTGTAAGTTGTGGTCTTTGCCCTAGAGAAATTTAGATCCTACTTGATAGGATCTAAAGTCATCGTATACACTGATCATGCAGCCTTAAGGTACCGTCTTGCTAAGAAGTATGCGAAGGCTCGTCTTCTTAGGTAAATACTTTTGCTACAGGAGTTTGATTTGGAAATTCGGGGTATACACTGATCATGCAGCCTTAAGGTACCTTCTTGCTAAGAAGCATGCGAAGGCTCGTCTTCTTAGGTAAATACTTTTGCTACAGGAGAAATTCGGGATAAAAAGGGTTTTGAAAATGTTGTAGTAGATCATCTCTCTAGGTTGTCGGTTGCTCTCAGGACGATGTCTCGTTGAGAGAGCTTCCCTGATAAACAGTTATGGAGAGTTTCCAAACTACCCTGATTCGCAGATATAGTGAATTACCTTGTCACTGGGGAAATGCCTGAACATTGGACCAAACAGGATAAGTACAAATTCTGGTCTAAGGTGAAATATTTCTTTTGGGACGACTCGTACCTATTCAAGTACTGTCCCGACCAGATAATCAGGAGATGCATTCCTAATGAGGACCATCAAAGTGTCATTTCATTCTGTCATGATCACACATGTGGAGGCCATTTCAGCTCCAAAAAGACAACTGCAAAGATTTTGCGGTGTGGTTTCTATTGGCCCACAATCTTCAAAGATTGTCATGTGTTCTGTCTTAGTTGTAAGAGATGTCAAAAGCTTGACAAACTCAACAATCGAAATATGATGCCCTTGAACCCTATCCTAATTGTGGAAATCTTTGATGTTGGGGCCATTGATTTCATGGGACCATTTCTAAATTCCTTCGGTAATGTGTACATCTTACTTGCGGTGGACTATGTTTCTAAATGGGTAGAGGCAATACCAACCAAAAAGAATGATCGACATGTGGTAATAAAAATTGTGAAGGAATACATCTTTTCTAGATTTGGTACACCTAGGGCAATCATGATGGTGGAACTCATTTTTGTAATAGCACATTCGATCATTTGATGAAGAAATACTTTGTTCTCATAAGGTTTCTACGCCCTACCACCCGCAGACTAGTGACCAAGTAGAAGTTTTGAATAGGTAGATTAAACAAATTTTGAAAAAGACGGTCAATCCAACTCGGAAGGACTGGTTTTTACAATTCTTAGATGCATTATGGGCCTATCAAACTACTTACAAGACCCTTATTGGGATGTCCCCGTATAGGTTAGTCTATGGTAAGGCTTGCCATTGCCAGCTGAATTGGAACATAAAGCATACTGGGCCATCAACACATTCAATTTCAATTTGTCATTAGCTGGCAATCATCGTAAGCTGTAACTCAATGACCTCGATGAATTGAGAAATGATGCCTATGAGAATGCCAAAATCTATAAAGAACGAATGAAATTGAACCATGACAAATCAATTCTTTGGAATTGAAAGTACTCCTGTACAATTCCCGGTACGCCAATTTCCAGGGAAATTGAGATCTCGATAGTCTGGCCTATTCATTGGTGGACATTGAGAACCCTAAAACTGGAGAAATTTCCAAGGTTAATGGTCAAAGGCTGAAACATTTTCTGGAATTGAAGGATAAACACATTGAAGAAGTCCTTCTGGATAATCCTATTTATCAGGATTGACCGGCCCTGGATCTAACAGAGGCCCATTACTGTGTACATTGTATACTGTTAGTTTAGCTTCTATTTTTTTTTTCTTCATTTTGTCTACTTTTGGAGAAGGAGAAACACAAACATCATTCAATGACTTCTTTCCCTTTAACTTTTGCCATCTCTTTTCCCTCATGTTACAATACCACATTTTTGTATTACATGCATGACATCAAGGACACTGTCTAGATTAGGTTGAGGGGTGAGAGCAAGCACGCTTGTTCAATTTTAGGAATTTTTTTTCGCGTTTTACTTATTAAAAAGAAAAAGTATGTGTGTTTTCAAGACTCTCACTCAGTTTTCGGTTTTGTCTGGCTGAAGACATTAAACTTAACGCTTGTTGGGAGGCAACCCAATGGTTTCCAATTTTCATCAATGTGAGTGGTTTGTGTCAAACCTTGATGTCCCTTCCGACATCAATTTCATCATATTGATGAAGATAAGGAAGGCATTTGAGCAAGAAATGAAGGATAAACAAGTATCGTCATTCGATGGCAAGAGCCTTTATGCCATTAAACGTAGAGCAAAGAGGATAGGTTGTTGCTACTGGTGTGCTTGACTGAATTGTAAATTAGTTATAAGATAAAATGGAAAAAAGTGTAATGCACTATTTTTTTTTTACCTCGGCTAGAAGATTACAAAGAAGACTATTAGTTCGGGAACTGCTGAGTAAGACCAAAGAAATTTGGTATGAGATAGGTTACGCTAGTAGGGAGATGAACGAGTTCCTGCTAAGGCAAAACTAATCCACTTGCCACGGTAAGCAACCCATATGGGAATCTGATGCGAAAAGACCACCTATGCTGGTCCGGGGTGGACCATTTTTTTCGATTTTTGTCATGTGTTTTAGAAGAGTTTTCGAAAGAACTTGACGATTTGAAGATGTCTAGAAATCTTGAATATCAAAATATTTTTGGAATAAATAAAATGAAGGTTCACTATCTTCTGAAAAAAATACCAAACTTTGTTTTTCACGGTAACACATGTACATCATCTCAAATTTCTTGGACAAAAAGATTTAAAGGTCGTTTCCAGAGTTTTTTCCAGAGAAAGTATGATGACTTTCTGAAATTAGGTTATATAAGTCATCCTGGTTCATCGAGATGGTTAAGCTAACCGAAACTAGTGAATTAATTCGGGCGAATTGAAAATGGTTGCCTATTGTTCGGGACCGTTTTGAAAAGAACAAAAATGAATGAAAAGAAAAATGAAAATTGATAAGGGATGCACGAACTTGAAATAGGTGAAATATATGGTCTAAAAGAAACCTCAAAAGAACCCTATTAAAAAAAAGATGCATCCTGCGGCCTTTGAAAAAAAAACAATAGTACGAAAGCCATTATAGTAGCCTTGAGAGGGGACTTGTAATTCCCCGAATGTAGGAGAGTTGGAAAATTTGAGGGAGAATTCTATTTACACGGCATTATCAAAGAATATTTGAAAGTTTGATTTGATGTATACACTTCACAAAGTACCCAAAGTCTTGGTGTGATTTTTGACAAGTATTAAAAACAAAAAGGTGAACTGGATTTTGAAAAGTATAAAATTTTGATTATTCAGGAATTCGAAGCATCTGATTTGACTCAATTGTCCTTTGGAAAAAAATTTTGTGGGTATATTCACTACAAGCCCTCACGAGGCACAACTCATTCACTAGGGGGAACCTAGGGGTTTAAGGGCTTACTGCATAAGCTAAATGCAGTCGAGAGTGTCAGTAAAAGTGGCATTTTTCATCTTTTAATTTTTCATTGTTTAGGTAAAGGCTTTCTCCTTTTTTTGCATGTTTTGCTAATGGACTAGCAAAATGTTGGTTTGGGGGTGTGATGAGTCTTTAAGATTGCACATTTTCATCATTAATTTTTAATAATTAAGGACTTAATCATATAATCATGCTTGATTTCATTGGGAAATGATGATTAATTGAAAAACCACATTTTCACTTAATATCATGAAAATTTCTATCTTTAGCATGAAAATCCAAAAATCTCTCATTACTTTTGATTTACACATGTAACACTTTTTCTTGATTATTTTTGTAGGGTATCTTCGTGTTTTTGGGACCCCGCTTTAAGAGAGAAACAAAGGAGAAGAAAAGTCCACACAAGCTATATGTGGGACCCACACCTGTACACGAGATCACCACCCATATGTGTGAACGCAGATGGATTGTCACAGCCACAATATTGAAGACCTGTCCATACCACGTAAAGAGTTGTGCATACCACGTGAAACTTGCGCATGCACCGCAAGAGAAGCCAATCACTTGACGAATCTCACTGCAGCATCCAGATGATTGTCCCCTATGCACCCTTATAAAAAAGGTTGTTTGCAAGTGATTGGTGAGGCCGGACCGAAAAAGACCACAAAAAGAGGAGGCTGTGAGTGCTGCTCATGAGTGATTGGTGAGGCCGTAAGTGTTACTCGCGAGAGATTGGTGAGGTAGAATCCATTTCATCTTCCCCCTTATTCTTTCCAGCGATTGTTTTTTGGTATCCTTGGGCCATGTCCAAGGACTTCTTTTGAAATAAGATTATTGTGAAAGAGAAGTTTAAAAGGTGCATTTTTAATGATAAATCAAGAAGTATCATTTGCTATGGCGGGCTAGTTTCTTTGATTGGAGCTATGGATGAAGATAAGTAATCGCCCTTTTATTTATTGAGTAGTTACAATTTGTGTTTCATGTTTATGTGCATAATGATTAATAGACTTACCTTTGTGGCCCTAGACAAACATCCATTCTTAATTTCTAGAAATATAAATATATTTTTGACTATCCATGCTTAGGTTTAATAGTCCATACTCAGAACTGAGTTTTCCTTTGATGGATTATGCTTACCTTTGATGGGTAGTACTTAAATGATTTCTATACTTCTCTGAGGTGAAGGAAGTCTTGGATTTTGGATTTTTGTTAATTAAAAAGGCTTTTAAAGTTAAATTGTCCCAGTAAAAAACATTGATTTGTCTTTGGTTTGAAGTAAAGGTTGGACCAAGTTGTGATTATTTGATAAATAAACGGGTGGATGCTTTTTGGATTCCTATGCTCTAATCATTTTTATCAACTGTTACTTTTCATCTTTGTGTGGGGGGATATTTCCTCCCTCAGACTTACACCAGGAATTCTCGACAGTCCGCCCGAAGTAAACTGCCTAACTTGGCCGAGCTCATGTTTTGGCCGAGCTCAAGTTCTTGGCCGAGCTCAAGTTCTGGCCGAGCTCATGTTCTGGCTCAAGCTGCCTGTCCTGGCCGAGCTCAGACTGCCTGCTCTAGCCGAACTCGAACTGCCTAGCCAGGCCGAGCTGACAAAAAAGCCATGACATCGGCCTCATATAACTCATGAGTGTTGCTAGGAGAGCTTTTTTCGGAAATATTATTAAAGAAAGCAAAAGCAAGTCTTTATGAATTCTTTATGCATCGGGTTTGACAAACAAAACGCTCCTTGGTTTCGGTCTCGGTGATAGGTGTATCTCTATGCACTGACAAACACGTCATAGAACGTGTAAATAAGACAAAAGGCATTTATGTCTCCACAACCTTATCCCTGACAGAGCACCACCGCCCATGCATCAGGTATGGCCCGATGGGACAGATTGGGCTGTGAGGGAATATAAAGTAAGGACACGTGGGCTATGATAGCATCACTGGTACAAACAGCTGGACTAGGAAGGGACAGCCACTCAAGTGCTTGCCCCAAAGTCCACTCTCCTCCTCTATAAATATAGAAGCCTTCAACAGGTAAAAGGGGGGCTATCCACACGCTGGTACGCCATCTCCTCTCAAAATCCATCTCTACCTCTGCTTAGTCCTGCAACTGCAACTAACAAAGGCATCGGAGAGCCCTGCGCTGCCCAAGCCAAGGTCCTCTGACCTTCTTATTTTTCCCCTTTTAGGCTCAAGGCTTAAGAAAGCGGTTCTTCTATCATCATCAAGGAGCTGCATTCTCCGTCCTCCTCTAGTGAGTCTCAAAATCACCCCCCCTCCCCCCCCCGGGTCTGTGAATTTTTGTGCACTTACAATTGGCGCCGTCTGTGGGAAGAGATCAAAAGGCCATCTTTCCAAACACCACGCCTCGAAGAACCGAAAAGGTTTCCATTTGGGATGGCCCATGAGCCTTGATGGCACGATCCTCGACCGTCATACAGCACGGTCCTCTACCATCGGCTTCAATGATGCCTCCAGCTTCGCTGACACCGTCACTCAGCTTCGATGGCCCATCAACCTTGATGGCACGATCCTCTACCGTCATACGGCAGGTTCCTTTACCATCGGCTTCGATGATGCCTCCAGCTTCGATGACACCGTCATCTTCAGCGACACGGCCCTCTACTGTTAGCCTTGATCGCACTGTCATCCTGACCCCTAACATCTCGGCTGCAACGCCAAATCTTCGGCCACATGGCATCTCGGCAAAAGTACCAATCGACCTCGGCCAGCCAGTTCGGTCTTCACCACCTCGGCCAGGTCCTTCATCTCGGCCAGGTTCTCCACCTCGGCCAAGTACTTCATCTGGCCAGGTTCTCCACCTCGGCTAAGTACTTCACCTCGGCCAGGTTCTCCACCTCGGCCAAGTTCTCCACCTCAGCCAAGTACTTTACCTCGGCCAGGTTCTCCACCTCAGCCAAGTACTTCATCAACGTCATCAGCAATGCTACTCTCCAGCTCGGCAGAAGTAAACTCCCCAGCTCGGCAGCAGTGCAACGAGGCCACCAGCTTTGGTAATAGTACCAGCTGGGCGAGCATGACTCGGTCCTCTCCAGCTCGGCGGCAGTGCCTTTCTCAGCTCGGCAGCAGTGACATTCGCCCTTTCAGATAAAGTCCCAAAAGCAGGCTCGGTGATGCCACCAGCCTCGAAAAAAGGATTACACTGGCCCCGGTAAAAGTACCAGCCAGTTTACGTCCCCAATCAAGGCCATAAAAGCATCTCGGTAACAGTACCAGATTGCTAGCCAAAAAAGCTTATACTGGCTCCGGTAAAAGTACCAACTAGTCGAGTCTCGAATTAGGCCACAAAAGCATCTCGGTAACAGTACCAGATTGCTAGCCAAAAAAGATTACACTGGCTCCCATAAAAGTACCAGCCAGTTTCATCCCGATCTCGGTATAAAGCATCTCGGTCCAGCACCAGATCGCTGCCCAAAAGATTACACTGGCTCCGGTAAAAGTACCAACCAGTTACGTCCCGATCTGGGCATAAAGCGTCTCGGTCCTACACCAGATCGCTGCCCAAAAGATTACATTGGCTCCGGTAAAAGTACCAGCCAGTTACGTCCCGATCTCGGCATAAAGCATCTCGTCCTGCACCAGATCGCTACCCGAAAGATTACATTGGCTCCTGTAAAAGTACCAGTCAGTCACATCCCCATCTCGGCATAAAGCATCTCGATCCTGCACCAGATCGCTGCCCGAAAGATTACACTGGCTCCGGTAAAAGTACCAGCCAGTTACGTCCCGATCTCGGCATAAAGCATCTCAGTCCTGCACCAGATCGCTGCCCGAAAGATTACACTAGATCCGGTATAAGTACCAGCCAGTTACGTCCCGATCTCGGCATAAAGCATCTCAGTCCTGCACCAGATCGCTGCCCGAAAGATTACACTGGCTCCGGTAAAAGTACCAGCCAGTTACGTCCCGATCTCGGCATAAAGCATCTCGGTCCTACACCAGATCGCTGCCCGAAAGATTACATTGGCTCTGATAAAAGTACAAGCCAGTTAAGTCCCGATCTCGGCATAAAGCATCTTGGTCCTGCACCAGATCGCTGCCCAAAAGATTACACTGGCTCCGGTATAAGTACCAGCTAGTTACGTCCCGATCTCGGCATAAAGCATCTCGGTCCTGCACCAGATCGCTGCCCGAAAGATTACACTGGCTCCGGTAAAAGTACCAGCCAGTTACGTCCCGATCTCGACATAAAACATCTCGGTCATGCACCAGATCGCTGCCAGAAAGATTACATTGGCTCCGGTATAAGTACAAGCCAGTTACGTCCCGATCTCGGCATAAAGCATCTCGGTCCTGCACCAGATCGCTGCCCGAAAGATTACACTGGCTCCGGTAAAAGTACCAGCCAGTTACGTCCTGATCTTGACATAAAGCATCTTGGTCCTACACCAGATCGTTGCTCAAAAGATTACACTGGCTCCGGTAAAAGTACTAGCCATTTACGTCCCGATCTCGGCATTAAGCATCTTGGTCCAGCACTAGATCGCTGCCCAAAAGATTACACTGGCTCTGGTATAAGTACCAGCCAGTTACGTCCCGATTTCGGCATAAAGCATCTCGGTCCTGCACCAGATCGCTGCCCGAAAGATGACACTGGCTCCGGTAAAAGTACCAGCCAGTTACATCCCGATCTCGACATAAAGCATCTCGGTCCAGCACCAGATCGCTGCCCGAAAGATTACACTAGCTCCGGTAAGAGTACCAGCCAGTAATGTCCCGATTTAGGCCATATGCGCATCTCGGTAATAGTGTCAGATCGCTAGCCACAAAAAGTATATTGGTTCCGGTAAGAGTGCCAACTAGTCACAATATTAGGCTCGGTGATGCCACTAGCCTTGAACAAAAAACGACCTTCAAGTTTGGTGCTGGCACCAGCTTTGAAAGACCGTCAGGCTATTTAGCTTTCAACTTCCAAGAGTTAAGAGCACTCTAAGAAGTTAAAAGCTGGGGGCCTTGTGTGGGGGGATATTTCCTCCCTCAGACTTACACCAGGAATTCTGGACAGTCTGCCCGAAGTAAACTGGCTAACTTGGCCGTGCTCATGTTTTGGCCGAGCTCAAGTTCTTGGCCGAGCTCAAGTTCTGGCCGAGCTCATGTTCTGGCTCAAGCTGCCTGTTCTGGCCAGCTCAAGCTGCCTGTTTTGGCCGAACTCGAACTGCCTAGCCTGGCCCCGCTGACCAAAAAGCCATGACATCGGCCTCATATAACTCATGAGTGTTGCTAGGAGAGCTTTTTTGGGAAATATTATTAAAGAAAGCAAAAGCAAGTCTTTATGAATTCTTTATGCATCGGGTTTGACAAACAAAACGCCCCTTGGTTTCGGTCTCGGTGACATGTGTATCTCTATGCACTAACAAACACGCCATAGAACGTGTAAATAAGACAAAAGGCATCTATGTCTCCACAACCTTATCCCTGACAGAGCACCACCGCCCATGCATCAGGTATGGCCAGATGGGACAGAGTGGCCTGTGAGGGAACATAAAGTAAGGACACTTGGGCTATGATAGCATCACTGGTACAGACAGCTAGACTAGGAGGGGACAGCCACTCAAGTGCTTGCCCAAAAGTCCACTCTCCTCCTCTATAAATACAGAAGCCTTCAACAGGTAAAAGGGGGGCTATCCACACGCTGGTACGCCATCTCCTCTCAAACTCCATCTCCTACCTCTGCTTAGTCCTACAACTGCAACTAACAAAGGCATCGGAGAGCCCTGTGCTGTCCAAGCCAAGGTCCTCTGACCTTCTTCTTTTTCCCCTTTTAGGCTCAAGGCTCAAGGCAGCGGTTCTTCTATCATCATCAAGGAGCTGCAATCTCCGTCCTCCTCCAATGAGTCTCAAAATCACCCCCCCCCCCCCCCCTGGTCTATGAATTTTTGTGCACTTACAATCTTCTAATTGATCGTGTGATTTTGTTCACATTAACTCATTTAAAAACTCATCTTCATTGATTAATTAAGTTTCTTAATTTAAATGTTTCTTTAACTAGCTCCATGTGGGTTCGACCCGTATTTGCTACTGTCTCAAATAGACAGCTGTGCACTTGCGGTTAAATAATGTTGTTTCTAAGTTGCTGGAGTTTTAGGCCAGATACTGTCACGCAGAAGGCCTGGACTAACCATATTCATGAGTGAGCCCAGAAGACGAAACCGGCCAGATATATTATAAAGAATTTAATTCGTTAATTTGGTCATAATTTTATTCTTAAATCTACGAATTTGGATTTTATAATATTTGTTGTTGAACTATTTTATTCAAATGGCCCATAAAGACTAATCTTTACTGAGCTTTGGTAAGACCTTGTGTTTTGATCTCTCTAAATGTACTTAGGACATCGATCAAGTTCTGGTCGCATCAAGTTTTTGGCGCCGTCGCCGGGGAGCCAGTTTTAAGAAAAAAAATTTTCATTAAATTTTTTTTAAAAAAAATTGTTTTTTTAAACCCTTTGACAAAATAGTTGACTTTTGGTCGGAACCTCAAAAGTATGTCAATATTGGGCTCGTTGGAGAGAGGATTTTATGCTGATCATTTTTCATGTTTTGCATTTCTTGATCCATGGTCTGGAAAGTCCTCTAAAATCCATTGCAATTTCTACTCAAAAGCGGTCCCCACATATTAAGATTTCCAATTTAAAAATTAAGATTCCTGATTTAAAAATTTTCTTAAAATTGGCTCTCCGGCAATGATGCCAAAATCTTGATGCGACCAGAACTTGATATGAAAAAGTGTAACTAGAGAAACAATCGGGGATGAAATTAGAGAAACCCGTTTGAGATGGTTTTGGCATATTCAACGTAGGCTGACAATGGCGCCAGTAAGAAAAAGTTTGGCTGTGAAGGTTGATAGCCCACCAAGGATAAAGGATAGCCCAAAGAGGACGTGAATGGAGGTAGTAAACATATATATGAAAAAGTGTAACTTATATGAGGATTTGACTCAAGATAGACCGGAATGGAGAAACATAATTTCTATAGTGGACCCCAATATAGTTTGAATAAGGCTTTGATGATGATAATGAACTTTCAATAGATCAAGGAAATTATCAAATTCAAACATTTATTTTATAAGGCCATGTGATGGATGCTTAGTAGATTATGTGTGATAATTTACAGCAGCTTTGGCACCAAATTTGTCCCGACTGCTGCTTAGCTGGTTTGAGGACGCGTGTGTGCTTAGTTGATGTCCCTTGAATGCATAAAAATGAAAAGGGAGCTCTAACGATCGGTGAAAATGAAGATAAAAAAATAGAGATAAGGATTATTATAAGGTTTCAGTATCAGATGTTCATGATGTTCGTGTCATGGATTTTATTGAGCTCATGCAAACATTCAATGGAGTCCTAGACTTCTAGGTCACGTTTGTGTAGACGACTTTTGTGGACTAAGTGAGGATTGAGGAAATGGTAATGGTCTTTTGCGCTTTCCTCACGGATTGAGTAAATGATCTTCTGCATTTTCGTGGAGTAAAATCTAAGTTTGGTGCATCCGCCTTTCCTCGCATTAAAGCACAAAGAATGGGCTAAATCTTCTACAATTCCTCATAAGATAAATTGGGCTAAATTGACCAATTTGAGGTCCATAACCCTTTTTGTGGTTTTCGGCCATTGAAGTGAAAGTGTTAAAGTGAGTAAAATATTGGAGTTTTCGAACATTTTCAGCTTAAAAATCACAATTTCATGCTGTTTTAAGTTTGTGCCATATCAATTGAATTATCATAATTCCGTTAAATCTCCATCAACAGTGGAGATTTATTACCTCTGAAACAGGAATTTCATACAGTTTAAGTCCCTTACTTATCAGTAAATCATCAAAACTCCTCTATAATTTTCATCTACAATGTTATGAAACCATCCAAGTGGCATTTTTTACTTTTGGTGGGGTCGGATAATTAGGTACAAATGTGGCTCGGCCCACGTAATAACAAGAGCAACAAGCTACAATTACAGTACCTATGGATCAATCTATGAGGTAATAATGTTAGAGGATCTAGATCTTATTAAAATTTATGAGGGTTGTACTTGTACCCCAAGTTTGTGCTATAGCAACAAGCTACAATTACAGAACCTATGGATCAATCTATGAGGTAATAATTTAGAGGATTCTAGATCTTATTAAAATTTATGAGGGTTGTACTTGTACCCCAAGTTTGTGCTGTCTAGTACTTTATATTATTTAAACACTAAAGACTGGTAACAATATTTGATACTTTGCACAGTACCTTCAACCCTTGAGTCTGCTTGTGGGGCCCATGGGTGATCGTGATGGATGAACCACAGCACCTCAAAGATCTCAACTTATCCAAAATTTCAACCATTTTGATCAATAGCCTCCATGTTGACCATATAAAGGATTGGTGTTCCAAATACATGATGAATCAAATCATGGATAGAGTATCCAGAACTGGAAGGCCATGACCAATTATAATATATTATAGACATAGGCATCGATTTCGAAATTGGAGTCCAATTTGCTAATTGATTGTAAAATTGGACGTTAATCTCAAATCAATTTTAGAAATTGGATCTCAAATCAATTTCAAAAGATAAACTCTATCAATCACTTTGGAGTCCACTTTTGTTAAGCTTCTTTTTGTGAATTCAAATTTTAATAAATATCTATTATGGATAGGTGATTACAGAGTCCAGATGAAAAAATCCACCTTGCTCAATAACTCTAATCAACCAAGTTGAAATGAGTCTTCTTTAACTGGATTTAGAATTTTAATATATTTATTACGGTTAGAAAATCCTTAATGTTTGTGATTTTTGAAAGTGAAACCTTGATAGTGACTTTTGTTAAGCTTCTTTATGTGAATTCAAATTTTAATATATATATATATATATATATATTATGGATAGGTGATTAAAGAGTCTAGATGAAAAAATCCACCTTGCTCAATAACTCTATTCAACCAAGTTGAAATGAGTCTTCTTTAGGTGGATTTAGAATCTTAATATATCTATTATGGTTAGAAAATCCTTAACGTTTGTGATTTTTAAAAGTGGACCCTTGATTGTGATTTGTACATATGGGCTCCATATACAATAAACTTTTTAAAAGTGGGCCTCATATTCTAATTCCTAAAGACGGGGCCACATGCAATTTTGCAATTGGTCGTTTGATTTCGATTTTGATATTGACTTTATTTAATCTTCTTTCTAAAAAAATAGAGATATATCTTATCTGTTAGGGTTTTCCTTATAAAGAAATTCATTTAAATAGAATTCATAATATATATCTTATCTTTTGGATTGCCTTGAAATTGATTAAGAAAGTTGGTTATAGTAACTAAAAGATTTTGTGACGAGTGATATATATACACATCAAGTTATATTGCAACTTTGCAAGGCACCCAAGTTCCCAATTCGGAAACAAATAAATGTCAAATAATGATCGAAGACCTTTTCTTTCTACCTTTTTTATTCATCCCTGATGGGTACCTGTAAAATCCAAAGTATTCAAGTCCAAAATTATCGTATGTATTGGCGCCCGGCGTCCAAATGGGATTTTGGCCCATTCCGCGGAAAGTGAAATGTTTCAAAGTTATTTTTAAGAAATATAAAAACAAAAGGAATTCTTACAAGAAGATATAAAGACCTCTAGTAATTCTCAAATAAAGATAAAATTTGAACTTTTGTCAAAGAAGCATGGCTCATTTTCAGATTGGCCCAACCGTGTCGTGTCATACCCCAACTAGGCCAGGCAGTGCCACCCACGAGCTGGCCCACATGCCCATCCTAATCTTATATTTTTAAATTTACTTATATAAATTAAAAGAGACTTTATGGGCTTTTAGGGTTTTCAACTTAAAATAAAGTTGAAATTACTAAAATAAATACATAAACATTGATGTTAATTTACATAAGACTTGAAGTTTCATTCATACTCATTTATATAAAAATAATAATATTTACTTTGTATGAATGCCGAGTTGGGCCATGCTTTGAACCGTAATAAATGGTATATTTATTTATTTTATATTTATTTTCTCATTAATTAATATCTCATAAAATATCCACAAATTGGCCGTATTTTTATTTATGGGCCTGGGCTTAGCACATGCATGCTTTGCTAGTTATTATTATATATTATAGACGTAGGATTCGATTTTGCAATTGGAGTCCGATTTCGCAATTGATTGTGAAATTGGAGCTCAATTTTGATTTCAATTGCAAAATTGGAACTCCAATTATATATAATGAAGTGAACTGATTCCAATTAAGAAATCAGCCGCTTCATTTCAATTTATTTTGACCATTTTGATACCAATTTGACCCTCTTTAATGCCTCTTTAAATTCATCTTAATTTTCACCTGAGTCTATTATTAACTCTTAAAACTGTTATGGAGATTTGTAACTGAAATTAGCATATATGGAGCCCTATTTTCTGTAACTGAAATGAGTAATTGAGAAAATGAGTTGTAACCTTCTCCATACAGAGTCTTCTCACCACGAGTCTCTTTTCTATGTGGCATTTTTTTTCTTTTCTCCGTGTGAATGGCTGCAAGTCTCATTGGGTCTCCTCTTCTCTACAAAAAACTAAGGTATTTGCATATTTTTTACTCATATTTTGTGATTTTAGTTTCCTTTTATGAATCAAAATATCGATTTTTAACATAGATCATTATTCATAGCACCTATATGTGATAATGGAAATAGATATATTATTTTCTCTAGACAGTCAACTCACTAACAAACCTGTCTCTATTTGGAGAATCCCATATTTTTAAATTTCTTATAATTTCACCCATCTCAATATTTCATATTTCAAGTTTCTACTAAAGACATTAAATTTCTATATTTATTGATTATTTTAAATTTTAATTGTGTAATTTTTAAGAAACCTATAAATTTGTGTGAGAAATTAACACTTCTATTTTAGATTTAAAAAATATAAATATATGAAATTAAAAATAAAATTTATTTATGCCATAAAATTAAATGTTATTCTCTGTTGGACTTTTAATGCCCGTGCTAAGCACAGGGGCATTTTGCTAGTTAAGATTTACATCGAAAGTCCACTTTTGTTAACCTTCTTTAGTTGCATTTAAAATCTTAAAATATCTGTTATGGTTAGGAGATTAAAGAGTCTGGATGATGCAAGAATTATTGGGAGATTTGTTTTTACAAGTTTTGGGTGTGGATTGATTTCTCCAAATTCAAAGCTATCCCTTAAATCAGTTGCTATCATCGTCCAAAGTTTTATATGATTCATCTACAGTGGGATCTACCTAATCTGGCCTTTCCAAATACTAATAGGAAACTTCAAAATTCAAATTTCTTAACCCATCCGTAAATCCTACTAAAACGTCTCTAACAAATAGGAGAGGATTATTTTCACGATAGGTTGCTCTTGCCGGTACTTTTTTTTTCCTTTTTTTTTTTTGCTTAAAAGGAATGAATTACAAAAGGATTGACAGTATTGTTCAATAGCTTTCAAAGTGATATGAACTCTTCCATTCCTTATATGAACACTTTAAAATTGTGTTCCGGTTATTGCTATGTAAAGTTATAGTTACCATCAAGTTCATCAGGAAGGACTCAAGGCGACTTTAAGAACTTCATTGACGCCAATTTCTACTATCATAATGCTTTTTATGTTTTGATTTGACTTTTTTTTTCTATTTTATTTCAATGTATATTTGCATTGTTTGAAGAAAAAAAAAAGGGTATTGCGTCGTATTGGATTACATGGTAGATGGGGTTTTCCATGTCTGATTTAATCTTACAATTTTTTCCTTTCCTTGGATTAATGTGTGGTTGTAATATTTGATCTGGTAATTATGTCTTATTGGTTCTTAATTTTCCGTTTATCTATGATCATTATGTTTCTTGTAAAAGTTCTTATTTGTAGTAGTGGTGCTGCGATGAGAGAGCATGCTCAATGAAAATATATAAATTTGACACAAGATCCAAAAGTGAAAATGCATTCAACTGATTTCAATTGAAAATCCGGCCAATTTATTCTGACCGCATGCTCAAATTATTTCGGCCTCGACTGTTATATTTGACTTTCCTCTTTGTTCTAACATTGCACATACTAATGAAAATTTTATTTTTAGATCGGTTAATGTGTTGATCGGAAGACTCTTAGTAGAAAGAAAACTTAGAGCTTTGATGGCTTGCAAGCTTTTAGAATTAGCCCTTAAGATGATAAACACATCACGTTGTAAATAAACACAGAAGACATGTAGGAGCAAGAAAACTACATTTATGTATAGGAGGAAGTTTATATATGTTTATATATAGTAATTGACAAAGGGGGTTGTTTATTCTAATGGAATTAGAATACATTCGAAGAAGTTGATTGAAATGGGCAAGTTTATTTTGCATATAACTGGAATACATAGAAACTTAGTATTAATATTTATTATTATTTTTTATAATAATAAGAAAGAGGGTAAGGCTTGGTATTGTCCTACTCCAACCCTCAAATTGGCTTGTCATTTTTTTCGAAAAGGAATTATTATATTTGCGTTACATTCTATTCTGCACTATGAATAATTCTTATGCATTTTTAATTACATGAGAAATTTAAATATGTGGGCTTTTATAAATTCAAATTTGATTTTCAAATTATGTGATTTTATTGCACATTCTTATTTTAAATACTTGTTGATAAATATGACTTTAATAATGATAAGTGATATATAATAAGCAGTCCTCAACTCAGGCCTCACAGAAGTCAGCTTCTCTGGCAACAACTTTACCTGGTCAAATAACAGGCAAGGCCTATCCTACGTTGCAGCCAGGTTGGATAGAGCTTTTGTAAACTCCCATTGGTTGGCCCTTTTCCCAGACCCTCTCCTCAGCCACCTCCCTCGAATTTCTTCAGATCACAGCCCAATTCTCCTCTCCAACAAAACCAAAGCCAACCCAAGCAATGCCCCTTTCAAATTTGAAAACAAATGGTTGCTCCACCCTACATTTCCAACAGTAGTTAAAAACAGCTGGGACTCTCCTGTCATGGGAAACCCCCAGTTCGTCCTAGCTCAAAAACTCAAGGCTCTCAAATCCTCTCTCAAGAAATGGAGTAAACAAAACTTTGGCAATCTCCAGCAAGACATCAAAGCAGCAGAAGAATCCATCCTCCTTCATCAGTCTCTGCATGACTCCTCTCCTTCTGAGCAATCCCACGCAGACCTCCTCTCAGCAAAGTCCAAGCTTCATGATGCTCTTAAGGCCCAAGAAATCCATTGGAAGCAAAGATCTAGGACGGCCTGGCTGAAAGAAGGTGACCAGAACACAGCCTACTTCCACAAAACTGCCAGCGCCAGAAGCTCTTTTAACCAAATCAATTCCATCACAAATAGCAGTGGCAGAACTACTGAAGACTCAGCCTCAATCCAGGCCATGGCAGTTGACTATTTCTCCAAGCTGTTTTAGCCTCCTGTTTGTCCCCCTAGTGCAGCTTTGTTTCAAATTGACAGCCCCAAAGTCTCAGATCTTCAGAACTCTATCCTGTCTTCCACTCCCTCAGCTGAAGAGATAAAAGCAGTAGTTTTTTTGCCTCAAGAATCAGAGTAGTTCAGGGCCGGATGGTTTCAACGGTGTCTTCTTCACCTTAGTTTGGAGCATCATTAGCCAGGATGTCATTCAGGCAGTTCAACATTTTTTCTTTTCAAAAAAAATCCTGAGAGCCTCCAATACCTTCTTCTTAGCCCTCATTCCCAAATCCAAAAACCCATCCAGCTTTGCTGATTACAGACCAATAAGCTTACTGAACTTCTCATACAAAATTACTTCCAAAATCCTAGCAACCAGATTGGCCAAAATCCTTCCTAATCTAATTCCCATCACCAAGCAGCCTTCATCAAAGGGAGGAATATCCACCACCACTCAGGCTTGGCCTTTGAACTTTTCCAACGGCTGAACTCAACCCTCTCCAAAGGGAGCATCTGCTTGAAGCTAGACATTACAATGGCTTTTGACAAACTTTATTGGAGTTTCCTCTTCTCAGCCTTGAAGTTCTTCAACTTCTCTGATTCTTGGATCACTGTCATCAAGGAATGTGTGTGTACTTCAATGTGCTCGGTGCTGGTCAACCGTTCACCTCGAGGTTTCTTCAGCTCCTCCTGCGGCCTCAGACAGGCAGATCCCCTATCTCCATACCTTTTCATCCTGGCAGAAGAAATCCTAAGCCTCCACCTGCGCAACCTCCAAACCCGAGGCATTTTCAGAAAGATCTCCTCAGTTCCAGCAACTCCCTGTCACCTTCTCTTCGCAGATGACATTCTCATTTTGATGAAAGGAGTCACTTCTAGCATCCTAGTCCTTCAAGACCTTCTTGAAACCTACCAGGCCGCTGCTGGTCAATTTTTTAACCTCCAAAAAAGCCAACTCCATATCGGTAAATGTGAAATTAGAAGGAAACACAGAATTAGCTCAATTCTGGGAATCAGAGAATCCTCAGCTCACTTGAAGTACTTGGGAATTCCAATTTGTTTCGGAACCCCGAAGAAGTGTCACTTCTCTTTTCTCCTTGATTCTATCAATGCAAAGCTCAGTGCTTGGAAAGTAAAGTCCCTCTCCTTTGCAGGCAGACTTATTCTTATCAAACATGTGCTCTCCAGTATGCCTCTCCACCTCGCCACCATCCTACCTCTCCCCGCCTCTATCTGTAAAGAGTTGGAAAGATTGATGAGGCGTTTCCTCTGGTCTGGCCAAGCAGAGAACGCCAAGATCAACTATGTGAAATAGGGAGCCATTACCCTCCCTAAGGCAGAAGGAGGCCTGGGATTAAGGAAAATCTCTGAAGTAAACACTGCTGCCTTTCTGAAGCTGGGCTGGCATGTTGCCTCTGGTTCTTCTCTCTGGGCATCTTGGTTCAAGGATAGGTATTTCAAATACAAGTCCATCTGGAGTCTCCCCTCTTCGCCTTCTGGTTCCTGCATTTGGAAAAAAGGTCTGGCGCCTCCTCCCATTGATTCAAGAAGGCACCACTTGGATCCCAGGCAATGGAAAGGTAATCAACCTCTGGCATGACTCTTGGAATGGTGACAAGCCCCTCTCTGGGACCTTTCCTAACCTTCATTTCCCTTTGGACTAGCCACTATCCTCTCTCCTTCATCAAGGAAATTGGTCCCTCCCAGTTGGCTACCGATTAGAAGTTCAACACCAGCTCTCAAACCAACTTTCAGCTCTCTCTCCCAGGCCAGACACCAGTGACAGGCTCTGCTGGAAAACCTCTCCTAATGGTCAGCTCTCCTTCAAAACAGCCTGGAACATAGTTAGAACCAGAGCTGAAATCCTCCCCTGGGCTCCTCTAATTTGGAACTCCATCTCTCCCCCGAAATCCAAATGCTTTGGGTGGCAATTGCTCCACAACAAGACTCCCACTGACCATCATCTGAAACGTCTGGGCTTTTCTCTACCTTCCAGATGTAGTGGCTGCCATCAAGCTGAAGAAACTGTTCCTCATCTCTTCTTCTCCTGCACCCGGGCTAGAGCAATCTGGCACTGGCTGTTCGCAGCTTCAAATCAGAACTTCCCCTCTCCTCTCTCTGCAACCAACCTCTGGAGATCTCTATCTCATAGAAGTGATCACTCAGGCCACAAATTCATGGCAGCTATTTTCATTGAAGTAGCTTATGCAATCTGGAAAGCCAGGAATAGAGCTATTTTTGAAGATTTCATCATGCCTCTAAATACCATTACTCAACAGCTGAAAGAGAGCCTCTTCTTCTCTCTGCAAAACATCTCAAAGCCTTTTGTTAACCCCCAGTTGCAGAGCTTCTGTACATTTTTGCAAGTTCAGATAGACAGGTAATATAGTCCCCTCGTTTTTTCTTTTTTCTTGGTCTCTCTTTTCCACTGTTTTTGGCTCCTCTGTTTTGAGCTTTTGTTTTTTGGGCTGCTGGGGATCATATTGATCGGCTGTATTTTTTTTTCTTTCTTTCTTCTTTTCCTCTCTCTTTCAATACAAATTACCCTTATCGCAAAAAAAAAAAAAAAAAAAGTGATACATAATAATGGTTTTAGATATATTTTCTTTTTACTATCTTAAATAACAGGTGTTAAAAGGTCTATAGAATTAAGGGACATTTAGGTCTTATGTTTGTAGGAGAAATATTTAGGATTTGTGAAATATAAAATGGTTAACATTTTGTATAAAATTGGACATCACAGCTAACTTCTAGATTTTATTAGACAAAGCAAAATTAGACTCCACAAACCTTGAGCCTCACTGATCCAAGAAATCCTGCTTTAACCTTATGGGCAACTTCAATGCATTGAGCGCCTCAGGCTTCAGTTGCATATTTGTTAGCTCAACATCTCCTGTTTTACACTTTAGACAACAAGTAAAGAACCAAAAAACATTAAGGCAGCAAATCATTTGCAATAATCATACAATGTTATACACATTCAGTGACCCTTTTAATATAAATAACTGATATATCAAAGTTTTAACTAAGGCTATGTTTGGAAAGTAGATTCGACCCAGTTGGGGACCGTTGGGTTGGGGTTCGTTGTGTATCAACATTTGTTTGGAAAAATTTGAGGGGTGTTCGGCACTGTTTGCAAACACCCTCGAACATAACTTTGGACTAGCATAATAACCCGTGCTCAGCACAGGTATGATCAGCATTTATGCATTAAAAAATATCTATAAATTGTAGAAAGAAAAGAAAAGAAAAGAAAATAATAAAAGGTTATCATGAAAGTACCTGTTTATATAATCTATGAGCTAATGGGATAAAAAGAAAGAGAAAAGAGAAGAATTGGAGAAGAAAGGGAATGGAGTTCTGGATAGAAATGAGGTTATTACAGAAAAGGAGGAGTGTAATTTTCAAAAGTGGAATAGTGGGAGGAAACGTCAGTGGTGGTTTCAAAGTAGTTTGTATGAGAAAAGTGTGGAGAAAATAGAAAATATTTTTAAAAAGAGTAATTTACTTTCAAAATTATAACTGATGGTCAAAATCCAACCCAAAACCTCTTAGCTTAATATAGTATAAATGGGTCACACGAACACCATTTTTCAAGAGTTTACCTGTGTTAGAAAAACGAAATGACCAATTTGTCCTTCTCACAAATAAAAATCAATCGATCGTAAACACTTCTCAACTCAACAATTCTCAACACTCCCTAACCCAACACCCCTGTTCATTGCGAAAGGATTTTCCAAACATAGCCTCAATCTTCAACTTACTTGCTTACCGATAACAAAACTTGATCAATATATGCATGCATGCAGGCCTGTCAATGGGCCGGGTCGGGCCTGGGCTTGGGTTGTCCAATCCCGTCCTGAAAATGGGACGGGCCTGTTAGGTGTTGCCCAATCCTGGCCCAACACCCTTGTTCATTGCGAAAGGATTTTCCAAACATAGCCTCAATCTTCAACTTACTTGCTTACCGATAACAAAACTTGATCAATATATGCATGCATGCAGGCCTGTCAATGGGCCGGGTAGGGCCTGGGCTTGGGTTGTCCAATCCCGTCCTGAAAATGGGACGGGCCTGTTAGGTGTTGCCCAATCCTGGCCCTAAATTGAACGGGCCTACATCTAATCCCGTCTAGTACGAGCCCGGGCTGGGACAGGGCTGGGCCTGGGATTAGCCCGATCCTGAAGATAAGCAAAACATTCTCTAATTGGGACCTTCAGGTTTGTAAGCAAAACCCATTCTATGCTTTAGTAGTTTGTAACATTCTATGGGTCCATCATCTGGACTTTTCTACATTCAGGTCAGCTGTAATGGTATATGGTTGCCACATTTGGGAGATTTTTTAGGGGTCGTCCTACAAGCAATTTGCATCATAAACTCAAGGCCTTGGTGGTAAACACCCTCTTCGGGACACTTGAACAGAGAGATGGTATAGTTGGGACCTTCAGGTGTTCTTGAGTTGATGCCTCAAGCAGCTATTTTATACCAAGAGAAATGTCATCTATCATAATAGGCTTTGCTTTTGATGATCCTAATCCTTTAATCTACCGATTCTTTCTCATTCAACGATTGTTGTCCTGTAGCATCAGCACCCTCCATGGATGAGAGATTTATATCACAATGCTAGTTCAGTATTATTTTCCTTTCAATTGGATGCAAGAAATGGTGTCTATCAACCATATATGTTAATTGGTAGCTTATGTGATCATCATTTAAGTTTTGGGTTGGTTGGTTGGATCGAAAAATACTTTCAGGTTTCAGGTGGATAAAGAATGGTGCTTTTGAAAAAGACGGTATTGGCATGTGAACCACAATGGACTAGGGATGGCATTTTTGACCCGCCCCGCCCCAACCCGGAGTGCCCGCCCCGCCCCGTACGGGTTTTCCCCGCCCCGAATCTTAGATGGGGCGGGGACGGGGCAGAAAAACATACCCCGAAGCCGGGGCGGGGCGGGGATGGGTCTGCCCTATGCCCCGCCCCGCCCCGCCCCGTTACCCCGCCCCATGCCCCGCCCCGTTGCCCCGCCCCGTTACCCCGCCCCATGCCCCGCCCCGTTGCCCCGCCTCATGCCCCGCCCCGTAACCCGCCCCGAAATTAATAATCCTCTAAAAAATATATATTTTTTAGATTTCTTTTATAATAAATAAACATATTTATATGTAAATGTATATATTGATTTTATGTTGTTATTACGGGTTAAGTAGATTGATTGAAGACTTTTTTTAAAGTTAAACATGTAATTGATTGAACCCTAGATATTATAAAAGCATATAATATGATCACATTCCCTCTAATTCAAATTTAATGAAATTAAAGTTGTCAAAAATCTATCTAAGCTTATTTGACTTTAATCATATATAATGTTAAATTGCGACATGATAAATCATATTAAATAAAACGAATATAATAGAATGATAGATCATGCTCTAAACTTATAATAACATATATGATTAGAGATAGCAAGGTAAATTATAATTGGTATGATTCTAATCATATACTAATAACAATATAAATTATACTAATTTGATATAGCATTACAAGATATATCATGCTATACGCTTATAATAATTCATACGATTAGAAATAGCAAGCTAAATTATAGTTAGTAACTTAAAATGATTCTAATCATACTAACAACACTATACATTATACTAATTTTAATTATATGTGTAATTAACCTCTTTATTAGTGAGTGGAGTTCAATACCAGAAATGAAGTGAAATCATGTATTAATGGAGTTCATGATATTTTTGAGAGATATTGTCTTTTTCATAAAAAAATGTCTCAAAGCATATATGATATTTTCAAGTGTATGTTAGTGGCCTTCAAGGGTTTAGAGAAAATTTTATAAGAATAAATCTCACTTTAAATAGGTAAAATTTCAGGAAAAGGAAAATTTATAATATTAATATTAGATAATTTAAAAAATTTTAAACAATCTAATAGTGCCCCACACTTATAAAATATTTATGCTGGGAGATCTTTTTATTCTATTTTGGGAAAAATGTCATGGTCCCTAGGAAGACTGATGTTTTGAGAGGGGCCTGAGTTTCGGGTAAATGAGTCAGCATGGTTGAGGGTTTTTTTTTATTAATATTATTAAAGGCATGGGGACAACATAGATGAATCATTCATGTGCTTTTTACCATATAAAATAAATAAATTTACCTTTTTCTTTGTAGTTGATCCAAAATTTAATTTATTTTGCCTTGAAAGAAAAATTATAAAGTTAAGAAAAATTTTCTTATTTGGGTCTTGATTTAGAATGGAGAAAAAGAATACATGTAGCCAACACCGTCACAGCTAGGAGCCTGGGGCAAGGCTTTGATAATGAGGGTTTCAATATAGTATGTACTTTCAATATAGCTGGGCCCGCTATAGGAGGTTCATGAATTCAGAGCTATACAATAAATAATGATTTAATATTTATATGACAATACTTGAAGTTCATATATAAATTCTATTTTTTTAAACAAAATTACTGGTATATGTTTTTAGAATTTTTTCTACATTTCAAGACTTTTATAAATTTGAATTGCAAATTGTGTAATTTTCCTTTTGGTGGGTGCTTATCATGTTTTCATCTTAAACAGGCAGGGCATATTATGATTGCACCCCTAATTCATGTGATAAAGATTTCGAAGCTTTTATTGAGAAACACAAGAATAAATAATTAGGCCCAATCCCAATTGATGTCCAAAAAATATTTCAGAATTTCAAAGGATTCTAGAATTTCCAAGCCATGAGTCCAATAGATATCCAAACAAATTGTTTGATCCGCGAAATTATTATTTTTAAAATAAAGTTCTATTCATTTCACAAGACCAAAAGATTTCAAAATCCAATAGATGGAAACGAGCTCAATGTAGCTTTAAGGTTTCCAATCAGATTCCTTAGTTGTCTACATTTAACATTTTCCTTTTAAATAAATGATAAATAATGTATAAGTCATAATATATATAGTAAGTAAGTGAAGTATGTATATGTGTGTAACAATCTTGAATATATTAATATATCTTAAATAAGGTAAAATATTACAAGAAATGGAGTTTGGTCTAGTGGTAAGGCCTCTAGTTGCTCCCCCACCCAAGTTCGAATCCCAAGTTTGCACATTTAAAATTTTTACAATTGAGGGGCGGGGCGGGGCGGGGCGGGGCGGGTTACCCGCTGGGCATGGCGGGGCGGGGACGGGGAATATAATTTACCCCGAAGGGCGGGGCGGGGCGGGTTCGGGGCGGGGCAGGGCAATTTCGGGGCGGGGGCGGGGAACCCCAATTCCGTCCCCGATCCGCCCCGTTGCCATCCCTACAATGGACACAAGAGCAGTTGAGGCTCCGCTCTATTGACCATGTACCAGTGAACCACATAATTGTTCGTCAATATTCTCCTCCTTCCCTGTTGTATTTTTGTAAGAACGACCCCTAGAGCTGTTCCTCAATATATATATAATTATTGTTAAAAGGCTTTGTAGCGGGTCGAGCTGGGCCTGAACGGGCTGGGTTGTTTCTGCCCAGTCCCAGTTCCATTTTGGTCGGGCTTTAAAATGTATTGTCCTAACCTAGTCCCATTGGGCTTAAATTTTTTTAAAAGCCCTGTATTTTCGGGCTTGGGACGGGCCGGGCCGGGCTTTTTGCCCCTTTCATCCCATCCCATTGACAAGCCTGCATGCATGGCTCAAGAAAAGCATCATAACTAAAGCCACAACACACTTCCGCAAAAACTATACATCGCAAATAAGCACAACTTCTACATATACATATAAATCGATTCCAAACACTAAATTAAAGCCAATCGCCAACGCCAACGCCAACATTTGCATCACCAACTTCATTCCAAACAACATTTCTGAAACCCTAAGTAAATTCTATTTTGAAAGCAAATTAAGCTGCACATAAATTCAATCACTAGAAATTCTACTTCGCAAGCAAATTAACTCTTAACGAAGTTTCCAAAAATTTACAATAGATCCAATGGTGAAAAGGTCAGAGAAGAAACGAAAAGTGCCGAACCTTTCTAGACACTAATCTTCAGATATTCTTTATTGAGGCCCCTCACGTAGTTCCCCAAAAACCTCTGCAATAAATACACTAATTGATCCTCAAACATCGTGGGACTTTCTTGATCGTCGATCCAGTGGCTCTAGTTATCAAAGCGAGAAGTAGAAGAAGAGGAAGAATAATATTAGTAGTAGGAGTAGAAAAGGTTCAGAGAAATGATATCTTGAGAGAGGCGTTACGTTCATCCCCTGTCGCGATGGAGAGATAAGCCACGTCTCTTCTCTCCAAGAACACGCTAGTCCTGTGTGACTGGTGTTAGAATATTAAATTAATTCAAATGTTATGCTATGTCATCAAACTATCTTTGAATTAGTCTTTGCTTGAAGAAGTCTCTGTAACGTGTCTTTGTTAGTTCTATAAACTAGCTGTGTATGGGACACTTGCCCATTGAGTAACTCTGTTAGTTCTACAGAGTAGTGGACACCTGTCTCTTTAGTGTTAGCTACCTTTATCTATTTAAGTGGTCCATGTAAGTGATATGGTATTCTGAATGAAAGAGTCTCTCATTTCTATTTTGTTACTGTGCATAACTCTCCACTTTCAGTTTGCTTTATGTGTGTGTGCAACAGTCTATTCACATTTACTCTACCAACATCCAACATTATTTGGTATCAGAGCTGATCATTGAGTTTCTTATCAGCTGCAAACTTTTCTGCACAAAGATTCTGGAGGTGCTACAAACAAAAAAAAAGCAGGAGAGTAAGGAATGGCCACCAACAATTCTGTAAGTGTTTCTCAGCCATTGGTTCCCATTTTTAAAGGTGATAATTATCAGTTTTGGAGTATCAAAATGAAAACCTTGTTTATTTCATATGATTTATGGAATTTAGTTGAGAATGGCTTACCTGAATATGACACACAAGAAGGAAGAGTTACTACAGCCCAAAAAAATGAGATGAAAGAAAATAGAAAAAAGGATGCAAAGGCCTTATTTTACATCCAACAAGCTCTGGATGAGACCATCTTGCCTAGGATAATGGGCGCCACCACATCAAATGAAGCATGGGAATTGCTTCAAGATGAATATAAAGGTTCAAGTCAAGTTGTTACCTTAAAATTACAAACTCTTCGCCGTGAGTTTGAAAATTTATCAATGAAAAATTCTGAATTCATTCAGGGATTCTTCACAAGAGTTACAACTAATGTGAACCAAATTAGGTCTCTTGGTGAGGACCTAACTGATCAAAAAGTTGTTGAAAAGGTGTTAAGAAGTCTCACTCCCAAATTTGACTATGTTGTTGCTGCCATTGAAGAATCCAAGGATTTAACTAAATTATCTTTAAATCAACTAATGGGTTCTTTGCAAACACATGAAGAAAGATTAAACAGAAATGCAGATAAGCCAGTTGAACAGGTCTTCCAAACAACACTTGATTTAAAGATGGGATCAAGCAGCAATGCAGGGGGTAACTCCAACCAAAGGCAAAATAGCCAAGGTCGCGGGAGGCAAAATTTTCGTGGAAGAGGCCGAGGAAGAAACATGCATGATGGAAATGAGAGAAACCGCAACAAAGGTAATTATGAACCTCCTCAATATTACAATTGCAAAAAAAGAGGTCATATTGAAAAAGACTGTTGGTACAAAAACAAGTCCTCAAATGTACCTCAATGTTCAAATTGTAATAAATTTGGACATGAAGAAAAGGATTGCTGGCATAAAAATAAAAATCAAGCAAATTTTCATGAAGAAAAGACCAATGATGAAATCGAGGAAAATTTATTTCTCTCATGTTTATCTGCAAATATTGAACTTGTTGGAGATATTTGGTTTTTGGATAGTGAGTGCAGTAACCACATGACAGGTGATAAAACATTGTTTGTTGAGATGGATGAATCGGTCAGGTCTCAAGTCTTGATGGGAAATGATAGTCAAATCCAGGTGCAAGGCAAAGGTATTGTTTCTGTGAACAGGTCAGGTACAAAGCTCATTCACGAAGTTATGTATGTACCAGGTTTGGCTCAAAACTTGATTAGCTTGGGACAGTTAATGAAAAAAGGGTATTATGCGGTTTTTGATGAGGATAAATGCATGATATTTAAAAAGAAGAATATGGAGTTGCTCATGACAGTAAAAATGACTCAAAATAAAATGTTTCCTCTCAAAATTTCCGATTTTACCCTCAACGCATTCAAGTCTGTGCAGTGTGATAATTCTTGGCTTTGGCATAAGAGATATGGGCATCTAAATTTTTATGGTTTGGATTCACTGTATAAACAATACATGGTTGTTGGCTTACCTGTTGTGCATCATGGTAACAAAATATGTGAAGCTTGCATTTTTGGAAAACATCACCGAACCCCTTTTCAAACGGGTAAATCTTGGAGGGCTAATCAACCCCTAATGTTGGTCCATGCTGATATATGTGGTCCTATGCGCACAAATTCACTTGGTGATGGCAAATATTTTTTAATATTTGTTGATGACTGCACAAGGATGATATGGGTGTATTTTCTTAAGAAAAAATCTGAAGCTCTTTCATGCTTTCTACAATTTCGAGCATATGTTGAAAAACAAAGTGGGTTCGTACTGAAGACATTAAGAACTGACCGAGGGGGTGAATTTACATCAAAAGATTTCCATATGATTTGTAGAGATGCAGGAATAAGAAGAGAACTCACTACAAGTTACACCCCACAACAGAATGGAGTCGCGGAGCGGAAAAATCGAAGCATTGTTGAGGCCGCAAGATGCTTGTTGAAAGAAAAGGGGCTCCCAAAAAGCTTTTGGGCGGAAGGAGTGTCTACAGCGGTTTATTTGCTTAATCGCTCTCCTACAAAGGCAGTCAATAAAAAAACACCATATGAAGCATGGTTTGGGAGAAAGCCAAATGTAAGTCATTTAAAAGTCTTTGGTTCTATAGCTTATTCTCATGTTCCCTATGAAAAAAGGCACAAGCTAGATGACAAAAGCATTAAATGTGTTTTTGTGGGCTATAGTGAAGAAACTAAAGGCTATAGACTTTATGATCCTCAAAACAAGGCTTTATTTATTAGTCGTGATGTGATCTTTAATGAAAATGATGCATGGAAGTGGGACATTGATGTCGATCAATACCCTCTAATTATTGAAGAAGAAGAAACATCATCCTATGATTCACCACCTGATGCTCAATTAAGTCCGACTGGATTGACATCGTCGGAATCACCTCAAAGAAAGGTAAGAAGTCTTGTTGATATTTACCAGTCATGTGATTTTGTATGCTTTGCCTCTGAACCTGCTTGCTTTGAAGATGCAGTGAATGAGAAAAATTGGCATGATGCCATGAAAGTTGAAATGAATGCCATTGAAAAAAATAAAACATGGAGATTGGTAGACTTGCCATCAGGAAAAGAAGCCATTGGGCTCAAATGGATTTACAAATCCAAGTTTAATGCAGATGGCTCTTTGCAAAAACATAAAGCCCGGTTGGTGGCAAAAGGGTATGCACAAATTCCAGGTGTTGATTTCTTTGAAACATTTTCTCCTGTTGCTAGAATTGACACTATAAGGACGATTTTAGCTGTGGCTGCTAAAAAAGGTTGGAAAATTTTTCAATTTGATGTCAAATCTGCTTTTTTAAATGGTGAATTGCAAGAGGAAGTGTATGTTGAACAACCCCCTGGGTTTGAAATTAAAGGGTCTGAAAAAAAGGTGTATAAATTAGAAAAGGCTTTGTATGGGTTCAAACAAGCTCCACGAGCTTGGTACAGCAGAATTGACAAATATTTTATGGGCCGCAATTTTCAGAAAAGTGAAAGTGAGCCAACCCTTTATGTGAAAGTGCAAGGTGTGGATGAAATTCTCATAGTATGTTTATATGTTGATGATATGATATTTACTGGTAACTCTTCAAAATTGATTGAAGAATTCAAGAAAAATATGATGTCTGAATTTGAAATGACAGATTTGGGTCCGTTACATTATTTTTTGGGGATGGAAGTTATTCAAGACTCAAATGGTATTTTTCTACACCAAGGAAAATATGCAAGAGACTTGTTAAAAAGGTTTCGTATGTCAAATTGCAATCCAGCTAAAACACCCATGAATATAGATGAGAAGCTTATGGTAGAGGATGGAATTGAAAAGGCGGATCCAAAAGAATTTCGAAGCATGGTTGGTGGCTTGATTTATCTCACACATTCAAGGCCAGATATAATGTTTTCAGTGAGTTTGATTTCAAGGTTTATGAACAATTCAAGTAAAGCTCACATGGGTGCAGCCAAGAGAGTTCTACGATATATTCATGGAACAATGGATCTCGGACTCAGGTATAAAAAGTCAGATACTTGTAAACTTGTCTCTTATACTGACAGTGATTGGGCTGGTTGTGTAGATGACAGGAAAAGTACTACAGGCTATGGACTTAGTCTTGGGTCTGCATTGATATCATGGGCTTCAAAAAAACAACAAACTACTGCACTTTCTACAACTGAAGCTGAATATATGGCGGCAACAAGTGCACTTGTCAAACTGTGTGGGTGAGGAGGATTCTAAGTGACCTGAAGCAAAAGCAAGAAGAAGATACAATCTTATTTTGTGACAACAAGTCAGCAATTGAATTGACAAAAAATCCAGTCTTCCATGGAAGAACAAAGCATATTGAAGTCCGGCATCATTTTATTCGCGAGCTTGTGGCCAAGAAAGAGATAAAGCTGGAGTACTGCAGCACGGAGGAACAAGTTGCTGATATTTTCACAAAGGCACTCTCAAGAGAAAAGTTTTTCAAATTACGAAGAATGCTCGGTGTTGAAGGCATTTGAATTAAGGGGGAGTGTTAGAATATTAAATTAATTCAAATGTTATGCTATGTCATCAAACTATCTTTGAATTAGTCTTTGCTTGAAGAAGTCTCTGTAACGTGTCTTTGTTAGTTCTATAAACTAGCTGTGTATGGGAAACTTGCCCATTGAGTAACTCTGTTAGTTCTACAGAGTAGTGGACACCTGTCTCTTTAGTGTTAGCTACCTTTATCTATTTAAGTGGTCCATGTAAGTGATATGGTATTCTGAATGAAAGAGTCTCTCATTTCTATTCGTTACTGTGCATAACTCTCCACTTTCAGTTTGCTTTATGTGTGTGTGCAACAGTCTATTCACATTTACTCTGCCAACATCCAACAACTGGATGGTAAATTTTTGGCGAATAGTAGTGATTCTCTGCGTGACACCGACGACTAGTTGGGGAGGAATACTAGTGTTTTGACGGTTGTGTCCTCTGGAAATTTAGAATTTTTTGTAAGCAAAGGGTCGTGTAAGCGGACTAAATTGCCATATGAGATATTCTTTTCTTTCCCCACGCTCACGTGATTTACACTTGCATACACTTACAATTTTTTTTTTTTTTTTTTTTTTTTTTTTTGCTTATTGGTAAATTTGATTTAGAAGAAGAAGAACTGGCCAAAAGGCCCCAATACAAGAGAAGAAGAGGAAACAACCAAAAAAATTATAATGAAAACCAAACAAGAGAAAGAGGGAAAGCCAAGGAAGGGAGACCTCCAGCCCAGCATGGCTCAGCAGGAACAGAGCTCCATGACAAAAAACTCAGCAACAGAAAAGGGAACAAGGAAAGCTTGGAGAGGAGCTACTACTGATGAGGGCAGACCAGGACTCCTACTCCCAACCCAGCAGCCAGCTACAAAAGCCGGAAGAAGAACCAAAAGCAACAAAACCCTACACAACAGCTTCTGAAAGGAGGAACTATTCCTGCCAAGAAGAAAGCATCTCTGGGCTGAATTCCACAGGGCTCTAGCTCCAAGCTCTACACTCTCCTGCACTGAGAGAAAGAACCTGCTAAACCCAAACAACCACTCTGCAAAGAAAGAATTGACCAGCAGAAACACAGCACTTTTGAGCCACTACTGAACAGATCAAAACTAAGAACTGCTGCCAAAAAGAAAACTCGGCATAGGAAGACCCAGCAGCTAGAAGCTATGAAATGAAGAGAAGCTCCAAACAGCATGGAACCAGCAGGCGGAGAAAGGCTCCAAAGCAACGGCAATGCTGGAAGAGGAAGGAGCAAGAAGCAGAGCACATCAAGATGGAAGCCTAAGAAAAACAGCGTGCTAGAAGAATATGATCCACCACGGCAGCTGAAGAGAGCCCCAACACTGCAGGGAAGCACAACACCTGCCTACACAAAACTAGCACTACACAGGCCTACAACAAAGCTCAACAGAGAACAGCAGCCAGAAGATCACTGCACAGCTATACTGACTGAACACTGCTCCACAGCACAAAATAGACAACAGGAGAACCCAAAAGAACAACTGCACAGCAGCTCAAAAGAACAATTGGTATGGACGCATGAAATACGAGTGCTATGTTTACAGGTGATTACACTCGCGTACACTTGCATAAAGGAGGAGTACGCATGAAATACGAGTGCACTTGGTATGGAGCGCAGACAGGCTCACACTGAATGTTTAGTCATAATTTCCGTCTATCCTATAAAGCCATCATTTTGGCTTGACTTTTCGAAAACTGCCACGACCCAAAAGGCGGTTGGGTGATGATTGGACAGCGTGTAATCGACATAGGGCTCGCTCGTTTTACATAGCGTTTGATAGAGTTTAGAGTTTTAGAGAATTTTTAGTGGGTTGGATGTGAAATCAGAGAGTTTTTAGTGGATTGGATGTGATAGTTTTAGTTAGTTTTTACTGTAAAAAACGCTGAAATAAATTAGGTCATAAAAACGCTATGTAAACGAACATGCCATAAGGAGTTACGTACGTCGTTCTTTTTTAGGGCATTTGGGCGGAGGTCCCTCAAGTGTGATTTTTATTGCAAATGGTCCACAATACTTTATCGTACTGACAGCAGTCCTCTTGTAACTAAAAAAGACAAAAACCACTTACAGATTGACTGATTTGGGCTTTCTTAAAACTCAAACAAATTTATCTGAGTTTTCAAAACTCAGATAAAACTCAGATAAATTTGTCAGTCTTCTGAGGTAGTCTTCTCACAATTTAAACCATGGTTATGATCAGATGTGTAGCGTGTGGACTATGGTCCTAGACCATCCTTTCACATGTTAAAACCACTTACAGATTGACTGACTTGGGCTTTCTTAAAATTAGGACACAGGATACCTTGTGAATACAACAACTAAAATTTGGCTCTGAGAGTAGAAGAGAACAGCCAAAACCCACATTACATGGCAATCAAGTTTCTCTATCAAGGTGGCCAAACTGACATCATGGCCGTTGATATAACTCAGGTATGATAAGAAGGTTAATAGGTTATAGAATTAAAAATCAAAATCAGTGTTATCTAATACTTAAACCTGATAATCTCTGCTTTATCACTTCCACAAAACCAGAACATGTTTGCTTTCTCCCATAGTTCCCTGCTCCTTCTCCTTCTTCTCCTTCTGTCAGCTGGCAGAGAAAGAAAACGTGAATCATGAATCACAACCACTGCAATAAGAAAGGAGAGATGGATGTGAGTCGTCGGATGGCACCACTTCACTTAGCTATTTGTTTGAAACTCAGAAAAGTTCTTCAAAACTCAAATATATTTGTCTAAGTTCTGCCAGAAACTCAGATAAATTTATCTGAGTTATGGAAAATTTATCTGGCAGAACTCAGATAAATTTATTTGAGTTTCTGGCAAAACTCAGACAAATTTATCTGAGTTTTTGTCCAGTTTATCAGAGTTTCTGGGAAATTTATCTGCGCTCGGCGACACCAAAAGGCAGAATATGGAAAATCAGATTCTAATAAAAATCGAAATCCAAAACAAGAACACTTGATGACCATAATCCAATCGAGAAAAGAGAGAGGGGGGAAACAAGAAAAAGAACAAAATGCTCTCTTTCAAATCAGTTGTAAAGAGAAAGAGAGATTTGGAAGAGACTTCAGATGAAAGAGTAAGATAAAGTAAAATTGTTTCTATCTTTGAAGAAATGAAAGAGAGAGAATCGGAAGTCATGGTGGCGGCAGAAGGTGCTCTGCAACGATACTCTGTAACCATGGAAAGGAACGGAAAATGGAAAATGAGAGACAAGAAGAAGGAGTTCTCTGGCACAACAGAGAATAAGAGATAACTTGGCCTAAAAATGAGGGTTGAAATGGGCAAATTAGTCATGAAAATATATGACGTGGCATATTGGGGACCTCTCACTAAAGTATCTCCAGCTGTCTGAACTATAGACATTAGAGAAAAAGTAGTCGTCCTTGATGCCTTAGAAGACCGTGCTCAGGGATTGTTGGCTAATTTACCCTTCCTTTTTATAGCGAACCTGTCACCTGCCACGTGCCACGTGCCCTTTCCTCCTTCACATGAAGACACACGTCAACCCCAATCTCCACTCAACTCTACGTCGTCCCCACTCCCCACTTTTCGAAACTGATCCTAACTAATGGAGCAAAAACAGCGATTATACCCATCCTATTACTTACTTTCTCTTACTTCTCTATCATTTCACTTGAAGAACAGAAGCTCTGACAGTTTTGTTGACACCAAAAATGTCACTTTGCCTCTTCAACATCAAGAAAGCTGCATGAAGTCGCAACCTGCCATAAATAGGCAATGCAATTTCTCCAAAAATTCAAATCTTGTCAGAATCAAACAAAAACTGCAAGATCCTTCAAGATAGCCAAGAGAAGAGTACACATGAAGTTTCGGGCCATTTCAGAATCATTTGGCCTAACTTCGCTTCTCCGACAGCTAAAATGGCGCTCCCGGCGGCGACATCATCGGAGACGTCAAAACTTCGATCAGAGCCTACGGATGACTCCAGCATGTCCCAAAAAGGCTCCATTCCAAATTTCAAGTCAAACCGACAACGTTTGACCCTCCATCAATGCTCGAGCAGCAAAATCAAGCCTCCCGGCGGCGGGAACCACCGAAGCCTTCGCTCATCAAACCAAGTGCATGAGTGGCTTCAACATGCTTCCAAAAGGCTGCACGTCAAATTTCAGGTCATTCTGACAACGTTTGACCAGGTTTCGATGCTCCGAGAGAAAATCAAGCCTACCGGCGGCGGAGCAACCTGGGACCATGACATCCAAAACGGAGCCCATGGAACGTCTCAAAATGACTCCAATAGGCTCCCCGTCAAATTTCAGGTCAATCGGACATCGTTTGGCCACATATCAACACTCGGCATTTTCCCCGCAGCAAAATCAAGTGAAGCATCGATGGGACCCCAAACGGCTTCAAAACTCAAACAAAAGCCTATGGTTGGTCTTATTTATTGCTCAGGAGGCTCCACCTCAAATTTCAGGTCATTCCGACATCGTTTGACCAAGTTTCAGCTTCTGGCGGAAAATCAGCAGCTCTACGCGACAAAGTCTTCGGCTTTCCCGGAAAATTGGAAACTTTGCGCTGTAAAAAATGCAAGGATTCTCATCAATTTTTCTACAGGGAAATCAAGCCAATAAATGAGAAGAAATGTCAAGAAAAATACAGAAGAAAACGGCGACGAAAAAGACCTCAAAACGACCGCAAAACGGGCTCCGAAGGGGAAAATTCCCCCAGGGTCGCAGGCCCCTGCGACCATGGCCCATGGTCGCCGGTCCATGGTCGCCGGCGACCATGGCCCATGGTCGCCGGCGACCATGGAAGTCCGGGTCACCGGATTTTCCGCCGGTGACCCGTTTTTCCGTCCTTTTTCGCGTTTCGCGCACTTTGGCCCCTGTGGTTTCCTGAAAATGTGATTTTTAGTGCTTGAAATTGACTCATATCCGACGACATCCGTCAAAATCACGGGTCAACCTCCAAAAGCATAAAATCATCAGTGATCGCTCCAAGATCGCCAACCGGCTGACCAAGAAAGTGCACTTTCTGTCCGACCGATCGTGAAATCGACAAGACAGATGTCACCGGCCCGTTCTTAGCTATCAATGTCTGAAGTTACATGTTCATCCGATGTCGATCAGCATGTAGATCCATCGATGATCATCGCCAGAAGAATTCCAGAAGACACGGCATGGCCCGCGACTCTTCGACTGCTCGGCGACCAATTAATGTGGTTAATTGACTAGCTTTATTGCAGTCATTAATTCATTTCTTTGGACGGCCCAATCAGAAGCAAGCATTTGGGAGTTACAAGTCAATTGATTCATGGCATTTAAACCATGAAACTCCTCCCATTATGGTAATTAAGGTGATTAAAAGCCCTTAATCTCCATCGGCCAATCAGATTCAAGGAAAAAGGAGTTACAAAATCAAGAAATAAATCTTGTAACTCCTCCCATTAAAGCCATTAAAGCCCATAAACTCTCCTAAATGGCTACCAAAAGCCTATAAATAGGAGAGCATTCCATTGAAATCTGGATCAGAAAAAAGAGAGGAGAAAAGGATCAGAAAATCGAGATCGATCGATCGGAAAGAATCCAGAGCTCGTACCCAGAGAAAGAAAAAAGAGAGAAAAACTCTGCTGAAGTTCTGCACCGGCCACCACTACAAGGTGACAAAAGTCCCTTGGGGGGCACCCCCCCCCCAAGATCCTTGCCTTCTCCCGCTGCCTCCAATGGCTTAGACGTGGCTTTTCAGCCCGTCTACTTAGCTTTTTATTGGACATAGGACCTTCTCTTGGTCTTTGTCCTCTAAAAATCTGAGGTTATAGCCAAGCCAAGCGAATCAAGAGCATCTTCTGTTCTCATCTGCATGGATGATGGCGAAGCCCATACATGGCTTGCGACCGTCAATCTGAACGAGTCCCCCACAATCTCCTGAGAAGTTAGATCCTCCTTTTCTTGCTTTTCATTGTAGTTTGTATTTTTCTAAAAGAGACAAAAATCACAACTCTTGTCTTTCATTATTGATGAGAATTGTAAATCGGCTATAAACGCCAAAATCGGCTATAAATGCCAAACAAAATCGCCTTTCACGGCAAACCAAGAAAATGTCTCTTTTCTTAAATATTTGTGCAATGGAAAACTTGAAAGAAGTTGATTTCCTTCTTACTTGCGAAGGTTGATCTCCGGATTACCACTTGCAATTCCAAGTAAAATAGAAAATCTGGCACACCCACACAAAAGAAATGTTGAAACACGCTTCAGGCCCGCCAGGGCGCGAAAGGGCCGGACCCGACGGACTCCCACGTTCCGCCGACCCCGGTAGCCGCCCCGCAGCGCCTCGGAGCGCGTTCCATCAAGCTGGCACACCCGGTGGGACTCGTTCATTTGAGAACACGATGCCTTGGAAATGAAATATTTGCATATCATACTTTTTGCTCTATGCTTATACTTCTTTTCCGGATTCCTTGGCTACTTTCTAGCTGGTAGCCTATGTTGGATTTTGCATCCTAAAAAAATATGAGATGGGATTTTTTGGAGATTTATATCTCTTTGAGTTTGTTTCCATTCTTTCTCTTTTCAAAAAAAAAAATCAGTTTTCTTGGTTTGAATTCAAAATTGAGAAACTTTGATCCTATCCTATCGTTCTTTGGTGCTTGCAGAAATGTTGAGCCCGTTCGACTAAGGTTTTGGACCATCGTTTCTCTTCGATGAGTTCATTAGAGATTTCAAAAAAAAAAATTAAAAAAAAAAAATCAGTTTTCTTAGTTTGAATTCAAAATCGAGAGACTTTGATCCTATCCTGTCGTTCTTTGGTGCTTGCAGAAATGTTGAGCCCGTTCGACTAAGGTTTTGGACCATCGTTTCTCTTCGATGAGTTCATTAGAGATTTCAAAAAAAAAAATAAAAATAAAAATAAAAAAAAATCAGTTTTCTTAGTTTGGATTCAAAATTGAGAAACTTTGATCCTATCCTATCGTTCTTTGGTGCTTGCAGAAATGTTGAGCCCGTTCGACTAAGGTTTTGGACCATCGTTTCTCTTCGATGAGTTCATTAGAGATTTCAAAAAAAAAATTATTAAAAAAAAAATCAGTTTTCTTAGTTTGGATTCAAAATTGAGAAACTTTGATCATATCCTATCGTTCTTTGGTGCTTGCAGAAATGTTGAGCCCGTTCGACTAAGGTTTTGGGCCATCGTTTCTCTTCGATGAGTCTATTTGGGATTTAAAAAAAAAAAAGACATAGACCACTAAGGTTAAACCAATTGCGTTCTTTGATCACGATTGATTCAAGAAAAGCCTTGTCCAGAGTGTGGAGACAGCTTGACTGTTCTAGGCAAGGGTCCTCCAAACGGGTTCATTAAGTAATCCTACCCTTACCTGGGGGCAATTCTATCAATTGAGGTTTCATGAGACCGGGTTAGGAGGCCTATGTGTACTCTCTCGTCTTTAAATCTTAAAAATAAAAAAAAATCAAAAATAAAAAAAAAGATTTTCAAAAAAAAAAATCTTAAAAAAATAAAAAAAATCAAAATAAAAAAAATAAAAAAAAGATTTTCAAAAAAAAAAAAATCTTAAACAAAAAAAAAGATTTTTTTTTAAAAAAAAAATGAAAATCTTAAAATAAAAAAAAATCTTCAAAAAAAAAAAACTCTCGTCATTTTAGATTCAGATCCGAGAAATTGTGGTTCCTTCCCTTCTGGGTACTGGTGCTCGCGGAAATCGTTGAGCCCGTATTCGGATCGGAATACCATCTGCTCTCTTTGATGAATCCAATCTGGACATTTCAAAAAAAAAAAGAGAATCCCATCTCATGGATGCGATCTCCAACATTTGTGCATAGCGGTACTAGTACGCCCTTTCAGGGTCTACTGTATCTGTGACCGGCACATTTGTAACTCCTACCTTATATTCTTCTTATCTCGAGCAAGCCCTGCTTCTCGATAAGTCGAATTTAGGTTTACAATTGCTTCTAGCAGTCACTGGAACGCTCATTCTGGGCTCACCATGCTTGCAACCAGAACAATTGTACCCTCTATGGCTTTTGCCTTCTTTCATATTGCTTGGGACATGTCCCTTGAGCGATTTGAAAAGACAAAATCATAGAATTCCCCATTTATGATCATTACATTCTTGTGATTACTAATGGATGTGGTCTTGTTTCAGAACTTTTTCGAAACTAACAATGGCAGCCTTAACCATTATCTTCGATGAGAACAAGCACCAACTCATGCTTCAACAGAAGCAAACCGAGCGCACTTACAAGCGCCCTGCCAGCTGCCGAAGCATCAACTCCCTCGGCAACTCTCTGAACTCCGGGTCGACCTCGACTCCCCGGACCATCGTCTTCGGGACACTGGGACCATTCCCACTTCCCGAAGAACAAACTGCGCCTGCCAAAAGGCAGAAAATTACCTCTCAACGTGTCACTCCCGTGACACCAAAGGCGAGCGCCCAAAAGCCCGAAGCCCGCGGCACCCCCGCGAAGCCTCGACCAACAACCAACCAGGTCTACCCTAAGACTTGGTCTCCAAGACCTTCCCCAAAATAAAGAAGGTCTCAAACCTCCACCAAGCCAGCATACCTGGCCCCACTCAAGGAGAACCAGTTCTACCCTCTTGCCTACATGAAAGAGGAGAGACCCATCTCCAACCTGACTCCCAAGTCAACCCAGCATGAGCCGGCTTGTTCCTACAGGCCCAAAATCAGATCATGCATCACTAGGCCTCTACAAGCACCTGCCAGGGCCTACACCCCTTCAGTTCGACCCTTTATCTCTACAGGGGCCGAACTCGAAAGGTTTAAAGCTTCGCTGCAACAGGCAAAGGACCGGGTCCGCATCCTGTCCTTGCCCAACCACAAAGAAGACAAGCTCGGCTGCTGCGCCCGAGGGAGCACATCCTTCATCGTCAGAGCCCAGCCAGAGCTGACTGAAGCTCAAATCGCTCGTCGAGCACGCCGCCGTGCGTCATATCGACAAAAGAGACTAGAGAAGCAACGGACCCAGCCTCCTACACTTCAAGTCTCCCACAAATGGGTCGAAAAAGAAAGACCCGACCAAGTTGCTGCCGTCCATATGGTTGGAAAAACCAGAAGACGCCAAAGGTCAGCATCAAAAATCCATGTCCGACGTCCGGTGACCCGTAGCGTCACCAGGACACAAAGACATCCCGAAGAATCTCCTGCCCCTTCCAGCCAAGGACGGGAGAGTAATCCTTCATCAAGCTCTTCATAAAAAAGAATGAGCCCCAGCTCGGTCACCAGGACGATTTCTTCGTTCGAATCCCGAGGGATGAACGTCTTGGCTACAAGTTCTGAGCCGCCACCTCAGAATCCACCTCAAGATGATGCGCTCACACGCATCCAGCAGTTGGAACAAGGCCAGCAGAGGATTGAAACTCTGATGGAAAACATTCTCCTTGTCGTCCAAAATCAGGCGAACAATGAGCCTCCTCCAAATCATGACAATAACGAGGAGAATTGTGAAGAAAATGAGTCGCGCGCCCTTACCAAAAAGGACGTAGACAGTATCCTCGCCAAAGCTAAAGAAGAGGATATACTCAAAGAGCATGGGATCAAGCCACCATATCCTTTATGGATGGACTCGGTCCCGTTCCCCACAAAATTCAAGCATCCTACTCTCCAAACATATACGGGGAAAGGATCAGCCAGACAGCACGTCATCCACTTCAAGATGTTGACGGGAGCTATCGCGGATCAAGATGCACTCAAGATCCGCCTCTTTGCAAGTACCCTAAAAGGTACGGCCTTCGATTGGTACTCCACTCTGCCGGAGAACTCCATTCAAAACTGGGCCATGCTAGAGACACGCTTCCTGACCCACTTCCAAGGTGAGGATCATCCTGTTACTATGGCTCAGCTCTGCAGCCTAAAACAGGGAGAGAATGAGTCAACTTATGACTTCATTCACAAGTGGAAAGCAATGGCGTACAAATGCTCGGATGTATTGCCACAAGCGTCGCTAGTCGACATCTGCCGAAACAACATGAGAGCCAGAATACGCTCCATGATCATCGGCAACAAATCAAAAAACCTGGGAGAACTCCTGGAAGCTTCTATGGAAGCTGAAACGGTGATTAAAGACCTCAACAGTCAGAAGTCATCAAGAAAAGAGCCGACCGCCATTGCAACCTCTAAACCAAAGAAGAAAGAGGTCCTTAATGTGCAAACCAAGTCAGCTCCTCAGCAACCAAAGAAAGCTGAAAACAGAGCTGCAGGTAAGAGACCTGAACTCTCTGATGCCTTCAAAGAGCGAGTAGAAAAGAAATACCCGTTCGATGAAGATGTTGACGAAATCTTCGAGGCTCTCGTGGCAAATGGCAAACTCATTTTGCCAGAGCCCAAAAGACCGGGCGATGTTGGCAAAACCAACGATCCTCGGTACTGTCCATACCACCAGATGGTCTCGCATCCTCTCAATCAATGCTTTGTTGTGAGAGAGAAGATAAACGAGATGTGGAAAAACGGAGTCATCACCTTTAACAAAAACTATAGGACTGCCTCCGTCAACATGGTGTCATGTGGACAAACACCAAAATCACCGAAGAAGAAGATCAGAACTTCCTTCATGGTGATAAACAAAATTCAAGTGTCCGAGAAGCTGGTTCCTTTCCCGACACCAGACGGACAACCTATATGGGTACATCCCGATCTCCTGGAAGATGAAAACTGGGAGATCGTCAAAACAAAGCCAACAGCTCAACAGCGAAGGCAGGCTAGGAAACATCTCCTCAGGCTCAAACGGCAAGAGAAGACCCAGCCAAAACAAGAAGTCCATGAAAAGGCAGAGGCCTCCTCTACCACTTCACTAGGGGCAACAGAAACGTCCCTTCCAGAGACTCCAAAGGCGGTAAGAAACTTCACTCTCAGTGATTTCATGCCACCTCAATTCAAAGAAGAAGCTATGCAGGGGGCATCATACTCTTGTAACTCGGTAGTTGGATTCTCCATTGATGGATACGAGTCCAGCGACACCAACGATAGATTCGAGCCCAACTACACCGGCGAGTGGGAGGAATCTCTTGAAACAGGAGAGTATCTCTCCGACGAAGAATGGGTTCCTGAAACTCACCTTATGCCAGTAATCTGGTATAACCCCTTACAGCCACAAGGATCCTAGTCTGATGATGAAGAAGACCAAGAGGCTGTACATGAAAGTGCTGTTGAGCCAGCACCCGTCGTTGCTCCAGTGGAAATCAACCATGTTGAGCCACAAAGAGCAGACGAAGAAGAAGATTTGGCTCCCATGCCGGATCTTGAAGAATATGCAAGGATCTTGCAGCGTCTCGCTCTAGAACAAGAGCAAGATCGTGTTAACGAGCCTCCTCGCAACCCAGAGCCTGACGTCCCTGAAGATAATCAGGTACATCCACCCTTAACTCCTGAAAATGGAGAACATTGCTGGATAGAAGATCCTCTTACATCCGAGGATGAATCTGACTCCGAGCAGGCAACATCTCCTATCAGAGCTTCCTGTAATGTAATATATCAGGACTATAGCTCTTCTGAAGCGTCGTCTGATGAGATTACCTACACTCCGACGACGCCTAGCAATGTATCCTCTGGAGCAACCTCGTCTCACGTGACTTTCACAGAGATGACACCCTCTCAGGTTTCTTCTCCTGAGACTGTGACTTCAGGATACACATTCTTCCCGACTCATCATCATGAAGAAAACCCAACTTGGGGTGATGGATGGGTCAACGAAGAAGAAAAGCTGCTGGATGTTGTTCAGGACTCGCTCCCGGAAAATGCTCCATGCAACACAATCACTGAGGATGGCAACTCTGCTGCAGATACATCCCCAGTAGATGAAAAACGACAGCCTCTTGATCCTGAAGACAATCTTCCAAACGAAGATCCTTCTCAAGAAGCTCTCGAAATTGGTAGAGGCACCCGCTCTGGCCGGGACTACCACAAGAATTACAACCAATCTTCCTTTACTTATGTAAATCCTTCGGGAAAAGATGTTGTAAGCGCCCCCAGTGGCAACAATGATGAACATGCAGGCCCTAAGGAGGCTTTCAAGTATGACTTGGTTGAGCACTTCAAACACATACCTGCACGTCTTCACATCCTGGATTTATTACGAATGTCTCCACGCACTCGTGATAATCTCATCTCAGAATTACAAAAACTGAATGAGGATGTCGACAAACATGCCCCGCAAGTCCTCCAAATTGAAATGGACTACCGGGTCAAAAACTCTGAAACTTCCTCAAAGGGAGAAAAGAAAACTGAGGGATCATGCATTGAATGCCTCTCGGTGCAAAAAGCAGCCAATGCAACCATCGCCTTCACAAAGGACGACCTCCTACTCGGCGAAGCAAGGCACAACCGACCCCTGTACTTCACAGGGTACATCAAAGAAATGCCGATACATAGAGTTCAGATCGACCCAGGTTCTGCACTCAACCTTATCTCCACTTCGGCTCTTGAAGAGTTGGGCATCCCACCCAGCAAGCTAAGCCACACATCTGTATCTATCTTTGGATACGATGGGAGCGCTCAAAGGCCTATCGGCAAAATCAGGTTCAAATTGCAAATTGGTGATCTTATCTCTGAGGTCACTGTGTATGCAATAAAAACCCCCTCATGCTACAACATCCTTCTTGGACGTCCTTGGATACACGAGAACGGTGTTGTCCCTTCAACTCTACATCAATGCATCAAGTTCGTCGGCGACGACGGCATGGTACATCGTGTCTTTGCGGACAGAAAACCCTTCAAAGGTAAAGAAGTCCACTTCGCAGACTCCCAGATGTATGAAGGAGAAAAAGAAGAAGAGGAAGTAGCACCCCCTGCTGAAAATCTCCAGAAAGATAAAGGCAAGGCTCCTCAAAAATCACCGGAAGAAAACAAACCCTCCGGCAAATTAGAAGAGAGTAGTCAATCTCCCTTCGTCATCTCCCTCAAATCTTCAAAACCTTTGGTCATCACAACTAGAGTGAAGAAGGCAAAGCAAAAGCCTGGGGGCAAATTTGTTGTTTCTCTCGTGTCTATCATGCAAGACACAGACTCGGACTCAGAGCCAGAAGACGATGCATCGTCAAGCCAAGCTGACACTCAGCAAGTTCAGCCTGCTCTCACTCCGATGGAGACACCTGCTGATGTAGAAGATCCTACGTCTGCTACCTTTGTTGTTCCGGCAACATCACCAAAGCAAAGACCGATCTTCTTTCATAGATCGGATGCTTCTTCATCAAGTTCTCTGCTTGAACCTTTCCAAAATGAAGGTATGCCTCAACTATCTCTATATAGTCCTGTGGCACAAGCTATCATGAAGAAAATGGGCTTTGACGCTCAGAACCCAGTCGGTTTGGGAGAAGGCCGCGGTATTCTCACGCCATTGGAGCCCGCCTTGACCAAAAGCCAGCTGGAAGATTGGAGACTCTACGGATATGTAGAAAAGTCTTCATATGGGTTAGGGTATGATCCCGACACTCCTCTGAGACAGTTGACACAAAAGCTTAAAAGTCGTTTTACCGACCAAGCCTCAACATCTCAAGTCCACGAAGACATCGATCTCCCTGGATATCTCTTTAAAGAGTTACCTGACAAAGATCCAGGAAGCTCATCCAATTAGTACGATTTCTCTGATGATGAAGAGGAATCGCCCGATAATACAGACTTGTGCTATTCTGACCCAGAAGAACCCTCGTCTCCAAAAGAAATACCAGACTCAACAGGCGATTGGGACTATCTCATAGCAAGCCTTGAGGAGATCACCAATCAAGAAAATCCATGGAAAGGAACAGAGCCTTGGTCTGGTAATGCAGTTGAAACTCCAGAAGGTTTCGTTGAGTTGGAAGCCTCCGAAAATATTGTGGAGGAACCACCTTCGAACCTTCCGACAGAAGATCCTGTTGAAAAGATAGACTTGGGAACACCAGATAACCCACGTCCTGTATTCATAAGCAAGAATATAAAGGGTGATGAGTTACCCGAGTATATCGCTTTTCTTCGTGAGTTCGTTGATTGCTTTGCATGGTCCTACGCTGAAATGCCTGGTTTAGACCCCAAAGTAGCAGTCCACAAACTCAACCTTCAAGAAGAAATCAAGCCTGTCAAACAAGGCCAAAGAAGATTCCGTCCAGATGTGATGGATAAAATTGAACAAGAAGTTCAAAAGCTCAAAAGCGTCGGCTTCATCCGTGAGGAACAACATCCAGAATGGTTGGCCAACATTGTCCCCGTGACAAAGAAAAATTGGCAGATCAGGGTCTGTATTGACTATAGAGACCTGAATAGTACTTGCCCTAAAGATGAATTCCCGCTCCCCATACCGGAGGTGATGATTGACAATACCTGCGGATTCGAGCGAATGACATTCATGGATGGCTTCTCTGGCTACAATCAGATAAAGATGCATCCCGAGGATGAAAAACACACATCTTTTCGGACTCCATTTGGCGTGTATTGCTACACTGTCATGCCATTTGGTCTGAAAAATGCTGGTGCCACATATCAGAGGGCTATGATGAAAATATTCCAAGATATGCAGCACAAGACGGTCGAATGTTACGTTGATGACCTCGCCGTCAAAAGCAGAAGAAAAGAAGACCATCTCAAAGATCTTCGGGAAGTCTTCCTCCGACTCCGCAAACACAAACTGCGGATGAATCCTCTAAAATGCTTCTTCGGCGTCTCGTCGGGTAAGTTTCTCGGATTCCTTGTTCGGAAAGCTGGAATAGAACTTGACCCCATAAAAGTCAAGGCTATTCTAGAAATGCCCTCTCCAAGAACCTTGAGAGAACTAAAAGGGCTCCAAGGGAGATTGGCCTACATCAGACGGTTCATCTCCAATCTTTCGGGGAAATGCCGTCCATTCTCTCGATTGATGAAAAAGGGTGTAGACTTTGTGTGGGATGCCGACTGTGAAGCCGCATTTCAAGATATCAAGTCATACCTGACCAAACCTCCAGTGTTAGCTGCCCCTGCCACTGGAAAACCATTCATCTTGTACACAAGAGCCCTTGATCACTCTCTGGGTGCTCTGCTTGCACAAGAAAATGATGAAAGAAAAGAAGCTGCTCTATACTACCTCAGCCGCATGCTAGTAGGTGCAGAGCATCGCTACTCTAGTCGAAAAAGAATGCCTTGCAGTGATGTTCGCCGTACAAAAGCTACGTCACTACTTGCTTTCCAACACAGTCTACCTAGTCTCAAGGATCAACCTCTTGAAGGTCCTTGTCACAAAGGCCGGTTCTCTCAATGCCCGACTGGCAAAATGGTCCATCCTTCTATCACAATTTGATATTAGGTATGTGCCACAAAAAGCAATCAAAGGCCAAGCTCTAGCAGATTTCCTCGCAGAGCATCAATTGCCTAAAGATTCACCACTCAGAGATGATCTCCCAGACGAACCTGTCTACAACGTGGAGACTTCCTCACCAAATGCCTCCTGGGACATGTACTTTGACGGTGCAACCAGGACAAATGAAAACAGAAAGCTGATCTCGGGAGTTGGCATCTTCTTTGTTAGCCCCGACAAATACATGATTCCACACGCTTTCTCGCTACTGGAACCATGCACAAACAATGCAGCTGAATACCAAGCTCTGATCCTAGGATTGGAACTCGCCATTGAATCCGGTATCACCATGCTGGAAGTCTTTGGAGACTCTCAACTGATCGTCAACCAGATGAATCAGAAATATGAAGTCAGGAAGCCCGATCTGCTGCCTTATTACAACAAGGCACAATCGCTTCTGCAAAAGTTTGACATCTGCAACATCACCCACATTCGTAGAGGTGAAAACATCCGTGCAGATGCCCTGGCCGGACTTGCCGCATCAATGGCGATCCAGGAAGGGGAAAACATGCAAATCACAGTGTGCGAGAGAAGGATCCTCCCTCCTCTTAACACACACCAAGCAGTTGCTGAATGCCACCGAGTGGTTGGAAGTCGGATCTCTATCCTTCAACCTTCAATTGGCGACTGGAGGGATCCGTTCATTGATTACACTATGTTAGGAATCCTACCTGAAGATCCAAAAGAACGGGTAAGCATTCAAAGGCGAGCCCCAAACTTTCATTTGGATATTCCTTCAAAAATCCTCTACAGGAAATCCTTCAACGGAGTACTTCTACGCTGCTTGTCACAACAAGAGGCCGAAGAAACACTTAAAGAAGTTCATGCTGGTCTTTGTGGAGCCCATCAGGCAGGTCCTAAGCTCTATGATCAGATAAAAAGGTTAGGTTACTATTGGCCTACCATGGTTGCTGATGCAATGCAATTTGCCAAACGCTGCAAGCTATGCCAAGTTCACGGAGATTACATTCACATGCCTCCAGAATGGCTGCATCCTACAGCAATCTCATGGCCTTTTGAAGCATGGGGCATGGACATCATAGGTCCTATCTCTCCCGCTTCAAGCAAAGGTCATCGCTTCATCTTCGCCGCTACGGATTATTTCTCCAAGTGGTCAGAAGCATTTGCGTTCAACGAAATGAAGACCTCATCAGTTCTTCAGTTCCTGCGCACCAACATCATTTGTCGTTTCGGCATACCTAAGAGATTCGTCCATGATAACGGACCACAATTCCGGGATCATCGATTCTACAGGTTTTGCGACAAATACAAAATTCAAAGCTGTCCTTCGACTCCATATAATCCGGCAGCAAACGGATTAGCAGAAGCCTTCAACAAGACACTCTGCAAAATCCTCAAGAAAATGGTCTCTAGTCACAAAAGAGACTGGAGTGACAAACTGTCTGAAGCTTTGTGGGCCTATCGAACCACCGTTCGAGGACCAACCCATAGCACACCATTTTCCTTGGTCTATGGATGCGAAGCTGTCGTGCCCCTAGAAGTACAAATTCCTTCTCTGAGGGTATCTCTACAAAATGACATGACTCAAGAAAGCAATGTCAAATTGCGACTCCATGAGCTGGACAATCTCGATGAGAAACGGCTCGAAGCTCGACAAAGCATTGAAATTTACCAAGCACGCATGGCAGGATCTTTTGACAAAAAGGTCAGGCAACGCGCCTACAAAAAGGGTGACTTAGTTCTTGCGGTAAAAAGACCAATGGTCTTCGCTCACAAGTCCAAAGGCAAGTTTGAACCAAAATGGGAGGGACCCTACGTCATCGACAAGGTCTTCTCCAATGGCGCATATGCCCTCCTAAACATGGAAGGCGACAGATGTATGCTGCCTATCAACGGCAAGTTCTTGAAGCGGTACTACCCTTGAAGACTTACCCAACTGGGTAAGAGCAATGCCTGTATGGCCAAAACCTGTTCTCAGGTACTCGCTCGTCAAACCCACTCTCTTTAGAATTTTCATATCAAATATCAAAATTTCTAGAGATTCAAAAACAATGCTTACTTTCATCGTTTCATTGTTCAAAAACAAAAAAATCCATGTTTAGGAGCCTCTCCCTGACTTGACCAAAACTTTCGATCCTTGAACCAAAATTCATGGTTTGAAACAAAAATTCGGATTCAGGGATTTCCACCCTAGTCCACCTTACCTTTTACCGCCAAATGGTTCTAGGTCAAAATTTACGACCCTCGTGTCTTTAAACAAAAAAAATGGTTTTTCAAAAACCGCGGGGAAGTGACATTTAGTCGATACTCGCAAAACTCAAAAAATCGGAAGGATGCGAACCCCATTCGATACTTCCAAAACCTCTAAAATCGTGGAGACGCAACATTTCAGTTGATATCCACAACCCAAATTTCAAAGGTTCGAGAAAACCTCAAATTTCAAAAATCACGGGGAAACGACATCAAGTCAGTACCCGCAAAATCAAAAGTTTTGGGAAAAGCAGGGAAGCGACACTTAGTCGATATTTGCACCCCAATTCGCGAGGAAGCGACATTCCGTCGATACTTGCAAAACCTAACCCGCGAGGAAGTGACATTCCATCAATACTCGCAAAACCGAATGAGCAAGGAAGCGACATTCCATCGATACTTGCAAGACCATTCAGCGGGGAGGCGACATTTAGTCGATACCTGCATTTTGAAAGCCAAAAAATCTGGCTATAAAGCCAAAAACCGGCTATCAATGCCACCAAATCGGCTATAAATGCCACACAAAAAAAAAACCTGACTCTCATGTCAAAACCGGCTATAAATGCCACAAACCGGCTATCAATGCCACAAAAAATTGGCTTTCACGCCGACAAACCAAAACTTGGCTTTCAAAAAATGGCTATCAATGCCACCAAACCGGCTATAAATGCCACAAATTGGCTATCAATGCCACCAAACTGGCTATAGATGCCACAAAACAAACACCGGCTTCCATGCCAACCCAAATTTTGGCTTTTACGCCATAAAATTTCGGCTTCCATGCCATCTCAAAATTGGCTCCCATGCCACGAACAAAATTTTTGGCTCTTATGCCATCTCAAAAATCGGCTATAAATGCCACACAAAAAAAAAAACACCTGACTCTCATGTCAAAACTGGCTGTAAATGCCACAAAAATCCGGCTTTCATGCCAAATTCGTTTCCCCTACCAAAACAATTATTTGACAAAAGATTTTCACAAAATGACAAAGCTTTTGATCAAATCCCATTTAGCAATCGCTTTCATCACAAAAAGATTTGAGTGAGCGTAGGGAAAACAAAAAAAAAAAAAGAGTACCAAAAAATACATGTGGTACCAAAAAAAAAGGAAAGTGTTCACCAGCACTAAAAAAAAAAAAGTACCAAAAAAATACATGTGGTACCAAAAAAAAAGTGTTCACAAGCACTGCAAAAAAAAAAAGAAGTACCAAAAAAATACATGTGGTACCAAAAAAAAAGAAGAATGGTTTCTGCTATAAAAAATCAGGAGCTCAGCCAAAAATGGTCTCCAGCCAAAGCTTCAGCTCCTCAAGCAAACTTTTGGCCTCAGCCGTCAGAGTTTCCAAGGCACGCTTCTTCAGGAACTTGCAATGAGATGCTGACGAATGCCGTAACCCTTCTTTTACACCGGGAAGCTCTTCCCCAGCAGTTTGCCATCGTTCGTTTTCTAGAGTCCTCCTCTCGAGAACTTGACCGGCATCTGCAACCCTGCAAATCAGAGTACTCTCCCTGTCACGAGCCTCTGTTATAGCAGCCCACTTAGCATCGACTTGTGCCTTCAAATGCTCAAGACGTTTCCTGGCCTCCTCAACTTCCCTATCAAGGACGTTAAGGTCATGCCTCAATCCGATGATGGCTAGCTCTTCCTTGTTCTTCTCCCGAACTAGCTGCTTCTTGCTTTGTGTAGCCTCATTCAGGTCAAACTTAGCCTTATCAGCAGGGTCCAAGAACATCTCCTTGAAGAATTGGTCGTCAGGGAAATCCATGGTCTCAAACCACTTGTCACCCAGTGCAATGATCCTATCAACGATCGCCCTGGCACCTGTGACATCCAGACCAACCTCTTCGGTGTCAGTCAGAATCTCCTGTACATGTGGGATCATGCCAAATCCTGCCTCCAAGTGTCCAGAAAGGAGAGTCTTGACCCAAGAACTCAAAACCCGAGCCAGCACCTTCTTCGCAAATTGAAGAGACGAACTGGATGAAGATTCACCCTTCTCCGCTGATCGGCTGCTCATGTCATGTCCCATTGGAAGAGTAACAAAAGAACTCTTTCCACTTGGAGCCACTGGAGAGGGAATCTCAACACGAAGCATCTCCTCAATCATGTCAGAACTGGTCTCTACCTCCTGATCGACCTCTGGCATCCCTTGCTCTGGTTCTGAAGAACGCGATGGACTCTCTTCTGTCACTTCAAAACCTGCAAATGAAACACAAAAAGGTATGAATATGATCCTGTTAAAATAAAAAAAAAAAAAAAAAAAAAAACATCATCAGGGTCATCACTACAAAGTACCTTCTTCGACGACTGGCGGAACACTCTCTTCCTCCATGAACTCATCGGAAGCATCATCAACATTTGCGTCCATTGATGGTTCGAAGTCATCGGAATCCTGTGGCAAGTCAGCTGACAAGAAAAATGTTAGCAAATCAAGTCGCAGGCACAAAAAAGAGAAAGCGAAAGAAGTTATACCAAATGGAGATTCCGGAATCATTCCAGAGTCCCTAGGTTCTTCTTCAGATGCCATAACCGGCTCCATCACCGCCTCATCGGTCGGAACCTCAGGCATCGCCAAGTCTTCATCCTCTGCTAAAAAAAAAAAAAAAAAAAAAAAAAAAAAGGGCAGCAGCAGGGTGAGAAAACAAATCAGAACATGGAGAGCCCCATGAAAGAAGCAGAAAAAGAAAAAGGAAGAATCATACCTTCACCGATGGTCTCTTCTTCCCGAATCCTCTTCTCCGGAGGTTCGTCAGCTTCCCTTGGCACCTCCTCATTGACAGTGAGAGGGACTTCCACATTAGGAGAGTCTTCGTCCCGCCCCGTGTGACGCTGACTCCTCCTCCTCTTCCTACCTCTACGGGTTCGCTTCCTAGAAGAACCCGCCCCACTATCAGAGTCAAGTTTCTCACTTGACTCCTCACTGGATGGTCTGCTCTCGCCAGTAGACTCCGCGGAAGCTCGCCTCTGTGCCGCTTGCATCCAAGCGTCGAGCTCAGCTTCCTCCTGTTCTAGCTGCTCCAAAGCCTCATCAGGTACTTCCCGAACAGCTTCAGAACCAATGACGCCCTGGTCACCGAGAAAGCCTATCTTGTGCTTCTCTCCAGAAAGGAAGGCCCAAACTTCCTCTCGCCGGACGCCATCCGACTTCCCAATGCCTTTTCCAGAAGACAGCTTTACATCAAGCTCCTTCTTGGAAAGCCCCCGATATGCCAAAAAGCTCTCCGCGAACCACTTCGTGAAGCCGGCAGTTCGGAAAGTCAACAGCTCAGGATAAGAAATCGTGGCAGTAGTGTCTTCAGCACTATAGAAAGCCCATGCATTTCTGCCATCCTGCAAACCCCCAAAACGCTTCACCATACTCGAAGGCGCTCCAACAACGCCTTGAGAGAAGCCCAACTGAAGTGCAAAGCGAGAAGGTACATACGGCTGGATGTCGACGAAAAGATGTCTACGGTACACCATCGTGCCGACTCGTATGCTGAAAAGCCACTCCTTCTCTGCATTGGTCAAAGAGTAATGCCTTCCCGACCCTGCTCTGGTAGAGTCTCGGGAGGCACCAAAATCAAAAGCCTTCTTCCGCAACTCCGGAGAAAGCTTAACTGAAGACTGCCCCATCTCGACGTCCCTGAACCGTCGGATCCTCATGCGGGCAAACAAAAGTGATTCGGATACGGCTTTTCCTTTAGCCAATCGAATCATCAGAGGATCATCATCCTGTGCAGCACCCAGTTGGTGGAAGCCAAGACAGTGGTATACAAACCACGAATAAAAGATATGGGCTGAAAATACCCTATTCATAGGGAGCCCAAGCCGAACCAAGAAAGCAACAGCCTGCAGTTCGGTACACAGGTAGGAGTAAAGAGCGGGCACCAAAGCAAGCCGCTCTCCAAACGCCATCTGACAAGCCGGAAAAATACAATGCGGCCTGATGTGCGTCCCATCTCCACCAGCAAAAATAGCCTCACCTAGCCAAAAAGTGAGGTAAACAGCAAGATCTCTCCGCAGTGTAATGTCAGAACAAATGGCATCTGTGCTCGCGAAGAAACCCTTCAACTCTTCCTGCATGGCCGAAGTCTTCTTCCTGTCTTCCTGGGTCATGCTATTAGAAGATTCTCCACCGTCAAAGGAGTTGAAGAATGAAGAGCCATAACTCTTCCAACTGCTGGATCTCACTTTCGAGCCCTCCTTCAAAAAATCATAGAAGGCGACGAGCTGAAAGTATAGGAGCCTGAACTCCTCTGACTGCTCCTCAAGGACGCTGTCAATCGGCATGAACTCCTCATAGAGTTTGCCAAGGATGGGCAATCCAGTAATAGCACTCAACTCCTTCAGAGAAAAACCAATCTCACCGTTCGTGACAACGAAGGTATTGGTCTGAGGGAGGAAAGACTCCAACATAGCCATGAAGGCATCATCGGAAAAAGTCACGGTCTCCCTAAAAGCGCGGACCGCGTCAAAAATCCCGGCTTCCTTCAAAACGGCGCCCCCAATCAGCAAGGTGTGGTCAGTCCATGACTTCCAATCGGAGTCAGCATTGAAACGGCCACGAAGTCGAAAGGGCTTCACCCAAGTACTGCCGTCACCGCTGAAAACGCCAAGGCCCACCGGTCTCAAATCGACCGACGGATAATCAGAGTACTGGTAGCCGCTGGCTGGCATCAACATGTCCATACGGACAGGTGGCTTCTCCGCATATCCGGAGGGTCCACCAACAAAAACCCCGGTCTTGATCACACTGGTCCTCTTCACCCAGCTCGGAGGATCTTCCCTCTTAGGGCACGTGGGAGAAAGGCTCAGGATCGAGATGGTCCGGTCAAAAGACGACCGGGTAGAAATAGTTCTCTCCTCACCATTTGCTGTGTAAGAGAACTGAAAACATCTCCTTTGGTATGTCAAGTCGTCAGGGACTGCATCTCCAAAGAAGAAGGTAGGCTTGGGCAAAACCCTCAGATCGTCCATAACCCAAGGACGGTTGCTTACCATGATCTTATAGAACTCTTCATCCTTGAGAGCAATCAATCGCTGTCTCATCTCATCACGATTGAGGGAATCGCATTCTTCCAAGTTCTTCTCAACAAACTGGACCTTCTCCCAGGCCTGCTGAACGGCCACATTAGAAGATCTGGCGGATCGACGAGGTACGCTTGTAGCAGGCTCTTTACCCTTGTTCGCTCTGGAGGAACCACCTGCAAAGGTTGGAAAAGAAAAAGATCGTCATCAAAATGACAGGATTTCGCTAAAAAAGAAAAAAAAGGGTCACTTTGTCCCACCAAAAATCTGGCGAAATTTTGGCATGGTTCCGGGGCAATTCTGAAGAAAAGGGAAATACCCCGAAAGAAACAGAAAGTTTTGAAGATGGGCTCAACATCGCTGCGAGCTCCGAAACTCCAAACTTTCGAAACCTCAAAATCTCCGCAAAATCAAGAAGGGCTCAACATCACTGCGAGCTCCAAATTCCCAAATTTGCAAAGATTTTCAGGTATGCTATCATGCTCAATCTACAAAAAGTACATGCATGAACATCTAGATTCGCATAAAAAACGCATTATCATGATGAGCAAAAAAAAAAAAAAAAAAAAAAAAAAAAGAAACTTTCTCAAAAAAAAAAAAAAAAAAAAAAAAAAAGGAAAAAAAAAAAGGGGAGAAAGAAAAGAACAAAAAAAAAACTTTCCCAAACAAAAAAAAAGAAGAAAGAAAACAGCAAAAAAAAAAAAAAAAAATCAGGCCACGTGGCCGTACGGACCAGATCCGTACGGCCCACAAAAAAAAAAAGAAAAAAAAATAACAAAAAAAAAAAAAGAAAGAAGAAATCACGTGGAAAAGAAAAAAAAAAAAGAGCAGAAGAATAGAAAGAAAAGAAAGAAAAAAAAAAGAGAGAAACTTTCTTTTTTACCATCCTATTCTCTACATGGAGTTTTCTTGAAAGAAAAAGAGAGAAAACTTACTTGAAGCCATTGATGGAGAAGAAGAAGGAAAAAGCTTGAAGATCCTTGAAGAAGAAGCACTCTTGGTCTTGGAGCTCTCTTGAGATTGTTGCAAAAGAAAGCAATAAGAGCAAGAGATCCTACCTTCCTTTGCTTTTATAGGAGAGAGCAAATCAAAGAAGGAAACAAAGAAGAAAGGTAAGTGTTACTAATTAGTAACCTTACCAAAAGAGAAGGAATTAGAAAGATTCTTTCCCAAAAAGAAAGATGTCTTTGAGAGATTTTCTCCCAAAATCAATCAATGAGAGATTCTCTCCAACAAAATAGGAGATCGGAGATTCTTTCCCAAAAAGAAAGATACCTTGAGATATTCTCTCCCAAATCAAGGGAAGATGAGAGACTCTCTCCCATAAAGATATTTTTAGATATTCTCTATCCAAATGAGATATCTTTCGATATTCTTTATAAAAATGGCCCCACATGAGATCTAAGCCATCCTAAAAAGCTTAAGGTCCCATGGGTTAGCCCATATGAGCCAGGTTTGACCACCTAGGCACTAAAAAAAAAAATGGGCTTTTAGTCAGGAAAAAAAAAATCCCTCTTACCAAGAGCATACAATAATGGTTCCATGCCTCTTTTGAGTTGATTGAACCATACAAAAAAATTCCAAGCCCCATGAGCTTCCAAAAATCAAACCATCCAGCCTCATAAACCAAATTGAGCCAAAATATTGAAATTGACATTCCACAAAAAACCAAACCACTCCAATGGACCCACACAGTCCCAAAGAGTGACCAAAAACCAAAGCCTGGTCCCCTAACTTGCCACATACAGCTTGTTAGGTCACAAGATCAAAACCAAAACCCGACCCCCTAACCTGCCACATACAGCTTGTTAGGTCACAAGGTCAAAAACAAAAGCCCAAATCCACATCCCTCATGTCATCTTCAAATCTTTGCCTCGAGATGGTGTGTGATTCCTTTCACTACCATAAAATTCCCCTGGAAGCTCAAAGGCTACTCTACCAAAGGAAAGATTGCTCAAAGACTCTTGGTCAAGACACAAGCTCTCCTTCAAAAATCTCTTCGAGGCACATCGACTACAAAAGTCAAGCAACTCGTCGCTGTACCTCGAGGGGGCATTTGTTGACACCAAAAATGTCACTTTGCCTCTTCAACATCAAGAAAGCTGCATGAAGTCGCAACTGCCATAAATAGGCAATGCAATTTCTCCAAAAATTCAAATCTTGTCAGAATCAAACAAAAACTGCAAGATCCTTCAAGATAGCCAAGAGAAGAGTACACATGAAGTTTCGGGCCATTTAAAAATCATTTGGCCTACTTCGCTTCTCCGACAGCTAAAATGGCGCTCCCGGCGGCGACATCATCGGAGACGTCAAAACTTCGATCAGAGCCTACGGATGACTCCAGCATGTCCCAAAAAGGCTCCATTCCAAATTTCAAGTCAAACCGACAACGTTTGACCCTCCATCAATGCTCGAGCAGCAAAATCAAGCCTCCCGGCGGCGGGAACCACCGAAGCCTTCGCTCATCAAACCAAGTGCATGAGTGGCTTCAACATGCTTCCAAAAGGCTGCACGTCAAATTTCAGGTCATTCTGACAACGTTTGACCAGGTTTCGATGCTCCGAGAGAAAATCAAGCCTACCGGCGGCGGAGCAACCCGGGACCATGACATCCAAAACGGAGCCCATGGAACGTCTCAAAATGACTCCAATAGGCTCCCCGTCAAATTTCAGGTCAATCGGACATCGTTTGGCCACATATCAACGCTCGGCATTTTCCCCGCAGCAAAATCAAGTGAAGCATCGATGGGACCCCAAACGGCTTCAAAACTCAAACAAAAGCCTATGGTTGGTCTTATTTATTGCTCAGGAGGCTCCACCTCAAATTTCAGGTCATTCCGACATCGTTTGACCAAGTTTCAGCTTCTGGCGGAAAATCAGCAGCTCTACGCGACAAAGTCTTCGGCTTTCCCGGAAAATTGGAAACTTTGCACTCTAAAAAATGCAAGGATTCTCATCAAGTTTTCTACAGGGAAATCAAGCCAATAAATGAGAAGAAATGTCAAGAAAAATACAGAAGAAAACGGCGACGAAAAAGACCTCAAAACGACCGCAAAACGGGCTCCGAAGGGGAAAATTCCCCCAGGGTCGCAGGCCCCTGCGACCATGGCCCATGGTCGCAGGCCCCTGCGACCATGGCCCATGGTCGCCGGCGACCATGGAAGTCCGGGTCACCGGATTTTCCGCCGGTGACCCGTTTTTCCGTCCTTTTTCGCGTTTCGCGCACTTTGGCCCCTGTGGTTTCCTGAAAATGTGATTTTTAGTGCTTGAAATTGACTCATATCTGACGACATCCGTCAAAATCACGGGTCAACCTCCAAAAGCATAAAATATCAGTGATCGCTCCAAGATCGCCAACCGGCTGACCAAGAAAGTGCACTTTCTGTCCGACCGATCGTGAAATCGACAAGACAGATGTCACCGGCCCGTTCTTAGCTATCAATGTCTGAAGTTACATGTTCATCCGATGTCGATCAGCATGTAGATCCATCGATGATCATCGCCAGAAGAATTCCAGAAGACACGGCATGGCCCGCGACTCTTCGACTGCTCGGCGACCAATTAATGTGGTTAATTGACTAGCTTTATTGCAGTCATTAATTCATTTCTTTGGACGGCCCAATCAGAAGCAAGCATTTGGGAGTTACAAGTCAATTGATTCATGGCATTTAAACCATGAAACTCCTCCCATTATGGTAATTAAGGTGATTAAAAGCCCTTAATCTCCATCGGCCAATCAGATTCAAGGAAAAAGGAGTTACAAAATCAAGAAATAAATCTTGTAACTCCTCCCATTAAAGCCATTAAAGCCCATAAACTCTCCTAAATGGCTACCAAAAGCCTATAAATAGGAGAGCATTCCATTGAAATCTGGATCAGAAAAAAGAGAGGAGAAAAGGATCAGAAAATCGAGATCGATCGATCGGAAAGAATCCAGAGCTCGTACCCAGAGAAAGAAAAAAGAGAGAAAAACTCTGCTGAAGTTCTGCACCGGCCACCACTACAAGGTGACAAAAGTCCCTTGGGGGGCACCCCCCCCCCCAAGGTCCTTGCCTTCTCCCGCTGCCTCCAATGGCTTAGACGTGGCTTTTCAGCCCGTCTACTTAGCTTTTTATTGGACATAGGACCTTCTCTTGGTCTTTGTCCTCTAAAAATCTGAGGTTATAGCCAAGCCAAGCGAATCAAGAGCATCTTCTGTTCTCATCTGCATGGATGATGGCGAAGCCCATACATGGCTTGCGACCGTCAATCTGAACGAGTCCCCCACAATCTCCTGAGAAGTTAGATCCTCCTTTTCTTGCTTTTCATTGTAGTTTGTATTTTTCTAAAAGAGACAAAAATCACAACTCTTGTCTTTCATTATTGATGAGAATTGTAAATCGGCTATAAACGCCAAAATCGGCTATAAATGCCAAACAAAATCGCCTTTCACGGCAAACCAAGAAAATGTCTCTTCTTAAATATTTGTGCAATGGAAAACTTGAAAGAAGTTGATTTCCTTTTTACTTGCGAAGGTTGATCTCCGGATTACCACTTGCAATTCCAAGTAAAATAGAAAATCTGGCACACCCACACAAAAGAAATGTTGAAACACGCTTCAGGCCCGCCAGGGCGCGAAAGGGCCGGACCCGACGGACTCCCACGTTCCGCCAACCCCGGTAGCCGCCCCGCGGCGCCTCGGAGCGCGTTCCATCAAGTTTAATGGCGGTTTCTTAATGCAAACGTCTAAGACTCGGAACGGCTTGCAAATGCAATTGAGTTCAAACCAAAACCTCTCTCTCATGATATAGATTTCAATCAATAGGAACAAAAAGCTTCCATTGGATTCTCTGACATAGATAAGCTTCTCTGTATATGATACTAGATTGTTTAAATGTTTTATGTGTTTTACTGAATGATTTCTGTTGAAATCTTCTCTCTGTGGTCCTTACCTATCCAAACGTATAGGGTGTATCGGATCTTTCATATTGATCTTTGTTTGACTGCTTGAAAGAGAGAGATTAATACAGATTTTGATCTTTCATATTCATCTTTGTTTCACTGTTTGAAAGAGAGAGATGAATACGGAGTTTGATTTCGAGTGGGGCGGAGTGAGGGGGAGAGCAGCAGTGGAGAGAAAGAGAGAATAAATGATGCAGGGAGGCAGGAGAATGGAGAGGGTGCATTGGCAGGGAAAGAAGGAAGGAAGAGAGGGGGAAGAGATAAGATGAACGGGTGCAGGGGTGGAGTGCAGGTGTGTGTGTGTGGCAGCAAGTGGGTCTTGTGCAGTTAAGAAGAATAAGGAGGGAGAGAAAGAAGAGAAAGAAAGGAGGGGCAGAGAGAGAGAATGGCAGAGAGAGGAGGGAGTCGGGCAATGAGAAAGAGAGAGTGGGGTGGAGTGGGGAGAGGGAGAGGGAGAGATTGAGAAAGAGGCAGAGAGAGTGGCAGGGAGAGGGAGAGAGAGAGAGAGTGGGCAAAGAGAGGGAATGGAGGGAGTAAGGAGGAGACCAGCAGTGGAGAGAGAGAATAAACGATGCAGGAAAGAGATGGGTTTCTGCAGGTATGTAGGGGTGGAGTGCTGGTTTGTGTTTGTGGCAGCAAATGGGTTGCGTGCAGTGAAGAAAATAAGGAGCGAGAGAAAGAAGAGAATGAAAGAAGGGTATTGGTGCAAGGAAAGGGGAAGAAGAGAGGGAGAGAATATATAAAGAAAACGAAAGAGATGGGTTTTGGGGGGGGGGGTTATGAGGGTGGAATGCAGCAGTGAAAGAGGAGGAAGATAGAAGAGGAGAAAGAAAGAAGAAAAGGAAGAAAGCAAGAAGAGGAGAAAGAAATAAGAAAAGGAAGAAAGCAAGAAGAATAGAAAAAAGAAGAGGATCGCTCGGTGTGTGTTGTGGTGAGGAGGTGGGTGCGCAGGGAGGGAGAGAGGGAAGAGAGAATGCGGGTTGAGGGAGAGGAGGGTCAAAGAGAGAGAGAAGGGAAACGGGTAATGAGAGAGAGAGAGAGAGAGTTAGGCGGAGTGAGGAGAGGGAGTGAGTGAGAAAGAGGCAGAGAGAGTGGCAGGGAGACGGTGAGAGAGATCGGGCAAAGAGAGGGAGTGGGGCGGAGTGAGGGAGAGAGCAGCAATAATAATATATTAGGCCCTAATAATAATATGTTAGGTACAGGGTCTAACTGCAAGCCTGTGATGAACTAGGGACCCAAACATTATATTAGGCCCTAAAATAATATACATAGTGAGATTCTTTATTTAATATATTTTTCTGTCGAATAAAAATTTTTATTGAGCTGTAACAAAAAATAAACTTCACTCGAGAAAAATATACATAAATAACAAAAATAGCTATAAATATGTACTGAAGGCAAAAGTAGACAAATTACAACTGCAGTTACTGGTATAGGTAGTTAATAATGCGTTATTTAATTCTAAATTATATAAGGGATGTCATAAGGCCTTCTAATTGTGGTATGCAACAAGCCAACAATTCTCAGGATGGATACCAATTCATTCATATAATAATCGGTAAATGTATACGTCTTGAACACCTACATAACTCAATATCATATCTAATCTTTATTTACAAGAATAATAAATAATTGCAACCACTCAATTCTAGATGCAAACATCTACACTGTGAGTCGCATCAGTCACTCGTTGCAAAGCGAACAAGATCATTCGGGGAATATGAAAAGAGTCATGCAAATGGAGGCAAGACGTATAAGATCCACAATCTTGCGTTCAAAGCGACGACATTATACTCATTCCAATGAGACATTGGGCAACAGAATGGCTTCAGCATCTAATTCCAATGTGATGTTGGGCAACAGAATGGTTTCAACATCAAGTACTGAATATAACTTATAACTACTCACTGTTATTACCTGACAATACTAGGATTTCTAAGGTTGATAAAAAATTATTTACATGAAATAATATTGTATTCTGCTCGAGGAGAAAAAATATCTCCACGCGTTAGAGCTTTGGTTCCAGAGTTCCAATATGCTCTCACTGTAAAGCTATTATGTGGCTTGATGAAAGGATCAGAGACAATTCAATTTCAAGACTACAGTTTAGTCTGTACTGTCATGGAGGAAAGGTGATGCTGCCACTACCACCAAACACACATGAATTTCTACAGTCTCAATTCCTTCAGTCTAGATTCATGGAGAAAATAAGAACGTACAATTCGATGTTGTCCTTCGCGTCAATGGGTGGAAAAATTGATCGCATTGTGCTCGATGGAAGAGGACCATATCTTTTCCGGATAAGTAGATCAAATTATCACAGGATCGGTTCATTACTACCTTCACCTGGAGACATGCCTAAGTTTGCGCAGTTGTATATATATGACACGGAACATGAAACATCAAATAGATTAAGGGTTGTTCAAGGACGGGGGGATGCAAATGATTCAAATGAGATTCACTTGACTGTATTGGAAGGCTTGCAAACAATGCTAAATGCTACTAATCCTTATGTAAGATTGCTCCGTAATGCAAGAGATAGCTTCTATGACAATGGTAATCAAAATCTGCATGTCCGGATTCTGCATTCACGGGAAGGGAGACAGTATGCAAGACCAACCACAAATGAGGTTGCAGCCATCATTTTTGGAGATGAAACTGAAATTACAGGAAATCGAGACATCATAGTTAGAAAGTTAGATGGAAATCTTCAGAGGATTAACGAAACACACCCTTCGTGCATGCCGCTCTAATACCCATTGCTCTTTCCATATGGAACTAATGGACGGACAAAGTTCATAAAGTTTGCACCTGGGTCAAACTATATGCGTGAGGGTGTATCGATTAGAGAGTTCTATGCATTTAAACTGATGTCTCGGGATGGCGAGGGAATGTCGTTGCTTCAGGGTGACCGATTGTTCCAGCAGTTTGTGGTTGATTGCTATGCTGCAATAGAGCAGGAAAGGCTTAGCTTCATAAGGAACAATCAGAATGCTTTGCGTGCAGATTTGTATTGGGGTTTACAAGATTCGGTCAACGCTGGAGATACGGATGCAATTGCAGTTGGTATGTGCTACGTTATTCCTTCGACATTCACTGCTGGTCCGAGGAACATGATACAACTTTATGAGGGATGCAATGGCTATTTGTCGTACGATGGGTTTCCCTGATCTGTTTATAACATTCACATGTAACCCAAGTTGTCCAGAGATTCAGCAACAACTACCATGATTCCCTGGTCAACGCACTGAGGACAGGCCATATATAGTTGCAAGGGTATTTCACATTAGGCTAAAACAACTAATGGAGGACCTCAAAAAAAAAAAAAAATTTCTTCGACAAAGTAATTGCAGGTATACAAGCTTAATTATTAGCATACTTTAACTGCAACATCTAATCTCAATTTTTGAAATTATATTACTATCTCTGAATGATTTTATAACATTCTATTAATTTTGGAAATCACCCCACTCTGAACAGTCATGTCATTGAGTTTCAAAAACGAGGATTACCGCATTCCTACATCATCCTCACTCTGGCTGGTGAGGACAAACCACAGTTACCGAAAGAGATTGATGACATTATTTCGGCAGAAATACCAAGTGAGATTGAAGATCTATTGACATTCGCGACTGTGACGAGATGCATGTTACACGGGCCATGTGGTTATCAAAATATGAATGCTCCATGTATGGTAAATAGAAAGTGCTCAAAAAGTTATCCAAAACCATTTGTTAGTGCAACGACAATAGCGGAGAATGGATTCGTGGTCTGCAGACGTTGAAATAATAACATGACGTAGAGAATCAACGGTTTTGATGTAGATAACCGATGGGTTATTTCATATAATCGTGATCTCATTGTAAAATATGATTCGCACATAAATGTTGAGCGGTGTGCCCACAGCAAGGTTATCAAGTACTTATATAAGTACATTCATAAGGGTCTAGATCGTGCAACGATTGTTACCGAAGACAATATTGTACATCCTAATAATAGTGGAGAACGTATGTACAGATGTGTGAATGAGATCAAGCAATTTCAAGACGGTCGATACATATCATCGATTGAAGCATGCTAGAGAATATTCGAGTATTACTTGAAAAACAATATCCCCCTCGGTGCAAAGGTTACAATATCATCTACCAGGAGAACAATTTGTTGTGTTTAGAGACACGGATGATGTTGAGTCCGTGATTAATCGGATGGCATTCATGTCATAATGTTTACCAAATGGTTCGAAGCTAATATAAACCACCCGGATGCTAATGAATTCACGTATGTTGAGTTCCCAACAAAGTGAGGGGTTTGGAACGCAAAGCAAAAACAGTGGACAAGGCAAAAACAACGTATGTGTATTGGTAGACTTGCTTATGCACATCCAAACTTAGGAGAACGTCATTATCTGGGTATGCTACTAAACAAGGTATGGGGGGCAAAATGCTATGAGGACATTAGTACCGTCAGTGGAGTGGTGCACCCTACATACAAATCAGCATGCTTTGCACTTGTCCTACTTGAACATGATGGTGAGTGGCATGAAGCACTAACCAAGGCCTCAATATGGGCCACTTTCCCAACTCAGAAGCATGTTTTGTTCAATGTTGATGTTCTATGCAATTACAGATCCCACGGAATTGTGGGAAAAACACTGAGTGGACCTAACAGATGATTTACAACGTCGAACAAGGAGACAGCTTGGAGACAGAGATAGATATCTTGATGAAAGTGAATTGAGAAATTTAGGGCTTCTGGATATCGAGCGTATACCAAATAAGAATGGCAAGTCATTGACAGCATTCCCCCCCATGCCGCTGCCATCCAACTTGTTGGGCCAGATTGTGACGAACAGGCTTATGATGGAAGAATTCGAATATGATAGCACAGCTGAAAGCCATTTGTTCGAGTCGTTACATGTCGGCTTAAATGATTATCAGAAGAGGGTCTTCGACACGATGATGGATGCGTATACGAGATGGACGGGGCATCTCTTCTTTGTTTATCGCAGTGGAGGAACGGGCAAGACGTATCTATGGAGGACTTTATTGCAAAGGTCAAGTCGCAGAAAAAAAATCGTTCTCTCGGTGGCATCATCAATCATCAGGAATTGCTGCTCTGCTCTTGCCAAACGGAAAAACTGCGCACTCCCATTTCAAAATACTGTTAAACCTGCACCAATCGTCATGTTGTTACATCACCTATGAACCGATTTGGCATTGTTGATTAACGAAGCAGATTTAATCATATGGGATGAAGCTCCAATACTGAGTCGCTACGCCTTTGACGCTGTTGATCGAACATTCAGAGACATTCTGCAAAATACGAGTAACTGTTCATCGGAGAAGGTGTTTGGAGGAAAATCATTTGTACTTGGGGGAGATTTTAGACAGATACTGCTGATTCTAACAAAGGGGGGACGTGAACAAATAGTTGGAGCTTCGTTGCCGAAGTCGAGTATTTGGAAATATTGCCATGTTTTGCAATTGAATATAAATATGCGTGTTAGGACAAACAATGTTTCTGAAACTTTACGATCTCGGTTGCATGATTTTACAGAGTGGATTAAGATGGTTGGTGAGGGAAAGGTATTTGGGACATCTTTTGGAAATGATTATGATCCAAACTGGATCAAAATCCCAGATGAGTTTCTCATAAGAAATGGTGAAAGGGGAGTACAATAGTTGATTGAATCAATTTATCCGGAACTAATTGATAGGTACGGTAAGTTGTCCTACTTAAGTGAGCATGGAATACTTGCTCCGAAAAACATTGATGTTGACCAGTTGAACTCGATGATGTTATCGATGATACCAGGAGAAAGGCGGGTATTTTATAGTGCAGACAAACTATATTCTACGTCAGGTGAATCTATGGATCACGTTTTGCACCTGCCAGAGTTTCTGAATTCTCTGGACTTGCCAGGATTACCATGTCATGCTTTGGAGTTAAAAGATGGAGCTCCGATAATGTTATTGCGAAGCTTAAATCAGTCTTTGGGATTGTGCAATGGTACCCGATTAGTTGTTCACAAGATGGGGGACAAAGTCATACAAGCTAAAGTCATGACAGGTTCCCACGTTGGAGAAATTGTATTGATAAGTCGTACAGACCTAACATCGGCGTCTGGCTATTTGACATTCGAACTGAAAAGAAGACAATTTCTTATCAAGCTGGCTTTTGGAATGACCATAAATAAGAGTCAGGGATAGACTCTAAACAATGTGGGTGTCTACCTCCCGAATCCTGTGTTCTCACATGGCCAGCTATATGTAGCTTTGTCGTGTGTTACATTTCCGTCGGGTTTGAAGATGCTGCTGATCAATAAACAAGGGATGCCAAATAATATCACCAAAAATATTGTGTACAGGTAAGTCTTCAACGATATCCCCCATTAAAACATGTTATGGGTTTTGATATCCGGTGAATTTAATGTATATATACAAAGGTACAAAGATTGATTGAATTGTTTTTACATTGTCGATAATTATATTTTATTGTGCGGTTGCTTAATTGTCGTTATGTTCATTTTATAGGTATTTTATAGTTTGTGTCAAGTTTATAAATTGCTTACTATTTTGTTGCTAATTTGAATAAACTGTTGTTGCTTTCATTAAAATGACAATTAACATAATAATTTTTCAAGACTAAACCAGATAAGATGAGTGCACCTCTCAAATATTATCGTGGCAATTACTCTCTACGTATTAGCGAGTGGACAGATGAGTTCGAACATAAACAGTGATACCCCAATATAAAAGCATGGCTCACGCAAAATAAAACTAGCTCAGTGGTTGAGAGATTGTGGAAACTTCATCACCGAAAGATATATAATGATAAAGATTACCGAGACATTGCCACCGTCTTGGGATGCTGCAAAGAGGAGGATATTTGAAATTTTACAACCATGGCATGCGGTGGAGTTTGTCGACCTATTGTAGTCATTTGAAAAATATATTCAGCCCTCATGGATAAAGTTCAGGAAAGAGATAATGGTTGAAGGAAAATGTGTTAAGGATCATTTGTTGAAAAAAGGAATAGTTGTATTACGATCTCAAAAGAAGAGGATTTGAACCGAATATTGTAGATCTGGTATATTCCATAGTAAGCACTCTACCTCTTCCTTGGTCGGTACAAGACATCCATGCTAAACTGAAGAATAATTTTGTAGACATGAGGGAATTAAGGGAGATGTTGGAAGAAATCGAGATAGACCTTACAACGTGAAGGCTTTAGAAGATTTAAAGGATGGACTGAACAAACGACAACACCGTATGAAAGGAAATCTCCATATTCCAGGTAAAAATGTCCTTTTATGATGACTACTGAGATATTTTCAGTTGAATATTTTCCAGTAACATAATATGTAATTAATTATAAAATTATTAAACGGGTTTTTATTTGCCTACAGGTCCAAATCTGCTACTACTTGAAAGATGGAGTTACAATTACTCGGCATGAAAAGTTTGTTTGATATTGTCTATGTTATAATTTGTAAATATTTTAGACTTCTAGAGGTTAATGTAACTTGATCAACCTTTGAAATCAGTGCCTTCTCATTTGTAAAATTCGTACGAATGTGAATATTGTGATTTTCTCAGATACCTTTCCCTCGCCAACCATCTTAATCCACTCTGTGAAATCATGTAACCGAGATCGTAAAGTTTCAGAAACATTGTTTGTCCTAACACGCATATTTATATTCAATTGCAAAACCTAGCAATATTTCCAAATACTCAACTTCGGCAACGACTCAAATAAATGGTTTTCAGCTGTGCTATCATATTCGAGTTCTTCCATCATAAGCTTGTTCGTCACAATTTGGCCCAACCGGTTGGATGGCAGCGGCATGGGGGGGGGGGGGGGGGGGTGGATTCTGTCAATGATCTGCCATTCTTATTCGGTATACGCTCGATATCCAGAAGCCCTAAATTTCTCAATTCACTTTCATCAAGATATCTAGCTCTGTCTCCAAGCTGTCTCCTCGTTCGACGTTGTAAATCATTTGTTAGGTCCACCTAGTGTTTTTCCCACAATTCCGTGGGATCTGTAATTGCAGAGAATATCAGCATTGAACAAAACATGCTTCTGAGTTGGGAACCTGTGGCCCATGTTGAGGCCTCGGTTAGTGCTTTATGCCACTCACCATCATGTTCAAGTAGGCCAAGTGCAAAGCATGCTAATTTGTATGTAGGGTGCACCACTCTGCCGACGGTTCTAATATCCTCATAGCATTTTGCCCCCCGTACCTTGTTTAGTAGCATACCCAGATAATGACGTTCTCCCAAGTTTGGATGTGCATAAGCAAGTCTACCAATACACATACGTTGTTTTCGCCTTGTCCACTACTTTTCCTTTGCGTTCCAGACCCCCCACTTTGTTAGGAACTCAACGTACGTGAATTCATTAGCATCCGGGTGGTTTATATTAGCTTCGAACCGTTTGGTAAACATTATGTCATGAATGCCATCCCGATTAATCACGGACTCAACATCATCCGTGTCTCTAAACACAACAAACTGTTCTCCTGGTAGATGATATTGTAACCTTTACACCGAGGGATACTGTTTTTACAAGTAATACTCGAATATTCTCCAGCATGCTTCAATTGATGATATTTATCGACCGTCTTCAAATTGCTTGATCTCATTAACACATCTGTACATACGTTCTCCACTGTTATTAGGCTATACGATATTGTCCTCGATAACAATCGTTGTACGATCTGGACCCTTATCAATGTACTTTTATAAGTACTTGATAACCTTGCTGTGAGCATACCGCTCAACATTTATGTGCGAATCATATCTTACAATGAGATCATGATTATATGGAATAACCCATTAGTTATCTACATCAAAACCGTTGATTCTATACGTCATGTTATTATTTCAACGTCTATAGACCACGAATCCATTCTCCACTATTGTCGTTGCACTAACAAATGGTTTTGGATAACCTTTTGAGCACTTTCCATTTACCATACATGGATCATTCATATTTTGATAACCACATGGCCCGTGTAACATGCATCTCGTCACAGTCGCAAATGCCAATGGATCTTCAACCTCATTTGGTATTTCCGCCGAAATAATGTCATCAATCTCTTCAGGTAACTGTGGTTTGTCCTCACCAGCCAGAGTGAGGATGATGTGGGAATGCGGTAATCCTCGTTTTTGAAATTCAATGACATGAATATCTGTTTAGAGTGGGGTGATTTCCAAAATTAATAGAATGTTATAAAATCAGTCAAACACAGTAATACAATTTCAAAAATTAAGAGTAGTTGTTGCAGTTAAAGTATGCCAATAATTGAGCTTGTATACCTGCAATTACTTTGCCGAAGAAATTATATTTTTCAGGTCCTTCATCAGTTGTTTCAGCTTAATGTGAAATACCCTTGCAACTATATCTGGCCTGTCCTCAGTGCGTTACCCAGGGAATCATGATAGTTGTTGCTGAATCTCTGGCCAACTTGGGTTACATGTGAATGTTATAAACAGATCAGGGAAACTCATCGTACGATAAATAGCCATCGCATCCTAATAAAATTATATCATGTTCCTTGGACTACCAGTGAATGACGAAGGAATAACGTAACGCATACCAACTGCAGTTGCATCCATATCTCCAGCGTTGACCGCATCTTGTAAACCCCGATACAAATCTGCATGCAAAGCATTCTGATTGTTCCTTATGAACCTATGCATTTCCTGCTCTATTGCCTCATAGCAATCAACCACAAACTGCTGGAACAGTCGGCCACCCTGAAGCAACGACGTTACCTCGCCATCCGAGACATCAGTCTAAATGCATAGAACTCTCTAATCGATACACCCTCAGGCATATAGTTTGACCCAGGTGCAAACTTTATGAACTTTGTCCATCCATCAGTTCCATATGGAAAGAGCAATGGGTATTGGACATACATAAAAACAAATCAATATACAAAAAAATAACAGCGAAATAACACAAGGAGTGCACAAACCACATGTTTGTCATAAAATCACAACAGATAGTTAAAAGCTTTTCATAGCAACACTATGTTTGCTGATTTTCAAAAAGCTTTAATATATAAATGAAGTTTCATATAGACCTAAAAACAGGAAAATAATAGAATAACTGCACAGATCACAAAATACATAAAAATAGATTCATATAGGCAAAAAAAAAAAGGGAAACAATAGAAGCAGTACACAAACCACATGTTTCTCATAACTATTCCTTCCAATATACCATAAAATTAAAACATATAGTTAAAACCGTTTCATACCAAGACTTAATATATAAAAACATCATTTTTAAAACATCTTTAATATATAAAAACACATTCATATAGACGTAAAAAATAGCGAAATAATAAAATGAGTGCACAAATCACATGATACATAAAAACAAATCGACATACAAAAAAATAACAGCGAAATAACAGAAGGAGTGCACAAAGCACATGTTTGTCATAAAATCACAACAGATAGTTAAAAGCGTTTCATAGCAACACTATGAAAGCTGATTTTCAAAAAGCTTTAATATATAAAAATAGTATTTTCAAAGATATATAAAATATTTAGTGATTTCAAAATAGGTGTAAATATAGCATAAAAACATATTCACATACACAAAAATAACAGGGAAACAAAATAATAAGTGTACAGATTACATGTTTGCCATAACTATTAAAACCAAACATGTTGAAACAACACAGGGATATATTAGAATAAGTATACCTCAGAGTGCTACCGCAAACCAGAAAAGGGAGGACAACAGAAAAGCAGCAGGCACTGGGAGTGTACAAATTGTTGCAGAACATACAACAATAGACAAAATATTTGTAATCATTAACTCAAAGAGTAAGGAGTAAGAAATTTATAATTTTTCAAAAATTAAATACTGCAATTGAAAAGTTATTCCATTCACATGCAAAATATGGGAAGAAGAGGAATAAACCAGAGCTTAGGAAGAGAAAAACCGTAGAGGGAAAGCTTCAGGGAAACACTGGCAGAGGAGGGGGATGTGCAAAGGTTGAATCAGGGTAAATATACAAAATTAGCTCAAAAAGTAGCTATAGAAACGAAAAATACAATGATATATACGGAATTAAAATAGGGGATATTCAAGTGCATCCATCCCTCACCGTTGGGAAGTTTCATGAAACTTCCCAAAAGGGTGTCCCTCGCCACAACGGTGAGGGATGGATGCACTTGAATATTCTCCATTAACATATAGTTAAAAAAATTATTATAATTGGTTTAAAATCTCTAACTATATTCATTTGATTCTGATTGGTTTAGATGTCTAAATATTAATCAACAACGGGACAGATAACAGACCAAATCTTTACAATTTCAAGGGAGAAACACAAAGGACAAACTGCAATTAAGGAATGAAGGACGCGTCAAAGGGAGGGGAATATGGAACCCTAGGTCAAGAAGTCAGGCACAGACGACAAAGTGATAATGATTTCAAGCATTAAAACCAACCTCAAATCGAAGACTGGAGTAGAGCTGTCTTCCAGGAACCTTCCCCCATTTCTGATCATCAATAGACATCCGAGCCACTCATATTGCCTCAAAGATACACTTACACAAAGGGAAACGAAAGGAAACAAGTGACATCGAACGATCCAGTTGAGGAGACCAAAAAACATCTGATACGTCGACAAAATAGAAGAAATTTGAAGATTCATAAGGAAAACCACTCGGATGGATTGAAAGATACGAAACCGGAAGCAAACAGGAGACATCGGACGATCCACTTCAGGAAACTGAATCAGATATAATGGATTCGGCGGTCTCAAAACCCTAGATAGAGAGATGTAAGTTGAAGAGTTGGTTCGTTGTGGACGATAAAACACAAATGGAGTTTGCAAAGTAATAAAATACAAGAAGACAAAAATTTTAAAACAACACAATCCAACGGTCAAGGAAAATGAGAAGTCCAACGAACGGTACAAGAACACTCACAAAACAAAGAGAGCTGGGGCTATCCACGTGGTAGCCTCTTAGAAAAACCCTCACACTTTATAATATAGTAAGATGAAGGGAATAAAAGTAAAATATTTTTATTTTTACATGAAGATTGAATAAATCATACTTCATTTTACTTTAATAAATGTGCTAGGAGGGTCTGCAAACCTTCTACAGTGTGGATTTTGGGTTTGTCTTGCTTACATGTATCCTTATGTATACCACATGGATGTAAACTTGAAGGGACAAATGGATAATATGTAATTATAAATAACAATACTTATTTTTAAGGATTTTTACCAAATAATTGTTGCTAAACCTGTATTAGATGGATTTAATTGCAAATACACCAAAAAACCATATTCGGTGTTCGTACACGTTTTTTGGACGACTTTTACCCCCAGTGTGCCGAACGACATCGTCATCTCATTCACCCAATTTCCTCTCTCCATTCTCACAGATTTCCTCTCTTCCTCAAAAATCATTCAACAAAAGTTTCTCTTAGAGATCGATTGCAAAGGAGAGCAGAAATCCCCCTCTTTCTCTTTCTCTTTCCCTTCTCATTCGTGTCTCACGAGACGAAGTTCTAATTTGGATCTCAGGTGGGGCCATCGTCGTTCACCAGAGGGCACCGGAGAAGAGGCCATGTGTTTTTCAATCTAGTTCTGCTGGTGGCAAAACCCTTGGTTGACAGAGAAGAAAGAACAAGGCAGCCCATCCAAACCGACGACCTCTGCCGGAGTCGTTGTTACAGAGACCAATCACCGAAGGATCTCTTAACGCTGACCAGAAAAGGTGGGGTCCGCATCGATTTAGGTTTGCCGATCGTCGCTGCCGGTATGCAGAACTTCTTGCCATTGTGGGAGAAGACAAAACCCTTGGGGCAGAGGATTAGAAAAGAGCAGATTGGAAGGTAGAGGCTCAGATTTCTGTTTCCATTGTCGGAGCGCAGATTCACCCACCGTTGCCAAAGAAGACTAACAAAGGATGCTGGGTCTGCTATTCCCACACCTTCAACTAACTCGTTAAAGACGGCTTCAATAATCCTCTCTCTCTCATTCTCCTTTGATTTCTGCACTTTCTCTTATTTTTTTGGGATCTATTTTGCTAGTGAATCTAGGTTTGGTTGATTTGCAATTTTCTTGTGGTAGATGTCTGTTTTGATAGTGAATCTATGTTCTGACTGATTTGCATAATCGTTTTTAGCCATCTGTGGGTCTATTTTCTTCTTACTTTTGATTTTTTTTCCTTTGATGATAAAATTTAGACAAGCAATTCAATCAACAACCGATTATTGGGAATGGATATGTTGTTATTGGTTTTTATGATATGTTGTCATAGTTTAACTGACTATGACAACATATGGTTTTGACACACTCTTAACCCAACAATCTCCGTTTTTATCTGTAGTTCCATCTCCATTAATCTCCATTAATCTAATTGCCTGATGGATAGTTTTAGTTTTTCTGAATTTGTAATGGTTTGGGGTTTAATTTGATTATAGGATTTAAAAAGTAAAGCCCCTTCTATATTTGAATGTAGAGCTTAACTGTAATTACTTTCCTACACTTGATTATAGGATAAGTTGTCATTATTTTGTCATGAGACTCCTAGTACTTTTATTCTTTTTTCTTATTCATTCACCCTGCAAGTACTTCATACTTGTTACTTGGAAAATGGTTAGAGTCAGTTGCTGAGTTGTTCGATTTGGGTCCTAAAGAGTTAGTGTATCTGAACCTTGTGTAGCTTTAGGCTAGCTCCCTTTTTTATGTCTATCAACTCTTATGCTTTCAAATGCATAGTTTTATGGATCATATGGTAATTGACCTTTACTCTGTTGTTCCATTTACTCGGGTATACTTTAATTGATAACTCTTAACTTTTTCAAAAAGACATGCACCTAATTTAATTTTCATTATATATGTTTGTTGGGATCATTCTTAATCATGTTTTTGTTGACACTATTTTTATCGGTCTATGAATTGAAATGAACAGTGTGGTAACTTTAAAGTTGCTACGGATTATAAATGGAGAATCTATAGCTCGGTATCTTTATGCCAAAAGAATGGAAAAGCTGTGAAGACAATAATGGGTCCTCTAAAACTTTTGCAGGTGATTGACCTAGAAAGTGATCTGCGTGAATCAGTCCTTATAACTTTTTTTTTATTCTATACTTGTAACCATCATTTTTCTGCAATTGGTCAGGTCTGGGCAAACTTGCGTATGACAATTGAAAAGCCAATCCGTCGAAGAGCAGATTGGGTATCAGATGTTGAGTTTCCTCTTCTCCTAACAACCTTAACCATTCATAAAAATGGATAAAAGGGAATCATAATGATTTTTAGATTTTTGTTTCATTAATTGTCCATCTCTTTTCTTTTATCTCAGCCGTCTATAATGTTTGATGGAAAAACATACAAGTCAAACAAATTAAATTTGTTACAACATATTGATTGTCCTCATTTTATTTCCTTTAATTGTCCTCTTATAGTTCAAGAGCCTTCTTTTGGTGCCATCATCACATCTAGTCAGACATTTTATTTGGACATAATTTCTAGAACTAAGGATAAATTAAAATTTTCCAATAGTAGAGTTCAAAGAGCCTGCTTTTCCTTCTTTCTTCTCTCAAGACTCCCTAGTCCTGAACTGGAAAAGAAGTTACTAATATATTTCTCAATATCTGGGGTTTTTAGTTGTGGAATTGCTAAAGTCATAAAGAGGTTGAGTAGCTCGGATTCTTTGGATGCTACAATGATTTCTATCTGCCCATCTGCGGGTATTCTTTGACTCTCATTACTCTTTCTATTAAACTCATTTCTACTGATCTAATGCTTGGTTATTAGTTTCTTTCATGGTTTTGGTGTGGTGGGGTTATCTAGTATCTTTCAGTTTCCTAGTTTTACTTGCTTTCTTGAGTGCATTTCATGTCTTTTAATCTGTAGTCTTTGCTAGCATTTGTTTGTGCAAATATTAAATGGATCTGAAAGACTAAAACTGAAATTTGTTGTTCTTTTTCCTTGTTTTAACACTTTCCTCTTTTAAGTGTAGTGCTAAAAAGGTTAGCCTTGAATTGGTTGCTTGCTCAAATCTGTATCTATCTTCAATATTCATTTTTGTTTCAGATGTTATTTTATTACATAGGCATAGTTTTAGTTGATGGGTGTTTTTTCTTCCTTGTTGAGACTTAAGATTCAATTGAGATCATTTCTTTGCTCTTCCTTCTTCCCCTGTTATCACCATCTTCCTTATTTCAGCTTGATTTAATGGATGAAATCGGGTGATTTCTCTTCATTTTATTAGTTTTCTTGATCTGGGTGTTGTGTCATTGCATCAGATTTACATTGACCATTTGGGCATCGAAGAGAAGGCGGACACGTTGCAGAGAAGAGGAGGCGACTGAGCATCGAGCATTGTACTTTCCTTGGAGAAGACATACAATTCATTGGGTTTGCACAAATGCCACCCTTGTAAAACAAGTGATGATCTCGAAGATGCCTAATTGGCCAAAATTAAATCTCATACAGCAAACTACTGGGGTAAACCATGAAAAATCACAGGGAGAGGGAATTCAAAACCGTTGGCAACCATTTCAGGAAGAATGAAGGAGAGAATTTAGTCTGTTACAAGCAATAACCGACTGCAATTGCAGCAATCGGCTATTACCCCTGTAATTTGCAGTTAGTTTTCAGTTTTATGTTTTCTTTTGTAAATTCAGTCAGTCTGAGATCACCTAAGCACTAACCCACAAATCCCTGTAACTTGCAACCACAAAGGCCAAAGCATTTGATTCCATGTAATACAAATGTGAGAAATTGAATTAAATAATAAAGATTTTTGACTTTTCTCATATTTTTTTGTTTTTTATTTGGATTTTTATAAATTCCACTACCTTGTTTATGACCTTTCTATACCAAGATTGTGTGATGCTTGGTTTGAGACAATGTGTGATGCTTGGTTTGAGACAAAAAATCAAAAGTTCATGGGTTGTTTTTCCTCAACTAGTTCAAAATATGGTTTGTAAGCCAAAATTTCATTTGCGTGTGGCCATTCTAGCCTAAACTTGTATGATGCGTGGTTTGCAGACCAAAATTTGTATGTTCAAGGTTTAGACCTAGACTTGTCCAAAATACAAGTTTTAGGCCAATTTCGCTTGGTTATGGATTTTTTAGACATGAGTTGTGAGAAGAATTGGTTAAATACGAAAAATTCACAAGTTTATGACTTTCCGCGTGCACTTGTCAAAAATATGGTTTTTTACGCCAAAACCCACTTGCCTATGGCTCTTAAAGGTTTCAAGCTTGTATGATGCATGGTTTGAAGACACAAGCTCTTGTCTTCTCACCTTTACTTGTCCAAAACATGATTTTTTGGCCAAAACTCACTTAAAACTTTTGAGACACTTAGCTTGAGTGATACATTATTTGAAGATCAAAATTCACTAGTTTTGGGTTGCCTAAAATTGAACACAGTTCATAGTTTCAGCCACTAAATTATTGCCAAAGGGTCGACGTGGCATAAAACGAGTTCGAACATTGGGCTCTCTGGAAATGGCCCGTCATGCATAGGCCTTGAAGGTTCGAACCCTCAAATAGAGGGTTCAAACCATTGGGTTTTCTAGAATTTGGCCCGGCAAGGGCAAATTTTGAAGGCGAGGGTTCGAATCTTTGTGCTCTCTAGAAAGTGGCTCCGGAAGGGCAACAATTAAAGGTTTGAACCCTCAAAGCCAGGGTTCAAACCATCGGGCTCTTTGGAATTTGGCTCAAAAGGGGAAAGCTCCAAGAGAGGGTTCGAACCTTTGTGCTCTCTGGAAAATGGCTCCGGAAGGGCAACAAGAGAAGGCTCAAACCCTCAAAGCGAGGGTTCGAACCTTTGGAGCCTGATGGTTCAAAGATCACATTTTTATCAATCTAAGCAACATCCATGAGTATTTCCCATTGTTTAAAGATCACATTTTAAAATTGAGGCCATCAACTTGCTAGATAATAAATTTGAGACTGAAAACTCTAAAGGATGGTAGCAATTTCGTTATTGAAATATAACTTCCATGAGCCTTTTTCCTTGTTTATGTATCTCAATATATAGTCAAGGCCAATCTCGTTCTGAATGGTAAAAAGAGGAACAAAAAGTCTAAGAGATTGTAACGATATCGTTATAAAAAAAAAGGAAGAAATCACCAATCTGGGTGAAATTCGTGAGCCTTTTCATTGTTTATGTATCTCAATATATAATCAGGGTCAATCTCGTTGAAAGCTCTAAACGATCGTAACGATATCATTATCAAAAAATTTAGAAACGTCAAACAAATTATGTTCTCCTCTAGTTATTGAAGATACATCCAAAATATAAATTAAAATATGTTCCCCCCTGGTAAGTATTTTCAACATTTCAAATCTAAACAACGATGTGGACAAGTTGAAGTTACATCTCATCCAAAAAAAGAGGAAAATGATAATTCACTCTCTTGGAGGTGGATCTCTACATGTCTGTCTATTATGACCACGCTTCTTGCAATGGGAGCATGTTACTTGTTACTTCATTATGTCCTTTATTCGTATCCGATTTTTTTCGGTCTTCCAGGCTGTCTGCTAGCTACCAGGGGCAAGACACGCTCAACACTTCTAAGACCCCACTGTTTTCTGTCGCGCATGGCACTTATAACATCATTTTAAGTTGCTCGATAACAATCACTGAAGAACCAATGCTCACAAAAGTACCGCCTGAGTTTAATCGAACAAATGCCATGTGAACAAGGAATGCTGAGAAGGTCCCATTTACGGCATGTGCATGACCTTCGATCGAAGTGAACAACATCCGTGTACTTTGTAAACAATACCTGAAATTTAAAAGAGATCATTATGAGTTGAACATGTTTAAAAGAGCATGATGTGGCAAACATGAAATTTAGGGGGGGAAATCTTTAAGAACTTGAATTCTGACTCATAAGAATTTGAATTTTGTGCCTGACATTGTTTTTTGATATCGATATCATACAATAAATTGTGTTTAATGTGAAAAAGAAAGGCAAAGGGTCAATGGTACTTGTCATCTTCTTTTGTTAGCATCAATCAATCAAGTACCCCACACATAATTTGAGGCTTTCAGATTAGTAAAAAAAGGTGGAGCATTACAGTACAAAATTACAAAGACATGATGGGTGCAACAAACATAAAAACATTTTAGCAGTGCAGCATTAACGATGAACCCAATCAATTCATAGATCCCATAAGTAAGGTTAAGAATAGCAACAAATAGGGGTGTAAAAAAACCCGAAAAACCGTCTAACCGAACCGAACCGCGGTTAATAACCGTATTTCACGGTTCAGTTACGATTATAGTTAATGAAATCCAAAACCCGCACGGTTTGGTTCGGTTACGGTTTTCCATAATAATTAACGGTTATTAACTGAACCGAACCGTATAATATGGTTCGGTTGACCGTACCGTTTACAAATAAAAGAAAAAATAAGGAGCCGTAACCGTACGGTTAACCGTATAATAAAGATTATTGATCAATGGGATTTTTATTCAATTGCTCCTTATGTGTCATTTAACTTCAATCATTCACATTTATCCTCTTATGTGAGGAAGGCATTCAACGGTTATTAATCGTAACCGAACCGTTTAATACGGTTAACTGCGGTTACGGTTTCCACGGTTTTTGTGGATACGGTTACGGTTACGGTTTTAAAAGACAGAAAACCGCGGTTACGGTTCGGTTAACGGTTTTTCCAAATTGACCGGTTAACCGAACCGTTACACCCCTAGCAACAAACATAAGAAAAAACATTTTATAATTCTAGATGGGATGATCTATAGATGGTTTTTAGGGGTGGAAATCTTTAAGAACTTGAATTCCTACTCATATGAACTTGAATTTTGTGCCTGACATTGTTTTTTGGTAACGATATCGTTACCATCATTTATAGTTTTTTCATCCCTTTTTTGTGTCCAACAAGAAAATAATGGTGACTTTATATTGAAACGCATAAACAATAAGAAAGACTCACGATTTCACTCAAAATCTAGTTTTCAAAATTTTCTGATAACGATATCCTTACAATTATTTATTGGTTCTTCACCCTTTTTTTGTTTCTAACAACAAAATGACAATGACTTTATAATGGGGTGCATAAACAATGAGAAAGACTCACGGATTTGGCTCAGAAATGCATTTTACACCTTGTTTGGGGAGGGGGAAGGGGAGGGGATGGAATATTTGAGGGGAAGGAAAATGAAGAGGAGGGGAGGGGAGTGAAAATTAATTTTACCTCCTCTTGTTTGGGAAGTCAAAAAGTAGGGGAAGAAAAGTGAAAAAGTAGGATTTTGTTTGTTTGTGAGATAGAGCGAAAATTACCAATTTATCCTTACTTTGTGAAAAAGTGAAAAAGTCAAAAGGGTATTTTAGTAAAATGGTGAAAAGGGCATTTTAGTAAAATGCCACATTTTCCCCCCATTTTTGAGGGGAAAGTTTTAGGGTGAGCCCCACACAAATTCCCCCCACCCCTTCTTCCCAAACACCCCCCATTATCATTTTCCCTCCACTTTCCCCCCATTTTTTTCCTCCCCCCCATTTCCCCCCTTCCCAAAGGGTACCTTAAGATTGCTTGTTATGGATTAGAAGTTTCAGATGCAAAAGCCCACCATTTTGTTTCTCTGAAGCATGTGATTTTTTTGTTAGTTCCAAGGAACCCACTTCCAAATATATTGCAAAATCAGCTCGCTTGAGAATGCCATCTTTTTTTTTTTTTTTACAGCATGTAGTTGGTTGGTAAAGCTCACAAAGAGTCACATAGATACAGGCCTAATAAGCCAGGCCTGAACTTCTAACTAGACCTCATTTCTTTAACAGGTTATAATCTGGACTAGGCCATAGGGCCCATTTGAAGCCTGTAGAGATGTTGGAAGTATTCATAGAGAAGAGGTTTTTAAGAATTCCAATAAAATACTACAATTCTCAGAATACACACTTACCACTTAATGACGTCGGCAAATGTAAGCTCAAAGAGTGTAAGTAGAGTATACAGCACCCAATATGTTAGCCATTGCTGATCATTGACACATGATTTACTTTATATTTCCTTAATTGAAAGCATACATGTCAAAGATTCCAAACACCAAACAAAAACAAAAAGGAAAAAGAGAGAGAGAGAGAAATACCCACCTAAAAAATTCTGTCAAGGTTGCAAGAAACCCAAGTAAATTGAAAGATAAATACTGTCAATGGCATTGAAAGAAAAGGCTTCTTTGGTTTTTGGTAAAAAGAAAAGGGAATACATAGTTTAGAAAATCTTATGAAAATGTGATATTTTTACAAGAATCGTATTTTCATAATCCAATTGATTACAACCATCACAACAATAGGATTACAACCATCACAACAATTGTTAGATATTTTATGTTGCCAATTTCTTTTAGTTTGAACAAAACTCATACTTTCAGTCCTACTTGAGTTGTATTTTCTACTTCTTTTAGATGAGGACTGTGAAGGAACTCCATTGTTGTCAAAGACTCTTGTTGGATTCGTGTGGTCTCTTTTAAAGACTTCTTCTTGCACTGGAAGATCCCCTGCAGAGTTCTACTCGAGATGTTTTGCGGATTATACTGACTGTTTCCAGAACATGGTCTCGCTATAGCGAGACACTATTCTGGCTCTTCCAGAGACTGAGCTCGCTATAGCGAGATCCATGCTCGCTATAGCGAGGTGTCGTGTCCTGAATTCTTTAGGACTCATCAAGCTGAAGTTTTCTACTTCTTTACAAAGTGCTTCCTTCTTTCAGAGAGTCTCCTGTACGAATCTAAATCCCCTTGCACCCTCTATAAAGGGGACTGGAGAGCTATCACTAAGTGTGCATCAAGTTTTATTCTTTCTCTCAAGTCTTGCAAGGGAGTCTGCGCTGAAGTTTTGGTTTTAATTCTTCTTCTCTCAATCTCTTTGAAGGGGCATTCAAGGAGAGTTTCAAGCGAGCACGTGGAAGGTGAACGGCGGGTCGTCGACGAGTACTTCACAGTCCTTTAGGTTGAGTTTCAACTGGGTCAGGTCCTGTGAGTTCTTTGTAATCTTCATTCTCATAGTGCATTGCTTTCTATGGCTTTTGCCACCCGTGGTTTTTTCCCGAGAAGGGTTTTCCACGCAAAACTCTGTGCCTCTCTTTGTGGTGATTGTTCATATTTGTTTAGCATAATTTCCTTGTTAATTGCATATAATAATCTGAGAAAGGACCTTAGCCTGTGTTTAGGCTTAAATAGAAGGTTGGATTCAAACCTTCAACAATAGATCTCTAATAATTTAATTCCAAAGAAACTTCATTGATTTAAAAAAAAAAAAAAAAAAAAAAAACACTTCAAATCAGGTGAGGGAATGATATTGGCAGCGCCATTAATTTCTCTCGTGATTATATTGATTTCGGGAGGATGAAAAAGATCTCCAAGCGTCAATTTTCTCATTCAAAGATCCGATCATATAAAGAAACCTAGAAATTTCGCAAATGCACATAAAAAAGCAAGTGAAAAGAACATAATTATAATTATATTAAGCTGCAAATGAGTATTTAGCCATCTCTACAGGGTGAAAAGCCATAAACCAACTAATAAAAAGAACAAAAAGAAAAAAAAAAGAGGATTTCAACAATCCATAAAAATCATCTTCAAAACATTACTTGAAAGCAGCAAGAGGTCAAAACAATAAAAAACTGTGCCCTAACTCAGTGAAGAATTCCATCAAACTCTTAGCAGGCATGATCAAGTGCATAAAATTAAAGGAAAACAATAATAAAATATCAATAACTAAACATCAAAATGGTAACAAGAAATTATAAATAAGAAATCAAAGATGCAATCTTTGTGGAAAACAGAGGATGTTGCACTAAGATCTGAGACAAAACAAAACTCATTGAAGCATAAACCTCTCAAATTCCAACTAGGAACAGATGATACCAATAGAAAAACTAGCAACGGACGATCATCGAATTTAATGGAATTGCGGATAAGAAGAAGAGGAGATTACCTGCAAGATTGAAGGCCAATCCGTCGAACCAGGCTCAAGGAGATTGTAGTGTTTCAAATCCGTTCAGTTTTCACCAAGAGGAGGAGCAAGAGAAAGAGGGAGAAGAGAAGCTCTCACTATTCTATTTTAAGGTGGTGAAGAGAAGAAGAAGAACCGAAAAGGAATCAAAAGGAGAGGAAACATCAAGAGATTTGTTTTGGAAGCATGAGGATACATGAGGAGAAACTGTTGTTCTTAATTCTGGGTTGGGATGACGATGTCGTCCGCAGCTTTGGAGGTAGAGTTGTAAAAATCCCTTGTACGAACACTAAAATTGTCATTTTGGTGTATTTCACCCTAAATCAGTATAATACAAGTTAAGGACATTTATTTGGTAAAAATCCCTTATTTTTATTATTTTAAAAAATAATTAAATGACGTGGTGAAATTATTTATGCTAATGATTGGTAAGATTATTCCCTACAATCATTTTTCAATCTTACCACTCTATGAATGGGCCTAAACCTATTTCAGATTTGGACAAAAAGCAATATACAATTTGTAATTACAGAGAAAAATCATTCTTTTTGAGTTTTATGAACACATGATTAATGGAGAAGAATTCTGAGAACTATCATCTGGGTTCCAATTGGGAGATTTCTGAAACATTATATGAAATAAATTCTGGCTGGGATGATGAGGATCCACTTTCCATCTTTCCTCCTTTTCTCACTGAAAATGCTGGCCTTCTAGGAGCAGAAATATCCACTGCATCACTTTTGATCATGGAGAACACTTCCAACATGGAGGGTCTATCATCTGGATTTTCCTGAACACAATGTAGTGCTACTTGCATACATGTCATGAGTTTGCAAGGTGAAGACGAATCGTCAAGTGATGGATCAAGGAGCTCCTTCCCTCTACCTTCCTTCCACAATTCATATGCCTGCATCAGTTTAATGTGACCAATGGTTAGAGCTTCAGCCTAAATAACAAAAGACTGAGAGTGACGGTTTCGGGAAGTAGAACTCACATATTCAAGAAGGCTCAAGCTTTCGGATGGACCGTAATAACAATTATTCCTCTTGCCACTTATGATCTGCAGAAGTAGAACTCCGAAGCTATATACATCATACTTCATGGAGTATATACCTTTCTTTACATATTCAGGAGGAGCAAAACCACTGCATGTCAATGATACAATAGAAGCTTTTAGTACTAAGCAGCTATAATAATAACATGGGTCAGATACTGGTAAAAAGTAATTACTTACTAAGTTCCAACAATCCGGCTTGTGTTTGCTTCATCTATATCTTTTCTGAAAAGTTTAGCCATTCCAAAATCTGATATCTTTGCCTTCATCTCCTCATCCAGTAAAATGTTGCTAGACTTTAAGTCTCGGTGAATTATAGTAAAATTCGAGTACTCTTGGAGATACAGAAGCCCTTGAATAACTCCTTCAATAATGCGAACTCGTTTATTCCAATCCAATACATATCGCCTAATTGGATCTGCAGAACATTAGAGCTAGTAAACAATTAGTTATTGCTTAACTAGAAAATACAGACGGGTTGTATTATGCATAAAGAATTTAAATTTAGCTTACCAAAGAGGTAGAGATCCAGGCTTTTATTTGGCATGTATTCATAAATCAACATATTTTCATCCCTCTCACTGCAGAATCCCAGAACTCGAACTAGATTTACATGTTGAAGTCTTGCAGTGAGTGAAACCTCATTTTTGAATTCCTCAAGTCCTTGAGTCGACGATGCTGAAAGTCTTTTCACTGCTATTTCCTGTCCTCTTGGTAATTTACCCTGGCCAAATGAACTCGCAACGTTAACACTATCTGTTTTAGTTAACCTTAATTTTAAGTTAATTAGAGATCAAGGCCAACATATATAGACACATTACCGTAAATAACAGCTGCATTGGTATTTGATCTTGCTCCCCACATTTACTTGTCATCTCAGGTCTCATATCAAACTTCTCACACATAAAAGTTAGTACCTAGTGCATGACAGCATGAGGCTTTCATCACTCTGAATCTAGAGAGGCCGATTTATGTAGCCTTACCAAGGATTTGGTGAGTAGGCTGTATATTTATGTTCAGTTTATCACAGGGGTGATTCATGAGTGCCACTCTGCTTTCAATCTGCGCTGCAGCCTCTGGTTGATCTTCTGTTCTAGCTCAAGGCGATAGTGCCTCAATTATTCAAAATTTTACTTCTTTATACCCTCAATAATGTAGTTCAAAGGAAGAACACATTTTGAAATCACATCCTTAGTCAACAATATGGGCTGTATTTCACCATTTCAGCTAGAATTAAACCATTCATATTATCTCCCATTCATGTCATGTCCCCAGTGAAGTCTATTTCATTATACGCTTCCGTATGTACAAATATGCTAAGTTTGTATTGTGTATCTTGATCCGTCCACCAACATTAATGAACCAAAAAGAAGAAAGAACTTTAAAGGACAACTGTATGTACCTTATATACAGGGCCGTACCCACCCTCTCCGAGCTTGAATTCATTTGAAAAGTTATCCGTAGCTGCTTTGATTTGTGCAAAACTAAACGCTTGGATGGTGGGAGCATGGCTGTCAAGATTTTCCGAGCCTGATAAAGTTCTATTCCCAAGATGTATTGTTCCTGCATCCCCTACAAAATAAATCAGAAACATTTTATGTTGGTCAGAAAATCACAGACCCTTTCATTTTGTAATTCCTACTATTGAGAAGCCACATGAAGAACTTACCTTTTTTGGTCTTGAATAGGCTGCTTCGTCGATAAAACACCACAGTGGCTAATACGATCAAAATGAAAGCGATTGGAAGTAAAATGATCAGCAACAACTTCCTCTTGCTTCTATGATATGTTACCCCGGCAGCTGTAATTGTTGTTCAAAATAGATTTTGACAAAAACCAATACAATGTATAAGCATCTGGTTCTCTTCGAAGGGCCAAATTTTCTATATAAAAATTGTATTTTAGGACACATATTAATGCTCAATGATGCAAGTAAATATGAATGTATATAGGTTGCAGATAAAAAAGCTATCAATACCTGCCATAGAAAGTGCCCAATTATCATCATTGCCGACCTGAAACACATTGGTTCCAATCAACCCCTTCTCTTTTGCATAAGAAATCTTAGCTCTTACAGTCTCCACATCATCATAGTTGATCCAAGTCGATCCAACAATGAAGTAGTTAACCACATACGTCGAATTAAACACTGGCTTTGCTCCATAACCATAATTTTGAATGAATGATTTGATGAACCTGTAACCGATAGAACCATCAACAGCGCCAGCGGTACCAGGACCAGATGCTGCTGCCCCAACAGAGGTGTCCTTTGGATTCACCAGTGTCCAAGAATAGCCGTGGTAAGGCAGTCCCAAAGCCAGTTTGTTAGCAGGCATTCTCATACCTAACCATTGCTTTAAACCAAAATCAGTAGAGATATTGCTTGAAGGATTATACAGAGCTGCATGATTGCCCGTAAATTTCTCTTTCGAAGGCAAATGATAGTCATATGCCACCAAATGTGCCCAATCCAAGTTCTTCTTTATCGAATCGACTGGATAACTTACCGATTGAAGACTTGGCGAGTAACGAACCGCCATGGTGAAAATCAACTCTGACTGGCTAGAATTTGTTGCCTCAGAAGAAATGGCAGCTCTCCACTCATCTAATAAAGCTCCAATATTTGACAGGTCTGTACTATTAGGCCAAAGCCAAAACAGGTCTATCCCTAAAAACCCATGAAGCCTAGCCAATTTTATCGATGAATCAATGAAGGATTTGCGAGAAGAAGGTTGTTCGATCATGGAAGACAAGACTGAAGTGTTAACTGGATCGCCCCTAATTGATTGATCAGTAGAAGCGTCTCCGTTCCATATAGACATAAGAGGTATGACCGAAGGGTTTTTGCGTTTAACAACAGAAGGGAAGACAGAGAAGTTTTCTGCATAACTGGAGGGGATGAAGACTTGGTAGGTGGAGTTGTCTACTTCTGCAAACGAACAAATTAGGTGTGTAAACAACGCAGAGTTTATGTAGGTGACCGGAAAGTCACTGCCGGCATACCAGTAGCCGGAGCGAACCCAGATTTGTGCAGTTGAATAGTGAATTTGAGAGAACATGAAGGTGAAGGAAAAGACGAGGATATTTTTGGATGCCATGGAAGGAAAGAGAGTTTGAACAGAGTACCAGGGTTTATATGTTTCCATCAGCAAGTGTAGATGGCTATGTCAAGAGGCAGGAAATGAGGTTTAGAGTTTTGACTTTTCTTCTTTCTTCTTTATTTGAGAAGAGATTAGTATCCTTGCAAACAGATAAATGTAACTGTTAACAAGTATCATAAATGCTTTTCAACAAGAGAATACATTTAATGGGGATGGGAAATCAATCCATTGTTTTGATACACCTAAATTTTTTTTAAAATTTTTAAAAGATTATAAATAGAAAGATTTTAAATATGTATTTTGTTTCCGGTACAACATTCAAAATTTATTGAAAAAAAAATAGACAACAAATGTGAACCGTTGACGAAAACTGTAAAAAATAAAATAACCAAATTGTATTTTTTTTTCCAAGATTCAAAATATCAAAATCAAATTTAATGGTTAAAATTATATTTCTAAAATAATCGTGTTTTTTGTATTTTTTTTAAGGCCATCCAGTGTCGGAACACCGGGATTGATCTCTTGAGTTCTATTTAATGAGCATCACACGTTATTTGTCATGCTCATGTGGTGCGTAATTATTAATGAATATGTGTCACACAAGATTACTTTTTATGAGATAATTGACATTTTGGTCCCCCAAAGATGACACTTGTTACAACTTAGTCTCTCACGTATAGGGATGTCAAATGGGCTGGAGCGGGCCATGCCGGCAGTCAACGGCCCATGGCCCAGCCCGGCCCAGTTAACGGCACAGCCCGCAAAGGCACGGCCCGTTGGCCCGGGCCGGCCAGGCACGTGGGCTGGAGGCAGTAGCACACCAGGCCCGCTGGGATCGGCCCGCCGGCCCGCCCAACGTCCATAACACTTTTTTTTGAAAAAAAAAGTCCATTTTACCCCCCAACAGCTATAAAACGATCCTAGAAGGGGTATTTTGTGTCATTTTCCATTTTACAAAGTCTATAAATACCCTAACCCTCCCATTCTCATTCCTCACCAATTTACACAACCTTCTCATTCTCTTTACACATTCTCTAGCTCTCTCTCAAAGCATTCAACTCTTTCATTCTCCCTAAGAAGTTTTTGGAGGGCCAAAGATCAAGTCATCAAAAGACAAGATTAAAGGGACCTTCAAAGATTTAGAGGTATTTATATTATTTAAATTTGAAATTCCATATATATAAGTTTATATTATATTATATTAACTCTCATTTTCTCCCATTTCTTATATTAAATATCACAAAAGAAGGCTAATAGAGCCTATTATTGTTATTACTTATAAATTTTATTTTTTGAAATATGGCTAAAAGATTTTCCACAGAATCATCTTCAGTTAATTTAGGGGAAGAAGAAAATTTTATTGAATCAGAAGATGAAGTAGGTGATTTACCACCCATCTTTCCTCAGAGTTCCCATAAACCAACCAAGAGGAATAGAACTTCACCAGTTTGGGAAATATTTACAAGGTTTGAGGTTATTGAAAATGGAAAAATAGTTGAAAAGGCAAAATGCAAATTTTGTAGTGAGATTTATGGTGCCTAGTCAAAAATGGGTACCGGCCATTTGGCAAGGCATAAGACAAAATGTTCAGCCTTAAAAAAGCCGACAGATGCAGGGACAGAGAGGCTTGGATCACAGACCCAAATTTCTAGTACTGGTGGTGGTAGTAGTAGCAGCAGTTTGGGTCTTTTTTTTTTAATGCACAAAGTTGTAAACAAAATATTGTGAAAATGATTGTGTTATCCGAATTACTATTTTGTTTTGTTGAAAATGAGTTTTTTGAAGAATGGGTCCAGAAATATTGTCAACCACAATTCCACAGTATTTCAAGAAATACAGCCAGAAATGATGCTATTAGACTCTGGCAGGAAAATAAAACAAATATAAAAAATTACCTAGCAGAAATTTCTGGTAGAATAGCCCTAACCACAGACATGTGGACATCTAAAGGGGGTGACAATTTTCTTTGTATTACTGCACATAACATAGATTCAAAATGGATTATTAATAAACGTATAATGAGTTTTTTGAAGAATGGGTCCAAAAATATTATCAACCACAATTTCACTGTATTTCAAGAAATACAGTTAGAAATGATGCTATTAGACTCTGGCAGGAAGATAAAACAAATATAAAAAATTACCTAGCAGAAATTTCTGGTAGAATAGCCCTAACCACAGACATGTGGACATCTAAAGGGGGTGACAATTTTCTTTGTATTACTGCACATAACATAGATTCAAAATGGATTATTAATAAACGTATAATTAGTTTTAGCAGTCTTGAATGACCACACAATGGCACTAGAATAAGTACATTTATTTTGGAAAAACTAGATGTATATAATATTAAAGAAAAAGTTTTATCTATAACTTTAGATAATGCTAGTAATAATACAGTGGTTATTGAATAAATTAGAATGCAGATGCCACTTCCAACTCTGGTAGAAAGCTCTATCTTTCAAAATAGATGTGTATGTCACATCTTAAATCTCATTGCAAAGGTTGGTTTAAAGCATATTGTAAGTTACACAGATGCTTTTAAAGACATTGCTAGATTTATTTTCACCTCTGCACAGAGTAGACAATTGTATGCCGGAATATGTGCGAGGCAAGGCGTATCAGCTATTAAATTGCCTGAGGAGGTAGAACATAGATGGAATTCTATGTATGATTTGTTAATCAAAGCACTTGATCGGAAAACTGTTTCGAATGAATTTTGTGCTTTTCATGCACAAAATTTGATGATTAGTGATGAACATTGGGAGTTATGTGCCCAATTAAGAGATTTATTAGAAGCCTTTTATATTTCAACATTATTTCTTTTCAGGATATATTATCTCACATCTAATGAAGCTTTAATGAATCTTTTTAAAATTACTTTACAATTCAGTAGATTTAGAGATCATTTTTTTACTGAGCAGAACTATTAAAAACACGGAAGAAAAATTTAATAAATATTGGAAAGAGGCTCCAATGACATTTTCTTTAGCTACCGTATTTGATTCTACATTAAAATTAAGTGGTGTACAGTTTTTTATTGACGGAATAAATAAAAATATGAATTATCTAGATTTAAATATTTTTTCAAATATTAGGGTAAATTTATAAGCACTTTTTTAATTTTGTTGTGAGAAAATGGGTACAACTGGGCTTAGTATGGGTCATTCAGAAGTCCAGCAAACAGGGGTTGGTGAGTAGGATATGTGGTATTATTCCTTGTCTACGGGTATAACATCCAGCTCAAGCTCAAGTAACACTATGACGGAGTTATCATCGTATCTTGATGTCGGTGTAATACGGGTGCATGATGCATCTAGTTTTAACCTTTTAGCTTGGTGGAAGCAACAAGAAAGCGTTTATCCGGTGTTGGCCGCCATGACTCGTGATCTATTGACTATTCCAATGTCTTCTGTAGCATCAAAACAGGCTTTTAGTGCAGGTGGACGTGTGATGGATGACAAAAGAACCAATCTGACTGAAGAAACAGTGTAGTGTTGTGTTTGCCTACGAGACTGGTATTTGGCAGATAAGAGGAAGCAAGAGTTGACATCAATGGAAGATTATGATCCAGCAGAATACATTAGTAGACTACACATCTGATTTTTTACTTTTTCCTTCATTGTAATTTTTAAAATTATAAGTTTTTCATTCCTTTTTATTTTTATTTTCTAAAAAGTTTGTAAGGTTTTGAAGGTGATTCTATTTATAAACCTTCAAAAAGTTCAGATCCAAATGGTTTTCTCTTCTCAGTGGAGTAGGTCGAGTTTGACCGAACCACTTAAATATCTTTGTCATTCTCCGTGATTGCGTGATGTTAAAATTTTTTACTTATTTGATAATTCAGTAGCCACTGTACAAAGAAAATCCATTAATTTTTAACTGTCTCATTATTGAAAATATAGTGGCTATAACTAGATAATGCCAGTTAAAATCCAAATGGTTCTCTCTTACACTAACTGTGTCTTTGACTCTTTGTGTTCTATTTTTTTTTTTTTTTAATATTGAAAAAGAAAGGGCAAAAAGGAGTAGGCCCGCCTGGCCCGCTGGCCCGGCATGGCCCGACCTGCTCCAGCCTGGCCCATAGCGGGCCGTGTCATGCCAGGGTTTTTCCTTGCGGGCCGGGCCGGCCCGGCCCATTTGACATCCCTACTCACGTATCAAGTGTTACGAATCAGAATCAGTCATCCATATTTGAAGCAATGTTACAAAATGGTCACCCAAGTATCACCATTGTTCCAAAATAGTCACTCCACACGGGTGACTGATTCGTAACACTTGATAGATGGGGAATTGAGTTGTAACAAGTGCCATCTTTGGGTGATAAAAAATGTCAAGTAACCTTATTTTTTATTACTGGATCTGACTTGAGAATTGTTTATTGATAATAATTAACATCATCAAGGCCGACCCGCGAGAGACAATTCGAGGCCTAAAGTGACAATCCTAAATAAGGCATTTTCTATGTTTTAATATAATTATAAATATTTTATTTAAAATTTATTTTTCTTGCTTTTTTGTGATGAAAAATTACTAATTAAGTTTTTATATTTAAGTTTTGCTAACCTATCTTAATTCCACCTCCAAAACCCACATGAAAATCTTGTGCCTATCCCCAAAACTCACATGGAAATCTTGGGTCATAAAATCCAACTACTTATTTGGCTCCAAAGCCCCTCCCCGCAAGAAAAAATAAAAATCTTGAGTTTGTCACTGGTGAGGCTCGAAGCATTTTCACCTGCACATATGCACCATAAGTCAGGTCCAACCAAGATGGACTTCGCAAGTGAATAAATTCCGATAGGGGCCCATTGTTTATATTAAATTTTAAGATCTATTATAAGGTTAAAATCACAAGCTATGGATCTATTACAGTCCTATCATAGATCAAGTTTGAAAGGGCCCCTATTGAAATAGGATACACAAAAATAATGAGAAAGGCTTGTGAAGCAAATTCATGATTGAATGTATGGCTAAGATTTGATACACATGGACTACTAGAAATATAATGGTTTGCTAAAATCAGTTGAACTCATAGCAATAGAAATAAAAGGGGCAGATTTGGAAATATAATAGGTCATAAATGACACTTTAAGCCCCATGAAAACCTTAGTTGTATCTTCTCAAGAGAGAGTCATTATGGGGCTTTATATTTTGGAGAGAAAATAAGAGATGACAAGTGACAAGTTTGATTTTTTAGGTTTTCAAAAGATATCAACTGTTATTATGAGGCCTTTTTTTGTCATTATTTTCTGGAGCCTAAAGCAAAGGCTTTATTGGCCTTATGGTTCAGCCGGCCCTGAACATCATGTCAGCATGACACGCGACGAGTGATTATTACTGAATATTTTATCTTTCATCACAGAGTAAAAATGAAAAAATACTCAATATTCGTGAAATAAGTTGACGTGATATTCCGATTCTAATGAAATAAAGACAACTAAAGAATCAATACATTATTATCATATTGTTAATACAATATTATCGTAATTTTGTTAATACAAAAATAATATCACATGAAATTCTAAAAACACTAAATAATATAAAAGCAGGCTTGCATAAAAATGAACTGTCATAAAAATAATATCAGGTGAAATTCTAAAAACACTAAATAATATAAAAGCAGGCTTGCATAAAAATGAACTGTCATATATAAATTTTGTTTAAGATCTGGAGAAATGTGGTTGGCGAAATTGTCAAACAGGAAACGAACGTTGGATGTAGAGTACAATTGAAGGCCTGAACTTTTCTTTGCATTTCTTGTCTTCTTCTTTCTTTCTTTCTTTTTCTACTAAGGTAATTTTTTTTAAGTAATTTTTTTAATTTTATATTTATAAATGTCCAATCAACTATTTTATTCCGGGACACGCCGGTCAACTTACTCAAAATCTGCCGGCTGAGTTGCAATTAAACTAGTGGATGTAGAGTACTATTGAAGGCTTGAACTTTCTTTGCATTTCTTGTCTTCTTCTTTCTTTCTTTCTTTCTTTTTCTATTAAGGTAATTTATTTTAGGTAATTTTTTTAATTTTATATTTGTAAATGTCCAATCAACTATTTTATTCCGGGACATGCCAATGAACTTAATCAAAATCTGCTGGCTGAGTTGCAATTAGACTATTTTACTTTAGTTTAAAATAAAATATACACAGTTCTAAATAGAGGAGATCCTCAAGTGCATCCATCCATCACCATTTATGGTGATGGATACCCTTTTTGAAAAAGTTTCAAGTACAAAAGAGAAGTATACATCTCTTTTGTACTTGAAATTTCCCCAAAAGAGGTGTCCCTCACCACAAATGGTGAGGGATGGATGCACTTGAACATTATCCTCTATATAGAATCACAAAAATAATGTTTTAGAGCACCCGCACCAGCTTCCATTATCAGATTCTCTACACTACAACAAAAAGTATATATTTTCATAGTTTACTGATTCTTTACCCACAACACTCCACACCAAATTCTCTTACCTCTCTTTATTATATTATTACTTTTTGATAAGATAAGAGTCTTTTTTAGAATAAAATAACACAAATTATATCTTTTATTATTAAAATAATATAAGAGAAAACTCTAGTTGTCTCTCAATCTAGAGTGCAATAATTCTCTCACTTCAAGTTAGGGAAGCTTTAAAGTGACTGGTGTGTCCTATATTTTTGAGGCACTCTCTCCACATTAGAGAAAAGAGGCCATTTAGAGTGGCTGATGCAGCTGCTCTTACAACTCGCCATTAGTCATGCCAATTAATGTGAATGTGGGGCCGCTGCAGCATCATGCGGTCATGAGAAACCTAATAAGATATTTGTATGGGATCCACCTATTTAGGCCCATGTAAATCAAGGGGCCGTGCTTAGGGGTGTTCATTATTCGATTTTAATCGAAAAATCGAACCGAACTGTATATTTTTTGTTAATTCGATTCGATTAATGAGGTTCGGTTCGGTTGACTAATTATATTCGGTTCGATTAGGTTAATTAGGTTCCGAAAAACCAAAAAAACCAAACCGAATTATACAAAAACCGAACCGACCGATTTACATCCTGGGCTGAACTTTTGCTCACTATTGCGTTCGAAGGTTTGCCCTCCAAGTTTACCATAGTTGTCAATAAAGGATCTAGCTGAGATTTGAAATTATTTCTAAGTATCATATATATATATATATATCATTGTATCATATATATATAGGGAAGTGCTCCTATGAGAGACACTCTCACCAACTTGGTGAGAGATGGGTGGGGGCCCTCACTTCTATATCCACTCTCACCAACTTAAATGCAAGGACCCCTAACTTAAATGTGAGGGCCCCCACCCATCTCTCACCAAGTTGGTGAGAGTGTCTCTCATAGGAGCACTTTCCATATATATATATGAACAATATTTAAGTGCATCCATCTCTCACCATTTGTGGTGAAGAACACCTCTTTTGGGGAAGTTTCAAGTAGAAAAGAGAGGTGTACTTCTCTTTTGTACTTATCTTTTGTACTTGAAACTTCATCAAAATGGGTGTCCCTCACCACAAATGGTGAGTGATGAATGCACTTAAATATCCCCCTATATATATCATTGTTGCATCACACCAGTTATAAAGCAACATAACCTTTAATAATTTGCTTAACCACACCAAAGGTCTTTGAAAATTAATATCTAAGAGTATCAGCTGGGTGTTGGGTGTTGAAGAAAAAAGGTGGCGGCTGAACTAGACCACGGTTTGCACCCGGAGGTTGTGAGTTCGAAACTACACTACCACACTGGGGCTATAAGAAAATTTTATCCGGCTTTCTCTCCTGGGCCCATAGGGATTATTCTGGCCCAAAGGTCTGGGAACCTACGTTATCAAAAAAATGAAAAAGAAAAAAAAGAGTGAGTGTGGGACATGCACCTTTAGTAAATGATAAATCGTGATGACTTTTGTGCATGAGAGATCGACAATGCTGGCATGAATATTCAATGCAGAGAAGAAAGATAGGAAAAGTTGTGTGAAGGCATTTATGCTTTCAATTGGAATTTTGGCAAACTCTCCTATAAATAGAGAGGGAGAGAACGGCGTCAGATTAATGTTCTCAGATCCGACCGGGGTATCGACCCCTTTTTTTTGTCGTCCCGGGCAGCCCGCGTAACGAAATTGATGTAGATCAAATGGTTAGTTAATGTTTTTTCACTCTAAATGCCCAAGTTCTTTTTCCCAAGTTGCATTTATTTTTTCTTATTTAAATTTAATGTTGGATAGGATTATATACATTAAATGTTGACAAATATATCAATATATTGATACGGTCTAGTGGTTAGAGATACAAATTTTCGAATCCAGGTTCTACTCCCCACTCCACATTTTAATTCAAAATGTTTCAAAAGACCCCCCCTGCCCTCAAGACCCACCCGGGTCTTGAAATTCCCGGGTTTGAGCAAGACCCGCCCGTTTAAGGATCTGGGTCCCGGTCCAACCGTTCAGGCCGGATTGGGTCTCGCAACACTGCAGTTTAGATTAACTCAACTTAAAGAGAGATTGAGACTATGATGCACTGATATTTTAAAAAAAGCAACGTATCAAATACGATTTTACACATGAAAAACCGGTGTCCCCGCGGTATCATGACGTTTAGGATTGAGGGTTCAGGAGAAGGAGAGAAGAAAAATATGCAAAGTAGGCCAGCATTCATAGAATGCAAGAAAGAAAAAAGGTGTGGTAGAACCCGTGAGCTGACATGATGTGTTACGTGTTGAAGAAAAAACAAAAAGTCTACTTGTCCATGGACTTTGTCCCGACTCCACATGGTTAGAGATACAAATTTTCAAATCTAGGTTGTACTCCCCACTCCACATTTTAATTCTAAGAGTTTTTCAAAACAAAAAATCTAAATGGACAAACTTTTTGGCATGAATTTGGGGCAAACTCCCATGTGGTACAATCCTAGAGGTGCAACTTTTGAGAGAGAGGGAAAAAGCACCTCTAGGATTGTGTCACATGGGAGTTTGTCCCAAATTCAAGCCAAAAAGTTTGTCCATGTAAAAAGGTTGTTTTCAAAAGACCCGTCCGCCTTCAAGACCCACCCGGGTTTGACCGGGTCTTCAAAAGACCCGCCGGGGTCTTGAGATTCCCGGATTTGAGCAAGACCCGCCCGTTTAACGCTCTGGGTCCCGGTCCGACTGTTCGGGCGAGGTCGGGTCTCACAACACTGCAGTTCAGACTAACTCAACTGAGAGAGAGAGTGAGAGTTCAGGAGCACTACTAGAAGGAATGATGGGGGCTGCTGTGCAGCAGCTGTGCCCCCCTCTTGGCACACTTACAATTTTTAAAATATTTATAAAAATTATAAATAAGTTAAAAATGTAATTTTAACCTTTAGATTTGATTTTCGTGATGTAGATCAATGTATAGGATATATTTTGGGTGTTCCAGTTCATCCAACGGTTTAAAATTGTTACTTATCTTTTTTGATGAATTTGATTTTTGTAAGAGTAGAAGAACTATAATTTTTCAAAAATTTTACAAAGTTTTTGGCACACGGCAGCTGCTGCCGTGGGGGCTGCTGTAACCCCTACTAGAAGGTAGTATCTCGAGGCAGCCCCGCATGAAGAGCAGGAGTTCAGAGGAGCTCACAGAGAAACTCCAAACAGAGAGCATGGTGAGATGCTCAGTAGCCCTGAGCTCAAAGCAGCAGAAGCAGGAGAGAGCTCTGCATAGAGAGAGAGAGAGAGAGAGAGAGAGAGTTCAGGAGAGCACTAGTTAAGTGCAGAGAGAGTGAGTGAGTGATACACTGGGTGTACTAGGGTTTGGGGTGTGAGTCCAAACAGTTTCCACTCTCTGGTTGTATTCCTGTGGGGACTGTCTACAGTTGAATTGTTGTATCCATTATTAATATAGTGGAGTTATCAGCTGGACTAGTGTCCCGTGATTTTTCTCGATTTGGATTTTTCACGTAAAAGTTCTAGCGTTCGTTATTACTCCTTATTTTGGGATTTTCTTAGGTAATTATTTATTGCAATAATCCCAACAGGAACGTTGCACGACTTTCATGTTGTAACCTCGGATGTCGAGCACCATTCAATTGTGCAGATTCTTCCTTATCTGCACCGTTCTCTCCCTCTCTCTCACTCTCCCTCTCCATATAGAACGCGAGTGGACTCTCTCTCTAACATGAGTTCGAAGGAAACGATCCCCTGTCTGGCCCACCCATGGGTGCCACATGGGGGGAGATGTCATCATCCATTTCACATAAAAAAAAAAAAATTCCCTCCTACATGGCACCCCCTCATTGATCTAAGCATGAGATCCTTTTCCGAGTTTGAAACGTACTAGCCGACAACTTTGACCCTGTCTGGACCACCCATGGGTGCCACATGGGTGGAGATGTCATCATCAATTTCGCATAAAAAAAAAAAAAAATTTCCCTCCTACATGGCACCCCCTCATTGATCTAAGGAGATCCTTTTCCGAGTTTGAAACGTACTAGCCGACAACTTTGACTTGTCTATATACTCTTTCGCAGCAAAAGCCTTTCACAAGATGCCAAGAAGCCCATGTGTAAACTGAAAAGAGAAATGCTACACGGACCTCCTTTCCGACCAAAAAATATGTGTAAACAGAAAAATGTGTGTTGAACCCACCCAATCACCCGCTCAAATTCAATTAGTATTAATGGGCAGCTAGATCATGGTATAAAATATCGGCCGATACCGAGTCATATCGGCCGATATGACTCGGTATCGGCCGAGACCGAGCCGATATCTCAGTGAGATATCGGTCTCGGTCATATATCCCTTCAAATTCCCGAGATATCGGCCGAGATGATATCATCTCGGCCCTAACCGATATCTCGGCCGATATTTTCAAAATATCGGCCGAGATGGTATATAATGGAAAAAAGCCCTAATTTTTTCTACTTTTTCCTCATCTTCCTCTTCTTCTCTTCTCTTCTCCAACCATAGCAGCCGCCACAGCCCAGCCACTCCCTCTTCAACATTTCAAAATCCCACATTAATTTTTTGCAGAAAATATTATCTAAGGTATGAGAAAATCAACCCAAAGCATTTTATCATGTGGTTTTTTTTTTTTTTTAATTTTTTAGATGAAGTATAGAAATCATTAGGTTTATCATTTATTTATGTTCTTCATTTAGAAGTTAGATCTACATACTTTCATGCTAGATCTACTCATACACATGATTTTGAACTTTTTTTTCCAATTTTTTTTTATTTTCGGATTTTTTGATATTTGAATTATTATATATCATTTTTTGGGGATTTCATCATAACTATGTTCTTTTAATGATTCATGATCATTGTATGGTGTATAAATGATTGATTTACAAACTTTTATGCTAGATCTATGTATTTTGAATTTTGAAAATGATTTTATTAAAAAAAAATTCTTAAAAATAATTGTTGTTACTTGTAACTTGTTAGAATATTTGTGATACTAAAGGCTTATTAATAGTGTGTGGATGATAAATCTACATCTACTCATAGTCATAGACTCATAAACATGATTTAGATTTTTATTTTAATTATTTTATTTTCAGATTTTTTAATATTTGAATTATAATATATCATTTTTTGGGGATTTCATCATTTTTCTACATTAATGTCTTCAGATTGACATATACAACGTACGTGCGGGAAGCTTTGGAACGACGACTGCGCGAAGAGCTATCACACAGACCTATTCTGGTATTGATTGTAATGTCATCTCTATATTATTCAAGGACTTAATATTATTTTATTAACTCTAATATCATTTCTATTTTTTTTCAGCTGAATGGTGGTTAAATTATGGAGAGAGTGCTCCTGCACTAAGGATGATTGCTATTAAAGTCCTTAGTCAAACTACATCGTCTTCCAATTGTGAAAGAAACTGGAGCACCTTCTCATTTATCCACACTAGACCAAGAAATAGATTGACAATGCAGAAGCTAAATAAATTGGTCTACATCCACTACAACCTCAAGCTCCGGAGTAGAAATAGAAGGAGAATACAGTTTGAGGATCATCGAGATTATTTCTGTCCAATTAATTTGGACTATATCTTTTCAGATGAGGATACTGTGTTGGGTCAATGGCTGGAGGAACAAGAAGAACCGCTGTTAGACCAAGACCCGGAGTTTGAGGAGTTGATGCAAGATTTGACTGGGGATAGGCCTGAGCCAGTGAGGGCTGCAGAAAGGATAAAAGAAATAAACTTAACAATGCAGCAGGGGCGTACACCTAATACAAGTGAGCCAATGGAAAGGAGGTGGACGAGGAGAGTGAGTCAAGTATTTCTACTTCTTCATCATCAGCAGGAATTCCACCTGACTCTCCCGGGGATGAGGGTCATTATAGAGATGATGAGCCTGTCACTTATGAGACGGTTGAGCATTTTCCTGATGCTATTGAGTTAGATCCTCGCCGTGGCTATGTTAGACATGTTGGACAGACTGAGGCAGGGGGTAGTAGTAGCGCTGGTACTCATGGTCATCATGGGAGTTATGTTGGCCAAGGTGCCATGTATGGACAGCATGGGGGTTATGTTGGCCAACAAGGTGCCATGTATGGACAGCATGAGGGTTATTCATATGACCCTAATTGGGTATCCCCTTCTCCAACACCCATTATTTCTATTGAACAGATGTTAATTGAGCAAGGGAGGCTTAACCCACCAGTTAGCCAACGACCTTTATATGCCCCTCATGCCTATTTCATGCCATTTGATTACAACCAGTCATCTCAATCCACAGGAGATCAGGATAGTTCATCATCTTATCAAAACCAATATGAATATGGTCATGGCTATGGTAGTGCTGCGCAACAGTATGGAGCATATCTTTTTAACCAATACCGAAGAAATGATGATGATGATGATATCGAGCCAGGACGACATTCCACTTGGAATTAGGTTGTCAATCTGTCATTCACTCATACTCATCAATCTCTCCCTAGTACTAGTCCCCTCTAATTTCAGGTGAACCATGAACCTTTTGATGCCCAAGTGCTTTATGATTTATCTATCTCACTATTATGTTTCTGATTTTAATGTGTCATCTTCATGGTCTTGAATTTCACAACTTATTTGATGATTGAGTTAGCATTAAATGATGATTGATATGTTATCTTTATTTTCTTATATTTTACACTAATAAATTGATCATGAGCATTAATAATGGTTGCATTATATGAAATACTAAAAAAGATAGCGAACTGTAACACAGACAGGACTCATAACTTAAGGTGACCGAGATTTTGATTTATTGTTATTACTAATGGAAAAAAGTATTATATTCCAACATTTTCTAATATTCTGGATTTTTTGGATATTTTTGTAAATTTTTTTGGATTAAAAAAAAAATTCACACCGCGATGACCGCGACGGACCGATATCCACGACCGATACCGATATCATATTGGTTTTTCGGCCCGGCCGATACCGCGATCGAGACCGAGATTTTAAACCATGAGCTAGATCGATACATTTTAATAAACAGGTCGGTCATTTTTGAAAATTTTTATAGTCTTTTAATCACACCGCTTAAACTTTCTGGTAAATAAGTCACATTTTATGTTAAATTACAATAAACCAATGCACTAAATGCCAAAAATTAATACTCTCTCACCGCCGCATCAGCACACACTCAACGCCTCACAAATCAAAAAATAAAACCACGCTTTTTTACTTTTTCTCTCTCCTTTCTTTTCTTTAAAAATCTTTTCTGGATACGTTTGACAAAATCTGAGAAAACGAACACCACCATTAGCTTAGTCTCGTCGAGATCTATACATTGACAGGTGGATAGAATATGTTTCGAGGTTTTTTGTTTTTCATAGAACCTGAGTACCTCAGTGCTTAATTCTTAGGTACTTAGTTAATTTTATTTCTTAGTTGAATTCACCGAATAAGATTAATCAATATGCTTTATTGTTGAATTATTTCTTAATTTGTTACTTAGGTACTTAAGTACTGGGGTATTTAGCACGTCAACACAATTTCTCTTGAAATCACATCAATTTATTCAAATCAAACTGTTCATAGTAATTCACAAATACTAATTAGGTACTTAGGTACTGAGGCAATAAATGTCATTTTTTCGTGATTAATCAGTATGCTTTATTGTTATACTTAGGTACTGTTCTATTGTGCTCAGTAAAAGAGGTACTTAGGTACTGAGGTACCGAGCACCTCAACAAAATTTCGCTTGAATTCACCTCAATTTATTCAAATCAAACTGTTCATAATAATTCACAAATGCTAATTATGTACTTAGTTACTTAAATTTGTTGGTTTATTTCTTAATTTGTTACTTAGGTACTTAGGTATCGAGCACCTCAACACAATTTCTCTTGAATTTACCTCAATTTCTTCAAATCAAACTGTTCATAATAATTCACAAATGATACTCAAGTACTTAAATTTGTTGGTTTATTTTTTAATTTGTTACTGAGGTACTTAGGTACTTAGCACCTCAACACAATTTCTCTTGAATTCACCTCAATTTTTTCAAATCAAACTGTTCATAATAATTCACAAATGCTAATTAGGTACTTAAATTTATTGGTTTATTTCTTAATTTGTTACTGAGGTACTTAGGTACTGAGATACTGAGCACCTTAACACAATTTCTCTTAAATTCACCTCAATTCCTTCAAATCAAATTGTTCATAATAATTTACAAATGCTAATTAGGTACTTAGGTACTTAAATTTGTTGGTTTATTTCTTAGTTTGTTACTGAGGTACTTAGGTACTGAGCGCCTCAACACAATTTCTATTGAATTCACTGATGGACCCGAAAAGAGGGGGAATCTTCCGTCCTCTCCCTCCGCACCCCGGGGGCTGACCTGGGTCTCGGCGGAGGAGGGAAGATCTCGGGCATCAACATTTTTGTACGGGTATGTCAGATTTACTTTCTACTTGGAATTTAGAATAGTGATAATCCGGAGATTCACCTTTACAAGTGGAAAGGAAATCAATCATTTTTTCTAACTTTTCAATTTGCATAAATATTAAGAAAAGAGACAAGTTTTTAGAATGCCGTAAGAGGCGTTTTTTTGTTTGTTTTGCTGTGAAAGGCGATTTTGCCGTGAAAGGCGTTTTTACAAAACTCATCAAATATGAAAGACAAGAATTGTGATTTCTTTTTGTCTCTTTAAGAAATACAAACTACAATAGAAAAGGAAGAAAAGGGATCTAACATCTCAGGAGATTGTGGGGACACGTTGAGATCGACGGTCGCAAGTCATGTATGGGCTTCGCCATCGTCCTTCAAATGAGAACATGTGATGCTTTGATTCTTTGGCTTGGCTCCTAACCTCAGTTTTTTAAAGGACAAGGACCAAGAGAAGGTCCTATATCCAATGAAAAACCGAGTAAATAGGCTGAAAAGCCGCGTTTAGGCCATGTTGGAGAAGGAGGTGACCTTGGGGGGGGGGGGGGGGGGGAGGGGTGGCCCCCCAAGGGACGTTGATCACCTTGTGGTGGTTCCGGGAGCAAAGTAGCAGGACTTCGTCTCTCTCTTGGATTTTCTGGATTTTCAGAGCTTGCACTTGGGATCTATTTTCATCATTGCTTTCTTCTTGGAATGGACCTCCTTTTATTGGCTTTTGGTAGCCATGAGGTGTTTATTGGCATTGATGGCCATGATGAAAGAATTGATGAGGAGTTACAAGTTGATTTTGTAACTCCTTTTTCAAGGCTTGTGATTGGCCGATGAAGGTAGTGGGCATTTAATCACCTTTATGCTTCATGATGATGGGGATTTCATGGGTTTAATGCCATGATTGCTTGGATTTGTAACTCCCAAATGCTTGGTTCTGATTGGGCCGTCCAAAATAATGAGTTAATGACTGCTTTAATGGGTCAATTAACGACATTAAGTGGTTGCCAAGGCATGTGAAGAGTCGCGGGCCGTGCTGCGCCTTTTGAGATTCTTCTTGCGATCATCACGGGTGGATCCACGCATTATTTGATGTCGGATTGCGATGCAATTTCAGACATTGATTGATGTTGGCGGGCCGGTGACGTCTGTCTTGTCGATTTCACGATCGGTCGGACAGAAAATGCACTTTCTTGGTCAGCCGGTTGGTGATCTTGAGGCGATCGGTGATGATTTCATACTTTTGACGGCGGATCCGAGATGTCGACGAAGATCAGTGGTTTTGAAGCACCAATCATTGCATTTTCAGAAAATCACAGAGGCCGGAATACCCGAAACGCGAAAAGAATCGGAAAACGGACGATTTGGCGCAAAATTCGGCGACCCTGGGCCAGGGTCGCCTGGCGACCTTGGGCCTGGGTCGCCGGCGACCTTGGGCCAAGGTCGCCGGCGACCATAGGGCTTCGGCCCGTTTGGTCGCCGAGCGTCGTTTTCGGCCGTGTTTTCGTCTTTTTCGTTCTTTTTTTCTTTTGTATTTTTCTTGATATTTTTCCTCAATTATTGACTTGATTTTCTTGGAGAAATCTTGACGAGAACCCTCGCGAAATCGGAGCACAAAGTTTCCTATTTTTCGGGAAAGCCGAAGACTTTGTAGCCGATTTTCCGTCAAGCGTCGAAACTAGGTCAAACGATGTCGGAATGACCTGAAAATCGAGGTGAAGCTTCTTGAGCAGTGGATAGGACCAACCATGGACTTTTATTTGAGTTTTGAAGCCGTTTGGGGTCCCATCGATGCTTCACTTGATTTTGTTGCGGGGAGAATGCCGAGCTTTAATATGTGGTCAAACGATGTCCGATTGACCTGAAATTTGACAGGGAGCCTATTGGAGTCATTTTGAGACGTTCCATGGGCTCCTTTTTGGATGTCATGGTCCCGGGTTGCTCCGCCGCCGGTAGGCTTGGTTTTCTCTCGGAGCATCGAAACCTGGTCAAACGTTGTCGGAATGACCTGAAATTCGACGTGCAGCCTTTTGGAAGCATGTTGAAGCTACTCATGTATTTTGTTTGATGAGTGATGGCTTCGGTGGTTGCCGCCGCCGGGATGCTTGATTTTACTGTTCGAGCATTGATGGAGGGTCAAACGTTGTCGGTTTGACTTGAAATTTGGCATGGAGCCCTTTGGAGACATTTTGGAGTCATCCGTAGGCTTTGATCAAAGTTTTGGTGTCTTTCATGATGTCGCCGCCGGGAGCGCTTGTTTAGCTGTCGGAGCGGTGAAGTTGGGCCAAACGATGTGTACCCATCTTTTAGCTGTCTTGAAGGATCTCTCAGTTTCTGTCTGATTCTGACAAAATCTGATGCTTGAAGTAGCCTTGCCTATTTTTAGCAGGATGCAGCTTCAGGAGGCTTCTCGATGTTGAGGAGACATATTGACTTTTTTGGTGTCAATAAATGCCCCCTCGAGGTACAGCGACAAGTAGCTTTTTGGAGTCGATGTGCCTCGAAGAGAAACTTGGAGGAAAGATTCCAACTTGACCAAGAGTCTTGAGCATTTTTCTTTTGTTTTTTTTTTTAATAGCCTTCTGAGTTTCCGGGGGAATTTTTTGGTAGTGAGAGGGATCACGTACCATCTCAAGGCAAAGTTTTGAAAATGACATGGGGTATTTGGATTTTGGGTTTTGGATTTTGGTTTTTGACCTTGTGACCTAACAAGCTGTATGTGGCAGGTTAGGGGGTCGGGGTTTGATTTTGATTTTGACCTTGTGACCCAACAAGCTGTATGTGGCAGGTTGGGGGGTCAGATTTGGTTTGTAGGTTTTGGATTTTGATTTTGGTTTTGGTCTTATGACCTAACAAGCTGTATGTGGCGAGGTAGGGGACCGGAATTTGGTTTTGTGAAATGTCAATTTCAAGATTTTGGCTTAATTTGGTTCATGAGGTTAGATGGTTTGGTTTTTGGAAACTCATGGGCCTTTCTTTTTTTCTTTTTTTGAATGATCCCATCAACTCAAAAGAGGCATGGGACTTTTTTTTTTTTTTTTTTTGCTCTTTTTTTTTTTGCTCTTGGTAAGAGGAATATTTTTACTAAAAGCCACTTTTAGTGCCTAGGTGGTCAAACCTGGCTCATATGGGCTAACCCATGGGACCTTAGGCTTTGGAGATGGCCTAGATCTCATATAGTGTCATATTTGTAAAGAATATCTAAAAATATCTCTTTTGTGTAGAGAATATCTAAAAATATCTACACTTGGAGAGAATTTCTCAAGTTTTCTTTTTGTGGAAAGATTCTCTCAAAATATCTTTCTCTTTGAGAAAGTAGCTAAATTTTAGCACTTACCTCCTTTCTTTCTCTTTGTTTCCTCTTTTGGCTTGCTTTCTTCTATAAAAGCAAAGAGGGTTGGTGCTTTTGCTCCATTACTTTCTTTTTGCAAGAAATCTTCAAGAGTGCTCCCCAAGGCAAGAAGTGCTTTCTCTTCTTCAAGGATTCCAAGCTTTTCTTCTTCTTCTCCATCAATGGCTTCAAGTAAGTTTTCTTCCTTGTCAAGAATCTCCATTGTAGAAGTAGCTTCTTCATTTTTTTTCTTCTTTTTCTTTTCTTCTTCTTTCTTCTTCTCTCTTTTTTTTTCTTTTCTTTTCATGCACGTTTTTCTTTTTTTTTTTTTTTTTTTCGTGCTTCTCTTTTTTTCTTTCTTTCTTTGTTTTTTTTCTCTTTTTTTTTTCTTTTCACGGTTTTCTCTTCTTTTTTTTTTTAAAACCGTGTACTCTCTATTTTTTTTTCTGTTTTTTTTTTCTCTGGCTGTATGGACCTGACCGTACTGCCACATGGCAGTGGGCCAAAATTTTTTTTTTTTTTCTGAGATTTTTTTTCTCTCTCTTTCTTTTTCTTTTTCCTTGTTTGCTCACTATGATAATGAGGCTATGCAATTTCAATATGTATGCATTTTTTGTTTGATGCATCAAGATAGAAGGCTAGAGTCTCTAGGTCAAGCCAGCATGATTTTTGACTTGGACAAAGTTTGATTGGTTTTGACCAAATTGGGTTGGAATTGGTCAAACTTTGGTCAAGGTTTTCCTAGCATTTAATGCATGATGATATATTTTTGATGCATGAGTTTTGGTAAATAGGTTTGGAAGTATGATGATGCATACCTAAGAATCTTTTGCAAGTGTTGGGATTTTGAGCTCGCAGCGATGTTGAGCTCTTTCTCAGTCTTGCTGGATTTTGAGGAAGTTTTGCAATTTTTGGATTCTGAAGCTCGTAGCAATGTTGAGCTCTTTTCCAGATTTTGCGGAAGTTTGATGAGATTGGCTTGTTCTCGCAGCAATGTTGAGTTCAAGCCTTCTTTGAGAATTCTCCACTGACTATGAGCTTGCAGCGATGTTGAGCTTATCTTCAGGCTTCCTGTCTTTTTCGGAGTATGTTCCTTTTCTTTGGAATTGCCCCGGAACCATGTCAAAATTTTGCTAGAATTTTTTGTAGTAGAATTCTGTCATTTTGATGTTGATTGATCTTTTCTCTTCCATCTTTTGCATGTAGTTCTTCTAGAACGAACAAAGGTAAAGGTCATGTTACTGACGCACCTCGTCGGTCTGCTAGATCTTCCAATGCTGCCGTTCAGCAGGCTTGGGAGAAGGTCCAGTTTGTGGAGAAAAACTTGGAAGAATGCGATTCCCTCAATCGTGATGAGATGAGACAGCGATTGATCGCTCTCAAGGATGAGGAGTTCTATAAGATCATGATAAGCAGCCGTCCCTGGGTTACGGACGATCAGAGCGTTGTGCTCAAGCCTACCTTCTTCTTCGGTGATGCAGTCCCCGACGACTTGACATACCAAAGAAGATGTTTTCAGTTCTCTTACACAGCAGATGGTGAGGAGAGAACTATTTCTACCCGGTCGTCTTTTGATCGGACCATCTCGATCCTGAGCCTTTCTCCCACGTGCCCTAAGAGGGAAGATCCTCCGAGTTGGGTGAAGAGGACCAGTGTGATCAAGACCGGGGTTTTTGTTGGTGGACCTTCCGGTTTTGCAGAGAAGCCACCTTTCCGTATGGACGTGTTGATGCCAGCCAGTGACTACCAAGGTTCTGATCATCCATCGATCGATTTGAGACCGGTGGGCCTTGGCGTTTTTCGGGGTGACGGCAGCAATTGGGTGAAGCCTTTTCGACTTCGTGGCCGTTTCAGTGCTGATTCGAGCTGGGAGTCATGGACTGATCACACCTTGAGGATTGGTGAGGCCGTTCTTCGGGAGGCCGAGATTTTTGACGCGGTTCGCGCTTTTCGTCAAACCGTCGTTTTCTCCGATGAGGCTTTCATGGCCATGCTGGAGTCATTCCTTCCACAAACCAACACCTTCATTGTGACGAATGGTGAGATTGGTTTTTCTTTGAAGGAGCTGAGCGCCATCACCGGGTTGCCTATCCTCGGCAAACTCTATGAGGAGTTTATGCTTATTGACAGCGTCCTTGAGGAGCAGTCTGAGGAGTTTAGGCTTGTGTACTTTCAGCTCGTCGCCTTCTATGATTTTTTGAAGGAGAAGGAGGGCTCGAAAGTTAGATCCAGCAGTTGGAGAAGTTGCAGCTCCAACTTTTTTTACAGCGGGGTTTCTTCTGATGGCATGGCCCAGGATGTTAGGGCTAAAGCATCAAGTTTGAAGAAGATCGCTGCTATGCGAGAAGATTTGAAGAAGTTCTTCGCAAGCATGGATGCCATTTGTCCTGACATTGCGTTGCGGAGAGATCTCGCTGTTTACCTCACTTACTGGCTGTGTGAGGCTGTTTTTGCTGGAGGAGATGGGACGCACATCAGGCCGCACTGTATTTTTCCGGCTTGTCAGATGGCGATTGGAGAGCGGCTGGCTTTGGTACCTGCTCTTTACTCCTATTTATGTACCGAACTGCAGGCTACTGCTTTCCTGGTTCGGCTTGGGCTCCCCATGAACAGGGTGTTTTCTGCCCACATTTTCTACTCGTGGTATGTATACCACTGCCCTAGCTTCCATCGTTTGGGAGTTGCACAGGACGAAGATCCCTTCATGATTCGTTTGGATAAAGGGACAGCCGTTCATGAATCACTTTTATCCGCCCGTTTAAGGATCCGACGATTTAGGGACGTCGAGATTGGGCAGTCTTTGGTGAAGCTTTCTCCGGGCTTGCGAAAGAAGGCATTTGACTTTGGTATCTCCCGTGATTCGACCAGGGCAGGGTCGGGAAGACACTATGCTTTGACGGACGTGGAGAAGAGGTGGCTCTTCAACATACGGGTTGGTACGATGGTGTACCGCAGACATCTTTTCGTCGACATCCAACCGTATGTCCCTTCGCGTTTTGCGTGCAGCTTGGCTTCTCTCAAGGCGTTGTTGGAGCGCCTTCGAGTATGGTGAAGCGTTTTGGAGGTCTGCAAGATGGGAGAAATGCATGGGCTTTTTATAGCGCCAAGGATACTACCGCCATGATTTCTTATCCTGAGCTGCCCACCTTCAGGACTGCTGGCTTCACGAAGTGGTTCGTGGAGAGCTTTTCAGTGTACCGGGGGCTTTCCAAGAAAGAGCTCGATATTAAGCAATCTCCTGGGAAGAGTCTTGGCAAATCGGATGGTGTTCGTCGGGAGGAAGTTTTGGCCTTCCTTTCTGGAGAGAAGCACAAGATAGGCTTTCTCAATTGGCAGGACATCATCAGATCAGGAGCTACACAAGGGATTCCTGGTGAGGTGTTGAGGCAGCTGGAAGAGGAGGAGGCTGAGATCGATGCTATGATACAGGCAGAGCATACGAAGGCTTCCATGGAGTCTACTGAGAAAAGTAGACCATCCAGTGAGGACTCTTGTGAGAGGCCTGATGTTGATAGTGTGGCAGGATCGTCGAGCAGATTGACCCGCCGAGGCAAGTGGAGGAGAGGAAAACGCCGTAACATGAGACGGCACGATAGTCCTTCTGATCTTGAAGTTCCTCTCACCATTGCTGAGGAGGTGTCTGAGGATGCTGACGAGCCTCCGGAGAAGAGAAGCAGAGAAGAGGAGATAGCTGGTATGATCCCCTTTCTTTCCTTTTGTTTCTTCTTTTTTTTTTTTTTCCTGTGAAAGATTTTGTTTTGATCCGCTGCCTCTTTTTTTTAGCAGAGAACGATGACCTAGTGATGCCCGAGGTTCCGGCCGATGAGGCAATGATGGATCCGGTCGTGGCATCTGAGGAAGAGCCCAGGGACTCTGGAGTGGTTCCAGAACCTTCACCTGGTATGATTGCTTTGGCTTCTTCTTCTTTTTTTTTTTTTGAGCCGTCATTTGCTGACATGCAGCTTTTGTTTTCTTGTTAGCTGACTTGCCAGAGGATTCCGACGATTTCGAGCCATCCATGGACGCAACTTTTGACGATGCTTCGGATGAGCTCAAAGAGGCAGAGAGTACTCTGCCGGTCGTCGAAGCAGGTATACTTGCAATAATAATCTTAATATATTTTTTACAAGATTATATTCATACCTTTTTGTCTTTTCCTTCTTTCTTTGACAGATTGTGAAGCAGCAGGAGAGATTCCTCCGTCTTCCTCAGAGCCAGAACAGGGGACACCTGCTGCTGATCCAGAAGTAAGGGCTTCTTCCACTTTCAATGAGTCAGCTTCTTCCATTGGAAAGAGTTTATTGATTACTCTTCCAATGGAGGATGACGTGGGCAGTCGGGTACCAGAGCATGGCGAATCCTCATCTGCACCGCACCTTCAGTATGCAAGGAAGGTGTTGAAGACTGTCTTGAGCTCATGGGTTGAGACTCTTTCTTCAGGTCATTTGGAAGCTGGTTTTGGCATGATCAAGCATGTGCAGGACATCCTCGCTGATAGCAAAGAAGTCGGTCTGGACATTGCAAGTGCCGAGGATTTTGTTGAGGAGATCATCACCTTGGGAAACAAATGGACTGAGACCAAGAGTTTCCCAGATGGTGACTTCTTTGATGAGATGTTCTTAAAACCTTCCAGCAAAGTCAAAACTGAGCTGACTGAGGTCACGAAGGCTCGGAGACAGATCGTTCGGGAGAAGAACGTTACCGAGTTATCCATCATGGGGCTGAAGCAAGACTAAGGAGGTCGTCGAGGCTAGGCAACGTCTTGATTTTTTAGAGGAAGAGGCTGCTGCCAAATGGACCGCCATTGTGGAGGCTCGTGACAAAGAGGGGACTCTCATTCGCCAGGTTGAGGAAGCTGAAGGTAATGTCCGGAGGAAGACTCAGGAGCATGACCAGTGGCAGGTCCTCTTGGAAGTACTTCCTCGTGCTGCAGATGGGTCACGGCATTCGGCCGCGTTTTATGGGGACATTTTAAAGGAGCGTGGCCTAAAAACTTTGGAAGTTAAGGCCAAGGGTCTGCTTGAGGAGTTGGACTTTTGGTTGAAGACCATGTAGGATTGAGCTCCTGAGTTGTAACAAACTCTTTTTCCTTTTTCTTTTTTTTAGTACCTCCATGTATAAACAATTTTGGTACTATATTTTGTATCCCCTTCCTTTCACTTAAATCATTTTTTGACGAAAACAATTTTGAGCAAAAGTTTAATGGGAATGTTTGTTTAAGGATTTGATCAAAAGGTTGTCATTTTGTGAAAATATTTTGTCAAAGGGTTGTTTTGGGCATGAAAGCCAATTTTGTGGCGGAAAGCCTTGTTTTTGATGGTTTGAAAACCAAAATTTGGATGGCGAGAAAGCCTAATTTTGTGGCGTAAGAGCCAAAATTTGTTTTGCGGCGTGGGAGCCAAAACTTTTGGATGGCGTGAAAGCCGAATTTTAGAATGGCATAGAAACCGAATTTTGTTTTGTTTGTCTTGGCATTTATAGCCGAATTTTGGCATTTATAGCCAGATTTTGGCGTTTATAGCCGATTTTTTTTTGTTTTGTTTTGGCCTTTATAGCCGAATTTTGGCGTTTATAGCCGAATTTTGAGATGGTATGAGAGCCAAAAAATTTGTTTGTGGCATGAGAGCAGATTTTGAGATGGTATGAAAGCCGATTTTGGCGTTTATAGCCGAAAAATTTTGATTTTGGCATTTATAGACGAATTTTGGCATTTATAGACGGATTTGGCGTTTATAGCCAGATTTTGGCGTTTATAGCCGAGTTTTTTGAAAACCAAGTTTTGTTTTATTGGCATGAAAGCTGATTTTGGCGTTTATAGCCGAAAAAAAATTTGTTTTTGGCATTTATAGCCGAATTTTGGCATTTGTAGCCGGATTTTGGTTTTCAAAATGCAGGTATCGACTAAATGTCGCCTCCCCGCTGAATGGTCTTGCAAGTATCGATGGAATGTCGCTTCCTTGCTCATTCGGTTTTGCGAGTATTGATGGAATGTCACTTCCTCGCGGGTTAGGTTTTGCGAGTATCGATGGAATGTCGCTTCCTCGCGAATTGGGGTGCAAATATCGACTAAGCATCGCTTCCCTGCTTTTCCCAAAACTTTTGGTTTTGCGGGTACTGACTTGATGTCGTTTCTCCGCAATTTTTGAGGTTTTCTCGAACCATTTGAAATTTGGGTTGTGGATAGCAACTGGTATGTTGCATCTCCAAGATTTTTGAAATTTGGGTTGTGGATATCAACTAGTTCGTTGCTTCTCCACGATTTTTGAAATTTGAGTTGTGGATATCAACTGGTTTGTTGCTTCTCCACGATTTTTGAAATTTGCAAGTATCGAATGGGGTTCGCTTCCTTGCGATTTTTGGGTTTTGGAAGTATCGAATGGGGTTCGCATCCTTCCGGTTTTTTGGGTTTTGCGAGTATCGACTGAATGTCGCTACCCCGCGGTTTCTAAAAACCAAAATTTTTGTTTAAAGACACGAAGGTCATAAGTTTTGACTTAAAACCATTTTGGTCGTAAAAGCCAAGGTAGACTAGGGTGAAAATTCCTGAGTCCTGGTTTTTGTTTCAAACTATGAATTTTGGGTTCAAGGATCGAAAATTTTGGTCAAGTCTGGGAAGAGGCTCCTAAACTTGGATTTTGGATTTTGATTTTTTTTTTTTTTAACAATGAAACGATGAAAATAAGCATTGTTTTGAAAGTTTTTTTTTCTGGAAACTTCAACATAAAGATGAAAATTTCAAAAGAGGTGGGTTTGACGAGCAAGTACCTTGGAAATAGGCTTTAGCCGTGTAGATATTGCTCTGACCCGTTTAAGGAAGTCTTCAAGGGTATTACCGCTTCAAGAACTTGTCGTTGATGGGTAGCATACATCTGTCTCCTTCCATGTTTAGAAGAGCGTATGCACCGTTGGAGAAGACTTTGTCGATGACGAAGGGTCCCTCCCACTTTGGTTCGAATTTGCCTTTGGATTTGTGGACAAAGACTATGGGTCTTTTTACTGCAAGAACCAAGTCACCCTTTTTGTAGGCACGTTGCCTGACCTTTTTGTCGAAAGATCCTGCCATGCGTGCTTGGTACAACTCAATGCTTTGTAGAGCTTCGAGTCGTCTTTCATCGAGATTATCCAACTCTTGGAGTCTCAATTTGACATTGCTTTCTTGCGTCATGTCATTTTGCAAAGATACCCTTAAGGAAGGAATTTGTACTTTCAAAAAGACAACAGCTTCGCATCCATAGACCAAAGAGAATGGTGTGCTATGAGTTGGTCCTCGAAACGGTGGTTTGATAGGCCCACAAAGCTTCTCGCAATTTGTCGCCCCAGTCTCTTCTGTGACTAGAGACCATTTTCTTGAGAATTTTGCAGAGTGTCTTGTTGAAGGCTTCTGCTAGTCCATTCGTTGCTGGATTATATGGAGTCGAAGGACAACTTTGGATTTTGTACTTGTCGCAGAACCTATAGAATCTGTGATCCCGGAATTGTGGTCCGTTATCATGGACGAATCTTTTAGGTATGCCGAAGCGACAAATAATGTTGGTGCGCAAGAACTGAAGGACTGATGAAGTCTTCATTTCGCTGAGCGCAAATGCTTCCGACCACTTGGAGAAATAATCCGTAGCGGCGAAGATGAAGTGATGACCTTTGCTTGATGGGGGAGAAATAGGACCTATGATGTCCATACCTCAGGCTTCGAAAGGCCTTGAGATGGCTGTTGGATGTAGCCATTTTAGAGGCATGTGGACATAATCTCCGTGAATCTGGCATTTTTGGCAGCGCTTGGCAAATTGTATCGCATCAGCTACCATGGTAGGCCAATAGTAACCTAGCCTTCTTATCTGGTTGTAGAGCTTAGGGCCAGCCTGATGGGCTCCACAAAGACCAGCATGTACTTCTTTGAGAGTTTCCTCAGCCTCTTGTTGTGATAAGCAGCGTAGGAGTACTCCGTTGAAGGATTTTCTGTAAAGTGCTTTTGAAGGTATATCCAAATGAAAGTTTGGGGCTCGTCTTTGGATGCTTACCCGTTCTTTTGGATCTTCAGGTAGGATTCCGAACATGATGTAATCAATGAACGGATCTCTCCAGTCGCCAATCGGAGATTTGAGGATGGATATCCGACTTCCAACCACTTGGTGGCATTCAGCAACTGCTTGGTGTGTGTTGAGAGGAGGGAGAATCCTTCTTTGACACACTATGACTTGCATGTTTTCCCCTTCTTGGATTGCCATGGATGCGGCGAGTCCGGCCAGGGCATCTGCACGGATGTTTTCACCTCTGAGGATGTGGGTGATGTGGCAGATGTTGAATTTTTGTCGAAGCGACTGCGCCTTATTATAGTAAGGCAGCAAATCAGGCTTCCTAACTTCATATTTTTTATTCATCTGGTTGACGACCAGTTGAGAGTCTCCAAAAGCTTCCAGCATGGTGATGCCGGTTTCGAGGGCGAGTTCCAATCCAACAATCAGGGATTGGTACTCAGCTGCATTGTTTGAACATGGTTCCAGTAGCGAGAAGGCGTGTGGAATCATGTATTTGTCGGGGCTGACAAAGAGGATGCCGATTCCCGATATTTGCTTTCCTTTTTCATTTGTCCTGCTTGCACCGTCAAAGTACATGTCCCAGGAAGCGTTTGACAAGAAAGTTTCCACATTGTAGACAAATTCGTCTGGGAGATCATCCCTGAGGGGAGAATCTTTAGGCAATGGATGCTCTGCGAGGAAGTCTGCTAGAGCTTGGCCTTTGATTGCTTTTTGTGGGACATACCTAATATCAAATTGTGATAGAAGAATGGACCATTTTGCCAGTCGGGCATTGAGAGAACCTGCTTTTGTGACAAGGACCTTTAGGAGATTAATCCTCGAAATCAGGTAGACTGTGTTCGACAGCAGATAGTGACGCAGCTTTTGTACAGCGAACATTACTGCAAGGCATTCTTTTTCGACTGGGGAGTAGCGATGCTCTGCACCTACCATCATGCGGCTAAGGTAATATAGAGCAGCTTCTTTTCCGTCGTCGTTTTCTTGTGCGAGCAGAGCACCCAAAGAGTGGTCGAGAGCTCTTGTGTACAAGATAAATGGTTTTCCAGTTGTGGGGCCAATCCAGCAATGGAGGTTTGATGAGGTATGCTTTGATGTCTTGAAATGCACTTTTACATTCAGCGTCCCAGACAAAGTCCACGCCTTTCTTCATCAGGCGAGAGAATGGACGGCATTTCCCTGATAGATTGGAGATGAACCGTCGAATGTAGGCCAGCCTTCCTTGAAGCCCTTTTAATTCTCTTAGGGTTCTGGGAGATGGCATTTCCAGGATAGCCTTGACTTTGGTCGGGTCAAGTTCTATTCCAGTTTTCCGTACTATGAATCCGAGAAACTTACCCGATGAGACACCGAATAAGCACTTTAGTGGATTCATCCGCAATTTGTGTTTGCGAAGTCGGAGGAAGACTTCTCGAAGATCATCGAGATGGTCTGCTTTTCTTCTGCTTTTTATGGCGAGGTCGTCAACATTGCATTCGACCGTCTTATGCTGCATATCTTGGAATATTTTCATCATAGCCCTCTGATATGTCGCTCCTGCATTTTTCAGGCCAAACGGCATAAAAGTGTAGCAATACACGCCGAATGGTGTCCGAAATGATGTATGCCTTTCATCTTCAGGATGCATCTTTATCTGGTTGTAGCCAGAGAATCCATCCATGAACGTCATTCGCTCGAACCCATAGGTGTTGTCAATCATCACCTCTGGTATGGGGAACGGGAATTCATCTTTAGGACATGCATTATTCAGGTCTCTGTAGTCGATACAGAACCTTATCTGCCCATTTTTCTTTGTCACGGGGACAATGTTGGCCAACCATTCAGGATGCTGTTCCTCGCGGATGAAGCCAACGTTTTTGAGTGTCTGAACTTCTTGTTCAATTTTGTCCATCACGTTGGGACGGAATCTTCTTTGGCCTTGTTTGATAGGCTTGATTTCTTTTTGCAAGTTAAGCTTGTGGACTGCTACTTTGGGATCCAAGCCAGGCATTTCGGCATAAGACCATGCAAAGCAATCAACGAACTCACGAAGAAAAGAGATATACTCGGGTAACTCATCATCCTTTATATTCTTGCTTATGAATACAGGACGTGGGTTATCAGGTGTTCCCAAGTCTATCTTTTGAACAGGGTCTTCTGTCGGAAGGTTTGAAGGTGCTTCCTCCATAGTATTTTCGGAGGCTTCCAACTCAACAAGACCTTCTGAAGTGCCAGAGAAATTTTCAGACTGAGGCTCTGCTTCTGTCCATGAATCTTCTTGATCAGTATCCTTCTCAATGCTATCCTTCTCAAGGCTTGCAATGAGATGGTCCCAATCATTTGCTGGAATTGGGTTGAAGTAAGGTACTTCTTTCGGAGACGATGATTCTTCTGGGATAGAGAACCGCTCGTCTACGTCATCGGGCAATTCCTCTTTATTATCAAAGAAATTATACCAATTGGAGGAGCTTTCAGGATTTTTGACGAGTAACTCCTCAAAGAGATATCCAGGGATATCGATGTCTTCATGAGATGTTGAGGCTTGGTCGGTAAAGCGACTTTGCAGCCATGGTGTCAACTGTCTCATAGGAGTGGTAGGATCATACCCCAACCCATATGAAGACTTGCCTTTGTGAAGGTGGATTTTCCAATCTTCTGGTTGACTTTTGATTAGGGTGGGTTCCAATGGTGTGAGAATACCACGGCCACCTCCCAAATCAGTCGGATTTTGAGCGTCGTAGCCCATTTTCTTCATGATAGCTTGTGCCATTGGACTATACAGGGATAGCTGAGGCATACCTTCATTTTGGAAAGGTTCAAGCAGAGAGTCCAGTGGAGATGCTCCCGATCTATGGAAGAAGATTGTTTTTTCTTCTGGCGAAGTTACCGGGATAACAAAGGAAGCAGACGTAGGGTCTTCTATGTCTGCAAGTGTCTCCAATGGAGTGAGAGCGGGCTGATCTCGCTGACTATCAGCTTGGCTCGATGCTGTGTCATCTTCTGGCTCTGACTCTGAGTCTGTGTCATGCATAATAGACACAAAGGAGACAGTGAACTTGCCCCCAGCCTTTTGTTTTGTCTTCTTTGCTATGGTAGTGATTACCAAAGGCTTTAGAGATTTGAAGGAGACGACGAAGGGAGCTTGGCCGCTTACTTCGAGTTTGGTGGAGGGTTTGTTTTCCTCCGATGATTGCTGAGGAGCCTTGCCTATATCTTTCTGGAGACTGTCGACAAAGCGAATTGTTTTTTCCTCCTGTTCTTCTTTTCCATCTTTATACATTTGAGCATCTGCAAAATGGACATCTCTGCCTTTGAAGGGCTTTTTGTCTGCAAATACTCGATGTATTAGGCCATCGTCGCCAATGAACTTGATGCACTGATGTAGAGTTGAAGGGACGACACCATTCTCATGTATCCAGGGGCGTCCAAGGAGTATATTGTAGCATGAAGGGGTCCTTATTGCATACACAGTGACTTCAGAAATAAGATCACCGATTTGCAATTTGAACCTGATTTTGCCGATAGGCCTTTGAGCGCTACCGTCATATCCGAAGATGGATACGGACGTGTGACTCAGCTTGCTAGGTGGGATGCCCAGCTCTTCGAGTGCCGAAGTAGAGATGAGGTTGAGTGCAGAACCTGGATCGATCTGAACTTCGTGTACTGGCATTTCTTTGACATACCCCGTAAAGTACAAGGGACGGTTGTACTTTGCTTCGCCTAGGAGGAGGTCACCCTTGTTGAAGGCAATTGTTGCACTTGCTGCTTTTTGTACCGAGAGGCATTCATTGCTTGATCCCTCAGTTTTCTTCTTTTCTCCCTTTGAGGGAGTATTTGATTTTTTGACCCTATAGTCGATTTCAATTTGTAGGACTTGTGGGGCATGCTTGTCGACATCCGCATTCAGCCTTTGTAATTCTGAAATGAGACTATCACGAGTTTGTGGAGACATTCGTAATAAGTCAAGGATGTGCAGACGTGCAGGTATGTGTTTGAAGTGCTCAATCAAGTCGTACTTAAAAGCCTCCTTCGGGCCTGCATTTTCATTATTATTGCCACTTGGGGCGTTTACAACTTGCTTTCCTGAAGGATTTACATAAGAAGAAGAGGGTTGATTGTAATTTTTGTGGTAATCCCGGCCAGAACGGGTACCTCTACCAACTTCAAGAGCCTCTAGAGAAGGGTCTTCTTTTGGAAGATCGTTCTCAGGATCAAGGGGTTGATCCTTTGCTGAGGACGTCTCTATAACAGCATTGGCGTCTTCAGTGATTGTGTTGCACGGAGCAATTTCCGGGAACAAGTCCTGAACAGCGGCCGGCAACTTTTCTTTATTAGCCCAGACATTGCCCGTGAGATCGGGTATCTGGGACCAATTGACTGAGTTTTCATTGAAGAAGATTTCATTGGCAGAAGTTTCTTCAAGATGATCAATCGGGAGTGGCTTGAGTTCCGATGTCACAGCTTCAGGAGACGAAGGTTGAGAGGATGTTATCTCAGTGGAAGTCACCTGAGAGGATGTAGCTCCAGAAGATACGCTACCGGTTGGGGAGTACGTGTCTTCGGAAGCTTCAGAGGCACTGTCGTCCTGAGCCATTGCATTGCAGGTTATCCTGACAGGAGATGCCCCCAGTGTAGACTGTTGGGAATCAGACTCATCCTCGGATGTAAGAGGATCATCGATCCAACTGTTTTCTCCATTTTCAGGAGTTGAGGGAGGGAGTTCCCGTTGATTTTCAGGGACTTCCAGTTCTGGATCATGACGAAGATTGATGCGATCCTGCTCCTGCTCTATGGAAAGAAGTTGCAAGATTTTTACATACTCTTCAAGATCAGGCATGGGAGCCAAATTTTCTTCGTCATTTGCTCCTCGTGGTTCGCCCATGTTGGGTTCCACTGAAGCATTTGCTGGTGCTGGATCAACAGCATTTTCTTGAACAGGGTCCTAGTCTTCTTCTTCATCAGACCAAGATCCTTGTGGCTGTAATGGGTTATACCAGATTACTGGCATAAGATGAGACTCGGGAATCCATTCCTCGTCGGAGAGGTATTCTCCTGTTTCAAAGGATTCTTCCCACTCATTTATATCACTGGCAGTATCACTGGACTCGTATCCATTCATGGAGAATCTAACTACCGAGTTGCAAGAGTATGATGCCCCCTGCACATTTTCATTTTTGTATAGAGGTGGCATGAAATCATCAAGAGTGAATTTTCTTACCGCCTTGGAGGTTTTGGGAAGAGATTCTTCCGTCGTCCTTAGTGAAGCAGTAGAAGAAGTTTCTGCTTTTTCAAGGACTTCTTGTTTTGGTTGAGACATTTGCTGCTGTTTGAGCTTGCGAAGCTGTCTCTTGGCTTGCCTTTGCTGCTGAGCGGTCGGCTTTATTTTGACGATCTCCCAATTTTCATTATCTAGGAGATCGGGATGCGCCCATATAGGCTGTCCATCTGATGTTGGATAGCGAACCAATTCTTGGGACGCTTGAGCCATTTTTATCACCTTGAATGAAGTAGTGATTTTCTCCTTCGGTGACTTTGAAGTTTGCCGACATGACACCATGTTGACAGAAGCGGGCCATAGTTTTTATCAAAGGTTATGACTCCGTTTTTCCACATCTCATTGATCTTCTCTCTCACAACGAAGCATTGATTGAGAGGATGTGAGATCATCTGATGGTATGGACAGTATCGGGGATCATTGGTTTTGCCAACATCTCCAGATCTTTTGGGCTCTGGCAAAATGAGTTTGCCATTTGCTAGGAGAGCCTCAAAGATTTCTTCAACGTCTTCATCGAACGGATATTTCTTTTCTACACGTTCTTTGAAGGCATCAGAGAGTTCAGGCCTTTTACCTGCAGCTTTGTTTTCAGGTTTCTTTGGCTGCTGAGGAGCTGACTTAGTCTGCACATTGAGAACCTCCTTTTTCTTTGGTTTTGAGGTTGTAACAGCAGGCGGCTCTTTCTTTGATGATTTTTGACTGTTGAGGTCTTTGATCACCATTTCAGCTTCCATGGAAGCTTCGAGGAGTTCCCCCAGGTTCTTTGATTTGTTGCCGATGATCATGGAGCGGATTTTTGCTCTCATATTGTTACGGCAGATGTCGAATAGCGATGCTTGTGGCAGCACATCTGAGCATTTGTACGCCATTGCCTTCCATTTGTGAATGAAGTCGTATGTTGACTCATTCTCTCCCTGTTTTAAGCTGCAGAGTTGAGCCATAGTAACAGGATGATCCTCACCTTGGAAGTGGGTCAGGAAGCGTGTCTCTAGCATAGCCCAGTTCTGGATGGAGTTCTCCGGCAGAGTGGAGTACCAATCAAAGGATGTACCTTTTAGGGTACTTGCAAAGAGGCGAATCTTGAGGGCATCTTGATCCGCAATAACTCCCGTTAGGATCTTGAAATGGATGACATGTTGTCTGGCTGAACCTTTCCCAGTATATGTCTGGAGAGTAGGTTGTTTGAATTTTGCCGGGAACGGAACCGAGTCCATCCATAGAGGGTAGGGTGGCTTGATCCCATGTTCCTTCAATGTATCCTCTTCTTTTGCTTTTGCGAGGATATCGTCCACGTCCTTTCTGGTAAGGGCGCGAGACTCATTGTTTTCTGCATTACCCTCATCATCTTCATGATTCGGAGGGGTTTCATTGTTAGGTGGTGGACGCTGTAGCGTGAGAATAAGGTTTTCCATTAGAGCCTCAATTCTCTGTTGTCCTTACTCCAACTGCTGGATGCGTGCGGTTACGTCATCATGCGGTGGAGGCTACTCAGAACTTGTAGCCATGACGTTCATCCCTCGGGATTCGAACGAAGAAATCGTCCTAGTGACTGAGCTGGGGCTCATTCTTCTGGATGAAGAATCTGAGGAGCGGTTACTCCGATGTTCTTGGCTTGGAGGAGTGGAAGACTCTTCGAGATGTGTTCTTGTCCGAGAGACGCTGCGAGTCACTAGACGTCTAACACTGATTTTGGTTGCTGACTTCCGGCGTTTTCTGGTTTTGCCAACCATATGAACAGCAACGAATTGGTTGGGTCTTTCTTTTTCGACCCATTTATTTGAGACGTAGAGAGTAGAACGCTGGGTTCTTTGTTTCTCGAGTCTCTTTTGTCGATATGCAGTGCTGCGACGCATACGACGAGCAATTTGAGCTTCAGTCAGCTCTGACTGGGCTCTGGCGATGAAGGATGTAGTCCCTCGTACACAGCAGCCGAGTTTGTCTTCTTTGAAGCTTGGCAAGGAAAGAATCTGGATGCGGTCCTTTGTCTGTCGTAGTGAAGATTTGAATTTTGCGAGCTCGGCCCCTGTTGAAATGAAGGGTCGACTGCGGGAGTGCAGCCTTCAGCATGTTTTTGTGTAGGCCTAACAATGCAGGATTTGATTTTGGGCTTGTAGGAGCAAGCCGGCTCATGATGATTTTGTTTATTTTTTGGGTGGAGGGTAGGTTTCTCCTCCTTCATGTAAGAGAGAGGGTAGAACTGATTCTCCTTGAGAGGGGCCAGGTATGCTGGCTTTGCAGATGTTTGGGACCTCCGTTGCTTTGGCGAAGATCTCGGGGACCAAGTTTTGGTGTAAACCTGGTTTCTTGTGGGTTGAGGCTTCGTGGGAACGCCACGGGCTTCAGGCTTCTTGGTGTTCACCCTTGGTGCCATTTTAGTGACACGTTGTGGGGCGGTTTTCTGCTTCTTGGCAGGTACAGTGTCTTCTGCGGGAAGTGGGAATGGTCCCAGCGATCCGAAGACGATAGTCCGGGGAGTTGAAGTTGACCCAGTGTTTGGAGAGTTGTCGAGGGAGATGACGCTTCGGCAACTGGCAGGGCGCTTATGCTTGTTTTGCTTATCTTGAAGCATAAGCTGGTACTTGTTCTCATCGAAAGTGATGGTCAATGAAGCTGCCATTGTTAGTTTTGGAAAACTTCTAAAACAAGACCAAATCCATTAGTAATCACAAGAATATAGTGATCGTAAATGGGGAACAACTATGATTTTATCTTTTCAAATCACTTGAGGGGACATGGCCCAACCCAAGGACGATAAAGAAGGCAAAAAGCCATAGAGGATACAATTGTTCTAAAATGCAAGTATGGTAGGCTCAGAGTGAGCGTTCCAGTGACTGCTAGAAGCAATTGTAGACCTTAATTCAAATTATCGAGAAGCAAGGCTCACTCGAGATAAAATGATATAAGGTAGGAGATACAAATGTGTCGGTCGCGAATACAGTAGACCCGAAAGGGCGTACTAGCACCGCTAGGCACAAATGTTGCAAATCGCATCCTTGGGAAGGACACGAGATGGGATTTTTTGAAAGGTCAAATTTGGATTCATAAAGGAGAGCAAATAGTATTCCAATCCGAACAAAGGCTCAACATTTCTGCGAGCGCTAAATTCAGAAGGGAAGGAACCATAATTTCTCGGATGTAAATCCAGAGGTGACGGAAGTTTTCTTTTTTGAAAGGTCAAGATTGAATTCATCGAAGAGAGTAAATGGTGTTCCATTCCGAGCAAGGCTCAACATTTCTGCGAGCGCTAAATCCGGAAGGGAAAGAACCAAGATTTCTCAACTCTGAATTCAAAAGTGACAAAATTTTTTTTTTTTTTTTTAGGATTTTTTTTTTAGAGAATTTTTTTTTTTGAAAGGTGCACATAGATTTCCAATTCGATCTTATGAAACCTTAGTAGATAGATCAGCCCCCCAGGTAAGGGTAGGATTACTTAATGAACCCGTTTGGAGGACCCTTGCCTCGAACAATCTAGCTGTCTCCACACTCTGGACAAGGCTTTTCTTACATCCACTTTGGTCAAAGAACGTAACTGGTGGAACCTTAGTGTTTTTTCTTTTTTAAATCCCCCTTTTTTTTTAAAGGGTTTTTATAAACTCATTAAAGAGAACGAATGGTGTTCCAATCCGAACAAAGGCTCAACATTTCTGCGAGCGCTAAATTCGAAGGGAATGAACCAAGGTTTCTCAACTTTGAATGCAAAAGAGAGAAAAATAATTTTTTTTTTAAATTATAATTTTTTTTGAAATCCAAATTGGACTCATCAAAGAGAAAAGATGGCCCAATCCCCGATATGAACGATAGCTGCGAACATTTGTGTGAGCTATCGAGTTCAAGGAGGAGAGGATCAAAATTTCTCAAAGTTGAATCTTGAGAAAGAGAGATCATTTTTTTTAAGAGTTTGAAATGAAGGTGTTTTTTTTGAAATCCCAATTGGACTCATCAAAGAGAAAAGGTGGCCCAATCCCCGATATGAACGATAGCTGCGAACATTTCTGTGAGCTATCGAGTTCAAGGAGGGAAGGATCAAAATTTCTCAAAGTTGAATCTAAGAAAAGAGATCAGATTTGTTTTTTTTTTTTTTTTGAAGTGAGAAAGAACAATTGAAATCACATCTCATATTTTTTTTTTTTTTTAGATGCAAAATGCGACATAGGCCACCAACTAGAAAGGAGCCAAGTGATCAAGTCTCAAGATGCATCACGTTCTCAAGTCAACGTGTCCCACCGGGTATGCCAACTTGATGGACCCGAAAAGAGGGGGAATCTTCCGTCCTCTCCCTCCGCACCCCGGGGGCTGACCTGGGTCTCGGCGGAGGAGGGAAGATATCGGGCATCAACATTTTTGTACGGGTATGCCAGATTTACTTTCTACTTGGAATTTGGAATAGTGATAATCCGGAGATTCACCTTCACAAGTGGAAAGGAAATCAATCCTTTTTTCTAACTTTTCAAATTGCATAAATATTAAGAAAAGAGACAAGTTTTTAGAATGTCGTAAGAGGCGTTTTTGTTTGTTTTGCCGTGAAAGGCGATTTTGCCGTGAAAAGGCGTTTTTACAAAACTCATCAAATATGAAAGACAAGAATTGTGATTTCTTTTTGTCTCTTTAAGAAATACAAACTACAATAGAAAAGGAAGAAAAGGGATCTAACTTCTCAGGAGATTGTGGGGGACACGTTGAGATCGACGGTCGCAAGTCATGTATGGGCTTCGCCATCGTCCTTCAAATGAGAACATGTGATGCTTTGATTCTTTGGCTTGGCTCCTAACCTCAGTTTTTTAAAGGACAAGGACCAAGAGAAGGTCCTATATCCAATGAAAAACCGAGTAAACGGGCTGAAAAGCCGCGTTTAGGCCATGTTGGAGAAGGAGGTGACCTTGGGGGGGTGGCCCCCCAAGCGACGTTGATCACCTTGTGGTGCTTCCGGGAGCAAAGTAGCAGGACTTCGTCTCTCTCTTGGATTTTCTGGATTTTAAGAGCTTGCACTTGGGATCTATTTTCATCATTGCTTTCTTCTTGGAATGGACCTCCTTTTATAGGCTTTTGGTAGCCATGAGGTGTTTATTGGCATTGATGGCCATGATGAAAGAATTGATGAGGAGTTACAAGTTGATTTTGTAACTCCTTTTTCAAGGCTTGTGATTGGCCGATGAAGGTAGTGGGCATTTAATCACCTTTATGCTTCATGATGATGGGAGTTTCATGGGTTTAATGCCATGATTGCTTGGATTTGTAACTCCCAAATGCTTGGTTCTGATTGGGCCGTCCAAAATAATGAGTTTATGACTGCTTTAATGGGTCAATTAACGACATTAAGTGGTTGCCAAGGCATGTGAAGAGTCGCGGGCCTTGCTGCGCCTTTTGAGATTCTTCTTGCGATCATCACGGGTGGATCCACGCATTATTTGGTGTCGGATTGCGATGCAATTTCAGACATTGATTGATGTTGGCGGGCCGGTGACGTCTGTCTTATCGATTTCACGATCAGTCGGACAGAAAGTGCACTTTCTTGGTCAGCCGGTTGGCGATCTTGAGGCGATCGGTGATGATTTCATGCTTTTGACGGCGGATCCGAGATGTCGACGAAGATCAGTGGTTTTGAAGCACCAATCATTGCATTTTCAGAAAATCACAAAGGCCGGAATACCCGAAACGCGAAAAGAATCGGAAAACGGACGATTTGGTGCAAAATCCGTCGACCCTGGGCCAGGGTCGCCGGCGACCATAGGGCTTCGGCCCGTTTGGTCTCCGAGCGTCGTTTTCGGCCGTTTTTTCATCTTTTCCGTTCCTTTTTTCTTCTGTATTTTTCTTGACAATTTTCCACAATTATTGACTTGATTTTCTTGGAGAAATCTTGACGAGAACTGTAAGACCCCGACCCGAGTGACCTCGATTAGTGCTAATTATGTTGCGTATTAATGCTAAGCTCGATTAGTGGTTTTGACTAAGCTTGGATTAGTACAGTTCTTGATAGCTTTGGGAATTTTTAGTGCTTTGTGTTGGTGGGACCCTTTGGGGGTTCCCTTTTTGGATAGTTTTACTAGTGTTGGGGGATTATTCGTATTCTGGTGATTTGCATTTCTATTCCGTTTTACTGGTCTTGTTAATCCCTATAGCTTTTACGTTGATCCCGTACCCGTTCGGAACCCCGAAACCCGATTTTCTTGCATTGAGGGCAAAACAGTCATTATACATGAAATCTGTACCCAAAACTTGATATCCCCAAAACCTGCGAAACATATACTTTTTAGAAACTAGACATTTGGACGATCACTTTTCCCTTCTTCGTCGATTTCGTCCGAGGTCTCGAGATTAGTGATTTTAGCCCAAAGAGTTTCTTAAGTGGAGGAGCCCATTCCAAAATGCTTATATAGAGACCCATCTTCTTCTTTCACTCTTTTTCCAGCACAAGAGTCTCAACCTAGGGTTTCTTTGCTTCCTTCTATTCTTCTCCTTGCTTCTCCACCATCAAGCACCACCCACCTTGCATCAATCAAGAAATGAATCTCACCTTCCTCTTCCTCACTACTAGAGCTATCCATTGATATTATTTGGGGAAGGAAGCCACCCATTTTAGAACTCTCTTGAAGCTCATCTTGCCTTTTGAGGACTTTCCTAGTAAGTTTTCCCTTCCAATCTCTTAGATTTGTGTTCTTCTAGTTTTAGAGGAGCCCTATTGTCATTATTGAAGCTTTCTTCTCTCTATTCCTTGTTTGACCCATTTTAGGGTTTGCTTTTTGGGGGTTTTGTGTAGATTGCACCCTTGGCTTGGAGGAAGAGAGTAATAGCTTGATTTCTTTTTTTGGAGACTCTAAGGCAAGTGGAGTGAATGGATAGTTTAGCTTTCAATGATTTTATGACAAATGTGTTTGAATCATTACTTCATTAATGCTTTGTTTTAATTGCATTCAATGATGTTAAATGCTTTGAATGAGGTTGGTAAACCTCTTTATAGTCTTGAAACATAATTTCTAGCTTTTGGTTTCATCTATTGTCTTTAAATCATGGATTGTAGTTTTGAATTCATCTTTTGTACAATGCCTAAGTGACTCGTTGTGATGATGGATGTCTTTCTCTTCTTGATGACTGTATGAATTTAAAGTTGGAGAAATTGGTTGATGGTTGAGTAGTGATTGAAGGGAGTTGAAAGCCTCCCATTATGTTCTGGAAAAGAGGCTCAAAATGGGTTTTGAGAGAAGGGATGAATGGAAGAGCAGAACCGTCCCGAACTCAGTTCTGGACAGTTCGCTCGAGCGAACTGCCCAGGAAAGGGTTCGTGCCATTCCAGAGAGCTGTTCGCTCGTGCGAACCCAGTGTCCGCTCGAGCGAACCCTTCCAGCAGCCATCCAGTGAGTGGTTGGGTCGAGCGCACAAATCGTTCGCTCGTGCCATCCTGAACTAGGCAGGTCCGCTCGAGCGAACTGTATTGTCCGCTCGAGCGAACCCTCCCAGAAACCATTCCAGAGGCTCATCCGCTCGAGCGAACTGTATTGTCCGCTCGAGCGATGGTTGCTGTTGCACAAGGGATGTGTTTGGAGCTATAGTGAAACAATTGCATGGTTTGTGAAAGGTTCCTTGGGGAGACTTGTTGTGTCAAGAGAACTTAGGGTGATGTATGGAGCCCGGAAGAGAACGAAACCATTATTACAAGCATTCATTGGAATTTTGGAGACTTTCAAGTGTATAAGGAGCCGGAATGCCTTCAAACCCAAAGAGTACCAAGTTTTATCAAATAGACATTCGGGATCCCTATGCACATGAGTCGACTTTGAAAGCTTATTTCACTCTTTTATATCCGAAATTTACGAGTTATGATTTATGAACCCCGAAAGCACGGAATTGTAATTGTAGCCTTGTGCTAGCCCCGATGCGCATGACCCGATACTGGAATGATGATTATGCCTTGAGCACCCCGTCTCGCCCGCTTATAGCCTTGCACTGGATTTGTTTTATACTTGTCTCGATTTATGTGATTTGACCTATGAGTCGGCACCACTAAGCTTGGATAACCTTGTCGGTCTGATCTACCGACTTGGAGATCCCTTCCTGTCCCGCCAGCTGCAGCTTGGATCCCGATACCCGGTTTATTAACCGTGGTCCCGTCCCGATACCCGGCTCGCTCCCGTGGTTCCCGATATCCGGTTCGCTACCGTGATTCCCGATACCCGGTTTGCTACCGCGGTCCCATCCCGTATTATTGTATATGTATATGTAACTTGGTTGCACCTCCTCACTTCGGTGACCGAGGTCAACACCCGATACTCACGTCACTTCGGTGATAGAGGATTTAGCTTCTTGTGGTTGCCATCTTGATTGTTTCCCGATTTCCTTGGTTACCATACATGTTTTATTACTGCATGTGTATTTTCAATGAAATGATTCATTTACTTTTGAAAGCCATAGTTTAAACAGGTTTACATGTTTTCCAAGGTAAAGGTTTTTATTATTAAATGTCTATATCTCTTCATCTACCTGCCAGACCGTCGTGTCTGACCCTTTGCTTTGGTACTCAGGTCCCGTTGTCGGTTATCCCGAGGAGGAGCCAGAGGAGGCGGTCGGAGAACCGCAACCGCTAGTTGAGTGGCGTGCTGACGATGTTATGTAAACATCGGGCTGCCGAGTTGCGAAACATTTTGGGGGATTGTTGGATGATTTTCTGGTGGTTATTGTTTTGTTTATATTGGCCTTTATTGGCCTCTATTTTTTGGAATTGTAATTAACTGATCTTCTGATTAAACTTGAATATGTACTTTTGGGTTATGCTTTAGGACATTGCTCATTCTGATACTCATATTCAAATGTAATCAGCCTTGATATTTTGGGAAATGAAATACATGCATGATTTACCATACGCTTCCGCAATTATACTATATGACTATGTGTGTTGGAATATCCTCACCGCGGACACCTGTGGGAAATCACGTGCACGGGTAGTGTGTGTTCTTTTGTTAACCCGTGTACGCTTGATTATAAACATATTTTTATTATTGGCTTCACTCAATTAGTTCCGATCCCGGATTTGGTTCCCGAACCCGGTCCGGGGTCGCGACAGACTGGTATCAGAGCGAGACGTGTTTCAGGCAATTAAAAGAAACTAGAAATCCTTAGGACGTGGCGAGGATTCGTTAGATCTTCCGTTAGTTAGAATCGCGTGAGCAATGTGTGACCCTATTCTTGATTATCATGTGCTAACAACTTGTTTTGCAGCATCATGCCACCACGTAAACGCCCGGTAAATGGCAATCCCACAGCGAGTAACAGTGAGTACACAAGACCAGTTGAGAATACAGGGCCAGTTGGGGAAGCTGGAGTGGGAAATGCTATGCCAAATCAGTTCCAACAGATGATGCAAGCTATGCTCGATCAATAGCGTCAAGCTAATGAGAATCAGGCTAGACTTCAAGAACAAATGCTAAAGAAGGATGAGGATCATGCCAGAGAATTGGCAGAGATGCAGAGGTAGTTGTTGGAAGTGTTACAGAGAAGGCCAAAGCCAGTCCAGCCTCAACCTACAATTGTCATCAATCAGAGAGAGCATGACCCCAATGCTTTATTCAAGAGATTTAGAAAGAGGGCACCCAAGGATTTTGTTGGCTCCGAAGATCCTTTGACTGCAGATGATTGGCTGGATCATACGGAGAACATCTTCGAAGTCTTTAGATGCATAGGGGGTGAGAGAGTAAAGCTGGCAACGTCCCTATTCACCGGGTTGGCAGATATCAGGTGGAAAACTGTAAGGGAAGAGTATAGGACCATGGCTGACGCAGTTGCATGGCAGAATTTCAAGATACAGTTTCGTGACAAGTATGTACCCACGCACATCAGGAGGCAGAAGGCAGTAGAGTTTCAACAGCTTGTCCAAGGCAATACGACCGTTCAAGAATACCTCACTAAGTTTGAGAGGTTGTCAAGATATGCACCCGAATTAGTGGACACGGTGGAGAAGAAGATAACCAAGTTCCTTGAAGGACTTCATCCCATCATCGAGAGAGATGCTACGGGAGTTATACCACCGGTCACTTTTAAAGAGGCGATCAAGAGGGCCTACAAGTTCGAGAACTTCCACCACAAGGTCCTTAGATCTCAAGGCAAAGGACAAGGGCATCCCCAGCAGCAGAATCATCAGCAAAGGAATCAGCAGAACAAGAGGCAGAGGCAAGACCAGAATGTGCAACTTGTTTGTATCCACTGTGGCAAAAACCATGAGAGTGCCCAATGTCGTACCATCACCGGGGCGTGCTTTAGATGTGGTTCCATGGATCATCAGATGTGGTTCCATGAGAGGACCTTCTCTTGGTCTTTGTCCTCTAAAAACCTGAGGTTATAGCCAAGCCAAGCGAATCAAGAGCATCTTCTGTTCTCATCTGCATGGATGATGGCGAAGCCCATACATGGCTTGCGACCGTCAATCTGAACGAGTCCCCCACAACCTCCTGAAAAGTTAGATCTTCCTTTTCTCGCTTTTCATTGTAGTTTGTATTTTTCTAAAGAGACAAAAATCACAACTCTTGTCTTTCATTATTGATAAGAATTGTAAATCGGCTATAAACGCCAAAATCGGCTATAAATGCCAAACAAAATCGCCTTTCACGGCAAATTAAGAAAATGTCTCTTTTCTTAAATATTTGTGCAATGGAAAACTTGAAAGAAGTTGATTTCCTTTTTACTTGCGAAGGTTGATCTCCGGATTACCACTTGCAATTCCAAGTAAAATAGAAAATCTGGCACACCCACATAAAAGAAATGTTGATGCACGCTTCAGGCCCGCCAGGGCGCGAAAGGGCCGGACCCGACGGACTCCCACGTTCCGCCGACCCCGGTAGCCGCCCCACGGCGCCTCGGAGCGCGTTCCATCAAGCTGGCACACCCGGTGGGACTCGTTCATTTGAGAACACGGTGCTTGGAAATGAAATATTTGCATACCATATTTTTGCTCTATGCTTATACTTCTTCTCCAGATTCCTTGGCTACTTTCTAGCTGGTGGCCTATGTTGGATTTTGCATCCTAAAAAAAAATGAGATGGGATTTTTTGGAAATTTCTACTTCTTTAATTTTGTTTCCACTCTTTCTCTTTGCAAAAAAAAATCAAAAAAAAAATAATCAGTTTTCTTAGTTTGAATTCAAAATTGAGAAACTTTGATCCTATCCTATCGTTCTTTGGTGCTTGCAGAAATGTTGAGCCCGTTCGACTAAGGTTTTGGGCCATCGTTTCTCTTCGATGAGTTCATTAGAGATTTCAAAAAAATAAATAAATAAATAAATAAATCAGCTTTCTTAGTTTGGATTCAAAATTGAGAAACCTTGATCCTATCCTATCGTTCTTTGGTGCTTGCAGAAATGTTGAGCCCGTTCGACTAAGGTTTTGGACCATCGTTTCTCTTCGATGAGTTCATTAGAGATTTCAAAAAAATAAAAATAAAAAATAAAAAAAAATCAGTTTTCTTAGTTTGGATTCAAAATTGAGAAACTTTGATCCTATCCTATCGTTCTTTGGTGCTTGCAGAAATGTTGAGCCCGTTCGACTAAGGTTTTGAACCATCGTTTCTCTTCGATGAGTTCATTAGAGATTTCAAAAAAAAAATAAATAAATAAAAAAATCAGCTTTCTTAGTTTGGATTCAAAATTGAGAAACCTTGATCCTATCCTATCGTTCTTTGGTGCTTGCAGAAATGTTGAGCCCGTTCGACTAAGGTTTTGGGCCATCGTTTCTCTTCGATGAGTCTATTTGGGATTTTTATAAAAAAAAAGGGACATAGACCACTAAGGTTAAACCAATTGCGTTCTTTGATCACGATTGATTCAAGAAAAGCCTTGTCCAGAGTGTGGAGACAGCTTGACTGTTCTAGGCAAGGGTCCTCCAAACGGGTTCATTAAGTAATCCTACCCTTACCTGGGGGCAATTCTATCAATTGAGGTTTCATAAGACCGGGTAAGGAGGCCTATGTGTACTCTCTCGTCTTTAAATTTAAAAAAAAAAAATAAAAAAAATAAAAAAAAGATTTTCAAAAAAAAATCTTAAAAAAAAAAAACAAAAATTTTCAAAAAAAAATAAATAAAAATAAATAAAAATATATTTTAAAAAAATAAAAAAAAAAAAAATAAAATAAAATAAAATAAAATAAAATCATTTCAAAAAAAAAATCTCTAAAAACTCGTCACTTTTGATTTCAGATCTGAGAAATTTTGGTTTCTTCTTTTCTGAGCACTGGCGCTCGCGGAAATCGCCGAGACCGTGTTCAGATCAGAATACCATTTGCTCTCCTTGATGGAACCAATCTTGACATTTCAAAAAAAAAAAACTCGTCACTTTTGGATTCAGATTCGAGAAATTGTGGTCTCTTCCTTTCTGAGTACTGGCGCTCGCGGAAATCGTTGAGCCCGTATTTGAATCGGAATGCCACCTGCTCTCTTTGACGAATCCATTTCTGACCTTTCAAAACAAAGAATCCCATCTCATGGATGCGATCTCCAACATTTGTGCCTAGCAATACTGGTACGCCCTTTCAGGGTCTACTGTATCTGTGACCGGCACATTTGTAACTCCTACCTTATATTCTTCTTATCTCGAGCAAGCCCTGCTTCTCGATAAGTCGAATTTAGGTTTACAATTGCTTCTAACAGTCACTGGAACGCTCATTCTGGGCTCACCATACTTGCTGTCAGAACAATTGTACCATCTATGGCTTTTTGCCTTCTTCATGTCTCTTGGGTCATATCCCTTGAGCGATTTGAAAAGACAACCATAGAAATTCCCATTTATGATCATTATATTCTTGTGATTACTAATGGATGTGGTCTTGTTTCAGAACTTTTTCGAAACTAACAATGGCAGCCTTAACCATTATCTTCGATGAGAACAAACACCAACTCATGCTTCAACAGAAGCAAACCGAGCGCACTTACAAGCGCCCCGCCAGCTGCCGAAGCGTCAACTCCCTCGGCAACTCTCTGAACTCAGGGTCGACCTCGACTCCCCGGACCATCGTCTTCGGGACACTGGGACCATTCTCACTTCCCGAAGAACAAGCTGCGCCTGCTAAAAAGCAGAAGATCGCCTCTCAACGTGTCACTCCCGTGACACCAAAGGCGAGCGCCCAAAAGCCCGAAGCCCGCGGCACCCCCGCGAAGCCTCGACCCACAAACAACCAGGTCTATCCCAAGACTTGGTCTCCAAGACCTTCCCCAAAACAAAGGAGGTCTCAAACCTCCACCAAGCCAGCATACCTGGCCCCACTCAAGGAGAACCAGTTCTACCCTCTTGCCTACATGAAAGAGGAGAGACCCATCTCCAACCTGACTCCCAAGTCGACCCAGCATAAACCGGCTTGCTCCCACAAGCCCAGAATCAGATCACGCATCACCAGGCCTCTCCAAGCACCTGCTAAGGCCTACACTCCTTCAGTTCGACCCTTCATCTCTACAGGGGCCGAACTCGAAAGGTTCAAAGCTTCGCTGCAACAGGCAAAGGACCGGGTCCGGATCCTGTCCTTGCCCAGCTACAAAGAAGACAGGCTCGGCTGCTGCGCCCGAGGGAGCACATCCTTCATCGTCAGAGCCTAGCCAGAGCTGACTGAAGCTCAAATCGCTCGTCGAGCACGCCGCCGTGCTTCATATCGACAAAAGAGACTAGAGAAGCAACGGACCCAACCTCCTACACTTCAAGTCTCCCACAAATGGGTCGAAAAAGAAAGACCCGACCAAGTTGCTGCCGTCCATATGGTTGGAAAAACCAGAAGACGCCAAAGGTCAGCATCAAAAATCCATGTCCGACGTCCGGTGACCCGTAGCATCACCAGGACACAAAGACATCCCGAAGAATCTCCTGCCCCTTCCAGCCAAGGACGGGAGAGTAATCCTTCATCAAGCTCTTCATCAAAAAGAATGAGCCCCAGTTCGGTCACCAGGACGATTTCTTCGTTCGAATCCCGAGGGATGAACGTCTTGGCTACAAGTTCTGAGCCGCCACCTCAGAATCCACCTCGAGATGATGCGCTCACACGCATTCAGCAGTTGGAACAAGGCCAGCAGAGGATTGAAACTCTGATGGAAAACCTTCTCCTTGTCGTCCAAAATCAGGTGAACAATGAGCCTCCTCCGAATCATGGCAATAACGAGGAAAATGGAGAAGAAAATGAGTCACGCGCCCTTACCAAAAAGGACGTAGACAGTATCCTCGCCAAAGCAAAAGAAGAGGATATACTCAAAGAGCATGGGATCAAGCCACCATATCCTTTATGGATGGACTCGGTCCCGTTCCCCACAAAATTCAAACATCCTACTCTCCAAACATATACGGGGAAAGGATCGGCCAGACAGCATGTCATCCACTTCAAGATCTTGACGGGAGCTATCGCGGATCAAGATGCACTCAAGATTCGCCTCTTTGCAAGTACCCTAAAAGGTACGGCCTTCGATTGGTACTCCACTCTGCCGGAGAACTCCATTCAGAACTGGGCTATGCTGGAGACACGCTTCCTGACCCACTTCCAAGGCGAGGATCATCCTGTTACTATGGCTCAGCTCTGCAGCCTAAAACAGGGAGAGAATGAGTCAACTTATGACTTCATTCACAAGTGGAAAGTAATGGCGTACAAATGCTCAGATGTACTGCCACAAGCGTCGCTAGTCGACATCTGCCGTAACAATATGAGAGCAAAAATACGCTCCATGATCATCGGCAACAAATCAAAAAACCTGGGAGAACTCCTGGAAGCTTCTATGGAAGCTGAAACGGTGATTAAAGACCTCAACAGTCAGAAGTCATCAAGAAAAGAGCCAACCGCCATTGCAACCTCTAAACCAAAGAAGAAAGAGGTCCTTAATGTGCAAACCAAGTCAGCTCCTCAGCAACCAAAGAAAGCTGAAAATAGAGCTGCAGGTAAGAGACCTGAACTCTCTGATGCCTTCAAAGAGCGAGTAGAAAAGAAATATCCGTTCGATGAAGACGTCGAAGAAATCTTTGAGGCTCTCCTAGCAAATGGCAAACTCATTTTGCCAGAGCCCAAAAGACCTGGAGACGTTGGCAAAACCAATGATCCTCGGTACTGTCCATACCACCAGATGGTCTCGCATCCTCTCAATCAATGCTTTGTTGTGAGAGAGAAGATAAACGAGATGTGGAAAAACGGAGTCATCACCTTTGACAAAAATTATGGCCCCGCCTCCGTCAACATGGTGTCACGTGGACAAACACCAAAATCACCGAAGAAGAAGATCACTACTTCCTTCAAGGTGATAAATAGAATTCAAACGTCCGAAGTGTTGGTTCCTTGCCCGACACCAGACGGACAACCCATATGGGTACATCCCGATCTCCTGGAAGATGAAAATTGGGAGATCGTCAAAACAAAGCCGACCGCTCAGCAGCGAAGGCAAGCCAAGAAACATCTCCTCAAGCTCAAACGGCAAGAGAAGACCCAGCCAAAACAAGAAGTCCATGAAAAGGCAGAGGCCTCCTCTACCACTTCACTCGGGGCAGCAGAAACGTCCCTTCCAGAGACTTCAAAGGCGGTAAGAAACTTCACTCTCAGTGATTTCATGCCACCTCAATTCAAAAAAGAAGCCATGCAGGGGGCATCATACTCTTGCAACTCGGTAGTTGGATTCTCCATTGATGGATACGAGTCCAGCGACACCGACGATGGATTCGAGCCCAACTACACCGATGAGTGGGAGGAATCTCTTGAAACAGGAGAATATCTCTCCGATGAAGAATGGGTTCCTGAAACTCACCTTATGCCAGTAATCTGGTATAACCCCTTGCAACCACAAGGATCCTGGTCTGATGATGAAGAAGACCAAGAGGCTGCACAAGAAGATGTTGTTAACCCAGCACCTGTCATTGCTCCAGTGGAAATCAACTATGTTGAGCCACACGGAGAAGACGAAGAAGAAGATCTGGCTCCCATGCCTGATCTTGAAGAATATGCAAGGATCTTGCAGCGTCTCGCTCTAGAACAAGAGCAAGACCGCGTCAACGAGATTCCTCACAATCCAGAGCCGGAAGTCCCTGAAGCCCATCAGGTACCTCCTCCCTCAACTCCTGAAAATGGAAAACATTGCTGGATAGATGATCCTCTTACATCCGAGGATGAGTCTGACTCCGAGCAGGCAACATCTCCTATCAGAGCTTCCTGTAATGTAATATATCAGGACTATAGCTCTTCTGAAGCGTCGTCTGATGAGATTACCTACACTCCGACGACGCCTAACAATGTATCCTCTAGAGCTACCTCGTCTCACGTGACTTTCACAGAGATGACACCCTCTCAGGTTTCTTCTCCTGAGACTGTGACTTCAGGATACACATTCTTCCCGACTCATCATCATGAAGAAAACCCAACTTGGGGTGATGGATGGGTCAACGAAGAAGAAAAGCTGCTGGATGCTGTTCAGGACTTGCTCCCGGAAAATGCTCCATGCAACACAATCACTGAGGATGGCAACTCTGCTGCAGATACATCCCCAGTAGATGAAAAACGAGAGCCTCTTGATCCTGAAGACAATCTTCCAAACAAAGATCCTTCTCAAGAAGCTCTCGAAGTTGGTAGAGGCACCCGTTCGGGCCGGGACTACCACAAAAATTACAGTCAATCTTCCTTTACTTATGTAAATCCTTCGGGAAAAGATATTGTAAGCGCCCCCAGTGGCAACAATGATGAACATGCAGGCCCTAAGGAGGCTTTCAAGTATGACTTGGTTGAGCACTTCAAACACATACCTGTACGTCTTCACATCCTGAATTTATTACGAATGTCTCCACGCACTCGTGATAATCTCATCTCAGAATTACAAAAACTGAATGAGGATGTCGACAAACATGCCCCGCAAGTCCTCCAAATTGAAATGGACTACCGGGTCAAAAACTCTGAAACTTCCTCAAAGGGAGAAAAGAAAACTGAGGGATCATGCATCCAATGCCTCTCGGTTCAAAAGGCAGCCAGTGCAACCATCGCCTTCACTAAGGAAGACCTCCTACTTGGCGAAGCAAGGCACAACCGACCCCTGTACTTCACAGGGTACATCAAAGAAATGCCGATACATAGAGTTCAGATCGACCCAGGTTCTGCACTCAACCTTATCTCCACTTCGGCTCTTGAAGAGTTGGGCATCCCACCCAGCAAGCTAAGCCACACATCTGTATCTATCTTTGGATACGATGGGAGCACTCAAAGGCCTATCGGCAAAATCAGGTTCAAATTGCAAATCGGTGATCTTATCTCTGAGGTCACTGTGTATGCAATAAAAACCCCCTCATGCTACAACATCCTTCTCGGACGTCCTTGGATACACGAGAACGGTGTTGTCCCTTCAACTCTACATCGATGCATCAAGTTTGTCGGCGACGACGGCATGGTACATCGAGTCTTTGCGGACAGGAAACCCTTCAAAGGTAAAGAAGTCCACTTCGCAGACTCCCAAATGTATGAAGGCGAAAAAGAAGAAGAAGAGGAAACAGCACCCCCTGCTGAAAATCTCTAGAAAGATAAAGGCAAGGCTCCTCAAAAATCACCGGAAGAAAACAAACCCTCCGGCAAATTAGAAGAGAGTAGTCAATCTCCCTTCGTTATCTCCCTCAAGAATTCAAAACCTTTGGTCATCACGACTAAAGTGAAGAAGGCGAAACAAAAGCCTGGGGGCAAATTTGTTGTCTCTCTCGTGTCTATCATGCAAGACACAGACTCGGACTCAGAGCCAGAAGACGATGCATCGTCAAGCCAAGCTGACACTCAGCAAGTTCAGCCTGCTCTCACTCCGATGGAGACACCTGCTGATGTAGAAGATCCTACGTCTGCTACCTTTGTTGTTCCGGCAACATCACCAAAGCAAAGGCCGATCTTCTTCCATAGATCGGACGCTTCTTCATCAAATTCCATGCTGGAACCTTTCCAAAATGAAGGTATGCCTCAGCTATCTCTATATAGTCCTGTGGCACAAGCAATTATGAAGAAAATGGGCTATGACGCTCAAAACCCAGTCGGTTTGGGAGAAAGACGCGGAATTCTCACGCCATTGGAGCCCGCCTTGACCAAAAGCCAGCTGGAAGATTGGAGACTCTACGGTCATGTAGAAAAGTCTTCATATGGGTTAGGGTATGATCCCGACACTCCTCTGAGACAGTTGACACAAAGGCTTAAAAGTCGTTTTACCGACCAAGCCTCAACATCTAAAGTCCACGAAGACATCGATCTCCCTGGAAATCTCTTTAAAGAGTTACCTGACAAAGATCCAGGAAGCTCATCCAACTTGTACGATTTCTCTGATGATAAAGAGGAATCGTTCGATAATGCAGACTTGTGCTATTCTGACCCAGAAGAACCCTCGTCTCCAAAAGAAATACCAGACTCAACAGGCGATTGGGACTATCTCATAGCAAGCCTTGAGGAGATCACCAATCAAGAAAATCCATGGAAAGGAACAGAGCCTTGGTCTGGTAATGCAGTTGAAACTCCAGAAGGTTTCGTTGAGTTGGAAGCCTCCGAAAATATTGTGGAGGAACCACCTTCGAACCTTCCGACAGAAGATCCTGTTGAAAAGATAAACTTGGGAACACCTGATAACCCACGTCCTGTATTCATAAGCAAGAATATAAAGGATGATGAGTTACCCGAGTATATCGCTTTTCTTCGTGAGTTCGTTGATTGCTTTGCATGGTCCTATGCTGAAATGCCTGGTTTAGACCCCAAAGTAGCGGTCCACAAACTCAATCTTCAAGAAGAAGTCAAGCCTGTCAAACAAGGCCAAAGAAGATTCCGTCCAGATGTGATGGATAAAATTGAACAAGAAGTTCAAAAACTCAAAAGCGTTGGCTTCATCCGTGAGGAACAACATCCAGAGTGGTTGGCCAATATTGTCCCCGTGACAAAGAAAACTGGGCAGATCAGAGTCTGTATTGACTATAGAGACTTGAATGGCGCTTGCCCTAAAGATGAATTCCCGCTCCCCATACCGGAGGTGATGATCAACAATACCTGCGGATTCGAGCGAATGACATTCATGGATGGCTTCTCTGGCTACAATCAGATAAAGATGCATCCTGACGATGAAAAACACACTTCATTTCGGACTCCATTTGGCGTGTATTGCTACACTGTCATGCCATTTGGTCTGAAAAATGCTGGTGCCACATATCAGAGGGCTATGATGAAAATATTCCAAGATATGCAGCACAAGACAGTCGAATGTTACGTTGATGACCTCGCCGTCAAAAGCAGAAGAAAAGAAGACCATCTCAAAGATCTTCGGGAAGTCTTCCTCCGACTCCGCAAACACAAACTGCGGATGAATCCTCTAAAATGCTTCTTCGGCGTCTCGTCGGGTAAGTTTCTCGGATTCCTTGTTCGGAAAGCTGGAATAGAACTCGACACCATAAAAGTCAAGGCTATTCTAGAAATGCCCTCTCCAAGAACCTTGAGAGAACTAAAAGGGCTCCAAGGGAGATTGGCCTACATCAGACGGTTCATCTCCAATCTTTCGGGGAAATGCCGTCCATTCTCTCGATTAATGAAAAAAGGTGTAGACTTTGTCTGGGATGCCGACTGCGAAGCCGCATTTCAAGATATCAAGTCATACCTGACCAAACCTCCAGTGTTAGCTGCCCCTGCCACTGGAAAACCATTCATCTTGTACACAAGAGCTCTTGATCATTCTGTAGGCGCTCTGCTTGCACAAGAGAATGGTGAGGGAAAAGAAGCTGCTCTATACTACCTCAGCCGCATGCTAGTAGGTGCAGAGCATCGCTACTCTCCAGTCGAAAAAGAATGCCTTGCAGTGATGTTCGCCGTACAAAAGCTACGTCACTACTTGCTTTCCAACACAGTCTACCTGGTCTCGAGGATCAACCTCTTGAAGGTCCTTGTCACGAAGGCCGGTTCTCTCAATGCCCGACTGGCAAAATGGTCCATCCTCTTGTCACAATTTGATATTAGGTATGTGCCACAAAAAGCAATCAAAGGCCAAGCTCTAGCAGATTTCCTCGCAGAGCATCCATTGCCTAAAGATTCACCACTCAGAGATGATCTCCCAGACGAACCTGTCTACAACGTGGAGACTTCCTCACCAAATGCCTCCTGGGACATGTACTTTGATGGTGCAACCAGGACAAATGAAAACAGAAAGCTGATCTCGGGAGTTGGCATCCTCTTTGTTAGCCCCGACAAATGCATGATTCCACACGCTTTCTCGCTACTGGAACCATGCACAAACAATGCAGCTGAATACCAAGCTCTGATCCTAGGATTGGAACTCGCCATCGAATCCGGTATCACTATGCTGGAAGTCTTTGGAGACTTTCAACTGATCGTCAACCAGATGAATCAGAAATATGAAGTCAGGAAGCCTGATCTGCTGCCTTATTACAACAAGGCACAATCGCTTCTGCAAAAGTTTGACATCTGCAACATCACCCACATTCGTAGAGGTGAAAATATCCGTGCAGATGCCCTGGCCGGACTTGCCGCATCAATGGCGATCCAGGAAGGGGAAAACATGCAAATTACAGTGTGCGAGAGAAGGATCCTCCCTCCTCTTAACACACACCAAGCAGTTGCTGAATGCCACCGAGTGGTTGGAAGTCGGATCTCTATCCTTCAACCTTCAATCGGCGACTGGAGGGATCCGTTCATTGATTACACTATGTTCGGAATCCTACCTGAAGATCCAAAAGAACGGGTAAGCATTCAAAGGCGAACCCCAAACTTTCATTTGGATATCCCTTCAAAGATCCTTTACAGGAAATCCTTCAACGGAGTACTTCTACGCTGCTTGTCACAACAAGAGGCCGAAGAAACACTTAAAGAAGTTCATGCTGGTCTTTGTGGAGCCCATCAGGCAGGTCCTAAGCTCTATGATCAGATAAAAAGGTTAGGTTACTATTGGCCTACCATGGTTACTGATGCAATGCAATTTGCCAAACGCTGCCAGCTATGCCAAGTTCACGGAGATTACATTCACATGCCTCCGGAATGGCTGCATCCTACAGCAATCTCATGGTCTTTCGAAGCATGGGGCATGGACATCATAGGTCCTATCTCTCCCCCTTCAAGCAAAGGTCATCGCTTCATCTTCGCCGCAACGGATTATTTCTCCAAGTGGTCAGAAGCATTTGCGTTCAACGAAATGAAGACCTCATCAGTTCTTCAGTTCCTGCGCACCAACATCATTTGCCGTTTCGGCATACCCAAGAGATTCGTCCATGATAACGGACCACAATTCCGGGATCATCGATTCTACAGGTTTTGCGACAAATACAAAATTCAAAGCTGTCCTTCGACTCCATACAATCCGGCAGCAAACGGATTAGCAGAAACCTTCAACAAGACACTCTGCAAAATCCTCAAGAAAATGGTCTCTAGTCACAAAAGAGACTGGAGCGACAAACTGTCTGAAGCTTTGTGGGCCTATCGAACCACCGTTCGAGGACCAACCCATAGCACACCATTCTCCTTGGTCTATGGATGCGAAGCTGTCGTGCCCCTAGAGGTACAAATTCCTTCTCTGAGGGTATCTCTACAAAATGACATGACTCAAGAAAGCAATGCGAAATTGCGACTCCATGAGCTGGACAATCTCGATGAGAGACGGCTCGAAGCTCGACAAAGCATTGAACTTTACCAAGCACGCATGGCAGGATCTTTTGACAAAAGGGTCCGGTAACGCGCCTACAAAAAGGGTGACTTGGTTCTTGCGGTAAAAAGACCAATGGTCTTCGCACACAAATCCAAAGGCAAATTTGAACCAAAATGGGAGGGACCCTACGTCATCGACAAAGTCTTCTCCAACGGCGCATATGCCCTCCTAAACATGGAAGGCGACAGATGTATGCTGCCTATCAACGGCAAGTTCTTGAAGCGGTACTACCCTTGAAGACTTACCCAATTGGGTAAGAGCAATGCCTGTATGGCCAAAACCTGTTCTCAGGTACTCGCTCGTCAAACCCACTCTCTTTAAAATTTTCATATCAAATGTCAAAATTTCTAGAGATTCAAAAACAATGCTTACTTTCATTGTTTCATTGTTCAAAAACAAAAAAAAATCCAAGTTTAGGAGCCTCTCCCTGACTTGACCAAAACTTTCGATCCTTGAACCAAAATTCATGGTTTGAAACAAAAATCCGGATTCAGGGATTTCTACCCTAGTCCACCTTACCTTTTACCGCCAAATGGTTTTAGGTCAAAATTTACGACCCTCGTGTCTTTAAACAAAAAAAAATGGTTTTTCAAAAATCGTGGGGAAACAACATCAAAGTCAGTACCCGCAAAACAAAAATTTTGAAAAAAAGCAAGGATGCGACATTCCATCGATACTTGCACCCAAAATCGCAGGGAAGCGACATTTCGTCGATACTTGCAAAATCCAAAAATCATGGAGAAGCAACAAACCAGTTGATATCCACAACCCAAATTTCAAAGGTTCGAGAAAACCTAAAATCGTGGAGAAGCAACAAACCAGTTGATATCCACAACCCAATTTCAAAAATCGTGGAGATGCAACATACCAGTTGCTATCCACAACCAAAATTACAAATGGTTCGAGAAAACCTCAAATTTCAAAAATCGCGGAGAAACGACATCAAGTCAGTACCCGCAAAACCAAAAGTCTTGGGAAAAGCAGGGAAGCGACGCTTAGTCGATATTTGCACCCCAATTCGCGAGGAAGCGACATTCCATCGATACTTGCAAAACCTAACCCGCGAGGAAGTGACATTCCATCAATACTCGCAAAACCGAATGAGCAAGGAAGCGACATTCCATCGATACTTGCAAGACCATTCAGCGGGGAGGCGACATTTAGTCGATACCTGCATTTTGAAAACCAAAACTCGGCTATAAATGCCAAAATCAGGCTATAAATGCCAAAACAAAAATTTCCGGCTATAAACGCCAAAACCGGCTTTCATGCCAATAAAACAAAACTTGGTTTTCAAAAAAAACTCGGCTACAAATGCCACACACAAAAAAAAAAACCTGACTCTCATGTCAAAACCGGCTATAAATGCCACAAATTGGCTATCAATGCCACCAAACCGGCTATAAATGCCACCAATTGGCTATCAACGCCACCAAACTGGCTGTAAATGCCACAAAAATCCGGCTTTCATGCCAAATTCGTTTCCCCTACCAAAACAACCATTTGACAAAAGATTTTCACAAAATGACAAAGCTTTTGATCAAATCCCATTTAGCAATTGCTTTCATCACAAAAAGATTTGAGTGAGCGTAGGGAACAAAAAAAAAGGGTACCAAAAAAATACATGTGGTACCAAAGCAAAAAAAAAAAATAGAAAGTGTTCACAAGCACTACAAAAAAAAAGTACCAAAAAAAAAAATACATGTGGTACCAAAAAAAAAGAAAGTGTTCACAAGCACTACAAAAAAAAGAGTACCAAAAAATATGGTACCAAAAAAAAAGAAGAATGGTTTCTGCTATAAAAAATCAGGAGCTTAGCCAAAAATGGTCTCCAGCCAAAGCTTCAGCTCCTCAGGCAAACTTTTGGCCTCAGCCGTCAGAGTTTCCAAGGCACGCTTCTTCAGGAACTTGCCATGAGATGCTGGCGAATGCCGTAACCCTTCTTTTACACCGGGAAGCTCTTCCCCAGCAGTTTGCCATCGTTCGTTTTCTAGAGTCCTCCTCTCGAGAACTTGACCGGCATCTGCAACCCTGCGAATCAGAGTACTCTCCCTGTCACGAGCCTCTGTTATAGCAGCCCACTTCGCATCGACTTGTGCCTTCAAATGCTCAAGACGTTTCCTGGCCTCCTCAACTTCCCTATCAAGGACGTTAAGGTCATGCCTCAATCCGATGATGGCTAGCTCTTCCTTGTTCTTCTCCCGAACTAGCTGCTTCTTGCTTTGTGTAGCCTCATTCAGGTCAGACTTAGCCTTATCAGCAGGGTCCAAGAACATCTCCTTGAAGAATTGGTCGTCAGGGAAACCCATGGTCTCAAACCACTTGTCACCCAGTGCAATGATCCTATCAACGATCGCCCTGGCACCTGTGACATCCAGACCAACCTCTTCGGTGTCGGTCAGAATCTCCTGTACATGTGGGATCATGCCAAATCCTGCCTCCAAGTGTCCAGAAAGGAGAGTCTTGACCCAAGAACTCAAAACCCGAGCCAGCACCTTCTTCGCAAATTGAAGAGACGAACTGGATGAAGATTCACCCTTCTCCGCTGATCGGCTGCTCATGTCATGTCCCATTGGAAGAGTAACAAAAGAACTCTTTTCACTTGGAGCCACTGGAGAGGGAATCTCAACACGAGGCATCTCCTCAATCATGTCAGAACTGGTCTCTACCTCCGGATCGACCTCTGGCATCCCTTGCTCTGGTTCTGAAGAAAGCAATGGACTCTCTTCTGTCACTTCAAAACCTGCAAATGAAACACAAAAAGGTATGAATATGATCCTGTTCAAAAAAAAAATCATTAGGGTCATCACTACAAAGTACCTTCTTCGACGACTGGCGGAACACTCTCTTCCTCCATGAACTCATCAGAAGCATCATCGACATTTGCGTCCATTGATGGTTCAAAGTCATCGGAATCCTGTGGCAAGTCAGCTGACAAGAAAAAAAATGTTAGCAAATCAAGTCGCAGGCAAAAAAAAAGAGAAAGCGAAAGAAGTTATACCAATTGGAGATTCCGGAGTCATTCCAGAGTCCCTCGGTTCTTCTTCAGATGCCATAACCGGCTCCATCACCGCCTCATCGGTCGGAACCTCAGGCATCGGCAAGTCTTCATCCTCTGCTAAAAAAAAAAAGCAGCAGTAGGGTGAGAAAACAAATCAGAACATGGAAAGCCCCATGAAAGAAGTAGAAAAAGAAAAAGGAAGAATCATACCTTCACCAATGGTCTCTTCCCCACGACTCCTCTTCTCTGGAGGCTCGTCGACAGCCTCTGGCACCTCCTCGTTGATGGTAAGAGGGATTTCCATGTCAGGAGAGTCCTCATGTGGCCCCTCGCTGCGATGATGACTCCTCCTCTTCTTACCTCTACGGGTTCGCTTCCTAGAAGAACCCGCCCCACTATCAGAGTCAGGTTTCTCACTTGACTCTTCACTGGATGGTCTGCTCTCGCCAGTAGACTCCGCGGAAGCTCGCCTCTGTGCCGCCTGCATCCAAGCGTCGAGCTCAGCTTCCTCCTGTTCTAGCTGCTCCAAAGCCTCATCAGGTACTTCCCGAACAGCTTCAGAACCAATGACGCCCTGGTCACCGAGAAAGCCTATCTTGTGCTTCTCTCCAGAAAGGAAGGCCCAAACTTCCTCTCGCCGGACGCCATCCGACTTCCCAATGCCTTTTCCAGAAGACAGCTTTACATCAAGCTCCTTCTTGGAAAGCCCCCGATATGCCAAAAAGCTCTCCGCGAACCACTTCGTGAAGCCGGCAGTTCGGAAAGTCGACAGCTCAGGATAAGAAATCGTGGCAGTAGTGTCTTCAGTACTATAGAAAGCCCATGCATTTCTGCCATCCTGCAAACCCCCAAAACGCTTCACCATACTCGAAGGCGCTCCAACAACGCCTTGAGAGAAGCCCAACTGAAGCGCAAAGCGAGAAGGTACATACGGCTGGATGTCGACGAAAAGATGTCTACGGTACACCATCGTGCCGACTCGTATGCTGAGAAGCCACTCCTTCTCTGCATTGGTCAAAGGGTAATGCCTTCCCGACCCTGCTCTGGTAGAGTCTCGAGAGGCACCAAAATCAAAAGCCTTCTTCCGCAACTCCGGAGAAAGCTTAACTGAAGACTGCCCCATCTCGACGTCCCTGAACCGTCGGATCCTCATGCGGGCAAACAAAAGTGATTCAGATACGGCTTTTCCCTTAGCCAATCGAATCATCAGAGGATCATCATCCTGTGCAGCACCCAGCTGGTGGAAGCCAGGACAGTGGTATACAAACCACGAATAAAAGATATGGGCTGAAAATACCCTATTCATAGGGAGCCCAAGCCGAACCAAGAAAGCAGCAGCCTGCAGTTCGGTACACAGGTAGGAGTAAAGAGCGGGCACCAAAGCAAGCCGCTCTCCAAACGCCATCTGACAAGCCGGAAAAATACAATGCGGCCTGATGTGCGTCCCATCTCCACCAGCAAACACAGCCTCACCTAGCCAATAAGTGAGGTAAACAGCAAGATCTCTCCGCAGTGCAATGTCAGAATAAAGGGCATCTGTGCTCGCGAAGAAACCCTTCAACTCTTCCTGCATGGCCAAAGTTTTCTTCCTGTCTTCCCGGGTCATGCTATCAGGAGACTCTTTGCTGTCAAAGAAGTTGAAGAATGAAGAGCCATAACTCTTCCAACTGCTGGATCTCACTTTCGAGCCCTCCTTCAAAAAATCATAGAAGGCGACGAGCTGAAAGTATAGGAGCCTGAACTCCTCTGACTGCTCATCAAGGACGCTGTCAATCGGCATGAACTCCTCGTAGAGTTTGCCAAGGATGGGTAATCCAGTAATAGCACTCAACTCCTTCAGAGAAAAACCAATCTCACCGTTCGTGACAACGAAGGTATTGGTCTGAGGGAGGAAAGACTCCAACATAGCCATGAAGGCATCATCGGAAAAAGTCACGGTCTCCCTAAAAGCGCGGACCGCGTCAAAAATCCCGGCTTCCTTCAAAACGGCGCCCCCAATCAGCAAGGTGTGGTCAGTCCATGACTTCCAATCGGAGTCAACATTGAAACGGCCACGAAGTCGAAAAGGCTTCACCCAAGTACTGCCGTCACCGCTGAAAACGCCAAGGCCCACCGGTCTCAAATCGACCGACGGATAATCAGAGCCCTGGTAGCCGCTAGCTGGCATCAACATGTCCATACGGACAGGTGGCTTCTCCGCATATCCGGAGGGTCCACCAACAAAAACCCCGGTCTTGATCACACTGGTCCTCTTCACCCAGCTCGGAGGATCTTCCCTCTTAGAGCACGTGGGAACAAGGCTCATGATCGAGATGGTACGATCAAAAGACGACCGGGTAGAAACATTCTTCTCTTCACCATCTGCTGTGTAAGAGAACTGAAAACATCTCCTTTGGTATGTCAAGTCGTCAGGGACTGCATCTCCAAAGAAGAAGGTAGGCTTGGGTAAAACCCTCAGATCGTCCATAACCCAAGGACGGTTGCTTACCATGATCTTATAGAATTCCTCATCCTTGAGAGCGATCAATCGCTGTCTCATCTCATCACGATTGAGGGAATCGCACTCTTCCAAGTTCTTCTCAACAAACTGGACCTTCTCCCAGGCTTGCTGAACGGCCACATTGGAAGATCTGGCAGATCGACGAGGTACGCTTGTAGCAGGCTCTTTACCCTTGTTCGTTCTGGAGGAACCACCTGCAAAGGTTGGAAAAGAAAAAGATCGTCATCAAAATGACAGGATTTCGCTAAAAAAAAAGGGGGTCACTTTGTCCCACCAAAAATCTGGCGAAATTTTGGCATGACTCCGGGGCAATTCCAAAGAAAAAGGAAATACCCCGACGGAAATAGAAAGTTTGAAGATGGGCTCAACATTGCTGCGGGCTCTGAAACTCCAAACTTTCGAAACCTCAAAATCTCCGCAAAATCAAGAAGGGCTCAACATCGCTGCGAGCTCCAAATTCCCAAATTTGCAAAGATTTTCAGGTATGCTATCATGCTCAATCTACAAAAAGTACATGCATGAACATCTAGATTTGCATAAAAACGCATTATCATGATGAGCTAAAAAAAAAAAAGAAACTTTCTCAAAAAAAAGAGGGAGAAAGAAAAGAAAAAAAAAAAGAAGAAACTTTCTCAAAAAAAAAAGAGGGAGAAAGAAAAGAAAAAAAGAAGAAACTTTCTCAAAAAAAAAAGAGAAAAGAAGAAAAAAAACGTGTGAAAAAAAAAACAAAAGAAGAAATCACGTGGAAAAAAAAACAAGAAGAAGAATAGAAAGAAAAAAAACAAGAAGAAAGAAAAAAAAAAAGAGAAGAGAAATTTTTTTTTTCCACCTACATAGAGTTTTCTTGAAAGAAAAAAGAAAGAAAACTTACTTGAAGCCATTGATGGAGAAGAAGAAGGAAAAAGCTTGAAGATCCTTGAAGAAGAAGAACTCTTGGCCTTGGAGCTCTCTTGAGATTGTTGCAAAAGAAAGCAATAAGAGCAAGAGATCCTACCCTCCTTGCTTTTATAGAAGAGAGCAAATCAAAGAAGGAAACAAAAAAGAAAGGTAAGTGTTACTAATTAGTAACCTTACCAAAAGAGAAGGAACTAGAAAGATTCTTTCCCAAAAAGAAAGATGTCTTTGAGAGATTTTCTCCCAAAATCAATCAATGAGAGATTCTCTCCAACAAAATAGGATATTGAAGATTCTTTCCCAAAAAGAAAGATACCTTGAGATATTCTCTCCCAAATTAAGGGAATATGAGAGATTCTCTCCCATAAAGATATTTTTAGATATTCTCTATCCAAATGAGATAACTTTAGATATTCTTTACAAAAATGACCCCACATGAGATCTAAGCCATCCTAAAAAGCTTAAGGTCCCATGGGCTAGCCCATATGAGCCAGGTTTGACCACCTAGGCACTAAAAAAAAAAAACAAAAAAAAAAAAAAAAAAAATTTGGGCTTTTAGTCAGGAAAAAAAATCCCTCTTACCAAGAGCATACAATAATGGTTCCATGCCTCTTTTGAGTTGATTGAACCATACAAAAAAAAAAAAAAAAATCCAAGCCCCATGAGCTTCCAAAAATCAAACCATCCAGCCTCATAAACCAAATTGAGCCAAAATCTTGAAATTGACATTCCACAAAAAAAAAAATCCAAACCACTCCAATGGACCCACACAGTCCCAAAGAGTGACCAAAAACCAAATCCTGGTCCCCTAACTTGCCACATACAGCTTGTTAGGTCACAAGAACAAAACCAAAAACCAAATCATGATCCCCCAACTTGCCGCATACAGCTTGTTGGGGTCACAAGGTCAAAACCAAAACCCGATCCCCTAACCTGCCATATATAGCTGGTTAGGTCACAAGATCAAAAACAGAAACCCAAATCCACATCCCTGATGTCATCTTCAAAACTTTGCCTCGAGATGGTGTGTGATTCCTTTCACTACCATAAAATTCCCCTGGAAGCTCAAAGGCTACTATACCAAAGGAAAGATTGCTCAAAGACTCTTGGTCAAGACACAAGCTCTCCTTCAAAAATCTCTTCGAGGTACATCGACTACAAAAGTCAAGCAACTCGTCGCTGTACCTCGAGGGGGCATTTGTTGACACCAAAAATGTCACTTTGCCTCTTCAACATCAAGAAAGCTGCATGAAGTCGCAACCTGCCATAAATAGGCAATGCAATTTCTCCAAAAAATCAAATCTTGTCAGAATCAAACAAAAACTGCAAGATCCTTCAAGATAGCCAAGAGAAGAGTACACATGAAGTTTCGGGCCATTTCAGAATCATTTGGCCTAACTTCGCTTCTCCGACAGCTAAAATGGTGCTCCCGGCGGCGACATCATCGGAGACGTCAAAACTTCGATCAGAGCCTACAGATGACTCCAGCATGTCTCAAAAGGGCTCCATGCCAAATTTCAAGTCAAACCGACAACGTTTGACCCTCCATCAATGCTCGAGCAGCAAAATCAAGCCTCCCGGCGGCGGGAACCACCGAAACCTTCGCTCATCAAACCAAGTGCATGAGTGGCTTCCACATGCTTCCAAAAGGCTGCACGTCGAATTTCAGGTCATTCCGACAACGTTTGACCAGGTTTCGATGCTCCGAGAGAAAATCAAGCCTACCGGCGGCGGAGCAACCCGGGACCATGACATCCAAAACGGAGCCCATGGAACGTCTCAAAATGACTCCAATAGACTCTCCGTCAAATTTCAGGTCAATCGGACATCGTTTGGCCACATATCAAAGCTCGGCATTTTCCCCGCAGCAAAATCAAGTGAAGCATCGACGGGACCCCAAACGGCTTCAAAACTCAAACAAAAGCCTATGGTTGGTCTTATTTATTGCTCAGGAGGCTTCACCTCAAATTTCAGGTCATTCCGACATCGTTTGACCAAGTTTCAGCTTCTGGCGGAAAATCAGCAGCTCTACGCGACAAAGTCTTCGGCTTTCCCGGAAAATTGGAAACTTTGCACTCTAAAAATGCAAGGATTCTCATCAAGTTTTCTACAGGGAAATCAAGCCAATAAATGAGAAGAAATGTCAAGAAAAATACAGAAGAAAACGGCGACGAAAAAGACCTCAAAACGACAGCAAAACGGGCTCCGAAGGGGAAAAATCCCCCAGGGTCGCAGGCCCCTGCGACCATGGCCCATGGTCGCAGGCCCCTGCGACCATGGCCCATGGTCGCCGGTCCATGGTCGCCGGCGACCATGGCCCATGGTCGCCGGCGACCATGGAGGTCCGGGTCACCGGATTTTCCGCCGGTGACCCGTTTTTTTCCGTTTTTTTTCGCGTTTCGCACACTTTGGCCCCTGTGGTTTCCTGAAAATGTGATTTTTAGTGCTTTAAATTGACTCATATCCGACGACATCTCGGATCCGCCGTCAAAAGCATAAAATCATCATTGATCGCTCCAAGATCGTCAACCGGCTGACCAAGAAAGTGCGCTTTCTGTCCGACCGATCGTGAAATCGACAAGACAGATGTCACCGGCCCGCTCTTAGCTATCAATGTCTGAAGTTACATATTCATCCGATGTCGATCAGCATGTAGATCCATCGATGATCATCGCCAGAAGAATTCCAGAAGACACGGCACGGCCCGCGACTCTTCGACTGCTCGGCGACCAATTAATGTGGTTAATTGACTAGCTTTATTATAGTCATTAATTCATTTCTTTGGACGGCCCAATCAGAAGCAAGCATTTGGGAGTTACAAGTCAATTGATTCATGGCATTTAAACCATGAAACTCCTCCCATTATGGTAATTAAGGTGATTAAAAGCCCTTAATCTCCATCGGCCAATCAGATTCAAGGAAAAAAGGAGTTACAAAATCAAGAAATAAATCTTGTAACTCCTCCCATTAAAGCCATTAAGGCTCATAAACCCTCCTAAATGGCTACCAAAAGCCTATAAATAGGAGAGCATTCCATTGAAATCAGGATAAGAGAAGATCAGAGAAAAAAAAAGATCAGAAAGAGATCTGAGAGAAAGAAAAAAAAGAGAGAAAAAACTCTGCTGAAGTTCTGCACCGGCCACCACTACAAGGTGACAAAAGTCCCTTGGGGGGCACCCCCCCCCCAAGGTCCTTGCCTTCTCCTGCTGCCTCCAATGGCTTAGACGTGGCTTTTCAGCCCGTCTACTTAGCTTTTTATTGGACATAGGACCTTCTCTTGGTCTTTGTCCTCTAAAAACCTGAGGTTATAGCCAAGCCAAGCGAAGCAAGAGCATCTTCTGTTCTCATCTGCATGGATGATGGCGAAGCCCATACATGGCTTGCGACCGTCAATCTGAACGAGTCCCCCACAACCTCCTGAAAAGTTTGATCTTCCTTTTCTTGCTTTTCATTGTAGTTTGTATTTTTCTAAAGAGACAAAAATCACAACTCTTGTCTTTCATTATTGATAAGAATTGCAAATTGACTATAAACGCCAAAATCGGCTATAAATGCCAAACAAAATCGCCTTTCACGGCAAATTAAGAAAAGGTCTCTTTTCTTAAATATTTGTGCAATGGAAAACTTGAAAGAAGTTGATTTCCTTTTTACTTGCGAAGGTTGATCTCCGGATTACCACTTGCAATTCCAAGTAAAATAGAAAATCTGGCACACCCACATAAAAGAAATGTTGATGCACGCTTCAGGCCCGCCAGGGCGCGAAAGGGCCGGACCCGACGGACTCCCACGTTCCGCCGACCCCGGTAGCCGCCCCACGGCGCCTCGGAGCGCGTTCCATCAAGGCTCCAGTTGCTGTTGTGCTTAAAGTCGTTTTTCTTCTCTTCTGGGTCAAACTTTGAGAGGAGTGTCGCTAGCTTCGCTCGTCTCTGACTTAGGCTCCAGTTGTTGTTGTGCTTAGAGTCGTTTTTCTTCTCTTCTGGGTCAGAAAGAAGATCTTGTGATTTCATTTCCTTGATAGCACCCTTTAAGGCACCAGTTGCTATAGTGCTCAGAGTCATTTTTCTTCTCTTCTGGGTTATAAAGAAGATCTTGTGATTTCATTTCCTCAATAACACCCTTTCTGCAGGCTATCTACCAATTGCCTTTTGTAAAAGACCAATGTTGCTCCCATTATATGTTGCCCAACCACTGTGAAATGGGTTGCATCCATATCACCACTTCAATGATATAAATAAGGAAAGGGAGAGAAAGGAAGGGGAGAGAAATGAATGGAAATGGAAAGCGTTTGGGGTATAAATAAAAAGCCGAAGAACAACGCTAGCGTCACTAAAAAAAACACTGAGTGACGCTAGTGTCGCTCATTTCAAATTGGAAAAAAACCAAATGGGGTCTGACGGGCCTCGTTTGTATGGTGCTAGTTCCGAGGCACTAACAAGTGCAACGGACATATACCGGATATTTTCCCGTAAAATCCTCTATATATATATATATATGGAAAATATTCAAGTGCATCTATCCCTCACCAGGTGAGGGACACTCTCCTTTTTAGGAAGTTTTAAGTACAAAAGAGAATCTTTCCAAAAAATACAAAAGTGCTTTTGTACTTAAACTTCCCAAAAATGGGAGTGTCCCTTACCATATGGTGAGGGACAGATGCACTTGAATATTTCCCTATATATATATATATGAGGAGAGCTCCCCTACACTGCAGCTTCCTTTAAAATCAGCTGGGCGCGTGTGGGTTGGTCCGGATCGTGTGAAGCTCAACTTAAAATCAGCTCATATCACATTTTGACTATCCCGCTCATTTTTCATGAAGACCTAAAACCAGAGCTCCCGCCTCTGTCTCTCCTCTGTTTCTCACCTCTCTCTCTCTCAGCGCTCGCCTCTCTCTCTCTCTCAGCAACTCGCCTCTCTCTCTCTCTCAGCGCTCGCCTGATCTGCGAAGAACCAGCTCTCCCTCTCAGCGAAGACGCCGATATACGTTGCCGCTCTCCAGACGCGACGTCGATCTGCGCTGCTGCTTCTCCCGACTAGCGAAGACGCCGATCTGCGCTACTGCTTCTCTCGATCAGCGAAGAATCTAGGCACTATTGTGATGTGATGAATGAAGCTTGATAGGCTGCTTTGTTATTTTCCTTGTGTATGTACCTTTGTCATACATAAACATCAAATATATTGATATCTGAGGTGAGGCACTGAATGCTTCTCAGGACTGGAATTGCATATGTATCAAATGTTACAGTTCGACAGAGGGACAGACGAAAGGGAATCGCCAAACAACTCATTTTTAAGGCGGAGACTTTAGCCAAGAGTTGGGGTTGCCGTGTCGTTGCATTGCATTGTGATTCAAACAACCAAGCTACCATGAGACTATATTTGGGCCAGGGCTTCAGGTGCGTCAAGGTTCCTGAACGTGCAAATTGGCCTCAACCCAAAACCTCCCCAGGCATCCAGTTCAACTTCATGATGAAGCTCCTTACTACCTACCACTCTACCACAATTTAGTTCTTACTTCAGAATGTTAAAAAATGGGCTTGGTTTTACCAACAGGTATCCAGGCTTATGTTTATTGTACCCTAATCAAGTGCTTTGTGTTTAGAGCTAGCCCCTATATATATATATATATATATATATATGTATATATATATATATAGGGGCCAGCTCTCCTAAGCTGCAGCTTAACTTATCCTAAGCTGGAATATGGCTAGTCTCACAAATTCAACTTGATTATATCTATTTTTTGCATAATGGAACAGAAAAATCCAATTCTGATTGGATTTATATTGATTTTGGAGATGATCATCATCCAAAAAACACATAATTGACTTTGATTTTGTGGGACCAGCCATGTTTCAGCTTAAGATAAGCTAAGCTGCAGCTTAAGAGAGCTGGCCCCATATATATATATACATATATATATATATAGAGAGATAGAGAGAGAGAGAGAGAGAGAGAGAGAGAGAGCAAGGCTCTCCTAAGCTTAAGCTTAGGATAAGATTCCGTAAGCTAATGCTTCTGGGGCCCATCCTTGGTCCATCCAAATGGACCAAACAAACAACCCCCCTAAATTGCACATGCCCACCCACTTTTGGTCAGATCCAAATTTACTAGACCGTTGGATTGACTATGCACTGACCGTTGGCTGATTTCTTATAAGGAGGGTCCTAGGGAGTCCTTGAAATCCCCCCCCCCCCCCCCCCCCCCCCCCCCCACCCCCCATATGGGTCCCCAAGTGGGCTTCACCACACAATTGAACTTACTTAAGCTTACCTTATCCTAAGCTTCAGCTTAGGAGAACTGGCTCCTATATATATATATATATATATATATAACCCTCCAGTCATGTTAGATAGACATCTTCTCATGTCGTATGCTTTGAAATGGGTCTAATTCAAAGCAATCATATGCATTTCAATCTTTATACATCATAAAAAAATAAAAAATAAATAAAAATGGGTATAGTCAGTCATGTAGCATTGTCAATCCAGTCACATCTTTTTCAAAATAGGTTGGTGACATGATCATATACATATAGATTTCACTTTTCTTGTTAAAATATATTTAATTGTGTACATAAAGCATAGCTCCACATTCACATGTCATCAAGTCCTTATTTGATTCCCTCATTCTGATGTTGCTTGATCATGTTGTATTGTTAAAAAAGGATTGACTCCCACATCCAAAGTGAGTTCAACCCTTTCCTTTTATCCTTCTTTAAGGTTTAGTTCCTAATCTCACATGCTTATGCTTACCAATTCTTGGAAGTTGGGATTAACCACATGCCTATGCATTCCATCTCTCTGTTGTTAAAATTAGTTTTATGTCTATTCAGAACTCTATAGCTGTCTTAACTTGTTTCATTGAATCTTGCATTCTTCTTTTATTTGAAAATTCACTCATGTAAAATGAAACAAAACATATACTATTAAGATTTAGCATACGCTAAAGGCTTTTGGTTAAGGGCCTGTTTGTTTGCATTAGAATACATTGGAATTAAATAAATAGGAATCCTTGGTTTAATGAGCTCCACCAAATGATTATTAAAATGCAAAGCACAAACAATATTAGGTGAGAGGTGAAGGACTTGAAGATAGCAATGTAGATGGGACCTTTGCTTTTCTTGGATTTGAATTAATAGGATGATGGCTGGATTTTCATTTCCAATCTACCCTTGATTCACTTTTCACTAAGGGGGAGTTTATTTGATGGCCAATTTTTTGTATATGCACCGTGAAGATTAACTTTTAACCACTTATGGCATGAATTCCTATGCATTTCAATTCATATGTATTCAATGCAAACGAACAGTCCCCTTAATAAGAATCAGATGACTCCTAAAAACCAAGCTTAGAAGAGAAATCCTTGTACACATGAAACCATATAAACTAGGGCTAATCTATGAGTTAATATAAACCTGCATGCCGGAAAGAGTTTACTCAAATGCAGCCTTGTCCATTGACATCTAAAACTTTAAGAATAGTCCTCAACTGAGGAATACTCCATTGCCAATCCATGGTTGGCTCAATGGTGAGGCACCTTCATGTCCAAAGAAACGTCCAGCATTCCATCTCGGGTCATAGCACTGGTGGTTAGGGACTTCACTAGAGTGTGTGAGTGGGTACGAGTTGTATTGGAAAACAAAAAGGAACAAAAAAAGAAAAAAAGAGGAATACTCCAAGGGTCCATTGCTATAAAGTTATGGTGCTGAAAGTTGCACTGGATGTGGCGATTACCAATTCAATCAATCTAGACCATACATTTTATCGTTTTGACACTCAATATGCCATTGGGAGCAACCATATTATATTAAAAATGCTATGGGCCATAAATTTAATCTTCTTCTCTGAAGGAGTCCAGATTCCAAGCCAAAAAATTCAATGGCTGGGATTTTGCTAAATATTAGTGTTCTTCAGAATATAGGCAATGGATTGTTAAATTGATTATTTGACCTGCATTTCTGCTATGAATGCTCCCAGCCACTGTGCAGACTAATTGAATAGTCTAGATTATCTAATTTCATATGATTTCTGCTCCGTAAACAATAAAAATGTCTCGCAGTCTGTGAACAATTGAATGGGAGAAACCAGAAAAATGGATAGTTTGGATCAATTAAATGGACTGGTATTGCTCGATATCCCTTGGTATTGCTACTATTTTTATGTTTATTTTCATTTTATGATTTCTGAAGACATTTAGATATAAATACACACAATACCATGAGAATATTTCTCAACTATATTGGGGGTATTGGGTTTTTAAAAAAAAAACGCAATTTTCCAACGCACAATACTGTGAGCAAGTTACATTGGTTACAGTAATTAATGGAAATGACAATATACTGGGAAGAAACAATCTAGGTGCTATTGCTGAAGAAAGATTACAACAGTTATTACAGCACAGCAGTTCTTTGTAATAGAGCATAGAGAATGAAAAATTCCCTCTACCCACACAAAAAAAAAAAAAGGAAGTCCTGTTACTGGTCATGGGAAACCAAAAAAACGATCAGAAGGATTCCTAATCGCAGCACACTCAAAGCAGACATATCAGCTGGTTCTAAAACTTACATTGCATTTAGGAAACATATGATGGGTTGAAGCACTCAGAGAGGTCCATGTCAAAAGAAATAAGTCCTAAGCTACACAGGCACTTCCACATATGATATTCCTGCAGGAACAAATAAGATTATTAATTAAAAGGTCAAGTGTAGTTTGTAGTGATGACATCATCATGCTATATAAGAAGATAAAATACAAACTCAGCCTTAAATTGCTGTAGCTACAAATTGTGCTAGCAATCTGTACATATATCATCATAATCATCATCGTTGTCGTCATCAAAGCTTTGTCCCAACTATGATGGGGTCAGTTACATGATTTATGTATATAATTTTGACAGGTAGCATAACTTGAACCCACACTATTAATGTTGCAATAGTGAGCACCTTCGACATATGATATTCCTAAGCTAAACAGGCACTCAGAAAGGTCCATGTCAAAAGAACTAAGTCCTAAGCTACAATATTCCTGTACAAACTCAGCCTAAATTGCTGTAGTTACAAATTGTGCTAGTACTCTGTACATATATCATCATCAAAGCCCTTTCTCAACTATGGTGGGGTCAGTTAAATGAATTCTGCACATATTTTTGACAGGTAACATGACTTGAACCCACACTGTTTTTTTTTGGTAAACAACCCACACCGTTAATGTTGCAATAGTGAACACCTGCTAGTGTGCCCTGGGCTCTTGTCAGCACTCTGTACATTTGTGGTACAGTGCGAAACAAAAGTTCACTGCCACATTTTCATCTTCGATCAATTTCATCTACTCTTTCACTCATTCTTAAAGTTCAGATCATCAGTAAAATACCAAATGCAATTCATCATTTTCTTAGCAAGGAAAAAGTCAGTTGGTCCTATACTTCTTGGACCATTCAGCCCCAAGTCAACAAAGTCCCATCCTTAGAATCCATTAGAGCACTTTCATTCATTAGAAACAATAATCCTGCACATGTGATGCTCAAGAACCTCAATTCATTGTGTGCAGAGATGAATTGACGAAGATGATTGAAACTTGAAGACTAAAATACCAAATGCAATTCATCATTTTCTTCACAAGGAAAAAGTCGGTCGGACCTCTACTTCTTAGACCATTCAGCCCCAAGTCAACAAAGTCCCATCCTTAGAATCCATTGGACCACTTTCATTCATTAGAAACAGTAATCCAGCACATGTGATGCTCAAGAACCTCAATTCATTGTGTGAAGAGATGAATTGACGAAGATGATTGAAACTTGAAGACTAAGCTGTAGCCGAGCCTAATCTTGATGAAGCCCCACTCTCTAGGCGATCGTGGGTCGTGTTCTTGCCAAAAAAGTCTGAACAAAACCATAGAACGGGTACTTGGAAATTGGAATGACGAAACCCAAAGAGCACGTGAAGACATCAGACGTGAAGTCTTCTTCGACAAATACACCAAAATTTACTCAACACAGAACAAGATAAGGCAAAGAATCCACATGATGTGGAACACAATCTCGGTAGTTGGAAATCAGACACACACCATAGACCCAAAAAGACCCTTTTGGCTCTGATACCATGACAAACTTGGTTATCTTGTATACTGTTGTACCCTCTAAGAAGAAGAGGGTCTTGTATTTATATTAATGGCTACAAAGTACAATAACTTGAATACCCTTATAAAAGGGTTTAAAGAGAATACAATACAAGGGATTTTTATGAGAAAATCAGTCATAAACCATAATTACACATTGATTAAGAAAGACCCTAAAACATCCAATTAGGGTGTTGTACGCAGCCAAAAGACCAATTTTCCCCGGAACGATATCATTAGGGCTCATTTCAAAAAAAAAAAAACAAACCTTTATTAGAGTATTGTTTCCCAAACGATATCATTAGGGCTCATTGCTAAAAGCCTTTCTCCTTTTCTTCTTCGAACAATATCATTTGCCCTATCTTCGTTTCCTGCCAAAAAAGAAACTGATCGTCTTCTCTCGCCTCTCCTCTTTTGCTCTTTGTGACTCAAAACCTCTCCCTTCCCCATTTTCGTTTCCCATTTCTTTTCCAAAATCTACAATCTCTCCGTGCATACCAAATACATTATTGCTCTTAAGGTCATGTTCAAGTAGCAGTTGGAAAAGTACCGTTTCCACCATCAATTGCGATGAGAGATCCAGATTCAAAGTGCTTTCACAACCTCAAAGAAATTACTACTGGAGTTGTAGGTACAACCTACAAGGCCTATGGAATAGATTTTTAGTATGCATTTTGATATTTGTGAAAGGAGAGGTTCATCTGTTCTATTGTCTCTCGTCCACTGCGAAGAAAAGGATAAAACAAAAGCCAAGGAAGAAGATGGGAAATTTCCCAAAGGGGACTTTTTTTTGAACGATCCCTAACGATATCATTCTAGGGAAGAAGGGAAAAATTGAAGAGTTCTTTTTTTAACGAGCCCTAACGATTTCGTTGCAGGGCAAATTGGTCTTTGGCTACGTACGACATCCTAATTCGATGTTGTAGTGTCCTTCTTAACCAATTCGTGTAATTAGGGTTTAGGACTAATTTTATTGTAAAAATCCCTAAATACAATGGTAATCTTGGAATGCTTAATTTAAGATAACATACTTCGTAGGTGTACTAGAATTAGTATTCTCCCACATAGAGAAATTGTGTTCTTTTTAATTGACCAGCAATGGTACAAGAGTGTCCCATATTTTGTTATAGGCTCCCTATTGGGTGACCATCACTATGCATTTGCAGGGTTGCATGATTAATAGATGCAAAATCAGACGGTTACAATTATAAATACGGGATTTCAGGATTATGTTCCATCAAGTAATAGCATGGGTGCTAAACCGGGCCCAACATGCTTATTGGGAATAGGGCATCTTTCTCAAACAATTGGCGATATTAAGAAAGAATAAATACAAGCACCAAAACCACACAAAGATTTGCTTAGGTTACAGAGAAGGGCTGGGTCTATGACCAATCTAGAGACATAGCCTCCATTTTGAAAATAGTGGCGTTATGTTCTAAAGCCTAGTGGAGACAAGCGGTTCGAATTTAAAACGTTGTTTTTCCTATTTCTCCTCAATAATCTTTCCTAAAGTTGTCTCCACCTCAAATCACTAAAAAAAACACAAGATGAATTCTTATGACCACTTAAAAAACTCACTGCGATGCCGCTACATATCTTCGTAACTCTTACAAAAGAAAAGTATCGTCGTAACTACAACGTATCACCCACTACATAGTATTTTGGCCACTGGGCGCTACATCCATCGGAACTGCTATTTTGATCCTCGATAGCCATTATTGCTAACACAGGAGTACAAAGTGAGATATAAGTTTAACCTGGATAAGAACCAGCAAATCTCCAACATGCAATCTCTCTCTCTCTCTCTCTCACACACACACAAAACCACTCTAATAGAAAAAAAGAAAAAATACCTTTAACCAAGCCTCAAACTTGGCTTGAATCCAAGTGTAACAATGGAATGTAAAAGGGCAAGAAAATCAAGACACCTCTACTTTATTCTTCACTAAGTGCTATGAGAACACTTCTAAAAGCCTTTTTTTTTCTTTTTCTTTCTCTTTCTTGTGTCATATAGAGAAGAAATCCTTTCGGAGAAGTAATTATTCACCTCCTCAATTGTACAACTCAAAAGCCTTTAACCAAGTAACTCTAGTGAGTTATTAAACAATCCATGTGTGGCCACAAAATTAGAAAAGGGTTGAAAAGGTAATTTTTCAATAATCACCACCTACAACAATCTCAACCTAGAGTGTAAAATCATCACTTGTTCTCACAAGAAAGCATCTTTTTTTCCCTCCTTAAGCCAAGATCAAAATTCATTCCAACTGCTCAATTAGAACAGTCTTCATGAAACATTGCAACATTTTCCTTGGTTCCCACTTCACTAAGCTTATCACCTCCTTAGACAACTTGGCAAATATAGTAATGCTGAGCCAGGCTCAATTTTCTCTTGTAGGAGTCTGCACGCCATGTCGTTCGCAAAACTCCATCCCCTTCATTAATGAAGTCCCCCATGCATTAAAGATAGGTACCAAGTTTCATACACGGCATACCATGCAAACTTCCATAAGAGAAAATCGCCCAATATCTGCTTTGGCATTTTGTGATTAACTGGGTTTCTTTGGAAGACATGGCACACTCATTTTGTCACAAAAAAACTTCATGGGTTAAGAATTAATGCCCATTTTATCCATCAAAGTTTGAAGCCAAATCAACTTGCTAGCCTTTGTTACTGCAATGTACTCAGCTTCAGTGATAGACTAGTGGAATGATAACTAGTATCTCTCAAATAATGGAGATATTCTCTCTCTTCCCATGTGCTTTTCTAGGATTTTCAATACACTGGCTCAAATCGCTAACCACACGTGCGAATCTAGCCCGAGAGCATATAGCATAACAAACATCAAGCTTCCTACATAACTTGTATAAAGGCCTGTTTGGTCCAAGAATTACATGAATTTTTGGAAAAGATCATCCTACATGGTAAGAAATTGGGGCTGTATGCATATATGGGTTTTTCTATCCCATTCTATGTTTGGTTGCTGAATACCATCCTACATTTTTTCTTAATCCAAGTTTCGTCTCATTTCTATAATCAATTTGATAATGAAATTCATACAGTGGAGGAATAAGTTCCACTCAATTCATTCAAAAACTAATTTCTCCACCAAAAGAACTCTAGCTATAAAATTCTTTCCTCCTTTTAGACAATCTTCAGAAGACAAGTGGAAATGTGGAACTAAAGGAGTTCTGACTGACTGCCATTCCCAATTTAAATTTCCTTCTTTGCGTGCGGAAGCAACGAAGTCTCATTCCACCTATCTCTTTGAATTTCCATTCCAAAAGTTTGCTTCGCCAGTTCATTTATTTTATCCTCGTCAACTGGAAGCAAGCAATTCACCAATAAGACTAAGAAGCAAATTTCCTCATTAAAGAATCTCATGCACACATAATGATTGTGGTCACTTCTTTGGCATCCAAGACTTCTCATTAATGTATTGGAAGTCTTATATCATTGACGCAAAATTTACTTAGGCCATTCAAAGATTTCTCATCTTGCATATGAGATTCTCACGTACTATTTCAATAAAAACCCTTTCCAACTGTGCGGACAGCATCATAAGTCTTGAGATCGATTTGCTTGAGCTCTAGATCAACCACTGTAACAAGTCTAAGCACCAATATAATTGAAACAAAAAATTAGTACTGGGAGCAAGTATTTTGAGAAAATTACTCACTTCCTTTTGTGCCCAATCCCCAATGTCATTCAACTTTGTCACCTGACTCTTTCTTGAGTCCATAAACTAATCTGCACCCGACTGCCTTTTGAACTTTTGGCAGCACCACCGAATCCCAAGTCTTATTCCTTTTAAGGACATGCATTTCTCCATTCATATCCTTTTCCAACTACTCAAATCAGTGGCAACCTTTTCAATATTGAGAGTACGCATGAGTTTAATAAATTCACTTCAGTCGATAGGAGAAGGCTTTTGAGTTTTACAATTGAGGAGGTGAAAGATCAATTTTTCCTAAAAGACTTTATCCTTTTGGGTTCTTTTATCTACAACACAAGAAAAAGGAGGGATTTCGGTGCATTCTGTGCTCTTAACAAAAAAAAAAAGAAAAAAGAGTTTTAAAGGAAGTGGATCTTTCATATTGGTGATTTGTCCATTCTTGATGCAAGGCCGCGTTTATTTTACTTTGTACTCTTGATCACATTGTTTCAAATATCTAATGAAGCATGTCAACTGATATGCATCATTTTTAATACTTGGTTAACAACCTAGTGGTGCAATACATGTATTGCAAGTGTGTCAGCTGATACTGATACATATTGTCATTACATATAGCACATCAGTTGATAGGGCCGATATGCATAGTAATGGTACTTTTGGCATATGAAAAACAAAAAGATTTCATAAGGCTTAAACCCACCACCTCTTACAAGATATATAAAAAGTATACATGACTAAGTTGAAGGCTAGATATGTTCAACCAAATTATTCATTATTTTGTATGATGACAATAATGTCCTTTTGTTTACACATGGCCCCATATGTAAGAGATCCAAGCACTTTATGGGAACCTACCTCCATTGAATCGACACTAATACTGGCTTGACATTGACTTAGACATTAGTCACCATTGAATTTTATCACAATAAATTTGCATGATATGTAGTAGTTAAACTTTAAAGGGTTAAAATTAGGGGCTGGGATCATTTGATTGAAATGAATTGAAGATACCCCTAATCCACTATTGACTTATCCATCTCTCTAACCCGTTAATTGTCATGCATTTAAGTAGACCCCACAAGAAGAGGGTGTTTTCTATGGAAAAAATCATATTATTTGGAGTTGTACACATGATATATTTCATTGATCCACCACGTTAAAAATTATAAATTCACAAGTTAGAATTGATTAATTCATAAAAAAAGCATTTATCTGAAATTTAATATTTCAATTTCCTACCTCCAAAGAACAAAAAATAAACTTAAAGTGTATGATTAAAAGCTATTAACCCCTTCATACAAAGAACACTTGTTCTTTTTTTTTTTTAATATATCGTCACTCCCCGGCTTTTTTTATTAACAAAAGCGACGATATCGTACTCATCCACATATAGTTTTTATTAAAAACTGCATAGTTTTTATTAAAAGTTCAGCCATTCTCAGTAGACACAAAAGGAATTCATTCACTAATTAATGACAAACCCATAAATTTTGAATTTATAGAAAGTTCAAGAGTTGGAAGAATAAATCAAATCAATCTACTCATATCTCATAAAGAGAAATATATTGAAGATCTCAAAAGTGAAATTATTCTCTTTTGCATCAAAGATCAAATTGAATCAAAATATTTTGCAACTCATTCAAAAAAGAATTTCATGCATATTCATATTTCAAAATATTATTTTCTGCAAAAATAAATTTTCTTGCATCAATTAAGCTTTTTAACGACCTCTTCAATTTTTCTTTCCTATAGAAAAATAATGTCAAAAGACAAAGGGAAACAACCTATAGATTCCAATTTGTATTATTATGCACTTGCACATGAAGAACCTAACCTGTCCCAACCTTCTACCCTGCCCCCTTCTGAAGAATCCCAAATCTTTCTTGATAATATTTGGAGTACATATATCTCTGGTCAACATAATTCTCAAATGAGAAAAAATCTCTCTGATTTAGCCAATTATATAAAAAACTTGAAAACAAAAATTCAAATGCTACAACAACAATGTGTATCGTCATCTATTCCCCGATCGAAAAGCAATTCAGAATACAACTCCTGGAGAAGGTTGATATATTTCTTCCAGATGAATTGCTGCAAGAATTAGAGAGAAAACTCTATCTTGTCAAATCAAGGAGCGATTAATGTATAAAGCTCGCTACCATAGCTGGGCCAATGACTTTAAAATGTTTTTACCAGTGGAAGAGTTCGATATTTCTTATATTGAACAATCTTGCAATAATTCGACAATTGCCTACAATTGTCAACTATGCTCTCAGTTGCCTCGGCATCACCAAGTGACAACTCCTCATAAGTATCTCCTCCTACTCTCGAAGAAAGAGATGAAATTCGATTCTATCAGCCATATCAATTATGTACCCCCTCATGAATTATGAGGAAGGAGATCTATTCTGCAGAAAATATAGTTTTCCTATTTAGGACTATGAACACATTCCTGAACACACTTTAGAATGGTACGGATCATCTAACGCTGCATCTCTAGAATATAGCCTGGAGCGTCTTCAAAATTATAATATACAAGCAGATCAAAATCAAACGTTCATAAATACGAAGCGGCATCTTGAATTTGCCAACACTTATGTAGGAACTTGGAGTGATGGTCGTCATATTGTCTGTATATACGATGACCTTGCAGATCAATCTTATGTATTCTATGATCCTCTCCAATCAAGACACGCAATTCTTAGAAGAAATCCTTAACAAATTTGAAGACATGTCACTTGATATCACTGAAAGAACGCGAAGACAACTAATACAACTATTCCAAAGGGAACATGAATATGATGGATGAAGCCCTCCTCCAGCTGACCCAATTGACCAATACATTATTCAGGATTCCTCACTCTCTTCTGAAAAGATACAGTTTCTCAAAGATCCCATAATAAAGAAGTATGGTGGAATTATAAAAGAAGCCTCATCTTCAAATGGATCTGTCAATAAAGAAGATTCAGACCCAACACTTCCTCCATCAGATGAGGGATTTTGATAATGCATCCAACAATTGTAGCAATTATCTCTGCTAATCAAGATTGCCGACATACAACAAATGCATCTCGCAAGCTTGAATGAAGAATTATCTCTTCAGTACAAATATCTCTCATGCAGTCTGCAAGTGTCTCTCATACAGCCAAGCAGTCAGAACAAAAGAATTCAATCCACATAGCCATGTGTCATAAAGAGATCCCATAGCCAAAAGCCTTCCATCTCCCCCATCCATATATATCTTTTCCAATAATTCTTTAGGTACATCAAGTACTTCAATACCCATAAATGGTCATAATTCTTCACGAAGCAAATGCATAAAGTGATACCCATCTTTTGCAAAAAGGTCATTTTCAAATAGTAAAATGTCGCTTTAGTGGATCTCACTTTCTCATCACTTTCCTTCCCACGTGAACCCTACTCACCTTCGTATCCAAAGCCAAATAAAGTCCATAAATGTGGAAAATCAACAATCTCAAGTTACTTTTTTGAATAGTGATTCAAATCACTATTACAAGCAATAAAGGTACCATGACATGAAGTTATCAACATTTCCAATGCAGCCATCTACAACGACAAATCAAATTCTGCAAAGTGTATCATATGGCCACTGAATAAATGTACAAATGACATGTAATCCTTATCTATTCACTGTATGTAATTTATTTCAGTAGAATCCCATGGATTTCAATCTGTTTGAGTCACGTGGACTTTAAATGGTTTTGAATTCGGCGTGTCTATAAATTGAGAGATTGAGAGCCCTTTTGTCTCTCAATCAATATTACAAAATTAGAAGCAATCTAAATACTTAGAAAAGCTAGTAAAATTCTACTGTCATGTGTGCAAAAGTTGTTCTGGAGATTCGGCTCCCCCGTTCTGATATCAGAGCCACACCAATCTTTTGTCCTTGTAAGAAATTCTGTAATAAATTTCTATTTTCAATGATGTATTTCTTTTCAAAAGTCTTTGCAAAATTCATGCATGCATCATGATCTATCACTAGCTCTCTTTCTGTCTTATTTAAAACTGTGTTTGTAAGTTGAATTTATGATTTTAGGTCTGTTCAGACTAGATTGCGTTAATTATTTTTTGTTACTAAGAAGAGTGGTTTGGGTCCGAGGCCTCTTGTCGAATAGCCTTTGTTGCCCATTTAGCCAGGTGAGCGTTTAGGGCTTTAACAATCACTGGCAGGCCACCAATCATTCTTATTAGTAATAATTTTTTGTTAACAATGTCTGTAATTTTTAGATCTTTAATAAGAAATTCATCTTCAAACTCTGTTTCTTCTTCTGCATCTTATAGTGGGACCAACTACCATTGGAGTAAAATTTGGGGAGAGCCCTCTAATGGTCCATCATTTTTAGCAATTTGGATTTTCAATGTGGGCCTCAAGAGTTCCACCGTCTCATTATAACATTTAATGAGTGAGACAATCAAAGTTGTGTGATATTGGACCCTATAAACCAAACATATTAGTTGTATCAGTGATATGCATCAACATATTGGCCATACCAATCTGACTTGAAAGAGTTAAAAAAAATTTAAAAAGGTCTAAAAAATCTATAAAGATTGGGAAATCCTAGAATTTAGCATTTTTACAAACCATCTATCACATTTTGTTTGTATCAATACTACAAGATGCTTTTAAACAAAGAGGGTGTGATTTTCAACAAATAGAAGTAAATTTTATAAGCAAATTGAGTATTCTTTGTATGAGTGTTTTTCATAACCATGCACCATTATTTTTATTTTTTTATTCTGTGATTATATAAATATAAATTCTTAGATAAAAAGTGTACCTTTTAGAAATAATGGATCAATTATAAATTATGCATGAATTGATGATAGTCTTTAACATGGTGAGTCAATAAAGATGAATCACACTTATGCAACTCCAAAGACTATGGTCTATGCCTTTGTTTGGGCTTTTTTCGCTTACAAAAATATAAACATTTCTTTTGGGGCTCACTAGAATACATGTCCATAAGGGGATAAGGAGATGGATAGGTTAGTAGTGAATTAGGGATGTCCTCATATCAATCCAATTAAATGATCCTAGCTCTTAATATTAGCTCCCAAAGCTTAATGGATGCTTATCATGCACATTTTATGTGATAAAGTCCAACGGCGACTAATGTCTAGATCAACAACAAACTAGCATTAATACCAATTAAAAGGTAGTAGGCAGGCCTTTATAAACAAGAAAAGGAAGCTGGTCATCATTATGCAACAATATGTATCTTGATTACAAACATATAGAGCTTGGCTTAGTGGTATAAGCATTTGATTTTTAAGTTGTGGTGTGTTTGAGTCATTATTAGATAGCCAAAATCATCATTACTGTACATAGCAGTTGTATAAGCTAGATGAATTGTTATCAACTGATCCACATTCTATATATGCATCAAACGGATACCTTGTATGGACCAGGCAAAACACCAATTTGTAAAAGTACACTCCTTATCGATTGATATTTGAAACGACAGTTAGAAAGAACGAAACTATTTCTCCAAATTGCTCATACATAGCTTGTTTGAATGAACCACGTAAATCTAATGTGTTTGTGTGGTTTAGATGTTCTCTAATTATTTTTCTGTAGTATTGCATTGTGGTTCATTTATTTGAAGTGTTGTTGAAGTGACATTTATGTGTTGTATAGAAATCGGATTATTAGAGAGGGGGCCAACATTCCCAACACAGCTAATTCGATCTACAACCACTTAATCCAAAAGCTTAAGCTGATAGAGAACGATGAAACAATGGATATCAAAGGGGACAACAAATTCGATTTGCATAGTATTGTGGTTAATTTATTTGAAGTGTTGCTGAAGTGACATTTATGTGTTGTATAGAAATCGGATTATTAGAGAGGGGGGCAACATTCCCAACACAGCTAATTCGATCTGCATCTTGTTGACAACCACTTACTCTAAAAGCTTAAGCTAGTAGAGAAACAACGGATATCAAAGGATCAAAGGGGACACCAACCCCACCCACCCCCGGCGCAGTCTCAAGGCACTAACACAGAACACAACCCCTAATTTGCATCTTGTTGACAGCCACTTACTCTAAAAGCTTAAGCTGGTAGAGAAGGTAACAATGGATATCAAAGGATCAAAGGGGACAACAACAACACTACGCCCCCCCCCCCCCCCCCGCCCCCCCGCACATTCTCAAGGCACCAACGCAAAACACAACCTCTCGGACTTGAACACTTGACCTTTTTTCTTTTTTTTTTTTTTTGAATGATCCTCTAACACTTGGCCTCTCACTCTAATACCATGTTGACAACCACTTACTCTTAAAGTTTATGCTGATAGAGAGTGACGTAACCATTGACATCAAAGAGCACAATCCATCTATAGAGGGGAAGGAGATAGCAAACTTTTCCACACAAAAAAAGTCATAAGTCCAACCCCTCTATCTTGGACTTCAAAATCCACTAGAACAAGGATTTTTGCAAAAAAAAATGGAAAATCTCTGCCGCAAACATCAAGTTTGCATCTATCCATGGAAAAACTTCATTTTCCTGCAAAAAATGTTTCTGCACAAATGTGTCAATAATAAACTCGTTTAGCACTTCTAGGTACAAGCTCCAATACACAAACCACTTGGATCACCCCAAGAGTTGAACCTCCACAGTCTAAAAGGGCAACAATATGCTTCGTCTGTAGCATTGTATATTTAATTATGAATAAAAATGAAAAATAAAACAAAAAACGAATAAAGAGGTGAAAAAAGCAACCAGAAAGGTGTAAACATTATACTTTCAATAGCTTCTACTTTGATGTATATAAGTTTTAGTTTTATTATTCAATGTAGATCTATTGTAGGGTACTTGAATGATTTATCAAACTCAAAATAAGAACCCGGTAGATTTAGCTCTACTAAGAGAGGCAGTAGTTCAAACCCAAGTCCAAAAACAGATTCCCAACAGATGCTATTTTCTCTTAAAAACCAAGATGCAGTATTTGAGCTATGAAGCCAAAATTAATCTGTCTCTTACATGATTGAGCAACCAGATCGTCTTTGCCTCTTCTTTTTTGCAATCTCCTTCCTTCTTGGAGGTTGGAGCACGACCTTAATTGCAGTATCAAAAACAGCTTTGACATTCTACCGAGACACAAAAAAAAAAAAAAAAAAAGGTGATCATTAGGAAATCAAATCCATCATCCTTTCCTGGAAGCCAAATGCTACTTCTCAAAGTAGACTTGAAATTTGGTTTTGCAAGTTTTTTTAAAGCCACAGCCAGGAAATTAAATCCGTATCTGAAAATAATAACATCAGAAGGTGGCCGGCATCAAATACAAAATAAATGGAAATCTGCATATTAAGGGTCTGAAATAGTACCCGTGCACATCCAACAGTTGTGGGAAATTTCATATACCATCAAGAAATTCTTAAATGTTACCTGTTGAGTTTTAGAGCTACATTCAATATACGCAGCAGCACCAATTTGCTTCCTAAGCTCTTCTCCCTAAACATGTGAATTCCAATCAATTTAAATCCAATAAAATAAAGCATGAAATACTTGACAAGGACTAGAAGTGTAAAAGAAGGGCTGAGAAATGCCTACTTGAGCGGATGTTATTGTAGTAGCTTCCATATGATCAGCAAGATATCCTTTGTCATTGCGGAGATCTGAAAATAGTAATAACAAAGGAAAAAACACTGTGAGGATTAGAATGGTAAAAGGCAAAACCATTATGATTAAGAAACGGCAATATATTTCTCATCCCTAAGATTGCTTTAGATTGTATACGCACCTAACTTTGTTCCAACAAGAATAATTGGAACATTGGGTGCAAATCGACGAAGTTCAGGCATCCACTGATTGACATTAGATAAACCAGTAGTCAGAATTACTAAATCATTTAATACAAGACACACTTAGATAAAGAAATTCATATTGTTTCCTCCAATTTAGGGTGCAAAAGCAGGTTGAAATTCACTGTATTTGGGGTAGTGCAGAAAAATAAAATCCATAAAGCCATAGAGAAACTACTTTTCTACTTTTCTTTCAATGAACAGCAGAACAGAAAACTGCTAATTCTGCATAAATATTCACACCTTATGTGATAAGAAGTATTATAAAGTAATCAAGCCATCAGTAACCATGAAAATACATTATTCAAATATAGCCAACAACTGGGAAGATATACAGCTAAAAATATTAAAAGATGCTGAACCTCGCTAAGAAGCATTTTGAAAAAAGCTTAAATCTGGATCATACAGTTTAGTGTTTTAAATGTCATTTGAAGCACACATGGAAACACCAATTGGGAAAAGAAGCAATCTAGTTCTCCCCATGAATTTGAGTGGGAACCTATCTACAGGCAATTTCAGTAGAGAAGCATCCAAACAGAACCACAACAGCTCACACGCATACAACACTAAGAAGGAAATAGTTATCCGGTCAATACCTTCTTATTGCATTAAGGTAAAGTACAAACCAGACATACAATGATCCTAAGAATTTAGGCTTTAATATCTACAATAAGGTGACCCATTTGTCCAAACATTCATTAAAAATCATAACCCAAAAGAAGAGAAAAGAAAAGAGAGAAGGCTGTAAAGAGATTGTATTGGGTTAGTACCTTCTTGAGAACATTCTCGTAGCTTGCTCTGCTAAGTAAAGAGAAAGCCAAAACAAATACATCTGCTCCTCTATAACTTAAAGGCCTCAATCTGCTGTAATCTTCTTGGCCTGCATTTTTTTGTGGACAAAAGATAGATAAAGTAAACACATGATCAAACTCAGCTTCCAAAAATTACAGGGGAGAAAACAATACCAGCAGTATCCCAGAGGCCTAAGTTAACAATATTTCCATCCACAGCAACATTAGCACTGAAGTTGTCAAATACAGTGGGTACATAATCCTGTCAATAAATCCAAAAGGACAAATGAGAAATAGAAGGGAAATAAAATACATGACTAATGATTCAACAAAAGCTTTGATTAAAAAAAAAAAAAGGATTGCTTGAAAAACAAATTACAAGAAATTTTTCGTTTAGTGGGGGGTGGAAGAGGCCTTACCTACAAATGGGTTCTTAAAAGTGTTGCCAAACAGTCGGTTGAGAAACCAAAAAACACAGAAAATGTGAAGATAAAAACACATCCATGAAAACCTTCTAGAAGACACCAGCTTCGTAACCAAAACCAATAAAAAAAAAAAACGAAAGAGCCAAAAAGCAGAGAGAAACAGTAAACCCCAAGAACAAAAATAACAGTAAACCCCAAGAGAATCCGCCGAAAAACAAAGTAGAAGACCAAAACAAAGGAACCCAAAACTGGAAAAGGGGAAAGAAAGCCAAAAAGGAAAGATTTTGTGACATGGGTACCAAAGGGAATTACACTAGGGAACTTGTTGCTGGTATAGCATATGAGCATGCAGGTCTTCCCAACTGCTCCATCTCCAACAGTCACACATTTGATGAACTTTGAAGCACTCATCCTCTCCACTTAAACACACAAGTAGTACTAGAACAAGCGGATGATGCACAATCTCTCAGAATCAAGACATTTGTGCTAGCGAGAAAGAAATAGCTTTTCTTCTTCTGGGTTTTGAAGAAACAGGAACAGTCTTACCAAAAGAAAGAGAGGAACAGAGGAGTACATTTATCTGCACATGTGGGATAGTAGAGTAGGTAATATTAGATTGCTTTGTCTTGGGATGCAAGGAAGAGAGAGAGAGGGGACAGCAAAAGTGTCCATGGTTTGATGCAATATTGATTTGATCCCTCTCAACCAATTTGAATTGAAATCAAACAGGAATCCATTTTGAAATGCAGATGGGGGATGGGGGAGTGGGACCCACAGTTCCAAACGGCTCTGAGGCTCTGACTGTTGGGTGGATCCCCACGGTCCATCTCTATCTTTTTAAGGTAACGACAGCCGCTCTTTTTAACAACCCGTCTGGTGGTAGATGATCTACTACTGCTTGCGTCTGGTCTTGGCTTGGAGGGGAAGCCAACCAGAACCAGGCTAAATCCATCTATCCCGACCCGGATTCCCTGTCCCGTCTATTACACGCTTCCCACTGTCAAATTGAGCACGACACTTATAATGTGATTAGTACGATCATTTACTAGCCTAATAATCCGTGCTCAATACGGTATCTCCCTGCACCTGTAAAATAAATAATCACATATTAAAAAAAAGTTATCTCTTTTCATAGAACAAGTTAGATAAAATAGAAATAGAGAAACTTGAGCAAAAAGAATATAGTTACATAGGAACAGTTGAAAAAAGGATATAGTGACGTCAAAACAACTGAAACATGAGTGGCATGATGAAAAATAAGTGGGTAGTTGCGTGAGTAGTTACATAACCGTCGGTCAAAATTACAACCCACGGTCAAAATTGAATCCAAAACTGCCTAGCTTAATATATTATAATAGTACTAATCATTGTCTTAACCCTAATATCAGTAATATGCTCAATTTAATGTGGAACCCACTTTTATTGATTGAGCTTGACGATATATCATTAGAGAGGATGACATTTATCTTGAATGATTTGGATTATTTTTCTGTGGACTCCTAAGTGGAGCTCTAAGACATCTTTCACACTAGAAGCATGTAATGAACTAATAAGGGATGGAGGCGCTAAATACATATGAGCCCAGCGTTGGTCCTCCATGTGTCTCCACTCAAGCTTCTCAAAGTGAAAAAAATGAAATTCTATATGGGGCCATGCAATGTGGTCATAGTTGAGTAGTGTTGGCACTTTAATTTCACAAACATGTCAAGGATCTTTGAATTTTTATAAAGTTACACTTTGACCTATAGCCCAACATAGCAAAATTTAAAATGGAAAAAAGAAAGATAAAATTCAAACTAGGGCTCAAGTTTTGCCCAGTATACGAGTGAAGACAAACAAAAGTCACATCTCAAAACAATGCTTAAGTTTTACATTTATATTTGAAGTTAGAACTTGTGTTAGAATATGAGGTTTCCAGCAAGAACACGAGTTTTCTGACGAAATGTGACTTATTTTTGCAGGTTTCTCAAATCATGGTAGAATCGAATGCCAAGTGCACATTTCAAATCCATCTTATTTCAGAAAACAACAAGAAGGGGAGAGTGGCGTGGTTCTTCTGTGGCTCCATAGCAGAGGACCAATTTTGCGGGTTTCTTGGTGTTGTTAGGGTTGGGAACCCTACTAAGGCATAGAGGACTGGTGATGTAAATGCGGATGATTCAGAATTTTCACTTGGTGGTACAAGTAATGGTCAAGTTAAGAAGGTAAATAATAAAATAAAAAATTTTTAAATGCTGATTAAGAAATTTCTCGAAACATCGTAACATATAGGTCTGCCACCAGTGAAGGTTGTAGGTTGGAGGCGCCGGAAAACTCATATTCTTATTGGATGTTCTGATAAGCCCGGTATTGAAATGAACTTTTTTTTTTCCTGATTTGAGAATTGGGCAAAACTCAAGCCCTATTTTAATTTAAAAAATAAAAAACAAACTAAGGCTCTCTCTCAATACACACATATATGGCAATATTCATGTACATCTGATGTGCACGATCTTACCATGAATACTGGTTGTTAGGGCGCACCTGAATCCCTGCATATCATGGAACTGGGGAAGGAAGTTTGAAGTCAAACCAATGTTGCTAACCATTTCATCTAACCCATGGGATCCGATGGCTATCAAGGAGAGTTGTGTTGTGCGTGGTGCACCCACCGAAATCGGTGCTAAAGTGGACTAGAGTGGTGCACATGATAAGATTTAAGACTGCAAAAATATTGTCCACATATCATGTGCATATGTATGCAGTCTGTATGATGTATGAATTTCTATTATAAATTATTCATTTATTTTATACAATCTCAATCGAATAGTGAAGCCAAATCTTACTAGAGTAAAATTGGCAATATCCACAAAGAAAAGAGCGTTCATTTGAGTGGGTTGGATATTAAATGAGTGGACCCCACTATTGAGTTTCACTTCTTTTTCAAGGATAAGCACAACACGTACAGGTTGAATAGCGCTGAGAAGTCCCACATCCCACATCCCACATCGTCTAAGTAATGAGTTTGACAGAGCTTCATATACTCATTTGGGCCTTCTACCTATCAGTTTAATCTTTTAAGTTGGTACATGGTATTTTACCTGGTATCATATGCAGCCCATGTGTGTGGCCCATCTATGAAATTCGTTGTTCTATCTATACAAACCACTTAACGAATAACAAACGGGGTTTGTACTGATCGTTAGGGCTGCACAAAAAATACGGTATCACCGCAATAAAAACCGCTTACATTGGTAGGTTATTTGTTTTAGCCCACGATTGACCGCTTCAACCGAACCGATCATATGCAGTAACTTAAGTATTGCTTTTTTACTATAACCTTAGGGTTTCGTTTTTTACTACTTTCAATGTTACATTCCACAACTTCATTCTCACATGAGCTCAACCGTCAACACTGCTTCGGTGCATCTTTTCTAATCTCTCAAATGCTTTTTGATACTTCATTACAGATGAAGGGATTACAGTACATGGTGCTTTCCTTCCATTATAATTCTTATCTCGTTTCAATGAAGTTTTTATCAGAAGACTGCACTCTTGAGAATGCCAGAAAAGTTAGTAGAGCCTAGCCTTTTGATGGTTGGTTTTAGTCTCACCTAACCTATATGTTAAGAAACCTTCATTTCTGAAAAATACAGTGGGTTTTGATACAGATTCCGATTGTATGTGACTTTTCTTACCATGAACTATATTCTATTGTAATTCCAAATGGTATCACGTGGAATGAATGTTTCATTGCATGCTAGTTTTTTTTTTTTTTTTTTGCGCTTGCGTTTAGTCCAAACTCTCTTTTTGGAGTAGAATTATTATTTATATGCGTTTAGTCCAGTCTGGAATGTTGAATTTTTATGTTTGCATTAAACATTGGAATAAACGCGAAGGACGGGGTATCATCATTTTGAAATTTTCAATGTCTGATTATAAAAAAATGAAATAAAAAACAACGGGTTAATCGACCGAACCGAACCGAATTGGTCGGTTAACAACGGTTTAAGCCCTCTCCATCGGTCGGATCGGATCGGTTAATTAAAAAACCGATAGGTTCGGTTTGATTGTTGGTTTTAGTGTTAAACCAATCCAAATTGCCCATGTGCAACCCTACTGATCGTACGTGGGCACTTTTTTCTTGATATTTTCATCTCGTTCTGTGAATATCCCGTTCTTTGTTACCAATTTATTCTCTATAGCTTTCACACTCTGCTACCAGTGATAGTAACATCAACATATTTTCATCTTCATCTCTATCCACTGCAATACTCCTATCGTTTTGGGTTTTCATTCCCCAACATTGTACGTATCTCCATCTTATTTATAGCATTATTTTTTTCTACTTTTGTGTCTTTTGAAGGTGGTTAGGGTACAAGGTATCCCACATGTAGAGACATTTGAAATATTTTGTATAAATTGTATGATCGTCAGCCTCAAGTGCAAGGCCGCAATGTAGTAATAACTCAATGAAGTCCGAGGTCGATCCGCAGGGAGTAATTAATCGCGTAAAACCTATCCTATTGAAAAACTAATCTAGCCAATAAAAAAATCTATATAAATAAATATCTACGAAACTGAAATTGAAATTTTATTACTAAATTAAAAATTACAATCCCAAATAAAAATCATAATCTAAGAATCTTAATCTATAGACTGCAAAAACATATAAGATATCAAACCACCAATTGCATAAAAGTAAATAAATCATACATTAAAATAAAAATCCATTAATAATATCATTCAGAAATAAGAATAAAGAGAATTCTAAATATTCTTACTATGGGAAATCATAAAATTATATTGGCAAAATTAATAAAAGACTGCAAAAACGCCGCACCAAGTGCGTACTGTCACTACCCACAAACACGCAATGCCGATCTAAGGCGGGACACCTTGACCTCACTAATTGCGTCTTTTAGATTAAAATGAATAAATAAACTAGTAATTTCCCAACATTAATCAAAACTAAAAAAAAAAAATCTTTCCTTACCCTAAATCGAACACATAAAAAAAATAGGACTTGCGCATAATCTCATCTTCAAGTCTTCAATCTTTCACCAAGGGAGAAGTAGATGGCTGGTTGATGATGGAGCGACGGCAGCAACGGCGGCGGCGTAAAAAAATCCAAGTGGTGGTGTGCCTTAGGGAAGGCCTTGAATGAAGTAGTGATGGAAGTAGGAAGATGGAGAAAAATTAATAGAAAAGGGAGAGGTTTTGTTGCTAGTCGTCAAAGGTAAATGGGGGAATGGATTGCACGTCCAGCCCCTTTTTGGCTCCTTTTATATATTTTTGATGACTTGGCTTGCAAGGATTAGTAGTGTGGGGTCTAAGTTGAAATGGGATTTGGAGGGCTGAGATTGAACAATCTTAGGATCTTTTTGTTGATTGGCTTGCCACCAAACGTCCTTCTCAATTTAAACTTCCCTTTGTAACTTGCTTATCTTGAAAAGGGTCCCACTTACTTGGCTAAGAAACCATTCAAATCTGAAATTTCATATTTGAAACAAATCTTGGATGCATGTGGTCCCCCATCCATCTTTGATGTGTAACTTCTTGGCATGGAGTTGTTGGACGTGCAACACTGTAAGGCCCCGTCCCGAGTTAATCAAGATTAACTCTAATTAATTAGAATTAAAGCTAGTTAATCATATTTAGCTAGATTAATGGTAATTAATGACTAAGCTCAATGAGACTAGTCACAAATGAATGTAATGAAGTGATAATGAGGAGATTAAATGAATTGAATGAGTTTTGAACTTAAATTAAGAGAACAAGGACTTTTTCGTAAATACAGATATACGCGTATTTTATCGAATACGGAAACTCTTGATACCAACACGCGTATCTCGACGAGTACGTCAACTTTCATAATAAGCTCGAAGTCGTTTGACGAAAATCTGGTCAAATGACCCTTCGTTTGACTGAAAGTGTAAATAACCTTGATGAAGTGGACCTTTATGCAAATGTGGGACTTATAAGGCTTGAGTGAACCAAATGAGCTCATTCACTCTTTTCTGTCTCCAGCAAAACCCTAGGCAACTCTTTCTTCTTTCTTTCTCCTTCCATTTCTCTTCATCTAGAGTGAGGAATGGAGGCTTGCAAGTGATTGGAGTGGAGCTTCTTCCTTCTTCATCTTCTTCCTCATCTTGTTTCCTTCCTTTGAGTGTCAAAACTCAGGAAAGAACTCAAGAATTCCTTCTTGGAGCTACAAGGCTTGGAGTTTGGGGGTTTCTCATCTCAAGTTCAAGCTAAGTAAGGATTGCTAGCCAAAAGACTTCAAAAGGCAAGTATAAATACATATCTATGATTCAAATGCTAGTTTATAAGTTTGCTTAGATTGTGAGAGATAGGTTCTCAAACCCTTTCTTTGTTATAGAATGAAAATGATTGATGGTTACTTCAAATGAGTGAGTTTTCTTGGATTTTATAGGTTATTAAAGAAATTAGAGTTCAAGGAACTCGATTTCAGAAATTTGCTTCAGAAGTTCTGAAGCTCGAAAATGTCATTCTGGGCCAGTTTCGGCTAGCCGTAAGGCTAACCGTGAAGCCAACCGTCAAAATCTGTAAAATGGGCGAGCTTTTGGAAAGCTAACCGCCAATTTTCGGTTAGCCGAAATTCAAATTTCGGCTAGCCGCAAGGTAACCGTGAGGTAACCGAAATTGAGTTAGAATTCCTGTCAAAAATGTCAGCTTCTGGAAAGCTGACCGTGAGCTAACTGCGAAATGGCGGTTAACCGAAATTGAAATTTCGGCTAGCCGCCAGCCAGGTTCCGGCTAGCCGCCGAGCAGATTTCGGCTAGCCACCGGCCAAGTTCCGGCTAACCGCCAGTGAACCTAATACCGGCCAAGTTCAGATTGAGTCCAGTGGATTTTGAAATCATGGGTGAAAATCTTGGGAACTAAATGCACACATTAAACATATAAATCTGATGTCCATCGATAATAACACGTGCATTTGGTAACCAATATTCACACCTAATTAGTTGTCTAAATGTGAATGGAAGTTGAATAGAAACGGAAATGAATAGGGAGTTTCCAACTTGTATGGAACAACATTAACTAAATACAATGTAATGATTAATGATACAATGAAATAATGAACAGTTACTAAAGGTAACAATGTAATGAATAAATGCAATGAACTAATGAATAATCCTACTGCAGCAGATGATTGGAGTGTTCCGGAGCTCCATGGTGATGCAAGTGATCTCTGATCAAGACACTGATAGATCCCACACATCGACTGAAAAGTCACTGAATTGATAAGCCACCTAATAATATTGGACTGAATAGTCTCATAAGCCATCTAATGAATATTCAATGAAATGAAAAGAAATGAAATGAAATGAAACGAAATGAAATGAAATGAACGAAATGAATGATAATAATACTACCGTGTTTGTAGTTTAGTCATTGACTGTTAATTGGCTACACTGTTCAGAATATTGTAATATCCTATATTTAAATGTTTAGAATTGTTACATGGGAAGTGGACATATTTAGCATGAAATGTCATAGATTTGTTTATACATTGCTGAACCGTCGTGTTCATAGTGTTATTGATGGCAGAGGCCTCGCCGCCTGCGGAAGAGGCCCATCCGATACCTCCACGAGGTTTTGCGGAGGGGGCATAGATCGGAGGGCAATGGAATCGAATTATTTTGATAGATACTTCTGTAATAATTAATTTTGAGATATAATTAGTTACCACCTACATTGTATTTTGAATGTGCAGTGGTGGCCTTTCTTGGACTATAATTTTGTATATACGAACTTTACTTTTAATGTAAAGTTACTTATTGTCAATGTGTATATGTATTTCCGCAAAAATGAACATTTGACAGGTATGCTTGTTAGATCCCTTGTGAGTCTTGTCTTAACTTCGGTTAATTCAGGATTTACGGGAGTAAGTATGTTGGCATCGCGATCCAGGTCAGGCCCCGGTTAGCCCGGCCTCGGGCGCGGGTCGTGACAAACACTTTTCTTTGGGAAAATCTTGGGTTGCAAACTTTCAAAATTTGAGGCCCATCCATTTGGAGTTTTAAGTGCTAAAATCTTGGATTCTTTGAATTTGTTTCCAACTTGGATTGCTAATTAAGATCTTCCAAGTTTTTGTTGAACTCTTCATGGCTGGAAAAATATCCTTAGATGGGCCCACTTTCTCTCTTGAAAAGATCCCCTCAAATCTGAAATTAATTTCAAACATGGAATAGAAGTAGGCCCCACTTGAGAGTATGCAATTTTTTTTTTTTGAACTCCACACAATGCATGGATGTCCTCTCCTTGGCTTAAAAATTTTCAAATCTGAAATTCAGATTTTTATGTCAATCTTGGAACTCAGGTGGACCCACAAGGGTTGTATGAATAAAAAAAAAATTCATATGCTTGGACGTTATCCATCTTGGCTTAAATAATTCCAAATCTGAAATTCAGATTTGTATTATCGATTGGAACACATGATGGGCCCCACTTGTGAGTGCAATGCTTGAATTTCCTTGCCTTGGACATCATTCATATGGTTGGATTTTCTTTTGCATTTTTTTCTTTGTTTGGCTTGAATTGAATCTTCCAACCAGGGTAGTGTGGACCCCATGTGGAGCTTCAATGTCTTGGTTTTCCCTCTTTAATTCTTCAATTCATTTATCTCTTCCATAGGTCCCAAGAAATTGATTTTCCTACAAAAATAAAAACAAATGTCAAAGAATAATTTATTCATATAGGGAAGGAATGATGCAAGATGCGGGTCCAATTCACACTAAATAGATGTGACATTTTATCAAATCTTCAATTAAATCAATGGTGCAAATAAAATTCGTCATTTCATGTGTGAATCAAAAGTTATGAGAAATTTGTGACTTTCAATGCCAAGAAATAGAGAAATTCATGATTTTATGTGAAAATGCAATTTTTGGATGAATTTTGACTCGAATTCAGACTTTGCTGCTCACAAACATAGAATTATGATTTTTTTTACTAAAATGGTCCATGATTTAATGATTAAGTCCTTAATTACTCTAAAATGATGAGGAAATTAAGCATTTTTAAGAACTTATCATTGTAGTAGTAACCTTATGGGGGGACTTGTGGAGCCTCACTCTCTTATGAACATCCATGTGTGAAATGTGGGCATTCAGCCTTATGTCTTTTGATAACATATCGAATTCCAATTATATTTAAACATATATCATCTTTTGTCTGGAGAGTAAGAACGGACCATACATCTGAGTTGCTTATGGGACTTCGACTTTCATGGGTCAGTCCCACCTTGGATGCACTACTGTGTTTCTATTGATATCCCTAAAATAATTGACAATCACGTTGTGCCATCCAAATCAACATCTATTACAGTTCAGGCCTGCCTTTGCAAGTGGTGGATGTTGAAGTGGGAGTAAATGATAGAACATTTGAGGCCTGACTTTGCAACTAGATTGGACAATAGTTAAAGACATTTGTGACCATCTGACATCAAAATCCGAAGGATATGGCACCAACTGAGCAACCCCCATATTGTCACTATTTTTTATTTTTTTATTTAAAGGGGTGTCTTATGGGGATGTGTGTGTGTGTGTGTATTTTAAAATATAGAGAATTAGTACCCATGAGATGTAAAATATATATATTGCAAGAATATCTAGGTGTAGAATTGATTAAGATAGCATTATTTGTTGTTTTTTGAATGGATAATGCATTGTTATTTGGTTGTTAGTGTGATAGAAATATGTAACATCATGCTATTCTAAATGTCAATGCTTAAATTTTTTAAATTTTAAATTTTTCATATTGTACTCATGAAGTGGTTTTTTCTTTTATATTTAACAAACTTCATTTTTCTTAATTTTGAAAACAACCCCAAATTATTATTCGAAACATTCATCCTATTCACTAAAAAAATACTTTTTATGATATTTAGTTTCACATGTTAAATCTTCATGGATTTTGCGAATGTTTGTGAGTAATGTAAAAAATAAATCATAGTAAAAATGATTTTTTTGGGATTTGTGTTCTTGGTAGGATGGCAAATATTGAGATATGTATAATATGCCACTTTGAAGGTATATTAGATGTAAGTAATCCACTTCCAGTCAACAATGGTAGTGAGCAGAAGGTATGTGTCGATGCCAATATAAGTTTCAATCAACAACTCGGAAAGATAAATGAAGAAACTGTATCAGTATCATAATGGCCGAAGCTTCATATTTATAACCATAAGAGATGTTGTCTTCACTTTTGACAACACTGGCAAAGGTTTTCGAGGATGCACACTGACGATGTCTTCTCTTTTGACAACATTGGCAAAGGAAATAAAAACGTTAAAAAAGGTTTAGATGTCTGAAAAATGGCTGAGAACAAGAAAATAAAGGAAAAAAATGAGAAAATGGGTGAGAATAGATATCACCAGTTACGACCAATCTGCTTGAATGGTATAAAACCCTAATTGCTCGTAGGATTTGCGATACAGCCACATTGTTATTTGGATGATATTTATCCCTGCATCGCATGGGCATTCATGCTAGTCGATAGAAAAAACTCCATTTTTTTATAAAAGAAACTTCAAATATATGAATCTCACAGGGCTTAAGGGAAAACGGGGGAAAGATTAAGGGAGCTCAGAGTAATATATACATCAAGAGTTGAGAAGATAAAGGCGTATAGAGTTTTATCTTCTAGAAAGGAAATGAAAGAGATGACCTAGGTTTGAGCTTCCACGACTTAGGGTTCTGTGAAACAATCTTTAACGGAGACGATGGAGACCAGAGATCCTTCGCCGCGTTGATGCAGGGCTCCTTGCGTATTAGTAACTAGGTTGGCGAGGGAGGAGGGGAGTAGAATCGGATGGGGGAGAGACTTACAATAGATAAAAAGGGGGAAAAGAAAACACTTGAATGGATAAAAGGATAAAAGGGCTTCTCGAGTTGCAATATCTCAAGACTTATTTTGCAATATCTCAATATATAGTTTTGCGATATCGCATTTAGTATTTGCGAAATCGCATAATGTGTTGTGATATCACAAGAAAAAAGTGCTTTTTTTACTATCTCAACGTACGATCGGTATGGAGAACATGTAGGTAAAACGGTGGACTTTGGTAACAGTGAGGGGTTATCAATGTGTATGGGTGACCGTACAGAAAAAAAAAAAAAAAAAAAAACATAATTGGACAAAAATGCCTATATGCTATGAGACGAGAATCTTATGAATCTTGTGGTATCACAATACGCGCTGCTTTTTTCCTTCTTATGCAAAAGAGCATCATGCAACTCCCCTCTTATCTCCAACTATCTTATCTTGATTTAAAGGAGGAGGAAAGAACTCATTTTATAAATCATCTAACAATGCAGTGGCCTTTGTCTACTATAGCTCTTGAGTTAAATTGGTAATTAGGAAAAAGTGGTTATTATACCAACTTTTAGAGATAGTCATTCTTCTTAAATATGTAATTATTCTTCTAACCTGCATTCAATACAACTGCTACATATTGCCACCCTCCCTAACACAACCAAACATTCTATTGCATAAATCTCTAGGGCTCGGAGGAAGCAACCTAAAAATTACCTACATCCTGTGTAGGTTTATATACCATGACCGTTGTGTAGGTCATAGGAGTTTTAAGAGGATGTAGGCATAGACAACCGCAAACTTAGATAATTTAAAAAATTAGTTTCTTTTCCATTAAACCTAAAATTAATATAAAAAAAAAGTCTCTTGCAAAAAGCTCCACAGACCCGAGGTCTTTGTGGAACATTAAGTATACATTTGGAGCCCACAGGCCACAATTGATCATCTTGGCCGTTGGTCATAAACCACCAGAAAGTCCTTTTTGTTTAGAGAGAGCTGTGGTGGCCCATCTGCTTTGTGAAACAAGTGATCAATGCACGTCAATGGTCGAGATGAAACCATGTGTAATGAGTAAGCCACGCCCATGCTTTTGTGGTGTTTTGTGAATTGGAAAGCTTTTCTGTCCTTAAAAACCGGGCCACGAGCTGCAACAGGGAGTTTGATCTCATCAGTGTCCAAGAAAGGTCCAACCGACCATTGTTTCCTTTCTTGACACTTTCAATGACAGTATAACACTATTTCCCAAACACTAGTTTATTGCCTCTCTCTCCACTATTTTATCATTATGAACATGGTATCTTGGGGCCCAGTTTATTATTAATGTTAGTTTACAACTTGGTCAAGTATGTGTAATGTAGATATTTGCTGTTGCCTACTTAGTTCATATTTGGCATCTCTATTTCCAACCTCTACTGTTCTAATTGTCTAAAGTGAGTGGAGGTTCAGAAAATAATAGTGTTTGGCATGTTATTCTATCCTCTACCCACTTTAGAGATGTAGAGGCAAATCCTCTTAAAATAAACAGCCTTTTGGACTTTTGAAAGTAGCGAAGTGCTCCTATGAGAGACACTCTCACCAACTTTGTGAGAGATGGGTGGGGGCCCTCACATTTAAGTTAAGGGTCCTTGCATTTAAGTTGGTGAGAGTGGATATGGAAGTGAGGGCCCCCACCCATCTCTCATGAAGTTGGTGAGAGTGTCTCTCATAGGAGCACTTCCCTTGAAAGTAAGAGCATTGACCTCTCTTTTTTATGGCTCTATCTTGGATGACTCTTTAGAAATAAGAGTAGAGATACCAAACAAGGCATTAAATCCACCAAATGGTGAGTCTAGATTAATCCAGACCAGCTCAAATGTTCTTACCTACGCAAACAAGATGTTATCAAATTTTACTCCAATAAAATTTGATCATGCCTTATAATTAATCATATAAGAGAGTTCATTTTGAACATTTATATTCTCAATAAAGGAGCCCTGTGAATGGTTCCGCTCCAACTTGGAAATTCTTTTACTTAGACTCAAGAGGGTCGAGACTCCAAATGGGTATGTTGGGTTTAGGATGCAATTCTAGCTTTGTTGAATTGAAGGTTTTTTTTTTTCTATTTAATGAGTTGTATAACTAGAAATCAAGTTTTTTTTAGAAAGTTTAATATTGTCATTAGTTTTTATTAGGATTGATTTTTACTATTTGATTTTCATAAAAGATAAATGATATAAAATAATAATAATAATAATAATTAAAAAGACAAAGCTCAACAGTTCCCAACAAACCTTGGCAAGTGAAGACAAGATGCTAGTAGTCTTAAGAAAATATAGGTAGTTTTAAATAACATGGTGTAGCAATCTTAGCTAAAGCCATGAAACGGTATCTAAATTCAAATAATAATGTGACTAAAATCCATTTGGTGAATCTTGTGGATGGAAACTTGTGGTAGAGAATATGTACTATTATGATGAAAGATCTATTGAAAAAAAATTATAGGTATAGGCTTCCTGAAGACCAATAGAGGAGTCTACTAAGGAGAATGGGATTGATCTATTATTCACAAAAGTTTCCACCCACATGTTATGAAGAGCTAACAGCTTAGCATATCACAGTCAGTGGAGACACATCAGAAGATCTTAGAATAGTTGGTTTTGTCATTGGAGATTTGAATAAGCAGTCTAAAATACCATCAACAACATTCAGATTGCGGCCATAATCAAATTTTACCAACAGCATTGATCGATCTTTTGACTTTTATAGTTGGATGAAAGCGATTCTTTAACTGCATTCATTTCAGGTTACAACAATGTCTACGACTTGATCTAGCTCTAGAAAGAAAGATCCCAAACATGAGAGTTTCCTCCCGCTAGAAGAGAACAATGTAGCTTTTGGCTCTGGCCAATTTAGGACCAACCAAATCAGCCTTTTGAGCCCATGATGACACCCTAGCCTTGCCCAAATAAATCCTTCCACCAGGGAACATCTTATAATGTTCTTTTCTATTTAATGAATTTCTGTTATTAGTGTTAGTTTGTATGGTCTCAATCCATCAGATGATGTAATAAATTGATTAATTTCTTTATTTATCAATAAAATTATTTATTCATTTTATAAGATGAATGGCGTTTTATTACTTTATGCACATAACCAATACATATGACATGATGATTCATAAAATGAACCGTGTCCCATTAATATATTAGATGTGATATATGTGTATGGATGAAATCTACATAAGGGAGACATGTGTCACAAATTTTATACTTAAATATCTTTACAACCAGTGATGATACTAGGCATCTTATCTGATAAGCTTACAGCACTTTGATCACTATGAGATAGTGTGATTTGTCTCGATCATCAGAATATAAGATTCTTGATCACGGTGCTGGTACATTGGATGTATTGAAGGACCATGAGAAGCACCTTATGGAATACTGTTTTTATATTTAAGGTATGCTTTCATAATTCTCTAGCAATAGGCTTCAATCCTGAGACATTGATGAACTGAAGTTTCTGTCTATTCATTTGATTTGAGTCACCAATGAGTGAGGCTAATTGTAGGTCAACACCTCGGTGTCTGGGGTATGTGGTAGTAGGACTATAGGAACATTCAATGGTCAATATGGAATCTATCTATATTATCTCCTTCTGCCAATTAATGGATTTATCATTAGTAAGTGCGCACTCATCTCGATTAAGAGTTAATTGGATGGTACTGATGATCACTATGATTAATTGGGTCTTAAGGATGATAAGATGTGGATCTAGATTAGAAGGGACATGTTTAATCCAATTGATCCATAGATATTGATAAATGGGTCTACTTGTAGTAATATGGAAGTTTAGGATCTTTTTTGTAATTTATTCATAAGATTGAAGTGCAATTGTATTTATATATTAGAGTTATTTGCAATTAACTGTAGGCCCAGATTTCACATGAGATGTGGGGTCGTGGTGTCCCAATTGGAGCCAACTTTATATGGAATCCCTAGTGGTTCCCACGCTAGCCTAAGTTATTAGAAAGATACTAATCATACTTAAACTCTAAAAGTAAAGAATTAGAAAGTTACTATTTCTATTTGAAGTGAGACTTCTAATAGTGATAATAGTAAGTTACTAATTGTTGTCGAAGTGAGACTTCTATAATAATTAGAAAGGATAAGAAAGGAGAAAGTTAATGATTATTAATGGAAGTAGGACTTCTATTTCAATTAGTAAAAGTGGAGGTTGCTAGGCTATAAATAGAGGAGAAGAGAGGGCTGGGCGTCCAACACATTGGAGTGCACGCCCAGCCCCTAGTGCAAGTTGTTGCACACGCCCAGTTCTCATT